>CM057338.1:125500469-126753803 GCA_030015575.1 Agapanthus africanus
GGACATCCTTGAAAACTTCATATATTTTTTCATGTGATCATGTCAAACGACCTTTAGTAATTAATATTAGAATTTCTCTCCAAAATAACTGTATAACACTACAGCTTTTAAGTTCTAAGACACATGTGAATATTGAAGTTATGAAATCACTCGAAATGTGAAGTTGAATTCTGCGCATCTTATGCATAACAAAATAGCATGTAATGCTTTAATATTCATGACTTCTAGTGATGGAATGATTTATATTAAGGAATTGTAAAAGATGGATAAAGAAACTATGGCTCTTGCTTAGAAAGATCTTAATCTTCAAACTCCTTTATTCTTTAACTTTGAATAATGCTTGTGGTCTTCACTTCTAAATATGCAATTGCTAATAATCCATGTGACAATAAAATTTTGAAGGTAGTAAACACTAAACAGAAGTTGAAGAAAATGAGTTTTCTATTCATTTATTTCAATTTTAGGCATGAGTTTGATACCATGTACTCCACACCTCTTTGTTGTGTGGAACTATGCCAACATCCACTAATTAAGAGCTCGAAAATTTAAATATACGAGGCCCAGGCGTTCGCTTCATTAATGATTTTGCTTATTGGGTTCAATCAAATTATAAAAGATACTTCCCTTGAAATAATCTTTCCTTGATAATCTACATGTAAGTAAACACTATATGAATGAAGAACAATTAACAAGCAGAAGGTATGTTGCACAGAAGAAGAGTTTTCCGATTAAATGAACATATGGCCACATTTTAGTTCGTTAGGATGGGGTGTAAAACTCACTTGAAATCATATCCGCTTCCTGGTTGCAAGACCTCTGGAGCCATCCTATTTAGTGTAATAAAAATAAGAAGAAAAAGCCATTGAAGCTTAGCCTGTAAGTGTTTTATGATAAAATATCAACATTACAGTGCAAAGCGCTTTATATACCAACCAGCAAGGTGTGCCTACAAAAGTGTTTCTTGAACGCTGCCTACCACCCTTGTCAAACATACAAGCTGAAACACCAAAGTCACCAAGCTTCACCAATCCAGAACTATCAAGAAGGATATTCCCAGCCTGCAGTTCAAAGCCTTGTTGAACAAGGAGACATTAAACAAATCAACCAGAGCAAGATGCCAATTTTGCAACAAACCTTGACATCACGGTGAATATGTCCATGTCTGTGAAGGTACTCCAAAGCCTTGAGGGTTTCTTTAAGAATAGAACCAATAACAGACTCCTCAAACCCATCTGGATATGCTATCTTCATTAGGTGCAAACATGAACCCTCTGTCATGAATGGCATTACCACCCACAGGGAATGTTTAACAACAAATGAGCAGTACGCACTTATCACATTTGGGTGGTCTATCAAACTCATAGTCTGGGCTTCCCTTCGTATGTCATCCTACATGGAATTCCGATTATTTGCATCTCATAAATATGGCGGAAAATTCTATTATTATAAAACAAAGTTTGTCCATTTAAATATGCGGTAAGATACTCAGCAGATGTTATTCTTACCATTTGGTGCACAATACAAAGTTACCAAAGTATAGTTAGTAAAGATAGCATGAACTATAACAAGCATTTAAGTGCTATCTTACAAGCCTTGTCACATTGTGAGGATATATAGCAGTATACAAACAGGAGAGGAAAAAGGAACTTCTACCGGAGTAGGATGTGGAGGGTCCTATCTCACAGGGTAAAAAGATGTGTATCAAAATGCAGGCTGATCATAGAAGACATCTTCTAGATCCATATGCTGATGGCAACCCAAAGCTTTGAGAATAAGGATTCATGTAAGTGGAAACTGGACAACAATAAATTTGGGAATAAATATTCTGTCCTTGTTATCCTAACTTCTCCGAGTGCCACCTCAACGTGTGGCAGACTATAAAAGCGACAGAAGCCACAGCGGCGTTAAAAGGAAAA
Source organism: Agapanthus africanus (assembly GCA_030015575.1). NCBI lineage: Eukaryota > Viridiplantae > Streptophyta > Magnoliopsida > Asparagales > Amaryllidaceae > Agapanthus > Agapanthus africanus. The sequence continues at coordinate 125,502,386 of CM057338.1, forward strand.
GCAATTTGAACCAAAATTTGAATTCATAAACATAAAATGGATACAAGACCAGTCTCCATTTTGAAGAACTGTAGTTGATTTAGGATGCCTGCAGCCATCTCTGAATAAATTGTTGTCTAGATTAAATCTCTTAAGCCAGCAACATGCAAAAACGATCATATTAAAAACCATCAAGTGCACATGCTTAGAATTCAATCTCAAATATCAAATTTCGAAACTATTATCTTACTTCAATCCCAAATCAAAACAAGTCTCGAACTCAATCGTAATCCTATTAATAATTCTAATGGCTACAAATCAGCAATCCAACAAGATCCAAACTTGCAAATCATGAGAGAAAATCAATCAAAAGAGGTACTCACGAGATTGCTGCTGTTGCAGCGATCGAGATCCAAGCACTTGACAGCGACGATCTCGTTCGTGGGGACGAAGATCGCTCGATACACCGTCGCGCTGGCACCATAGCCGACCTCCTCCATGAGCGTGTAGTCCTCCGGCGACGCCGTGAAGCGGCTGCTCCTCCTTGAGCTCCCGCTCCCGCTCGTCCTCATCTCTCTCTCTCTCTCTCTGACAATCGAAAACCCTGGCTCTCTCTCTCTCTCTCGCTCTGACGATCGAAAACCCTAGCTCTCTCTCTCGCTCGCTCTCTGACGATCGAAAACCCTAGCTCTCTCTCTCGCTCGCTCTCTGACGATCGAAAACCCTAGCTCTCTCTCTCTCTCTCGTCTTTTTCTTTCAGTTGTCGCCTCTTTCTCTCTCTAGAGCGTTGGCTGCCGCCACGAATAAGAGAAGAGAGAGAAAGAGAGGGGAGAGAGGAGAGAGAGAATCTAAGGGCGGTCCGAACAGGGGCGAGAGAAGAGAATGGAGAGAACGGGGAAGAAGAGGCGGAGAAGGAGAGCTGCCAACGCTGACGTGGCGAAGATGCGGGGCCCGTATTGTACGGTTTTGGAAACCACCCCTGCCAGGGGAGGCGAGACCTCGTCTTTTATATAACACCCCTTGAAGTTTCCCCGTATTGTAATCTTAACTCTAGTTATTTTCTCGAAATTTAAAAATATATATATTAAGAGTATGGTTCCACTCACCAAGTTTCATCTAACAAGATTTTATTTATGTTGATCCTAGTTTTGAGGATCGATGAAGATTTAGTAAATTATATACACGAGGAAAAAGGAAAATCTTGAACCAATTTAAATGTAGTGGGAAAAATAGAGAAAAGGTTTAGGATATGCACTAGACAGAAAAATGATAGTAGAAGCGACTAACTCGGAAGAAATTCTTTTCTAGATGGATATGGAATGCAAGTCAAACATTCTATCCAAAGAGGACAATAAATTCATTTCACTGAATATAATATCTTAGCTCAACCCAACATTATTCCGCAAGGATAGTATGGGAATATTGAAAATATAAAATGGCTGGTTTATATAAAGAAGGCGAACCATTTTTTGGTCATGGAGGTTTTTTCTCAGGTTTTCTGAAGTATAGGTCGCAAATGGATGTAAAAGGCCATATCATTGCACGATCAATAAATGATTGAGCTTTGGATCGAATGTACTTGCAAGTAGCGGCCATCCGGGCTAATATGCTGTGTATATCTCATGTGAGTACTGAATAATTCATTTAATTCTACCTTTCTCACTCCTCGCTTTCAAAAAGAAAGGCTTATTAATGAAAATGAAATAAATAAAGAAAGAAAGAAAACGAAGCTTAAAATGCACTGTATGATACATCTTGCATTGGTGCTGCCGTGACAATATTTTATTGACCGGTATTCATTGTCATGCAATACATATAACACCGTGATTCTTAAACGATCTGCGAACCACGTTTCTCAATCAAACATGCATTTTGCAACAATTAAAATATATATATATATATATATATATATATATATGGAAGAAGCACGGACGGACATATTCAAATAACATAAAATAAAATAAAGATATTCACAGATTTCTAGGGAAAAAAAGGAAAGCTGAAATAAAATAAATATAGAGAGCCGATGATGGGGACCAAAGCGGAATCAATAACTGTACTTTGGATCGAGCAGTGGAAGGCGTACGGGTCCGTGGGCCGTAACTCAACAACTGATGCGGTCCGCTAGTAGCAACAATCCTAAATAACATTATTATTTCTGTTCTTTGTTTTTGTCGTGTGATGAGCTGTCACTATTGTTGGGCTGGATTTTAATTTTTAAGAACTATGAGGACCCGCACAAGGAGTACAATGGCCTTACAATTACAAGGCGCTTGCCTAACATCATGTTCATCTCCTACCTGAGAATCTTGAAAGAATGAGCTGTACATCGATCGTTTTTGACGGTTTTCTAAGTCATGTACATATACAAATTTACGTGTTTTTTGGCGTTGGCATCGGGGAATGCAATTTTAACAGTTTACAGCTAAAAAAAGACCACATCGGGATCATTCGAAAACTCGTGTATCGTGGGCCTAAACAGGGTTTTACACTTTACAATGTCATGTCTGTTACGCATTGAGAATGACGGCAGCAGACAGTTTTGCTTCGTAGGTTTGCTTTAGACTTCGTCGCTTTTCATTAAAAATGATGAGCCTTCGATCTATACCAGTTGCACATACATCAGAGGATCAATGCAGTTTTAATGGTTTGCTTCTAAAAGAACATTTTCATGTCCATATCAACGGTCCAAAGGTATCAGAATTATATGAAAATTTATGTATATGCACACACACACAAAATACACACACACACACTAGGCCATGATGATCAAGATAGACGGCGACGGTCATAAAAAAAGTCCTAAAAGATTAGCCTTTCTATTAAGATAAAAGATACCAAACCAGGCCATGATGATCAAGATAGACGGGCGACGGTCATAAAAAAATCCTAAAAGATTAGCCTTTTTATTAAGATAAAAGATACCAATCTAATTTAGATTGCTTAATCGATCAGAATCACGGATAAAATACATGTCTGTTGCGCATTGAAAATGAATGATAGCAGACAAATTTGATATGTAGGCTGGCTTTGGACTGGGTCACAAATTATAGAATGGGACAAAACGAAGCATGGAGTCCATAGCTAAAAATCACATGCATCTTGCTTCACAAGTCAAAGGATCGTGTCTTTCTTGCAAAGCTTTCATATGCCAAACAAAGGTCCACTGCATAATACAAACGATGATTGGAAAAATGCCTGAATTGATAATTAGTTCTAGGATTTAGCTACCAATTCCCCTGAAATTCCTCATCATCAATCTCCTTTCATGTAGTTTTATACTAGACAATGATGACCTACTCTTGAATTTGGCTCCATTTGATGCATTTTAGGTTGGTTTGCTTCAATATTGATTTTGCATTGCAACTTTACCCATCCATCGTCTTTTTAATGCCTTGTTGTTTGCTAAACATCATAAGAGTGGTACATTTCCTGTCCGTCTACAAGACGGATAGGATTTGCACCAGGGCCTCCTATCGAAGCCTTGTTAGAAAGAAGGTCCGTGTAAAAGGTCATAGGCCAATTACACTTCGTGTATCGATAACAATTTGATATCAAATCACGGGAGCCTTGTAGGCAGCCTTCAAGTTGCTAAGTTAATTCAAGGTGCAAGTCATGTCAAGCTTGATCTGAATCCGATCCTAAATCTTCCAATATTTAAATGAATAAAAAATGGATAAAAAGAATTTTCGAGTTCGGTATGCGTTTTATTTAAAACCCGCCGGTCCGAATTTTAGACCCAAGCAATTCCAAACCCTTTTCTCATATCCAATATTGATATACACCATAAACATTTGATTCTAAATATTGCAATATACATATTTATTATATTGTATGATATTTGGTTGGTGAATTTTTTAAGTTTAGTTTATAAATTTATAATATATATTATAATATAATTCCATCAAATATATATATATATATATATATATATATATATATATATATATAGAGAGAGAGAGAGAGAGAGAGAGAGAGAGAGAGAGTGTGTGTGTTTAGAATCCTTTTCAAGTTTTATGATCTCATTTTAAAAAAGCCAAGTCAAAAAACCTAGTGGAAACCAATCGGTCCATCTATACTCAAAACCCGTCCAAACTCACCAGAAATCTAGATTTGCGGGTTTGAGTATAATTGTAAACACCTTGGGTTGAGGGGATTTAGGGTTTAGATTGTAAATCAAGGGCCGGATATAAAAAATTGTTCAAAACCCGCTCAACTCAGCCAGTTTCACCCTTTGAACCCATTCAAAGGGTTTTTGATTTCTCATCCGTTGAAAAAATTTATTTTCTTATTCCACACAAAATCTTTTATATTTTCACATCGCACCCGAAAACTATGCATTCCTATACTGAAACCAAAACTAACTCTCTCTCTCTCTCTCTCTCTCTCTCTCTCTCTCTCTCTATATATATATATATATATATATATATATATATATAAGCCATAAATACCTTCTAATTTATTGGTAGAGGAGAGACATTTAAATTGACATGGATGTGAATGGCGGTATAGAACTATAAAAATCATGGAGGTAAGATATTGAAATATGATTTGGAATGTGAAACATGAAAAGAGAAAAATGGGATTTTGGTCGACCAAATTGTATGGCCCAGCCCCAACCAAATTTAAAGATCGCACCCCCATGGGTCTCCACCTCCTATTTTGCTCTCTTCCGCATTGTGGCTACGACAGCACCCCATGGGTCCCCACCTCCTATTTTGCGCTCTTCCACATTGTGGCTACGGCAATGGACTCATTGTGGTCAACCGCACCGTCTCGAACCCAATACGAAAATGCAGACTTTTGAGTGTGAAATATGGAAATGCAAAGTTTTTGTCACGTCCCGCTTCCCAAAATACGGAATACGGAGAGCGACGAAGGCCAGCCATACTATCTACGGTAAGGAAAGATCCTTCCATAATCACATAAGGCTGTCTAGATTAACCTGTCAAAAATAAAATCCAAAACCAAAAGCAATAATACTGATAATTATGCTGCAATGAAACCACAAGGAATACTAAAAATGGGTCCACTAGATAATTGATGCAATTAAAGATCTGATACAATAGGTTCGAAATAAAATAAGATTCAAAAGAGATACATAAGTCCTAATGTTCCATAAGGGCGCACATACTAAATACTAGCAAAAAAGGAAAATAAACTTACGGGTTACTGATCTTCGGCAAAATTCTGATAGTCGCTTCGATCCTGCTAGGCCCGAAAATTTGTCTCTAAACCTGAGATGGCAAATTCCAGGAATGTCAGAACACCCCAGCAAGTACTCAACGTATAAAGTGTGTGTATAGTATGATATCATGAATATATGAATGTAGTGAAGCCCGTGTGCGGAAGTAAAACAGATATATATAAATAGATGCATTAATACTATGAAACCAACATATAAAGAGGTCAAGTCATAACCTAACTGGTCACTAAAAGGTAAACTACCATATCGTAAGCTCGATTGTGTGCGTCAACCTCTGCAGGAGTATTCCTAACCCAAAAGTGGTGCCCCACGGGCTAGGAAACACGGGCCCAACCGTGGAATGAACAAGCGACCGATATAGCCCGGTACGAGCTATAAACATGAGACCGATATAGCCCGGTACGAGCTGTAAACATGAGGCCGATATAGCCCTGTATGAGCAGTAAACATGAGGCCGATATAGCCCGGTACGAGCTGTAAACATGAGACCGATATAGCCCGGTACGAGCTGCCGGCATGGGATTCCTGAGACCCTGTTGTACGAACGCACACTCAAACTACCCTAACACCCGCGTATTTAGCTACTATGGTAATGACTAGAGCACTAATTAAGAATGCTGAAAAGACTAGAACTTATAATATCGTGTTAATTGTATAAAAAAGAAACCTGTAAACAGTATAGATTGTGTCATGTTATGTAATTCAGCATTCAAATTAGAGAACTCGTTTTAATATGAGTAATCTGGAACAATGAGTAGTCATGGCATGTCATGTACAATAATTATAAAATAATAGTGTTCATAAACAAGAATAGGATGTTAAGATTTCTCAAGCATGCCGACAATGATAGTCTCAAGTAAAATGTTAAATATAGACGATAGGATATGATAAGGTAAAAAATGTAAACAAGACTCAACATAAATATGCAAGTATCTGTATTTAAAATCCGGGTTTATTTATTGAAAAGAATAATAAACTGAAATATGGTTTTAAAAGGTTAATATAGTTAAATAGGAATGACAAATTACAGATGGATAAAGCGGATAGTGGTAATAATATAATTACGAGATAATAGTAAGTAAAATAAAATAAATGACTGATTGACTAGTCATCATGTAAGTGCTAATAATAAGTTTTATAATCATGTCATAATAGAAAATATTAATACAAATTATAGTATCAAAATAATTTATGTGAGTAGGGCACATAGAGTGCAGCGACCTTATAAGGAGTGATAGTGTAGAAAGTTTAATTTATATATATAAAATATTGAGCCCAAAGAGTTTATTGCTTAACAGTAATAATGGTATATTTTTATTTTTAGATTAGGATATAAGTGTTGACATTTTGCATACTAGTGTATACAAATATTGTTGCAACAGAAACATATAATTACTTATAAAGCTTTTTATATATTAAACCATATTTACATGTTAATAGTTATTTTATTATGCTTGCACTTTTACAGTCCACTTGATGAAAGGATTAATGGGTATTCTAGATCCTAGGGTTTTCATCATATGTACAAGTATTATAAGATATATTAATAAAGCGGTAAAATATTACAATTTTATTTAAATATTGTAAGTTAATAATTTATTTAGAGAATTGCCGATGTTGCATCGACTAAAAAAAATAAAAGAGTAAGAGTACTTGTCTCGGAGACAGATAAACACGACGACACGAAGAACAACTCCAAGGTTTGATTGCTCGGCTAAATTTGAAGAAGAAGAAAATATTGTGATGGGAAAAAGAGAAGGTCGATTTATATGAGAAGGGGAGAGATGATAATAATTAGGTTGTTATTTATAGGGAAGAGAGATGTTGTTAAAGATTGGAGAGCTTATTATAATTAGAGAGAGAAATATTCTGATGAGATGAGATTTGGATTTGATTTTATAAAAGAGAGATATGATGGGTTGTTATATACTTCTATTAGATATTAGAAAAGTTGTATATATACATATTAGTTTGTATATAGTTAGAATAATAGAAAAGTATATGTATATATACATATTAGTATATAGTGAAAATATATGTAGATATGTATATGGTTATGGGTTAATGAAAATAAATATAATTAGTTATATATATAGGATTTTATGATATCAAACAACTAAAATATATTTTTAGTTAAACTATCATAACAAAATATTTTCAATTATATATATGTATGTATGTATATAGGTTTGTAGAAAAATAATTAAAGAGAGAGTAGATTTGAGAAAGAGAATCTGCTGAGAGAGATTAGATTAGATTGGAGAAAAAGAGATTTTGTTAGAGAATATATATAGAAAGAGAGCGGGAGTTTGGTGAAATATAGTTAGTGATATAGAAAAATATATGTAGATAGAATAGAATATGGAGAGAAAGAAATCTGTTGGAAAAGATATTTGTTTGGAGAGAGAGAATAATATTTGTTTTAAAAGAATAAAGTTATCAGGTGAGACATATATGGTGATTGGAGAGAGAAAATTGAGTTGTTAGTTTAGGAAAAATATTTATATGGTTAAAACATTTAACAGGGGCTCTCATGACTTTTGAAAATTAAACATTTTAACCAAATAAATATCGTAAGACAAAATATCTTATAAATAGAATTTAAAAAGGGGTAAAATCTTATATATATGTATTGTTTAAAGAAATACCAAATAAAATATCTTTTGTTTAAATTATGATACTAAAATATAAATATGGTTATAAAATGGTGTTAGACAAATAAATATTTAAATACTAATAATATGCATATTTAACAAACTTGAAAAACCATAATTATATGTATATATCTTGATTAAAAGTATTAAACTCCAAGTTATAATAATAAAAATAAAACAAAACCCAATATATCCAAAAGAAAAAGAAACGTATGATCGAACTAGGATGTTACATCCTACCCACCTTACAAAAATTTCGTCCTCGAAATTTGTAGAACGAAAATACAAGATCGCGAACTAATTACAAGGATCAATGAAAATAGATGGGTATGAAAAATCAAAGAAACAAATAAGGGTATTAAGAGTCACAGTTTGGGCTCGAAAAATCGGCATGTGAAAGGAAATCAAATCAGTGGAAAAAAAATTAGGTAGAACTCTAACTTACTCAAACAGAATAACGTATTGTAACCATACCGCGGTACATGGGTACAATAATGTAATTCTATCTCAGTCGCTTGAATCCTACAATCAGAGTCAAAGGAATATACAGCATGACACATTGGGAGAACCTATACATGTGATTCTAACCTAAAAGGTCGGTAGAACCATGACTAATTTTGATGTCAGCCTGGGCTCTGATACCAACAAAACCTTGTCATGCCCCGCTTCCCAAAATACGGAATACAGAGAGCGACGAAGGCCAGCCATGCTACCTATGGTAAGGAAAGATCTTTCCATAGTCACATAAGGCTGTCTAGATTAACCTGTCAAAAATAAAATCCAATACCAAAAGGAATAATACTGATAATCATGCTGCAATAAAACCACAAGGAATACTAAAAATGGGTCCACTAGATAATTGATGCAATTAAAGATCTGATACAATAGGTTCGAAATAAAATAAGATCCAAAAGAGATACATAAGTCCTAATGTTCCATAAGGGAGCGCATACTAAATACTAGCAGAAAAGGAAAATAAACCTACGGGTTACTAATTTTCGGCAAAGTTCTGATAGTCGCTGCGATCCTGCTCGGCCTGAAAATCTGTCTCTAAAACTGAGATGGTAAATCTCAGGGATGTCAGAACACCCCAGCAAGTACTCAACATATAAAGTATGTATATAGTATGATATCATGAATATATGAATGTAGTAAAGGCCATATGCGCAAGTAAAACAAATATATATAAATAGATGCATTAATACTATGAAACCAACATATAAAGAAGTCAAGTCATAACCTAACTGGTCACTAAAAGGTAAACTACCCTATCGTAAGCTCGATTGTGTGCGTCAACCTCTGCAGGAGTATTCCTAACCCAAAAGTGGTGCCCCAGGGGCTAGGAAATACGGGCCCAACCGTGGAATGAACAAGCGACCGATATAGCCCGGTACGAACTATAAACATGAGACCGATATAGCCCGGTACGAGCTGTAAACATGAGACCGATATAGCCCTGTACGAGCAGTAAACATGAGGCCGATATAGCCCGGTACGAGCTGTAAACATGAGACCGATATAGCCCGGTATGAGCTGCCGGCATGGGACTCCTGAGACCCTGTTGTACGAACGCACACTCAAACTACCTTAACACCCGCGTATTTAGCTACTATGGTAATGACTAGAGCACTAATTAAGAATGCTGAAAAGACTAGAACTTATAATATCATGTTAATTGTATAAAAAAGAAACCTGTAAACAGTATAGATTATGTCATGTCATGTAATTCAGCATTCAAATTAGAGAACTCGTTTTAATATGAGTAGTCTGGAACAATGAGTAGTCATGGCATGTCAAGTACAATAATTATAAAATAATAGTGTTCATAAACAAGAATAGGATGTTAAGATTTCTCAAGCATGCTGACAATGATAGTCTCAAGTAAAATATTAAATATAGACGATAAGATATGATAAGGTAAAAAATGTAAACAAGACTCAACATAAATATGCAAGTATCTGTATTTAAAATCCGGGTTTATTTATTGAAAAGAATAATAAACTGAAATATGGTTTTAAAAGGTTAATATAGTTAAATAGGAATGACAAATTACAGATGCATAAAGCGGATAGTGGTAATAGTATAATTACGAGATAATAGTAAGTAAAATAAAATAAATGACAGATTGACTAGTCATCATGTAAGTGCTAATAATAAGTTTTATAATCATGTCATAATAGAAAATATTAATACAAATTATAGTATCAAAATAATTTATGTGAGTAGGGCACATAGAGTGCAGCGATCTTATAAGGAGTGATAGTATAGAAAGTTTAATTTATATATATAAAATATTGAGCCCAAAGCGTTTATTGTTTAAAAGTAATAATGGTATATTTTTATTTTTAGATTAGGATATAAGTGTTGACATTTTGCATGCTAGTGTATACCAATATTGTTGCAACAGAAACATATAATTACTTATAAAGCTTTTTATATATTAAACCATATTTACATGTTAATAGTTATTTTATTATGCTTGCACTTTTACAGTCCACTTGATGAAAGGATTAATGGGTATTCTAGATCCTAGGGTTTTCATCATATGTACAAGTATTATAAGATATATTAATAAAGCGGTAAAATATTACAATTTTATTTAAATATTGTAAGTTAATAATTTATTTAGAGAATTGCCGATGTTGCATCGACTAAAAAAAATAAAAGAGTAAGAGTACTTGTCTCGAAGACAGATAAACACGACGACACGACGACACGAAGAACAACTCCAAGGTTTGATTGCTCGGCTAAATTTGAAGAAGAAGAAAATATTGTGATGGGAAAAAGAGAAGGTCGATTTATATGAGAAGGGGAGAGATGATAATAATTAGGTTGTTATTTATAGGGAAGAGAGATGTTGTTAAAGATTGGATAGCTTATTATAATTAGAGAGAGAAATATTCTGATGAGATGAGATTTGGATTTGATTTTATAAAAGAGAGATATGATGGGTTGTTATATACTTCTATAAGATATTAGAAAAGTTGTATATATACATATTAGTTTGTATATAGTTAGAATAATAGAAAAGTATATGTATATATACATATTAGTATATAGTGAAAATATATGTAGATATGTATATGGTTATGGGTTAATGAAAATAAATATAATTAGTTATATATATAGAATTTTATGATATCAAACAACTAAAATATATTTTTAGTTAAACTATCATAACAAAATATTTTCAATTATATATATGTATGTATGTATATAGGTTTGTAGAAAAATAATTAAAGAGAGAGTAGATTTGAGAAAGAGAATCTGCTGAGAGAGATTAGATTAGATTGGAGAAAAAGAGATTTTGTTAGAGAATATATATAGAAAGAGAGCGGGGGTTTGGTGAAATATAGTTAGTGATATAGAAAAATATATGTAAATAGAATAGAATATGGGGAGAAAGAAATCTGTTGGAAAAGATATTTGTTTGGAGAGAGAGAATAATATTTGTTTTAAAAGAATAAAATTATCAGGTGAGACATATATGGTGATTGGAGAGAGAAAATTGAGTTGTTAGTTTAGGAAAAATATTTATATGGTTAAAACATTTAACAGGGGCTCTCATGACTTTTGAAAATTAAACATTTTAACCAAATAAATATCGTAAGACAAAATATCTTATAAATAGAATTTAAAAAGGGGTAAAATCTTATATATATGTATTGTTTAAAGAAATACCAAATAAAATATCTTTTGTTTAAATTATGATACTAAAATATAAATATGGTTATAAAATGGTGTTAGACAAATAAATATTTAAATACTAATAATATGCATATTTAACAAACTTGAAAAACCATAATTATATATATATATATCTTGATTAAAAGTATTAAACTCCAAGTTATAATAATAAAAATAAAACAAAACCCAATATATCCAAAAGAAAAAGAAATGTATGATCGAACTGGGATGTTACATCCTACCCACCTTACAAAAATTTCGTCCTCGAAATTTGTAGAACGAAAATACAAGATCGCGAACTAATTACAAAGATCAATGAAAATAGATGGGTATGAAAAATCAAGGAAACAAATAAGGGTATTAAGAGTCACAGTTTGGGCTCGAAAAATCGGCATGTGAAAGGAAATCAAATTAGTGGAAAAAAATTAGGTAGAACTCTAACTTACTCAAACAGAATAACGTATTGTAACCATGCCGCGGTACATGTGTACAATAATGTAATTCTATCTCAGTCGCCTGAATCCTACAATCAGAGTCAAAGGAATATACAGCATGACACATTGGGAGAACCTATACATGTGATTCTAACCTAAAAGGTCGGTAGAACCATGACTAATTTTGATGTCAGCCTGGGCTCTGATACCAACAAAACCTTGTCATGCCCCGCTTCCCGAAATACGGAATACAGAGAGCGACGAAGGCCAGCCATGCTATCTACGGTAAGGAAAGATCTTTCCATAGTCACATAAGGCTGTCTAGATTAACCTGTCAAAAATAAAATCCAATACCAAAAGGAATAATACTGATAATCATGCTGCAATAAAACCACAAGGAATACTAAAAATGAGTCCTCTAGATAATTGATGCAATTAAAGATCTGATACAATAGGTTCGAAATAAAATAAGATCCTAAAGAGATACATAAGTCCTAATGTTCCATAAGGGCGCGCATACTAAATACTAGCAGAAAAGGAAAATAAACCTACGGGTTACTAATCTTCGGCAAAGTTCTGATAGTCGCTGCGATCCTGCTCGGCCTGAAAATCTGTCTCTATAACTGAGATGGCAAATCTCAGGGATGTCAGAACACCCCAGCAAGTACTCAACGTATAAAGTGTGTGTATAGTATGATATCATGAATATATGAATGTAGTAAAGGCCACGTGCGCAAGTAAAACAGATATATATAAATAGATGCATTAATACTATGAAACCAACATATAAAGAGGTCAAGTCATAACCTAACTGGTCACTAAAAGGTAAACTACCCTATCGTAAGCTCGATTGTGTGCGTCAACCTCTGCAGGAGTATTCCTAACCCAAAAGTGGTGCCCCAGGGGCTAGGAAACACGGGCCCAACCGTGGAATGAACAAGCGACCGATATAGCCCGGTACGAGCTATAAACATGAGACCGATATAGCCCGGTACGAGCTGTAAACATGAGACCGATATAGCCCTGTACGAGCAGTAAACATGAGGCCGATATAGCCCGGTACGAGCTGTAAACATGAGACCGATATAGCCCGGTACGAGCTGCCGGCATGGGACTCCTGAGACCCTGTTGTACGAACGCACACTCAAACTACCCTAACACCCGCGTATTTAGCTACTATGGTAATGACTAGAGCACTAATTAAGAATGCTGAAAAGACTAGAACTTATAATATCATGTTAATTGTATAAAAAAGAAACCTGTAAACAGTATAGATTGTGTCATGTCATGTAATTCAGCATTCAAATTAGAGAACTCGTTTTAATATTAGTAGTCTGGAACAATGAGTAGTCATGGCATGTCATGTACAATAATTATAAAATAATAGTGTTCATAAACAAGAATAGGATGTTAAGATTTCTCAAGCATGCCGACAATGATAGTCTCAAGTAAAATATTAAATATAGACGATAGGATATGATAAAGTAAAAAATGTAAACAAGACTCAACATAAATATGCAAGTATCTGTATTTAAAATCCGGGTTTATTTATTGAAAAGAATAATAAACTGAAATATGGTTTTAAAAGGTTAATATAGTTAAATAGGAATGACAAATTACAGATGCATAAAGCGGATAGTGGTAATAGTATAATTACGAGATAATAGTAAGTAAAATAAAATAAATGACTGATTGACTAGTCATCATGTAAGTGCTAATAATAAGTTTTATAATCATGCGATAATAGAAAATATTAATACAAATTATAGTATCAAAATAATTTATGTGAGTAGGGCACATAGAGTGCAGCAATCCTATAAGGAGTGATAGTGTAGAAAGTTTAATTTATATATATAAAATATTGAGCCCAAAGCGTTTATTGCTTAACAGTAATAATGGTATATTTTTATTTTTAGATTAGGATATAAGTGTTGACATTTTGCATGCTAGTGCATACCAATATTGTTGCAATAGAAACATATAATTACTTATAAAGCTTTTTATATATTAAACCATATTTACATGTTAATAGTTATTTTATTACGCTTGCACTTTTACAGTCCACTTGATGAAAGGATTAATGGGTATTTTAGATCCTAGGGTTTTCATCATATGTACAAGTATTATAAGATATATTAATAAAGCGGTAAAATATTACAATTTTATTTAAATATTGTAAGTTAATAATTTATTTAGAGAATTGCCGATATTGCATCGACTAAAAAAAATAAAAGAGTAAGAGTACTTGTCTCGGAGACAGATAAACACGACGACACGACGACACGAAGAACAACTCCAAGGTTTGATTGCTCGGCTAAATTTGAAGAAGAAGAAAATATTGTGATGGGAAAAAGAGAAGGTCGATTTATATGAGAAAGGGAGAGATGATAATAATTAGGTTGTTATTTATAGGGAATAGAGATGTTGTTAAAGATTGGAGAGCTTATTATAATTAGAGAGAGAAATATTCTGATGAGATGAGATTTGGATTTGATTTTATAAAAGAGAGATATGATGGGTTGTTATATACTTCTATAAGATATTAGAAAAGTTGTATATATACATATTAGTTTGTATATAGTTAGAATAATAGAAAAGTATATGTATATATACATATTAGTATATAGTGAAAATATATGTAGATATGTATATGGTTATGGGTTAATGAAAATAAATATAATTAGTTATATATATAGGATTTTATGATATCAAACAACTAAAATATATTTTCAGTTAAACTATCATAACAAAATATTTTCAATTATATATATGTATGTATGTATATAGGTTTGTAGAAAAATAATTAAAGAGAGAGTAGATTTGAGAAACAGAATCTGCTGAAAGAGATTAGATTGGATTGGAGAGAAAGAGATTTTGTTAGAGAATATATATAGAAAGAGAGCGGGGGTTTGGTGAAATATAGTTAGTGATATAGAAAAATATATGTAGATATAATAGAATATGGGAAAAAAGAAACCTGTTGGAAAAGATATTTGTTTGGAGATAGAGAATAATATTTGTTTTAAAAGAATAAAGTTATCAGGTGAGACATATATAGTGATTGGAAAGAGAAAATTGAGTTGTTAGTTTAGGAAAAATATTTATATGGTTAAAACATTTAAAATAGGCTCTCATGACTTTTCAAAATAAAATATTTTAACCAAATAAATATCGTAAGACAAAATATCTTATAAATAGAATTTAAAAAGGGGTAAAATCTTATGTATATGTATTGTTTAAAGAAATATCAAATAAAATATCTTTTGTTTAAATTATGATACTAAAATATAAATATGGTTATAAAATAGTGTTAGACAAATAAATATTTAAATACTAATAATATGCATATTTAACAAAGTAGAAAAATCATAATTATATGTATATATCTTGATTAAAAGTATTAAACTCCAAGTTATAATAATAAAAATAAAACAAAACCCAATGAAAAAGAAACGTATGATTGAACTAGGATGTTACAGTTTTGGGGATTGATGGAAGTCGGAATCTCTCTCAGAAGTTGTCCTCCGTTGATTTTGCTGCCAGCGGGCTGGACGGTTGAGATTGGATATGAGGAGTGAATGTGTGGATATCAATGAGTCGTTGGATATTGTTGACGCCGAGATACCTGCAAGGGAAGTCCCGAGGTGGAAAACCACCGTAGAACCTCCGACGATCAAGTAAGTACCGAGGAATATTAAGGCAGAATAGCGGCGTATTGGATTGAATTCAATTCGATGTACCCGAGTCGTCTGGAAGAGGGGTTTATATAGCGGTCATCTGGAGCGAGCCGACGCGAGATTCTTGCCGTCCGTTACGCTCCTCGCATTGATGGCGGGATACACCCATAAATGGCGAGATACGCCAGCGTGGGAGGTGGGACGTGGAGCAGCGTAGATCTCGCTATGGCGAGATACACGGAGCTGTTACGGGGGCACTCGGGTTCTGTCCTCCCGGCCAAACATGGACACTGAGGAGTCCCAGCTATAGGATAGCTCGGAGACGAGCTATTGGCCAGTGGTCAGTCGAAGGGAGAACGTACTCCGGGAAGGTCTTTTAAAAGGTCAGGTGCAACCTCGGAGGTGAGACGTCGAGGAATGTCCTTAATGCATCATATTTATTCCAGCTCCGAAGCTCCCAGAAATCTAGTGGGTTTGAGTGGATGGCACGTCACCTACCACGTGTCGTGATCTAGGAAATTCCTACTTACGGGTATCATCATTAACCCCACACTATCGTTCTGACCTATTTGTTGGCCGGGCTGAGAGTGGCTATCATCTTGGTCTTCAACAATTCAGCTCGGCGCCGAGAATTCTTCATAATAGGTTGTCTGAGGATGATGCGATGTTTGGCAGTTGCGCCTCTCCGATTCCTGGATCCATGTGGCGACTCACGAAGCGCCTTGATTCCCGCGCGTATCTTTGGTGACGTCAGCTTATCGGCAAAATGACTGTGCTTTAAAGAAGACGTCATTTCGCTTGCTCGGCCTGTTGGCCTTCGTGCCACGTGTCCGTCGTGGGATGGCGGGATGCGAGGGGTCGTCAGTTGAATCCGAGTGATGAGGAGATGTCCAATGGTCAGTCACCACGTGGAGTCCCCATGGCCGTTAGGTGCGACGCTTCATTTCGGCGGGAACGGATTTGGGCCGTTGGATGGTTTCTTGCTGAGTGTATAAATAGGGGAGGCCATCCCTTGGCAGTCATTTTGCCCTAGCCGTTTCCTGCCATCTAATGATTGCCCGACGCACCTTTGCTTAGGTCGGACTTTCAGCCAAAAACCCATCTTCGGCCAATCCTTCCTTAAATCATGTTAGATGTCTTCTTCTGAAATATCCATTGATGTAGTTGGGATTGAGTCCGACGATGAGGATTCAGCTTTTGAAGCCGAATCCATCAGGTCTTCTTCCTCCTCCTCTTCGTCTTCTGCGTCGGGCTCGCCTCCGAAGGGGACGACGCTGTAACAATCCTAAACTTTCTGTACAATTTTTTTAAAAATACAGAAAGAGGTACTTGAGCTTGAGCATAAGTTATAAGTTTGATTTGCTTTTGAACAGCAAGAATGAGCTTGTAGCTCACTGGTAAGATCTTGCACTGCTGAACCAAAGCACCAGAGTTCAAATCCCATCAGCCACACATTATTTTTATTTTAATTTCTTTTAATCTTTTTAGAAGTCCAAGAGTCTACATGTGCACAACACGTAAACTGAAGAGTCACACATAAAACAAACGAGTCTACTGCAGTAGACCAAGCGTTGGGGACACGTGGCAAGGAGACGCGGCCTGACTCGGCCAACTCGAGCCGGCGACTCGGCTGACTCGGCTGGCGCCGCCGGGTCAACTCGGCCGAAACCCCGATTTTCTCCTTTCCCCTGCACCCTTAGGACTACCCCACCCCCTGCATTGTTTAAATTCCCTGCACATTTACAGAGCAAATTAAAACACCCATTTAATCTATTTTAATACAAAATTTTGATACACCCTTTCATTACCCCAAACCCTAATTTTTCCTATAAATACCACACTTAAAATCATCCCTCCTCACTTCCAAATCCCTGCCCAAACTCTCAAGAAAATTCCTAAGACTTTATGTGTGTAAGTGGAGTTAGCAAAGGGCGAAGCTCCGACGAACTTCCGAAGGCAATCCGAGGAGTTTCCGACGACAAAATGACGCACCGGCAACTCCCATCTCTTTCACTTTCTCTTCTTTAGTTAATTAACTTGTAAGTCCTTACTTCTTCCTCTTTTCTTTATTCTAAAAATATTTAAAACTAAAACCCGACGGAAGCGGAGTTAATCCGACTTCCGATTCGGTTTTTCCTTAAAAAGTTCTATTTTTCTTAAACACAATAATACCAAACTCTTATGTCATGACCATTAAACATTAATAAAGGCAATAGAACAAGTTTGACATCAAAATAATAATCGCAGCAGGTTTTATTCCGTTTTTACATTAAAATACCTTCATGTTTCTTTTCGACATACTTGAACTTTTTAAACCGTATTACCTTAGAAAACACACGAGATAATGACCTAGCTCCTCACAACACACATATCTAATATAACACGATGAAATTTAGGAACATGGATTTGGGAAAAATACGACCTTACACATAACTACCTCCGACTTATAAAAATCTTTTTCTCCAAGATGTGTATTTTAACAAATCTTTGCAAATGCGCCTCTACAACCCATTTTGGGGAACCCGTTTGGGATAGTGCGGATTATCACACATTCTCGGGCCCAGTAGAGTAAGATGCAGATCTCCGCAAGGAGCATACGATCTCGAAAAATTTAAAATATAATTTTCTTTAGAAAATGTGATTTCTATTATAAATAAAACTTATGTTCTTAATAAATAAATATATATGTAATTAATATCAAAATATCTATTTTTAATATTTATAATATTTCACATTTCCAAAATTCAAGAAAAATATCTCATTTATAAGAAAATACCATACAACTCCAATATTACAAATAAATACCATATATTATGAAATTAGGTTTTATTCACTAGAAATGTCACATTGATAAAATATATATCCATGAAAACTCTAAAGACGATAATAAAATACTTGAGATATATTTTGAAAATTATACAAAATTATTTTACATAAAAACCTCTCAGGTTATACTAAATTACAATAAGGACCCTAGTAAACATATGTTTAAGCGGGACCAGTCTCTTGAGCCTCAGGGACCAGAGATATGGGCGCTTGCCTATTTAAGGTAGACAACTTAATAAACGGTGTTATCAACACGGTAATTGTCTTTGAAAAAGACACAAATCCTGACGTTCATGTGCAACAGTTACCAATAACACCAAAACCTAATTCAGGATTCAATTTCTTTTCTAATTATCTGACTCAGACTGGGTCTCGATATAATTAATCTGACTTGAATATGATTCAAGTACAAATTACAATTCAACATGAATCCATGAATCTATATATTCAATCTGTTCAATCTAATTAATCTATATTGACCGAACCGAACCATGGATATACATCCATCTACATGATTCTCCAATTACATCCATTTACTGATATCATGGTTTCGGCAAGTCATCCATCTATACAATTCAATTTACAACACAATACATTCCGTACAATCAATACTATAAACACTACGGGGTTATAAAGGGATAGACTGGTACGGAATATGTTAAAGGTGGCACGAGGTGGTCACTTAAGACGTAATTACATCCATACCGTTGTTCTGTGGTATTATCGACGGAGTCTTGTAATCCATATACCATAGTCTCTGGTCTAGTGAGACTCCTTTCGTATACACTGGCATCTTCTGTACCAAGGTACAAACAACTACATTAACATAACAAACAACACTATAATAGTTATACTCTCTCTCTCTGTCTATTCTATTTCTCCCTCCTCTTTGGGACTTACCGAGCGATTTGTTCGCTGACGGCATTTTCTTTCTTCTTCTTTGGAATGTCGGCAGGTGATTCGGACTCACTGGAGATCGAGCTTAGCAGCGAGGATTTGGATCAGTTAGCCTTCGACTCGGAGCTCTAGATTCACTTGTACTTATTCCATTTTCATTTCTGTTATGCCACAATTTAGGCATTGCTTTCATTCCATGTATTTACTTTTCAGATGTATTGTAAAAAGAATGTTAATAAATAAAGTTGCTGTTCATTATATCTTGTCTCTTGTGCATATTATATTTTATATTGCTTAGATACACTTAGCGTGTTTATTTCAAAGTAAATTCGTAGCGGTCTCGTCGCGTCCTCTACTCGTATACTGGGAAACGAGGCATGACAGATTTTGTTGGTGGCCCATGCAGGTCAGAGCTGTATGGAACCCTACCATGCAGTTCAGTTCTGCGTGGACAGCCTAAGCAATATAACACAAGAACCAACAACTGAAACATTCTTTAAAATTTATATTTCTTGAATCTTATCATTTCATATATTTTGAATCTATCCTAACCCAAATTTTTCATTCAAGGTTTTGGATTCCCCAAACAACACCAGCACGAATGTCAACAACACTCCCCCACCACTACCACTCACACCTGCTGTTGCTGTTAGTTATATGTATGCCCTAGAGGCCATTACTGTACATACATTGTATATTGTAGTGGATGCTTGGACATATATAGGGAGGACTTTCTTGCTCGACATAATAGTATGCTATCTGGTTGCTCTTTATCTTAACATGTACTATGATTGTCTCTATATTACATGTTGATAAAGCCCTTAGGATGAGTACTTGACTACCAGGACTATGATGCAGATCATACTAGTGGGGACAGAGTAGTCGCCAAGTACATCCTTCAAATTTTCCTAGTCGTGGGAGTACCGAGACAGGGCATCGATACTCCAGAGTAGACTAGCGTATGCGCTTCTTGACCCATATGATGGGCGATGGATGATTCCATATCCATTGGTGTTGACATCAGAGAAGGTATACGGGTGCTCAATGGAGACTGGGTACACTGGACGGACTCGCCGAGAACTCCCAGATGGTATTATACCTCACGTCAGATGGCAGTTCTCTGGTGACACTGGTACATGTTAGTCTGTAGACCCGAGATCGTCATAGAGTCTTGTGTGATTCCCACTGTGCTTTGATTTCCATCATACCACGTCCAAGAGAGCGTGCAAAATGGTGGATTTTGGGTACAGTCCCGAATCACATGGAGGCAATGAGCGATAGGAGGGGTTTCGTCTCTCCCGGTATAGGGAGTTGATGTTGCGCTGTGTTTGATTGGCTATAACTGGAAATTTCTGGCCAGGGTTGTTGAGATTTACTGGTAAGTGTTATCAGTAGTTTCTCGAACTGTTATGGACCTCATATCGACACGACTTATCAAGCTACTGGGGTCTGACGTTTACCACCCTTAGGCGAGATATGCGACATATCGGACGAAGAGACCGGACTGTACGGGAGTGTTACTGATTGGATTCGTAGGAGAATGTACATGCTTACTTGTTGATCTTCTGATCGCTCAATACCTGGGTGGCTGTTACGTTTAGCTGACCGCTTGCAGCTTGTGGGTGTTTGATATGATCATCACCTACTGCCGGCGTATTGACGATTCTTTAGAGTCCTACACAGAGGTTTCCTGGCTCAGGCAAAACGGAGTAGGAGCACATATGTGATATGTGCGGGACCGAGAATAATACGAGTATGTGATACCGTATTAGATTCTCGCGATATGTGATATCGGCCGGGTATATGTGATATAGCCGGGTCATCGGATCAAGTGTTGATTCGATGAGCTGATACAGATTATATTAGTCGGTTATTTGTGAAATAGCCGAATTATCGGATCAAGTGTTGATTCGATAATTTAATGTATAATTATATATTTGATATATTAAATTACATTAACTAATATAAGCTCACTTAAAGATTCATTTTCTCACTCGGGTAATACATTGATATATATGTGATATATGTTAATTGTATTATTTTATTTTGTTATAATAAATATTGTATATGTGATATATAATATTTTAACAAGTTAGGGTTATAAATGCAACATGTTTTGTGGAGTTTAAATATGGTTAGGGTTTGGATTAGGGTTAAGCTTGCATGAAGCTTTCAAGAAGCTTCTTGAAGCTTTGACTTTGACTTATGATATTTTGCATAGATATTTCTTTAATCCAACCCAACCCTTTACCATAGTTATTTCTCTACAAGAGTTAAGTTGATATTCTTAACCCATGGTTGCATTTTCTAACCACAAACAAGATTCATTATTTATCACAAATTGATTTGCTTCTTCTTACCTTTTTGATGAAAAGCTTTCTAGCTTTTTCATATGTGATGAAAATGAGTGAGAAATTGAAAACAAATGAGAGCTAAATTCCTACTTCATCATCCTCATCTATTCTTGCCATTTAGATTAGGGTGTTTGCTTTGCTAATACTTGATTAGCAAAGCAAGAGCTTGGGTTTGAGTTTCTTCAAGGTAGATCATCTTTGTTATTGAAGATCGGAAGCAAGCTTGCATCTTTCTCTTCATGGAGCCTCTCTAGAGTCCGGGTACTTTATGATCGCAGCGAAAGGACCTCAACGCGGAGCTTATGAAGTGAAGGAACGGACTACAAAGGTTGTAATCCCAAATTCTTAGAAGTAAAGTTGTTTACTTGCTCTTTGTTTCGCCTAATCTCTAGTCTAAAATCTTGGTTAGGGTTGTTCGGCACATGTAAAATTTGATTTTGGCATGGTTGATGCCTTGTAGAACCTTGTTCTAGTGCCTAGTAACCCTATAGTTGCTGCTCCGATCAACGAGCAGACGGTTCTGTTTAAGGCAATCCGCAACCTTCTGAAAGGACAGCAGCAGAAGACTGCTATTCTCTTGAACCGTCCAGAAGCGGAAGCACCCGGAGTGAAGCAATTCCGGGCACTGCACCCCAAGAACATTTCGGGAAAAGAGATCCCTCTAGAAGAGGAGGAATGGGCTCAAACTGTTGAAGATGACCTGGAAGCAGCACAAGTGCCAGAGATTGCTTGGGTTCGAGTTGCAAAGCTGCAGCTCACCGATAATGCACGGGTTTGGTGGAAGGCGGAAGAAAGCCGTTTTGACCAACCTATCGAATAGAAGACTTTCCGTGACATGTTCGATACAAAATACTTCCCTGAGACTGCCCACTTTGATATAGAACAACATTCCATCCATCTGCAACAAGGTTCAATGTGGACCAAATCTGTAGATGAGTATGATGCTGAGTTTACCATGCTCAGTAGGTTTGCGGTCCATCTCATACCGACTGCTGAGATCAGAGCTAGAAGATTTCAGTAAGGGTTGGACCAAGAAATCCAAGCTGCATTAGCTACAGGGGATTTCATAACCCATGATTTGGCTTTGAAGGCTGCCCGAAGATACGACACAGTAGTAAAGAGAAAGGGCAGAACTCAATCTACCGGAGTGAAGCGTCCTGCCACTCAGATGGCAGGAGGAGCCTCTTCAAGGCCAACTGTTGAACCCAAAAGACCGGAAGAATCCAATAACCAATCGAGTCCCGATTTTTGCTTCTATTGCAAGAGGGAAAGACACTTGTGGAAGGACTGTAGGCGCGCAAAAGGCCTATACTTAGTTTGTGGCGCATCCAATCACGGAATTGGAAACTGTCCTTATAGACGCAACCCAGATCACACACCCACCAACTACCCGCAGCAGCCAGCTATCCAGGCTCCTGTACCTCGCCCTGCATTCCCTGCTCCACCACCTGCACCGCCTAGTCGCCAATTCTATCAGGCTCTAAGGAACATGACTCGAGGGCAGAGAAACATGCCCCAAGGACAGAGGAATGTGTCTCCAGTTAGGAGGAATGTACCACGGCGTCAGACTTTCCTTTTAGCGGCCGAAGAAGCAGAGGCCGTAAACCAAGGTAACCCTGGTAATTTCCTCAACTATTTTCAAACCTTTCGCATTTTTTCATTCCTTCACACATTTTTCACACACTATCAAGTACTTCTATCACCAAACTTTCCTTGAATCCGTTATACTTTCCTTTTAAAAATTTTGAGGACAAGATTTTTTAAGGAGGGTAGAATGTAACAATCCTAAACTTTCTGTATAATTTTTTTTAAAAATACAGAAAGGGTTACTTGAGCCCGAGCACAAGTTATAAGTTTTATTTGCTTTTGAACAGTAAGAAGGAGCTTGTAGCTCACTGGTAAGACCTTGCACTGATGAACCAAAGCACCAGAGTTCAAATCTCATCAGCCACACATTATTTTTATTTTAATTTCTTTTAATCTTTTTAGAAGCCCAAGAGTCTACACGTGCACAACACATAAACTAAAGAGTCACACATAAAAAAAACGAGTCCACTGCAGTAAATCAAGTGTCGGGGACACGTGGCAAGGAGATGCGGCCTGACTCGGCCAACTCGGGCCGGCGATTCGGCTGACTCGGCCGGCGCCGCCAAGTCAACTCATCCGAAACCTCGATTTTCTTCTTTCCCCTGCACCCTTTGGACTACCCCACTCCCCCTGCACTGTTTAAATTCCCTGCACATTTACAGAGCAAATTAAAACACCCATTTAATCCATTTTAATACAAAATTTTAATACACCTTTTCATAACCCTAAACCCTAATTTTTCCTATAAATACTGTTAGTGTATATGCCTTAGGGGCCATTATTGTATCATACTAGCATGTATATTACTTAATGGAAGCTTGGGATATTCACAGTTGTATATAACAGTCTTGCTAAATATAGTAGTATGCTACTTGGTTTAAGTCTACTTTAATATGTGCATATGTTTCTTGTAACGTATCACTTATACATATTAGTAGAGCCCATAGGATCTTTGCTTGATTACCAGTATCATGATGGCAGTCACACTAGTGGGGGCTGGGTAGTCTGTAAGCAACATCCTATACAGGTCCCTGGTCGTTGGATTATCGAGATAGGGCATCGATATTCCGGAGTAGACTAAGTGTATACGCTTCTCATCCCAGTTGGGGAGATGGTCTGTCCCACAGCCATCAGTACGTCGTACTGGAGATAGTATACAGGTGCTCGTTAGGTTACGGGTACACCGGACAAGACTCGCCGAGGAACTGATTGGTTGGTATTATACCCATCGTCAGTTATCAGTTCCCAGGTGACATGAGTACAGCATAGTCAGCAGACTTGACACTGCTGCTTCGCCTCGAGTGTGTCCCACTGTTCTTAGATTGCTACCCTACCACGGCTCAAAGGAGTCGTGCAAACAGGTAGCAGTTGGGTGCAGTCCCGAGCACTTGGAGGCAGTGGCGGTTAGATAGGATTCGTCTCTCCCGGTATTGGGAGTTGATATCGCGCTATGTCAGAGAGCCATTACGCAAAGTCCCTGGTCAGGGCAAGCGAGATATACTGGTAGGTTCCAGTAGCTTCTCAGGGTGTAATGGGCTTCGCTCCGACACGACTTATACAGCTATTAGGGGACTGACGCTTGCCGCCCCCTAGGCTTGATATGCGATAGTCTTAGACGAACAGACCGGACTGTACGGAGATTGTCACATCAGGCTCAGTAGGGGTTCGGATGGTTTTCCTCATCGGCCTTCTTATCGACATCTACCTGGGGACCGTTACGTACAGCTAGTACCGCTTACGGTCTGTGGTTAAACCCACTGCCAGCGTAGTGTCGAGTCTTTAGAGTCCCACACAGAGAGTTTCCCTGCTCCAGGCGAAACGATATAGAGGTCGTATGGTTTTACGACAAGGGTTCGGACACATACGTGTGTTTACGCACGTACGACTTTTCGGACAGTTTTTACTAGCCGGCTTTGGTTTAAGCCAGATTCTAGTATCGGGTTATTGGATTTATACAGTCTAAAGTTTTTCCGTGTTTTCACGGATTGGAGAGGCGTTCTCGTAATTTGTCGGGAAGGTTCTAGAAGAATGGTGACTAAGGGGTTAAGGTGGCATGAGCATTAATTGCTTAATGACTCATTTGTGTGATTCATCCTTTGCATTAAATGATTCATTAATTAATTAATGAGTCATATGATGAATCACACTAGATGAATGAATCTAACCATGATGATAAATCATTTATATTATATATTTGATTAATTGTTATGGTTGATATATTCATATGAGTTCATTATTCATTTGATTATCATCTTCACCTTCTCTCTCCTCAAGCTCACTCTCTCTTCAAACCCTAACCCTAACCTTTCATGTGTTGAGATCAAGGGTTAGCTAGACTAATATATCCATAACCTCACTCTATATCCCCTAGGTAGCTTAGATTAGCACTTTACGCAACCTAGTTATCTCAAGTTTAAGATTAAGCTTGGCGAAGGAACTTTCGGGTGGATCGTCTTTGATTCGAGGAGGCCATTGAGGTGCCGATGTTCCAAGGAGCCCACGAGGAGTGGAGGACCGCGATGAAGACCCGAAGGACTAGTATCGTGAGGTATAACTTCGTATCCGAGTAGTTAAACCTCTAGTTTTTAGTCAGCAATGGTTTAGATAACGATTCATGCGCTCAAGTCCGTGTTACGAAGCTTTGATAATCATTTTTCATATATTCCGCCTCCCCGCAAGTTCGTGGGATGCGTGGCATGGACTTACAGTGGTATCAGAGCCAACTAAACCATTACTAGCTTGTTAGCAACTGATTAGAAGTTCGATCGACGGAAAACACGAAAACAAAACCCTGAATTTTCTGAGTTTATGTTAATTTTAAACCTGTCTGAAAAATTATTTGACATACTTTAAAATTCACAGCAGGGTATTTTAAGAATACTGAGAAAAAATGAGCCAGTGAGTCGGCAAAACGGCCGCGGATCCGCGGCAATAGAGAGCTTGTGCCGCGGAACCGCCGCTGAGTCAACGCCGAGTTGACTCGGATTTGCTTAGTAATTCCTATTTTGTTGTTTTCTGTTTTCTTGTATGTTCTGTTTCTGCCCAGGTTGCCTCTGTGATGATTTGCTTTTGGGGTAGACACGGATATAGGTAATCGATCGATGTTCTAAACTATTTGCTAATTGGATCTTTATCTGTAATATTTAATGTGTTCGTAAACCTCCCCTAACTGCTAGTTGGTTGGCAGGGGGTTGCACATTTCTGAAATGTTTACTGTTTGTGTATATGAACTATATTGGACTGTTGTGATGATTAGCCGGGGTTTGAAATGTGTTTAATATTCATTCATTCAATGTAAATGTAATTTGATGTAATATTCTTTTGCGGGGCAAATCCAGGTTGCGGTTGTAGCCACCGTTGTATTATTTCTTTTTACTGTTTTTGCTCCTAGGACAGACCTAAGGTGGGATGCACAAACTACCGTGTACGTCGAAGTGTTTAATGGCCTACTCACGTTGTTGAGGGAGACCGCTTCATTTCGGGTACTTGGCGGGTAGTTTGCCGTACCCGTAGGGGTCTAGGGTGGGGTAATGGCTATTCATCACAACTGTGTAATCCGTCTTTTATTGCAGGCTCAAAGCAAATGCGGATTGCTAATAAATCCAATAAAGTTCATCTGTGATCTGGAATACTTATTATTGCGTCTGACGAATGTACAATATGTATATATGATAGCTATTAGACGTCACTTATGTTTTACACCCGCGCTAGCCCAGCCCCTGCTCTGTCGTTAGTTAAGTAACCTAACGGGTGATGACGGGACCCAGTGGCGAATGCGGATGGCATAAGAGGACGTGGTATTTTCGTTGTTTTCTGCAATGATAGGATAAATGATGGGACGCATTATTATAATGCAAAGAAAATAAACCAAAGTTTAATCGTTGGAACAAATTTAAAAGAAACCACTCGGTTATTTTAAAAAGATCAGAATTTTTAAAATTACGGAGCTTTAACCACTCCTTTTAAAAAAGTATCAGGTTCCTTCGATTTTATCAAGTTCACTACGTTCACGATTTTACCAAAACCATTCGTAGCCCTCCATCATTTCTTATGGATGGTCAGTAGTATTCAAGCTATGTTTGTTGGCTTTCGTCAAGGCATAGTGTTTGGTAGCTACTGGGGTATTCATTTGTTGCATAGATAGATGTGTTGGTTTGGGACAGTCATATTACCTAGTTGACTTTCGTCAAGGGTATGTGCGGGTGGGTTCAAATTAACTAAGGCAATGATGGGCAGAACTTGATATGTGACTTATGATTTGTTGGCTTTCGCCAAGGTCATAAGAGCATGGGGCAAAAATCCACATCGGGAATTTCAAAAGAAACTGAAATTTGCAGTGAGAGCATACCATTTTGGAGTTTGATGAATGTTGGTAGGATTCCTACAACATTATCATACGATGATATTTTGGATCCCGATCCTACTGTGAGTATATACTACTTATCAGGAGATTCGTCACTTAACGATCAATGCTATAAACCAAGTAGGTGCCTAGAAAGGTGTCAGCGGGGTTACGCCCCCAGAGAAAAGAGGTTATTTAATTAAGGAACTTCGCGAAAGCGTTGGAAAACTTCCCTCGAAGTATCGACACTGACCTGGCTGAACGGTTAAGCAAGAATTGTACGGTGAGAATTGTTCTGGCTAATTCTTCTTTCATGGTTTGAGGAAGGATCCAAGAAACAGTGGGAGCAATCCTGTTTAGATAAACTTAAAACCAATCTAAACTTACAACAGCATCATGCTAAAATGTTTTCTTCTCTCTCTCTTAATTGCAGCGACCCTGTGGCCACACATAGGTTACATCTAGATAATAATTTGACTGAATCTGACTTATATGACTGGCAAAAGTCTGTCCAGATGTCCATTGCCTATGACAAGCTAGACCACCCTATTGAGGGACATTCCTATTGTTATGGTATCGGGCATTGGCAGAATGATTGCAGGACTTTAGAAGCCAGTAGCCAGGATACGAAGCATGTTGTGGCTTCAACTTCGGGTGTGTTTATGACAGAGAACTGTATGTCAGTTAACCCTACTTCCTGGGTATTGGATACCGGATCAGGAACTCACATCTGTAATTCATTACAGGTTCTGAGAAATCGTAGGGTTATCGGGATAGGTGATATGACCCTCACAGTTGCTAACGGAATGAGCATGAACGCTGAATCCGTAGGGGAATATCATCTAGGACTGACAACTGGGCAGATATTGATTCTACGTAACTGTTTTTATGTATCAGGTACGACCTGTAGTATCATATCTGTACCCTTACTTTCTAAGGAAGGATATGATTTTACTTTTACAAGAGATGTGGTTCACATCCACCTAAATCAAGATTTGATTGGGTCAGGTACATTAGAAAACGGAATATACGTATTAAATCAAGTTCAGATTTTCAGTGTCCAGAACACACTTAAAAGAAAGTCTCCGGAAACAAATCAGGCTTTCTTATGGTATTGTAGACTAGGTCACATCAATGAGAGAAGGTTGACTAAGTTACATAGAGAAGGATATTTGAATCCGTTCGAATATCAATCTTATGCTACTTGTGAATCTTGTCTCATAGGAAAGATGACAAAGACTCCGTTTACTGGACACGGAGTAAGAGCAATCGAGCTCTTGGGACTCGTACACAGTGACGTGTGCGGTCCAATGTCTACACATGCGCGAGGTGGTTATTCCTACTTCATTACTTTTACGGATGATTTCTCTAGGTATGGATATATCTTCTTAATGAAGCATAAATCTGAGGCCTTTGAGAAATTCCAAGAATACAAGAATGAAGTGGAAAAACAAACCGGCAAAAGTATCAAGACACTGAGATCTGATCGAGGTGGTGAATACTTAAGTGCCGAGTTCCTAGGTTACTTAAAAGAGAATGGAGTTCTCTCTCAGCTTACTCCTCCATACACACCACAACACAACGGTGTATCGGAAAGGAGGAATCGAACCCTATTAGATATGGTTCGTTCCATGATGAGTAAGGCTGAGTTGCCGCGATCTTTCTGGGGATATGCACTAGAATCAGCTGCATATCTTTTGAACAAGGTTCCAACCAAAACTGTGCCTACCACACCATATTAGATGTGGAGTGGGAAGAAACCCTGTCTTCAATACCTGAAGGCATGGGGATGTCCAGCTTTTGTAAAAAGGCAGCATGCGGACAAGCTCGAGGCACGCTCAGTACAGTGCAAGTTTGTGGGATATCCAAAGAATTCCATAGGATATTGTTTCTATTACGCAGAGGAACAAAAGGTTTTTGTTTCTCGTTATGCCCACTTCTTAGAAACTGAATTTTTAGAAAATCAGAAGAGTGGAAGCGCAGTAGAACAGGAAGAAATTCCAGAACCACAAGCTATTACTAAAATCTTGGAAGAACCAGAAAGTTCAGGAGAACAGGACGTCCCGACGCCACTCCGCAGGAGTAGTAGGCAATCTCATCCGCCCGAGAGATACTACGGTTTTCTCATAGACGGGGATAGAGAGGATTGCACTATTGACTATGATGAGCTTACTAACTTCCAGCAAGCCATTCAGAGCGGTGACTCATTAAAATGGCTGGATGCAATGCGGACCGAAATGGAGTCCATGTACACTAACAAAGTATGGACTTTGGACTTTGCTCCAGATGAGGTAAAACCCGTAGGATGCAAATGGATCTTCAGAAAGAAGATTGGTGTAGATGGACAGGTTGAAACCTATAAAGCTAGACTTGTTGCAAAGGGTTTCCGTCAAAGACCTGGTTTGGACTATGACGAAACCTTTTCTCCAGTAGCTATGCTAAAATCCATTAGGGTCCTTCTTGCTATTGCTGCCTTCCACGATTATGAGATCTGGCAGATGGACGTAAAGACGGCTTTTCTAAATGGAAATTTGGAAGAGAGCGTCTATATGGATCAGCCAGAGGGATTCATTCAGAGTGGGAGCAGCGGTAAAGTATGCAAGCTGCTTAAGTCCATTTATGGACTAAAGCAGGCATCGCGGAGTTGGAACATCTGTTTTGATGATGCTGTCAAAGAATTTGACTTTATCAAAAATCCAGATGAACCATGCATATACAGTAAGATTGTAGGGAGACTTGTAGTATTTCTCGTCTTGTACGTGGATGACATTCTCCTAATAGGAAATGATATTCCTATGTTACAGCCAGTAAAAAGATTCTTGTCACATAAATTCTCCATGAAAGACCTGGGTGGTGCTACCTACATTCTGGGGATCCGGATCTATCGTGATAGATCAAAGAGAATGTTGGGACTTTCGCAGTCCAGGTACATAGACGCCATAGTGAAGATATTCAGTATGGAAGATTCTAAGCGCGGTAACCTACCGGCTTGTCACAGAATCACCCTCTCCAAAGATATGTCTCCCAAGACTGATTTGGAAAGGGATCGCATGTCGATTATACCCTACGCCTCTACGGTAGGCTCTATAATGTATGCGATATTATGTACCAGACCAGATGTAGCATACGCATTGAGCGTAGTAAGCCGGTATCAAGCAAACCCAGGGAGAATCACTGGATAGCAGTAAAGAACATTCTCAAGTACCTGAAAAGGACTAAGGAGATGTTCTTAGTGTATAGCGGAAAAGACCTCCAGATGGAGGCCTTTGCCGACTCCGGCTTCCAGAGTGACAAAGATGACTCCAAATCCATGTCGGGTTATGTCTTTACCCTCAATGGAGGGGTGGTCTGTTGGAAGAGTTCCAAGCAGGAGACCGTTGCAGACTCAACGATGGAAGCGGAGTACATAGCTTCTTGCGATGCCGCAAAAGAAGCTGTCTGGATGAAGAAGTTCCTCACAGAACTTCAGGTGGTTCCTTCCAGTGTTGGTCCAATACCTCTGTATTGTGACAACAATGGCGCTATAGCTTTAGCAAAGGAACCCAGGTCCCATCAGAAGTCCAGACACATCTTAAGGCGGTATCACCTGATCAGGGAGATCATAGATTGCCGGGAGATCGAGGTGAAGAGAGTAAAGACGGAGGATAGCATTGCTGATCCATTCACAAAGGCCATTCCTCAGATGCAGTTTGAGAGGCTATTCGAAATGATAGGTCTTCGATATGCCAACTCATGGCCCTAGTGCAAGTGGGAGATTGTTAGTGTATATGCCCTAGGGGCCATTATTGTATCATACTAGCATGTATATTACTTAATGGAAGCTTGGGATATTCACAGTTGTATATAACAGTCTTGCTAAACATAGTAGTATGCTACTTGGTTTAAGTCTACTTTAATATGTGCATATGTTTCTTGTAACGTATCACTTATACATATTAGTAGAGCCCATAGGATCTTTGCTTGATTACCAGCGTCGTGATGGCAGTCACACTAGTGGGGGCTGGGTAGTCTGTAAGCAACATCCTATACAGGTCCCTGGTCGTTGGATTATCGAGATAGGGCATCGATATTCCGGAGTAGACTAAGTGTATACGCTTCTCATCCCAGTTGGGGAGATGGTCTGTCCTACAGTCATCAGTACGTCGTACTGGAGATAGTATACAGGTGCTCGTTAGGTTACGGTTACACCGGACATGACTCGCCAAGGAACTGATTGGTTGGTATTATACCCATCGTCAGTTATCAGTTCCCAGGTGACATGAGTAGAGCATACTCCGCAGACTTGACACTGCTGCTTCGCCTCGAGTGTGTCCCACTGTTCTTAGATTGCTACCCTACCACGGCTCAAAGGAGTCATGCAAACAGGTAGCAGTTGGGTGCAGTCCCGAGCACTTGGAGGCAGTGGCGGTTAGATAGGATTCGTCTCTCCCGGTATTGGGAGTTGATATCGCGCTATGTCAGAGAGCCATTACGCAAAGTCCCTAGCCAGGGCAAGCGAGATATACTGGTAGGTTCCAGTAGCTTCTCAGGGTGTAATGGGCTTCGCTCCGACAAGACTTATACAGCTATTAGGGGACTGACGCTTGCCGCCCCCTAGGCTTGATATGCGATAGTCTTAGACGAACAGACCGGACTGTACGGAGATTGTCACATCAGGCTCAGTAGGGGTTCGGATGGTTTTCCTCATTGGCCTTCTTATCGACATCTACCTGGGGACCGTTACGTACAGCTAGTACCGCTTGCGGTCTGTGGTTAAACCCACTGCCAGCGTAGTGTCGAGTCTTTAGAGTCCCACACAGAGAGTTTCCCTGCTCCAGGCGAAACGATATAGAGGTCGTATGGTTTTACGACAAGGGTTCGGACACATACGTGTGTTTACGCACGTACGACTTTTCGGACGGTTTTTACTAGCCGGCTTTGGTTTAAGCCAGATTCTAGTATCGGGTTATTGGATTTATACAGTCTAAAGTTTTTCCGTATTTTCAAGGATTGGAGGGGCGTTCTCGTAATTTGTCGGGAAGGTTCTAGAAGAGTGGTGACTAAGGGGTTAAGGTGGCATGAGCATTAATTGCTTAATGACTCATTTGTGTGATTCATCCTTTGCATTAAATGATTCATTAATGAATTAATGAGTCATATGATGAATCACACTAGATGAATGAATCTAACCATGATGATAAATCATTTATATTATATATTTGATTAATTGTTATGGTTGCTATATTCATATGAGTTCATTATTCATTTGATTATCATCTTCACCTTCTCTCTCCTCAAGCTCACTCTCTCTTCAAACCCTAACCCTAACCTCTCATGTGTTGAGATCAAGGGTTAGCTAGACTAATACATCCATAATCTCACTCTATATCCCCTAGGTAGCTTAGATTAGCACTTTAAGCAACCTAGTTATCTCAAGTTTGAGATTAAGCTTGGCGAAGGAACTTTCGGGTGAATCGTCTTTGATTCGAGGAGGCCGTTGAGGTGCCGATGTTCCAAGGAGCCCACGAGGAGTGGAGGACCGCGATGAAGACCCGAAGGACTAGTATCGTGAGGTATAACTTCGTATCCGAGTAGTTAAACCTCTAGTTTTTAGTCAGCAATGGTTTAGATAACGATTCATGCGCTCAAGTCCGTATTACGAAGCTTTGATAATCATTTTTCATATATTCCGCCTCCCCGCAAGTTCGTGGGGTGCTTGGCATAGACTTACAAATACCATACCTAAAATCACCCCTCCTCACTTCCAAATCCCTGTCCAAACTCTTAAGAAAATTCTCAAGACTTTATGTGTGCAAGTGGAGTTAGCAAAGGGCGAAGCTCTGGCGAACTTCTGACGGCAATACGAGGAGTTTCCGACGACAAAACGACGCACCGGCAACTTCCATCTCTCCCTCTTCCTCATCTCTAGCTAATTAACCTATAAGTCCCTACTTCTTCCTCTGTTCTTTATTTTAAAAACATTTAAAACTAAAACCCGACGGAAGCGGAGTTGATCCGACTTCCGACTCGGTTTTTCCTTAAAAAGTTCTATTTTTCTTAAACACAATAATACCAAACTCTTATGTCATGACCATTAAACATTAATAAAGGCAATAGAACAAGTTTAACATCAAAATAATAATCGTAGCTGGTTTTATTCCGCTTTTACATTAAAATACCTTCATATTTTTTTTCGACATACTTGAACTTTTTAAACCGTATTACCTTAGAAAACTCACAAGGTAATGACTTACCTCCCTACAACACATATATCTAATCTTGTACGATGAAATTTGGGAATATAGATTTGGGAAAAATACGACCTTACATATAACAACATCCGACTTATAAAAACCTTTTTCTACAAGATGTGTATTTTAACAAATCTTTGCAAATGCGTCTCTACAACCCATTTTGGGGAACCCGTTCGGGATGGTGCGGATTATCACACATTCTCGGGCTCAGTAGAGTGAGATGCAGACCTCCGCAAGGAGCATACGATCTCGAAAGATTTAAAATACAATTTTCTTTAGAAAATGTGATTTCTATTATAAATAAAACTTATATTCTTAATAAATAAATATATATGTAATTAATATCAAAATATCTATTTTTAATATTTATAATATTCCACTTCCAAAATTCAAGAAAAATATCTCATTTACAAGAAATAACTCCAATGTTACAAATAAATACCATATATTATGAAATTAGGTTTTATTCACTAGAAATGTCACATTAATAAAATATATATCCATGAAAACTCTAAAAACGATAATAAAATACTTAAGGTGTATTTTGAAAATTATACAAAATTATTTTACATAAAACTCCCTCAAGTTATACTAAATTACAATAAGGACCCTGGTAAACATAGGTTTAAGCGGGACCAGTCTCTTGAGCCTCAGGGAGCCGGAGATATGGGTGCTTGCCTATTTAAGGTAGACAACTTAAGAAGCGTTGTTATCAACACGGTAATTGTTTTTGAAAAAAACACAAATCCTGCCGTCCATGTGCAGCAGTTACCGATAACACCAAAACCTAATTCAGGATTCAATTTCTTTTCTAATTGTCTGACTCAGACTGAGTCTCGATATAATTAATCTGACTTGAATATGATTCAAGTACAAACTACAATTCAACATGAATCCATGAATCTATATATTCAATCTGTTAAATTTAATCAATCTATTTTGAACGAACCGAACCACGGATATACATCCATCTACATGATTCTCCAGTTACATCCATTTACTGATATCATGGTTCGGCAATTCATCCATCTATACAATTCAATTTACAACACAATACATTTCATACAATCAATACTATAAACACTACGGGGTTATAAAGGGGCAGACTGGTATGGAATATGTTAAAGGTGGCTCAAGGTTGTCATTAAAGATGTAATTACATCCATGCCGTTGTTCCATGGTATTATCGACGGAGTCTTGTACTCCATATACCATAGTCTCTGGTCTAGTGAGACTCCTCTCGTATATACTGGCATCTTCTGTACCAAGGTACAAACAACTACGTTAACATAACAAACAACACTATAATAGTTATACACTCTCTCTCTGTCTATTCTACTTCTCCCTCCTCTTTGGGACATACCGAGCGATTTGTTCGCTGACGACATTCTCTTTCTTCTTCTTTGGAATGTCGTAAGTTGATTCGGACTCACTGGAGATCGAGCCCAGCAGCGAGGATTTGGATCAGCTAGCCTTTGACCCGGAGCTCTAGATTCACCTGTACTTATTCCATTTTCATTTCTGTTATGCCACTGTTTAGGCATTGTTTTCATTCCATGTATTTACTTTTCAGATGTATTGTAAAAATAATGTTAATAAATAAATTTGTTGTTCATTATATCTTGTCTCTTGTGTATATTACATTTTATATTGCTTAGATACGCTTAGCGTGTTTATTTCAGAGTAAATACGTAGCGGTCTTGTCGTGTCCTCTGCCCGTATACTGGAAAGCGGGACGTGACAGGTTTTGTTGGTGGCCCATGCAGGTCAGAGCTGTATGGAACCTACCATGCAGTTCAGTTCTGCGTGGACAACCTAAACAATATAACATAAGAACCAATAACTGAAACATTCTTTACAATTCATATTTCTTGAATCTTATCATTTCATATACTTTGAATATATCCTAACTCAAATTTTTCATTCAAGGTTATGGATTCCTGAACAACACCAGCACGAATGTCAACAACACTTCCACACCACTGCCACTCACACCTGCCGTCGCTGCTCCGATCAACGAGCAGACGGTTCTGCTTGAGGCAATCCGCAGCCTCCTGGAAGGATAGCAGCAGTAGACTGCTATTCTCTTGAACCGTCCAGAAGCGGAAGCATCCGGAGTGAAGCAATTCCGGAAACTGCACCCCA
Organism: Agapanthus africanus; assembly: GCA_030015575.1. Classification (NCBI taxonomy): domain Eukaryota; kingdom Viridiplantae; phylum Streptophyta; class Magnoliopsida; order Asparagales; family Amaryllidaceae; genus Agapanthus; species Agapanthus africanus. The sequence goes on from CM057338.1 coordinate 125,538,407, forward strand.
AGAACTTTTCGGGAAAAGAGAGTCCTCTGGAAGCGGAGGAATGGGCTCAAAGTGTTGAAGATGACCTGGCAGCAGCACAAGATCCAGAGATTGCTTGGGTTCGAGTTGCAAAGCTGCAGCTCACCGATAATGCACGGGTTTGGTGGAAGGCGGAAGAAAGCCGTTTTGACCAACCTATTGAATGGAAGACTTTCCATGACATGTTCGATTCAAAATACTTCCCTGGGACTGCCCGCTTTGATATAGAACAGCATTCCATCCATCTGCAACAAGGTTCAATGTGGACCAAATCTATAGATGAGTATGATGCTGAGTTTACCATACTCAGTAGGTTTGCGGCCCATCTCATACCGACTGCTGAGATCAGAGCTAGAAGATTTCAGCAAGGGTTGGACCAAGAAATCCAAGCTGCATTAGCTACAGAGGATTTCACAACCCATGATTTGGCTTTGAAGGCTGCCCGAAGATACGACGCAGTAGTAAAGAGAAAGGGCAGATCTCAATCTGCCGGAGTGAAGCGTCCTGCCACTCAGATGGCAGGAGGAGCCTCTTCAAGGCCAACTGTTGAACCCAGAAGACCGGAAGAAACCAATAACCAGTCGAGTCCCGATTTTTGCTTCTATTGCAAGAGGGAAAGACACTTGTGGAAGGACTGTAGGCGCGCAAAAGGCCTATACTTAGTTTGTGGCGCATCCAATCACGGAATTGGAAACTGTCCTTATAGACACAACCCAGATCACACACCCACCAACTACCCGCTGCGGCCAGCTATTCAGGCTCTTGTACCTCTCCTTGCACTCCCTGCTCCACCACCTGCACCGCCTAGTCGCCAATTCTATCAGGCTCTAAGGAACATGACTCGAGGGCAGAGAAACATGCCCCTAGGACAGAGGAATGTGCCTCCAGTTAGGAGGAATGTACCACGGCGTCAGGATTTCCTTTTAGCGGCCGATGAAGCAGAGGCCGTAGAGCAAGGCAACCCTGGTAATTTCCTCAACTCTTTTCAAAGTTTTTGCATTCTTTTATTCCTTCAAAAATTTTTCATACACTATCAAGTACTTCTATCACCAAACTTTCCTTGAATCCGTTACACTTTCCTTTTACAAATTTCGAGGACGAAATTTTTTAAGGAGGGTAGAATCTAACAACCCTAAATTTTCTGTACAATTTTTTTTTAAAATACAGAAAGGGTTACTTGAGCCTAAGCACAAGTTATAAATTTGATTTGCTTTTGAACAGCAAGAAAGAGGTTGTAGCTCGCTGGTAAGACCTTGCACTGCTGAACCAAAGCACCAGAGTTCAAATCCCATCAGCCACACATTATTTTTATTTTAATTTTTTTAAATCTTTTTAGAAGCCTAAGAGTCTACACGTGCACAACACGTAAACTGAAGAGTCACACATAAAACAAATGAGTCCACTGCAGTAGACCAAGTATCGGGGACACGTGGCAAGGAGACGCGGCCTGACTCGGCCAACTTGGGCCGGCGACTCGGCCAACTCGGCCGGTGCCGCCGGGTCAACTCAGCCGAAACCCTGATTTTCTTCTTTTCCCTGCACTCTTTGGACTACCCCACTTCCCCTGCACTGTTTAAATTCCCTGCACATTTACAAAGGAAATTAAAACACCCATTTAATCCATTTTAATAGACCCTTTCATTACCTTAAACCCTAATTTTTCCTATAAATACCACATCTAAAATCATCCCTCCTCACTTCCAAATTTCTGCCCAAACTCTCAAGAAAATTCCCAAGATTTTTTGTGTGCAAGTGGAGTTACCAAAGAGCGAAGCTCCGACGAACTTCCGACGGCAATCCGAGGAGTTTTCGACGACAAAACGACGCACCGGCAACTCCCATCTCTTCCTCTTCCTCTTCTCTAGCTAATTAACCTGTAAGTCCCTTCTTCTTCATCTGTTCTTTATTCTAAAAACATTTAAAACTAAAACCCGACGGAAGCGGAGTTAATCCGACTTCCGATTCGGTTTTTCCTTAAAAAGTTCTATTTTTCTTAAACACAATAATACTAAACTCTTATGTCATGACCATTAAATATTAATAAAGGCAATAGAACAAGTTTGACATCAAAATAATAATGGTAACAGGTTTTATTCCGCCTTTACATTAAAATACCTTCATGTTTCTTTTCGACATACTTGAACTTTTTAAACCGTATTATCTTAGAAAACTCACGAGGTAATGACCTACCTCCTCACAACACACATATTTAACATATCACAATGAAATTTGGGAACATAGATCTGGGAAAAATACGACCTTACACATAACTACCTCCGACTTATAAAAACCTTTTTCTACAAAATGTGTATTTTAACAAATTTTTGTGAATGCACCTACACGTTCGGGATGGTACAGATTATCGCACATACTCAGGCTCAGTAGAGTGAGATGCAGACCTCCGCAAGGAGCATACGATCTCGAAAGATTTAATATACAATTTTCTTTAGAAAATGTGATTTCTATTATAAATAAAACTTATATTCTTAATAAATAAATATATATGTAATTAATATCAAAATATCTATTTTTAATATTTATAATATTCCACATTTCCAAAATTCAAGAAAAACATCCCATTTAAAAGAAAATACCATACAACTCCAATATTACAAATAAATTTCATATATTATGAAATTAGGTTTTATTCACTAGAAATGTCAAATTGATAAAATATACATCCATGAAAACTCTAAAGACGATAATAAAATACTTGAGGTGTATTTTGAAAATTATACAAAATTATTTTACATAAAACCCCCTCAAGTTATACCAAATTACAATAAGGACACTAGTAAACATAGGTTTAAGCGGGACCAGTCTCTTGAGCTTCAGGGAGACGGAGATATGGGTGCTTGCCTATTTAAGTTAGACAACTTAACAAACGGTGTTATCAACACGGTAATTATTTTTGAAAAAGACACAAATCCTACCGTCCATGTGCAGCAGTTACCGATAACACCAAAACCTAATTCAGTATTCAATTTCTTTTCTAATTGTCTGACTCAGACTGAGTCTTGATATAATTAATCTGACTTGAATATGATTCAAGTACAAACTACAATTCAACATGAATCCATGAATCTATATATTAAATCTGTTCAATCTAATCAATCTATATTGACTGAACCGAATCATGGATATATATCTATCTATATGATTCTCCAGTTACATCCATTTACTGGTATCATGGTTTCGGTAAGTCATCCATCTATACAATTCAATTTACAACACAATACATTCCGTACAATCAATACTATAAACACTACGGGGTTATAAAGGGGTAGACTGGTACGGAATATGTTAAAAGTGGCACGAGGTGGTCACTTAAGACGTAATTACATCCATGCCGTTGTTCCGTGGTATTATCGACGGAGTCTTGTACTCCATATATTGTAGTCTCTGGTCTAGTGAGACTCCTCTAGTATATACTGGCATCTTCTGTACCAAGTTACAAACAACTACAATAACATAACAAACAACATTATAATAGTTATACTCTCTCTCTCTGTTTATTCTACTTCTCTTTCCTCTTTGGGACTTACCGAGCGATTTGTTCGCTGATGACATTCTCTTTCTTCTTCTTTGGAATGTCGTCAGGTGATTCAGACTCACTGGAGATCGAGCCCAGCAGCGAGGATTTGGATCAGCTAGCCTTCGACCCAGAGCTCTAGATTCACTTGTACTTATTCCATTTTCATTTCTGTTATGCCATTGTTTAGGCACTGCTTTCATTCCATGTATTTACTTTTCAGATGTATTGTAAAAAGAATGTTAATAAATAAAGTTGATGTTCATTATATCTTGTCTCTTATGTACATTACATTTTATATTGCTTAGATACGGTTAGCGTGTTTACTTTAAAGTAAATACATAGCGGTCTCGTCGCGTCCTTTGCCCGTATACTGGGAAGCGGGGCATGACAAACGCCCTTGTACTTTGTCGTCGGGCAGCGAAGAAGGCCCCCAAGTTGTGCATCGAAAATACCTGTGATGCGCCCTTAATGTTGAATCGCTTGGACGAGCTTTCCGATATCCGGGCTCGTTTCCGTATTCCCCTGACTATTCACTTCTTCTGGCTAGGGAGAATGAGCGGGCAGACCAGGTGCAGGGCAATGAGATTACTCTGTACCTGGAAGCATTCCGAGCAGGGATGCATCTTCCCTTCTCGCCCGAAGTTTGCACCGTACTTCATTACTTCCGTCTCGCTTCGGGCCAGGTAGTGCCGAACACGTGGAGAATCCTCCTCGGGTTTCTGTTTCGGTTGAAAATTGATCGGATCCCTTTCGACTTAAGTCTTCTCCTCTCCTTTCTTTGCTATAAAAATCACCCCAGTACCAGTAAGGACGAACCGAGCTGGGTGTACCTATCTTTAAAAAACATAAAGGTAGGGCAGCCGGGTCTAGGATAGTGGTCGTCCCTTCTTCCATCTATGAATGGAAGGAGACGTTTGTCTTTGTCGGACCTCCGGAAGGAGAGGATTGGCCCATGCCCGCCAAGTGGCATTGGACCGATTTCCCTAGGGTCAAACAATCGAGTGCCGAAGAGGCGAGGGTGGTGTCGCAGTGAGAACCGATCCAGCGGGCTGATGTCTTGCTTTCCGAGTAGGGTTGAGCTGGGCGGGACTCAGTCCCGCATGCTTCGGGGGTAAGTTAGGGCTTCGCCGATCAATTTAGACTTAGCATAATTGTAACGACTCTAAAATCATTGTACAGAAATTTCTTGTATTTCACAGTAAAGGGGTATTTCAGCTTATGTAAGAGTTAAAAGTTATTTTTGTTAAATAAAAACAAGAAGCAACTTTTAACTCACTGGTAAAACCTCTACACTGCTGTGGCATAACCTGTGTGTTCGAATCCCACCAGACACAATTATTTTTTAGATTTTTCTTTTTAATTTTTGGGAAGCCTAAGAGTTTCACATGCAATACACGGAGAAACAGAAAGTTTCAGAAAAATCAAACATGCGCAATGAGGTGTACACACCCAAATCAACACGTGTCATGAATCTCGAGGCAATACCTTAAGATCCAATCACCCAAAATCCTCATAGAGCCGGCGCCGACGGTCCAAGTTGCTCTAAATTCCTCCGTGCTTTGCACACTCATCTCTTCGACTCCCCTTAACACTTTTGCACTGTTTGATTTTCCTGCTATCAAACAGAGATTCTTCAATTCACCATTTAACACCTTTTTAATGTATTTTAATCCAAAATTTTAATTCCCAAACTTTAATTCTTCACTATAAATACCACCCCATGCCCTAGCTCTTCCCCATTCTGAAATTTTAGCAAAAATTCTCTAAACACCAAGTGGAATTAAGCCGCCCAAATCGAGTAGCAAGCCAAACTCGACAACCAGAACATCTCCGACGAAACCACGACCCCCGAGAGCTTCTTCGATCTTTTAGTAACCATCTAAAACCGTAAGTCCCTTCATCTCTATTCTTTTCCATCTCAAAACAACTTTTTAAAACAAACCGACAAAAGAGGAGCTATCTCCGATATAGTTTTCTTTTTAATATTTGTAAGTCATGTCTGTTGGGGTTCCTAGCGCCCTGGCCATCTACCGTGGCCGATTGCGGAATAAAAATTTTGGTGTTTAGAAAACTTGGCGCTAGAAACAACTACCTAGAATCAAATCCAAACATGAAACTAGCAATCTAAAGGAGTTTAACTACGGTGATAGAGTGTTATACCGAACGAACCATGTCCTTCGGTCTTCCACCATCTCCCTTAGCTCCTTGAGGTCCTTTGGATCAAGCTTGGCCGCCGGTCTTCTTCCGTCGAAAATGATCCACCTGAGAGATGTATCTCATGGCTCTAGCTTCACATAAAAGATCAAGTGAAGCAACTATGAATTCTAGATGGCTGGTCTAGAATGTCTAGGATGCAGTGGAGTGTTCTAAGTGTATCTCTTTCTCACCTCCTTTCTTGATTCTCAACACATGAGATTGTATAGAGGAGGTTGAAGATGAAGGTGGAGGAACTCTAGAAAAGAAAGAGGAGAGTGAAGCTAATGGTGAAAGTGTTTTTCTCATGTCAAAAATAATGAACCAACCATCCAAGAGAGCAAACCATGAAGTATAGTTTTAACAAACCCACTTTTCCAATTTTTAAAATGCAACCATACTTGAATAGTGAGCACAAATGAATTAACAATTCATTTGTCAACACTATTCAAGCAGGGTTCTCACCATACTCTCCTTTTTCCTTTTCTACCTCATTATCCATTTATGATAAATAGATAAATCCAAAATGAGGTGTCCACCTTCTAGAATGTTATCTGTAAAAAATACGGATTACACTCTACTGTATATACATACCTGTATTCGTACCAAAATACGAATACCCAAAGAGATAGAATAACACAAAGAACATAATAATAGAATATACATATCGAAATACATATATGTAAATTATTAAATCAACACCTGATTTAATAATCCGGCTCAATCCTGAGCCGGCTAGTATTATCAACCGTCCGATCGAAAGTCCGGGTATATAGTACAATCAATCGATCGGAACCCTGCACGTATCCAATACGGCTACTACATCATTTCGCTTGTACCAGGGAAACCCTCTGTGTGGGACTCTAAAGACCCGTCAATACGCTGACAGTGGGTTTAATCACAAGCACGTCAGCGACACTAGATGTACGTAACGGCTACCCAGGTATTGAGCGAAAGGAAGAACGACGAGCAAACTCATCCGAACCCCTACTGAGCCTGTCCATGACAATCTCCATGCAGTCCGGTCTGTTCGTCTAAGAGTATCACATATCGAGTCTTGGGAGGTGGATAAAGTCAGACCCCTTATAATGCGATATTTCGTGTCGGTATAAAGCCCATCACCCACTTAGAAACTACTGATCCAAATCAGTAATTCTTGTCTACCTTGGCCAAAGATTTCTGGTGATGGCCACCTATGCACCGCGCGACATGAACCCCCATTACCGGGAGAGACGAATCCCCGACGATCCACACGCTGCCTCCATATGGCTTGGGACTGTACCCAACCAAAACCTATTTGCACGACTTCTTTGAACCGTGGTAGGGTAGTAATCAAAGCAAAGTGGGAACTCACACGATAAAAATGACGATCTCAGGTCGATAGACTAATCTATACTCATGTCACCTAGGGATTGCTATCTGACAATAAGTATAATACCAATTAACATATTCCTGGTGAGTCCGTCCAGTGTACTCATAACCCAATGAGCACCTGTATACCATCTTAAGTGACCGACTGACACCAATGGCTTGTGAGACCGTCCACCGTCCCTCGTCAGGGTTTCGATAAGTATACACTAGTCTACTCCAGAGTATCAATGCCCAGTCTCGATGCTCTCTCAAATAAGGACATTTAAGGATGTGCTTATAGACCACCCAGCACCCATGTATATGATCACCACCATAATGCTGGTCGTCAAGCAAGAATCCTATGGGCTCTATCGACATGTAATAGTGATATGTAATACTATATAATGCATGTACATGATGACAGAGACAAACCAGATAGCATACTATCATCCCGAGTAAGACTGTTCTATCCGTATAGGTCATCTCTCAATCATCACAATAATTGACTTGAGGGCACTATAGACAACAATGTGATAAGCAAACGAGATCAAACTGACATCCTATAATAATTTTAACCTTATTTCCCATCATTTAGTTTTTAATTTAACCAAAATTTTCATATGAAACAAACATATAATGAACTTTTTCATTAAAATACCATGAACTTTAGTATAACCCTTATCGACAATTAGTTTAAATACCTTAAAAAAAACTTCATGGGGTAACGACCTACCCCACACGCACACTATGGTTCCATAGCACGGTATTCTAGATCTATGGCTAAGTTAAAGAAATATGTTTGCATTAAACCACCACACATTTACAAAAAAAACGGGTTTCTTTAAATCGATATTTTGAAATCCTTGGCAATTACGGCTCACAACCCTTATCAGGGGACCTGCTAATGAATGGTGCGGATTGTCACACATCTTTAGGACACTAGAGCGAGATGCAGAACTGTCACGCCCCGCTTCCCAGAGTACGCTAAGATAGGCAGCCAACCATGCTACCTGTGGATAGGAAAAATCCTTCCACAGTCACATTACGGTTGTAGAGATATCAAGAACAGGAAAGTAACTAAACTATTTAGTACATGTCCATAAGCCAGAGTAAATGAGTCAAGAAATAATATAATATGCGGAAGCAAAAGATCCAATAAATAAACACCTGGAATAGTAAAACTGGATACCAACAGGATCCTCACCGCTCGGTCTAACAGCGGCAGTACTCCTGATCAGTCTGGAACAAGGTAGAGAATCTGGGCCATGCAAAACCCAGATGTCAGAGCGCCATAATATCAAGCAATACTATAAAAAGGGGTAGCAATACATACAGGTATAAGTATAAATGATAAAGCAGGCATAACAGTGATATAAGTAAGGACAGTGAGGTAAAGTATAGTGAGTAATCTAAACTGGTATATTGGGTTAACTACTCTCAAGTCTTTAAAATCAATTTGATGAATCATTGATATAACTCAATAGTATCCCGTGCGTGCCCGGGATCACGGTCTATGACTCTCGGGCTGAATCCGAGACGTGCCGCGAGGCAGTAAAGGGTGGTAGGTAATGACGAGTGATATCAGCAGCATCACCCCGGGGCTGGCCTAGCCCGTAAGACTGATCAGAAAATGTATTGAACTGTCGAGTTACAAGTCAGGTTTCATCATTGATTTCCCCATACCCCCAAGTTATATGTGCTCAAGTCAGATGTTAAATAATTTCGAGCTAATGCCAACACAGGATCAGGCAGGTACAAGTTTGTCTGGATAGACAACAGGAAATGTCCGTAAGGACAACATGTCAGGTTTGTTAGCATTAGTCACAAGATCAGGTAACAGGTAAAGCCATGGTACATCAGGTCAAGTCAGGTAGTATATAGGTATCATGTCATGTCGAGAGGTGCAGGTACCATGTCGTGTCAAGTAGAAGGTGTAACAAGTCATGTCAGGGGTGCACAAAATGTCATGTGGGTGCTCATAATCAACTAACATAAGCATGGGTATACAAAACAAGCATGGGGTACTAATGGAAAAATAAAATGGAACATTGTAATGTAAAATGCAATCAGATACAGATTAAGGTATATAGATGCACAGTTATGATTAGGGTTAAAGTTAAAGTTCCAATACTAATTAAACTACAATTTATCAAGTGTGGAATGTTAATATTTTAATGTTATACATTCAAGTGATCTATGGATGCAATGATATGTATACTAGATGAGATGAATGCAAACGGGTGTTTGAAAGGATATAAACTATTTTATGGTACTATGGGCTATGTAACCAAGCACTATGATATAAATATGGACGTGGGCACAAAATATTGTAATCTAACATGCAACTAGGTATGTTTTCATAATTAACTCTAAAAAATGATATAAACGGGACTTCGAATGGTAAAATGTAATATAGGGCACTAAATTCAAACTTCAAGCTTAATATATATCTAAATAAATATGAAATATTATAAATAGCATGTAGCAAGTTTTACTTGCCTCGATGGATAGCGATACGGATATGCACGACAATATCCAAAGTCGGTAAAAGTCTCGATGCACGCTCGCGCGTACGGAACAGGACCAGGCAATGCACGAATGTGACCACGTAGGTAGGGGACGTCCACTGAATCGTCTGGAAAGGCAGCGACGGTCACGGCTCCGGCGATCACCAGAAACAAGAATTCAAGAAAAGAGGAAAGTATAAGAAGAAGAAGAAGGAAGAAGGAGAGAGGGTTATTCTCTGGCCTGGGGTCCTCTGGTGTCAGAGGTGAGGCGAGGGAGTCGTCGACGATGATGGGCCGTCGACGGCGAGGTGCAGGCGATGGTTTTTCGGCGATGGCAGTGGGTGTTAGGGTTTGCAGGGATGAGAGTTGCAAGCACAGGCTCGTCCAGGGAAGAAGGGAAAGGAAGTTGATGGAAGAGAAGGAGAAGAGGAGAGGTCGGTGAGAAGGTGAGGATGGCGACGACGAGGGGTCGCCGGCGATCGCGGTGTAGGTGAGGCCGGGCTAGAGGCTCAAGGGCTCGGTTCTTGCAGGGTTCTTGGGGTGTGCAGGGAGGAGGCTATGGTGTTTGGGAGAGAGACGACGACGAGGTGGAGGCGAGGACATCGACGGCGAGGATCAGAGGTGATGGGCGTCGTCGCGGTGATGGGTGCAGGGTTGCAGCGGGCTTGGTTGTCGGGGATGGGTGGAGGAAGACGTGGAGGAGATGGAGGCGAGAAAGGTGAGGTGAGGATGATGATGAGGGTTGCCAGCAGCGAAGGTGACGGCGACAGAGGAAATAGGTGAGGCGGTGGGTCACGCGGGTTCTTGGGTTCGCCGCGGCGGGGTTTACAGGCGGGAGAAGAGAGAGGTGGGGAGGTTGGCGATGAGATGATGGAGGCGAGGTCGAGGGGAGGGAGTCGACGGTGAGAGGAGACGGCGAGGCGAAGGTTCGGGTGCGGGCGAAGGCAGGGACGCGAGGCTTGGAGGAGAAGAAAATAAGGAAGGAGAAGAAAAAGAGAGAGGAGAGAGAGGGTATGTGATTAATAATGAAAGGGAATTAAGGGGGAGAGAGTGACTGAGAGAGAAAGAGAGAGAGAGAGAGAGAGAGAGAGAGATAGGGAAAGAGCAGGCAAGAGGAGAGAGAGAGAGAGAGAGAGAGAGAGAGAGAGAAAAGAGAGATCGAGAGGAGAGAGAGAGAGGAAGAGATGAACAGTGAGGAGAAAGAAAGTTGGCCTTTTCTGCAGGAGAGAGAAAGAGAGAAGAGAGAAGAGGTTGTGAGATGGGGGGAGAGAGAGATCGGTGGCTGAGAGAAGGAGAGATAAGGAGAAGGAGAAATGAAAAAGAAAGAGAGAAAAGATTTGTGGGGGCCACGAGCCAGTGGAATAGGGAGAGAGAGCTGGAAAGAGTTGTAGTCGTTAGGATTTAAGATTTTAAAAAAATTAAAAAAAGATTTTAAAAGGTTTATCAGTTAATGAAATTTTAAAGGTAGAGGTTTTTAAAATAATTTTTAAATATTAAATAAGTTTTAAATTAGGCGGGATACAAAAATATTTCAAAACGCGCCCGGGTCGGGTCTAAAAATTCAGATTTGAAATACGAAAAATATATACGAATTCCAAATTTCAAAATGAATGCTCAGTTAACGAAAATGCATACCCCCAAGAACGGATGCACGTACGTGCGCGTAGCTATCCAAACACGTCCATTTCATTGAAAAGGACGAGAACAAGATACGAGGATGCTACCACGGGGTTAGGGATATCATGCAGGCTATGAAATGCAATTTTAAACTATTTTACACGACCTAAAATGTTATGTGGTAAAACATGCAATGCTAGATGAAATGCCAGTATGCAGTATACATGAAATGCACAGTCTGCGCAATAAGTCAAGTTAATTCATAAATATGAATTAAACAGGTTCAAGCAAGCGGGTCGGGTCGAATGCAATGTAAAAGTAAAATACCATTCGCACCCAAACACGATAAATCAATAAAACACCACAGATATAATAAATACGGGAACTGTAATTGGTATAAATGAACTAGGTTGTTACAAGAACTCCTCACGAAGTATTCGGTCTTGCAAGGAATAAAAATACGGTTTTTAAGAAACGCGATTTTTCTAAACAAAACTAAATTTTGAAAAATTATATAAACATCATAAATCGGTATTTTCAATAAAAAAATTAAGAAATTATATATTAAAAAGAAAGATTAAAATTGTTAATAAAATACCACCAAGTTTCCAAAAGTAGCAGTTTTCATAAAAATACCATAAACTTTCAAAAAACTAGGTTTTATCACCAAAACACCACAACCATTAAAATACATGTTCATGAAAAGCCTAAATATTATAAATCACTCTCGAGATTTATTTTTAAACAATATTAATATATATTTTTCATAAATCCCCCTCGAGATATGCAAACAATATTTTAAGGACTCTAAATTAATATAGGTTTAAGCGGGATCAATTCTCTCAAGCCTTAGGGAGCCGGAGAAAGTGAGTGCTTGCCTATTCGGGTTAGAAAACTTAATGAAGTTATCAAATGACAATTGTCTTGGAAAAAGACACAAATCCTGCGGTTCATGTGCAGCAGTTGCCGATTTCTCCCAAACATAAGATTTTAACAATTTACATCAATTCATATGAAAAGTCCTAAACTCGAATCCAAACTCAAATCTAAACTTGAATCTAAACTCGAAATCAAACCCCAAACTCAAAACTCGAATCTAAAGTTGAACTTGAACTCGAATCAAAACTCGAATATGAACTCGAACTCAACCTACTCGAACCAACTTGACTCGAACCAAGTTGCAGGTGTCATGACTCGCATATTACTCGACTCACTCGACTACATTCTACACATTTTGCAATCTATGGTTTCGATCAAGACATGTTAATCAATCAATTAAACTAATTAAGTATATTAACTAGTTATAATATATTATACTCGGGGTGTTTGGGATAGTTTCTTGTGTGAATCCAACGGAGCTTCAGGAGTCCTGATTGTTCGCTTTTTGTGTTTTTTTTAATTACCGCAATCAAGACGGTTTCGCTTGGTAGATAGCCGGTTGAGTATGGGTCGATCCACAGGGAGATGGAATATTTTTCTTTATGTTTTAACGAGTTAAATCCGATTAAGTCCAGATTTGTTTTAAGATCTACTAACGAGATAAAAGATGATAAAAGACTTGCTAGGGTTAGGATTAGGTTAGTTCGAGTTAGGAATATCTCACCTCTTTCAATGCCCTTTTTAATATCGGTGTTAAGGTAATCGGCAACAACGGGGATTAGCATGACTAGGAAGGAACTTGCAAGTATAAGTTAGGTTTTCCATGCTTAGTTTCTTCCTTTTGGTCCTTATCTGTCCGTTCTTGTCTCTTAGCCCTAACATCCAATTAATTCAACCACAACCGGTCTAACTAAGGAATCACCGCTATCATGTAGGATAGGGTGCCGTAGTGAGCGGATTGTGGTTCAATTAAAGGGAGTCCGAATTAAGGTGTTGGGCAAAGAAAGGAGTAAGAGGGATTTCCTTTTCTCAAACTGTCATGACCCGAAGGAACGCGACTCAAACCTTTCTTCTCCTGCCCTAACAAGTGAGAAATTACTCACCCATTAAAAAGATAAAAATAAAATAAAAGGGAAGGTAGAAAAAATTTTAGGTTAAGAGGAATTACAACTAGCTATTTGAGACCTCACCTAGGTAAGGATCTTACTCAAGCATCATCGTTGTTAATGATAAAGAAAATAGAAGAAAGAAAAAAAAACAAAAGAAAAACTATAACTAAATTCTACTACTAGATTAACAAATAAAAATTGCAGATAATAAAATACGATAAGAAAAATGCGAGAAAATAAAAGAACTAACTTTCTTTTTATTGATAACCCCTCAAAATTCTCTACAATTTTGAATTGAGAAAGATAAAGAAGAACAGAATTAAAATCCTAGATCTAAAATAAAAAGAGGGACCCCCAATTTGGCTTTGAGCTCTCCTATTTATAGATAGGAAAACCCTAGGTTTACATTCTGATCTAATCATGAATTTACAAAACTACCCCAAAAGAGCCGAGTCAACGCACCGACACTGCCACCGACAATGTGCATACAAGGCCGTGGAACCGCGGCAGAAGTTCCTGTTTGGCTGTGGTTCCACGGCCATTTGGTGGAATTGTGGGGCCAACTTTTCAGGGCTTCTCTAAGTTGCTTTTATTTTCTGATTTATCCACTTGGTTTCTCAGAGTCTTGATTGAATGTATTCCGGTGTGTATGTAGAAAATGTATAGAAATCACAACCAAAAATATTTTTGACCGCAATCAATAACGGTGTCGATTGTAGCGCGTTAGCGAGTGCGGATCATCCACAGGGAAAGTGTAATCCGTTCGTAATTCGAATTAGATGAATTGAAAATTAAAGAAAAGAGAAAAGATAATCCAATTCTAGATTTATAAAATTGAAATTCAAGAATTATCTAGATCTAAATCTAAAATCAAGAAAACATTTAAAATCAAGAATCAAGAATTGATGATATCCAATCCAATAATCAAGAATCGAAGTGAGGCTCGTAGGAATCGATCGAATCTATAGACGTGATGAAATCTATTGATTACGTATTCTTATCCATCGATGAAATTGATATTAGATCGATGATGATCAACGAGAATTAGGGATTTCTTGCGGAAACTAAAGTTTCATCATATATCCTTGTCCTTTCGTTGATTTCATTCACATTCTAGCCTCTAGTAAATTCAAGAATCGATCGTGGATCCCTAATTAAGAGCGAACACAATCAAGAAAGCATCGCTCGAAACTAGGTCGTCGATTCTTCAATTTACAAGAGTTTACAAAACTCATAGGACTTAAGAATCGTTTCAAGATTTGTAACATCATCATCTATTGATCGTCTCGATTCCTCCACGAGCGGAGTTTTACTCAAATATCATAACAAGACACACAATCAAGAATTGAGATCGAATCATGATGCAAGAATGTAAAGAAAGCAAGATATAGAAATTTCACCTTTATTTATCAACAATTTTGTTACAATTCTCTCAAGATCTACAAGAGGAAAGAACTTGATCGTTGATTTTGGCTTCGCTCGTTTCCTTGAGTCGCGGATCTCCTTGGATCACTTGCTCCGATGAAGTCCGGTGTCGTTTTCTAAAGGATTGAAGGCTTCATGCTTGATTTGGTACTCGGAGTTCTTGATTTTTGGCTTTGGATTTTGAATTGGGGATTAGGGTTTACAAGTTGTGTCACTCAACTTGTGTTGGGGAAATTGGAGAACAACCTTGAGAGTGAGGCCTTAGGGTTCCTTTTATAGCCTTCACTAGGATTAGCTTCCTTTAGAAGCTAGGTTTAGTTTAGCTTCCTAGTAAGCTTGGTAGTTAGGTAGAAGCTTCTAGAGGTAGTTAGTTAGGCTTAGCTTCCTTCAGAAGCTTGGAGGTTAGGGAGAAGCTTCTAGGCTTTAAGGTAGTTAAGTGAGAAGCTTGCTTGAGAAACTTGGACATTTTTAGCTTGATCCCAAAGCTTTGCTGTTCGGATAGAAGGTTCTGGAGTTCTCTGGAAATTGCAGTGGCTTAAATGAGTGTACACCTGAAATGGAGAAGCCTAAAACAAATTTTTGCTGACGACTTGACCACATGGCCGCGGCGCCAAGGGGGTTCTGGCCGCGGATCCGCGGCACTTTGATGTCCTTGGGGCATGGAAACTCCTGTAGGTGTTGGTGCTGACTTCATGGTATTTTTCTGACATGTATAATATTATAATTCCCTCTAGTTCACTGCCAGATCTCAAATCATGGACTTGGTGTAAATTTCTCAGCACTTTTGACAATTTTAGCTCTGTTCCTGGAATTTCCTGCACAGACTCTCGAAACAAGTGTTGCGCTATACAAAGATGATGCGATACCATGATAAACACTCAATTTCCCTCAAAATGTCGGTTTTAAAGTATAACACAGGTAATTTGGTATTTTACGGCTGTTTTGCTAATATGTGCTATATTAATACCGAACACTTTTAGATGAGTGCAAATGGAAGGGAAATTGACGTGTTAAAAATGCAATATTTTCGACTGATCAAATTCCCCCAAACTTATTTTCGGTCGTCTCGACCGAACTGCTTTATTAAAAAGAGAGAGAAAATAAAGAAAGAGGAAAACTAACTAGCACACTTTCGTAGGCAACACGATTGCACTGAGCACGTGCAACAAGCCTTTAAACCTCTAGGTGTCCCTAGTAGGAGGAGTGTTGTCTCCTGAGGGTTTTCAGCGGATTGCACCCACAAAATCCAATAATAAAAGGAAGACCATGAAAGTTACATATAAAGATAAGAATTGTAAAAGAAAGACTTTGAAAATTAGAGTTTCCAACTATGCTAGCTTTTCGGTTGTCATGAGCCCTATCTTAATAGTCATGAAAAGATATCAGAAATCACATCCTCCCTCAATAAAACATCGTCTTTATTCTTCATTCCTATCTGTCTTCCAAACATCGATCATATAACCCTACGTGTGTGTAAAAGATACCCCTACACACGGAGAATTCAATTCAAGCTATCATACTCTTGTCCATCTGCCTCAGTACTTTTTAATTAATGAATATTTAGATGAATTTGCTCACACACTTTCATGCGACCGTTAATACTTCTTGAGGTACTAACCGACCGATTACTCATGTGCTTGCTTATACGGTGTTTTTCCTCGTCTTGCACCACCTAAGGCTTAGCAGTCACTCCTAGACCAGTTGGTTTAAGGCACTAGGTGAAGAGGCACCCTCGCTATATTTTTTTATTGCTGCCATGGCGATAACAAAACCAGTGTTCATTTTTCTCACCATTTTATATTTTCTTCATTTTTTTATTTCCTTCATACTTTGGCTTTTAGACAAGAGCATTTCAAGGTATCCTCTACTATCCCGAGCTTCAAGACGTGTGTAAGTGCGAATAGTAGGGTATCAACGTTCAAAATGTTTGGCTTCCAGAATAGGAAATATTTTTCAGACTTATTTTTATACTCAGATTAGTGACTTCCTTCATCTTACTAACCCTTGGGGCAACGGCTCATAACTACTTATTACTAGTTCGTATAAGAAAACTTCTAATTTTCTTGGTTTTCTTAAATTTTTCCAATCTTTTGGATGTAATGTTTCACTATCTAATCTTTTATTATCTTATTTATGTACAAATATATATATATATATATATATATATATATATATATATATATTTTATATTTTCGAATTTTAAAATTTTTTTATAGGTTTTCAAAGAAATGTTTTGTGCTTATGCGAAGTATGATGCAAATGATGCGAAAATAAGCACAAACCTCCCCCAAACTTGTTTTCAACAGTGTCCTCACTGTTGCCATCCACAAAATCTCAAAAACCTGTAAGCCTGGGAGGAAATTTATTAATGGGGGCAAAATATTTAAGTGAAGATCCTCCCCCAAACTTATTCTTTTCACCCACCTCCATTCAAAAGATGATGCAGTAATTTACAGGACATGGAGGTGAGACGGAGGAATTTTAATCAAGATAAAATGGCTCCTGTAAGAACATAAGCTCCTCCGTGGGGTCAGTGGAAAAATACGGCTTTAATTTATGTCCATTCACTTTGAAAAATGTACCGTTTTTAACATTTTCTATCTCAACTGCCCCGTGCGGGTATACAAACAGCACAATAAAAGGTCCCTTCCACCGAGATCGTGGCTTACCCGTGTGAAGGTGTAGTCGTGAATCATAAAGAAGGACTTGTTGACCAGGTGTAAACGTTTTCCTCAAAATGTTTTTATCGTGAAATACCTTAGTCCTATTCTTTACAATTACAGCATTATCATAAGCTTCATCGCGGAGTTCGCTTAGCTCATTTAATTGCAGCTTCCGAAAGTTGCAGGCTTGATTCAAGTCAAAGTTGATTTCTTTAATAGCCCACATTACTTTGTGCTCAATCTCGATCGGCAAGTGACAAGCCTTCCCAAACACTAACCTATATGGAGACATTCCTAGATCGGTTTTATATGCAGTTCAGAATGCCCAAAGAGCATCCGTTAATTTGGTCGACCAATCTTTTCTATTCTTCGCAACAGTTTTCTCCAAGATTTGTTTGATCTGTCAATTTGAAATCTCAGCCTGCCCGCTCGTTTGGGGATGATAGGGTGTGGAAAGTTTGTGGTTGATTGCGTATTTCCGCATCAAAGTCTCGAAAGACCTGTTGCAGAAATGTGTCCCGTTATCGCTAATGATAGCGCGTGGGTGTCCAAATCACGAAAAGATGTTTTCTTTTAAGAACTTAATGACAATCTTTTTGTTATTAGTGCGACAAGGAATAGCTTCAACCCACTTTGAGACGTAATCAACCGCAAGCAATATGTACAGATTTCCAAAGGAGTTGGGAAAAGGACCCATAAAGTCAATGCCCCAAACATCGAAAATTTCAACCACTAAGATGGGTTGCTGTGGCATCTCATTTCTCCGGGAAATCCTACCCGTGTGTTGACACTGTGTACAGGTTTTGCAATGATCAAATGCGTCTTTGAACAAGGTCGGCCAATAAAAACCGCATTGCAAAACCTTCTCCGCCGTCTTTTTCTGACCGAAGTGACCCCCACATGCCTGATCATGATTAAAAGATAGAACACTCTTGAATTCCTCATTCGGGACACACCGGCGAATGATCTGGTCAGGACAATACTTAAACAGATATGATTCATCCCAGTAAAAGTGTTTTACTTGGGATAGAAAACGATGCTTGTCCTGTTTTGACCAATCGCTGGGTATCAGTCCCGTAGCAAGATAGTTCACAATATCCCTGAACCAAGGTTCATCGGATACGTTCAAGAATTGTTCATCCGGAAAAGAATTATTGATCGGCAGGGTCACAGGTGAAAAAGAGATGCGTGAAAGATGGTCGGCTACAACGTTTTCACATCCTTTCTTATCTTTGATAACAAGATCAAATTCTTGTAATAGAAGGATCCAACGTATTAGCCTACCCTTAGCATCGTTCTTCGCCAAAAGATGTTTCAAGGCGGAGTGGTCAGTGTACACAACAATTGATGAGCCAATTAAGTAAGGCCTGAATTTTTCTAATGCAAATACAACCGCCAAAAGTTCTTTTTCGGTAGTTGTATAGTTAATTTGAGCATCGTTCAGGGTCTTACTTGCATAATAGATCACGTGTGGCATCTTTTCAATGTGCTGTCCTAAGACTGCACCAACTGCAAAATCCGATGTATCACACATAAGCTCAAAATGGTGGTCTCAATCTGGAGACGATAGAACGGGGGCTGTAGTGAGGGAGTGTTTGAGTGAGTCGAATGCTGCCTCACAATCCGAGTCAAAGTGGAAGGTCGTATCCTTGGCCAAGAGAAGAGTTAAAGGTCTAGCAATTTTGCTAAAATCCTTAATAAATCTCCTATAAAAGCCCGCATGGCCAAGAAATGATCGGATATCCTTGACGCTTTTGGGATGAGGAAGGTTTTGAATGACATCAATCTTAGCTCTGTCAACCTCAATGTCTTTTCGTGAAATAACATGTCCAAGCACAATTCTCTCTTGGATCATGAAATGGCATTTTTCCCAATTCAAGGTTAAGTTCTTCTCTTTGCAATGAGTAAGAACTGCGTCAAGATTCGATAGGCAGTCAGATAAAAGAGTCTCCGAAAATTGAGAAATCGTCCATGAAAATCTCCAAAAAATTCTCGACCATGTCTGAGAATATCCCCATCATACACCGCTGAAATGTAGCGGGAGCATTGCATAACCCAAAGGTCATGCGTCTATAAGCAAAGGTACCAAAAGGACAGGTAAATGTGGTTTTATCTTGATCCTTTTTGGCAATGGGGACCTGATTATAGCCAGAGTATCCGTCCATAAAGCAATAATACTCACGTCCAGCTAACCGTTCCAGCATCTGATCAATGAAAGGTAGAGAAAAGTGGTCTTTCCTCGTTGCGGCATTGAGTTTCCTGTAATCAATACATACACGCCACCCAGTTTGGGCGCGTGTCTGAATTAACTCATTTGCCTCATTGGTAATAACAGTGATGCCAGATTTCTTAGGGCCGACATGAATTGGACTCACCCATTGGCTATCGGAGATTGGGTAAATAATACCATTGTCAAGGCATTTGACGATCTCTTTCTTCACCGCATCCTTCATGACGGGGTTCAACCGTCTCTGTGGTTCTCGGGTTGGTTTGGCATCATCCATCAAGTGTATATGATGTTCTATAATCAAGAGACTAATCCCTTTGATGTCCGCCATGGTCCAACCAAACGCCTGCCTATTAGATCTCAATACCGTCAAAAGTGCATTCTCTTGCTCTGATGCTAGAGAAGCGGATATGATAACCGGTAAAGACTCATTCTCCCCTAAATATGCATATTTAAGATGAGAATGTAAAAGTTTGAGATCTAATGCTGGCGGAGAAATAATAGAAGGTGGGATCATTGACTGATTTTCGGAGTCACAAAGAAGCTCATAACCTGTGAAAGATACAGACTCGGATGGTGATGAGTCAGGAGTGTCGGACTCAAGCGTGAAAAAGGTGTCCTCACTAAGATGTTGTGCAAGATCAAACATTGATGTGGTAGTGTCGTCGAGATCTTCAAAGCAAAGTTCATCAACTCCGCAACTTTCGGGAGCAATCTCGTGGACAGAGCACACATCAAGTATATGAGCAGAGGGTTCAGATGGCTGACTTCCAGTTTTGTAGATGTTCAGTTCAATTGTTATATTTCCAAAAGATAAGTTCATTGAACCGTTTCTACAGTTAATGACAGCATTGGAAGTGGCAAGGAATGGTCGACCCAAAATCACCGGAATTTGACTCCGTGGGTTTACTACAGGTTGTGTATCGAGAACAATGAAGTCCACAGGGAATACAAATTCCCCGACTTTTATCAACACATCCTCTAGTTCACCCCTAGGTTTGGTGATTGAACGGTCTGCCATTTGGAGAGTGCAGTGAGCTGGTTTCAACTCTCCAATCCCTAGCTGCTCATAAACAGAGTATGGAAATAGGTTAACACTTGCGCCAAGGTCAAGAAGAGCACGGTTGATGTTTTTACCCCCAATAGAAATCGATATCGTAGGATATCCTGGGTCCTTACGTTTCTTTGGTAGCTATGGGATAAAAGCAGTGCTAATATTATTAGACATGAAGACCTTCTTTGGCACTTGAGTCTTCCTCTTCGTAGTGCACAAGTCTTTAAGAATTTTCGCATAAGCGGGGACTTGCTGAATAGCATCTAGGAGAGGGATGTTGATGTTAACCTGTTTGAACATTTCCATAATCTTCTCCATATGTGGACTTGATTTGTTACCCCTTAACCGATTAGGATAAGGAGCTTTAGCAATAAGCGTTGGGTCCATCATAGGAGAAGGTGGTGTGTGTAGACGTGATCCTAGAATAGGAGTGGGGATCGTCTGTGGTGGGATGGAAGAGGTGGGCTGAGGTATCGAGCCTAGAGAGAATCGGAGAATAGGCTCGTGAGAAGGCGGTGGGGTAGAAGAACAAGGATCAGAAGTAGAAGTGTGTGTGTGAGGAAAGGTCTCAGCCGGGGTGTTATTGATAGATTTCTCAGTATCATCAAACTCTTCCCCAACATGATTATTCAGCACTCTTCCTGATCTCAACGTTGTGATGGCATTTACATTGTAATGCCCAGGATTCGGTAGGGGTTGAGACGGAAGTTTCCCTTTTTCTCTCGCACTCATTTCGGCATTTAGTCGTGCAATTTCTGCTTCCATCGATCAGATACTCTCAGCTTGGGACGCTGAGTTTTTCTTTATCTCACTGACGGAAGATCTAACCTCAGCCGACACTTCCATGAAATTTGACAAGAGTGACTTCATGGTTTGTGTGAATGCGGAGAACTAGTTAGAACAGGTCAACTACAAAGGATTAGAGGGTGCGGGAGTGTTGTCCTGGTTTGAAAATTTTGTGACTGGTAGGGGTGCTGAGTGAGTTGAAGTGGTTGCTGTTGTGGTGGAAGAGCCCTTTGAAAATTGTTTTGGTTTGGAACCATGTTTTGATTTTGTTGTTGGTTCCAAGCAAAGTTAGGATGATTCCTCCAACCCTGATTATATGTGGAAGAATATGGATCATTTCTAGGTCTTTGAAAAGCGGCATTGGTATGCTCTTGACCTTGAAATGGAGAATTCAATGGACATTCTTCCGTCAAATGAGAAGGATCAGAACAACATCCACATACAGTTTTGGAGAGCGACATCGGATTTAGGGAGGGTGCTAAAAATTTATGTTCCATAGTCTCGAGCTTCTTTTGCATTGCTGCCATTTTAGCTCGAACACCTATGGAAACATCAATTTGGTGTACGCCACCCCTAGACGATGACTTGTTTCCACGCTCCCACTGTAAGGATTTTTCAGCGAACTCTTCTAAAAATTTCCAAGCTTCCCCATCATCCTTGGTCATAAAATTGCCTTGACACATGGCTTCAAGGTTCTGTTTAGTGGTAGGGTTAATGTGTCACGCCCCGCTTCCCAGAGTACGCTAAGATGGGCACGTGACATAGCCAACCATGCTACCTGTGGATAGGAAAAATACTTCCGCAGTCATATTACGGCTGTAGAGATATCAAGAACAGGAAAGTAAACTAAACTATCTAGTACATGTCCATGAACCAGAATAAATGAGTCAAGAAATGATAATATGCGGAGGCAAAAGATACAATAAATGAAACACCTGGAAAGTAAAACTGCCTAACAATAGGATCCTCACCGCTCGGTCTAACAGCGGCAATACTCCTGATCAGTCTGCAACAAAGGTAGAGGATCTGGGCCATGCAAAACCCAGACGTCAGCGCGTCATAACATCAAGCAATAATATATAAACATGGTAGCAAGACATGAAAGTATAATCATAAACGGTAAAGCAGGTGTAACAGCAATATAAATCAGGACAGTGAAAGGTAGTGTGCAGTGTAAACTGGTCTATTGGGTTAACTACTCTCAAGTCTTTGAAATCAATTTGATGAATCATCGATGTAACTCAATAGTATCCCATGCATGCCCAGGACCACGGTCTAAGAATCTCGGGCTAAAACCGAGACATGCCGCTAGGCACTAAAACAGAAAATATGTAAAGACGAACGATGTCAGCAGTATCATCCCAAGGCTGGCCTAGCCTCTAAAACTGATCAGTATAAGTAAGCAACTGTCGAGTTACAAGTCAGGTTTCATCATTGATTTCCCCATACCCCCAAGTTGTATATGTTCAAGTCATGTATTAAATAATTTAGAGCTAATGTCAGCACAGGATCAGGCAGGTACAGGTTTGTCTGGATAGACAACAGGAACGGTCCGTAAGGACAACAGGTCAGGTCTGTTGGCATTAGACACAAGATCAGGTAACAGGTAAGACCATGGTACATCAGGTCAAGCCAGGTAATATATAAAGGTGTCATGTTATGTCAAGAGTTGTACGGTACCATATCGTGTCAAGTAATAGGTGTAATAGGTCATATCAGGGTGCACAAGATGTCATGTGGGTGCTCATAATCAAACTAGCATAAGCATGGGTATAAATAAATAAGCATGGGTACTAGCAGAACAATAAACTGGAATATGTAATATGATATGCACATAGGTACAGAATAAACTATATAGAGTTAGGGTTCGATGCTTTGGGTTTTCTTGTGCTCGGGGTTTTAAATGAGGGAGAAGAAGAAAAGCACGAAGGGAGGTGACGAGATCGCGCGGGTGGTGAGCAGATTCAAGAAGCGAACAGTGTTCGCGAGAGGAGAGTGAGAAAGCGCAAGAGGAGAGAGAAAGGGAAGAGAGAAAGAGAGAGCTCGGTGGGGTCGGCGCAAGGAAGGAATTTAATCGGCTGAGGAAAGAGAGAGGAAAGAAGAGAGAGAGAGAGAGCGCTCGGTGGTGGGGCCCAAGCGCAGTAGACGAAACCTCATTGGCTCGTGGGGAAAGAAAGTTGATTAAGATTTAAAAAGATTCTATAGTTTAAAGAATAATTTTTGTTGGCTGTAAAAATCTTTTATGCTGTTAAAAATATATTTTAAATGGATTAAAGAAATTTAAAATAATTAGAATTTGGCAGGATACAAAATAGTTCAGAAACGCGCCCGGGTCGGGTCCAAAATTTTAGATTTGAAATACGAGAATTTTATGCAGGTTCCAAAATTTAAAATGAATGATTATGTAACGAAAAAGCATACCCCCAAGAACGGACGCACGTACGTGCGCGTAGCCATCCAAACATGTCCGTTTTACTGAACGGGACGAAAACAAGATGCACGGACGCTACCACAGGGTTAGGGGTATCATGCAGGCTATGTTATGTATTTTCAAATTATTTTACGTGACTTAAATTGTTATATGATAAAAGATGTGATACTACATAAAATACCAGTATGTACTAAATATGAGATGCACGTGTCCATGCAACAAGTCAAGGTAATCTATAAATAAGAATCAAACAGGTTCAAGCAAGCAGGTCGGGTCGAATGCAAAGTAATATGTAAAATACCATTCGCACCCAAACACGCTAAATCAAGAAAAATACCATGGATAATTAAATACGGAATCTGGAATTGGTATAAATGAACTCGGGTGTTACATTATACCCAACTACAAAAGAATTTCGTCCTCGAAATTCCAAGAACAAGGAAGAATAAACAAACAAGAAATTTCAAGAATAGATGTGTAAATTTCTGCCGGATTTCATCTTCTCGTTCCCAAGTTGATTTTCCATGCGAGCGATTGCCCCAAGAAACAAATACAAGTGGGATAACTTTGTTCTTAAGAACCTTTTCCCTTCGATCCACAATTGACATCGGTCGTTCCTCAAAAGTTAAATCTTTTCGTACAGTCAGCTCCGAATGATCCAGCACGTGTGTTTCATCTCGTTCATACTTACGGAGTTGAGATACGAGAATCACGTCATGACCATTCGCCAAGGATTACGGTAACGCCAAACGATAAGCCACTTCTCCGACACGTTCCAAGATCTCAAAAGGTCCAACAAATCGAGGACTAAACTTTCCTCGACTTCCGAAACGGATCATCCCTCTAGTCGGTGATATCTTCAAGAATACTAGATCACCAACAGCAAATCTAGAGGTCTTCTCGATGTATCGACCCAACTCTTCTGCCGATCTTGCGCTGCCTTCATATGATTCCGGATATTGTTAACTTTCTCCACTGTTTGCACAACCAAATCTGGTCCCAACAATCTTCGTTCACCGACATCGTCCCAACAAACAGGTGAACGATACTTGCGACCATAAAAGCCTCGATTGGAGCCATCAGAATCGTCGCCTGGAAACTGTTATTGTAAGAAAACTCCACCAAGTGTAGATGATCCCATGAACCCTTGAAGTCTAACATGCAAGCTCTCAACATGTCTTCAAGAGTTTGGATCGTTCTCTCCGACTGGCCATCTGTCTGAGGAGATTAGCTGTACTATACTTCAATCAAGTCCCCAAACTTTCCTGTAAGTTCCTCCAGAAGTGCGATAAGAATCGGGTGTCACGGTCGGACACAAAGCTCACAGGTACTCCATGTAATCTTACAATCTCCTGCATGTACCGTTCTGCCAAAGTTTCTATTATTTGACCAACTCGAAATGGTATGAAATGAGCCGTCTTGGTCAATCGATCAACAATCACCCAAACTGCATTGTTGCCCTTTGGACTCCGCGGTAAAGCTGTCATGAAATCCATGGTTATGTGTCCCACTTCCACTGAGGAATTGGAAGTGGTTGCAATAAACCAGCAACTCTTTGATGTTCAGCCTTAACTTGCTGACACACTAAGCACTTTGCTACAAAGCGAGCAATCTCCCCTTATCATGCCTTCCTACCAGAAGTGCTGTCGTAAATCACGGTAGATCTTCGTGCCTCCTAGATGTACGGAATACGCGGAATTATGCACCTCCTTCATAACTTTTTCGCGAATATCTCCTTTTGGCACACGCAAACGACTACCATATCGCAACAAACCATCTTCATGAATCAGTAAGTCCGTTCGAAGTCCAGCTTCAACTTGTTCCCGAAACTTTTGCAACTTGGGTCCTGCAATTGTGCTGCTTTAAGATTTGCGATCAACGACGACTGTACTTGCAGCTGCACCAACTGCCCTGAAGAATGCGGTAGCACAACCTCCAAATCGAATCTTCGAAAGTTTTCAACAAGTCCCTTCTGTGCAGTCAACATCTGAATTGCTAGCAACCGACTAAGCGCATCCGGCACAACATTAACTTTCCCTGGATGGTACTTGAGATCAAGATCATAGTCGGCCATCAGCTCCAACCATCTACGCTGCCTCATATTAAGCTCCTTCTGTGTGAACACATACTCCAGGCTTTTGTGATTGGTGAATATTTCGACCCCTTTCGCCCAATAAGTAGTGTCTCCAAATCTTCAAAGCGAACATCACAACTGCTAGCTCCAAGTCAGGAGTTGGGTAATTCTTCTCATGGGTCTTCAACTGTCTCGATGCGTACGCTATAACCTTCCCATGCTGCATCAAAACACATCCCAATCCTTTCCCGGATACGTCGCTATGAATCACTAATTCTCCGGAACCGTCTGGTACGGTCAAAATAAGAGCGGTTATCAACCTCTGTTTCAACGTCTCAAAAGCTGACGCACACTTACCCGTCCACACAAATGGTACCTCCTTGCGTGTAAGCTTGGTCAGAGGCTCAACCAAACGAGCACAATTCTCCACGAACCTTCTATAATACCCGGCAAGTCCAAGGAAGCTTCTTATCTCTGCAACATTCTTCGGAATCGTCCAATCTCGAACTGCTGTAGTCTTTCGGAATCAACGGCAATTCCATCGCTAGACACGACATACCCCAAAAACTTCACTTCTTCCAGCCAAACTCGCACTTGCTCATTTTTTGCATAATTTTTTTTTCTTGTCTCAACGTCTGCAGTGCGATCTTCAAGTGTTCTGCATACTTTTCAATGCTCCTCGAGTAAACCAGAATATCATCAACGAACACCACTCTAAACTGGTCCAAGAATGGTAAAGAGATTTTCATCAAGTCCATAAATATCGCCGGTGCATTTGTTACTCCGAAGGGCATCACTAATACTCGTAATGTCCATACCGAGTTCGGAACGCCGTCTTGCAAATATCTTCTGTTTTAAGTCAGACCTGATGATATCCGAATCGCAAATCCAGCTTCGAGAATACCCTCGCGCCATTAAGGTGCTCGACCAATTTGCCAATGCGAGGGATCGGGTACTTGTTCTTAATAGTCACCCGGTTTAATTCTCGATAATCGATGCACATCCTCCTTGTGCCATCTTTCTTCTTGACTAGAAGAACTGGAGCTCTCTAAGGTGAGCTACTACTGTGAATCCAACCCTTCTCAAGTAATTCAGCAACCTGCTTCTTGACTTCTTCCAACTCCACTGGTGCCATTGGATAATATGCCTTTGAGATTGGCGCTGTACCAGGAACAAGATTAATCACAAACTCCACATCTCGTTTTGCGGTAAACCCGAGATGTCCTCGAACATGTCCATGAGTTCTCGAACTATAGCCGGCGCTTCTTTCTTATCAACTCCCATCGACGAAGAACATTGTTTGTCGGCCTAGCCCTAAACTCTGGCCCGACATAACTGCTTCCTCCAGCAAAACAAGCTCCGGATGTCCGAGAATCTGGAGAATCACTTTCCTTTCCTTACAATCATTATGAGCGTGGAAAGTGACGCGAAAATCCATTCCCAAGACAACAACAAACAAAAGGATGCACCAGAATTGAATAATTCTAATGCGGGGAAAACATGAACAAGTAAGATACCGAGATGACTTCATCCGAAGTCAAGATACTGAAGAAGATTAAGTACGGTAAACATGATTCAAGCTGGCGATAAAACAAGAACTGGTAAGCAATGAAACCGAGAGAAGCAAGGTAATATAACGATCATAAAACAAGGAAATGAATCAAAACTAGAATTCCAAGTTACTTAAATAGAGTACCGCATTGTAACCATGCTGCAGTTCATGGGTACAATTACATAACTCCACTCAAGTCGCCTAGATCCTAGTATCAGAATCAAGAAACGGGGAGAACCAATGGGGAACTAAAAGGTTTCAAGTCGAGATGCAAGGTGGTTTGCATATCGTCAAGGCAAAGGATACGAGAAAGATATGATTCAAGAATCACGATAACAAGGTGGCAGGACATGTTCCTAATCACGAGTATTCTGATTCGTGTATTGGGTCCAATACCCAACTACAAAAGAATCAAACTCGATTAACCTATATCCTATGGCTCTGATACCAAAAGAACCATGTCACGCCCCGCTTCCCAGAGTACCCTAAGATGGGCACGTGACATAGCCAACCATGCTACCTGTGGATAGGAAAAATCCTTCCGCAGTCATATTACGGCTGTAGAGATATCAAGAACAGGAAAGTAAACTAAACTATCTAGTACATGTCCATGAGCCAGAATAAATGAGTCAAGAAATGATAATATGCGAAGGCAAAAGATACAATAAATGAAACACCTGGAAAGTAAAACTGCCTACCAACAGGATCCTCACCGCTCGGTCTAACAGCGGCAATGCTCCTGATCAGTCTGCAACAAAGGTAGAGAATCTGGGCCATGCAAAACCCAGACGTCAGCACGTCATAACATCAAGCAATAATATATAAACAGGGTAGCAAGACATGCAAGTATAATCATAAATGGTAAAGCAGGTATAACAGCAATATAAATCAGGGCAGTGAAAGGTAGTGTGCAGCGAGTAATCTAAACTGGTCTATTGGGTCAACTACTCTCAAGTCTTTGAAATCAATTTGATGAATCATCGATGTAACTCAATAGTATCCCGTGCATGCCCGGGACCACGGTCTAAGACTCTCGGGCTGAAACCGAGACATGCCGCTAGGTACTAAAACAGAAAATATGTAAAGACAAACGATGTCAGCATCATCATCCCAAGGCTAGCCTAGCCTCTAAAACTGATCAGTATAAGCAAGCAACTGTCGAGTTACAAGTCAGGTTTCAACATTGATTTCCCCATACCCCCAAGTTGTATGTGTTCAAGTCATGTATTAAATAATTTAGAGCTAATGCCAACACAGGATCAGGTAGGTACAGGTTTGTCTGGATAGACAACAGGAACGGTCCGTAAGGACAACAGGTCAGGTCTGTTGGCATTAGACACAAGATCAGGTAACAGGTAAGACCATGGTACATCAGGTCAAGCCAGGTAATATATAAAGGTGTCATGTTATGTCAAGAGTTGTACGGTACCATGTCGTGTCAAGTAATAGGTGTAATATGGGTGCACAAGATGTCATATGGGTGCTCATAATCAAACTAGCATAAGCATGTGTATAAATAAACAAGCATGGGTACTAGCAGAACAATAAACTGGAATATGTAATATGATATACACATAGGTACAGAATAAACTATATAGATGTACAGTTATCGATTAGAGTTCGGGTTATGGTTCCAACGTTAAGTATCATACACTTAGACAATTAAAGAGTTGTTAAATCTCGTTATTATGGGTTAAATGATCTAGGGATGCAATGATATATAAAATATGTTCGATGGATGCAACCGGGTATTCGGGGTAGAAACTATTTAAAAGTGCTATGGGTTATGCAGATAATTATTAAGTAATTTAAACACGAATGTGGGTACATGATATTGTACTCTAACATGCAACAAGTTATAATTCAAGATCCGAATCTAACATGATATGTGGAACATCGAAACGGAAAATGGAACATGTGACGCTATATGTAATCTACAGTTTTACCATGCAGTTTAATAGATATAAATAATATTATAGATAGCATGTAGCAAGTTTCACTTGCCTTGATCGGATCACGAAATGGTATACGGAACGTCACGCGTCGGCGGGAAAAGTCGCGACGCGCGCACGGTACACGGAATGAGTCCAAGCAACGCACGAGGGGATCACACGGGTCAGAGATGCTTGCTGGGTCGTCGCGATCGTCGCCGGCACGGTCGGATTCCGGCAAACCAAAAACAGTGAACATGAGAAACAACACATAAAGAGAGAGAAGAAAGGATGGAAAGAATGGAAGAAGGGAAACATGAGAGAGATCTTACCGTAGCTGTGTTCTGTGGTTGCAGAGGGGAGTCGGCAAGGGGTGACGACGATGAGGGTTTCCGGCGTGAGGGTTTCCCGGCGAGGCTAGGGTTCGGGTGTGCTAGGGTTAAGGCTCGGTTTTGCTGTCTGAGGTTTCTTGGTGTGCAGGGATAATGGTGAGGGAGAAGCACAGAAGAGAGGGAGAGGAGGAGAGAAGGAGTGGGGTGAGGTGACGACGAGGAGAGGAGGTCGTCGACGATGGAGGTGCAGGTGAGGCGATGGGTTCTGTGGTTAGGGTTGGTTGCAGGGTTCTTATAGCGAGGAAATGAGAAGAGAGGAAGGAAAGATGAAGACAAGTTGGAGATGGTGAGGTAGAGGGTGTAGAGGCAGAGGAGTTTAGGGTTAGGGTTCGATGCTTTGGATTTTCTCGTGCTCGGGGTTTTAAATGAGGGAGAAGAAGAAAAGCACGAAGGGAGGTGACGAGATCGCGCGGGCGGTGAGCAGAATCGAGAAGCGAATAGTGTTCGCGAGAGGAGGGAGAGAGCGCGCGAGAGGAGAGAGAGAGAGAGAGCTCGGTGGGGTCGGCGCAAGAAGGAATTTAATTGGCCGAGGAAAAGAGAAAGGAAAGAAAAGAGAGAGAGAGAGAGAGAGAGAGGGAGAGAGAGAGCTCGATGGTGGGGCCCAAGCTCAGTAGACGAAACCTCCTTGCCTCGTGGGGAAAGAAAGTTGATTAAGATTTAAAATGATTCTATAGTTTAAAGAATAATTTTTGTTGGCTGTAAAAATCTTTTATGCTGTTAAAAATATATTTTAAATGGATTAAAGAAATTTAAAATAATTAGAATTTGGCAGGATACAAAATAGTTCAGAAACGCGCCCGGGTCGGGTCCAAAATTTTAGATTTGAAATACGAGAATTTTATGCAAGTTCCAAAATTTAAAATGAAAGATTATTTAACGAAAAAGCATACCCCCAAGAACGGACGCATGTATGTGCGCGTAGCCATCCAAACACGTCCGTTTCACTGAATGGGACGAAAACAAGATGCACGGACGCTACCACAGGGTTAGGGGTATCATGCAGGCTATGTTATGTATTTTCAAATTATTTTACGTGACTTAAATTGTTTATGATAAAAGATGCGATACTAGATAAAATACCAGTATGTACTAAACATGAGATGCACGTGTCCATGCAACAAGTCAAGGTAATCTATAAATAAGAATCAAATAGGTTCAAGCAAGCAGGTCGGGTCGAATGCAAAGTAATATGTAAAATACCATTCGCACCCAAACACGCTAAATCAAGAAAAATACCATGGATAAGTAAATACGGAAACTGGAAGTGGTATAAATGAACTCGGGTGTTACATAATGCCCTCATAAATGATTCGACATAGATCCCATCTCGGAATTCCGTGATGTGGACATTGAACCAACAGATCCTTGAAGCGTTCAAAGCACTTCGAGAATGGTTCATTCGGAAGCTGGGTGATTGATTTAGTTCTCTACGGACTCGCGTTGTCTTGTGATTAGGATAGAATTTCTTAAGGAATGCTGCAACGAATTCTTCCCAATTCGAAATGGAATGTGCGGTAGCGTTATACAGCCACTTCTCGGCTATATCGCACAAGGTAAATGGAAGAAGATGTAGACGCATAGCATCCACAGAAAGTTGTGACGTACCCATCATTACGCATATATTTTCAAATTCGGTGATAAATACATATGCTTCTTCAGACTCGAGACCGTGATATTTGGGTAGAAGGTTGATGTATTGGGGTTTAATCTCAAAATTATCCCTGTTGGCTGGTGGAATGGATAAGCAGATCGAAAGAGGACCTCGCATAGGATAGCACCTCTCTTGGAGAGAGATGCGGGGTGGATTCTGCGCACCTGCGGACGGCGGCAGATTAGTGGTAAAGAAGTTCGATAGAGAAGGATCCATCGATGTGGGTGTGGTGGTGGGTAAAGAAGAAGTAAATGTAGAAATACCGACTTCGGAGTCGATCGGGGGAACGCGGACTAAACGGGCACTAGAATCCCATGTCCAGCCTATCTTGCACTAAAAGGGTTTAGTACAAGTGGCAGCGTTATGATAATTAGGGGAAATGAATGAATGTGGTGCTTGTTTTGAAAAATATACGGATTTTTGAAAAAATGATGCAAATCACAACAAATGCAACAAGCAACCCTAAGTCTAGTGGTCACCTAGGTCAAGGCTCTAGACCGCTCCTAACTGCCAAAAGACAAGTCGCAGGATCAATCCTCCACTGCCTCTTTGTCTCTCCTGTGGCCAGGTAAGTACCAGGTAAGTGGGAGGTCTCCACTACGTAAGTAGTGGGCCTAATTAAGTAACCACTTTTTTTAGACACACTTTCCTTAGACACCACAAAAGAAACGCGGATAAACAATGGATTACCCACGGCCTCCTTCTGTCCTAAGTGAGCGCGACGGTCCTTAGAGTCATGTCTAGAATTTTTTTAGTTAATGAGGGTAATGCGGATGCAAATTTGTGATTTTTGGGGCTTAGGAAGGGTAATGAACTCCCCACCTAATCTGAATTTGGCCGTGCCCCTTAAATTCCGTATTAATATGCAAACAACCAAAAATCAAAACACGCATGATTTTTATTGCGTTTTGCGGCGCTGCGAATTTTTGCAAAGAAACCTGCAGCAAATTGTTAATGGAGCAGATCGAGGAAGAGATAAGAAAGTCAAGAAGTCACCTGAGAAAAATGGTACAGTAATGCCCTCAACCCACCGCGGAACCGCCGCAATGGTCGCCTAATGCCGCGGAAACGCCGCAGTTCTAAAAGTTCACTGCACAAAAATTTTACAGCAAGCCTCTGTTCACTCCCTGAGCTCTCTGGAATATTCCAAATATTTTTCCAGTTGCACAGCAGACTCCAGATTTCCTTGCAACAAATCACAACGAATCGTTTAGTGTTTGCGTGAATTTTGATCTCAAAATTATGATGGAATAAATTTTTCAACTCAAATTTCAAAAACGAACGAATTAGCGCACTATCCCCGGCAACAACGCCATTTGATTGAATGTATTCGGGTGTGTATGTAGAAAATGTATAGAAATCACAACCAAAAATATTTTTGACCGCAATCAATAATGGTGTCGATTGTAGCGCGTTAGCGAGTGCGGATCGTCCACAGGGAAAGTGTAATCCGTTCGAAATTCGAATTAGATGAATTGAAAATTAAAGAAAAGAGAAAAGACAATTCAATTCTAGATTTATAAAATTGAAGTTCAAGAATTATCTAGATCTAAATCTAAAATCAAGAAAACATTTAAATTCAAGAATTAAGAATTGATGATATCCAATCCAATAATCAAGAATCGAAGTGAGGCTCGTAGGAATCGATCGAATCTATAGACATGATGAAATCTATTGATTACGTATTCTTATCCATTGATGAAATTGATACTAGATCGATGGTGATCAACGAGAATTAGGGATTTCTTGCGGAAACTAAAGTTTCATCATATATCCCTTGTCCTTTCGTTGATTTTATTCACATTCTAGCCTCTAGTAAATTCAAGAATCAATCGTGGATCCCTAATTAAGAGCGAACACAATCAAGAAAGTATCGCTCGAAACTAGGTCGTCGATTCTTCAATTTACAAGAGTTTACAAAACTCATACGACTTAAGAATCGTTTCAAGATTTGTAACATCATCATCTATTGATCGTATCAATTCCTCCACGAGCGGAGTTTTACTCAAACATCATAACAAGACACACAATCAAGAATTGAGATCGAATCATGATGCAAGAATGTAAAGAAAGCAAGATATAGAAATTTCACCTTTATTTATCAACAATTTTGTTACAATTCTCTCAAGATCTACAAGAGGAAAGAACTTGATCGTTGATTTCGGCTTCGCTCGTCTCCTTGAGTCGCGGATCTTCTTGGATCACTTGCTCCGATGAAGTCCGGCGTCGCTTTCTAAAGGATTGAAGGATTCATGCTTGATTTGGTACTCGGAGTTCTTGATTTTTGGCTTTGGATTTTGAATTGGGGATTAGGGTTTACAAGTTGTGTCACTCAACTTGTGTTGGGGAAATTGGAGAACAACCTTGAGAGTGAGGCCTTAGGGTTCCTTGTATAGCCTTCACTAGGATTAGCTTCCTTTAGAAGCTAGGTTTAGTTTAGCTTCCCTTATGAGCTTAGTAGTTAGGTAGAAGCTTCTACAGGTAGTTAGTTAGGCTTAGCTTCCTTCATAAGCTTGGAGGTTAGGGAGAAACTTCTAGGCTTTAAGGTAGTTAAGTGAGAAGCTTGGACATTTTTAGCTTGATCCCAAAGCTTTGCTGTTCGGATAGAAGGTTCTGGAGTTCTCTGAAAATTGCAGTGGCTTAAATGAGTGTACACCTGAAATGGAGAAGCCTAAAACAAATTTTTGCTGACGACTTGACCACGTGGCCGCGGATCCGCGGCGCCAAGGGGGTTATGGCCGCGGATCCGCGGCGCTTTGTTGTCCTTAGGGCATGGAAACTCGTGTGGGTGTTGGTGCTGACTTCATGGTATTTTTCTGACATGTATAATATTATAATTCCCTCTAGTTCTCTGCCAGATCTCAAATCATGGACTTGGTGTAAATTTCTCAACACTTTTGCTAATATGTGCTATATTAATACCGAACACCTTTAGATGAGTGCAAATAGAAGGGAAATTGACGTGTTAAAAATGCAATATTTTCGACTGATCAAGTCTTTTCAACTTCCTTCCAGATTTTCAACAGTGCAAAAATGATGTGGACTTTTGCCTTGAGCTCCACATTGAAGTCTTGGATCTTGTGCTGCCCTTGTGCTTTGTGTATTGAAGTGATCAACGATTTTCCATTTTGTTTCTTGAACTAGTAGGCGACATCATATGAATGGTTAGCGGAGATCAGTATTCATCTGTTGTTGGTCGTAGTCCCACATTTGTTGCGACTTTTCATGAATTTCATTGTAAAGAGCTGAGAACCTGTAACCTGCAACTATTTAGCAGACATGGATCAAAAGTACCTACTTATATGCAATGTGATTAAGAATGGACGATATAAAAATGCAAAAATCTGATATGAACAAATACCCCCAAACTTATCTTTTGCTCATCCCGAGCAAAGCCAATTTTATTCTCAAAAGTCCTAACCTCACTTTCGTGGGGAACACGATTGCACCGAGCTCGTGCAACAAGCTGTTAAACCTCTAGGTGTCCCTAATAGGAAGAGTGTTGTCTCCTGAGGGTTTTCAGCGAATACTACCCACAAAATCCGATCTATTTGGCCGTTGACTTTAATTCTTCAATTCAGTATTCTTGCAAGAAATTCTATTATCTTCAACTTAGAAATCATCAACCCGTATTTTTCACACTTCCTTTTCATTTATCTTAAGATTATATACGTTTTGCCAATTTATAAAGCTTTCAGCATCTCCTAAGTTTTCCTCTTAAGGCACAATCTTAACTCATGAATTTTTATCATCTCTACTGAAGATATAAGCCCTATCTTTTATTCCTATCTCTCCTCCAAACTCCAATTATATACCCCTACGCGTGTGTAATCATCACCCCTACACTTGGAAATTCAATTCAAGCTATCATACTCTTGTCCATCTTCCAAAATACTTTTAGTTGTGAATTTTAGATGAAATTACTCACACATCCTTCATGCGACCGTTAATACTTCTTGAGGTACTAAACGACCGATTACATAATGTGCTTGCGCATTTAGGCGTAATTCCTCGTTTTGCAATACCTAAGGCTTAGTAGTGACTCCCAAACCAGTTGGTCTAAGGCACTAGATGATAAAGCACCCTCGCTATATATTTTTTTATGCTGCCTTAAGCAATTATAAAACCAGTGTTCATTTTTTTATCTCGTTATTCAACACTTATACTTTTATTTTATTTTCCTTCATACTAAGGATTTTAGACAAGATCATTTCAAGGTATCCTCTACTATCCTAAGTTTCAAGATGTGTGTGAGTGCGTGAAGTAGGGTATATATTTTCAGAATTTGGACTTAAGGTTCAGAATTATTTTTCAGACTTATACTTTAAATAGAGCTTTCAATATTCTTCCCTTATTTCGATTTAGCCCAAGAACTGAACTCAAAATTTGCCTATTTCTAAATAAACTACAAGGGTGTATATTTTCTACAGTTAAACTTTAAGAAAGGTTATTTTTAGCATTTTTAATTTACTAAGTTTAGGATCTAGTTTTTCCTAACTAGTCAACCGTCATGTTGAACTTAAGTCAAATATGGTCAAAATTGAACTTTTCAATTTTTATAATTTTTAAAAATTTTCAATTTTTTAAATTTTTATAAATTTTCAATTTTTATTTTTTAATTTTTTTTAATTTTTATATTTTTTATAA
This sequence comes from Agapanthus africanus, assembly GCA_030015575.1. Classification (NCBI taxonomy): domain Eukaryota; kingdom Viridiplantae; phylum Streptophyta; class Magnoliopsida; order Asparagales; family Amaryllidaceae; genus Agapanthus; species Agapanthus africanus. The sequence goes on from CM057338.1 coordinate 125,574,448, forward strand.
AGATGCAATGCGGAATTAAATATGCAACGAAAAAAACAAATATGTACAATAAAAAATATGCAGATACAATGCAAAGATAACTATTTACAATACCTTCACCCCCAAACTTATTAATAACATTGTCCTCACTGCTCCCTGCGGCGTCTACTAGACGCAGCCTACTGGTCCCAGCCTCACCTCTATCCGTCTCCCGTCCTCTCGATCGTAAACGTGATCTTTCCTCTCTTGCTAGGAGGGTAGACATCCCCTGTTCCAAGCTCTTTATATGCTGATCAAAGTAATTCAGCATCCCTATCACTCTTTCTACCCCTCTATGGGTTCATCGAATTAAGCGCGCTTGCGCAGCGGGGTAAGCTCTTCGTCGCTCGCTGTGGAGCTCGAGCTAGGGGTCTTGGCCATCACGTCCTCGGCCGGCTCGGTGCGCGACCAAACATCATATAATCGTGTGTAGGACATAGAGACACCCTCAAGGAGGGGTCGAATCGAGTGAAGCAAATCGACCTTGTCATGAAACATCAAATGATTACGCTCCCGGAGTCCAGGCACCCGAACAAGCAAACGAGATCTATCACCCGGATTATTGCTCCTACTACCGAGCAATAGGACATACTCTTGAAGACTGCTTCACCTTCAAAAAATGGGTTGAAGACCAATATCAACAAGGCACCAACAATTGAAGGGTAGCCCCACCACAAAAGCATGTGCCAAAAGCAACATGCATAGCGAGTGTGGAACCAGATCAACATCGGTCTTAGAAACGATCTCATACCTGCCATGTGATAACGCTGTCCGAAGAGGGAAAACATAAGAATATGGATGACCTCTCCTGGTGCTTCAAAAATGAGGATGAGAACGAGGCGATCTCAGAATTTCCACCGGCGCCAAAAGAATTGGAAGATGGGATACACACCATGGCGGACAACCTGAGAAAAATCGACTTGGGGACGACAAACGACCCGCGACCAACGTTCATCAGTGAGCTGCTGTCTAAATAGCAGGTGGCTACGCTAAAAGATGTGCTCATGCAGTATAAAGACTGCTTTGCATAGAACTATTCCGAGATGCCAGGGTTAGATCCAGAAATAGCTGTGCATAAATTGGCGATATCTCCGGACGTCAAGTCAGTCAAACAAGCACCAAGAAGAATGCAGCTCGAACTTGAAATGAGTATCAACACCGAAGTCAAAAAGCTAATCGATTCCGGCTTCATCCAAGAAGTTCAATACCCTGACGGGATCGCCAACAGTGTCCCAGTGATGAAGAAAAATAGGACGGTGCGCATCTGCGTGGAATTTCGGGACCTCAACAAAGCCCGTCCGAAGGGTGATTTCCCCGTACCGGTTACCGAGCTAATGATAAATAACACGTCCACTCACGAAGTCTTCTCTTTCATGGACAGATCATCAGGGTATAATCAAATAAAGATGCATTCTGAAGACCAGAAGCATACCGCTTTTCGGACTGCTCTGGGCATATTCTGCTACAAAGTGATGCCTTTCGGTCTGAAGAATGCCGGCGCTACCTTCAGAGGGCCATGACAAAGATCTTCGATGACCTTATACATAAGATTGTCGAATGTTACATCGACGACCTCGTAGTGAAAAGCAAATCGTACGGGGAACACTGGGAGCATTTGAAAATAGTGTTTCAACGTCTTTCGTAAGTATAACCTAAAGATGAACCTTCTGAAATACGCGTTTGGAGTTTCCTCAGGCAAATTCCTAGGATTCATCATACGACACCGGGGCATCGAAATAGATCCATCGAAGATCAAGGTGATTATGGAAATACCCACTCTAAGAACTTTAAAACAATTGTGGTCTCTACAAAGGAAGCGCGCGTATATCCGACGGTTCATAGCCAACCTCTCCGGAAAATGCCGTCCTTACAGTCACCTAATGAAGAAGGGAACCCCGTTCGTTTGGGATCGTAAATGCCAGAGTGCACTGGACGAAATCAAGCAATACCTGCAGAATCCGCCGGTATTGACCGCTCCTGTCAAAAGAAAGCCCCTCATCCTGTACACAACCACCCTTTAAGGTTCTTTGGGTGCGCTATAGGCATAGGAGAACGACCAAGGGAAAGAGAGAACCCTCTACTATTTGAGTCGAGTTCTTCTGGGGGTAGAAAACAACGACTCCCCTATCGAAAAACACTGCCTGGCGTTAATCTTCGCTATAACGAAGCTTCGGCATTATGCCTTAGCGCATGAGGTCCATCTCATATCAAAGGTGGACCCTCTCAAATATCTGATGTCAAGAGCCATACTAACGGAACGGCTCGTTAAATGAGCCCTACACTTAATGGAATTCTCGATAACATACCGACCTCTCAAGGCAGTGAAAGGCCAGATCATCACCGACTTCCTCGCTGAGCATCCGATACCTGCTGATTCACCTTTAAATTGTGAATTGCCAGACGAACTCGCGTTTGACACGATCGACGGGGAGAGAGGAGGGAGTGATTCCCGATGGGAACTCTACTTCGATGGGGCATCTTCCATGATGAAGCGAAAGCACAGCTCCCCCATAATCAAATCTGGGGTAGGCATCATCTTTGTGGCTCCACAAGGAGGGATAATGCGCTTTGCCTTTTCCTTAACGGAGCCAAGAACAAACAACGAAGCTGAATATGAGGGTTTGATAGCAGGTCTTGAGATCGCTGTTGACATGGGGATCGAAAATCTCCTTATATACGGAGACTCCTAGCTGGTCGTTTGTTAAGTAAACGGCGACTATCAAATGTGCAAACTGGAGTTGGTAAAGTACGGCGAGAGAGTGCAACAACTGCTGACTCAAATCCCTTCTTACGCCTTAGAAAGCATACCGCGTACAGAAAATAGCAAAGCGGATGCATTAGCCAAACTCGCTAAAGAACTGGCTGACGAAAACCTCGATGATGTAAGAATCGTTGTGCAGAGCCATCGGGTTCTCGCACCAGTAGAAATATCTTCGGAGTCGTCTGAAAAAAGGAAGCGACCAAGCAAACAGCCTTACAAATAGAGGAACTAGAAAAAGCTAAGGATTGGAGAGAAGTCTTCATAGACTACTTCAAATCTCGTCGAACACCTGAAAATACATCCTCAAGACATCAGCTCATGAAACGAGCTCTGTCTTTCGCTTTCGTCAATGATACTCTGTATAAGAGATCGTTCAACTCTCTATGGTTGAGATGCCTGGGACCAGAAGAATCAAGGAGAGTCATCCAAGAAACTTGTTTCCCCCAATCAGAGCAAAGCTCTGTTTTGAATTTCAAAATTCAAAAATTGAAGCAACGCTTCAGATCCCGTGCGCTGCGCGCTGCGTGCCGCGTGTCAAGGGCAGACGCGCTAGCGCCAGGTGCGCTGCGCCCTAGGCAGCGCACCCCAAATCAGAGCAAAGCTCTGTTTCAAAATTTAAAATTTAAAATTTAAAAGTTGAAGCAACGCTTCAGATCCAGCGCGCTGCGCGCAACGTGTCTAACACAGGTGCGCTAGCGCAGTTGCGCTGCATGCCACGTGTCTAACACAGATACGCTAGTGCAGTTGCGCTCTGCGCTGCTCGCCACGTGTCAAACACGGGTGCGCCAGCGCAGTTGCGCTGCGCTGCGCGCCACGTGTCGAACGTAGGTGCGCTGGCGCTGGAATTAAAAATTCCCCTACCGTCAGATCAAAAGATCTACTAATAATAAATTGTTAATTAATCAGAACTAAAATTCTGTTATGGAAAGATCTTTCCAATCTTATTAAAACAAGAAGATTATCTTCTGTAAAACAGAAGGCTTAGGATCAAAGATCCAACGGTGGGAAATATTCCCAAATCAATCAGAGAAAGATCTCTTAAAACTGATTTAACAAATCAATTGGCCCTATATAAAGGACCTTAGACTTCATGTCTAAAATATAGAGAAGACAGAAAAGAGAGAGAAAAACCCTCTGCAAAGAAGAGCAAGCTCTTAGAAAAAAGAAGATTTTTCTTCATCTTCAAGGTAAAAAGAACTATGTTCTTGAATAATAGAGATAAAACCATCTCGTAAAAAGAAGAAACATCTTCTAAAAAGATCAGAGATCTAAGAAAAAGACCAAGGTCTTTAATAAAAAAGAGAAGATCAAAAAGATCTAATCATAAAAAGACTAAAAGAAGTATTTTACTTCATTCGCAGATCTTTTGATCTATAAAGGCAGAGCCTTTTATAAAAACAAGAATTTTTTGTTCTTAGATCTTGAGGAAAAAGCCTCCTTTGAACTTTCCTACTACTGAGATGCTACTACCAATGCTACTTCACTCACAGCTGTGCACTGATTTGCTCTCTCTTGGTCCTTGAGTTGAACAATTCCTTTCCTTAATCATTCCTAGGACCTCTTCCTAACTCAGAAGATCAAAGCTAAGACCAAGACCAGGAGGGAGATCCTTTTTCACCAAATAAGCTTGGATGGCCGGATACAATCAAGGACTGGAACAATCATCGGAACTTATAAAGCAGAGAGGTCTTCTACTTCTAGTCGACTGCTGACCTGAGAGAAGGCAGTCTCTCTCGGGAAACATAGCCAAATTTCTGATTTTTGATCTTAAAATTGATCAAATGCGCTTTGCGCTATTGAAAAGTGCCTTGCACTCATGAATTGCGCCCTTGCGCTCATTGGACCGGCGCTCAGCGCCAAAACCTGCCACGTGTCAACCAGAGGCACAATCTACGCTTTGCGCTTCTAAAACAGAGCACTGCGCTCATGGGCTGGCGCTTAGCGCCAAGCGCGCCACGTGTCACTCACTGGTGCGCCAACAGACTAGCGCAATGCGCTCATAAATTAAAAGCGCAATGCGCTTACAAACCAGCGCTTAGCGCTAAGCGCAACACGTTTCCTCTTCGTGTGCACTACCCGACAGAAGCGCAATGCGCTCTTCGACTGGTGCAACGCGCCTGGCGCGCTACGTGGCGCACTGTCAGAACAAACTTTGTTTCTGATGAATGCTATGCATTCAATCCAAGACAAAAATGTTAGAGCCCAATGCCTAGCATTATTAAAAGGGCTGAGCCCAAATAAAGGCTTAATAGCCAGAACAAAAAATAAAATGTTAAAACATTTTAATTAGACTTAGCCCAATTTTGGCTATAAGTCCTCAACTTGTTTTGAATTGAGCATATCTGCTCTTTCAACCAACCCACCTTGGTTCGAGGGTACATCTCTTCACTTCTATGATATTTGTCGTTGTAATTCCTCAACGTCGTCAGAGAGGTGACGGGTCCCAACAACTACATATAACATCGGACTGTGAGGTCCTTAAACTCACGGACTATGATGTCCTTAACCTCAACCGTAATTTCTTAAAACTAACATCGGACTGTGAGGTCCTTAAACTCACGGACTATGATGTCCTTAACCTCGACCGCGATGTCTTTAAACTAACATCGGACTGTGAGATCCTTAAACTCACGGACTATGATGTCCTTAACCTCGACCGCGATGTCTTTAAACTAGCATCGGACTGTGAGGTCCTTAAACTCACGGACTATGATGTTCTTAACCTCGACCGTAATGTCTTAAAACTAATATCGGACTGTGAGGTCTTTAAACTCATGGAGTATGATGTCCTTAACCTCGACCGCGATATTTTTAAACTAACATCGGACTGTGAGGTCCTTAAACTCACGGACTATGATGTCCTTAACCTTGACCGCGATGTCTTTAAACTAACATCGGACTGTGAGGTCCTTAAACTCACGGACTATGATGTCCTTAACCTCGACCGCGATGTCTTTAAACTAACATTGGACCGAGATGTCCCTAAACTAACAATGGACCGTAATGTCCTTAAACTAATTACCGACTGCAATGTCACTAAACTAAACAACAGAGCCCAATTGCTCTCTTTTCGGATCTAAACGATCCTGTTAAGTTGATCTTAGTCTAAAATTAGACTAACGTATCCTTAAAAAACGTTTAAGTTGATCTTAGTCTCAAATGAGGCTAACGTATCCTTAAACCCAACCCCCAAGCCCAAATCTAAGAAAGATACGGATTTGGACAAGTCCACGCCCTACGGGCGACAACATAACTTAGTCTCCGTATACAATCCACGGGCAACCACAAACAAAACAAACACCCATGATACGAAGTGACCATCTGGAGAAGGAGAAAGTTGTTATCGCGATGCGGTAGAGTAATTAACTGCAGGGGCTTCCGCCTGCAGGGAAGAGCGTCCCCACGATCAAAAAACCCCTCAGATGAGGGGGAATCTGACGAAGTCTGCTACATTGGCCACATCCGTTTAAACCTTCGATACATGGTGCCATAAATCAACTTGGCATCTTCGGAGAGGTGGAAGGATAGAACCAATTAGCATCTGCCTCGAATTTCAGGCAAGACGGACCTACGCGGTCGCGTCTCTGTGTTCGGAGGGGAACAAAACTCATGACGGACTCTGCGGTTCTCATCAAGCCGGGCCAAAGATGAAGCTGAAGATCAAAAGGACGGGCTATTATTGGCCCACGATGATTCAGGACTGCGTCGAATACACGAAGCAATGCCACTCGTGCCAAATTCATGGAGATTTCATCCACCAGCATCCAAACCCGCTACACTCAACAGAGGCTAGCTGGCCGTTCGAAATGTAGGGAACCGACATAATCGGACCCATCGAACCAGCGTCGTCCAAAGGACATCGGTTCATATTGGCGACAACTGATTATTTCTCTAAGTGGGCAGAAGCAGTTCCGCTATGAGAAATGAAGACGGAGAATATTCTCCATTTCTTCAAGACACACGTCATCTATCGGTTCGGCACACCGCGACGGATTATCTCCGATAACGGGCCGGCCTACAGAAGTCTCAAAATCAGTCGCTTCGCACAATAGTATAACATAGACTGGAGATACTCTTCGGTCTATAATCCCTGAGCTAATGGTCTAGCTGAGGTTTTCAACAAAAACTTGACAAAGATCATAAAGAAAATGGTGTCCAGAAACAAAAAAGACTGGCACGAGAGACTGCATGAAGTTCTCTGGGCGTATCGAACCACGTTCAAAATGGCTACGATTACAACGTCGTATGCATTGGTATTCGTCATAGAAGCAGTACTCCCCTTGGAGATAGAGCTACCCTCTCTACGAGTGGCGGTTCATCACGAGCTGACGGATGAAGAGAATGCTCATCTCCAGCTTGAGGAGCTTGACGCCCTCGATGAAACTCGTCTCATGGCGCAACAAAACCTGGAAGCTTACAAAGCAAGGATGATGCGCTCATATGAAAAATTGATTAGGCTAAGATCATTCCGCCAAGGCGAACTCGTGCTAGTCGTAAAAAAACCTATGATCCCCAACCATGCCAAATGGGGGAAATTCGAGCCGAACTATGAGGGCACGTATATCATAGATAAAGTCTATCAAGGTGGGGCTTACTTGCTCATGGATATGCATGGCGAAAGATCCTTCCGGCCAATAAACGGTCGATTCCTGAAAAAATACTACGCCTGACGAGTCACGGCCCAGGTCAATGATAGATGACGATGCCTATGTCCGCTTGCTATCTTTTTGAGTCAAAACTCTAAAAGTAGTATCCAACAGTACTCCGTACCACATATGGAGAACTACGAACCGCAACGTCCTTAAACTAGCATAAAAAAAGGTACGTCCATAAGCGAAATGGGCACGGATGAAAACCCGAAAGTGCTCCGTGAGTAAAAACAGCAGGGCTATCGGAAAATTTGTGAAAACCCGAATGGGCGCAGATTCGTAAAAAAAATTTCCTGTGCACTTACTGGGTCCTCTCGACCTTGTAAGGAGAAAATACCTGCGTGAGATCCTTACGACTCATAAGGGAGCAAGACACTTAGGAATCATCACGATTCCTAAAGAGAAATTACACTTACGAGATTCTCATGACTTGTAAGGAGAACTTTCCCCCTATGAGACCCTCACGGCTCTCAGGATTCAAAACTCTTGAGATACTGGGACCTGAACATGTTTCTTAAGCCATCATATCCCCCAATTTGCCCTACGGACGGTCAATATCGGCCTTTTTATACAATCCATGGGCATAAATAAGCGTTCCCTCACCGAATTACATCGATGGTGCAAATTCCCCCATTTGGTGAACAACACTTGTAGGTCCACTCGACTTGTAAGGAGAAAATTTCTCTTGTGAGATCCTTACGACTTACAAGAGAAGATATCACTTAAGACGATTCTTAAGGAGAAAATATATCTATGAGATCTTCACGACTCGTAGGGAGAAAACCCTTTATGAGACCCTTACAGCTCATGAAGTCGAAAGCCTTAGTCAACAGGATCCTAACCTAGTTTGCTAAGCCGCCTTTGTTCGAACCGACAAAGGCAAATGATGATTTGCTCCTGGCAATGTCCCAGTGGTATCGATGCTGATACCTAAATCGGTATCAAATTTCAAGTCCTTTCACGGCAAATGATGATTCGCTCATGGCAATATTCCAGTCGCAGCGGTGCTGATACTAAGATTGGTATCAGGTCTTGAGTTCCATACTCGCAGCAAAAAGTCACCGAGCCATAAATACATATGAAATAGCCGAAATGATAGGACAACTTGCAACAAAAATCAGCAAGTAAAATACATGCATACAAAAATAGCCGAAATGATTAGGCAATTCGCAATAAAAAGCAGTGAGTAAACAGAAAGAAAAATAGCCGAAATGATTGGGCACCGCGAAAAAATAGCCGAAACGATTGGGCAATCATGACTTTCGCGATATAAAAAGCTGAAATGATAGAGCATCGTGGAAAGAAATAAAATAAAATGAAACTTTTGTCCTGCATGTGAGATCACATTGACCCCTGTATACAATCCATGGGCGCAAACAGAAAGGGAACCATATCGTCCCACCAGGCTTCGCCAAAGGGAAGCCATATCTCGATGGCTACACCTACAGCCTAGAAATCAATAACGACGTTCCTTCTGGTCCCGGCCAGAAGCAAATGCGACGTCAGCAAAACGGAACCACGGCAAAGCGCCCTAGTTCCAAATCTCGACGGTTCACAGACAACCTAGAGACTACCTCGTCGCCATGGCAGAGTCCCTAGTTCCAAGTCTCGACGGCAACATTTGCATCCCAAAAGATCAACACGGCATTCCTTCTCAACTCCAGCAGGATGCGGACGCAATGTCAACAACCGACTCCCAGAGAAATCAGTGTCCTTGGCAAAAACTTCTCGATTCAGGGAAATCAGCGTCCTTGGCGAGAACCACTCGATTCATTTCGACCTGTAAGGAAATCAGTGTCTTTGTAGGAATCTTTCTATTTGTTTCGACCCTAGGGAAATTAGCGTCCTTGGCGAGAACCTCTCGATTCGTTTCGACCCGCAAGGAAATCGGTGTCTTTGCAGGAATCTTTCGATTCATCTCGAACCTAGGGAAATCAGTGTCCTTGGCAAAAACCTCTCGATTCAGGAAAATCAATGTCCTTGGTGAGAACCTCTCGATTCGTTTCCACCCGCAAGGAAATCGGTGTCTTTGCAGGAATTTCTCGATTCGTCTCAACCCCAGGGAAATCAGTGTCCTTAGCAAAAACCTCTCGATTCAGGGAAATCGGCGTTCTTGGCGAGAACCTCTCGATTCGTTTCGACCCGCAAGGAAATCAGTGTCTTTGCAGGAATCTCTCGATTCGTCTCGACCCCATGGAAATCAGTGTCCTTGGCAAAAACCTCTCGATTCAAGGAAATCGGCGTCTTTGGCGAGAACCTCTCGATTCATTTCGCCCCGCAAGAAAATCAGTGTCTTTGCAGGAATCTATCGATTCGTCTCAACCCCAGGGAAATCGGCGTCCTTGGCAAAAACCTCTCGATTCAGGGAAATCAGCATCCTTGGCGAGAACCTCTCGATTCGTGTCGGCCCGTAAGGAAATCAGCGTCTTTGCAGGAATCTCTCGATTCGTCTCGACCCCAGGGAAATCAGTGTTCTTGGCAAAAACCTCTCGATTCAGGGAAATCAGCGTCCTTGGCGAGAACCCCTCGATTCGTTTCGGCCCGTAAGGAAATCAATGTCTTTGCAAGAACCTCTCGACTTGTCTCGACCAGCAAGGAAATCGGTGTCCTTACGCATAAAAAAATTCTCTTGTGAGATCCTTACGACTCTCAAGAGAAAACACACACTTAGGAATCCTCACGATTCCTAAAGAGAAAATACACCTATGGGATACTCTCGACTCGTAGGGAGAAAAGTCTTTATGAGACCCTCACGGCTCGTAAAGTTGAAAAGTCTTAGGCGACAGATCTGAACCTATCTCCTAAGCCATCGCTGCCCTGCAAAGAGATCAAGATAGACTATCTATAAGACGCATTTGCTAAAAGAGATACACCAATATGAAATAAAATATGTCTTTTATTCATGAATCCAAATGAGTACAAGGTACATTTCATAAAAGAATCAAAGATACTCTCATTCAGGAGTAAATACAAAAAGAGGAGAATATAAAAAAAAAATTCAAGCCGGCGGATGGTGCAATAAGTTCGTCAATTCATCATTCTTCCGCTGGGCCTCGGCTTCAAGCTTTGTTATTGCCACAAGACGGGTCTCCATCTGAGACTGTTGAGCCTGATACGAGGCGAACCGACTCTCAAGCTCATTTTCAGCAACTTTATGAGCTTCAACCATCTCGCGGGTAAAGATAACGACTTTATCAAGAGCTACCACCTCTGTGATAGCTTCTTGAAGCACTCGCCAAAGTTCATACGCACGGGTGGTCTTAGTATTGAGTTGATTTTGGAGTTCCCCCAAGGCATTTGAAGCTAGCTCCCTCTCCGAAAATTTCAGGTTGAGCCTCTTTTCGCAAGACTGAAGATTAGCAGCGCATCGCTCAATCCACCCCCGCAGGCTCACCTTTGTAGTTAAGAGCTCGAAAGGAAGGCGTATACACTCGAGATTATGTAAGCAAGCCTCCACTTGGCGACAATACTGAATCCAAACATGCACCAATGTCTCATCATGATAAGTGGTAAGGAAGGGCAAAGAAGTATTGGCTTCGGCAGCAAATTCTTCGGCCGTAACAAAACTTCCAGCACGAAGATCTTCAATGAGGGCCAACAAGGAGTGAATGCTTTGTCTCGCCATCCTTTCAGACGCACGTCGGGCATATGGTCCCGGTGGCATAAAGATTCGGGATTCTAACTGAGCCGGAGCTGGCAAAGCTGTCAAAGTTTGTGACTAGTCAGCGAGACTGTTAAACATGGAATAAAAAAAAACAATACCAAGGGTAAAGTTTTACATACCCACAGCCATGCAAGGGGGTTTGAAAGATTCCCAGGCCCATTGAGAATCTCAACTTCGTCATCAGCCTCCAAAACTGCAGAGGACATATTAGCATCGTTATAAAAAATATATATATATAAATGAATGATAAAAAAATGAAGGGGTCGGATAACACCAACCTTGCCCAGAAGAAAGGACGATACTTTGCGGAGATATCGTCTGTAGGGCAGCCATATCAAGTAGGCGCTTGAAGGACTTCTTGGGAGATAGGTCTACTATAGAAGCCGCAAATTCCCACAAATCTGAAGGAAAAAGAGTTCAGATAACGAGAAGATCATTAAAATGAAATGTAAAGGATTACCTTCGATGCTCCGCTCACCTTGAACTGGAGGGATAGCAGCTTCGGCAGCCTCCTCCGCGCCTTCAGGCACATCACCGGGGATGTGTGCTGGCGTGACAGCTACCAGTTGCGGAAAGACAACCCTTACTTTAGGCTCCGGAGAAAGAATAGTGGCCTTCGCGGTCCCTCCTACAATTTCCAAGACGCCACCAGAAAAATCCATAGGGTCCATGGCCAATGGGGTCACCTCCGCTCGAGGAATGGACACCGAAGGAATAAGAGCCACCACCGGAGGCTCCGCAACAGGAACGGCAGCCGTAGTAATCCCTTCTATACCTGCCGATGCATCATGAGAGACATCTATAGAAGCGGCGGTCATGGCACGACCTAGGCTCAGATCCTCTTTCGTTACTGAAGTTCCTGCAAAGTTTTCGCAAAGATAAGTAGATATAAAAAGAGATACAAATTATTTGCCAAAAGAAAAATACGGAAAGCACACATACCGATGCGCCAGGATGCTTCTAGTATGGCTTTTCCAAGCTGTCGTTCCTTCCTGAGGAAATGTGCTCGCCGGGCTTCAAATGCAGATTCATGCCCACCGGTCTTCAGTGCCAGCTCGACTTCAGAAGCAGCCGAGATGGGCTGCTTGAGGGCTCTTTCATCTTCCCTTCACAGAGGACCCATATGTACTCTCCGTAGTGAAGGGGGATCTTTGTATAAGATAACCGAGGGATAGGGCTTCTTCGGGATGCGCACATTTTCGGTCTCATCCTGCGAGCGCCTTAAAGCTTTAGCTAATTGCGCGACTTCCTCAGCTGATGAGCCAAGATAAACAAGACCCTCATCCGGCTCTTGCATAGAGATGGGCTCGTCTTGAACAATAGGCTCAGATTCCAGCAGGAGGTCAAGCAAGTCGGCAGCTGTTTTCTTCATCCTTTTCGAGCTAGAGCTAACACTGGAAGAGGATCGCTTCCTTCCCCTTGGCACTTTGGTGCGACGTTGGCCAACCTCGCTTCCAGTATCCCCTTTTAGCAATACCACCATGGATGACACCGCCACTGATGGTACTATCACTGACGCTGCATCGGAGGCCTTCGCCTGAGCTCTAGTGCGCACAGGCATCCCAGTAGTGCGAGGAGTTGATTCTATTTCTACGTCTTTCGGGATAAGAACCACGCCGCCATCCTTCAATGGAAGGCGAACCACTATCCACGGCCCCAACGGAATACCGGTGGCTTGGGCCGGAGCCGACGATCGACATTCGAAGAGACCCGCCTCTCCTCGACGATGACGGGACCGACTCGATGAGGGTACCAACCCGTGAAGGACCCCACACACCTTGGAATATAGTCGGCCTAGAGGATCACGAAATGGGAGCCGGTGTTCAACCGTATAAAGTGATGGATGATTTCACGCGTGACTTCCAGAGATGGAGTAGGTTCAACCAAGAACGCCTCGAAAGGGACACCCTGGTTATACCCCAACTGCTGGGCGAAGCGATGCGGATTGTACCGCATAAAAAGAGCCACGTTATTTTGCCGAAACACCAAGTAGCCCGACCTAATCGAGTACATATGCATGATTTCCTTAGGCTTTAAAAATGACGCTCCACCTTTCGACAAATCAAACAGCTGCTGGATAGGCCTTGCGGGAGCAGAAAAGACTCGGTCGATGAAAACCATCCCGCCCTCGTTGGAATACAGATTAAGCAGCTTGCAGAGGGCTCCTAGATGGGTAGGGTCGGGAGCAGAAGCATCCACCAACCTCATGATCGTGGGAAGGTATAGGAGTCATAAAAATCTGGCTTCCGATGCGCTGCGAACGCTCCCAATACATGCATTTTGATCCACGACGTGAAGTAGTGGAGGGAGGAATTCACGACGTCTGTACCTGGGGTTGAAGTGTTGGCCGCAACACTTAATCCATGATAAAGATGCGATAGTCCCGCGATGCCAACGGCTAACCTTGCCCCTTCGGCTACGCAATGAGCGGGGTAGACGACAGAGGCTCTCATGAAGCGTCGATGCGTCGGCATGGCGATCCAACTGAGCCAAAGACTGATGAAGCCGACGAAGAAGGTCTCTTCGTCCATGCCAAGGGCCATAATTGAATCGAAGGGCATGACCGACGAATCCGGAATGTAAAACTGCGGCAAGTCTTCTTCTTTGGCCGGCAGCTTATTCAGCCCAAACCCAAAAGGGTCGTTAATGTTCGCAAATTTTGGAGCCTCTTTTGATAAGACATCTTCACGGAGAAAACAGGTGATGAAGCTCTTAAAGGTGACGCCCTGTCCCTCTGACTCCGCGAACAGCTTCTCGAAAATACCCAGAGTCTTGACCAGACTAAGGTACTTATGACGGACGATGTTTTCAGCCGTCAAGCCATCAAGTATAGCAGGCATGGTCGTGAATACATACTCATTGGGAGGCAGCAACTCTTCATAGTGCTCTCCCCTGATCGGCAATCCAGAGATCTCGAGGAACTCTTCCAGCGAAATTGAGACCTCACGATCCCCTAGCAAGAAAGTGTTGGTGGGACGATTCCATTGGTTCAGGAAAGCTTTAACCCAGCAGACGTGAGGAGCCGGGTAATGAAAAAGAGACGCGTACACCGCTTGATATAACCCAACCTTCTGCAACCGTGCACGGTGGGTGGAAAGAACATATCGAGCCCAAGGAAGATAGCCGATTGGATGACGAGGGGTAAGCCCTACCTTATAGACTTGTCCCCAGGGTTGGGCTTCACCCTGACAGATGTGGCGCCCCAAGATATCTATAGTCGGTAAGGGATGGTTGGGTATCCCGGTTGTTGATGGCTTAAGCCGGCCTGTAGGAGTCCAATTAACCACCTCCACCACATAAGCAGTCGGCGGACGCTCCATCAGCGATATTGGGCGCAGAAGCTCTATTGGCATCTCACAAGAAAAGTTGCGGCGGCCCCGAATAATGTGCCCATACCAAACTCCCCATAAGAGCAAACTACTACAATCCCTGTTATGGGCCCGGATCATCGCCATGGCTTCCTCATCCGACAGCGATTGCGGAAAAGCGGCGTCTGAGCGAGTAAAAGGAAAGTAAAGAAAAGAAGCCATTGTTCCTGAAAAAGAGGAAAGAAAGGCCGTTAATGAAACCTATATATATATATATGTGTGTGTGTGTGTGTGTGTGTGTGTATGTATGTATGTATGTATGTATAATAATTGAGGGAAACGACAGAAAGTTTGTTTCATGGGACCACTGATTGCAAAACTAATGGACCCCACAAAATCAATATGGCGGCTCACCAAGGATAAGACAGGACAATCATTATGAGAATCTAAAAAGATTCTCATTAAACGGACACGGGAGTTTAAAAAACCCTTGACATCCTCATAGAGAAGGCCAGTTCTGTTAAAATACCTAACAAATTTGAATTTGTGCAAATAAGGAAGAAACCCTGTGAAAAATGTTCTCGAGACCACCAGGGAATGAAATTCCTGAGGGGGCCTTGTGATCTTCAGAGCAGGGCTCTTTGGTAAGGAATTAAATTCCTTTCATGCAATGGAATTAAATTCCAGAAACCCCCGTGAAGAGGAAATGAAAAATAAAATGTCATGAATCCTTAACGGTCAGAAGAAGAATGCCCAAGGCATTGAGGGTTACTACTCAAAGATCATGTCTTTGGATCTCTGAAAGATGGGTTTCAGAGGAGAGCAAAGCTCTCATAATGGATTTAAAATCCAGAGGTTTTCTTTAAGAAAGGGGTTCTCCGATGTTCAAGATTTATACCTAGAAAAGGTTTCTTTTTCTAACAGAGTTTAACTCTGGAATTGCAATTAACAGAGAATTAAGCTCTGAAGAGGAGAATTAAATTCTCGAAGAAGACAAGCAAGGAAGAAGATGAAAGAACAATAGCTTCCTAAAGGCCAAACCCTTTCATTTATAAGACGTGACAAGGGCGGTTCACCTCCTCGTTCCCTTAGACAATCTAACGGCTGTAAAGGTGACAGCGTTGCACTCACGTGCAAGCCACGTGAGAACAACGCTGTGGGGGGCATTTGTTCCCTTATAAAAAAAATAATAATAATAAATAAAAACTAAACCAAAAAGCGATGGAAGAATTCCCCAAAAGGAGCATCACGTACCCACACGTGATGCGCCTTGGAGCAAAAATTGTAGGCAGTACGCTTAACAGATAAGGCTGAAATTGAGCCTCACGTGCAGGTACGTGAGCATCTATATACAAAGTATATAGGCGCCTTCTTAAAATAAATAACATGTCAGAAGGCACATCACATGCCAACACGTAATACTTTTCTCTGGGACTGCTGCATATAGCAAACCGGCCTAGTGCTATGGGTCACGTGCTATATGTGAGGGTTCCTAAATAGAATTAAATTCTAAATAAGAGGAATCAAAACCCTATTTGGAAAATATTTTTTCCAATCTTTCTAAACAGGAAAGATTGTGCTCCGTAAATCAGAGTACTGTTGGATTATAGATCCAATAGTGATTAAAAATCACCAAGATACAGAATAAGCTCTGTATGGGAAAATATTTTCCCAATCTTGTTAAAAACAAGAAAAATGTCTTCTGTAAAACAGAAGTCCCTGGATCAAAGATCCAACGGTGGATAAAATACCCGAATTAATAAAAAATCTCTCAATGAGAGATTTCCTTAACAAAAATCAACAAACTTGCCTCTGCTATATAAAGGACTCGAGACTGAAGAGAGATAGAGAGAAAAAACCCTGGTAAGCTAAAAAAAAGAAAAGAAAAGAGAATTTAATTCTCTAGAGAGAAGAAGACCTCCTCAAAGAGAAAAAGAAACCCTAGGTAAGAGAAGGAACAAAACACAGAGAACATCTTATCTCTTCTTCGCCTCCACAAGAGTTTAACTCTTCTAAAAAGAACTTAGTTCTTCCTCTGGTTGAGATCTGCAGAAGCAGATCTCCCCCAAGTTGAGAATTTAATTCTCACCGGGGAGATTCTGTTATGTAGATTCAAATCTAGGGGAAAGAACTAAGTTCAAAGAATTTAATTCTTACAAGAAAATATAGGAATTTAATTCCTCTGATAAAACTATGGTTTAACCCTATAAAAGAATTTAATTCTCATAAAACAAAGGGATTCGAAAGTCTCAAAACTCAAGATTTCCATGCACGTAACAAGTAAAGATTAACGCTCAACATGATAATGGCAGATCACGTGCTCCCACGCGAGCACCTTTGATGAACAAAAGAGAACAATTGAGATCAGGTCACGTGTCTCCACGTGACTCCCGAACAAGCACTTATACAAAAAGGGGAATAAACCCAAGACAGTTCTAATTTTGGGGCGCCTTACGTGATCTCACATGACCCCCTAATAGTGCTTACCACTTTAAAAAGGAAAAGGGAAATAAACCCAAGACAGTTCCCATTTTGGGGCACCTCACGTGATCTCACGTGACCCCCTAATAGTACTTAGCACTTTCAAAAGACAAAGGGGAATAAACCCAAGACAGTTCCCATTTTGGGATGCCTCACGTGATCTCACGTGACCCCCTAATAGTGCTTAGCACTTTCAAAAGGAAAATGGGAATAAACCCAAGACAGTTCCCATTTTGGGACGCCTCACGTGATCTCACGTGACCCCCTAATAGTACTTAGAACTATCAAAAAGAAAAAGGGAATAAACCCAAGACGGTTCCCATTTTGGGGGTACCTCACGTGATCCCACGTGACCCCCAATAGTGCTTAGCACTTAGAAAAGAACAAGGGGAATACATTCAAAGAAACAGCGCCAACTTTCAAGCGCCTCACATGCCATACGTGAGTGCCCCAAATTTCAGTGTTTAACACTACTTTAAGGCCTCACATGGGAGCACGTGAGCGCTGAGCATATATTAGTGTTTAACACTATAAGAGGCTAACATTAGCCAACCTTAGACCAAATTCCCTGAGGCCAATCAATCGAGCCCCTCATGCTCAAAGTCCCCCAAACCGATCTCATTCCCAAAGATAGCTAATGAGCTCCTAACATATGGCATCTAAAAATGATGTTTATTCCATCCCCCCTCAGTCTGGACATTGGTTCAAGGGTACATCTCTCCACACCTCTGATACATGTCGTTGTAATTCTTCAACGTCTTCAGGGAGGTGGCGGGTCCCGACAACTTACAATTCTTTGGTGCATTTCCAAACCCATGGATACATCCCAGTGGACCTCAACGTCCTTAAACTACTACGGACCGCAACGTCCTTAAACTACAAGGGACCGAAACATTCTTAAACTAATAACAGACTGAAACGTCCTTAAACTACCGTGGACCACAACGTTCTTAACTAAACCCTCACCTCAAAAATGGTGATCTGTGGACCGTAATGTCCTTAAACTAGCCCATGGACCGTAATATCCTTAAACTAGCCGTGGACCGTAATATCCTTAAACTAAAACGATAGAGCCCAAATGCTCTTTCGTTGGATCCAAAATGATCCCGAACCCCCGTTAAGTAGATCTCAGTCCAATATCGGATTAACGTATCCTTAACAAATATTTAAGTTGATCTTAATTTCAAACAAGTTTAACGATCCTTAAATCAAACCAAACCCAAATCTAAGAAAATACGGATTTGGGCTAATCCACGCCCTACGGGCGGCAACATAAATTAGTCTTCGTATACAATCCACGAGCAACCAAAAATAAAACAAACACACACGACACAAAGTGAACATCTGGAGCAGGAGAAAGTGGTTATCGCTACGCGGTAACGTAATTAACTGTAGGGGCTTGCGCCTGCAGGGAAGAGCGTTCCCACAATCAAAAACCCCTGGCCAACGAGGGGGAATCTGACAAAATCTACTACAACGACCACATCTGTTTAAACCTTTGATACATGATGCCATAAATTAACTTGGCATCTTCGGAGAGGTAGACAGATAAAACCAAATAGTATCTGCCCCCAAAATTCAGGCCAGATGTCCTAATGTCCCGACCGCGTCTTTCGGCAATGAACAGCCGTCTCACACAACCGATAGAATGGAAAACATTCCGAGACCTCTTTGACACCAAATACTTTTCAGAGACTGCCAACTTTGACATGGAGCAGCAGTTCATCCATCTACTACAGGGCTCAATGTGGGTCAAGTCGGTGGATGAATATGATGATGAGTTTACCATGCTCAACCGGTAAGATATAGTCTCAAACTTAATTTAATTATCTCACTTAAAACACCGCTAACACAAAGTCGTAACAAGTTCGCTGCACACCTTATTCCCACTGCTGAGATCCGGGAACGACGATTTCAGTAAGGGTTGGACTCTGAAATCCAAGCTGCACTCGCTACAGGGGATTTCCCAACCCATGAGCTTGCATTGAATGCTGCCCGACGTGAAGAAAAAGAGAAGGCCGCAGACTGCCGGTGTAAAACATCCTGTGCACCAGATTACAGGAGGGGCTTCTTCCAGGCCAGTTTTTAATGGACCACCTCATAAGCAAGTAGGTTTGTTCGCCAACAACAGGCTAGACTTTTGCATCTACTGCAAGAGAATAGGGTATCTTGTGAAGAACCGTCGTAGGGCGAACAACTTGTGCCTGATCTGTGGGTCTTCTACTCACGCCATTGGAGCATGCCCTCAGAATTGAGGACCCAACAACCCTCCAGCTAGACTGGCGATCCAAGCTCTTCCTACCCGGTTAACCCTACCAGCTCCAGCTCCCCGCACCTAGACCACTCAACCCCAACGCCGTGTGTTTAACCAGGCACAGAGGAAAGTCCTGCGATGCTAAGCATTCACCATGTCGGTCAAAGAGGCCGAAGTTACGGGTCAGGTTATCATTGCTAAATCTCTTCCCTATTCTCTTTCAAGTCCTTTCAATTCATAGTCATCTTATATCTGTTATACCTAAACCTATCCCACACGACTTAGGTACAATCATAATAGCCTTCCTACCTGCTCTAGCGCTCTTCGATACTGGGGCATCACATTGCTTTATGTCACAACGGTTCGTCCGAACTCATGCGATCCCATTTAAACCGCTCGTATCCAGCTGGAACGTTAGTTCAGGGAACGGTGTTTTAAAACCAACTTTGGGATACGATCTGTGTCTAGTGGTCGTCTGCAGCCGAGAATTCTATGTGGACTTTAAGATGCTGGACATACCGAATTTTGACGTTGTCTTGGGAATGTACTGGCTAGGAACTTTCTTCGCTACCATCGACTGTCACCAAAGGAGGGTAGTATTCGAAATACCAGATCATCCAGTGTTCTATTTTAAGAGTTGTCATGCCCGCTTCCCAGTGTACGGGTAAGGAGACGTGACGAGGCCGCGATGTATTTACTCAGAAGTAAACACATTAAGCGTAAATAAGCAATATAAATGAAATATCACAAGAATGACAAGAGATGTAATAAAACAACAACTTTTTATTGATAAATATTCTTTATATACAACTGAAAAGTAAATACAATGCTGGAAAGCGATGCCTAAACAATGGCATATGAACTGAAAGAAAAGTAAGTACAGGTAGGAACTAAAACTCTGGCTCCTCTGTAAACTGCTCCAAATCGGCCTGGATGGGCTCAATCTCTTGAGGGTCGGGTGCTCCTGACAATATTCCAAAGAAAGAAGAGATATGAATGTCGTCAGCGAACTAGCGCTCGGTAAGTCCCAAAAGAAAGAGTAGAATAGAACAAGTAGAGAGAATAGAACTGATAATTGTACAGATTTATGTTTGTTATATTAACGTAGTTGTTTATAGCTTGGTACAGAATATATCAGTGTATACGAGAGGAGTCCAACTTTCCCCGTGGACTAAGGTAACCCGTAGTACAAGGCTCCGTCAATACCCACAGAACAACGGTAATGGATATTTATCCACGTCTTTTAGTAACCATCTCGTTCCACTTTTAACACATTCCGTACCAGTTTACCCCTTTAAAACCCCATAATGTATATTGTATTGTTTGTGGTATAAGACTTGCCGAAACCATGGTAAAAGTTGTTCTTGTAAATGGATTAGGATGTAAACGGATAGTCATGTAGTCAAGTCAAAATATATTCATGGTTCGGTCAAGTCAAAACAAGTTGCATATTTGTATTGTTTAGTATACATGTTCAGGTTCAAGTATATATTGGATTCATGTTGGATTGGAGTTATAGTTGGATTCATATTTGCATTGAATTCAGATTAGATCGAGACTCAGATTGAGTCAGACACTTAAACAGATTTGAGTCCTGAATTAAGTTTGGGAGTTATCGGTAACTGCTGCACATGTACGGTAGGATCTGTGTCTTTTTCCAAAACAATTACTATTGATAGCGCAATTTTAGTTTTCTACCTTAAATAGGCAAGCGCCCACTTTCTCCGGCTCCCTGAGGATCAAGAGAATTGGTCTGCTTAAATCTATATTTACTAGGTCTTTATTGCAATTTAATATAACTTGAGGGGTTTTTATGAAAAATATTTTTAGTATACTTTCAAAATAAATCTTAAGTATTTATTTATATTCTTTAGGGTTTTCATAGATATGAATTTTATAGGATGAGCTATGTTAGTGAATATATATATATATATATATATATAGTTTGAATAGTTCAAGGTATTTTAGTGTAAACTTGACTTGTATGAATTCTTGATGGTATTTTCATAAAACTTGTAATTCTATTATTTTGTTTGGAAAACGTGGAACTTAATAATATCTTTAAAATATGTGTTTTGATAATATTTATATATTTATTGAAAGATAACGTTTTATTATTAAAATAGAAATCCTCGTTTTTCGTAAAAATTGTATAAAAATTCCATCGAGATCATATGCTCCGTGAGGAGGTCTACATCTCACTCTGCTAGTCCCGAGGATATGTGATAACCTGCACCATCCTGATCGGGTTCCCCAAAATGGGTTGTAGAGGCATAGTTGCAAGGAATGTAATCACATAATTTAAACAAATATGGTTTTTAATAGTTTAAGGTGTTTATTTGAAAAGTCGTATTTTCCACAAGACATTGTTTTCAAGCGAAACGTGCTATATCAAGATGTGTGTATGTGAGAGGTAGGTCATTACCTTGTGAGGTTTTTCTAAAGGTATGCTAAACTAAATACTTGAAAGATGTCATATGTAAAGTTTGTGGTATTTAAGCGAAAAATGCAAATAAAAGTTACATAACATGGTATGTTAAGATGAAACTTGTTCTCAATATTGGTTTCATGATTATTAAGCAAGATATAATGATATGGATGTTGGATATGTATGCCCTAGAGGCCATTATTGTATATGTATACATTTGGATGCTTGGACATATATATGTACAGGACAGTCTTGCTCGATATGATTGTATGCTATTTGGTTTGTCTTTATCTTAATATGTGTATGTTTTACTTACTATTACATATCTTTTATACATGTTGATAAATCCCGTAGGATCATTGCTAGACTACCTGCGTTGTGATTGCGATCATACTTGTGGGAGCTGGGTAGTCGGTACGCACATCCTTAAATGATCCCTAGTCGTGGGAGTATCGAGACTGGGCATCGATATTCCGGAATAGACTAGTGTTTACGTTTCTATACCTCGACGAGAGGCGATGGTATGGTCCCGCAACCATTGGTCTTTCGCACCTAAGATCGTATACAGGTGCTCACTGGGGTGAGTACACCGGACGGACTCGCCGAGAACTTCCAGATGGTACTATACCTATCGTCAGGTGGAAGTTCTCTGGTGATATGAGTACGGGTTAGTCTTTAGACCTGAGATCGGCATTTGTCTCGTGTGAGTTCCTACTGTGCTTTGATCACTACCCTACCACGGCTCTACTGAGTCATACAAACAGGTTTTGGTTGGGTACAGTCCCGAGCTACATGGAGGTAGTGAGTGATTGTCGGGGATTCGTCTCTCCCAGTAAAGAGAGTCGATATCGCACTGTGTTCGATTGGTCAGGACCATAAGACCTTGGCCAAGGCAGTTGGGATTTACTGATAGGATGATCAGTAGTTTTCCGGATTGGTCCTGAGCCACATCAGCACGAATTACCGGGTTATTAGGGCCTAACATTTACCACCCCCAGACCCAGTATGCGATACTCTTAGACGAAGAGACCGGACTGTACGGAGATTGTCACAGATAGGCTCAGTAGGGATCCAAATGAGTTTGCTCGTCGGCTTTCCTTTTCGACAGGTACCCGGGTAGCCGTTACGTACAGCTGGTGCCGCTGACGTGCTTGTGGTTATGGATTTATCCAGTAACTCACTGCCGGCGTACTGTCGAGTCTTTAGAGTCCCACACAGAGGGTTTTCCTGGTTCAGGAAAAATGATGTAGTAGCCGTATTGGATACGTGCAGGGTTCCGATCGATTGATGTACTTTGTACCGGGACTTTCGATCGGACAGTTGGTAACACTAGCCGGCTCGGGTTTGAGCCGGATTATTATATCAGGTATTGACCTGATAATTTACATATATGTATTTCGGTATGTATATTCTAGTATTATGTTCTTCGTGTTATTCTATCTCTTTGGGCATTCGTATTTTTATCCGAATGTAGGTATGTATATACAACAGACTGTAATCCGTATTTTATTACATATTACCTTCTAGAAGGCGGACACCTCATCATGGACTTTTCCATTTATTGATAAATGGAAATGAGGTGGAAAGTGGAGGAGAGGGAGGAATGGTGAGAGCCATGACTTCAATAGTTGACAAATAAATTATTTATTCATTTGGATCAACTATTGAAGTATGGTTGCTAGTTTTTTATTATGAAAATTCATATACAAAACCATTGTGTTGAATTTTCTCTCACATGCATGCTTCATTATTCTTGAGCTCCCATTTTTTGCTTCATCATCTTCCTCTTCACCACCCTCTCATGAGTTGAGAAACAAGTGAAGATGCAAGATAGAGATAGTAGAACATATAAATCTCCACACTATATCCTAGATAACTTAGATTAGCAACCCAAGTTCTCTATTTGCTCCTATTGACACCTAGTTAGGTGCTAGAGCCATGGATCACATCTCTCGGATGGATCATCTACGACAAAGAAGGGCCGAAGAACAAGCTCGATCCTGGAGGACCGATGGAGCCGGAAATGGAGATCAAACAAGTTCAAGGTGGCCACTTGGAGCACATGACGAGGAAAGAATACCGAAGGACTTGGGTCGTTTGGTGAGAATTCTTTCCATAGTAGATAGCACTCCTAGTTTGGCTAGATAGGCTTATGGAAAGATCCGAGTTTTCATTGGGTTAACTTAACGCCGTTTTTGAAATTGTAAGAAAATTTTTGTTCCGCAAACCGCCACGTTCGATGGCTATGGTGTTAAGGTAACCCAACAATGGATGATTGGTTATTAAGAAAGATTGTGATTTTAACAAGTCTAGAATCGAATGTCGGAATAACCCCACTTCCGACGAGTTTTGAAAAGAGAACTTTTTAAATTAGGAAGAGATAAGAAGAGAGGGACTTACATGTTTAGAGAAGAGAGGGGAGGTTTAGGAAAAGGTTGGTGGCTTCATGGAGTCGCGGGGTCGCCGGAATCGTCTCGAATTCTCGCCGGAACTTGACCTAGTGCTAACTCCACCTGTACTCTTCTTTGAATTAGAAAATTTTGAGGATTTTTGACGATAAATTTCAGAATGAAGAGGGCTAGGGTATGGTGTTGTATTTATAGGATGGAATTAGGGTTTTGGGAATTGAAGAAAGAATTTAAATGCATTAAAGTTTGGATTAATGGGTGATTTTAAGTTCTCTGTTAATTTACAGAGAAATCAAACAGCATGGGGGTAATGGGATAGGCCAAGAGGTTTAGTGTGAAAGACACGAGGGTCATTGGGTACGGTGGGACCGATGGCACCGGGCCATGAGCCGATCTAGCCGGCCGTAGGGGTAAGGTGGGGCTCTGGATCTTTGCCAAGTGTCTTAGCCTGTATATATAACATTGTGTACATGTTTATTTTATCTGACTTTTTATTTTTACGTGTATTGCATGTGTAAACTTTTGGGCTTCCAAAAAGTTTAAAATAAAAATCAGTAAAAATATATGTGACTGATGAGATTTGAACACAGGGGCTATGTCACAGCAGTGCAAGGCTTTACCAATGAGCTACAAGTGTTTTCTTGCCGTTCTTAAAGAAATTAAATTTATAACTTGTGCTCAGGCTTACAACTCTATTTTGTACATTAACTTGAAAATTTTCGTACAGTAAAATTTGAGTCATTACAAGAGTGGAGACAAAACCTTGCAGCCTAACATCTACCGAGCAAAACCAAAGAAGACGGAGATTGCAGCATTGTAAGCGGAAGGATCGAAACTAGAGGTAGTTCGTAAGTACGAGGATGTATTCCTGGAAGTTATATCAAGTTTGCCTCCCGATCGAGCTCTTGAATTCAATATCGATTTACAACCCGGTGCAAAACCAGTAATAAAAGCCCTGTACCGAAGGGATTGATGGAGATCCGCATTCAGTTGGATGAACTCCTGAAGAAAGGTTGGATTCGTCCCAGTACTTCAAGCTGGGGATCTCCGGTGCTACTGGTGAAGAAGAAGGAAGGATCCTATAGGATGTGCGTGGATTATCGAGCACTGAACGAGGTGACAATTAAGAACAAGTATCCACTACCTCGCATCGATGACCTTTTCGATCAGTTAAGTGGATCTTGTGTCTTTTCAATGCTAGATCTTCGTTCGGGTTACCATCAGGTGAAGGTCAAGGAGTCCGACATTCCGAAGATGACATGTAGGACTCGTTATGGCCATTATGAATATCTCGTTGTAACGTTTTGAAAATCGTTTCGGTGAAATTTCGGAAAATCGGTAAAATAAGGGGGTTTTCTGTAAAAAGTCAAAATACAAATATCTTATTATAAAAATTAAATATACATATTCTAGCTATGTAATTGCTATTATTTGGTGTTTATTGAGCCGCTGGTGAAATTTTAAATTTTCTGAAAAAAATATTATTTTATTATTATTTTAAGCCGTCACTAATACATTTAATTAGGGAAAATTACAAATTGGAATGAGTTGAAACAAATTTTGTGCATCATAAAATATTAAATAAAATTTTATCATGTGGTTTTTGGAACGAAATCATTTGCCAAAACGGTTTAGAAATTATTGAAGAAAAAAGGCTTTTTTTTAGCGTAAATGGATACTTGGGGTATTGTATTTATCATTTTTCATCACCCCACACCCGTACCCACACCCACACACCCCCACTTACTCCTCCCTATGGCTGAATTCAGCAGCCACCATATTTTTCCCCACTTGATTTTCAAAGGATAAGATATGAAAGAAAAGAAAAGAAAATGGGTGAATTAGGTGGACTTTTGACCTTACCTTGACCTTGACTTTCCTCCCTTGTATTTTCTCTACCTCCCTCTCTCTCCTCACACCCCCAATCAGGCCGAGCCCCCCTCCCAACAGCAGCATCCCCCCCTCCAAAATCCCACTCTTTTCTTCATCAAAAAAAAATCCACAAATCACTTCAAAATCCATGCAAAATTCAAATCTAAATCCAAATCCGACTCCTACCCATTTTAGCTTAGCCCGTATAGCATGGATCCTTGTGAAAAGAGGGCATTTTGGGAGGCCATGGATGCTTGTGGATCTTCATATGTTTTGGGTATAATTCTAAACATTTTTGTTGCTTAATTTCTTACTAATTTCTTAAGCTAATTTAATTAAGTGTTAATTTGGATATGTGAGTTTAATTGCAAGTTTTGGAATTCAAGCTATGAATTTGAATGCATGTTAGGGTTTTGTTAAATTGGTATATGGTTGTGTGTTATATTTAGGCATTTTGTCATGTTAATACAAGATTAGTAGCTAGTGCTAATGGTTAGTTTAAAAAAAAATTGTGTTAATGTGCTAATTTGCCTACTAGATTTTTGAATTTGGTTAAATACTTGGGATTAAAAATGTGTTTAGCTTTTTCATGACTTCATTAACTTTATTAAGTGTGGTTTAATGCTTTAGATCATGCAAATCTAAGCTAGATTGTAGTTTGTGCATTTTTGCTTTGAAATTGTTAAAAAGGGTATTTTTGTAAACTAGAATATTCGGGTTTTTGGAATTTAATGAGATTAAATTCCGGAAATTGTTTCTATGACTTATTTAAGATATTTAATAAGTATATTGGCCTCTACATTCATTTAAACATCATGTTTTGTACAAAAACGGCGAATTGTGCTTCCTAGATTTTCGGAAAAATGACTTTTTAAGTGAAATTGGGGTTTTTGTGAGTTTTAACCTAGTTTATATAAAATTAGTGTTCGTGAATGTGCAAATGAGT
The DNA here is from genome assembly GCA_030015575.1 of Agapanthus africanus. Lineage (NCBI taxonomy): Eukaryota > Viridiplantae > Streptophyta > Magnoliopsida > Asparagales > Amaryllidaceae > Agapanthus > Agapanthus africanus. The sequence goes on from CM057338.1 coordinate 125,601,237, forward strand.
GTGATTGGATTTTTCTCGATGGTTTGACGTTTGTACATCGACATCGAGGGTTGGTTTGACTATTCTTGCATGCGTAGGCGATAGGTTTGGACCTATGCGTGATACGCGTGCCGATTTGATTTTCGTATGCCGTTTCGATTTCGAATTTAGTTTTAATGCGATATGGTGCATTATGATATGTAGGTACCCCCATGTGGACTTCGAGACGACAAGCAAGCGCGTGGCGACGTCGGCACCGGCTAGCGAGGACCAGGTGAGTAGATTTATATCTACGGGGAGAAGTCGGGTGGATGGCGTATAGCACCCCCGCAGTCCGTGGTGGTGTATACGGATGCGTATACACACCAACAATTATTATATGTTATTTAGGATTAATAATGATGCTTAGGATGGATATTGGTGTGTTGGATTACTTTAGTGTTGCGAACCCTACGGTAGTGTTGCACTACACATACACACATACATACTTGCATACATTCCTATTGATATGTGCTCATGGGATTCTTTATAGTTATGGGTTCACATGGGTATGGGACTATGTGTTCACATATGGATTTAAGGATGATACTTGGGATTGAGCTGAGTCGATGAGATTTGATTTGAGGCCGTGAGATCGGTGATATAGCATGGTTCGTATTTGAGATACGACATGACGTTGTAGCGGGTCCTTGACGTAGTGTTTCACACACGTCCATGCATACTTAGGCGGTATCAGTATGGTACTAGACGTAAATCAGTACCCCGATCATGATAATTTATAAAGAGGATACCAGGTGAATAGTATGATGAATGTGATATTGACCCGTACCCAGATTTGGGATGCCGTACGACGGATTTACGTACGAGCTATATTGATGATTGATCCGCACTCTTGACTTGGGATGCCTGATTATAGATATGGTATCGGCTATGATATTATTGAGGCGGGATCACCGACTATACATATACAGGTATGTATACGTATCGACTCAGATGATAGGCGGTTTCCTTACCTGTAGTTCAGCTCGTTAGCTTAGCCCTTTAGTTTAGTTTAGTTATTTCAAAAAAAAAAACTAACGAATCGTGGGTATTTTAAAAGACAGCCCAAGGGATCCTACGGATATTTCAAAAGACGTATCTTTTCATAAAAACACCGTAGCCCCTATTTTCAAAACCCCATGATTCGTGTTATTTCAAAAGGCACCATTTGTAGGACTTATATTAGTTTAATACTGATTAGTTATCGTTGTGTCTAGTATTCTGCTTCCGCACATTATTGCTGTTCGCTCTGCCCCGCATACTTATTTTGCTGCATACTCCATTATTGATATCATGCTGTTAGGACACCAGCACCATTACCGATGATGCGTATGTACCACATACACTTACTTGCCGGCTCACACACATCTTCATCGGTAATTGCCATGTCACGTACACTTAGAAAATACTATTGCTTGGCTTAGCTTGTTAGTTAGTAGTTGATACGATATTAGTGTACCTGGGTTATATGCCAATTTAGACATTGTAGTTATTACTTGTCACTTCATGCATACTGTTATTCCATTGTTCATGCCTAGTTATTAATCATACATTGCAACTTGGTTATTGACACCATATACATTCATTAGCATTGACATATGCACTTGTGATGACTTCTTGAGATTTATGATATTTCTGGATTTCGGGGGAAAGCCGCAAAATTTCTAAACTTATTAACCTTTTAAAATATGTAAATTGCGGTTTTCTAGTGATGTAAGTGTCGTCCACCATGAGTTTGCTGTGGTTTTCGAGATCCGTGTCGAGGAGTGGAGGAACCGTCACGGGTACATGGTGGGCCCGGTATGGTACCCCGGGGCAAGATGAATGTGGTGTTGACGTTGAGCCTGGCAGGGGACAGATTACCTACCGTTGATATTACCCGACGCGTCGGATATCCGGAGGATACCGTCGTGGTCTTGAGATGGATGGTAGGGGCCGGTCTGGACTGACGGCGCCCTAGATATTGAGATTGAGACATTGATATTTCGAGACAGTGAGATTTATGTTTTGTGTCGATGCTAGACACTGTTGATACTGATTTCATTATGATACCTCAGTTTAAAAATACAAAGGAAATCTCACTAATTTATGAAAACAGTTTCTTCATTTACATGTATTCTGTTTTCATGCATTCATACCTCATTCATATGATATATTGCTACCTGAGGCACTGACACGGGCACATGAGATTTCACTCGGTTAGATATTACCCTAGCCATTGTTATAGGCTGCTTGTTATGTATATTTTTGAGGATATATTATGATCATTGACCTAGCCTGCGTTATTTATGCGATTTCTGTGCGTAGATGTTTTTCTATTCACGAGTTGGCAACTCACCCCCGTTGTGCCCCAGTTTCTTGCAGGTTTGCCGTACAGGTTTCATTACGGCGTTGCGGGCTCAGTTTCATTCGGGTGACTTGCTAGTAGGTGGGTTTTTCTTGTATCGTACCCATCATATTACCTTGTATAATATTATTCAGTTGTATCTAGTAAATTCCATCAATCAAACATGTATTTATTGAGATAGAGACCAGTGTTGGTTATTATTTCGACCTTAGAGTCGCTCGTTATATTTCTGGTGGTTTTGAGTTTCCATTTGAGTTTTGATCCTCGCCGTTGGCGTTGTATATTATATTGTTTGTGTGGTTGTGACCGTCGATTGACGAAGAGCTAGCTCCCGCTTGGGGATGCCCTTTTCTTGATTTCGTATACTATTCATGTTGTATCCCGTTTGGGGGCCAGTATTTACAAAGGAGACTCTGCCGAAATTTTCAGTAAATTTTTGATGTTTTAAAAACCGCATAATTCGGCTTATGCTATTGAAATTACTTGCTTTAAGTTGGTTTTTCCTGCACTCTACTATTTTCTTGGTTTGGATTTCTGGGTTTTCAGTTTATTTAGATTACGTACGCCTCGAGACGTTCGTAGTTTAAGTGCTGGTCATGTTCCGTACTTTCGGGTCGTGACACTCGTAATGCCATTTGGAGTGACCAATACACCTGCCATCTTTATGAACCTGATGAACCAAGTTTTCCGAGAGTACCTAGACAGGTTTATTGTTATATTCATTGACAATATCCTGGTGTATTCAAAGAATCGGAAAGAACACGCTGAGCACTTACGGATTGTCCTAGAGACATTACGACAATATCAGCTCTACGCCAAGTACAACAAGTATGAATTTTGGCTAGATCAAGTTGGATTTCTCGGACATATTGTTTCAGGCGAAGGAATCTCTTTAGATCCAGCTAAGGTGCCAGCTGTCAGCGAGTGGCCGACACTAAAGACGGTAAAAAATATAAGAAGTTTCTTGGGCTTAGCAGGATACTACCGACGATTCATCGAAGGATTCTCAAAAATTGCAGCACCCCTGACCAAGCTCACACGTAAAGACGAAGCATTCGTGTAGTCAGAAGCATGTGAAATGGATTTTGTAGAACTCAAGTCGAGGTTAACTTCTGCACCTATCCTCGTAATACCGGATCAATCTGGCGAATTCGTCGTACATTGTGATGCGTCCGGTAAAGGATTATGATGTGTTCTACACCAGCATGTGAAGGTTGTGGCTTTTCCATCATGACAACTAAATGTTCATGAGCGCAACTATCCAACACATGATCTGGAATTGGCAGTCGTCATCTTCGCACTCAAGATTTGGCGCCACTATCTTTTGGGAGAACGAGTGGATATATACACTAACCACAAAAGTCTTAAGTATGTATTTACTCAGAAAGAACTTAACATGCGGCAAAGAAGGTGGCTAAAACTTATGGCAGATTTCGACATCAACTTACAGTATCATCCTGAGAAGATGAACGTAGTTCCTGATGCACTTAGTCGCCAACCATTAGCAATGAACCTCACCGCTCAGTGGAGACTACAACAATAATTACATAGATTGGAGATTGAATTAGTTATGCCAGGTAATGCTTCATATTTGATGAACTTACAAGTCCAGTTCACTCTTGTAAATCAGATTAAGGCAGCTCAAGCAAATGATGCTAAGTTACAAAAAATCCGAGAACAAGTAGAAAGTGGACTTCGAACTGATTTCATCATCCACAAAGATGGATCCTTGCGATATGGAAGCCGTTTATATGTACCAGTCGACTCTGTTTGAGAAGAGTTGATAAAACAAACGCACAGCTCTCCGTATTCGGTACACTCCGGCGGTACAAAGATATACAAGGATCTACGGCAACACTACCGGTGGTATAGAATAAAGCAAGAAGTAGTAAGGAGTGTAGCCAAGTATTTGGCGTGTCAGCAAGTGAAGGCTGAACATCACAGAACTGTTGGTCTACTTCAGCTGTTACCAATCCCGGAATGGAAATGGCAGCACATTACTATGGACTTCGTGACTGCTCTCCCTCATAGTATGAAGGGTAATGACGCAACTTGGGTTATTGTGGATCGACTCACCAAGTTGGCTCACTTTATTCCATTCAGAGTTGGCCAGTCAACTGAGACGTTGGCAATGAAGTACATGGAGGTGAGTAAATCTAATGTAAGATTTATACCTTTAAGATGTATCATACTTGATACCCATAAACTCATGTAGGAGATCGTGAGATTGCATGGGGTACCTGTCTGCATCGTCTCCGATCGTGATACAGGATTCCGATCACAGTTTTGGCAGAGTCTGCAAGCTAGATTAGAGTAAGTTTGAATTTCAGCACGGCGTACCATCAACAAACGAACGGACAATTCGAGCGAACAATTCTGATTTTGGAAGACATGTTGAGAGCCTGTATATTAGACTTCGGAGATTCCTAGGAAGATCACCTACACCTTGTGGAGTTTTTATACAATAATAGCTTTCAGGCAAGCATTGGGATGACACCACTCGCAACACTCTACGGACGGAAATGTCATTCCCCGTTGAGTTGGGACGACGTTGGAGATCGTGAACTCTTTGGACCAGAGATGATCGTGGCAACTGTAGATGTGGTCCGCATGATCAGGAAAAAGATACTCATAACCCAAGACCGACAGAAACATTGGGCAGATGCAAAGCGTCGCCACTTTGAGTTTCAACTCGAAGACCATGCGTTCCTGAAGATCTTTCCAAACAGAGGAGTGATACATTTTGGCAAAATGGGTAAGCTAAGTCCAATATACATAGGACCGTTCGACATACTTGAACGAGTTGGAGAAGTGGCATACCGTTTAGCATTACCACCCTCATTAGAAGGAGTGTACAATGTGTTCCATATATCCCAACTACGACGATATGTGAGCAACCCTATCCATATACTTGATCACTCAGAGCTCACAGTACAAACCGACCTAACCTGTGATCAACAACTAATTGAGAACGAAAAGTGAAGACATTGCAGAACAAGGAAGTAAACTTGGTCCGAGTGATGTGGAGAAAAGATTCGCCAGGAGAATCAACTTGGGAAAGAGAAGAAGATATGAATATACGATACCTTTACCTTTTTGAAAATTAGTCCACATATAATTGTAAATTTCGAGAATGAAATTTTTATAAGGAGGGTAGGATGTAACGACTCTAAAATCACTGTATAAAAATTTCTTGTATTTCATAGTAAAGGGGTATTTTCAGCCTGTGTAAGAGTTAAAGGTTATTTTTGTTAAATAAAAGTAAGAAGCAACTTGTAGCTCACTGGTAATACCTCTGCACTGCTGTGGCATAGCCTGTGTGTTCGAATCCCATCAGACACAATTATTTTTTAGATTTTTCTTTTTAATTTTTTGGAAGCCAAAAAGTTGCACATGCAATACACGAAGAAACAAAAAGTTTCAGAAAAATCAAACAGGCGCAATGAGGTGTACACACCCAAATCGACACGTGGCACGAATCTCGAGGCAATGCCTTAAGATCCGACCATCCAAAATCCTCATAGGGCCGGCACCGACGGTCCAAGTTGCCCCAAATTCCTCCATGCTTTGCACACTCGTCTCTTCGACTCCCCTTAACACCCCTGCCCTGTTTGATTTTCCTGCAATCAAACAGAGACTCTTCAATTCACCATTTAACACATTTTTAATGCATTTTAATCCAAAATTTTAATTCCCAACTAATTCTTCACTATAAACACCACCCCATGCCCTATCTCTTCCCCATTCTGAAATTTTAGCAAAAATTCTCTCAAAACTCTCTAAACATCAAGTGGAGTTGAACCCCTCAAGTGGAGTAGCAAGCCAAACTCGACGACCGGAGTATCTCCGATGAAACCACGACCCCCGAGTGCTTCTTTGATCTCTTAATAACCATCTAAAACCATAAGTTCATTCATCCCTATTCTTTTCCATCTCAAAACAACTTTTTAAAACAAACCAACAAAAGAGGAGTTATCTCCAATATTGTTTTCTTTTTAATATTGTAAACCATGTGATAAGCAAACGAGATCAAACCAACATCCTAAAATAATCTTAACCTTATTTCCCATCATTTAGTTTTTAATTTAACCAAAATTTTCATATGAAAAAACGTATAACGAACTTTTTCATTAAAATACCATGAACTTTAGTATAACCCTTATCAACAATTAGTTTAAATATATTTAGAAAAACGTCACAGGGTAACGACCTACCCCATATGCACGCTATGTTTCCATTACACAGTATTCTAGATCTATGGCTAAGTTAAAGAAATCGTTTGCATTAAACTACCACACTTTTACAAAAAAATACGGGTTTCTTTAACTCGATATTTTGAAATCCTTGGCAATTATGCCTTTACAACTCTCGTCAGGAGACCCGCTAATAGATGGTGCGGATTATCGCACATTCTTGGGACAGTAAAGCGAGATGCAGAACTACTCACGGAGTATTCGGTCTTGAAAGGAATAAAAATACGGTTTTTAAGAAACGCGATTTTTCTAAACAAAACTAAATTTTGAAAAATTATATAAAAATCATAAATCGGTATTTTCAATAAAAACAAATTAAGAAACTATATTTTTAAAAAGAAAGATTAAAATTGTTAATAAAATACCACCAAGTTTCCAAAAGTAGCAGTTTTCATAAAAATACCATAAACTTTCAAAAAGCTAGCTTTTATCACCAAAACACCACAACAATTAAAATACATGTTCATGAAAATCCTAAATATTATAAATCACCCTCAAGATTTATTTTTAAACAATATTAATATATATTTTTCATAAAAACCCCTCGAGATATGCAAACAATATTTTAAGGACTCTAAATTAATATAGGTTTAAGCGGGATCAATTTTCTCAAGCCTCAGGGAGCCGAAGAAATTGAGTACTTGCCTATTCAAGTTCGAAAAGTTAATGGATTTATCAAATGGTAATTTTCTTAGAAAAAGACACAAATCCTGCCGTCCATGTGCAGCAGTTGCCGATTTCTCCCGAACATAAGATTTTTAACAATTTATATCAATTCACATGAAAAGACCTAAACTCGAATCCAAACTCAAATCTAAACTTGAATATAAACTCGAACTCAAACCCCAAACTTGAAACTCGAATTTAAAGTTGAACTTGAACCCGAATCAAAACTCGAATATGAATTTGAACTCAACCTGCTTGAACCAACTTGACTCGAACCAAGATTGCAAGTGTCATGACTCGCATATTACTAGACTCACTCGACTATATTCTACACCTTTAAAAATCTATGGTTTCGATCAAGGTATGTTAATCAATCAATTAAACCAATTAAGTATATTAACTAGTTATAATATATTATACTCGGGGTGTTTGGGATAGTTTCTTGTGTGAATCCAACGGAGCTTCAAAAGTCTTGTATTAACCTCTTTTTTTTTTATTTTACTCGAATATTAGTCGACTTGACTCATCCACAGTTTAGAGCCCTGATACTAACACATGAAATGGACCCGTGTTTTCTTGCTCATGGGGCCCCACTCTTGATCTTATGAATACTTCTACGGCTGCGTTGACATTCACACTTGGAACTTAATGTTAACATAGTGACTATATATAGACCTATAAAATATATTTACCCATGATCATATACTCTTACTCGTCATATATATTCTACACTTGCCTTTTTCTTTACTTTTACCTATCTTTGGGACTTACCGAGCGCTAGTTCGCTGACGGGCATTCCATCCACTTTTTTTTCTCTTGGAATGTTCGTCAGATACGGTCGAGACGGAGGAGGTTGAAGCCACAGAGAAGGACTACAACCAGGTCGCTACTTAGGGCTAGCTCAATTTCATTTTTTCTTCTTCAGTTTATGTATGCCACTTGTTTAGGCATTTTCTTTATTGTATTTACTTTCCAGCATAAACTCTTGTATTTATAAATATTGAAAGTTGAAAGTAAATAAAGATGTTTGTTGAAAAAAATTTACTGTCTCAATTTATTCTTGCATTGTGTATTATTGTTTTCCATACGCTTAGTATATTTATTTAGGGAACGACCTTCTCTGGATAAATATGCCGCGGGTTTGCCACCTCACCGTTTTCAACTATTGGGAAGTGGGGCGTGACAATAATTCTAGCATAATTTTGCTTTTTTAGTTGCTAACCCCCCTTTTTCTTATGTATATTCAATAGAGCTAATGGATCGCTCGAAGATCATGGTTGCTATGGCCGCCAAGGCGCAGGGGAGGAAGGGTGGTGGCGCTAGCTCGTCCAGACCCGCACCGAGCATGGTTCCCCAGCAAGCCCCTTCCGCCAGGGTCCCCGTAGCCCTTCCCGTACCAGAGGAACGCCATGGTGAAGGGCAAAAGCATGCCCGGGATCTGGCGGCCTAGGACAACAGAGGTATCGTCCTCTGCTGAGTCTCCGCTAAAGAGGCAGAAGAGAGTGGTTTCCTGGCTACCCCTGGCCGGGATATAGATGCAGGAGGGCAACTTCTGCATCGAGGTACATTTGGGGCTCTTTATGGCTGACAGTTTACTGGCGGACATGGAGAAGACGGCGGGGGCTAAGATTCCCTGAGGCATCCCGAAGGCCCAAGTGGCGGCGATGGATCAGAAGGCCATTCAGGTTGGTAACTTTTTCAAAATTTCTCCAAGTGTTTTTTTTCTCTGTTTAGCTTCTGAAATAGTTCGTGTTTTCCACAGGTCCTTTAGCATTGCACCCTTCTTGCCGCTATGGAGGCTAAGGAGGTGGCCCCAGCGATAAAGAAGGGCGGTGAATCTTCCTTGCACGAGGAAGAGCTCCTCACCCAGCTAAAACAGTCAGAGGATAAGACGGTCTCCCTAGAGTCGAGATTGGTTGCGGAGGGCTTGACGATCGCCAAGATGAAGGAGTCTCATCGGCTCCTGAATGAATCCAACCAGGCTATTCAAGCTAAGATTGAGGAGGTCAATAGGCTCTATGACGCCATGAAGAGGCAGAGGGACTCATTCAAGAGGGATGCCTGGGCGGCCCACTAGGTGGCGAAGCAAGCCGAGGGCAGGGCAGAAAAAACCATGGAGGACTACGAGGCTTCCGACCAATTCTACGTCGACCTTGCCGACTCTGCGGCAGTCGGGTGGTACAATGCTCTCGATGCCGTCAAGAAAGCTATGCCTGGGCTCGACAACCAGGAGTTTCACGTAAGGCATCCCCTTGCCGAGAAAGTGCGCCAAGAGGCAGTGCTGAGCCGGCAGGAGGATGCGAGGCGACGGGCGGAAGCGCCGAGCGGGAGTCCACAACTGAAGCTCCTGGCGGAAGCGCCGAACAGGGGGAAGTGGCGGCTGAGAAGGCAGCTTGAACCCCCATTTTGTTATTATAATTTTGTAAGCCTTCGGCCATCTTGTAAGGCTGGGGAGTCTATAAAACCTTATACATAACTCGGAATATCAATAAAGTATTTTAGCTCGCCTATGCAATGTTTTACTCTTGCAAGTGTAGATAAATCGGTGTCCCGTGAACGCCAAGTATACATAGAGTCGAGTGACAAGTGAGCGTGACATACGTGAAAGTGTTTGTTAGCACTACCACTGGGTTTTACTAGCATCAAGCATGCCAATTAAAAAAAATTCGTGGTGCTAATTAACACTAAACAAGAATCAAAACTAGATGATTAGGGTTTAACTATGATATAACAAAACTATACTAAGAGAAAGATGGCTACAACCTTTGTAGACCGTGTCCTTCTCTTCTCAAGCTCCGTGTAGTAATCCACGCGACTACACTAGACTCCACTTGAAGTTGGATCGAGCTTCCTTTGTGATCTTCGTAACGAAGATGATCTACCCGAAGCTCCGCTAATCCAAGCTACCTCTTTACTAAACTTTTTAGTGAAGGAAACACACTACACCTAAGCGCTAATCTAGTGTAGGATGGTGAAGTAAGGGTGTTGTTTGCTCACAAGGGTTCTCACAAGCTCAAGGTTTTACAACTCATGTGAGGGATTGAGCTTGGAGGTGGAGGTGGATGAAGATGGAGAGAGCTAGAAAGCAGAACTCTTCAAATGAGCTCAAGCAACTCAAGAAAAGAATGAAGAATGGTTCACTTATTGAAGCATGGAATTTCTCGCAATAATAAAATGCAACCATGCTTCACAAATGATTAAACAAATAAGCAAGCTATGCTTCACCCATTCCATAAAAAGTCTCCCTATTTTCCACCTCATTTTCTATTTTCACAAAATAGAAAATCCACCATGCTTCATATAATATATACATATATATATCACATATATATTAATATATATATAAAGATAAGTAAATAATCAGTGAGCAATAATATTAGTTAATATATAATTATATCAAATATAAATATATATCATATTAAATCAACACTTGATTTAATAATCTGGTTATATCATATATGACCGACTAATATCATTTATCTGTATATCACATTATCAAATCAACACTTGATTCAATAATCCGGTTATATCACATATAAACTAACAGATATCAAATAACTTCCAGATTAGAATACAGTATCATATACTCGTATTTAATCAAGCCCCCGTACATATCAGCATATGTGCCCTACTATGTTTCGCTTGAACTAGGAAACTTCTGTGTGGGACTCTAAAGACTCGTCAATATGCCAGCAGTAGGTAATGATCACATCAGTTACCCATAAGCTGTCAGCGGTACTAGCTGGACGTAACGGTTACCCAGGTATTGAGCGATTAGAAGATCAACAAGCAAGCTTGTCTGAAATCTCATGAAGCCTATAAGTAACACCCGTACAGTCCGGTATCTTCGTCTGATATGTCGCATATTGAGTTTGGGGGTAGAATCTTCAGACCCCAATAACTTGATAAGTCATGCTGATGTATGGCCTATAAGGGTACGAGAAACAATAACTTGGGACATTTGGATACAGTACCTTTGGGATTTCCTGCCGGCAGTGGGAAGTTCTCCGGCCTTCTCTTTTTGTGAGACGTCAAAGTCGAAGGAGCCATTGTAACCTGCGCCTTCATGGAGGAAGTCTCTCGTTGTATAGTGGAGGGATGGTCTTCCTCTTACCGAGCCTTCGTTTTCTTCAGCCGACGAGAGTAGTCTTTGTTGATCCCAGAATCTTGGACCTTCCGCCGACCCTGTGGACTTGGAAGGACAGCCACTGAGGGGGCCGCTCCGGCTTCGCCTGCTTCATAGTTTCAGCCGGTGGGGGAGATTTCTTCAGCACTGTGGTAGGGGAGTTCTTCCGCACCCTCCTAAGAAGTTCAAAGTTGTTCCCGGTTAGAACAACAGCGTTAATTTCCACCATTGGAGTTGGTGGAGTAAGTCCAGAGGGGGAGTTGTCCCCAGCTTTCCTCACACAGTGCTAGTGGCGACGTCGAGCATGTCTTGCAGGCAGGACTACCTAAGTTGTGGTAGTGGATTTCTCATACCCCCTGCTTTGGTGAAGGGCTACTACTGGTACCAGCCTGTCGAAGACTGATGTCCGTTGCGAGGGGACGGTCAATTTTTCGAAGGCCGGCCTTCTGGTAGGGGAAGCACTTTTGATGACTTCGCCTGCCGGAGCTGGAACGGCTATCCGTTTCGGGATAACCCATTCAGGTATTGCGAGCTTCTTTGCGGGCCCACTTGAGCTTTGGCTCAGCATGTTGAAGACTGAGGTGGCAGACTTGGACGACCCGTTGAGAGGGGCCGTGGTAGTTGCAAGTCGATCGAAGACCGACTTCTTTGGAGCTTCCTGTGATGGCACTGGGGTGCTGAAGCTTGCTGACGGGAGCATGGTCCCGAAAAATAATCCAGTGGTGGCCTAAGTCACCTGCCCTACCGGCATTGAAAAGATGGAAGCTGCATTGGGCCGTAAGTCACTCCTCCAGTCAGGGCAGAGCGGGAATTGCTGTTGTAGTTGGTGCAGCTGGAAGCCATTGATATTATTTTCACTAGAAAGGAGCAAGACGCCAAATCTTAGTACGTCGAATTCAGGGACAACCATAGCAAACCGCAATTTGTTCGCGAACATGACACATGAAGTGTGGAGTGGAAAATGGAAAATTCTCACCAGGCGTGCCAGAATCTATTTACCGCTGAAAACGGGGACGGACCAGGATAGGTCGTTTATCCTGAATTTGGGGGAAGATGTTATTTATATTTATCCGTCTACCTCTCCGAAGATACCAAGTTGATTTATGGCACCGTGTATCGGAGGTTTGGACGGATGCGGCCGTTGTAGCATATTTCGTCAGATTCCCCCTCGTTTATGAGGGGTTTTTGATTTTGGGGATGATCTTCCCTACAGGCAAAAGCCCCTGCAGTTAATTACGTTATCACATCGCGATAACCATTTTCTACTGCTCCGAAAGTTCACTTCATGTCGCGTGTGTGTTTTTTGTGTTTCCTGTGGATTGTATACGGAGACAAATTTATGTTGTCGCCCGTAGGGCGTGGATTAGTCCAAATCCGTATATCTTAGATTTGGGTTTGGGTTGATTTAAGAATCATTAATCTCGTTTGAGATTAAGATCAACTTAAATTTTTGTTAAGGATACCTTAGTCCAATTTGAGACTAAGATCTACGTAACGGGATTTTAGGATCATTTAGATCCAACAAAAGAGCATTTGGGCTCCATTGTTTTAGTTTAGGGACGTTACGGTCCATTGTTAGTTTAAGGACATTTCGGTCCGTAGATCACTATTTTTGAGGTGAGGGTTTTAGTTTAAGTACATTACGGTCCATAGTAGTTTTAGAACGTTACGGTCTATAAAGTTTAGTTTGAGGACGTTACGGTCCGTAGTAGTTTGAGGACGTTACGGTCCGTAGAGCTTTAGTTTATGGACGTTACGGTCTGTAGTAGTTTGAGGACATTACGGTCCGTAGAGTTAAGTTTGAGGACGTTACGGTCCGTAGAGTTTTGTTTAAGGACGTTACGGTTTGTAGATCATTTTGCGCGCACGTGTATTTGTTACGCGTCGGGATGAGTAATGATGATATGGGAGACACCCAGCTTGGGGTGTGGTTTAATCTGAAGTGTGTACGTCAGTTTGGAAAGTGCACCGAAGAGCAGTTGGTTGTCGGGACCGCCATCTCTCTGAAGACGTTGAGAAATTACAACGACATGTTTCAGAGGTGTGGAGAGATGTACACTTGAACCAATTTCCCTATCCGAGGGAAAATGAGTTGGTGGTCAACCCCGAAATCAATAGTCGTATTGTGAGACTAAGATTTCCTCAGGGAAATGTGGGATGAATATCATTTTGGATATCATCAGTTGAGTAGTCATCAGTCATGTTTGAGACTGAGATTAGTTTGGGAAAACCTGAGCACAGAGGCTCAATTGATTTGGGGATAAAAAAGGTTTTGATCTCAGGAAGACTTAGCCAATTTGAGGCTGAAGTCTGAGACTTATAATGCTAAACATTGGTGTATGTTCAGCACTCACGTGTTCCCATGTGAGACTTTAAATCAGTGTTAAACACTGCACTTTGGAGGCGCTCACGTATGGGCATGTGAGGCGCCCCAAAGTGGGAGCTATTCTCTGGGTTTTATTCCCCCTTCCCTTTTTTATATGGAAGTGTTAAACACTTGACTTTTGGAAGCGCTCACGTGTGGACACGTGAGGCGCCCCAAAATGAGAATTGTTCTCTGAGTTCTATTCCCCCTTCCCTTTTTATATAGAAGTGTTAAACACTTGACTTTTGGAAGCACTCACGTATGGGCATGTGAGACTTCCCAAAGTGAGAATTGTTCTCTGGGTTCTATTCCCCCTTCCCTTTTTTATATAGAAATGTTAAACACTTGACTCACGTGCGAGCACGCGAAGCGATTTTGTGTGTTTCCCTTTTCATTCATCAGAGACGCTCACGTGGAGCACGTGAGATCCTATTGAGTGTTGGAGATTTTAATCTCATGGAGGATCTCATGCCTCTCCTTTTTTGGTAAGAATTAAATTCTTATTTTAGGGTTAAACCTTGATTTTCAGAGGAACTAAATTCTTATATGCTTCTGTGAGAATTAAATTCATTGAACTCGGTTCTTTCCCCTAGGTCTTGAATCTGCATGACAGAATCTCTTCGATAAGAAATAAATTCTTAACTTATGGGGAGATCTGCTTCTACAGATCTCAACCAGAGGAAGAACTAAGTTCTTATGCGAAGGGTTACACCCTTAGAAAGGTCAAGATAGAACAATCTCTGTGTATTTTTTTACCTGGAATGTTCTGATGAAGCAAATCTTTTCTGAGACTTAAATTCTCTTCTTCCTCTTTTTGTTGTATGATCTCCTCTGTTCTCCCCTCTTCCTTCTGTCTCTTTTTTTTAGTTGAAGTCATGGGTTCTTTATATAGTGGAGAGAAGTTTGTTGATTAGTTTTAGGAAATCTCTCATTGAGAGATCCTAGTTGATTTTGGGGGTTTTACCCACTGTTGGATCTTTGATCTAAGGGTTTCTGTCTTACAGAACATATTTTCTTGTTTTTTTAACAAGATTAGGAAAATATTTTCCCATACAAAATTTATTCTGTAGATTGGTGATTTTTAATCACCTTTGGATTTTTAATCCAAGGGTGCTTGGTTAAACAGGGCACAATCTTTCTTTATTTAGAAAGATATGAAAAATATTTTCCAACTTATGGGATTTTTGATCCGCCAACTTTTTGTTTAACAGAAAATATCATTTCTCATTTAAGAGTTCAATAGAATTTAATTCTATACTTAATCACCATTGGATCTTTGATCCAACGGTTCCTTGTTGAGTAGAATTTAAGTGCCCTCACGTGTTTAACACGTAAGGCTTATTAGCCTAGTAGTTGTTTTAATTGCAGTGCCTATATGCGTTGCATATAGGCACTCACGTGTTAAACACGTGGGGCTGTTTTAGCCTAGCAATTGTTTTAATTGCAGTGCCTATATAAGTTGTATATAGGCACTCACGTGTTAAACACGTGGGGCTCTTTTAGCCTAGCAATTGTTTTAATTGCAGTGCCTATATGCGTTGCATATAGGCACTCACTTGTTAAACACGTGGGGCTGTTTTAGTGGGGAACTTTCCCTCATCCCTTTTTTTTATAAGGGAACAAAAGTCTCCCCATTTTATTAATATATATAAATAGTCTCCCCGTTTTATTAAACAAATGTTTATTTGCTTCACCCATTTCACAAAATAGAAAATCCACCATGCTTCATATAATATATACATATATATATATATATCACACATATATTAATATATATATATATATAAAGATAAGCAAAAAATTAGTAAGCAATAATATTAGTTAATATATAATTATATGAAATATAAATATATATCATATTATTAAATCAACACTTGGTTTAATAATCCGGTTTTATCACATATGACCGACTAATATCATTTATCTGTATATCACATTATCAAATCAACACATGATTCCATAATCCGGTTATATCACATATAACCTAACTGATATTAAATAACCACCAGATTAGAATACGGTATCACATACTCGTATTAAATCAGGCCTCCGCAAATATCAGCATATGTGCCGTGCCCTACTTCGTCTCGCTTGAACTAAGAAACTTCTGTATGGAACTCTAAAAACTCGTCAATACGCTAACAGTAGGTAATGATCACATCAGTTACCCATAAGCCGTCAGCGGTACTAGCTGGACGTAACGGCTACTCAGGTATTGAGCAATTAGAAGATCAACAAGCAAGCTTGTCTAAAATCTCATGAAGCCTATAAGTAACACTTACCGTACAATCCGGTCTCTTCGTTTGATATGTCGCATATCGAGTCTGGGGGTGGAATTATTAGACCCCAATAACTTGATAAGTGTTCAGTTGATAAAACTGCACATTTGTTATTACATTTTTCCTACTATTTCTATACTAGAAAAGGTGTTTATTATAATATATGATACACATGAGGGTTTATCTGTAAAAATACTATTTTTCATGTATTGATATATTATAATTAACATTTGGTAGGAAAATGTATGCAAAGATACCATTGACCAAATCTTAATGGTGAAATTAATATCTCAATAAAACAAAACTCCACTAATATTATTTGTTGAGATTGTGCACAATTTTTCAGGGCTAAAAATAAAGGGAATCAAAGTTGTTAAGAGCAAACCTGCCTAATTAAGAAAGCAAACTAAGAAATCAAGTCTGGCAGAAATAAAGAAAAGATTTCCAATTTCCAAAGGTTCCAGAGATCGCCACGTGTCACAAGAAGAAAAGCCCAGAAGACCAAATCCACCGATCCCTCTACAAGGCCGCGGATCCGCGGTCAAAACTACCTGTTGACCGTGGATCCGCCGCGTTCTAGAGGCCTTGTGAGCTGCGATTTGGGTGGGAGAATCTTAACTGTTGGCTTCCAAATTTGAAAGCCAGGGTTCTGGCTTTTGGAGTATAAATAAGGACCGAGAGCCCCTTGGAAAAATTATCAAGTCGACGCGATCACGAAGTCCAAGACGGCTCACGCATCCAGGCTGATCATCAACGGTTCATCTACCTCCTTAGAAGAGATCGAGAAGCAAACTAGTATTTGTAATCATTTTCTAAGGGAACAAAGTGTAATGAGTTTTGTTGATTAATAATGGTAGTTCTTTTTCTTATTCTATTTCTTTGTAGTTTCATTATGAATTCTCTCTCCATCTCTTCTTCTCCCAACATGCGCGAGTAATTCCCCGCTTGTTAGGGTTCGTAGGATTAGGGTAGGTTAATGGATGATGAAGATCCTTTAACCCTTTTTACGTCCTATAAAGTTTATAAACTTTGTCAAAAGAATCATTAAACATCCTAATCGGGCGCGCTACCAATTTATTGTTAGTCTCGACCGCGATTAGAGATTAGATTAATGACTGTTTTGGTGAAGGGTAGATATGAACGGAGTTCCATGTCGAGATAGGGGTTAAGAGTGGGAACCCTTTTCCCTTCAGAAACCCTAATCAACATGCATCACTGCCGTTCTAGTTTTAAATCTATTAAAGGATAAAAAGGGTAATCTTTAATTAATCATCCATAACTACTAAATCCTAATGAACCCTACAAGCCCTCTTTTTATATAAACTTATCTCCGTAGTTAATCTAGATCTATATTTTGCATTAGTGTTTAAACGTAGATCTAGATCCTACAACCATTCTTCAATATTCTTTATTATCCCTCCTCTCTTTCTCAACACATCTAAAGTAAGATTAAAATATTCCACGTTTCCCTGAAGACGACCCGTACTCACCTCGGTCTAGCTACGCGCGACACCGTTCTGATTGCGGTTTACTACATACACTTTTTTCAAACCAATCAAATGGCGCTGTTGCCGGGGATACGTGCGTAATTTTTTATTCTTACTATTTGTGTTGAATTCTTATTCGATCTATATCATAAATAAAACAAAACTATAAATTGTATATTTAACAATTATTGTGTGAATTTTGCGAGGGAATCTGGAGTTACAGACTTGAGGAAACAGAGAGACAGAGACATTCATCAAGATCCAGAGGAGTACAGGAGGCCACAGAGCAAAATTTCACCACCTGATCCATCTACCCTGCGGCGGTTCCGCGGCCGGTAGTGCACATCGGCGGCGGAAGCGCGGCCAGTTAGGTGATCTAGGGCTTCAATCTTCTCTTGTAAGATTCTAACCTCTTTCCCTCTCCTCTGAAATTCAATAAAATCTCTTTTCTGCAGGATTCTTTGCAGAATATCACCGCTCAAAAAATCTTTTTGCAAAGTTTTGTGATTGGTTTGTTTTGCATATTTTAAAACGGACTTTAAGGGGCAAAGACCAAATCCAGATTAGGTGGGGATTTCATCACCCTTCCTAAGCCCCACAAATCACAAACCGAGCATCTGAATCAACCATACATTAATTTAGAAAATATCTAGACCAGACTCTAAGGACTGACGCGCTCATTAAGGACAGAGGAAGGTCGTGGGTAATCTATCGCTTATCCGCATTACTTTTGTGGCGTCTAGGCAAGTGTGTCTAAGGCAAGTGGTTACGTAATTAGGTCCACTACTTACGTAGTGGATACCTCCCACTTACCCGGCACTTACCTGGCCACAAGAGTAGTAAAGAGGTGGTAGAGGATTGATCCTACGGCTTGTCCTTTGGAAGTCTATGAGCGGTCTAGAGACTGACCTAGGTAACCTTAGTTCTAGGGTTATTTGTGCATTTTTGGGTGATTTGTCTTGAGTCCCACTTTTTTCAAAACAAACCAATTATAAAGCATACACACGCTGCCACTTGCACTAAACCCGCTTAGTGCATGCTCGGCTGGACACGGGATTCTAGTGCCCGTCTTGTCCGCGTTCCTGCTATCGACGCCGAAGTCGGTACTTCTTCATCTTCTTTTCCCCCACCACACACCACGACCGAGATGGACGGTACTCCATCAGATTATAACACCACGCTGCTACCGCCCGTAGGTGTGCAGAATCCACTTCGCATCTCTCTCCAAGAGAGATGCTATCCTATCCGTGGTCCTCTTCCCACCTGTCTATCCATTCCACCAGCTAACGGGGATAATTTTGAAATTAAACCCCACTACATCAATCTGTTGCCCAAAATTCACGGGCTTGAGTCGGAAGACGCGTACGTTTTCATCACTAAATTCGAAAACGTATGCGCAATGATGGGTACTTCACAACTGACTGTGGATGCTATGGGCTTGCGTCTTCTCCCATTCACTTTGTGCGACTTGACAGAAAAATGGCTTTATAATACTGTCGCACACTCTATCACTAATTGGGATGAATTCTTAATTGCATTTCTTAAGAAGTTTTACCCAAACCATAAGACTGCCCATATTAGGAGCGAGATCAACCAGTTCACCCAGCTTCCCAATGAACCATTTTGGAAGTGCTTTGAACGTTTCAAGGATCTGCTTGTCCAATATCCTCATCATGGAATATAAAGATGGGATTTATGTCGAATTATATATGAGGGCATTAATCCAGCGACAAAGCAGATGCTTGAAACAATGTGTCAATGCAATTTCATGTCCAAAGACGATGGCGAAGCTTGGAAATATCTGGAAGACCTCGCTGAAAACACTTTGCAGTGGGAAAGCGAAAGATCACCTTCATCTAAGGGAGGTATTCATCAGCTCGATGTTTCCATCGCAGTAAAAGCTGAAATGGCAGCGATGCAGAAGAAACTCGACGCTATTGAGAACAAATTTTCATTAGCCTCCCTAAATCAGGTTACGCTTCCCAAAACCGTGTGTGGTTGCTGTTCAGATCCTTCACACTTGACGGAAGAATGTCCTATGAATGCATCGTTTCAAGGTCACGAGTAAACTCATGCTGCCTTTCGGCAGCGACCTAGAAACGATCCTTTTTCTTCCACGTACAATCAAGGATGGAGGAATCATCCTAAATTTTCTTGGAACCAAAACCAACAAAGCAATTATCAAAGACCTCTCCACAGCAACCACAACCACAAAGTCAGCACCCCTTTCAGTCACAAAATTTTCATAATCCGGCCAACTCTTCTGCACCACAATTGGCCGGTACTGATAACTCTTCACTCGCACAAACTTTGGATTTGTTTATGAAACATTCCATGCAAATGTTGGCCGATATGAAGTTTTCTATTGATACCCTAACAAAAGACTCCGCCTCCCACGGTGAGAGTATTAAATCAATAGAAAACCAAATTGCACAGTTGAACGCCGCAATGAGTGCGGGAGAGAAAGGGAAACTCCCATCTCAACCCATATCTAATCCTGGCCACTCACAAAGTTATAATGTGAGTGCCGTTACTACGTTGAGATCGGGAAAAGTGCTGAATAACCGAGTGGGTGAGCAATGTGATGATGTTAGTGACACCAATGATACCCCAGCTTCTTCTTCTTCCCCTAATTCGTTTAGTCTCCCACCTTCATCCGAGCCTATTCTCCGTTTTCCCTAAGGCTCGAACAATTCGCCCATTTCCTCGAATCTACCTAAAACGATCCCCACTCCAATTCTGGGATCCACTCCATCCCCACAATCCTCTCCAATGTTGGACCAAACCCTTATTGATAAAGCACCTTGTCCAAACAGGTTAAGGGGCAACAGACCAAGTCCGAAAATGGAGAAGATTGTGGAAATTTTTAAGTAAGTTAACATAAACATTCCTCTCCTAGATGCTATTCAACAAGTTCCGTCATATGTGAAAATCCTAAAGGACTTGTGCACTAGGAAGAGAAAAGTTCAAGGACCTAAAAAAGTTTTCCTTGCGAGTAATGTGAGCACTGCTTTTACACAACAACTACCCAAGAAACGAAAGAACCCCGGAAGTCCTACAATTTCTATTTCTATTGGAGGTAAAAATATCAATCGTGCTCTACTCGATTTAGGTGCTAGTGTTAACTTGCTTCCGTATTCTGTTTATGAGCAATTAGGGATCGGAGAGTTAAAACTGGCGCATTGCACTCTTCAGATGGCCGATCGATCTATCACCCAACCTAGGGGTGAGCTAGAGGATGTGTTAATCAAAATCGGGGAATTTATATTCCCTGTGGACTTTATTGTTTTAGATACACAGCCTGTGGCAAACCCACGCAATCAAATCCTGGTGATACTCGGTCGACCCTTCCTAGCAACTTCTAACGCAGTAATCAATTGTAGAAACGACTCTATGACCCTATCCTTTGGAAAGAAGTCAATTGAGCTTAACATTTACAAGTTGGGAAGTGAACCCTCCGAACCATATGCTCATGTGTGTTCTGTCGAATTAATGGATGTCGACAGCAGCGAATTTGATCAACCTCATGATACTGACTCTTTTCATATGTTGTTGCTTGACCCAACCATGTATTATACATACACGGACTCTTCCACCGAGTTGTCCAGGTCAACATCTAACGCTGATGAGGAACTTTTTATAGATTCTGACGATCACCCCATTTTTTCTGATGACATTATTCTTCGGGGTATCGATGAAAGCTTTGAGGAAATTTTCACTGATGAACTCGCATTTTTAAAAGACACGGGTGTTGAGATGAATCAACTCCAAGATAAAGAAATTGAACCTCCACCCCTTTTTCTGGACAATCACGATAATGCAAGTAATCCATCATCACTATCACTGTGTCGTCTCTCCAAATTGAGACGAAATCCTTTTCCATTACACCTCTTATCACCTCCCCACTTCTTCACGTCGATAGGTGGCATGTTCTTCCACCAACCTTAATGCTTCATCGATAAAATTTTTGAATGGTTGGTGTTGAATTTTGGTCTTTGTAAGCCTTTACTTTGACCAATAACTTTAACCCCCTCCCCCCAAATAATTTTAAAAAAGCTTAATATTGTTTAACTCAAGTTTGGGGGGAGATATTTTGGCTCTTAAAAGAAATTTTTTACAAGATTGTGAGCCAAAAATAAGTTTGGGGGAGGATTTCACTTTCATTATTTCTTGTCCCCTTTTTCCTCCCAAGTCTATAGGTTTTTGAGCTTAACGGATGACATCAGTGAGGACACTGCTGTAAACAGGTTTGGGGGAGGTTTGTGCTTATTTACACATCAATTTGCATCATATTTTGCATAAGCACAACATTTTCAAAAAAAAAATTTAAAATTTTCTTTTATAACAAAAGAGTAGAAAGAGAAAAATTACAACCAAAAGATAGGAATAGTTTAAGAAAACCAAGAAAATTAGAAATTTTCTTAAATGAACTGGTAATAAGTAGTTATGAGCTGTTGTCCCAAGGGTTAGTAAGATGAAGGAAGTCACTAATCTGAGGATAAAAATAAGTCTGAAAAATAGTTTCTATTCTGGAAGCCAAACATTTGAATGTTGATACCCTACTATATGCACTTACACACGTCTTGAAACTCGGGATAGTAGAGGATACCTTGAAATGCTCTTGTCTAAAAGCCAAAGTATGAAGGAAATAAAAAATGAATAAAATATAAAATGGTGAAGGAAAAAAAACGAACACTGGTTTTGTTATTGCCAAGGCAGCAATAAAAAAATATAGCAAGGGTGCTTCATCACCTAGTGCCTTAGACCAACTGGTCTGGGAGTCACTGCTAAGTCTTAGGTGGTGCAAGACGAGGAAAATACTATCACCTAATCAGCAAGCACATAAGTAATCGGTCGCTTAGTACCTCAAGAAGTATTAACGGTCGCATGAAAATGTGTGAGCAAATCCATATAAATATTCATCAAATTAAAAAGTACTGAGGTAGATGGACAAGAGTATGATAGCTTGAATTGAATTCTCCGAGTGTAGGGATGTTCTATTCACACACGTAGGGGTATATGATCGATGTTTGGATGAAAGGTAGGAATGAAAAATAAAGACGATGTTTTATTGAGAGATGATGTGATTTCTAACATTTTTTCATGACTATTAAGATAGGGCTCATGACAACTGAAAAACTAGTGTAGTTGGAAACTCTAAATTTTTAAAGTATTTCTTTTATAGTTCTTATCTTTATATGTAAATTTCACTATCTCTCTTTTATTATAGGATTTTGTGGGTGTAATCCGCTGAAAACCCTCAGGAGACAACACTCCTCCTACTAGGGACACCTAGAGGTTTAACGGCTTGTTGCACGTGCTCAGTGCAATCGTGTTTGCCTACGAAAGTGTGCTTAGTTTTCTCCTTTCTTTTTCTCCTTCTCTTGAATAAACTAGTTTGCTCGGGACGATCAAAGATAAGTTTGGGGGTATTTGTTCAGTTGATAAAACTGCACATTTGTTATTACATTTTTCCTACTATTTCTATACTAGAAAATGTGTTTATTATAATATATGATACATATGAGGGTTTATCTGTAAAAATACTATTTTTCATGTGTTGATATATTATAATAAACATTTGGTAGGAAAATATATGCAAAGATACCATTGACCAAATCTTAATGGTGAAATTAATATCTCAATAAAACAAAACTCCACTAATATTATTTGTTGAGATTGTGTAGAATTTTTCAGGGCTAAAAATCAAGGGAATCAAAGTTGTTAAGAGCAAACCTGCCTAATTAAGAAAGCAAACTAAGAAATCAAGTCTGGCAGAAATAAAGAAAAGATTTCCAATTTCCAAAGGTTCCAGAGATCGCCACGTGTCACAAGGAGAAAAGCCCAGAAGACCAAATCCACCGATCCCTCTACAAGGCCGCGGATCCGCGGTCAAAACTACCTGTCGACCGCGGATCCGCCGCGTTCCAGAGGCCTTGTGAGCTGCGATTTGGGTAGGAGAATCTTAACTGTTGGCTTCCAAATTTGGAAGCCAGGGTTCTGGCTTTTGGAGTATAAATAAGGACCGAGAGCCCCTTGAAAAAATTATCAAGTCGACGCGATCACGAAGTCCAAGACGGCTCACGCATCCAGGCTGATCATCAACGGTTTATCTACCTCCTTAGAAGAGATTGAGAAGCAAACTAGTATTTGTAATCATTTTCTAAGGGAACAAAGTGTAATGAGTTTTGTTGATTAATAAAGGTAGTTCTTTTTCTTATTCTATTTCTTTGTAGTTTCATTATGAATTCTCTCTCCATCTCTTCTTCTCCCAACATAAGCGAGTAATTCCCCGCTTGTTAGGGTTCGTAGGATTAGGGTAGGTTAATAGATGATGAAGATCCTTTAACCCTTTTTACGTCCTATAAAGTTTATAAACTTTATCAAAAGAATCATTAAACATTCTAATCGAGCGCGCTACCAATTTATTGTTAGTCTCGACCGCGATCAGAGATTAGATTAATGACTGTTTTGGTGAAGGGTAGATATGAACGGAGTTCCATGTCGAAATAGGGGTTAAGAGTGGGAACCCTTTTCCCTCCAGAAACCCTAATCTACTTGCATCACTGTCGTTCTAGTTTTAAATCTATTAAAAGATAAAAGGGTAATCTTTAATTAATCATCCATAACTACTAAATCCTAATGAACCCTACAAGCCCTCTTTTTATATAAACTTATCTCCGTAGTTAATCTAGATCAATATTTTGCATTAGTGTTTAAACGTAGATCTAGATCCTACAACCATTCTTCAATATTCTTTATTATCCCTCCTCTCTTTCTCAACACATCTAAAGTAAGATTAAAATATTCCACGTTTCCCTGAGGACGACCCGTACTCACCTCGGTCTAGCTACGCGCGACACCGTTCTGATTGCGGTTTACTACATACACTTTTTTCAAACCAATCAATAAGTCATGCCGATATGTGGCCTATAATGGTACGAGAAACTACTGATAATTCTTACCAGTAAATCTCATCAACAGCCCTGACCAAGGACTTCCTGTTATAGCCAATCGAGCATAGCGCAATATCAACTCCCTATACCGGGAGAGACGAAACCCTTCCTATCGCTCATTGCCTCCATGTGACTCGGGATTGTACCCAAAATCCACCTGTTTGCACGCCTATTTTGAGCCGTGGTAGGGAGGAAATCAAAGAACAGTAGGAGCCACACAAGACTTTATGACGATCTTGGGTTTACAGACTAACTTGTACTAGTGTCACCAGAGAACTGCTATCTGACGATAGGTATAGTACCATCTAGGAGTTCTCGGCGAGTCCGGTTCGGTGTATCCATTCTCTAATGAGCACCTGTGTACAATCTTTGATGTCAAACACTAATGGATATGGGATCAACCATCGCCCCATACAGGGTCAAGAAACGTACACACTAGTCTACTATGGAATATCGATGCCCTGTCTCGATATTCTCTCGACTAGAAACAATTGAAGGATATGCTTGTGGACTACCCAGGTCCCAGTTGTATGATATGCATCATAATCCTGGTAGTCAAGCCAATATCCTAAGGGCTTTATCAACATGTATATGAGAGACAGTATAATAATATAAGTAAACATGTTAAGATAAAGGCAAACAAATAGCATACTATCATATCGAGTAAGAAAGTCCTCTATATATATGTCCAAGAATTCTCTATATCATACAATAATGGCCTCTAGGGCATACATATTCCTAACAATCTCCCACTTGCACTAAGGCCAGTTGTTGTAATATCTCATACCCAAAATCCCAAAAAGTCTCTCGAATAGCATCTGGGAAAGGGCCTTCGTGAGTGGATCCGTTGTGTTATCCTTCATGTCAACTCTCCTGATTTCGATCTCCTGACGATCTACTATCTCCCTGATCAGGTGATACCGCCTAAGAATATGTCTGGATTTCTGATGGGACCGGGGTTCTTTGGCCAAAACCACAGCTCCATTGTTATCACAATACACATGTATTGGATACTCAATGGATGGAACTACACAAAGTTCAGTTATGAACTTCTTCATCCAGACAGCCTCTTTGGAAGTATCGTTGGTAGCGATGTATTTAGCCTCCATCGTCGAGTTTGCTATGGTATCTTGCTTAGAACTCTTTCAACATACCGTCCCTCCATTGAGGGAGAAGACAAAACCCAAGACCGACTTACTGTCGTCCTTATCACTGTAGAAGCTCGAATCGGTAAAGGACTCCACTCGGAGTTCACCGTTACCATATACCAAGAATATCTCTTTAGTCCTTCTCAAGTACTATAACAACCCTAAACTTTCTGTACAATTTTTTTTTCCAAAATACAAAAAGGACACTTAAGCCTGAGCACAAGTTATAAATTTGATTTGCTTTTGAACAGCAAGAAAGCACTTGTAGCTCATTGGTAAAGCCTTGCGCCGCTGTGACGTAGCCCCTGTGATCGAATCCCCCAGCCATATATATTTTTAATTAATTTTTTTAATCTTTTAGAAGCCCAATGGTTTACACGTGCACTGCAAGTAAAATGAAAAGTCACAGATTAAACAAACATGGGCAATGAGTTATACCAAACGACACCAACACGTGGCCATAATCTCACCATCCCTCACTGGTTTTGGACCGGCGACATTGGGCCAACGACCGGCACCGCCGGGCACCCCGTAGGGGATGCTCTCCAAAATTCAACCCCAGCACCCTGATTGGTAGGGATTCTGCGTGTTCAAGTTTAGTTAATTACCGCAATCAAGACGGTTTCGCTTGTAGCTAGCCGGTTGAGTACGGGTCGTCCGCAGGGAGATGGGAATCTTTTTCTATGTGCTTTAACGAGTTAAGTCCAGTTTTTCAGATTTTGTTGTGATTAATTAGGTGTTAAAATGATATGTAAAGAGAGCTTGTTAGGGTTAGGATTAGGTTAGTTTGAGTTAGGAGTCTCCCACATCTTTCGTTGCCCCTCTTAATATCGGTGTTACGGTAATCGGCAACAACGGGGATTAGCACGACTAGGAAGGAACTTGCGAGTATAAGCTAGGCTTTCCAACGCATAAGTTCTTCCTTTTGGTGCTTGTCCGTCCGTTCTTGGCTCTTAGCCATAACCTCCGGTTAATTCAACCACAACCGGTCTCACTACGGAATCACCGCTATCATGTAGGATAGAGTGCCGTAAGGAGCGGGTTGTGGTTCAATTAACGGGAGTCGAATTAAGTTGTTGGGCAAGGAAAGAGTGAGAGAGATTTCCTTCTCTCAAACTTCTCTTATCCTACCCTAACAAGTATGAAACTACTCACACATCATAATGAAAAGAAAACAAAACAAAAGAGGAAGATAGAAAGAAGGAGATTAGAAGATAACAACTAGCTATTTGCGACCTCACCTTGGCAAGGATCAAGCGTAAGCATCATGGTTGTTTTAATGATAAAGGAAAAGAGAAGAGAAAGAAACAACAAGAAATAACAACAACTAGTTAACAAATTAAAATTACAAGCAATTATAAAAGAACAAGACAAGATATAATAGCAAAAGAGTCTTCTTTATTCATCATTCTTCACTCACAAAGCTCACTACAAGTTTTAATGGAGAAGAGATAAGAAGAGGAAGAAGAAACATAACTAAACCTAGAAAATAAAATACAAGATTATGCACACTTGGCTTCACAAGGTTCTGGGGTATTTATAGGCTGGAAAATGAAAACCTAGGGCAATATTCAAAACTAAAATGAAAAGACCAAACTACCCACAAAAATTTGTCACCTGCCGCCACTATACGGCCGCGGATCCGCGGCCTAAGCCAGCTTATGCCGCGGAACCGCGGCCCTTTAGTGGAGTTAGGTGACCAATTTTTGTAGGGTTCCCTGGTTTGCTGTGCCCATGAGTCTGGTATATATCTTTTCTCAGATTTTCTTCACGATTTTTCCAGAATTTCTGTTGAGCAAAAGGTGATTTGATGTGTATCTTTTTGTCATGATTTTCTCGAGCTCCGTGTAGATTTCTTGGATCTTGTGCTGCCATTGAGCCTTGTGCATGAAAACGACATTGATTTGACATTTTGTCTCTTAAACTGGTGTGTGGCAACAGACGGATAAAGAGCGGAGATCCGTGTTTTATCTGTGGTTGGCAGGAACCCAGATTTTGTCGTGTTTTCCATGAATTTCACCGTTTTTAGAACCGAGAACCTGTATCCTGCAATTGGCTAGCAAACACGGCTCAAGAGTATCTACCGATATGCAATGTGATAAAAATTGGGCGGTATGAAAATGCAAAAATCTGATATGAACAAATACCCCCAAACTTATCATTTGCTCGTCCCGAGCAAAGCCAATTTATTCACAAAAAATTTCCTAACCTCACTTTCGCAGGAAACGCGATTGTACTGAGCATGTGCAACAAGCCGTTAAACCTCTAGGTGTCCCTAGTAGGAGGAGTGTTGTCTCCTGAGACTTTTCAGCGGATACTACCCACAAAATCCGGTCAAGTTGGTTTTGTAAAAATAACTAAGATTCAAACCCTAAGGTTTTGTTTCAGAAAATAACAATTCTATTATCCTAAGTCTAGACTATCAAACCTTTATTTTTCACACCTCGCTTCTTATTTAACTATAGATTTTATATGTCTTTACGCGCAGTGTAAATAGTGTCGTTAAGTTCCCGAAGGATCGATTAAAGTCATCATGTCGCACAATAAAGCCCAGATAACGATTTTAAAAGGATCACATAAGTTTTATAAAGAGTTAAGCATTTTTCAAGTTTCGTTTTCCAGTAAAGTTTCAACTTCAGAATTTCTATCTTCCCTAACAGGAAACTAGGTCTTATTCTTCACTCCACCTTTTTCTTGTTTTTCATTTCATACACACCTCTGTGAACGTGCAATAGTCTTTATCATAGAGTAAAACCTTCATATCTCCGCTAAATTTTTTTTTTTATAAAAGCCTGTCTTTTATCAAGATTATTCTCACACAAAGAACCGTTAGGAATTTTAACTCGGAGAGAACACTTGCTTGACTTTGTTTTAATCTGGACTTTCTAGGCTTCTTAGCGAGTTTTGGGCCAATACTCCCAAACCAGTTGGCTTTAGGGCATTAGGTGTAGAAACACCCCAGCGGACTTAATTACTCAAGTTACCTAGGTCTACAAACAAAAGACAGTTTGGCGTGAAAATCAGATGATTTAATACGAACGGAGATATAACCGGCAGTTCAGTTATTTTATTTTTTTTTGGGATAGAAGACGTGTTTAGTGGGTTTGGTGTGTAATCACTCCAATCAAGTTCCAGATGGGTTATTGTTCAGACTTAGTTCCAATTAAGGCATCAATAACATTCCTTCATATTCACTTACTTCATAAACTATTCTTGATATTACTTATTTCAGAACAAACCTATTTGATCCTCAGAAAATCATTGATCCATTTAAAAGTTTTTCGACATAAAAGACTTGTCATCTAATTCCAAAAACTCACGACACGTGTAGTGTGATGTAAAGACGTATATCAGCTATAGTTAACTTCAAAGGAGGGTTATCTTTCAGGTTTTCAGAATCTAAACATAAGATTTAGTTATTCCTATTTTTTCAAACAAAACCGTCGAAATGTTGAATCAGAGTTCTTCCACAAGCTAACTTGACAGAAAAGTTTTTATATTTTTAGAAAATTTTCAGATTTTTATGGGTTTTATGGATTTTAATATGCAGATTCAAAATATACATATGAATGCGAAGGTAAGAAATGCGTACCTAGCGTACCCCCAAACTTAAACTGGACAGTGTCCTTACTGTCATTGCATGAAGAGATCATTTGAAGGGTCAAAATTGTCGGTTAGCGATACACAAATTTTTATTTGTTTTTGTTTTTAAAGAAAAGAAAAAGAATATACACAAATATATAAAAAATGGTTTGTACATACCCCCAAACTTATTTGGAACAGTGTCCACTGTTCTTGGCTGGATAACTGAAGTTTGGTGGTAGGCAGAGGAAGATCATGCAAGGTAAACCGGCTCCTGTAAGAACAGGAGCTCCTCTGTTGGTTCGGCGCTAAGGTACGGTTTTAGTCGGTGTCCGTTCACTTTAAAAAATGAACCGTCCTTTGGATTTTCCAAATCCACAGCGCCCTGCGGATATACATTCCGCACAAAATACGGCCCTTTCCAGCGAGATCTGAGCTTTCCAGGATGGAAGTGAAGTCGGGTGTCGTAAAGCAGTACCTGCTGACCAGGTACGAAGGTTTTGCGCAAAAGGTGTTTATCGTGAAACACCTTCGTTCGGTTCTTAACGACAACCGCGTTATCGTAAGCCTCATCCCTAAGCTCGCTTAATTCGTTCAACTGCAGCTTCCGATGGCTGCCCGCATCCTCGAGAGACAGATTCAGCTTTTTTATCACCCAAAATGCACGATGCTCTATTTCGACAGGTAGGTGGCAGGATTTTCCGTACACAAGCCGATAGGGAGACATGCCAAGGTCGGTCTTATAAGCGGTTCGAAATGCCCAAAGGGCATCAGTGAGTTTCAGCGACCAATCCTTACGGTTCTTGGAAACCGTCTTCTCCAGTATCTGCTTGATTTGCTGATTTGAAACTTCGGCCTGACCGCAGGTTTGGGGGTGGTAGGGCATGGATAGCTTATGATTAATGGAGTATTTCCGCATCAAAGCCTCGAAAGTCTTGTTGCAGAAATGACTTCCATTGTCGCTAATGATCGCTCGGGGGTGCCCAAAACGGGAGAAAATGTTTTCTTCAAGAAACATAACGACAACCTTGTTGTCGTCAGTCCGGCTAGGCACAGCCTCGACCCATTTAGAGACGTAATCAACAGCGAGAAGGATGTACAAGTTCCCAAAAGAGCTGGGAAACGGCCCCATGAAATCTATCCCCCAAACGTCGAAAATCTCCACAACCAAGATTGGTTGGAGCGGCATCTCGTTCCTCCGGGATATCCGGCCCATGTGTTGGCACCGGGAGCAAGTCTTGCAATAGTCATGAGCGTATTTGAAGAGTTGTGGCCAGTAGAAACCACATTGCAAGATCTTCTCAGCTGTCTTTCTAGGGCCAAAATGCCCGCCACATGCTTGGTCGTGGCAAAATGACAGCACACTCTTGAATTCCTCATCAGGGACACACCGATGAATAATCTGGTCGGGACAGTACTTGAACAGATAGGGTTCGTCCCAGTAAAAATGTTTTACTTGGGATAAGAAGCGAAGTCTGTCCTGACTTGACCATTCAGTCGGTAGTAATCCTGTGGCCAAATAGTTCACAATATCTGCGAACCAGGGTTCGCAAGATACTGTCAAGAGCTGTTCATCCGGGAAAACGTCGTTGATCGGAATTGGAAGCGAAGGCGAAGAAGGAAGTCGTGAGAGATGGTCGGCAACCACGTTTTCACATCCTCGTTTGTCCTTAATGACAAGGTCAAACTCTTGAAGCAAGAGGATCCAACGGATTAACCAAGATTTTGCATCTTTCTTCGCAAAAAGATGGCGCAGAGCAGAATGGTCGGTGTAGACAATGACTGGAGAGCCGATGAGGTAGGGCCTGAACTTTTCTAAAGCAAATACAACAGCTAAGAATTCCTTCTCAGTTGTTGTATAATTGAGTTGTGCGTCGTTCAGGGTTCGGCTCGCATAATAGATTACGTGCGGCATCTTGTTGATGTGTTGTCCAAGGACAGCACCAATGGCAAAATCGGATGCATCACACATAATCTCAAATGGGTGCGTCCAGTCAGGTGAAGAAAGAACGGGAGCAGAAGTGAGTGAGCGTTTTAGTGACTCGAATGCAGTCACACAGCTCGAGTTGAAGTCGAATGGCGTGTCCTTGGCCAGCAAAAGAGTCAAGGGCCTAGCAATCTTGCTAAAGTCCTTGATGAACCGTCTATAGAAACCGGCATGGCCAAGGAAGGCTCGGATATCTCTGACGCATCGGGGAGGAGGTAGATTGGAAATGACCTCAATCTTTGCTTTGTCAACCTCTATGTCATTTTGCGAGATGATATGTCCTAAGACAATACCTTCGCGCACCATGAAGTGGCATTTCTCCCAATTCAAAGTGAGATTCTTGTCCTTGCATCGGGTAAGGACAGCGTCAAGATGCAGCAAACACTCGTTGGAGGAATCGCCGAAGATGGAGAAATCATCCATGAAAATCTCTAGAAATCTTTCCACCATGTCTGAGAAGATTCCCATCATACACCGCTGGAAGGTAGCTGGCGCATTGCATAATCCAAAGGGCATGTGTCGATATGCAAACGTGCCGAAAGGACAAGTGAAAGTGGTCTTGTCCTGGTCTTTTTCGGCGATGGGAATTTGATTATAGCCGGAGTAGCCATCAAGAAAGCAGTAGTACTCGTGTCCGGCCAATCGTTCAAGCATCTGGTCAATGAAAGGTAGCGGAAAGTGGTCTTTCCGCGTTGCGGCGTTGAGTTTTCTGTAATCAATGCACACTCGCCGCCCAGTTTGGGTGCGAGTAGGGATTAACTCGTTCGCCTCGTTAGTGATGACCGTGATGCCCGACTTCTTGGGGACAACGTGGATGAGGCTAACCCACTGGCTATCAGAGATAGGGTAAATGATACCACTATCTAGACATTTTACAATCTCTTTCTTCACAGCCTCTTTCGTGACTGGATTGAGACGTCTTTGTGGATCCCGGGCTGGTTTGGCATCATCCATCAGATGAATGTGATGCTCAACGATCAGGGGACTAATCCCCTTGATGTCCGCCATGGACCAGCCAAAATCTTGCCTGTTGCTGTGCAAGACCGCGAGAAGGGCTTTCTCTTGCTCGGGAGCTAGAGAAGCCGAAATGATGACAGGGAGGGTCTCGTTCTCACCTAAGTAAGCATACTTAAGGTGAGACGGCAAAGGCTTGAGTTCGAGCGTTGGAGGTGAAACGATGGAAGGCAAGATTGGTGCAAAGGTCTCGAACTCAAAGGACTCCAGCAAAGGTTCAAAACGAGTGTAAGCGACCGAGTCGGATGGTTTAGGTAACTCATCCGGAAATTCAAAAGATTCAAACTAGGGTTGTGCGCGGCTAAGATCGTTTGAAAACGTGAAACACTCGTAGTCGTTGTCGGGCGCAGAAACAGCAGCAGGTTTGAAGAGAAACACACTAGTGGCGTCAAGATGATCGTGATCAAACAGAAACTCCTCGAATTCACACTCTTCTGGGGTGATCTCCTGGATCGAGCAGACGTCCAGTATATGAGCATTAGGTTCGGCGGGCTGATTCCCCAACCTAAAAATGTTGAGTTCAATCGTCATGTTTCCAAAAGAGAGGTTCATCGAACCATTGCGACAATTGATCACAGCATTTGAGGTTGCAAGGAATGGGCGACCGAGTATCACCGGAATTTGATTCCAGGGGTTAGCTACAGGCTGTGTGTCTAATACAATGAAGTCAACGGGGAATATGAAGTCCCCGACTTTGATTAACACATCCTCTAGCTCACCCCTAGGATGGGTGATCGATCGGTCGGCCATTTGGAGAGTGCAGTGCGTGGGTTTCAGCTCTCCGACGCCTAATTGCTCGTATATTGAATACGGAAGCAGGTTAACACTGGAACCAAGATTTAATAGTGCGCGGTTGATGTTCTTATCCCCAATAGTAATAGAAATCGTAGGACAGCCAGGGTCCTTCCGTTTTTGCGGTAAAGATTGGGTAAGGGCATCACTCACAGCACTAGCCAAGAAAACTTTCTTGGGTACCTGAGACTTCCTCTTTTTCGTGCACAAGTCCTTTAAGATTTTCGCGTAGGACGGGACTTGTTGGACAACATCTAAAAGAAGAATGTTAATGTTAACCTGCTTAAATAACTCCAGAATCTTCTCCATTTGAGGATTTTGTTTATTAGACCTCAACCGGTTTGGAAATGGGACGTTTTTAAAATTGGTTGAGTCTAATGCTTGTGGAGGAGATTGTGGAGTAGGAACGGATCCCAGAACAGGTGTTTTCGTGGAGTGAGAAGCGGGTCCATTCAAAGCAGAAGAAGTGGAAGGAGTGCCTTGTGAAGAACGGAGAATAGGCTCAGAAGACGAAGAAGCAGGAGATGAAGAAGAAGAAGTAGAAGAAGAAGCGGCCGGGGTGTCATCATTGATCCGTGTGCCGATGTTGTTTTGCAGCATCCTTCCCTATCTCAATGTGGTCACGGCACTCACATTATGATTCTGTTGTTCAAGAGCAACATGTACATTCTGTGGGTGACCGGGATTTAGGAGTGGTTGGGACGGGAGCTTCCCCTTCTCTCGCTCACTTAAGGCCGCATTCAGTTGTGCACTCTGGGCCTCGATGGTTTTGATGCTTTGCCCGTGAGCGGCAGTGTGTTGCACTAAGGACTGAATGGAAGACTGGATGTTGGCAGTGGATTGAGTCGATTGTTTAACGAACGCCTCCAGACTTCGTTCGAGCGAGGAAACCTTATCGTTGTTTGACGGAACAAAGTTGTTTGGTGGAAAAGAATTGTTGGGTGCAAAGTTGTTCGTCTGATTTTGGAAAGGTTGGGGTTGGAAGGGTTGCTGAAATTGAGTTTGTTGTTGCGCTTGTTGTTGAGGTGGAGGGGCCCTTTGGAAATTGTTGCCTTGGAATTGATTCTGATTCTGATTCCAGGCGAAATTGGGGTGGTTCCTCCAACCGGGATTGTAGGTGGAAGAGTATGGATCATTCCTCGGTCTTTGCTGAAATGCAGCATTAACCTGATCCTGTCCTTGTGATGGTGGATTGTAAGGACACTCTTCGGTCAAGTGAGAAGGATCGGAACAACAAGCGCAGATGGTACGAAGGGGAAGAACAGGGGTAGGAGCAGGAGAAGAGAATTTGCTCTCTATTGCTTCAAGCTTTCTCGTTATTGCAGCCATTTCAGCTTTCATCGCAATAGAGACGTCAAGTTGGTGAATTCCTACCCTAGACTGACCGGTAGAAGTGGAGGTAGAAGAAGAAGAAGTCGGTCTGGTGCTCTCCCATTGTAGCGTTTGCTCCGCAAGGTCGTCAAAGAATTGCCACGCTTCCTCGTCAGATTTCGATAGGAAGTGGCCCTGACAGATGGTTTCCAACAACTGCTTCGTTGCTGGGTTCAGGCCCTCGTATAAGGTTTGGCAAAGTTACCATTTCTCTATACCGTGGTGAAGACACTGAACAAGAAGGTCTTTGTACCGGTCAAAGCACTTCCAGAAGGGTTCAGAAGGAAGCTGAGAGAATTGGTTGATTTCATTGCGAATCCTTGCGGTTTTATGATTCGGATAGAACTTTTTGAGAAACGCTTTAACAAACTCGTCCCAACTGGTTATGGAATGGGAAGCGGTGCTATACAGCCATTTTTCAGTAAGATCGCATAAAGTGAACGGAATGACCCGTAGACGTATAGCATCGTCCAACAGTTGGGTAGTTTTCATCATGGCACAGACGTTTTGAAATTTGTTGATGAAGATATAGGCATCTTCAGATTCAAGCCCATGAAATCGTGGAAGCATGTTGATGAAGTGGGGCTTAATTTCAAAATTATCCCCATTGGCCGGTGGAAGAGAAAGGCAGGTGGGGAGTGCAGAACGGGTGGGATAGAAACGATCCTGGAGCGCAATTCGCTGCGGCGCTACAACAGGCGGGTGTGGTGGGTTATTGGTCTCCGTAGGAGGTGGAGCCAATTCAGGGGTGGTCAAAGAGATGTTCGGATTAAATCCCGACATCGCGGAAGAAGAGGTCGGTGAAAGTGAAGGTGAAGGTGAAGAAGTATGAACAGAATTCCGGTCAACGTCGGAGTTGGCCGGCAAAGGAAGGGGTGAGAAAGGAGTGGACGGAGTATCGACGTCTGAGTCGATCGCGTAGTCGGTAGCGACTAACGTAACGCGGACTAGACGGGCGCTAGTATCCCTAGTCCAAGCGGACATGCACTAAACGAGTTTAGTATAGTCAAAGCGGAGAAGGTGAGGTTAAGAAAACGTCAATGGAGAAACGATGGGTGGTGGGTGAAAAATGGATTTGGCGACAAAGGGCAAGTTTTTATAAAAGTTTTTGATTTTTTTCTTCTTTTTTTTTCTTTTTAGAAAGAGCTTTACAAAGATATGTACGGATATACGGCTTAAGTAATCACAAACAAGATATGCACAATCACACCTAGATCTAGGGTCACTTAGGTCTGCTAGACCTGCTCCAGAACTTGATTGTCGAAGTAAAACTGTGTCGAGAAACGGGCTTAAGATAACTGATCATGAGGCCAGGTAAGTGCAGAGATAAGGGGAGGTTTTCCAACGCTTTCGCGAAGTTCCTTAATTAAGTAACCCTTTCTCTTTTGGCGGTTGCGCCGTTAACACTTTCCTAGACACCCCGTAAACAATATACCGTTAAGCGAGGTTCTAAACACGGTTTAACTTCTCCTAATGAGCGCGAAGTCCTTAGGGCTGAAGTCTAGTATTTTTTAATTTACAATGGACAATGCATATGCTTTTGTGATTTTTGGGGTCCTAGGAAGGGTGATGAAATTCCCACCCAATCTGGATTGGTTTCAAGCCCCTTAAGTCCGTATTAAAGAATGCAAAGCAGTAACAAATCAACTGCAAACAATTTTTTTATTCTTAGCGCGGCGCAAAGAATCCTGCACAAGAACAGTTTATTGGAAGGGGGAAGAGAGTTTGCGCAAAGAAGACTGCAGAAAACACAGTTTATTGGAGTTCAGAGGAGTGGGGGAGAGAAAAGGAGGACTTACAGAAAATTTTGTGCACTGAATCCACCAAGTGGCCGCGGTTCCGCGGCGTAAGCCTCCTTATGCCGCGGTTCCGCGGCAGGAACAGGGGGTTGGGCCTTCAGGTTTGGTACAGGTGCTGGTCTGGGTCTCCTCTGCTTGTCTGGATGTCTTGAATTTTTATTTACTCACTGTAGCTGCTCCAGATTTTTCAGTAGACCGTTGGCGTAGTTTTGATCCGTCGCGGTGTAGCCGCGAAAATATGGGTTCCCACGTCTTTGGCACTGAACTTGACTTCGTATATTCCACGTCTTGTACACTGAACTCAAACTTTGTATTTTCCTTCACACTTGCACAAAAACTAATCAAAAATAACAAAATGGTTTTTTTTTTACAAAGTATATTTTTTTTTTGTTTTTTTCGGTTATATTCACAAATTTACCCGAAATTACACAAAGAAATAAACCACCGTCTCCCCGGCAACGGCGCCATTTGATTGGTAGGGATTCTGCGTGTTCAAGTTTAGTTAATTACCGCAATCAAGACGGTTTCGCTTGTAGCTAGCCGGTTGAGTACGGGTCGTCCGCAGGGAGATGGGAATCTTTTTCTATGTGCTTTAACGAGTTAAGTCCAGTTTTTCAGATTTTGTTGTGATTAATTAGGTGTTAAAATGATATGTAAAGAGAGCTTGTTAGGGTTAGGATTAGATTAGTTTGAGTTAGGAGTCTCCCACATCTTTCGTTGCCCCTCTTAATATCGGTGTTACGGTAATCGGCAACAACGGGGATTAGCACGACTAGGAAAGAACTTGCGAGTATAAGCTAGGCTTTCCAACGCATAAGTTCTTCCTTTTGGTGCTTGTCCGTCCGTTCTTGGCTCTTAGCCATAACCATCGGTTAATTCAACCACAACCGGTCTCACTACGGAATCACCGCTATCATGTAGGATAGGGTGCCGTAAGGAGCGGATTGTGGTTCAATTAACGGGAGTCGAATTAAGTTGTTGGGCAAGGAAAGAGTGAGAGAGATTTCCTTCTCTCAAACTTCCCTTATCCTACCCTAACAAGTATGAAACTACTCACACATCATAATGAAAAGAAAACAAAACAAAAGAGGAAGATAGAAAGAAGGAGATTAGAAGATAACAACTAGCTATTTGCGACCTCACCTTGGCAAGGATCAAGCGTAAGCATCATGGTTGTTTTAATGATAAAGGAAAAGAGAAGAGAAAGAAACAACAAGAAATAACAACAACTAGTTAACAAATTAAAATTACAAGCAATTATAAAAGAACAAGACAAGATATAATAGCAAAAGAGTCTTCTTAATTCATCATTCTTCACTCACAAAGCTCACTACAAGTTTTAATGGAGAAGAGATGAGAAGAGGAAGAAGAAACACAACTAAACCTAGAAAATAAAATACAAGATTATGCACACTTGGCTTCACAAGGTTCTGGGGTATTTATAGGCTGGAAAATGAAAACCTAGGGCAACATTCAGAACTAAAATGAAAAGACCAAACTACCCACAAAAATTTGTCACCTGCCGCCACTATACGGCCGCGGAACCGCGGCCCTTTAGTGGAGTTAGGTGACCAATTTTTGTAGGGTTCCCTGGTTTGCTGTGCCCATGAGTCTGGTATATATCTTTTCTCAGATTTTCTTCACGATTTTTTCAGAATTTCTGTTGAGCAAAAGGTGATTTGATGTGTATCTTTTTGTCATGATTTCCTCAAGCTCCGTGTAGATTTCTTGGATCTTGTGCTGCCATTGAGCCTTGTGCATGAAAACGACATTGATTTGACATTTTGTCTCTTAAACTGGTGTGTGGCAACAGACGGATAAAGAGCGGATATCCGTGTTTTATCTGTGGTTGGCAGGAACCCGGATTTTGTCGTGTTTTCCATGAATTTCACCGTTTTTAGAACCGAGAACCTGTATCCTGCAATTGGCTAGCAAACACGGCTCAAGAGTATCTACCGATATGCAATGTAATAAAAATTGGGCGGTATGAAAATGCAAAAATCTGATATGAACACACCCTTTGGCCTATCCCACTCCCCCATGCTGTTTGATTTCTCTGCACATTTCCAGAGAATTAAAAATGAGCATTAATCCACATTTTAATGCACATTTTAATTCTATTCTTCATTACCCTAAACCCTAATTTTCGCTATAAATACCACACTACATTTCACCCCTCCTCATTCAGAATTTCATTACAAAAACTCTCTAAAATTTCCAAGTTCCAAGCTGTGCAAGTGGAGTTAGCAAAGGGCGAAATTCCGACAGCGTTTTGAGGAGATTCCGGTAACGAAACGACGCCCCGAAAGTTTCGAGAGCTTCCTCCTTCTCCTCTCTTTCTTTATAACCTGTAAGTCCCATTTCCCCTCCTATATCTCTATTCTAAAACTATCTATTTTCAAAACTTGTCGGAAACGAAGTTATTCCGACTTCCGACTCTCTTTTCTTTCAAAACATAATTTCTCTTAAACAATAAATTACCATATCTTCTTATAATTATCAACAAACATAAATAAAGACATTAGAACAAGTTTCATCTTAAAATAATAAGTATTGCAATTTCTATTTCACTTTTACAGTAAAATACCATCATATTTACATACGACTTTTATTTAATGTTTTACCCTATTACCTTTAGAAAACTCATGAGGTAATGACCTACCTCATCACAACATTCATCCTTGACATAGCACGATGGTTTTTAAAACATTCTTTTGGGACAAAATACGACATTACATTAAAATATCCTAAACTTACAAAACCGTTTTCTTTAAAAAAAAGTGTATTAATTAAATTCCTTGCAATTGTGCCTCTACAACCCATTTTGGGGAACCCCGATTGGGATGGTGCGGGTTATCGCACATTCTCGGGTCTAGTGGAGCGAGATGCAGACCTCCGCAAGGAGCATTCGATCTCGATGGAATTTTGATGCAATTTTTAAGAAAAATGAGATTTCTATAAAATAAATAAACTTTATTTTTATTAAATATATTTATATATATAACTATTATCAAAATATCTACTTTAAATATATTATATATAACCCATGTTTTCTAAATCAAAGAAATCACAATTTCATGAAACTACTATTACAATCCAATACAAATTCCAATATTTCATTAAAATACCATATACAATGAAAACTAGGTTCTACTACTAGAAAATTTCACTTTTATAAAATATACATTTATGAAAACCCTAATGACGATAATTAAATACTTGAGGTGTATTTTGAAAATATATTAAACCATTTTTCCATAAAACCCTCTTAAGTTATATAAAATTACAATAAAGACCCTAGTAAATATAGATTTAAGCGGGACCAGTTCTCTTGAGCCTCAGGGAGCCGGAGAATATGGGTGCTTTCCTATCTAAGGTAGACAATCTAACAACGGTGTTATCAATACGGTAATTGTCTTTGAAAAAGACACAAATCTTGCCGTCGATGTGCAGCAGTTACCGATAACATTAAAACTAATTCAGGACTTCAATTTTGTTTAAAAGTCTGAATCGGTTCGAGTCATGGTCAAAACTGATTATAATCTATCTTGAATTTGATTCAAGTATAACTCCATTTCAATATTACTCCATGAATGCCAGAATACAATCCATATCAATATGAACATAACCGAACCGAACCATG
Source organism: Agapanthus africanus (assembly GCA_030015575.1). Lineage (NCBI taxonomy): Eukaryota > Viridiplantae > Streptophyta > Magnoliopsida > Asparagales > Amaryllidaceae > Agapanthus > Agapanthus africanus. The sequence goes on from CM057338.1 coordinate 125,641,070, forward strand.
GATATACTCTGATTACATGACTAGCCATTTATATCCATTCCGTTTACTGATATCATGGTTTCAGCAAGTCTTCCATTTACTACAATACAATACAATACAATCAGTACAATCAATACAATAAACATTACGGTGTTTATAGAGGGATAGACTGGTACGGAACATGTTAAAGGTGGCACGTGGTGGTCACTAAAAGACGTAATTATATCCATGCCGTTGTTCCATGGTATTATCGACGGAGCCTTGTACTACGGGTTACCAAAGTCCACAGTGTAAGTTGGACTCTTCTCGTATACACTGGCATATTCTGTACTAAGCTACAACAACTACGTTAGTATAACAAATATAACATTACATACTTCACATGTTCTATTCCCTGTCTATTCATCTCCTTCTTTTTTAGGACTTACCGAGCAATTGTTCGCTAATGACATTCCTATTTCTCTTCTTCTTTAGAATGTTGTCAGGAGGATCCGACTTTGAAGAGTTCAAGACCTGCCATGAGCACTTGGAGCAGACCCCTGAGCAGTACATTGAAGACCCTGAGCTATAGTCACTTGTACATAATTTCTTGGCAGTTCTTGCCATTGTTCAGGCATTGCTTTCCATCCTTATATTTATATTTCCAATTGTACCTGTAAAAAAATATTTAATAAATAAAGTTGATGTTCATTTATATTCATGTCTTCTTGTATACATATTTACTTTATATTGCTTAGATACGCTTAGCGTGTTTACTTCAGAGTAAATACATAGCGGGCCTGGCCGCGTACCTTCCCCGTACACTGGGAAGCGGGGTATGACAGGTTTTGTTGGCGGCCTATGTAGGTCAGTGCTGCATGGAACCCTATCATACAGGTCAGTTCTGCATGGACATACGGGTCAATTCTGCATGAAGTCCTAAGCAATATAACACAAGAATCAGCAATTAAAAACATTCTTTACAATTCATATTCCTTGAATCTTACAATTTCATATACTTTGAATCTATCCTACCTCTATTTTTCTTTCAAGGTTATGGATTCTCTAAACAACACCAGTACCAACTTCAATAACACACCACCACCTCTACCGCTTACGCCTACCATTGCTACTCCTATCAATGAGAAAACGGTACTGCTTGAGGCAATCCAAATCCTCCTGGAAGGACAGCAGTAGCAGACTGCTATATTAATGAACCGTCCAGAAGCGGAAGCGCCCGAAATGAAGCAATTCCGGTCTTTGCACCCAAAGCAATTTTCGGGAAAAGAGAGCCCTTTGGAAGCTGAAAAATGGGCTCAATGTATTAAGGATAACCTGGCAGCGGCACAAGTGCTAGAGATCGCTTGGGTTCGAGTTGCGAAGCTGCAACTCACTGACAACGCACGAGTTTGGTGGAAGGCTGAAGAAAGCCGTCTTGACCAACCGATCGAATGGAAAACCTTTCGCAACATGTTCGACGCGATACTTTCCAGAGACTGCCCGATTTGACATGGAACAGCAATTCATCCATCTACAACAGGGTTCGATATGGACTAAATCTGTGGATGAATATGGTGCTGAGTTTACCATGCTCAGTAGGTAAGATATGTCTCAATATTCGATTTCCAAATACACATACTACAGAGCTAACACAAGACCGCAACAGGTTCGCGGCACACTTGATACCGACTGCTGAGATCAGGTCTTGACGATTTCAGCAAGGGTTGGACCAGGAAATCCAAGCTGCCTTAACTACAAGGGATTTCCCAACCCATGACATGGCTTTGAAAGTTTCCCGTCGATATGAGGTAATGGTGAAGAAGAAGGGCAGATCTCAATCTGCCGGAGTGAAGCACCCTGCCCCTCAGATGGCAGGAGGAGCCTCTTCAAGGCCAACTTTTGAACCCAGGAGACCGGAAGAAACAAATAACCGGTCAAGCCCAGATTTTTGCTTCTATTGTTAGAGGGATGGACACCTGTGGAAGGACTATAGGCGCGCAAAAGGCCCGTGCTTAGTTTGTGGCGCATCCAGTCATGGAATTGGAACATGTCTTTATAGGCGCAACATAGTTCCAACTCACAATACTTATCCGTAGCGGCCAGCTATACAGGCTCCTACACCCCGTCTTGCTCTTCCAGCTCCACCTCTACGTGGGCCTCCTGCACAGTCTAATCGCCAATTCCATTAGGCACTGAGGAACATGCCTCGATGGCAAAGAAACATGCCCAAGGACAGAGGAATGTGCCTCCAGTTAGGAGGAATGTACCCCATAGACAGGCTTTCACTTTAGCAGCCGTAGAAGCCGAGACTGTAGACCATGGTAACCCTGGTAATTCGCTCATATCTTTTTTTTTCAATCTTACCAAAACTTTTGCATTCTTTCGTTCTTCCAAATATTTTTCATGCACTATCAATAGTTCTATCACCAAAATTTTCTTGAATCTGTTACACTTCCTTCTACAAATTTCGAGGACGAAATTTTTAAAAGGAGGGTAGAATGTAACAACCCTAAACTTTCTGTACATAATTTTTTTCCAAAATACAGAAAGGAACACTTAAGCCTGAGTACAACTTATAAATTTGATTTGCTTTTGAACAGCAATAAAGCACTTACATCTCATTGGTAAAGCCTTGCACTAATGTGACGTAGCCCTTGTGATCGAATCCCCCCAGCCATATATATTTTTAATTGATTTTTCTTTTAATCTTTTAGAAGCCCAAAATTTTACACGTGCACTACACATAAAATGAAAAGTCACAGATTAAACAAACACGTGCACTGAGTTATACCAAACGACACCAACACGTGGCCAAAATCCCACCGTCCCTTACCGGTTTTGGACCGGTGATATTGGGCCAACGACTGGCACCGCCGGGCTCCCCGTAGGGGATGCTCTCCAAAATTCAACCCCAGCACCCCTTGTCCTACCCTACTACCCCTTCTCTGCACATTTCCAGAGAATTAAAAATGGGCAGTAATCCACATTTTAATGCATATTTTAATTCTATTCCACATTACCGTAAACCCTAATTTTCCCTATAAATACCACACCACATTTCACCCCTCCTCATTCAGAATTTCATTACAAAAACTCTCTAAAATTTCCAAGTTCCAAGTTGTGCAAGTGGAGTTAGCAAAGGGTGAAGTTCCGACTACGTTTCGAGGAGATTCCGGCGACGAAACGACACCCCGACGGTTCTGAGAGCTTCCTCCTTCTCCCCTATTTCTTTATAACCTGTAAGTCCCTTTTCCCCTCCTCCATCTCTATTCTAAAATAATCTATTTTCAAAACTCGTCGGAAGCGGAGTTATTCCGACTTCCGACTCTCTTTTCTTTCAAAGCACAATTTCTCTTAAACAATAAATTACCACATCTTCTTATAATGATCAACAAACATAAATAAAGATATTAGAACAAGTTTTATCTCAAAATAATAAGTATTGCAATTTCTATTTCACCTTTACAGTAAAATACGATCATGTTTACATATTGCTTTTATTTAATGTTTTACCCTATTACCTTTAGAAAACTCACGAGGTAATGACCTACCTCATCACAACATTCATCCTTGACATAGCACGATGGTTTGTAAAACATTCTTTTAGGACAAAATATGACATTACATTTAAATACCCTAAACTTTCAAAACTGTTTTCTTTAAAAAGTGTATTAATTAAATTCCTTGCAATTGTGCCTCTACAACCCATTTTGGAGAACCCCGATCGGTATGGTGCGGGTTATCGCACATCCTCGGGCCTAGTAGAGCGAGATGCAGACCTCCGCAAGGAGCATTCGATCTCGATAGAATTTTGATGCAATTTTTAAGAAAAATGAGATTTCTACAAAATATATAAACTTTATTTTTATTAAATATATTTATATATATAACTATTATCAAAATATCTACTTTAAATATATTATATATATATTCCATGTTTTCTAAATCAAAGGAATCACAATTTCATGAAACTACCATTACAATCCAATACAAATTCCAGTATTTCATTAAGATACCATATAAAATGAAAACTAGGTTCTACTCACTAGAAAATTTCACTTTTATAAAATATACATCTATGAAAACCCTAAAGACAATAATTAAATACTTGAGGTGTATTTTGAAAATATATCAAACCATTTTTCCATAAAACCCCTCAAGTTATATTAAATTACAATAAGGACCTTAGTAAATATAGATTTAAGCGAGATCAGTTCTCTTGAGCCTCAAAGAGCCGGAGAATATGGATGCTTGTCTGTCTAAGGTAGACAATCTAACAACGGTGTTATCAATACGGAAATTGTCTTTGAAAAAGACAAAAATCTTGCCGTCGATGTGCAGCAGTTACCGATAACATCAAAACTAATTCAGGACTTCAATTTTGTTTAAAAGTCTGACTCGGTTCGAGTCATGGTCAAATCTGATTATAATATATCTTGAATTTGATTCAAGTATAACTCCATTTTAATATGAATCCATGAATTCCATAATACAATCCATATCAATATGAACATAACCGAACCGAACCATGGATATACTCTGATTTCATAACTAGCCATTTATATCCATTCCATTTACTGATATCATGGTTTCGGAAAGTCTTCCATTTACTACAAGGTAATATAATATAATCAGTACAATCAATACAATCAATACAATAAATATTACGGGGTTTATAAAGCGGTAGACTGGTACGGAACATGTTAAAAGTGGCACGAGGTGGTCACTAAAAGACGTAATTACATCCATGTCGTTATTCCGTGGTATTATCGACGGAGCCTTGTACTACGGGTTACCAAAGTCCATGGTGTAAGTTGGACTCCTCTCGTATACACTGGCATATTCTGTACCAAGCTACAATAACTACGTTAGTATAACAAATATAGCATTGCCTACTTCACCTGTTCTATTCCCTGTCTCTTCTTCTCCTTCTTTCTTTGGGACTTACCGAGCGATTGTTCACCGACGACATTCCTATTTCTCTTCTTCTTTGGAATGTTGTCAGGAAGATCCGACTTTGAAGAGTTCGAGACCATCCAGGAGCACTTGGAGCAGACCCTTGAGCAGTACACTGAAGACCCCGAGCTATAGCCACTTGTACATATTTTCTTTTCAGTTCATGCCATTGTTCAGGCATTGCTTTCCATCCTTGTATTTACATTTCCAGTTGTACCTGTAAAAGAATGTTTAATAAATAAAGTTGTTGTTCATTTATATTCATGTCTTCTTGTGTACATATTTACTTTATATTGCTTAGATACGTTTAGCGTGTTTACTTCAGAGTAAATACGTAGCGGGCATCACGTCGTCCCCTCCCTGTACACCGGGAAGCGGGGCGTGACAAGTACTTAAGAATGTTCTTCACAGCTGTCCAGTGTTTCTCCCTTGGATTTGATTGATACCTACTCACTACACCTAGTGAGTAAGCTATATCTAATCTGGTACATAACATCGCATACATGATTAACCTGACTACCTAAGTATAAGGTATCCCTTGCATGCGAGCTCTCTCCAAATTAATATTGAGAGACATCTCTTTGGAGAGAGTGATTCCTGAATAAGCGGGTAAATTACCACGCTTAGAATCTTCCATACTAAACCTCTTTAGTATGGTGTCTATGTACCTGGATTGGGACAATCACAACATCCGTTTAGATCTATCTCTATAGATCTTTATCCCCAGGATGTAGGAGGTATCGTCTAGATCTTTCATGGAGAACTTGTGTGATAAGAAGAGCTTGACCGAGTGTAGCATAAGAATATCATTTCCTATTAAGAGTATGGAATTCACGTATAATACGAGAAAGACAACCTTACTCTCTACAGCCTTCTTGTATATACATGGTTCATCTACGTTTTTGATGAAGTCAAACTCTTTGATAGATTCATCGAAACAGATGTTCCAGCTCCGCGATACCTGCTTAATCCGTAAATTGATTTAAGCAGCTAGCATACGCTTCCGCTGCTCCCACTAATTACAAAGCCCTCTGGCTGTGCCATGTACACGTTCTCTTCTAAATCATCATTTAGAAAAACGGTCTTGACGTCTATCTTCCAGATTTCGTAGTCATGGTATGCAGCAATGGCAAGTAGGATCCTGTTGGACTTAAGCATAGCGATAGGAGAAAATGTTTCATCATAGTCGACACTAGGTTGTTGACGAAAACCCTTTGCTACACGTCTAGCTTTGAAAGTCTCAACTTTTTCATCTACACCAATTTTCTTCTTAAAGATCGACTTGCCCCCTATAGGTTTTATCCCTTCAGGAGCAACTTCCAAAGTCCATACTTTGTTGGTGTACATAGATTTCATCTTAGATCGTATAGCATCCAACCATTTCACAGAGTCCCCACTTGTGATGGCCTGCTCGAAACTAGTTAGGTCATCATCTTCCACGATGCAATCCTCGCTCCCATCGTCTATGAAAAAACCGTAGTATCTCTCAGATGGATGAGGAACCCTACTAGATCTGCGGAGTGGCTGCGGTTCGTCGGAGGCTATTGAATCTTCCGGTTCTACCAAATTTTCAGATATAGTTTGTGTAGCTGGAACTTCTTCCAGCTCTACCTCATGACCATTAATTTCTTTCACAAGAAATCCCTTTTCTAACAAGGTGGCATGTCGAGAAACAAACACCTTTTGTTCCTCGGTGTGGTAGAAGATATACCCTCGCGATTGTTTGGGATATCCTATAAACATGCACAGAACTAACCTTGCCTCGAGCTTGTCTGGATTTTGTGTTTTCACATAAGCCGGACAACCCCATATCTTAACATAATTAAGGCATGGTCTCTTTCCTTTCCATATCTCATATGGAGTGGTAGGCACGGATTTGGTGGGAACCATATTCAATTGGTCTGCAGCTGTCTCAAGTGCATGGCCCCAAAAGAAAATAGGTAACTCAGCAACACTTATCATAGAGCGCACTATATCTAATAAGGTGCGGTTCCTCCGCTCCGATACTTCATTGTGTTGTAGTGTATACGGAGGAGTAAGTTGAGAAAGAATCTCATTATCTTTTAAATAGTCACGAAATTCCGTACTCAAGTATTCTCCTTCTCGATCAGATCGAAAGATTTTAATACTTTTACCTTTCTGGTTCTCTACTTCGTTCTTATATTTCTTGAATTTCTCAAAAGCTTCAGACCTATATTTCAACAGGAACACATGTCCGAATCTTGAGAGATCATCAGTGAATGCAATAAAGTACGAGAAACCATTCCTGGCATATGTAGACATAGGACGGCATACATTACTATGTATCAGTCCAAAGAGTTCAGTAGCTCTTTCTCCGTGTCCAGTAAACGGAGTTTTGGTCATTTTACCTTTGAGACATGACTGGCAAGTTTCATAAGATGTAAATTCAAACGGATTCAAATATCCATCTTTATGCAACTTAGCTAGTCTTGTCGCATTGATATGATTTAGTCTACTATACCAAAAGAAAGCTTCGTTCATCTTTGAACTTTTCCTCTTGTGTGTGTTCTGTACATTTAGAAATTTCGTTTGATTTAGAACGTATATACTATTACATAACGTACCAAACCCAATCAATACTTGATTGAGAAAAATGTTCATACATTATCCTCTAATGTGAAATTATATTCTTCTTTAGTTAGCAAAGAAACTGATATAATATTGCACATCATCTTTGGTACGCAGTAACAGTCATTCAGAATCAATATATTACCAGTTAGTAACACTAGGTGATATTCGCCAACTGCTTTGGCTGCAACAATTGTACCATTCCCTACTACTAGAGACTTATCACCCTTTCCAATTCTCTACCTCTCTTTAGCCCATGAAACAAATTACATACGTAGGATTCTGATCCGGTATCCAATACCCAGGATGTAGAGCAAACTGAGAAACAGTTCTCGGTAACGAACACACCCGAAGAAGATACATCAGTATGCTCCTTCTTAATTCGGGTGGCGTGGGAATCCGGGCATTCCCCTATTTCTTGCTCAGACTTATGACATTCATAAGATAGAGGGGAACCTAGCCCAGTATAATAAGTGGGTTCGGTCAATACATCAATATTATTATCTTGATTAAGACGTGTCATTGGTCACTACCTGGAGAGAGAGAGAGAGAGAGAAGGAACCACTTTAGCGTGCGCTCTTGCAAGATTAGATTGGTTATTATCTTATCTAATCAGGATGGCTTCTACAATTTTTATCAAATCTTCCTTCAAACCATAAAAAGTAAGATTAGCCGGGATTAATTACACCCTACAAGTTCGCCAATCGGTCAACCAGGCAGGTATTGGTACTCCGAAAGAGTCTCCCCATGCTTTTGCATGGAACTAATTAAATAATCTCTTTTTCGCTGAGGTATAACCCCGTTAACACCTTTCTTAGACACCTAATGGATCGGCTAATTGTTGTAGGGTGTTTTTTCGTCACCCCATTTAGATGGGAATACGCGCGCTTGTCAGGCGCACTACAGATTTCCCCTGCCTAGGGTAGGCCGGGGTTTATTGATTGCGGAGATCCGAATCTCCGGCAGCCGCGAACTAAGCTACCGTTAATTACCCCTCACCTCTAGAGCGAGAGAACCTCCGATTGATGGGTGAAACAGGTCATGCGAACTCAATGTGCAGTGTTGTGTTTTGAAAGGGTTTTGTATATATCGGGGGCTCCGCAGAGTTTTTACGTGTGGGGAAAAGGCGTTCAAAGGACGCGTGGGGGCCAGTGCCTCACGTGCGTAGCATGCAGGCGCCTCACGTGCTCGGCACGTGGGTAGGGTACGCGGGTGCCGGGCGCCAGCACCCCACGTGCTTGGCATGCGGTTGCCGGGCGTCAGCAGGAAAAGGGACTTTGTCCCTACACTGGGAGCTGTGCTCCCGATTTGACTTATGGAGTTGAACTCCTGATAGAGAGGACAAGTGGGCTTAGCCCCTATACTGGGAGTTGTACTACCAAAAAAAATTGTACGCGAATAGTCGCCGGGAAACACTGCTAGATAGCCACGCTCCATAACCTCGACCAAGTGACTAAAGGAGAACCCCGTTGTCAAAAGCATCCACTCGGATGCTCGCGACTGCGGTGTTCCGCCCAAGTGCACTTCGTTGACGGCATTGAGGGTGCGGCTATCTATTAAAGTTCCCGGCGAGCATTCGATCATTATATCGGGAATCTTATTGAATTACCCGACTGACTATTGAAACGTGTTTTCAGTTTGAGACTTAAATGCAAGATTTATTGGATTAGGTATGAAATCCGAGATATGAGATATTCCGGATTTATGATGTCTAAGGAAAATGCGGATTTTAATTATTGTAGTTTTCATTTCTTTTTTTGCGACCGTAAGTGTAATATGTGGTGTATTCCCGATCTCGTTGCTATATGTTAATGACATTCGGGATACACATATTTACTTACGTTGATGACATGTGATGTTATATGTTGCTTCTCATATATTATATTGGATCGTCGTGATTGAATAGCCAGTGGTTTTTACGTGAGATGAGAATTTTTCAATATTCATTCATGTAAATATTTGTATGTAATATTCTTTTATTGGGACACTTCCGGTTTGAAGATGATGTCACCATTGATGTAACAACCCTAAACTTTCTGTACAATTTTTTTCAAAAATACAGAAAAATACGATTTTACACATAACTACCTCCGACTTATAAAAACATTTTTCTACAAGATGTGTATTTTAGCAAATCTTTGCAAATGCGCCTGTACAACTCATTTCGAGCAACCCATTCGGGATGGTGCGGATTATCGCACATCCTCGGACTTGGTAGAGTGAGATGCAGACCTCCGCAAGGAGCATACGATCTCGAAAGATTTAAAATACAATTTTATTTAGAAAATATGATTTCTATTACAAATAAAACTTATGTTTTTAATAAATATATATGTAATTAATATCAAAATATCTATTTTTAATATTTATAATATTCCACATTTCCAAAATTTAAGAAAAACATTCCATTTATAAGAAAATACAATACAATTCGAATATTACAAATAAATACCATATATTATGAAATTAGGAATTATTCACTAGAAATGCCATATTGATAAAATATGCATCCATGAAAATTCTAAAGACGATAATAAAATACTTGAGGTGTATTTTGAAAATTATACAAAATTATTTTTACATAAAACCACCTCAAGTTATACTAAATTACAATAAGGACCCTAGTAAACATAGGTTTAAGCGGGACTAGTCTCTTGAGCCTCAGGGAGCCGGAGATATGGGTGCTTACCTATTTCAGGTAGACAACTTAACAAACGATGTTATCAACACGGTAATTATCTTTGAAAAAGACACAAATCCTGCCGTCCATGTGCGGCAGTTACCGATAACACCGTAACATAATTCAGGATTCAATTTCTTTTCTAATTATCTGACTCAGACCGAGTCTCGATATAATTAATCTGACTTGAATATGATTCAAGTACAAACTACAATTCAACATGAATCCATGAATCTATATATTCAATCTGTTCAATCCAATCAATCTATATTGACCGAACCGAACCATGGATATACATCCATACATGATTCTCCAGTTACATCCATTTACTGATATCATGGTTTCGGCAAGTCATCCATCAATACAATTCAATTTACAACACAATACATTCCGTACAATCAATACTATAAACGCTGCGTGGTTATAAAGGGGTAGACTGGTACGGAATATGTTAAAGGTGGCACGAGGTGGTCACTTAAGACATAATTACATCCATGTCGTTATTCTATGGTATTATCGACAGAGCCTTGTACTCTATATACCGTAGTCTCTGGTCTAGTAAGACTTCTCTCGTATACACAGACATCTTCTGTACCAAGTACAAACAACAGCGTTAACACTAAATACAAAATTATAACAATATACTCTCCATTCTGTCTATTCCATTCTTGTCTATTTACGGGACTTACCGAGCGATTTGTTCGCTGACGACATTCCTTCTCTTAATTCTTTGGAATGTTGTCAGGCGGATCGGACCTTCAGGAGATCTAGCCCACCGGCGAGGATTTGGACCGGCTAGCTTTCGACCCAGAGCTTTAGATTCCTTGTACACATTTACATTCTGTATTTTCCATTTCTGTTATGCCACTGTTTAGGCATTGCTTTCCATTCCATGTATTTATCTTTTCAGATTTATTGTAAAAAGAATGTTAATAAATAAAGTTGATGTTCATTTACATCCTGTCTCTTGTGCATTTTACTTATATTGCTTAGATACGCTTAGCGTGTTTACTTCTGAGTAAGTACGTAGCGGCCTCGTCACGTCCTCTGCCCGTATACTGGGAAGCGGGGTGTGATAGGTTTTGTTGGCGGCCCATGCAGGTCTGAGCTGTATGGAATCCTACCTTGCAGGTCCGATATGTGTGAACATACAGGTCAGTTCTGTATGGACATACAGGTCAGTTCTGCGTGGACAACCTAAGCAATATGACACAAGAACCAGCAACTTAAAACATTCTTTACAATTCATATTCCTCGAATCTTCCAATCCCATATATTTTGAATCTGTTCTAACCCAATTTTTTTCTTCCAATGTTATGAATTCCCCAAACAACACCAGCACGAATGTTAACAACACTCTTCCACCACTACCACTTACACCTGCCGTCGATGTTCCGATCAATGAGCAGACGGTTTTGCTTGAGGCGATCTGCAGCCTCCTGGAAGGACTGCAGCAACAGACTACTATATTATTTAACCGACCAGAAACGGAAGCAACCGGTATAAAGCGCTCTGCCACCCAGATGGCAGGAGGAGCCTATCCTATACAACCTTTAAAACCTAAGAGATAGAAAGAAACAATTAACCAATCAAGTCCAGGTTTTTTTTTTCTATTGCAAGAGGAATAGACATTTGGTGAAGGACTGTAGGCGCGCCAAAGGCCTGTGTTTAGTTTATGGCGCATCCAATCATGGAATTGGAAACTGTCCTTATAGACGCAACCCAGATCACACACCAACCAACTACCCGTAGGGGCCAGCTATCCAGGCTCCTGCACCTCGCATTGCACTCCCTGTTCCACCATCTCCACAGCCTAATTGTCAATTCCATCGGGCACTGAGGAGCATGCCTCGAGGGCAGAGAAACATGCCTCAAGGACAAAGGAATGTACCTCCAGCTAGAAGGAACGAACCACGACGTCAGGCTTTCCTTTTAGCGGCCGAAGAAGTAGAAGCCGTAGACCAAGGTAAACCTGGTAATTTCCTCAACTCTTTTCAAATTTTTTGCATTCTTTCATTCCTTCACATATTTTTCACTACCAATAGTCCTATCACCAAACTTTTCTTGAAATCATTACACTTTCTTTTTACAGATTTCGAGGATGAAATTTTTATAAGGAGGGTAGAATGTAACAACCCTAATTTTTATGTACAATTTTTTTCAAAAATACAGAAAAGGGTACTTGAGCCTGAGCATAAATTATAAGTTTGTTTTGCTTCAGAACAGCAAGAAGGAGCTTGTAGCTCATTGGTAAGACCTTGAACTGCTGAACCAAAGCACCAGAGTTCAAATCCCATCAACCACACATTTTTTAATTAAATTTCTTTTAATCTTTTAGAAGCCCAAGAGTCTACACATGCACTACACGTAATAGGATAACTTACAGATTAAACAAACGGGTCCACGAGTCAAGACGAAGAGACGAGGACACGTGGCAGAGAGACGCGGCTCGACTCGGGTCGGCGACGCGCGCGAATCGGCCGCCGCCGCCGGTCCGACTCAGTCGAAACCCTAATTTTCTTGAATTCTCTGCAACCTTTTACCTACCCCATAACCCTTATATTATTTAAATTCCCTTCACATTTACAGAGCAACTTAAAACTCTCATTTAATCCATTTTAATATAACTTTTTAATATACCTTTCATTACCCTAAACCTTAATTTTTCCTATAAATACCACACCTAAAATCATCCCTCCTCACTCCCAAATCCCTACCCAAACTCTCAAGAGAATTCCCAAGTCTTTTGTGTGCAAGTGGAGTTAGCAAAGGGCGAAACTTCGACGAACTTCCGACGACGATCTGAGGAGATTCCGACGACGAAACGACGCACCGGCACCTCCCATCTCTTCCTCCTTCTCTCTTCTAGTCAATTAACCCATAAGTCCCATTCTTCCTTCTCATCTTGATCTCTAAAAAGTTCTTTTTCTAAAACCCGACGGAAGCGGAGTTAGTCCGACTTCCGATTCGGTTTTCGTTAAAAATCTATATTTTTCTTAATCAAGTTAACTTCATATTCTCACATATGGCTTAAAAAAACATTAACAAAACCATTAAATCAAGATTCACCATAAAAGAATCATTATTGTAACTTTTATCACACTTTTACAGTAAAATACCATATAGTTTAGTTTCGACATAAATGCTTATAATTCCTTGCTATACCTTTAAATAGTTCACGAGGTAATGACCTATCTCATCACAACACACATATCTAACATAGCACGATGAAAATTTGGGAACATAGAATTGGAAAAAATACGATTTTACACATAACTACCTCCGACTTATAAAAACCTTTTTCTACAATATGTGTATTTTAGCAAATCTTTGCAAATGCGTCTCTACAACCCATTTCGGGAATCCGTTCGGGATGGTGTGGATTATCGCACATCATCAGGCTTAGTAGAGTGAGATGCAAACCTCCGCAAGGAGCATACGATCTCGAAAAATTTAAAATACAGTTTTCTTTAGAAAATGTGAATCCTATTATAAATAAAAATTATATTTTTAATAAATAAATATATATGTAATTAATATCAAAATATCTATTTTTAATATTTATAATATTCCATATTTCCAAAATTCAAGAAAAACATTCCATTTACAAGAAAATACCATACAATTCCAATATTACAAATAAATACCATATATTATGAAATAAGGTTTTATTCACTAAAAATGTCACATTGATAAAATATACATCCATGAAAACTCTAAAGACGATAATAAAATACTTGAGATATATTTTGAAAATTATACAAAATTATTTTTACATATACCCCCTCAAGTTATACTAAATTACAATAAGAACCCTACTAAACATATGTTTAAGCGGGACCAGTCTCTTGAGCCTCAGGGAGCCGGAGATATGGGTGCTTTCCTATTTCAAGTAGATAACTTAACAAACGGTGTTATCAACACGGTAATTGTCTTTGAAAAAGACAAAAATTCTGCCGTCCATGTGCAGCAGTTACCGATAGCACCATAATATAATTCAGTATTCAATTTCTTTTCTAATTGTCTGATTCAGACCGAGTCTCGATATAATTAATTTGACTTGAATATGATTCAAGTACAAACAACAATTCAACATGAATCCATGAATCTATATATTCAATCTGTTCAATCTAATTAATCTATATTGACCAAACCGAACCATGGATATACATCCATCTACATGATTCTCCAGTTACATCCATTTACTGATATCATGGTTTCGACAAGTCATCCATCAATACAATTCAATTTACAACACAATACATTCCGTACAATCAATACAATCAATACTATAAACGCTATGGGGTTATAAAGGGGTAGACTGGTACGGAATATGTTAAAGGTAGCACGGGGTGATCACTTAAGACGAAATTACATCCATGTCGTTGTTCCATGGTATTATCGACGGAGCCTTGTACTCCATATACCGTAGACTCTGGTCTAGTGAGACTCCTCTCGTATACACTGGCATCTTCTGTGCCAAGCTACAAACAACAGCGTTAACACTAAATACAATATTATAACAATATACTCTCCATTCTTTCTATTCCATTCTTGTCTCTTTACGGGACTTACCGAGCGATTTGTTCGTTGACAACATTCCTTCTCTTTCTTCTTTGGAATGTTGTCAGGTGGATCGGATGTTCAGGAGATCAAGGCCACCAACGAGGATTTAGACGAGCTAGCTTTCGACCCAGAGCTTTAGATTCCATGTACACATTTACATTCTATAATTTCCATTTCTGTTATGCCACTACTTCGGCATTGCTTTCCATTCCATGTATTTATCTTTTCAGATGTATTGTAAAAAGAATATTAATAAATAAAGTTGTTGTTCATTTATATCCCGTCTCTTGTGCATTTTACTTATATTGCTTAGATGCGCTTAGCATGTTTACTTCTGAGTAAATACGTAGTGGCATCGTCTCGTCCTCTGCCCATATACTGGGAAGCGGGGCATGACAGGTTTTGTTGGCGGCCTATGCAGGTCAAAGCTGTATGGAACCTTACCATGCAGCTCCGATATGTATGGACATACAGGTCAGTTCTGTATGGACATACAGGTCAGTTCTGTGTGGACAACCTAGGTAATATGACACAAGAACCAGAATTGAAAACATTCTTTACAAATTATATTCCTTAAATCTTCCAATCCCATATATTTTGAATCTGTCCTAACCGAAAAAAATTCTTCCATGGTTATGGATTCCCCAAACAACACCAGAACGAATGTCAACAACAGTCCCCCACCACACCACTTACACCTGACATCATCGCTCCGATCAATGAACAGACGGTTTTGCTTGAGGCGATCCGCAGCCTCCTGGAAGGGCTGCAGCAGCAGACTGCTATATTATTGAACCGACCAGAAGCGGAAGCAAAGCGCTCTGCCACCCAGATGGCAGGAGGAGCCTATCTTACACAACCTTCAAAACCCAAGAGACAGAAAGAAACAATTAACCAATTAAGTCCAGGTTTTTGTTTCTATTGAAAGAGGAATGGACATTTGGTGAAGGACTGTAGGTGCGCCAAAGGCCTATGTTTAGTTTGTGGCGCATCCAATCACGGAATTGGAAACTGTCCTTATAGACGCAACCCAGATCACACACCCACCAACTACCCGCAGCGGCCAGCTATCCAGTCTCCTGCACCTCGCATTGCACTCCCTGTTTCACCACCTGCACAGCCTAATCGCCAATTCCATCGGGCACTAAGGAACATGCCTCTAGGGTAGAGAAGTATGCCCTAAGGACAAAGGAATGTACCTCCAGATAGGAGAAATGAACCACGGCGTCAGGCTTTCATTTTAGCGGCTGAAGAAGTAGAGGCCGTAGACCAAGGTAAACCTGGTAATTTCCTCAACTCTTTTCAAATCTTTCGCATTCTTTCATTTCTTCACATATTTTTCATACACTACCAATAGTCCTATCACCAAACTTTTCTTGAAACCATTACACTTTCCTTTTACAAATTTCGAGGACGGAATTTGTATAAGGAGAGTAGAATGTAACAACCCTAAACTTTCTGTACAATTTTTTTCAAATTTACAGAAAGGGGTACTTGAGCCTGAGCACAAGTTATAAGTTTGTTTTGCTTCAAAACAGCAAGAAGGAGCTTGTAACTCATTGGTAAGACCTTGAACTGCTGAACCAAAGCACCAAAGTTCAAATCCCATCAACCACATATTTTTTTAATTAAATTTCTTTTAATCTTTTAGAAACCCAAGAGTCTACACATGCACTACACATAATAGGGTAATTTACAGATTAAACAAACAGGTCCACGAATCAAGACGAAGAGACGACGACGCGTGGCAGAGAGACGCGGCTCGACTCGAGTCGGCGATTCGCGCGAATCGTCCGCCGCCGGTCCGACTTAGTCGAAACCCTAATTTTCTTGAATTCTCTTCAACCTTTGACCTACCCCATAACCTTTATATTATTTAAATTCCCTTCACATTTACAGAGCAAATTAAAACTCCCATTTAATCCATTTTAATATAACTTTTTAATATACCTTTTCATTACCCTAAACCCTAATTTTTCCTATAAATACCACACCTAAAATCACCCCTCCTCACTCCCAAATCCCTACCCAAACTTTCAAGAAAATTCCCAAGTCTTTTGTGTGCAAGTGGAGTTAGCAAAGGGTGAAACTTTGACGAACTTCCGACGATGATTCGAGGAGATTCCGACGACGAAACGACGCACCGGCACCTCCCATCTCTTCCTCCTTCTCTCTTCTAGTCAATTAACCTGTAAGTCCCATTCTTCCTTTTCATCTTGATCTCTAAAAAGTTCTTTTTCTAAAATCCGACGGAAGCGGAGTTAGTCCGACTTCCGATTCGGTTTTCTTTAAAAATTTATATTTTTATTAATCAAGATAACTTCATATTCTCACATATGGCTTAAAAAATATTAACAAAACCATTAAATTAAGATTCGCCACAAAAGAATCATTTTTGTAACTTTTATCACACTTTTACAGTAAAATACCATATCGTTTAGTTTCGACATAAATCCTTATAATTCCTTACTATACCTTTAAATAGTTCATGAGGTAATGACCTGCCTCATCACAACAGACATATCTAACATTGCACGATGGAAATTTGGGAACATAAATTTAGGGAAAAGGCGATTTTACAAATAACTACCTCCGACTTATAAAATCCTTTTTCTGCAAGACGTGTATTTTAGCAAATCGTTGCAAATGCGCCTCTACAACCCATTTCAGGGAATCTGCTCAGGATTATTGCACATTGTCGGGCTTAGTAGAGTGAGATACAGACCTCCGCAAGGAGCATACGATGTCGAAAGATTTAAAATGCAATTTTCTTTAGAAAATATGATTTCTATTATAAATAAAACTTATATTTTTAATAAATAAATATATATGTAATTAATATCAAAATATCTATTTTTAATATTTATAATATTCCACATTTCCAAAATTCAAGAAAAACATTCCATTTACAAGAAAATACCATACAATTCCAATATTATAAATAAATACCATATATTATGAAATTAGATTTTATTCACTAGAAATGTCACATTGATAAAATATACATCCATGAAAACTCTAAAGACGATAATAAAATACTTGAGATGTATTTTGAAAATTATACAAAATTATTTTTACATAAATCCCCCTCAAGTTATACTAAATTACAATAAAGTCCCTAGTAAACATAGGTTTAAGTGGGACCAGTCTCTTGAGCCTCAGGAAGCCAGAGATATGGGTGCTTGCCTATTTCAGGTAGACAACTTAACAAACTGTGTTATCAACACGGTAATTGTCTTTGAAAAAGACACAAATCCTGCCGTCCATGTGCAGCAGTTACCGATAGCACCATAACATAATTCAGAGTTCAATTTCCTTTCTTATTGTCTGACTCAGACCGAGTTTCGATATAATTAATCTGATTGGAATATGATTCAAGTACAAACTACAATTCAACATGAATTCATGAATCTATATATTCAATATGTTCAATCTAATCAATCTATGTTGACCGAACCGAACCATGGATATACATCCATCTACATGATTCTCCAGTTACATCCATTTACTGATATCAAGGTTTTGGCAAGTCATCTATCTTTACAATTCAATTTACAACACAATATATTCCTTACAATCAATACAATCAATACTATAAACGCTACGTGGTTATAAAGGGATAGACTGGTACGGAATATGTTAAAGGTGGCACGAGGTGGTCAATTAAGACGTAATTATATCCATGTCATTGTTCCGTGGTATTATCGACGGAGCTGTTCCCCTCCGAATGGCGGCCAAGACATGGGCGTCTTGCTTGAGATTCAGGGCAGATGCTATATGGTTTTATCCGTCCACCTCTCCGAAGATGCCAAGTTGATTTATGGCACCGTGTATCGGAGGTTTAGACGGATGCGGCCGATGTAGCACACTTCATCATATTCCCCCTCGTTTGAAGGGTTTTTGATTGTGGGGACGCTCTTCCTTGCAGGCGCAAGCCCCTGCAGTTAATTACGCTACCGCATCGCGGTAACAACTTTCTCCTTCTCCAGATGGTCACTTCGTGTCGTGGGTGTTTGTTTTGTTTGTGGTTGCCCGTGAATTGTATACGGAGACTAATTTATGTTGTCGCCCGTAGGACGTGGATTAGTCCAAATCCGTATTTTCTTAGATTTGGGTTTGGGGTTTTGGTTTAAGGATACGTTAGCCATATTTGAGGCTAAGATCAACTTAAACGTTTGTTAAGGATATGTTAGTCTAATTTCCAGACTAAGATCGACTTAACGGGATCGTTTAGATCCGAGAAAAGAGCATTTGGAGGCTCTATTGTTCCAGTTTAGGGACATAGTTGTCCATTGAATGTATGGCCGTCGGGACCCGTCACCTCTCTGACGACGTTGAAGGATTACAACGACAGATGTCAGAGGAGTTCAGAGATGTACCCTTGAACCAAAGTTGGTTGGGAGATCTATAGTCCAATTTGGGACTAAAGTCTGTTTGAAGGTTTTGGTTTAAGGATACGTTAGCCATATTTGAGGCTAAGATCAACTTAAACGTTTGTTAAGGATACATTAGTCTAATTTGAGACTAAGATCGACTTAACAGGATCATTTAGATCCGACAAAAGAGCATTTGGGCTCTATTGTTCCAGTTTAGGGACGTAGTGGTCCATTGCCAGTTTAGGGACATGGTGGTCCAATTTCCAGTTTAGGGACATGGTGTTCCATCGCCAGTTTAGGGACATGGTGGTCCAATTTCCAGTTTAGGGATATGGTGGTCCATTTTTATGTATGGCCATCGGAACCCGTCACCTCTCTGACGTCGTTGAAGGATTACAACGATAGGTGTCAGAGAAGTTCAGAGATGTACCCTTAAACCAATGAGTTGGTTGAAAGAGCAGATGTGCTCAGTTCAAGATGAATTGAGGACTTATGGCCAATTTGGGCTAAGTCCAATTATATTTGAAATATTGGCCCCTTTAGGCCATTAGACATTTGTCTGGGTTCAGCCCCTCATCATTCAGCAGTGCTAAACAGGAGTTTGAGGGGTCTGACAACATTTTTTCTTTGGCTGAGCACTGACCATTCATCATGGCTCTGGGATTTTATTTTTGAATGTTATATGAAATGATCAAGTTTGGAAGAATGTAGTTGGGATTCAACCAAAGGAGAGATCTTGTCTCAAGAAAGCTTAGCTGATTTGGGCTAAGGCTGATTTGAAAATAGTGTTAAACACTAGCACATATCTGGAGGTCACGTGTTCCCACGTGACGCATTTAAAGTAGTGTTAAACAGTGGAGACAAAATGTTCAAAATAGTGTTAAACACTAGAAAGGAAAGCGTCACGTGGGGTCACGTGAGGCATTGCCTCAAAGCTTCTTTTCTTCAGGGATCTTTTCAAGGGTCACGTGGGGGCACGTGACCTTAGTTCTTTTCATGAACAGAGATCTTTTAAGTCTCCTTATTTTAAGAATTGAATTCTCTATAAGGTTAAACCCTAATTATGATTTTGGAGGAATTAAATTCCTATTGTGAAAGAATTAAATTCTTATTTAGCATAAAACCTTGATTTCTTTTTAAAGGAATTAAATTCCCAGATATGTAAAAGAATTAAATTCTTGATTAGGGTTAAACCCTAGTTTCATTTTGGGAGGAATTGAATTCCTGTGAGTTTGGGAGAATTAAATTCTCATAGAGGGTTAAACCCTAGTTTTGTTTTAGGAGAATTAAATTCTCAAAACTCAATTCCCCTTCTAAATTTAGGATCTGCATGGCAGGATCTCGACCCGATGAGAATTAAATTCTCAACTTATGGGGAGATGTGCTCTATGCAGATCTTCAACCAGAAGAAGAACTAAGTTCTTTTTTCTATAAGAGTTAAACTCTTGGATTGAGAATTATATTCTCTTTTTAAAGTTTTGATTCCCTTTCTTTTCTCACCTAGGGTTTTCTTTGTTGAGAATTAAATTCTCCTCTCTTTTCTTCTCTCTTGAGAATTAAATTCTCCTCTCTCTGTTCTTCTCTCCAAAAAGGTCCCTCTCCTCTTCTTTTCTTGGCTCCTATTTATAGGAGAAGGAAAAGAATCAATTTGTTTAGCAAATCTCTCATTGAAAGATTTGATTTGTTTTCATATTTAATATGAGCCTTTAGATCATTCAGTGAATTTTATTCACCGTTGGATTTTAAATCCAAAAGATATTCTGTTTGTTATTTCGGTGAGATTTGGGGAAATCTTTCCTTTTCTAGGATTTTTCCATAAATTGGTGATATTTAATCACCCTTGGATCTTTAATCCGACGGTCCCCATAATCCTTTTCCATTTGGAAAGATTTAGAAGCTTTTAGAATTTAATTCTATTAACTGTAAGGCTTTCGAAACCAGTCACGTGCTGGCACGTGACCCTTGGTCACGTGTGAGCACGTGACCCCCAATTGAGTTCTTTAACGGCCGCTTATTTATGCTTCAGTTTTAACCATCACATGTCAACACGTGACCATTGGTCACGTGTGAGCACGTGATACCTCATTGAGGTAACTTCTGATTTTTAATCAGGGAACAGATTTTAGAATTTAATTCTATTCATTATTTTAGAGGCCTTAAGAGCCCATCACGTGTCTACGCATGACCCATGGTCATGTGTGAGCACGTGATGCCCCATTGGGGTTTTTTCTGAGTTTTTATTATATCTTTTAACTCCTCCAGCGGGTTCTTAAAGGTCCATCACGTGTGGACACGTGATACCTCATAACTTTTGATCCTGGATGAATTATGAGGCCCATAATATATCAAATCGAAGGGTTTTTCGAGATACTTCCAATACCATCAGAATTAAATAGTTCCTCCTTCAGGAGTTTATCAAAATACTGGCCGGAAGATACTGGTTCGCATTTCCTTAAGTGTATCGCTGCCATTTGATACCTTGGACTCCTTTGCGCAGAAATTTTTGGCGGGAACAAATGCCCCCCACTACTTTTCCCACGTAAGTATGTGCGTGGGTGAAGTAGTGCAGAGTTATGCATAGCGTATGACCAGTTTCGGGTTGGTATATAACTTTCAGAATCTTGATCTGAGAAGATAACGAGCGGACACAAGTGTCGTCATTTATCATTGACTCAAATCTCGACTCTTAAGAGATATAGTTCCAAACTCTCAACTCCATGAGCCGCACCCTTCTATTTCTTTATGTCTTACTCTGGCGTGAAGTAGTTTATACGCTCATGAGTAATTTCTCCATTTCAGTGGCATGTAGTTTTGGCAAGTGTGGCTCATAGATGGTCCATCTTGACCTCTTTGCAGTGCGGTGATAGCTTAGGAGACAGGGTTAGGATCTGCCACCTAAGACTTTTCATCTTTATGAGCCGTGAGGGTCTCATAAAGACTTTTCTCCCTGCGAGTCGAGAGGATCCCGCAGGTGTATTTTCTCCTTAGGGGTCGTGAGGACTCCTAAGTGTGTTTTCTTTTGAAAGTCGTAAGGATCTCACAAGAGAATTTTCCCGCTTATAAGTCGAGAGGACTCGTAAGTGGTTGTTTCCCTCCTTGTCGAGATTCGACTTTGGAGAGTGTGACCCGTGGATAGTATGCAAGAGACCGTTTTGGATCGACTTGCAGGGTCCCAGTGCTTAGGAAACAGGTTTTCTTTTAATCCCCGCTGCCTAAGGCTTTTCCTCACGAGTCGAGACGAATCGAGCATTTCTCGCAAAGACACTAATTTCCTCACGAGTCGAGACGAATCGAGCATTTCTCGCAAGAATGTCCTAACGTCACAGTTAACCTCTGCTCTTTACGACAAAGGTCCATTAGGGTCTGTGGTACTAGGATTTTGGCCGTCGTACCATCGCGTTGGCTGATGTATTCCTCGATAGGCAGTTTTGCTGTTCAAGTAGCCTTGCGACAAGTCGTGTCTCTGATCCCTTCGGGGGCTGGATAAGACGTCTTCAAGCAATCCTCCTAGGCAGTTTGACCGTCGGAAGAGCAAGCGTTAGGAATTTTGCTATGCCGCTTTTTACTTGAGGTTAGGCTCATTTTGGAGAGCCCCGATGAGTCATAACCACTCCGCGCTGGTGTGGGATGATCTCCGATAGTCTTTCGGGCTTTATATGACTTGCCGTTAAAACCCTGAAGCTAGGAATTTGGCCTTTGCTTCGTTTGCTGGCATTGCGTCCTCTGTAACGAGAGGAATGTCGTGGTTGTCTCTAGGTTGCTGGTGAACCGTCGAGGTTTAGAACTAGGGATTTTGCCATGGCTCCTTTTGGTGATGTTGCGTCTGTTGTATCGAGACGAACGTCGAGGTGGTGACCACTCCGCACTGGTTCGAGATGATCTCCGATTGTCTTTCAGGTTTTATATGACTTGCCGTTAAGACCCTGAAGCTAGGAATTTGGCCTTTGCTTCGTTTGCTGGCACTGCGTTTGCTGTATCGAGACGAATGTCGCGGTTGTCTCTAGGTTGAATGTGAACCGTCGAGGTTTGGAACTAGGGATTTTGCCGTGGCTCCTTTTAGTGATGTTGCGTCTGCTGTGTCGAGATGAACGTCGAGGTGGTGACCACTCCGCAATGGTGCGAGATAATCTCCGATTGTCTTTCAGGCTTTATATGACTTGCCGTTAAGACGCGGGAAGCTAGGAATTTGGCCTTCGCTTCGTTTGCTTTGGCGCGTCCGAATCCTGCTGGGGGAAGAACGCTGGGGTGACATTTCATCTGCTGTATCGAGACGATCGTCGAGGTGGTGACCACTCCGCGCTGGTGCGAGATGATCTCCGAATGTCTTTCAGGCTTTATATGACTTGCCGTCAAGACCCTGAAGCTAGGAATTTGGCCTTTGCTTCATTTGCTTTGGCGCGTCCGAATCCTGCTGGGGGAAGAACGCTGGGGTGACATTTCATCTGCTGTATCGAGACGATCGTCGAGGTGGTGACCACTCCGCGCTGGTGCAAGATGATCTCCGACGGTCTTTCCGGTTTTATATGAGTTGCCGTCAGGACCCTGAAGCTAGGAATTTGGCCTTCGCTTCATTTGCTTCGACATTGCGTCTGCTGTATCGAGACGAATGTCGT
The DNA here is from genome assembly GCA_030015575.1 of Agapanthus africanus. Taxonomy (NCBI): domain Eukaryota; kingdom Viridiplantae; phylum Streptophyta; class Magnoliopsida; order Asparagales; family Amaryllidaceae; genus Agapanthus; species Agapanthus africanus. The sequence goes on from CM057338.1 coordinate 125,664,808, forward strand.
GGTGGAGCTGGGATTTTGCCGTCACTCCGCTTTGTTTTAACCGCGAGGTCTTTGTTGGCGTTGTATCTGCATCTTGCTGGACTGCGAAAGAACGCCGTTGTTGATATCTCTTCTGCTGTATCGAGACGAATGTTGAGGTGAAGCTGGGATTTTGCCGTCGCTTCGCTTTGTTTCGACCGCGAGGTCTTTGTTGGCGCTGTATCTGCATCTTGCTGGACTACGAAGGAACGCCTTTGTTGATTCTTAGGTTGTAGATATTGCCGTCAAGATTTGGAACTAGGGACTATGCCGTGGCTCCGTTTCATTGCGACTCTGAGGTCGGTTGTTGACGTCATGTCTGCATCTGGTTGGAGTGAGGAGAAACGCCGTTAGCGATCTCTAAGTTGTCGATATCGACGTCGAGACCCTGAAGCTAGGGATCTTCTTTTGCTCCGTTTGTTGACATCGTGTCTGCAATATTGCGACAAATGTCGAGGTTGTCTCTAGGTTATCTATGAACCATCGAGATTTGGCTTCGCTTTCTGGTGGAGCCTGTTGGGAAGGTATGTTTCCCTCTTTGTTTGTTCCCCTGGATTGTATACAGGGATCGATGTGATCTCACCTGTAGGGCAAAAAGTTTCATTCTTTCATCATTTTTTTATTCTTTCCGCGATGTTCTATCATTTCAGCTTTTTATATCGCGAAAATCGCGATTGCCCAATCATTTCGGCTATTTTTCGCGGTGCCCAATCATTTCGGCTATTTTTCTTTTTACTCGCTGCTTTTTATTGCGAGTTGCCCAATCATTTCGGCTGTTTTTGTATGCATACATTTTTACTTGCTGATTTTGTTGCAAGTTGCCCCATCATTTCGGCTATTTCATATGCATTTTTTTTTGGCTCGCTGATTTTTTTCTAGCGAGTAGGGGATTTGGGATCTGATACCAATCTTAGCATCAGCATCGCTGCGACTGGAATATTGCCAGGGACGAATCATCATTTGCCATGAAAGGACTTGGAATTTGATACCGGTTTAGGCATCAGCATCGCTACAACTGGGATATTGCTAGGAGCGAATCATCATTTGCCGTGAAAGGGCTTGGGATTTGACACCGGTTTAGGCATCAGCATCGCTACAACTGGGATATTGCCAGGAGCGAATCATCATTTGCCTCTGTCGATGTCGAACAAAGGTGGCTTAGCGAACAGAGTTAGGATGCTGTCAACTAAGGCTTTTGACTTCATGAGCCGTAAGGGTCTCACAAAGGTATTTCTCCCTACAAGTCGTGATGATCTCGTAGGTGTGCTTTCTCCTTAGGGATCGTGAGGATTCCTAAGTGTATGTTCCCCTGTAAGTCGTAAGGATCTTACAAAAGGGTTTTCTCCTTATAAGTCGAGAGGACTTACAAGGGTCGTTCACCATATGAACATATCCCCAGTCACGGGTGGGACTTGGTTAGGGAGATGTTTATTCGCTCTCGTGGATTGTATACAAGAGTCAGTATTGAGCCGCTTGTAGGGCAGTATCGGAGGTTGTGGGGGTTGCTTAAGAACAGGTTAAGGTTTCTGTAACTTAAGACTTTCAAATCTTATGAGCCATGAGGGTCCCATAAGAGAATTCTCCTTACGAGTCGTAAGGATCTGGCAAGTGTAATTTCTCCTTAGGAATCGTGAGGATCTCTAAGTGTGTTGCTCCCTTGTGAGTCGTAAGGATCTCACGCGGGTGGTTTCTCCTTACAAGGTCGAGAGGATCCTGTAAATGTCTTTTAACGAGGTTGCGCCCTTTCGGGTTTTCACAAACACTCGCCGGTAGCCCTGCCGTTTTTACTCACGGAGCCCTTTCGGATTTTCATCCATGCCCATTTTGCTTATGGACATAACGTTTTTTTTTTGTTTTTTTTTAACGAGTCTGCACCCTTTCGGGTTTTCACAAACATCGCCGGCAGTCCTGTTGTTTTTACTCACGGCGCCCTTTCGGGTTTTCATCCGTGCCCATTTTGCTTATAGACATACCGCTTTTTTTTTACCACGTCAGCCCGAAGATGCCGCGGGTTGGTAGTAGTTTAACGACGTTTCGGTCATCAGCCAGTTTTAGGACACAGTGGTCCATCGTTAGTTTAACGACGTTTCGGTCTACAGCCAGTTTTAAGACATAGTGGTCCATTGTTAGTTTAACGACGTTTCAGTCTACAGCCAGTTTTAGGATATAGTGTTCCATCGTTAGTTTAACGACGTTTCGGTCTACAGCCAGTTTCAGGACATAGTGGTCCATCGTTAGTTCAACGACGTTTCGGTCTATCGTTGCCATATTTGAGGCGAGTTTCTAGTCTACGGACTTTTCGGTCTATAGGGCTTTCTCTATGAAAGAGCACGAAACCCCCGGCATGTCCATCTTTTTCGGAACATGTGGTTGTGGTGGGTTCACCTTCCATTTTTCGGGCAGCGCGAACTTTCCCTGTTGGTATTGGTCTTCAACCCAGTTTTTGAAGACGTAGCAATCTTCGATCAGGTGACCTACCGTTTGGTGGTAAGGGCAATAATTGAGATCGTTAACATCGCCTGGCCGCAACGGACGTTTTGGACTCGGCAGATTGATGAGTCTGTTGCGCACTGCCAGCTCGAACAGTCCCCTTGTTTTATCTTGTGGAAACGAGTAAGGACGTTTCAACTTTTCATGGAGGGGTTGCCGCTTGTTGTTTCGGTAAACAACCGGTCTAGGGCCACTCGATTGCTGTTGAGTATTGGCTACGATGGCTGTTTTTTCCTTCCCTTTATCCTTTTTGCTCGATCCTTTGTTTATGGGGCCGAGATTTTTTCCGAGTAGCGTGCGATTGCACGGCTGAACGTTTTCGCAGCTCCTCAATTCTTTCGTTTCAGAGATGGATTCCTTGAAGAGAGGACCGAGGGCTACTTTTTCGTCGGAGTCGCTCCCGAAGGTGTGAACTCGCGATCCCCCGGGATCAACCCTATGACAATTGCCGGCAATTCTTTTATGCTCATCTGTTGCATTTTTCCGTTGTTTACGAGCTTCACGCTTTGTCTTGTTGAAGTGTTGCCTGTGAGCGACATATCCTTGCCACCAACACTTAAAGGAGTTGCAGTCTTCAGTAGGATGTGCGATCTTCTGATGATATAAGCAGAAGTTAGGATGTACGTCCGTTTCATCAAGATGTATACCACCGAGAGAATTTTCTCTGAAAGAGGGCAGTCTCATCCCCATCGATATGGCTTTGGCGAATCGTTTCCTTGTCTTGATCGTGCTTTCATTTGCGGCAGATGTACTTTGACCTGGTGGGAGTGTTTCGACCCTTTCATCTAGTCGCCGGCGTTTGGCTTTCTCGAATATGGTCATCTCGTGCTCTCGATCAGCTTTGCTTTTAAGACGGACTTCGTTCAGGAATGCATCAATCATTTCGTCTGATGGTCCTAGAAGTTCTGGCTCAGGATCTTCCCCCAGCTTCTCTGTGTAAGGAGCTTCTTCGTCATTTATTGACGAGTGAGAGATCACATGGCAGCTTGCCACATAATCTTCAGATTCATCCGATGAGTCTTCTTCATTGTCATCATCTCCGTCCTCAAGGACGTGGCTGAGAAATTCTTGGAGTGTGACCGGGGTCCGCGCCTTCTGATTATATTCTTCCAATGCATCAGTCTGTTTTTGCAGGTCCGTGCGCTCGTCACCAGGCTGCACGGGCATTTTGGTCTTCTTCTTCTTCTTCTTCGAAGACTTTGACGGCTGAGTGTGAGCGCTCTGACTATCACCACCCGTTTTTGGAGTTGGGCGCGGTTTCAGCATTCCCTCGATGATCTCGGGTTCCAGTGGATTTTTCCACCTGATTGCCGGGCACGTTTGGAGATCCTTCAGCATTCTTTTAGTTTTGGTTGGAAGAGCGACTTCCCACGGGGCTTCCCTTATGAATGAGCACGATGCCCCTGGCACGTCCACTTTTTTAGGGGCGTGAGGTTGTGGCGGGTTAACTTTCCAGTTTTCGGATAATACGAACTTGCCTTGTTGGTACTGATCCTCGATCCATCCCTTAAAGACGAAGCAATCTTCGATTGGATGGCTTACTGCTTGGTGGTAAGGGCAGTAATTTGGATCGTTGACATCGCCTGGCTGCAACGGACATTTCGGACTCGGCAGGTTGATGAGTCTGTTGCGCACTGCCAGCTCGAACAATCTCCTCATTTTATTCTGAGGAAACGAGTAAGGACGTCCTAGTCTCTCCTCGAGGGATGGGCGTGGACGCACAATGTTTTGGCGAATAACCGGCTTTAAGTTGCTCGGCTGTTGTGGAGTATTGGCGACGAAGGTTGCTTTCCCTTTGCCATTTTCATTCCAAGGCTCTGTCTTTGAAGAGGAAGGCCTATGGCCCATCTGGTCCATTTGGGCCAGCTTGTCAATCAAGGCTTGGAAGGTGGTCGGCTTGAAGAACATCATGAATTGGAAGATGGTCGCTTGGGGGTTGAGAGTACCCACGAACATGCCCACGGCAGGAGCTTCTTTTATTCTTTGTTCGCATTTCGACCATAGATTACGCCACCGGATTGCATATTGGACCCACGTCTCGCCTGAATTCACCCTGGCATTAATCAGTGCCGTTATCGGGGTGCGTTCACTAGCACTCGCGAATCTTTGTGTAAACAATAGCTCCATTTCCGCAAATGTTTTGACAGAGTCGTTAGGTAGCTCCGAATACCATTCAAAGGCCGTTTCTGCTAAGCTGCAGACGAATTGGCGAAGCAACAGTTTGTCATCGCCTCCAGTGTTGCCGCATAAGGCCCTGAATTGAGCGACATGCTGATGTGGATTCCCTGTCCTCTTTTACACATGGAATTTAGGGATCGTATATGCCGGCGGGTAACTGATTTGGTCATACCAGCTTAGATAGGGTCGCCCTGTTCTGACAACTTCACCGGCTGCCGCAGTCGCCTGGTGAACCCGTATCTGCTGAGCTATATATTCGTCCAAGTCAGCTTTGGAAATTGTCTCCTCCTTGGCTGTTGACAGAGCCGGTGGAGGATTTGACGTTTCTCCTTTGTCATCTTCAAGGACGATCGGGGGATCTTCAGCAGGAGGATCTTGTTGGATCATCATACCCACCAGGTCTTGGAACAGAAGGGCCATTCGCTTTATATTGGCTGCTTGTTCCGCAGCCTCTTTATCCTTCTTTTCCAGTATCCTGCGAAGGAATTCAGCGTCAGTTTCCTGCTCCTGGCATTGATCCGACGACGCTTCTGGGCTTTTTCTTGGCCCGGTGAGTGCGGCCATCGCGTTCATCATCTTTTGGAGCTTCTGCTGCTGCTCTTGAGCCTTAGTCACTGATCGCGTGAGCGGTCGATGACCTGTGGATATGCGGCTATCCTCTTTCCCGGACGCCATGTAGACGGTATGTACCACCATGCCCTCGGACTTAGGGCGTTTAGGCTCACTGCCTTTGACATTTGCCGCAGGCGTGGAGACTTTCTCCGGCCTTCTTCTCTTGTGGGCCATCGAAGTTGAGGGAGCCGTTGCAGCAGGCACCCAAGTGGTTGTCGTCCTTTGTGATTTGACAGGACGGTTCTTTCCTTCCTGAACTTTCACCTTCTTTTGCCGGTGAGAGTGATCTTGAATGATTACCGAGTCCTGAACCCGTCGCCAGACCTTGTAAATTTTTTAGGACAGCCGTTGTGGAGGCTGCTCCGGCTTCACTTCTGTAACACTCTCCGCAGGTGGAGGAGATCTTTTCAACGTGGCAGTCGGAGAGTTCTTGTGTACCCTCCTTAGCGGTTCAAAGCTGTTCCCAGTTGGAACAGTAGCATTAACTTCCACCACTGGAGCAGGTGGAGTTAGCCCTGAGGGGGAGTTGCCCCCGGCCTTTCTTACTCGGCGCCAGTGGCGACGTCGAGCATGTCGAGCTGTTGGGACTGGCTCAGCGATAGGGATAATTTCGTTTTGCCCCCTGTCCGGATGAGGCGCTGCTGGTGCCAGCCTCTTAAAGACTGATGTTGTCCTTTGAGTGACAATATTCAATCTGTCAAAGACAGATCCTTGAGTAGGAGCAGGAGCCGGGATGGTCAACCTTGAAAAGACTGACTCTTTAACAGGAGAAGCCGCCTTGACGACTTCAGGAGTAGAGGTGGCTGTCTTCCTCGGGACGGACATTTCAGGGTTCAAGGGCTTCCTGGCAGGCCCATCAGGGTTCTGGTTCAGCCTGGCAAAGACAGAGGCTAACGGTTTGATATTGGACGACCCGTTTAAAGCGGCCGTTATAGCAGTGAGCCGATCGAAGACCGACTTCTTGTTCGCCTCTGGTGCGGGCACTGGCATGGTGAAGCTTGCGGACGGGAGCATGGTCCCGAAAAATAGACCGGTGGTGGCCCTGGTCACCTGTTCCACCGGCATGGCAAGGATGGAGGCCGCTTGAGACCCATAGGATACACCTCCAGATGAGGCAGAGCGTTGGTTGCACTTGCATTTTGAGCAGCTCGAGCAGTTGGAGGCCATTGATACTTGATTTCTGCGCCAGGCAAAAGACCAAATCTTAGTAACTTGAAACTCAAAGGCAACCATTAACAAACCGCGATTCGTTCGCGAAGACGACACACGAAGTGTGGAGTGGAAAGAGGAAAAGGTCCCACCGGGCGTGCCAGAATCTGTTACCCTCCGAATGGCGGCCAAGACAAGGGCGTCTTGCCTGAGATTCGGGGCAGATGCTATATGGTTTTATCCGTCCACCTCTCCGAAGATGCCAAGTTGATTTATGGCACCGTGTATCGGAGGTTTAGACGGATGCGGCCGATATAGCAGACTTCGTCAGATTCCCCCTCGTTTGAGGGATTTTTTATTGTGGGAACGCTCTTCCCTGCAGGCGCAAGCCCCTGTAGTTAATTACGCTACCGCATCGCGGTAACAACTTTCTCCTTCTCCAGATGGTCACTTCATGTCGTGGGTGTTTGTTTTGTTTGTGGTTGCCCGTGGATTGTATACGGAGACTAATTTATGTTGCCGCCCATAGGACGTGGATTAGTCCAAATCCGTATTTTCTTAGATTTGGGTTTGGGGTTTTGGTTTAAGGATATGTTAGCCATATTTGAGGCTAAGATCAACTTAAACGTTTGTTAAGGATACGTTAGTCTAATTTCCAGACTAAGATCGACTTAACGGGATCGTTTAGATCCGAGAAAAGAGTATTTGGAGGCTCTATTGTTCCAGTTTAGGGACATAGTGGTCCATTGAATGTATGGCCGTCGGGACCCGTTACCTCTCTGACGACGTTGAAGGATTACAACGATAGATGTCAGAGGAGTTCAGAGATGTACCCTTGAACCAAAGTTGGTTGGGAGATTTATAGTCCAATTTGGGACTAAAGTCTGTTTGAAGGTTTTGGTTTAAGGATACGTTAGCCATATTTGAGGCTAAGATCAACTTAAACGTTTGTCAAGGATACATTAGTCTAATTTGAGACTAAGATCGACTTAACAGGATCATTTAGATCCGACAAAACAGCATTTGGGCTCTATTGTTCCAGTTTAGGGACATAGTGGTTCATTGCCAGTTTAGGGACATGGTGGTCCAATTTCCAGTTTAAGGACATGGTGGTCCATCGCCAATTTAGGGACATGGTGGTCCAATTTCCACTTTAGGGACATGATGGTCCATTTTTATGTATGGCCATCGGGACCCGTCACCTCTCTGACGTCGTTGAAGGATTACAACGATAGGTGTCAGAGGAGTTCAGAGATGTACCCTTGAACCAATGAGTTGGTTGAAAGAGCAGATGTGCTCAGTTCAAGATGAATTGAGGACTTATGGCCAATTTGGGCTAAGTCCAATTATGTTTGAAATATTGGCCTCTTTGGGCAATTAGACATTTGTCTGGGTTCAGCCCCTCATCATTCAGCAGTGCTAAACAGGAGTTTGAAGGGTCTGACAACATTTTGTCTTTGGCTGAGCACTAACTATTCATCATGGCTCTGGGATTTTATTTTTGAATGTTATATGAAATGATCAAGTTTGGAAGAATGTAGTTGGGATTCAACCAAAGGAGAGATCTTGTCTCAAGAAAGCTTAGCTGATTTGGGCTAAGGCTGATTTGAAAATAGTGTTAAACACTAGCACATATCTGGCGGTCACGTGTTCCCACGTGACGCATTTAAAGTAGTGTTAAACAGTGGAGACAAAATGTTCAAAATAGTGTTAAACACTAGAAAGGAAAGCGTCACGTGGGGTCACGTGAGGCATTGCCTCAAAGCTTCTTTTCTTCAGGGATCTTTTCAAGGGTCACGTGGGGGCACGTGACCTTAGTTCTTTTCATGAACAGAGATCTTTTAAGTCTCCTTATTTTAAGAATTGAATTCTCTGTAGGGTTAAACCCTAATTATGATTTTGGAGGAATTAAATTCCTATTGTGAAAGAATTAAATTCTTATTTAGAATAAAACCCTGATTTCTTTTTAAAGGAATTAAATTCCCAGATATGTAAAAGAATTAAATTCTTGATTTGGGTTAAACCCTAGTTTCATTTTGGGAGGAATTAAATTCCTGTGAGTTTGGGAGAATTAAATTCTCATAGAGGGTTAAACAGTTTTGTTTTAGGAGAATTAAATTCTCAAAACTCAATTCCCCTTCTAAATTTAGGATCTGCATGGCAGGATCTCGACCCGATGAGAATTAAATTCTCAACTTATGGGGAGATGTGCTCTATGCAGATCTTCAACCAGAAGAAGAATTAAGTTCTTTTTTGTATAAGAGTTAAACTCTTGGATTGAGAATTAAATTCTTTTTTTAAAGTTTTGATTCCCTTTCTTTTCTCACCTAGGGTTTTCTTTGTTGAGAATTAAATTCTTCTCTCTCTATTCTTCTCTCCAAAAAGGTCCGTCTCCTCTTCTTTTCTTGGCTCCTATTTATAGGAGAAGGAAAAGAATCAATTTGTTTAGCAAATCTCTCATTGAAAGATTTGATTTGTTTTCATATTTAATATGAGCCTTTAGATCATTCAGTGAATTTTATTCACCGTTGGATTTTAAATCCAAAAGATATTCTGTTTGTTATTTCGGTGAGATTTGGGGAAATCTTTCCTTGTCTAGGATTTTTCCATAAATTGGTGATATTTAATCACCTTTGGATCTTTAATCCGACGGTCCCCATAATCCTTTTCCATTTGGAAAGATTTAGAAACTTTTAGAATTTAATTCTATTAACTGTAAGGCTTTCGAAACCAGTCACATGCTGGCACGTGACCTTTGGTCACGTGTGAGCACGTGACCCCCAATTGAGTTCTTTAACGGCCGCTTGTTTATGCTTCAGTTTTAACCATCACGTGTCAACACGTGACCATTGGTCACGTGTGAGCACGTGATACCTCATTGAGGTAACTTCTAATTTTTAATCAGGGAACAGATTTTAGAATTTAATTCTATTCATTATTTTAGAGGCCTTAAGAGCCCATCACGTGTCTGCACGTGACCCATGGTCACGTGTGAGCACGTGATGCCCCATTGGGGTTTTTTCTGAGTTTTTATTATATTTTTTAACTCCTCCAGTGGGTTCTTAAAGGTCCATCACGTGTGGACACGTGATACCTCATAACTTTTGATCCTGGATGAATTATGAGGCCCATAATATATCAAATCGAAGGGTTTTTCGAGATGCTTCTACCATCAGAATTTAATAGTTCCTCCTTCGGGAGTTTATCAAAATACAGGCCGAAAGATACTGGTTCGCATTTCTTTAAGCGTATCGCTGCCATTTGATACCTTGGACTCCTTTGCACAGAAATTTTTGGCGGGAACAGGAGCCTTGTACTCCATATACCGTTGTCTCTGGTCTAGTGAGACTCCTGTCGTATATACTGGCTTCTTCTGTACTAAGCTACAAACAACAACGTTAACACTAAATACAACATTATTACAGTATACTCTCTACTCTGTCTATTTCATTCCTGTCTATTTACGGGACTTACCGAGCGATTTATTCACTGACAACATTCCTTTTCTTTCTTCTTTGGAATGTTGTCAGGTGGATCGGACCTTCAGGAGATCTAGCCTTTCAGCGATGATTTGGACTAGCTAGCTTTCGACCCAGAGCTTTAGATTCCTTGTACGCATTTACATTCTGTATTTTCCATTTCTATTATGCCACTGTTTAGGAATTGCTTTCCATTCTATGTATTTATCTTTTCAGATGTATTGTAAAAAGATTGTTAATATATAATGTTGTTGTTCATTTACATCCTGTCTCTTGTACATTTTACTTATATTGCTTCGATACGCTTAGCGTGTTTATTTCTGAGTAAATATGTAGCGGTCTCGTCACGTCCTCTGCCCGTATACTGGGAAGCGGAGCGTGACAGGTTTTGTTGGCAGCCCATGCAGGTCTGAGCTGTATGGAACCCTACCATGCAGGTCCGATATGTGTGGATATACAGGTCAGTTCTGTATGGACATACTGGTCAGTTCTGCGTGGACAACCTAAGCAATATGACATAAGAACCAGCAACTGAAAATATTCTTTACAATTCATATTCCTCGAATCTTCCAATCCCATATATTTTGAATCTGTCCTAACCCAAAATTTTTCTTCCAAGGTTATGGATTTCCCAAATTACACCAGCACGAATGTCAACAACAGTCCCCCACCACACCACTTACACCCGACGTCGCTGCTCAGATCAATGAGCAGACAGTTTTACTTGAGACGATCCACAGCCTTCTGGAAGGACTGCAGCAGCAGACTGCTATATTATTGAACCGACCAGAAGCGGAAGCAACCGGTATAAAGTGCTCTGCCACCCAGATGGCAGGAGGAGCCTATCCTATACAGCCTTCAAAACCCAAGAGACAGAAAGAAACAATTAACCAATCAAGTCCAGGTTTTTGTTTATAGTGCATAAGAAATGGACATTTGGTGAAGGACTGTAGGCGCGCCAAAGCCCTGTGTTTAGTTTGTGGCGCATCCAATCACGGAATTGGAAACTATCCTTATAGACGCAAGCCAGATCACACACACACCAACTACCCACAGCAGCCAGCTATCCAGACTCCTGCACCTCGCATTGCACTCCCTGTTCCACCACCTGCACAGCCTAATCGCCAATTCCATCGGGCACTGAAGAACATGCCTCGAGGGCAGAGAAACATGCCCCAAGGATAAAGGAATGTACCTCCAGCTAGGAGGAATGAAACACGGCGTCAGGCTTTCTTTTAGTGGTCGAAGAAGCAGAGACCGTAAACCAAGGTAAACCTGGTAATTTTCTCAAATCTTTCGCATTCTTTCATCCCTTCACATATTTTTCATACACTACCAATAGTCCTATCATCAAACTTTTCTTGAAACCATTACACTTTCATTTTAAAAATTTCGAGAACGAAATTTTTATAAGGAGGGTAGAATGTAACAACCCTAAAATTTTTGTATAATTTTTTTCAAAAATACAGAAAGGGGTACTTAAGCCTGAGCACAAGTTATAAGTTTGTTTTGCTTTAGAACAGTAAGAAGGAGCTTGTAGCTCGTTGGTAAGACCTTGCACTGCTGAACCAAAGCACAAGAGTTCAAATCCCATCAACCACACATTTTTTTAATTAAATTTCTTTTAATCTTTTATAAGCCCAAGATTTTACACGTGCACTACAAGTAATAGGGTAAGTTACAGATTAAACAAACGGGTCCATGAGTCAAGACGAAAAGACGGGACACGTGGCAGAGAGACGCGGCCCGACTCAGGCCGGCGACTCGCGCGAATCGGCCGGCGCCGCCGGTTCGACTCAGTCAAAACCCTAATTTTCTTGAATCCTCTGCAACTTTTGACCTACCCCACAACCCCTATATTATTGAAATTCTCTGTACATTTACAGAGCAAATTAAAACTCCCATTTAATCCATTTTAATACAACTTTTTAATACACCTTTTCATTACCCTAAACCCTAATTTTTCTTATAAATACCACATCTAAAGTCACCCCTCCTCACTCCCATATCCCTGCCCAAACTCTCAAGAAAATTCCTAATTCTTTTGTGTGCAAGTGGAGTTAGCAAAGGGCGAAGCTCCGACGAACTTCCGACGATGATCCGAGAAGATTCCGACGACGAAACGACGCACCAGCTCCTCCCATCTCTTCCTCCTTCTCTCTTCTAGTCAATTAACCCGCAAGTCCTATTTTTCCTTCTCATCTTGATCTCTAAAAAGTTTTTTTTCTAAAACCCGACGGAAGCGGAGTTAGTCCGACTTTCGATTCGGTTTTCTTTAAAAATCTATATTTTTCTTTATCAAGATAACTTCATATTCTCACATATGGCTTAACAAATATTAACAAAACCATTAAATCAAGATTCGCCAAAAAAGAATCATTTTTGTAACTTTTATCACACTTTTACAACAAAATACCATATAATTTAGTTTCTATATAAATCCTTAAAATTTCTTGCTATACCTTTAAATAGTTCACGCGGTAATGACTTATCTCATCACAACACACATATCTAACAAAGCATGATGGAAATTTGGGAACATAGATTTGGGAAAAATACGATTTTACACATAACTACCTCCGACTTATAAAACATTTTTCTACAAGATGTGTATTTTAGAAAATCTTTGCAAATTCATCTCTACAACCCATTTCAGGGAACCCGTTCGGGATGGTGCAGATTATCGCACATCCTCGGGCTTAGTAGAGTGAGATGCAGACCTCCGCAAGGAGCATACGATCTCGAAAGATTTAAAATGCAGTTTTCTTTTGAAAATGTGATTTCTATTATAAATAAAACTTATATTTTTAATAAATAAATATATATATATATGTAATTAATATCAAAATATCTATTTTTAATATTTATAATATTCCACATTTCCAAAATTCAAGAAAAATATTCCATTTACAAGAAAATACCATACAATTCCAATATTACAAATAAATACCATATATTATGAAATTAGGTTTTATTCACTAGAAATGTCACATTGATAAAATATATATCCATGAAAACTCTAAAGACGATAATAAAATACTTGAGGTGTATTTTGAAAATTATACAAAATTATTTTCACATAAAACCCCCTCAAGTTATACTAAATTACAATAAGGACCGTAGTAAATATAGGTTTAAGCGGGACCAGTCTCTTGAGCCTCAAGGAGCCGGAGATATGGGTGCTTGCCAATTTCAGGTAGACAACTTAACAAACGGTGTTATCAACACGGTAATTGTCTTTGAAAAGGACACAAATCCTGTCGTCCATGTGCAGCAGTTACCGATAACACCATAACATAATTAAGGATTCAATTTCTTTTCTAATTGTCTGACTTAGACCGAGTCTAGATATAATTAATCTGACTTGAATATGATTCAAGTACAAACTACAATTTAACATGAATCCATGAATCTATATATTCAATCTATTCAATCTTATCAATCTATATTGACCGAACCGAACCCTGGATATACATCCATCTACATGATTCTCCAGTTACATCCATTTACTGATATCATGGTTTCGGCAAGTCATCCATCAATACAATTCAATTTACAACATAATACATTCTGTACAATCAATATAATCAATACTATAAACGCTACGGGGTTATAAAGGGATATACTGGTACAAAATATGTTAAAGGTGGCACGAGGTGGTCACTTAAGACGTAATTACATCCATGTCGTTGTTCCGTGGTATTATCGACGGAGCCTTGTACTCCATATACCGTAGTCTCTGGTCTAGTAAGACACCTCTCGTATACACTGGCATCTTCTGTACCAAGTTACAAACAACATCGTTAACACTAAATACAACATTATAACAATATACTCTCTATTCTGTCTATTCCATTATTGTCTATTTACGGGACTTACCGAGCGATTTGTTCGCTGACGACATTCCTTCTCTTTCTTTTTTGGAATGTTGTTAGGTGGATCGGACCTTCAGGAGATCTAGCCCACCAGCGAGGATTTGGACTAGCTAGCTTTCGAACCAGAGCTTTAGATTCCTTGTACACATTTACATTCTATATTTTCCATTTCTGTTATGCCACTGTTTAGGCATTGCTTTCCATTCCATGTATTTATCTTTTCAGATGTATTGTAAAAAGAATGTTAATAAATATAGTTGCTGTTCATTTGCATCCTGTCTCATGTACATTTTGCTTATATTACTTAGATACGCTTAGCGTGTTTACTTCTGAGTAAATATGTAGCGGTCTCGTCACGTCCTCTGCCCGTATACTGGGAAGCGGGGCGTGACAGGTTTTGTTGGCGGCCTATGCAGGTCTGAGCTGTATGGAACCCTACCATTCAGGCCCGATATTTGTGGACATACAGGTTTGTTCTGTATGGGGACATACAGGTCAGTTCTGCATGGACAACCTAAGCAATATGACACAAGAACCAGCAACTGAAAACATTCTTTACAATTCATATTCCTCGAATCTTCCAATCCCATATATTTTGAATCTGTCCTAACCCAAAAATTTTCTTCCAAGGTAATGGATTCCCTAAACAACACCAGCACGAATGTCAACAACACTCCCCCACCACTACCACTTACACCTGGCGTCGCTGCTCCGATCAATGAGCAGACGGTTTTGCTTGAGGCGATCCGCAGCCTCCTTGAAGGCCTGCAGCAGCAGACTGCTATATTATTGAACCGACCAGAAGCGGAAGCAACCGGTATAAAGTGCTCTGTCACCCAGATGGCAGGAGGAGCCTATCCTATACAACCTTCAAAACCCAAGAGACAGAAAGAAACAATTAACCAATCAATTCCAGGTTTTTGTTTCTATTGCAAGAGAAATGGACATTTGGTAAAGGACTGTAGGCACGCCAATGGCCTGTGTTTAGTTTGTGACGCATCCAATCATGGAATTGGAAACTGTCCTTATAGACACAACCCAGATCACACACACACCAACTACCCGCAGCGGCCAGCGATCCAGGCTCCTGCAACTCGCATTGCACTCCCTGTTCCACCACCTGCACAGCGGCATTGAGAAACATGCCTCGAGGGCAGAGAAACATGCCCCAAGGACAAAGGAATGTACCTCCAGCTAGGAGGAATGAACCACGGCGTCTGGCTTTCCTTTTAGCGGCCGAAGAAGCAGAGGCCGTAGACCAAGGTAAAGCTGGTAATTTCCTCAACTCTTTTCAAATCTTTCGCATTCTTTCATTCCTTCATATATTTTTCATACACTACCAATAGTCCTATCACCAAACTTTTCTTGAAACCATTACACTTTGCTTTTACAAATTTCGAGGACGGAATTTTTATAAGGAGGGTAGAATGTAACAACCCTAAACTTTCTGTACAATTTTTTTCAAAAATACAGAAAGGGGTATTTGAGCCTGAGCACAAGTTATAGGTTTGTTTTGCTTTAGAACAGCAAGAAGGAGCTTGTAGCTCGTTGGTAAGACCTTGCACTGCTGAACCAAAGCACTAGAGTTCAAATCCCATCAACCACACATTTTTTAATTAAATTTCTTTTAATCTTTTAGAAGCCCAAGAGTCTACACGTGTTCTACACGTAATAGGGTAAATTACAGATTAAACAAACGGGTCCATGAGTCAAGACGAAGAGAAGGGGACACGTGGCAGAGAGACGCGGCTCGACTCGGCCGACTCGGGCCGGCGACTCGCGCGAATCGGCCGGCGCTGCCGGTCCGACTCAGTCGAAACCCTAATTTTTTGAATCCTCTACAACCTTTGACCTACCCCATAACCCCTATATTATTTAAATTCCCTGCATATTTACAGAGCAAATTAAAACTCCCATTTAATCCATTTTAATACAACTTTTTAATACACCTTTTCATTACCCTAAATCCTAATTTTTTCTATAAATACAAAACCTAAAATCACCCCTCCTCACTCCCAAATCCCTGCCCAAACTCTCAAGAAAATTCCCAAGTCTTTTGTGTGCAAGTGGAGTTAGAAAAGGGCGAAACTCCGACGAACTTCCGACGACGATACGAGAAGATTCCGACGACGAAACGACGCACCAGCACCTCCCATCTCTTCCCCCTTCTCTCTTCTAATCAATTAACCCGTAAGTCCCATTCTTCCTTCTCATCTTGATCTCTAAAATGTTCTTTTTCTAAAACCCGATGGAAGCGGAGTTAGTCCGACTTCCGATTCGGTTTTCTTTAAAAATCTATATTTTTCTCAATCAAGATAACTTCATATTCTCACATATGGCTTAACAAATATTAACAAAACCATTAAATCAAGATTCGCCACAAAAGAATCATTTTTGTAACTTTTATCACACTTTTACAGTAAAATACCATATAATTTAGTTTCAACATAAATCCTTATAATTTCTTGCAATACCTTTAAATAATTCACGGGGGAATGACCTACCTCATAACAACACACATATCCAACATAGCACGATGAAAATTTGGGAACATAGATTTGGAAAAAATACGATTTTACACATAACTATTTCCGACTTATAACAATATTTTTCTACAAGATGTGTATTTTAGAAAATCTTTGCAAATGCACCTCTACAACCCATTTCGGGGAACCTATTTGGGATGGTGCAGATTATCGCACATCCTCGGGCTTAGTAGAGTTAGATGCAGACTTCCGCAAGGAGCATACGATCTCGAAAGATTTAAAATACAATTTTCTTTAGAAAATGTGATTTCTATTATAAATAAAACTTATATTTTTAATAAATAATTATATATGTAATTAATATCAAAATATCTATTTTTAATATTTATAATATTCCACATTTCCAAAATTCAAGAAAAACATTCTATTTACAAGAAAATACCATACAATTCCAATATTACAAATAAATACCTTATATTATGAAATTAGAATTTATTCACTAGAAATGTTACATTGATAAAATATACATCCATGAAAACTCTAAAGACGATAATAAAATACTTGAGATGTATTTTGAAAATTATACAAAATTATTTTTACATAAAATCTTTTTAAGTTATACTAAATTATAATAAGGACCCTAGTAAACATAGGTTTAAACGGGACCAGTCTCTTGAGCCTCAGGGAGCCGGAGATATGGGTGTTTGCCTATTTCAGGTAACAACTTAACAAACGGTGTTATTAACACGGTAATTGTCTTTGAAAAAGACACAAATCCTGTCGTCCATGTGCAGCAGTTACCGATAGCACCATAACATAATTCAGGGTTCAATTTCTTTTTTAATTGTCTGATTCAGACTGAGTCTCGATATAATTAATCTGACTAGAATATGATTCAAGTACAAACTACAATTCAACATGAATCCATGAATCTATATATTCAATCTGTTCAATCTAATCAATCTATATTAACCGAACCGAACCATGGATATACATCCATCTACATGATTCTCCAGTTACATCCATTTACTGATATCATGGTTTCGGCAAGTCATCCATCTATACAATTCAATTTACAACACAATACATTCTGTACAATCAATACAATCAATACTATAAACGCTACGGGGTTATAAAGAGGTAGACTGGTACGGTATATGTTAAAGGTGGCACGAGGTGGTCACTTAAGACGTAATTACATCCATATCGTTGTTCCGTGGTATTATCGACCGAGCCTTATACTCCATATACCGTAGTCTTTGGCCTATTGAGACTCCTCTCGTATACACTGGCATCTTCTGTACCAAGCTACAAACAACAACGTTAACACTAAATACAACATTGTAACAATATACTCTATATTCTGTCTATTCAATTCTTGTCTATTTACGTGACTTACCGAGCGTTTTGTTCGCTGACGACATTCCTTCTCTTTCTTCTTTGGAATATTTTCAGGTGGATCGGACCTTCAGGAGATCTAGCCCACCAGCGAAGATTTGGACCAGCTAGCTTTCGACCCAGAGCTTTAGATTCCTTGTACACATTTACATTTTGTATTTTCCATTTCTTTTATGCCACTGTTTAGGCATTGCTTTCCATTCCATGTATTTATCTTTTCAGATGTATTGTAAAAAGAATGTTAATAAATAAAGTTGATGATCATTTGCATCCTGTCTCTTGTGCATTTTACTTATATTGCTTAGATACGCTTAGCGTGTTTACTTCTGAGTAAATACGTAGCGGCCTCATCGCGTCCTCTTCCTGTATACTGGGAAGCGGGGTGTGACAGGTTTTGTTGGCGGCCCATGCAGGTCTGAGTTGTATGGAACCCTACCATGCAGGTCCGACATGTGTGGACATACAGGTCAGTTCTGTATGGACATACAGGTCAGTTCTTCGTGGATAACCTAAGCAATATGACACAAGAACCAGCAATTGAAAACATTCTTTACAATTCATATTCCTTGAATCTTCCAATTCCATATATTTTGAATCTGTCCTAACCCAAAAACTTTCTTCCAAGGATATGGATTCTCCAAACAACACCAGCATGAATGTCAACAACACTCCCCCACCACTACCACTTACACCTGCCGTCGCTGCTTCGATCAATGAACAGACGGTTTAGCTTGAGGCGATCCGCAGCCTCCTGGATGGACTGCAGCAGCAGAATGCTATATTCTTGAACCGACCAGAAGCGGGAGCAACCGGTATAAAGAGCTCTGCCACCCAGATGTCTGGAGGAGCCTATCCTATACAACCTTCAAAACCTAAGAGAAAGAAAGAAACAATTAACCAATCAAGTCCAGGTTTTTATTTCTATTGCAAGAGGAATGAACATTTGGTGAAGGATTGTTGGCGCGCCAAAGGCCTGTGTTTAGTTTGTGGCCCATCTAATCACGGAATTGGAAACTGTCCTTATAGACGTAACCCAGATCACACACCCACCAACTACCCGCAGCGGCCAGCTATCCAGGCTCCTGCATCTCGCATTGCACTCCCTGTTCCACCACCTGCACAGCCTAATCGCCAATTCCATCGGGCACTGAGGAACATGTCTCGAGAGCAGAGAAACATGCCCTAAGGACAAAGGAATGTACCTCCAGCTAGGAGGAATGAACTACGGCATCAGGATTTCCTTTTAGCGGCCGAAGAAGCAGAGGCCGTAGACCAAGGTAAACCTGGTAATTTCCTCAACTCTTTTCAAATCTTTCGCATTCTTTCATTCCTTCACATATTTTTCATGCAATACCAATAGTCCTATCACCAAACTTTCCTTGAATCCATTACACTTTCCTTTTATAAATTTCGAGGTCGAAATTTTTATAAGGAGGGTAGAATGTAGCAACACTAAACTTTCTGTACAATGTTTTTCAAAAATACAGAAAGAAGAACTTGAGCCTGAGCACAAATTATAAGTTTGTTTTGCTTTAGAACAGCAAGAAGAATCTTGTAGCTCATTGGTAAACCTTGCATTGCTGAACCAAAGCACCAGAGTTCAAATCCCATCAACCACACATTTTTTTAATTAAATTTCTTTTAATCTTTTAGAAGCCCAAGAGTCTACACGTGCACTACACATAATAGGGTCAGTTACAGATTAAACAAACGGATTCACGAGTCAAGACAAAGAGACGGGAACACGTGGCAAAGGGACGCGACTCGACTCGGCCGACTCGGGCCGGCGACCCGTGCGAATCGGCCGGCGCTGCCAGTCCGACTCAGTCGAAACCCTAATTTTCTTGAATCCTATGCAACCTTTGACCTACCCCATAACCCCTATATTATTTAAATTCGCTGCACATTTACAGAGCAAATTAAAACTCCCATTTAATCCATTTTAATACTACTTTTTAATAAACCTTTTCATTGCCCTAAATACTAATTTTTCCTATAAATACCACACTTAAAATCACCCCTCCTCACTCCCAAATCCCTGCCCAAACTCTCAAGAAAATTCCCAAGTCTTTTGTGTGCAAATGGAGTTAGCAAAGGGCGAAACTCCGACGAACTTCCGACGACGATCCGAGAAGATTCCGATGACGAAACGACGCACCGACACCTCCCATCTTTTCCTCCTTCTCTCTTCTAGTCAATTAAACTGTAAGTCCCATTCTTCCTTCTCATCTTGATCTCTAAAAAGTTCTTTTTCTAAAACCGGACGGAAGCGGAGTTAGTCCGACTTCCGATTCGGTTTTCTTTAAAAATCTATATTTTTCTTTATCAAGATAACTTCATATTCTTACATATGGCTTAACAAACATTAAAAAAACCATTAAATCAAGATTCACCACAAAAGAATCATTTTTATAACTTTTATCACACTTTTACAATAAAATACCATATGGTTTAGTTTCGACATAAATCCTTATAATTCCTTACTATACCTTTAAATAGTTCATGAGGTAATGACCTACCTCATCACAACACACATATCTAATATAGCACGATGGAAATTTAGGCATAGTTTTGGGAAAAATACGATTTTACACAAAACTACCTCCGACTTATAAAAATCTTTTTCTACAAGATATGTATTTTAGCAAATCTTTGCAAATGCGGCTCTACAACCCATTTCAGGGAATCCGCTCGGGATGGTGTGGATTATCGCACATTCTCGGGCTCAGTAGAGTGAGATGCAGACCTCCGTAAGGAGCATATGATCTCGAAAGATTAAAAATGCAATTTTCTTTAGAAAATGTGATTTCTATTATAAATAAAACTTATATTTTTAATAAATAAATATATGTGTAATTAATATCAAAATATCCATTTTTAATATTTATTATATTCCACATTTCCAAAATTCAAGAAAAATATTCCATTTACAAGAAAATACCATACAATTCCAATATTACAAATAAATACCATATATTATGAAATTAGTTTTTATTCACTAGAAATGTCACATTGATAAAATATGTGTTCCCGCCAAAAAAATTTCTGCGCAAAAGAGCCCAAGGTATCAAATGGCAGCGATACACTTAAGAAAATGTGAACCAGTATTTTCCGGGCTATATTTTGACAAACTTCCAAATGTGAAACAGCTAAATTTTAATGGTATAGAAATTGTCTCGAAAACGCCTTCGATTTGATATATTATGGGCCTCATAATTCATCCGGGATCATAAGTTCTGAGCAAATATGCTATGCACGTGAAATCTAAGGAAGAAAATGCGAACCAGTATTTTCCGGGCTGTATTTTGACAAACTCCCGAATGAGAAACAGATAAATTCTGATGGTATCGAAAGTGGCTCGAAAAATCCTTCGATTTGATATATTATGGGCCTCATAATTCATCCGGGATCAAAGTTATGAGCAAATGTGCTACGGACGTGTAATCTAAAGTAATGCTCTACTACATTGGGGATGCATTTTTAGTCCCACATCGGGAAAAAAAGAGATCCCTTCTCTACCACTCCATATAAATAAGAGGGGATACCTCGTAGAAAAGGATGAGTATTCCATAATACTCAAAGGAGATTATTTCTCCATAGGAGCTTGCTCCCCCCATAATGCGCATGTGCGCAAGCGCGCCATGTGCGCCACATGCAATGCACGTGCGTCCGCCACATGCGCGCCACGTGCAACGCACGTGAGCTAAACACGTGCAACGCACGTGAGAGTATTCCATAATACTAAAAGGAGATTATTTCTCCATAAGAGCTTGCTTCCCCATGATGTGCGCACGCACGTGCGACGCACGTGCGCTAACCCAAAAAAGCCTTTTTCAGCATCGAGAAGCTTAAGCTCCAGCCTGTTCTTTCCCCCTGATGAGTGGGACATGGTTCAAAGGGTACATCCCTCAACACTTTCGATATATGGCGTTGTAATCTCTCAGTGTCGTCGGAGAGGTGTTGGGTCCCAACGACAAATGATCCTTCTTTTCAAAAAAATGGAAAAGAAACAGAAGAGACAGAAAGGGAGGAACCCCCCCTAAACTTTAAAAAAACTTCAAAGACAAAGAGCAAGCTCTCGAAAGAAGAAGGATTTCTTCAAGGTAAATAAACAGAGAGATGAAATCATCTCATATTAAAAGAAGAATTTACTTCTTTTCTCACAGATCATAGATCTATAAGACCAAGGTCTTTCACAAAGAGATCAAAGGATTTCATCATAAAAAAATAAGAAGAAAAACATAATTCTTCTCACAGATCATAGATCCATAAGACCAATGTCTTTTTACAAAAGAGATCATGAACATCTCAATATAAAAGAGGAGGGGAGAATAATTCAATTCTCTTAGGATCATAGATCCATAAAGGCAGAGCTTTTCACCAAAATAAGAGATTGAAACATCTCCTATATAATAAGAACTTTGTTCTTAGAACCTTGAGACGAAGTCTCTTATAAGAGAGAATTTAATTCTCAGAGTGCAGAACTAATCAAAGTTGCATAAAAGAAGAGCTTTAGCGCTCCAATTTAAAAGGAGCGCTTCAGCGCTCTACATCTAGCGCAAAGCGCTGCAGAGCCTTAGTGCTCTTAATCTAAAAAAAGCCTTAGCGCTCCAAATTTAAAGAAGCGCTCTGCGTTCAAGACTGGCGCATAGTGCCAAGCGCACCACGTGCTCCTCATATGTGCGCTACTTAACAGAAGAGTCTTAGCTCTCATAATTTAAAAGAGCTTCAGCGCTCTACATCTAACGCAAAGCGCTGCAGAGTTTTAGCGCTCTTAATTTAAAAGAGTCTCAGCGTTCCAAATTTAAAGAAGCGCTCTACGCTCAAGACTGGCGCACAGCGCCAAGCGCGCCACGTGCTCCTCACGTGTGCGCTACTTAACAGAAGCGCCTCAGTGCTCCACATCTAGCGCAAAACGCTGCAGTGCCTCGGCGCTCCAAATATAGCGCACTGCGCTCATTAACTGGTGCTAGCGCCAAGCGCGCCACGTGTCCCTCACGTGTGTGCTGATAGAACATAAACTGTTCTTTAAAATAAAGCCCTAGAGCTATGATGAATGCTCAGCATTCAATAAAAGACAGAAAGGCTGTCAGAATCCAAATCAATGCTCGGCATTGTCAAATGTTTAACATTTTAACTGAGTGGGCCGAGCCCAAGTTGGTTCAAAACCCTCATTCAGATTAATAGAGCCCATATGCTCATAAATCTTTTAACAGATCTTAGTCCCAATTGGACTACAGATCTCCCAACCAAAATTGGTTCAAGGGTACATCTCTTCACTCCCCTGATATTTGTCGTTGTAATCCTTCAACGTCTTCAGAGAGGTGACGGGTCCCAACAACCATACATTCCATAGACTATGACGTCTTTAAACTGGACTGTGGGGTCTTTAAACCCATGGACTTTGATGTCCTTAACCTCGAACTGTGGGGTCCTTAAACCCATGGACTATGATGCCCTTAACCTCGGACTGTGGAGTCCTTAAACCCATGCAATATGGTGTCTTTAACCTCAGACTGTGGAGTCCTTAAACCCATGGACTATGATGTCCTTAACCTCGGACTGTGGGGTCCTTAAGCCCATAGACTATGATGTCCTTAACCTGGGACTGTGGGGTCCTTAAGCCCATGGACTATGATGTCCTTAACCTTGGACCGTAATGTCCTTAAACTAATTATGAACTGCAATGTCTCTAAACTAAACAATATAGCCTAAATGCTCTTTTGTTGGATCTAAAAGATCATGTTAAGTTGATCTTAGTCTAAAATTAGACTAACGTATCCTTAGCAAATCGTTAAGTTGATCTTAGTCTAAAATTAGACTAACGTATCCTTAACAAACGTTTAAGTTGATCTTAGTCTCAAATGAGACTAATGTATCTTTAAACCCAACCTCAAACCCAAATCTAAGAGAATACGGATTTGGACCAATCCACGCCCTACGGGTGACAACATAAAGTAGTCTCCGTATACAATCCACGGGCAACCAAAAACAAAATAAACACCCATGACACGAAGTGACCATCTGGAGAAGGAGAAAGTGGTTACCGCGATACGGTAGCGTAATTAACTGCAGGGGCTTGCGCCTGCAGGGAAGAGTGTCCCCACAATTAAAAACCCCCTCAATGAGGGGGAATCTGACGAAGTCTGCTACATCGGCCGCATCCTTCTAAACCTCCAATACATGGTGTCATAAATTAATTTGGCATCTTCGGAGAGGTGGACGGATAGCACCAAATAGCATCTGCCCTCGAAATTCAGGCAAGACGAACCTACGCGGTCTCGTCTCGTTTCTTTCGGCGGAGAACAGATTCTGGCACGCCCGGTGGGACCTTTTCCTCTTTCCACTCCACACTTCGTGTGTCGTGTTCGCGAACGAATCGCGGTTTGATATGGTTGCCCTTGGGTTCGAGGTACTAAGATTGGGTTTTGCTCCCGTGCAGAAAAGTGAACATCAATGGCCTCTAACTGCTCCAGCTGCAACTCTCGTTCCGTCTCATCTGGAGGAGTAATCTACAAGCCCTAAGCGGCCTCCCTTTTCACAATGCCAGTGGAGCAAGTGACCCGAGCCACCATTGGGCTATTCTTCGGGACCATGATCCCACCAACGAGCTTCAGCGCTCCTATACCGTCACAGGATGCTCCGAAGAAGTCGGTCTTTGATCGGCTTGCAACTACTGCGACCCCTCTCATCGGGTCGTCCAAGTCCACTGCCTCAGTTTTCAACAGACTGGGCCGAAGCTCAGAGGGGCCCATGAAGAAGCCCACAATTCCTGAAGAGGTTATCCCAAAGCGGATAGCCATTCCTACTCCTGAAGTCACCAAGGCGGCTTCTCCTGCTAAAAGGTCCGTCTGCACAAGGCTGGCTATTTCAGCTCCTACTCCACGCGAAGTCATGAAGGTTGTTTCACCTATTCGAAAGTCGCCATTCGCAAGACTGACTACCCCCTCTCAACTGGTGTTCATACTGTAATTTTGCATTATTATATTCCCCATTCTTATGAAAACTGGTGCTTTTGACCCATGCCTGGTACATAGTACAAGTTAGAGGTTCTAGGAACGAAAACAGTGAAAAAGATAAAGATGATGCAAAAGTGGGACTGCGACCAACAAATAGAAGGATCTTGATCAAGCCTATACGAAGATCAGTTCACAAAATACAAGGCATCGCAAGATTCAAGATTTCGACACGAAGCAACGGTTAAAGTCCACTACATTACTCACTGTGGAGATCTGGAAGAGACATAGAAGACATCCTAAACAACCAACTGATGAAACATGAAGCAAAAGTCAACCAAAACCAGCACACCAAATTTCAACAAAGGATCCTCTTACTTGGTCACGGAACCGCGGCCAAACCTGGCCTGCAGCCGCGGTTCCGCGGCCGGGTAGAGCCCGTAGAAGCGGAAAATTTTACCATAATCTCTGGCGGCGCTGACTAGTCTTCCTAGGGTATTTTTGTAAAAGCATACATGCGGCGATTGTAAACCTAGGATTTTCTATGTCCTATAAATAGAGACCCAAATTCTTGTATTAGGTCATGCCTCATTTCATTAATAAAATTCAGATTTCTCTTAAAGTTTTGGAGAGCATCAATTTGTAAGTAGATTTTATTTTTGCCCTAGTTCTTAGTTTCAATTTCTGCCCTAGATAAATTCTTATTTACCTTAGTTTAATCGATTATAATTTTTATCAATCTGCAATAGTTAATTAATCTCTTAACCCTAAAAACAAAATAAAAAATCATGTCTTTTGTAGATCTCTCAATGAGCGAGTAGTTTCCTCGCTTGTTAGGGTTAGGAATAGGGAAGGGTTTGAGAGATGAAGATCCCTCACCCCTTTCTTGCCCAATCACTTGTGAATAATTAGGACTCCATGCATACTTTCATATTCCGCTCCCTACGACACCCTACCCACGAGTAACGGTGACACCGTAGTATAAAAGACCGGATATGCATGTCTTCCATAGAGGTTAGGGTAAGGATTAAGAAAGGACGGACAAGGATCTAGAGGAAGAAATATCGTTTCTTCCCGATCATCCTAATCCCCTTTATTAATAATTACCATAACTGCTAAAAAGATCTAATTTAGGGCATTGAAAGAGGTGGGAAATTTTATTTTACCAAACTTAACCTAAACCTAATCCTAGCAAGTTTCCTAATCCTAGTATAACTCAAATTAGTTTTTATGATAAAAGATCCAAACACCCTTTGGAATTAGCTTGTTAGAATAATTAGGAAATTAACACCATCCCTGTGGACCGACTCGTATTCACCGGCTAGCTACCAAGCGACGCCGTTCTTGATTGCGGTAATATTATTTTTGATCTTAAAAATCCATACAAATCAAATGGCGCCGTTGCCGGGGATGGCGTAAAATTTCCTTTTTTTAATTTCGGGTTAATATAAATTATAAAAATCTTAAAAACAGAAAAATAATTTGAAAAATAAAAAAAAAATTCTATCATCTTTTATTGTTTGAAGGGTTTCTTGTATGAATTTTTGCAGGATCGACGGATCTGGAAAAATCCAGAGTGCGAAACAGAAAACGGGAGATCCGAACAGAAGGAGATTTCAACAACAGAACAGCAGCAAAAAGTTCGGGAACTGAACCTCATTGTCCATCGTGGAACCGCCGCCGTACCTAGCCTCTGACCGTGCAACCGCAGCATTCTTCTGACGTCATCACGTGAAAAAAATCTCTGTTTGTTTCTTCCTCTCCCCTCTGCAAATCCCGATATATCTTTTGTCAAATCTTCTGCAGGATTCTTTGCGCTTAAAAAAATCTCCCCCCTTCCAATAATTGATCTTGTGCAGGATTCTTTGCGCCGCGCTAAGAAAAAAAATTGATTGCAAGTTATTTTTACTGCTTTGCATATTTTTATTCGGACTTTAAGGGGCTTGAGACCAATTCAGATTGGGTGGGGATTTCATCACCCTTCCCAAGACCTCAGAAATCACATAAGGCATTTGCATTGACCATTATTTAATTAAAAAATACTAAACTCGGCCCTAAGGACGTCGCGCTCAATAGGACAGAGAACTAGTTGTAGGCATCGGCCGTTAATCCTAACCTGACTTTGCGGTGTCTAGGCAAGTGTGTCTAAGGCGAGTGGTTACTTAATTAGGGTCACTACTTGCAGTGGAGAGCCTCCCACTCACCTGGCACTTATCTGGCCGCAATTGGCGGTGAAGAGACGGTTTGAGGTCCTATTTCTAGCCCTTTGGAACAGTTAGGAGCTGTCTAGCTGACCTAGGTGACCTTAGATCTAGGCCTGATTGTGCATTTGTGGTTGATTGCATTTGTGTCAAAGTCTCTTATCGAAAATCTTTTTGCAAAAAGCTCCACATAAAAAAGGATAAAAAAGGGAAATTTTTTTTAAAACTTGAAACTTGTCGCTAAAGAAATCCTTGCACCCCACTTACACCACTTCTTCTCATTAACGTTTTCTTACCTCCACATTCTGTTTTTCACCTTCTTGACTACACTACCTCTTTAGTGTATGTTCGTGTTTCGTTGGTATCGACCGACGAACCTTTCGACTCCGAAGTTGAAATCCTTTCCACTTCTTCACTTTCACCTTCAAATTCTTCTTCTGAAGGTATGTCGGGATATAATCCTAACAACACCTTATCCACGGGACTGATTCCACCTCCGTTAGGTGCGAATAACCCGAATCACCCGCCTGTTGAAGGGCCCCAACGAATCGCGCTCCAGGATCTTTTCTACCCAATCCGCACCGCCCTACCTACTTGTCTTTCACTCCCACCGGCAAATGGGGACAATTTTGAGATCAAACCCCACTTCATCAATATGCTGCCAAAATTTCATGGATTGGAATCCGAAGATGCCTATATCTTTATCAACAAATTCCAAAACGTTTGCACAATGATGAAAATAACCCAATTGAGTGACGATGCTATAAGGCTAAGGGTCATTCCTTTCACCTTATGTGACTTAACCGAGAAGTGGTTATACAGCACAGCGTCGCATTCAATTAAGAATTGGGAAGAGTTTGTGAAAGCTTTTCTTAAAAAGTTCTATCCTCATCACAAGACCGCTAGAATACGCAACGAGATTATACAATTTTCTCAGCTTCCTTCCGAACCATTTTGGAAGTGTTTTCAAAGATTCAAAGACCTACTTGTTCAATGCCCTCACCATGGGATCGAAAATTGGCAACTTTGTCAAACATTATACGAGGGATTGAACCCGGCAACGAAGCAGTTGCTAGAAACCATTTGTCAAGGTCACTTTCTAACCAAATCTAGTAAGGAAGCGTTGCAGTTTCTCGAGGATCTTAGTGAACAAACAATTCAGTGGGAGAGCACCAAGACCACCTCATCCTCTTCTATTGGTCAGTCTAGGGCAGGCATACATCAACTAGATATGTCGATTGCTATGAAGGCCGAGATGGCCGCACTTACGAAAAAGCTAGAAGCGATTGAGACCAAAATCTCATCGCCTTCTCCTGCCCCTGTTGTGCCCCCACGAACTGTTTGTGCTTGTTGTTCGGATCCATCACATCTCACCGAAGAGTGTCCTTACAATCCATCTGCTCAAGGACATGATCAAGTCAATGCTGCCTTTAAGCAACGACAAAGAAATGATCCATACTCTTCGACCTATAATCCGGGGTGGAGGAGTCACCCAAATTTCGCTTGGAACCAAAATCAACAATTCCAAGGAAACAACAATTTTCAAAGGCCTCCTCCTCCACAACAACAAGCACCTCCACAAACTCAATTCCAGCAACCTTTCCAACAGCAACCTTACCCGAACCAAACGAACAATTTTGTGCCCAACAATTCTTACCCTCAAAACAACTTTGTTCAACCTCATAATGATAAGGTTAACTCGCTAGAAAGAAGTCTAGATGCGTTCCTAAAGCAATCTACACAATCCGCAGCAAGGTTGGAGACTTCTATTCAATCTTTGGTGCAAAACAGTGCCTCACACGATCAAAACATCAAATCTATTGAGGCACAAATTGCACAACTCAATGCTGCGTTGAGCGAGCGAGAAAAAGGAAAGCTTCCATCTCAACCACTGCCAAATCCCGGTCACGCGCATGTTGCATTTGAACAGCAGAATCATAACGTAAATGCTGTGACCACGTTGAGATCCGGAAAAGTGTTGCAAAATAATGTGGGTATTAACAATGACACCCCTGCCGGTGGTCCTTCTTCATCTTCTTCACCTTCTTCTTCTTCTTCTTCGTTAGAGCCTATTCTTCATCCTTCACAAGGCTCTACTTCTTCTAGCTCGAACGGACCCACTTCACACAACACGAACACATCTACACGGGGATCCGTTCCAACTCCACAATCTGATCCACAAAAATTGGACTCAACAAATTTTCAAAATGTTCCTTTTCCAAACAGGTTGAGATCCAATAAACCAACTCCACAAATGGAGAAGATTGTAGAGTTGTTCAAACAGGTTAGCATAAATATCCCTCTTTTGGATGCAATCCAATTAGTTCCTTCATACGCAAAAATCTTAAAGGACTTATGCACCAAGAAGAAGAAGTTACAAGTACCAAAGAAAGTTTTCGTGGCTAGTGCTGTTAGTGATGCTCTTGTCCAATCTTTACCCCAAAAGCATAAGGACCCCGGTTGTCCTACTATTTCGATAACAATTGTGGACAAGAACATCAATAGAACACTATTAGATCTTGGTGCTAGTGTCAATTTGCTACCTTATTCTGTGTACGAGCAATTAGGCGTTGGAGAGCTTAAGCCCACTCATTGTACTCTCCAAATGGCCGACCGATCCATCACCCATCCTAGGGGAGAGTTGGAGGATGTGTTAATTAGAGTAGGGGATTTCATTTTCCCCGTTGACTTTATTATTATGGATACACAACCTGTAGCTAACCCCCGGAGTCAAATTCCGGTGATACTTAGTCGACCATTCCTTGCGACTTCTAATGCGGTGATCAATTGTCGTAATGGTTCAATGAATCTATCTTTCGGCAATATGACAATTGAACTCAATATTTTTAAGTTGGGAAATCAGCCTTCCGAGCCTAATTCTAGCTTACTTGATGTTTGCTCGATCAATGAGATCACGGAGGAGGACTATGAGTTCGAAAATTTTATGTTCGATCACAGCAGTGTTGACGCCTCTAGTGCGTTCCTCCTAGAATCCGACACAGCTTTCACGCCGGACAACGATTATGAGTGTTTCACCTTTGTAGATGATTTTGAAGACTCACCACCCGAGTTTGAGTCTTTTGCTTTTTCGGATGAGTTAGTTGAACCATCCGACTCGGTTGCGTACACTCGATTCGAACCGTTGATGGAATCCTTCGAGTTTGAAACAGTTACACCATTGTTACCATCAATTGTTTCACCTCCTAAATTCAAACTAAAGCTTTTGCCGTCGCACCTTAAATATGCTTATCTAGGTGAGAATGAGACCCTTCCCGTTATCATATCGGCCTCTCTAGCTCTCGAGCAAGAGAAGGCCCTTTTAATGGTCTTACAAAATAATCGGCAAGCTTTTGGCTGGTCTATGGCGGACATCAAGGGGATTAGTCCCCTCATAGTTGAACATTATATACACTTGATGGATGATGCCAAGCCGGTAAGGGATCCACAAAGACGCCTCAACTCAATAATGAAAGAGGCTGTCAAGAAGGAGATTGTTAAATGTCTTGATAGTTGTATCATTTATCCTATCTCGGATAGCCAGTGAGTTAGCCCCATTCATGTTGTGCCAAAGAAATCAGGCATTACGGTCATAACCAATGAGGCAAATGAGTTAATACCCACTCGCACCCAAACTGGGTGGCGAGTTTGTATCGACTATAGAAAACTCAATGCCGCGACAAGGAAAGACCACTTTCCTTTACCTTTCATTGACCAAATGCTAGAACGATTGGCTGGGCACGAGTTCTATTGCTTTTTGGATGGCTATTCCGGCTATAACCAAGTTCCCATCGCCAAAGAGGATCAAGACAAGACCACATTTACTTGTCCTTTTGGCACTTTTGCTTATCGTCACATGCCCTTTGGGTTATGCAATGCACCCGCTATATTTCAGCGGTGTATGATGGGGATCTTTTCAGACATGGTTGAAAAGTTTTTGGAGATCTTTATGGATGATTTCTCCATTTTTGGTGACTCCTTCGACGAGTGTTTGCTACACCTTGACGCAGTTCTTACCCGTTGTAGGGATAAGAACCTAACTTTAAATTGGGAGAAGTGCCACTTTATGGTACGAGAAGGTATTGTCTTAGGACATGTCATCTCGCAAAATGGCATAGAGGTTGATAGAGCCAAAATTGAAGTCATTTCCAATCTTCCTCCTCTTAAATGCGTCAAAGACATCCGAGCTTTCCTTGGCCATGCCAGTTTTTATAGACGGTTCATCAAGGATTTTAGCAAGATTGCCAGACCATTGACTCTCTTATTGGCCAAGGACACAACATTTGATTTTGACTCAACTTTCATGGAAGCGTTCGAGTCATTGAAACACTCTCTCATTTCTGCGCCCATTCTTTCATCTCCAGACTGGACGCATCCCTTCGAAATTATGTGCGACGCATCAGACTTTGCCATTGGTGCTGTTCTTGGACAGCATATTAATAAGATGCCGCACGTGATTTATTACGCTAGCCGTACACTAAATGAGGCCCAACTGAACTACACAACAACAGAAAAAGACTTTTTAGCCGTTGTATTTGCACTTGAAAAATTCCGGCCTTATTTAATCGGCTCTCCAGTTATTGTGTATACGGACCATTCAGCTCTTCGCCACCTTTTTGCGAAGAAGGATGCTAAATCGAGGCTAATACGTTGGATCCTCTTGCTGCAAGAGTTTGACCTTGTCATTAGGGATAAAAGAGGATGTGAAAACGTAGTGGCCGATCACCTTTCACGACTTCCTTCTTCGCTTACACTTGAAATTCCAATCAAAGATGTTTTTCCCGATGAGCAACTCTTAACCGTGTCATGCGAATCATGGTTCGCTGATATAGTAAACTACTTGGCCACCGGCTTGATACCTAAAGATTGGTCGAAACAGGATAAACTCTGATTCTTGTCCCAAGTAAAGCATTTTTACTGGGATGAACCTTATCTTTTTAAATACTGTTCCGACCAAATCATTCGTCGGTGTGTTCCTGAAAATGAGTTTAAGAGTGTGCTGTCTTTTTGCCACGATCAAGCGTGTGGCGGGCACTTTGGCCCAAAGAAGACAGCCGAGAAAATCTTGCAGTGTGGTTTTTATTGGCCACGACTCTTTAAGGATGCATATGAATACTGCAAGACATGCTCCCGGTGCCAACACTTGGGCCGGATATCGCGGAGAAACGAAATGCTACTCCAACCAATTTTGTTTGTGGATATTTTTGATGTTTGGGGAATTGACTTCATGGGACCATTTCCCAATTCTTTTGGGAATGTGTATATTCTTTTGGCTGTTGACTACGTGTCGAAATGGGTCGAGACTGTGCCTAGCCGAACGAATGATAACAAGGTTGTCGTTCGATTTCTTAAAGAACACATCTTTTCTCGGTTTGGGCACCCTCGAGCAATTATAAGTGATAATGGTTCTCACTTCTGCAATAGGACTTTTGAGTCCTTAATGCGCAAATATTCCATTACTCATAAACTGTCAACGCCATACCATTCCCAAACATGTGGGCAAGCCGAGGTTTCGAATCGGCAAATTAAGCAAATCTTGGAGAAAACGGTTTCTAAAAATCGCAAGGATTGGTCACATAAACTGATCGATGCACTATGGGCTTTCCGTACTGCATACAAGACCGATCTTGGTATGTCTCCATACCGGCTTGTTTATGGGAAGGCTTGCCACCTCCCGGTAGATATTGAGCATAAGGCATTTTGGGCGATCAAAGAGTTGAATTTATCATTAGGATATGCGGGCAGAAATCGAAAGCTGCAATTAAATGAACTAGAAGAGCTGCGGGATGAGGCTTATGATAATGATGTCATTGTTACAAACCGAACTAAGGTGTTCCATGACAAACACCTTATGCGCAAAACATTTAAACCTGGTCAACAGGTTTTACTCTATGACACTCGGTTACATTATCACCCCGACAAGCTCCGTTCTAGGTGGAAAAGGTCATTCGTAGTTCGCACCGTTTATCCGCACGGTGCGGTCGATCTTGAAAATCCTGAGGATGGTACTTTATTTAAAGTAAACAGACATCGATTGAAACCGTTCCTCACAGCGGACCCGTCGGAGGAGCTCCTGTTTTTGCAGAAGCCAATTTACACCGATTAATTTTCCTTCATTTTACCCCCAAATTTTTGATCATTTTTTCCAAAACTTTATTTCAAATAAGTTTGGGGGTGTGTATCATTTGTAAATATGATTACAATATAAAAAAATAATAAGTAGGAAATTGCCGACATTTTCGACCCACTTGGTGCAGCCTGACAGTGAGGACACTGTCCAGTTTAAGTTTGGGGGTATGCTCGGTAAGTTTTCTTACTTCGCATTCATATGTATATTTTTGCATTTGCATTCTTATATAAAAATCATAAAAATTGAAAATTTCAAAAATTATAAAAATTAAAGTATTCAATTTTGGCCTTATTTGACTTGAGTTTGACAAATAGGTTAACTAGCTAGGAACAACTAGACCTTAGACTTAGTAAATTAAAAACCCTAAAAATAACCTTTCTTTAAATTTAACGGTAGAAAGTATATGTCTTTATAGTTTATTTAGAAATAGGCAAATTTTGAGTTCACTTCTTGGGCTAAGTCAAAATAAAGGAAAAGTATTGATATTTTTATTAAAGTATAACTTTGAAAAATAATTCCTAAGCTTAAGTCTAGATTCTGAAAATATATACCCTACAAATTGCACAAACACGAACCTTGAAACTTGGAATAGTAGAAGAGACCTTGAAATCCTCTTGTCTTAATTCCTTAGTACGAAGAAAAATAAAAAATATACAAGTGTGAATAAAGAAAAAAATGAACACTGGTTTTTGTAATTACTTAAGGCTGCAAAAATAGAAAAATATTTAGTGAGGGTGCTTCATCACGTAGTGCCTTAGACCAACTAGTTTGGGAGTCACTGCTAAAGTCTTAGGTGTTACAAAGCTAGGAATTACGCTTTAATGCGCAAACACATCTTCTAATCGGTTGTTGGTACCTCAAGAAGTATTAACGGTCGCATGAAGGATGTGTAAGCAAAATTCATCTAAAATTCACCAATTTAAGAAGTGCTTTAGACAACGGACAAGAGTATGATTGCTTGATTTGAATTTCCAAATATAGGGGTGATATATACACACACGTAGGGGTATGTGATTGGGGTTTAGACAAAAGATAGGAATGAAGAATATGACTTATGTCTTTAATAAAGATGATAAAAATTCCTAAGTTGAGATAGAACCCTAGAAGAAAAACTTAAGAGATGCCAAAAGCTAAATAGGTCTACAGAACATATATAATCTTAAGTTAAATGATAAAGAAGCGTGAAGAATATGGGTGGATAATTTATTAGTCGAAGATAATAGAGTTTCTTGTTAGAAAACCTACTTGGAGAATAAAAGTCGATAAGCCAAATTGATAAGATTTTGTTGGTAGTATCCGCTGAAAACCCTCAGGAGACAACACTCCTCCTACTAGGGATACCTAGAAGTTTAACGGCTTGTTGCACGAGCTCAGTGCAATCGCGTTTCCCTGCGAAAGTGAGGTTAGGTTTTTGTTGAGAATAAAACTAGGATTGCTCGAGGATGAGCAAAAGATAAGTTTGGGGGTATTTGTTTATACCGTAATTTTGCATTATTATATTCCCCATTCTTATGCATTTTACAAATAAACAGGTGCTTTTGACCCATGTCTGCTACATAGTACAGGTTACATGTTCTCGGAACGAAAACAGTGAAAAAGATAAAAGATGATGCAAAAGTGGGACTACGACCAACAAATAGAAGGATCTTGATCAAGCCTACACGAAGATCAGTTCACAAAATACAAGGCATCGCAAGGTTCAAGACTTCGACACGAAGCAACGTTAAAGTCCACTACATTACTCACTGTGGAGATCTGGAAGAGACATAGAAGACATCCTAAAGAACCAATTGAAGAAACAGGAAGCAAAAGTCAACCAAAACCAGCACACCAAATTTCAGCAAAGGATCCTCTTACTTGGCCGTGGAACCACGGCCAAACCTGGCCTGCGGCCGCGGTTCCGCGGCCGGGTAGAGCCCGTAGAGGCGGAAAATTTTACCATAATCTCTGGCGGCACTGACTAGACTTCCTAGGGGTATTTTTGTAAAAGCATACATGCGGCGATTGTAAACCTAGGGTTTTCTATGTCTTATAAATAGAGACCCAAATTCTTGTATTAGGTCATGCCTCCTTTCATTAATAAAATTCAGATTTCTCTTGAAGTTTTGGAGAGCATCAATTTGTAAGTAGATTTTATTTTTGCCCTAGTTCTTAGTTTCAATTTCTGCCCTAGATAAATTCTTATTTGCCTTAGTTTAATCTAGATTAGAATTTTTATTAATCTGCAGTAGTTAATTAATCTCTTAACCCTAAAAACAAAATAAAAAATCATGTCTTTTGTAGATCCCTCAATGAGCGAGTAGTTTCCTCGCTTGTTAGGGTTAGGAATAGGGAAGGGTTTGAGAGATGAAGATCTCTCACCCCTTTCTTGCCCAATCACTTGTGACTAATTAGGACTCCATGCATACTTTCATATTCCGCTCCCTACGACACCCTACCCACGAGGTAACGGTAACACCGTAGTATAAAAGACCGGATATGCATGTCTTCCATGGAGATTAGGGTAAGGATTACGAAAGGACGGACAAGGATCTAGAGGAAGAAATATCGTTTCTTCCCGATCATCCTAATCCCCTTTATTAATAATTACCATAACTCCTAAAAAGATCTAATTTAGGGCATTGAAAGAGGTGGGAAATTTTATTTTACCAAACTTAACCTAAACCTAATCCTAGCAAGTTTCCTAATCCTAGTATAACTTAAATTAGTTTTTGTGATAAAAGATCCAAACACCCTTTGGAATTAGCTCGTTAGAACAATTAGGAAATTAACACCATCCCTGTGGACCGACACGTATTCACCGGCTAGCTACCAAGCGACGCTTTTCTTGATTGCGGTAATATTATTTTTGATCGTTAAAATTCTTTAAAATCAACGGGCGTCAATCTTCGACAGGCTAGTACCAATAACAGTCTCTCCTCAAAGCAGGGGCATGAAGAAGCTCATCCAACAACGGAGGTGATCCCGGCCGCACGACATGCTCGACGTCGCCACTGGCGCCGAGTGAGGAAAGATGGGGATAATTCCCCTTCTGGACCGACTCCGCCAACTCCAACTGTGGAAGTTGATGCTACTGTTCCAACTGGGAACAGCTTTGATCCACTAAGGAGGGTCCGCAAGAACTCTCCGACGGATGTGCTGAAAAGATCTCCTCCACCTATGGAGAACGCTACAAAAGTGAAGCCGGAGCAGCCCCCTTAGCGGGTGTCACACCCCGCTTCCCAGAGTACGCAAGATTGGGCACGTGACATAGCCAACCATGTTACCTGTGGATAGGAAGTATCCATCCACAATCACATTACGGCTGTAGAGATATCAAGAACAAGATAAAACTATCTAACACATGTCCACAATCCAGAATAACAAGAGTCAATGATAAGTAAATGCGGAAGCAAATGATCCAATACAATAATAGAAAAGTATGTCCCATAATGCGGGCTCACATCTGGAAATAAAATGCGGGAAATAAAACTAACCACTACAGAACTCACAAATCAGCCTGCTGGCTGAAGTACTCCTGCTCGGACAGCGACAGTGGTAAAGAATCTAGGCCATGCAAAACCCAGACGTCAGCGCGTCATGTCAACCAATAATATAATATGAACAGTGTAATAGGCCATGCAGAAATAAACATGAATACAGCAATAGTATGAAACAAGCAGTGCAGGGTAGTGTGCAGTGGGTAACTAAACTGTTCTATCGGGTTTTCTATTCTAAAGTCTTTGAAATCAATTCGAGTAATCCTCCATGTAACTCAAAGGATATGTCCCGTTACCCCCCGGGACCACGGATCAGGAATATGGGAACAATAGTGGTTCTGTCCCGTTGCCCCCCCCCCCGGGACCACGGATCAGGAAAATGTAAGAGTCACGAATGGCTCTGTCCCGTTACCCCCCGGGACCACGGATCAAGTAATACCCTTTTAAGTTACACTTTAGTTTACCCTTTTGATTTCCCCATACCCCCAACTTATATGTGTCAGGTCAGGTATTCAGTAATCAAGAACTAATGCCAACACAGGATCAGGTAACAGCAGGTTTTGTCTGGATAGACAACAGGAATGGTCTATGAGGACAACATGTCAGGTTTGTTGGCATTAGGCACGAGATCAGGTAACAGGTCAGGTCAACAGTAAACAGTGCCATGTCAGGTGTAACAATATATATCATGGGTAACAGGTCAAGTCAAGATGTAACGATGTCGTGGGTGTGCTCATAACAGATATGTAATCGAACAGGGGATTAACAACAGGAAATAAGCAATAAATTAAACACCAATAAGCAGTTCATTCAATCACAAGAGTGCATTAATATAGTGCAACTGTTTATTATATTAACAGGTTTTGAGCACCCTTAGCGGTGCAACAGTTTTAAGGATGATGCAATACGGTTATATCAAGTCTTTAAATACGAACATCCGAATGTAATGGAACTACATAGGAGAGTACTATAATCTATTAACGGTAAAAAAAATATGATTAACAGGTAAACTTGGTTCGTAGGTTAATAGTAGCAAATTGTAATTTCCATGTTAACTGTAAAATGATATATGTCATATTGCAACCCAATGAGGGAATAACCATACCGAGTTAAGTTTTGCAGTTTTAATGAGTCAAAACATATATAATTGTATAGTATAGCATGTAGCAAGTGATACTTGCCTCGACAGGTCGCGAACCGGGAAAAACGGACGTAACGTCGGCGGGGAAAAACGCGACGGACGCACGGTTCACGGATTGAACCCAAACAACGAACAATGGGACCACGCAGATCGGGGTACCTCGCTGGAACGTCGGATCAAGTCGTCGGTACGGCCGGATTCCGGCGAGATGCAAAACAGCGACAACAAGTTCAGAAATCCTATGTACAGTCAAGGATAAACCAGAGGGGGAAAAGGAAGGAGGAAGATGAAGGAATGCTTACTGGGATTGCAGAGGTTGCGACAGCGATGGGGTCGACGGCGATGGGGCGCCGGCGAGGATGCTGCAGACGGTAGGCTAGGGCTGTGGATACTGGAGAAGGAAAGAAGGTGGAGAGGGAGAGGAAGTGGTCGGGTCTGGTGCGCAGGTGAAGAGGAGGTGGTCGGCAGTGGCGCAGGTGACGATGACGAGGGTTACGGCGGCGACGGGTAAGCAGGGATGGGTACAGGTGGCCGCGGCTATGGCGTAGGGTGCACGGGAATGTGGGGAGAGGAGGAAGGATGAGACGAGGTTGATGAGGCAAGGATCCCGGCGGTGCTAGCGCTGGCGTTGGGGCTGCGGCGGTTATGGCACGGTGGCTAGGGTTAGGCCGTAGGGTTTTCTCGTGAAGGGTTCTCGGAAAATCTGAGGAAGACGAGGAATGTGTAAATATATATAGGGGAGAGAGAGAGGGTTAGAGAGAGAGAGAGCTAGGGAAATTAGGGAGGGGGAGAGAGAGAGAGAGCAAAAGTGGAGGGGCCCACGGCTCGTGATTGGCTGATAAGGATTTTAAGTGGTTAAAAGAAATTTTTTAAAAGATTTAAGAATATTATGTTAACAGTAAGGGTAAAAATATATATGAAATATTATAAGGTTTGAATATTTTATTAATTTGGGATTTCGGCGCTAAATGAAACATTTCCAAATCGCGCCCGGGTTTGGTCCAAAAATTCGAAATTCAAATAATAGGATTTTAAGCGGGTTCCAAATTTTAAAATGAAATGTTTTATGATTAAAAAGCATACCCCCAAGTCGGACACCTGCACGCGCGCGTAGTCGTCCAAACTCGCCCGTTTCACCGAACGGGATGAGAACTCGACGCACGGACGCTACCACGCGGCTAGGGGTGACGAGTAGGCCAAGATAGATATTTTTAATTTTGTTTTAGGTGCTAAAATTTGTTATATGCATAAATGACCTAGCCAGTTAAAATTTTACAGTAAGACCCAAACAAGCAAGATAAATGAAATGCGTAATATCTAACACTCAACCAGTAACAGAAATAGTAGTATTGGGCTCGGGTGTTACATTATATTCAACTACAAAAAAGAATTTCGTCCTCGAAATTCCAAGAATACAAGATAGAAAACTACAGGAAAAGGTGAGGAAACTTCTGTCGGATCTCGTCTTCTCGCTCCCAAGTGGACTCTCCATGCGATCGATTACCCCAAGAAACGAGCACAAGGGGGATAACCTTGTTCTTAAGAACCTTTTCCCTTCGATCCATGATTTCAACCGGTCGCTCCTCAAAAGTTAGGTCCTCCCGTACAGTTAACTCCGAATGATCCAAGACGTGTGTTTCATCTCGAACATACCTTCGTAGTTGAGATACGTGAAACACATCGTGCACACCTGCCAAGGACTGCGGTAACGCCAAACGGTACGCTACCTCTCCAACGCGCTCCAATATCTCGAAGGGTCCAACGAATCGAGGACTAAGCTTCTCTCGACTCCCAAAACGAATTACCCCTCTAGTCGGTGATATTTTCAAGAATACCAAATCACCCACGGCGAACTCTAAAGGTCTTCTTGACGTGTCAGCCCAACCTTTCTGTCTATCTTGAGCTGCCTTCATATGCTTCCTGATTGTATTCACCTTCTCAACTGTCTGTACCACCAAATCTGATCCCAGTAATCTTCGTTCACCAACATCATCCCAACAAACAGGTGAACGGCACTTACGACCATACAAGGCTTCAAACGGAGCCATCTGAATAGTTTCTTGGAAACTGTTGTTGTAAGAAAACTCCACCAAGTGTAGATGATCCTCCCATGAACCCTTGAAGTCCAACATGCATGCTCTCAACATGTCTTCAAGAGTTTGGATCGTTCTCTCCGACTGACCATCTGTTTGAGGATGATAAGCTGTGCTAAACTTCAATCGAGTCCCCAAACTTTCCTGTAAACTCCTTCAGAAGTGTGATAAGAACCCAGTGTCCCGATCGAACACGATGCTCACCGGTACGCCATGCAATCTTACAATCTCCTGCATGTACCGTTCCGCCAAAGTCTCCGTTGATTGACCAACCCGGAAAGGAATAAAGTGAGCTGCCTTGGTCAATCGATCAACAATCACTCATACTGCATTGTTGCCCTTTGGACTCCGCGGTAGAGCCGTCACAAAATCCATGGTTATATGTTCCCACTTTCACTGAGGAATCGGAAGTGGTTGTAACAAACCAGCAACCCTTTGATGTTCAGCCTTAACTTGCTGACACACCAAGCACTTAGCCACGAAGCGAGCAATCTCCCGTTTCATGCCTTCCCACCAGAAATGTTGTCGAATATCTCGGTACATCTTTGTACCTCCTGGATATACAGAGTAAGCTGAACTGTGTGCCTCCTTCATAAGTTCTTCACGAACATCTCCCTTTGGCACACACAAACGGCTACCATACCTCAACGAATCATCTTCGTGGACCAGTAAATCTGTTCGCAGTCCGGCTTCAACCTGCTCTCGAAACTTCTGCAGTCTAGGATCCTGCGATTGTGCCGCTTTAATCTTCTCAACCAAGGACGACTGTACTTGCAACTGCATCAACTGTCCTGTAGAATGTGGTAGCACAACCTCCAAGTCGAATCTTCGAAAATCTGCAATGATCTCCCTCTGTGTAGTTAACACCTGAATTGCTGGTAACCGACTAAGCGCATCGGGCACGACGTTAACCTTTCCCGGATGGTATTTAAGATCAAGGTCGTAGTCGGCCATCAGCTCCAACCATCTACGCTGCCTCATATTCAACTCCTTCTGAGTGAACACATACTTCAAACTCTTGTGATCTGTAAAAACTTCGACTCTCTCACCCAAAAGGTAGTGTCTCCAAATCTTCAAAGCGAAGATTACAGCCGCAAGCTCCAAGTCATGAGTTGGATAATTCTTCTCATGGGTCTTCAGTTGTCTTGATGCGTATGCTATGACCTTCCCATGCTGCATCAAAACACATCCCAGTCCTTTCCCAGATGCGTCGCTATGAATCACCAGTCCTCCGGAATTGTCTGCTACGGTCAGGATAGGGGCGGTTATCAACTTCTGCTTCAACGTCTCGAAAGCCAACGCACATTTATCCGTCCATACAAAAGGTACCTCCTTGCGCGTAAGCTTGGTCAATGGTTCTGCCAAACGAGCGAAGTTCTCCACAAATCTCCTGTAATATCCGGCTAATCTAAGGAAACTTCTTATCTCAGCTACATTCCTTAGAATAGGCCAATCTCGAACTGCCGCAATCTTTTCGGGATCGACGGTGATTCCATCGCCCGACACAACATGCCCCAGAAACTTTACTTCTTCCAGCCAAAATTCGCACTTACTCATCTTCGCATACAATTTCTCTTGCCTCAATGTCTGCAGCGCGATCTTCAAGTGCTCAGCATGCTCCTCAAAACTCTTCGAGTAAACCAGAATATCGTCAATGAATACCACAATAAACTGGTCCAAGAATGGTGAAATGATTCGGTTCATCAAATCCATGAATATTGCCAGCGCATTCGTCACTCCGAAGGGCATCACTAGATACTCGTAATGTCCATACCGAGTTCGAAACGCCGTCTTGCAAATATCTTCTGCTTTCACTCGGACCTGATGATATCCGGATCGCAAATCCAGTTTCGAGAATACCCTCGCGCCACTAAGATGCTCAAAAAGTTCTCCAATGCGAGGGATCGGGTACTTGTTCTTAATAGTCACCCGGTTTAATTCTCGATAGTCGATGCACATCCTTCTCGTGCCATCCTTCTTCTTTACTAGAAGGACTGGAGCTCCCTAAGGCGAGTTGCTGCTTTGAATCCAACCCTTCTCAAGCAGTTCAGCAACTTGTTTCTTAACTTCTTCTAATTCTACTGGTGCCATTGGATAATATGCTTTAAATACTGGCGCTGCACCAGGAATAAGGTCAATTGCGAACTCCACGTCTCGCTTTGGCCGTAAGTCCGATATATCTTCAAACATATCCATAAAATCGCGAACAACCGCCGGCTCTTCACTACTATCAACTTCCATTGCTGCAAGAATAACATTTGTCGGCCTAGCCCTAAACTCGACTGGCCCGACAGAACTGCTTCCTCCAGTGAAGGTAAACTCAGGATGTCTGGGAATCTGGAAAATTACCTTCCTTGCCCTACAGTCAATATGAGCGTGGAAAGTGCCAAGAAAGTCCATTCCCAAAACGACCTCGTAGCTGCCCGTATCAATCACCAAGAAATCTGCAAAAAGCTCCCGTCCGCATATCACAACTGTACAGTCTTTACATTCCCTACTAGATACAATTTTCCCATTCCCAGTGTGTATGTCCCAGAAACTAGACAGGGTCGTGCAGGCAATCGAGTGTGTAGTTATAAACTTGGATGACATAAAACAATGGGATGCACCAGAATCAAATAATGCTACTGCGGGAAAACCATGAACGAGTAGAATACCTGAAACCACTTCTCCTGATGCCTTAGCTTCCTCAGCTGTCAAGGTAAAAGCTCGAGCCTGATTAAGTCCTTGAGTCAGCTGTTTCTGCCCTTGGAACGGTCTCTGCGGAGGCTTCTGAAAATCATCCCTCGTACGAAGCTTCGACGGACAGGCACCAACTGCGTGATCAGCCGCTCCACAAACCAAACAAAGTCCCAGCTTCCTTCGACAATCCTTTTGCATGTGCCCAGGTAAACGGCAGTAGTCATAAATCACGCCCTTTCTTCGATCAACGACCACAGGCTTCTTCATGGGTGCTACACCACGACGATCCACTGGAATACCCTTGCGCCCATGATCTCGGTTAGGTACAAATGCGGGCTTCCTGGCCGCAACTGCTGTCTGCTGCAGGCTCCCTTTCATCCCCAATAAACTCTGTTGCTCCCGGGCTGCCGTAAGAATCTGTGAGAAAGTGGTCAAACCCAGGGAGACAATCTGCCTCTGGATGTCCATATCCAAGCTGCGCATGAACCTCCGTGCCTTGTCTGCCTCATTGGCGACTAAAGGTCCAGCGAAACGGCTGAGTCTCGTCCACTCCGCTGCATGCACGTCCACGGGCGCTCCATTTTGCCTCAGCCCAATAAATTTCTCTTCCATTTCCTTCCGTGCAGTCCGCGGGAAGAATTTCTCCAGGAAACTCGTAGAAAACTCCGCCCAACTGATCGGCTTGGGCAAGCGGGTCTCTTCCACAAGCCACCACTCTCGGGCGTAATCCACTAGCTGAATGCGCACCATATCAACTCTTTTGTCCTCTGGAATCTGTGCCGCAATCAGCAGATTCTCCGTGTCAACCAGCCACTGCTCGGCTGGCAATGGCTCCTCCAAACCAGTGAATGTAGTCGGACCCAAACGTCTGAAATCTGCCACGGTCCCTACCCGGTCAACTGGTTTAGCTCCAGCGTTGTTTACAGACTGCCGAATGGCCTGCAAACCCTCCTGAAACGAATCTGCTTGCTGCTGGATCAGCTCAGTATGCCTCTTCTGATTTTCCAGCATTCCACGTATTACTCCCAACATGGCGGCTTCGTCCACGCGCCTCTGATACGTCTTGAAATTCTTGTCTGCCATATTCCTGAAATCAAAACACCCAACATTAGCATGATGATAGATTCAATATATAGATCAAGGCTAGAACTCCAAGATACTTAAATAGAGTACCGCATTGTAACTATGCCGCGGTATCATAGCCACAATTACATAATTCCATCCAAGTCGCCTAAGTCCTAGAGATAACAAGGAATCAGGTTTTCGAATCGATATGCAAAGGAAGTTTGCACAACGTAAAAGATATAATCAGGAAGAATGTGATTCAAGAATGGTAAAACGATCAAGGTGGCAGGACATGTTTCCTAAACACGGGTATTCTGATTCGTGTATTGGGTACAATACCCAACTACAAAAGAATCAACCCAACTAACCTATGGCTCTGATACCAAAAGAACCATGTCACGCCCCGCTTCCCAGAGTACGCAAGATTGGGCACGTGACATAGCCAACCATGCTACCTGTGGGTAGGAAGTATCCATCCACAGTCACATTACGGCTGTAGAGATATCAAGAACAAGATAAAACTATCTAACACATGTCCACAATCCAGAATAACAAGAGTCAATGATAAGTAAATGCGGAAGTAAATGATCCAATACAATAATAGAAAAGTATGTCCCATAATGCGGGCTCACATCTGGAAATAAAATGCGGGAAATAAAACTAACCACTACAGAACTCACAAATCAGCCTGCTGGCTGAAATACTCCTGCTCGGACAGCGACAGTGGTAAAGAATCTAGGCCATGCAAAACCCAGACGTCAGCGCGTCATGTGAACCAATAATATAATATGAACAGTATAATAGGCCATGCAGAAATAAACATGAATACAGCAATAGTATGAAACAAGCAGTGCAGGGTAGTGTGCAGTGGGTAACTAAACTGTTCTATCGGGTTTTCTATTCTAAAGTCTTTGAAATCAATTCGAGTAATCCTCCATGTAACTCAAAGGATATGTCCCGTTACCCCCCGGGACCACGGATCAGGAATATGGGAACAATAGTGGTTCTGTCCCGTTGCCCCCCTGGGACCACGGATCAGGAAAATGTAAGAGTCACGAATGGCTCTGTCCCGTTACCCCCCGGGACCACGGATCAAGTAATACCCTTTTAAGTTACACTTTAGTTTACCCTTTTGATTTCCCCATACCCCCAACTTATATGTGTCAGGTCAGGTATTCAGTAATCAAGAACTAATGCCAACACAGGATCAGGTAACAGCAGGTTTTGTCTGGATAGACAACAGGAATGGTCTATGAGGACAACATGTCAGGTTTGTTGGCATTAGGCACGAGATCAGGTAACAGGTCAGGTCA
The DNA here is from genome assembly GCA_030015575.1 of Agapanthus africanus. Taxonomy (NCBI): domain Eukaryota; kingdom Viridiplantae; phylum Streptophyta; class Magnoliopsida; order Asparagales; family Amaryllidaceae; genus Agapanthus; species Agapanthus africanus. The sequence goes on from CM057338.1 coordinate 125,709,550, forward strand.
ACAGTATACAGTGCCATGTCAGGTGTAACAATATATATCATGGGTAACAGGTCAAGTCAAGATGTAACGATGTCGTGGGTGTGCTCATAACAGATATGTAATCGAACAAGGGATTAACAGCAGGAAATAAGCAATAAATTAAACACCAATAAGCAGTTCATTCAATCACAAGAGTGCATTAATATAGTGCAATTGTTTATTATATTAACAGGTTTTGAGCACCCTTAGCGGTGCAACAGTTTTAAGGATGATGCAATACGGTTATATCAAGTCTTTAAATACGAACATCCGAATGTAATGGAACTACATAGGAGAGTACTATAATCTATTAACGGTAAAAAAATGTGATTAACAGGTAAACTTGGTTCGTAGGTTAATAGTAGCAAATTGTAATTTCCATGTTAACTGTAAAATGATATATGTCATATTGCAACCCAATGAGGGAATAACCATACCGAGTTAAGTTTTGCAGTTTTAATGAGTCAAAACATATATAATTGTATAGTATAGCATGTAGCAAGTGATACTTGCCTCGAAGGGTCGCGAACCGGAAAAAACGGACGTAACGTCGGCGGGGAAAAACGCGACGGACGCACGGTTCACGGATTGAACCCAAACAACGAACAATGGGACCACGCGGATCGGGGTACCTCGCTGGAACGTCGGATCAAGTCGTCGGTACGGCCGAATTCCGGCGAGATGCAAAACAGCGACAACAAGTTCAGAAATCCTATGTACAGTCAAGGATAAACCAGAGGGGGAAAAGGAAGGAGGAAGATGAAGGAATGCTTACTGGGATTGCAGAGGTTGCGACAGCGATGGGGTCGATGGCGATGGGGCGCCGGCGAGGATGCTGCAGGCGGTAAGCTAGGGCTGTGGATACTGGAGAAGGAAAGAAGGTGGAGAGGGAGAGGAAGTGGTCGGGTCTGGTGCGCAGGTGAAGAGGAGGTGGTCGGCAGTGGCGCAGGTGACGACGACGAGGGTTACGGCGGCGACGGGTAAGCAGGGATGGGTGCAGGTGGCCGCGGCTATGGCATAGGGTGCACGGGAACATGGGGAGAGGAGGAAGGATGAGACGAGGTTGATGAGGCAAGGATCCCGGCGGTGCTAGCGCCAGCGTTGGGGCTGCGGCGGCGATGGCACGGTGGCTAGGGTTAGGCCGTAGGGTTTTCTCGTGAAGAGTTCTCGGAAAATCCGAGGAAGACAAGGAATGTGTAAATATATATAGGGGAGAGAGAGAGGGTTAGAGAGAGAGAGCGCTACGGAAATTAGGGGGAGAGAGAGAGAGAGCAAAAGTGGAGGGGCCCACGGCTCGTGATTGGCTGATAAAGATTTTGAGTGGTTAAAAGAAATTTTTTAAAAGATTTAAGAATATTATGTTAATAGTAAGGGTATAAATATATATGAAATATTATAAGGCTTGAATATTTTATTAATTTGGGATTTTGGCGCTAAATGAAACATTTCCAAATCGCGTCCGGGTTGGGTCCAAAAATTCGAAATTCAAATAATAGGATTTTAAGCGGGTTCCAAATTTTAAAATGAAATGTTTTATGATTAAAAAGCATACCCCCAAGTCGGACACCTGCACGCGCGCGTAGTCGTCCAAACTCGCCCGTTTCACCAAACGGGATGAGAACTCGACGTACGGACGCTACCACACGGCTAGGGGTGACGAGTAGGCCAAGATAGATATTTTTAATTTTGTTTTAGGTGCTAAAATTTGTTATATGCAGAAATGACTTAGCCAGTTAAAATTTTACAGTAAGACCCAAACAAGCAAGATAAATGAAATGCGTAATATCTAACACTCAACCAGTAACAGAAATAGTAGTATTGGGCTCGGGTGTTACAGCGGCTGTCTTCCAAAATTTACAAGGTTTGGCGACAGGTCCAAGACTCCGTGATTGATCAAGACTACCCCCGCCGACAGAAAAAGGTAAATGTTCGGCAAGAGAAGGACCACTTTGTTGTACCATAGAAGGTGTCGTCCACTTGGGTGCCCGCTACAACGGACTCCTCAACATCACCAGTCCATAAAAAGAGAAGGTCGGAGAAGATCCCCGTGTCTGTGACAAATGTCAAGGGCACTGAGCCTAAACACCCTAAGTCTGGGGGCATGGTGGTACATACCGTCTATATGGCATCCGGAAAAGAGGATAGCTGAATCTCCACAGGTTATCGACCGCTTACGCGATCAATGACTAAGGCTCAGGAGCAGCAGCAACAAAAGCTCCAAGAGATATCAACAGCTATGGCCGCACTCACGGGACCAAAAGTAAGCCCGGAGACATCTTCGGACCAACGTCATAAGCAGGAAACTGATGCCGAATTCCTTCGGAGAATGATTGAGAAGAAGGACAAAGAGGCCGCGGAACAAGCGGCCAACATAAAACAAATGGCCCTTATGTTCTAAGATATGGTGGGCATGATGATCCAGCCGGACCCTCCAGCCGAAAATCCTCCAGTAATAATTGAAGATGATAGAGGAGAGATATCAAATCCTCTGCCGGCCCTGTCAGCAGCTAAAGAGGAGACCATCTCAAAAGCTACCCTGGATGATTATATCGCTCAGTAGATACGAGTCCATCAGGCGAATGAAGCGGCTGGGCAAATTGTTAAGACTGGACGACCCTATCCGAGTTGGTACGACCAAATAAAGTATCCGCCGGGATACACAATCCCCAAATTCCACGTATATAAGGGGACGGTAAATCCACACCAGCACGTTGCTCAATTTAGGGCTCTGTGCGGCAACACCGGAGGTGACGATAAGCTACTGCTTCGCCAATTCGTTAGCAGCTTGTCAGAGACGGCATTTGAGTGGTATTCTGAGCTCCCGAATGACTCCGTTAAGACGTTTGCAGAAATGAAGTTGCTCTTTACACAGAGGTTCGCAAAGCGCTAGCGAACGCACCCCAATCACAGCATTGATCAATACCAGGGTGAAGCCTGGAAAGACATGGGTGCAGTATGCGATACGGTGGCGGAATTTATGGTCGAAGTGTGAGCAGCGCATCGAAGAAGCACCTGCGGTAGGCATGTTCATAGGGACCCTCGACCCTCAGGCGACCATTTCACAATTCATGATGTTCTTCAAGCCAACTACTTTCCAGGCCTTGATTGACAAGCTAGCCCAAATGGATCAGATGGGTCATAGACCATCTCCTTTGAAGCTGGAATCTCGGAATGAAAAAGGAAAAGGAAAAGCGACCTTCGTCGCCAATGCTCAACAGCAGCCCAGTGGTCCAAAACTAACTGATAGCCAAGACGAGAAACGGCGATTCTTTAATGAGAAAATGAAGCGCCCTTATTCGTTTCCCCGGGACAAAACGAAGAGATTGTTCGAGCTGACGGTGCGGAACAGGCTCATCAATCTGCCGGATCAAAAACGCCCATTGCAACCTGGTGAGGCTAATAATCCCAATTATTGCCCCTATCACCATGCGATAGGCCATCCAATCGAAGATTGCTTCGTCGTCAAAGGGTGGATTGAGAACCAATACCAACAGGGCAAATTCGCACTGTCCGAGAATTGGAAAGTAAACCCGCCCCAGCCACACGCTCTCAAAAAGGCGAACACACTGGGGGCATCATGCTCTTTTATAGAAGAAGCTCCATGGGAGGTCGTTCTTTCAGCCAAAACGAAAAGAATGCTGAAGGATCTCCAAACATGCCCGACGATCAAATGGAAAAGTCCACTAGAACTCGAAGTCATCAAGGGAATGCTAAAGCCGCGCCCAACTCCAAAAATTGGTGGTGATAGTCAAAACGCCCACACCCAGCCGTCAAAGTCTTCGAAGAAGAAGAGAAAGACCAAAAAGCCCGTGAAGCCTGATGACAAGCGCACGGACCTGCAAAAACATATTGACGCGCTGGAAGAATATAACCAGAAGGCGCAGACCCCAGTCACACTCCAAGAATTTCTCAGCCACGTCCTTGAGGACGGAGATGATGACAATGGAGAAGTCTCGTCGGATGAACCTGAGGATTATGTGACAAGCTGCCATATGATCTCTCACTCGTTAATAAACGGTAAAGAAGCTCCGGACGCAGAGAAACTGGGGGCAGATCCTGAGCCGGATCGTCTAGGACCATCAGACGAAATGATTGACGCATTCCTGAACGAAGCTCTTCTGAAAAGCAAAGCTGCTCGAGAGCGCGAGATGGCCATATTTGTAAAGGCCAAACGCCGCGACTGGACGAAAGGGTTGAAACACTCCCACCATATCAAAGTACATCTGACGCAAATAAAAGCAGGTTAAAGACAAGGAAAAGGTTCACCAAAGCCATATCGATAGGAATGAAGCTGCCCTCTTTCAGAGAAAATTCTCCTAGCGGTATACATATTGATGAAGCGGACGTACATCCTAACTTCTGCTTATATCATCAGAAGATCGCACACCCTACTGAAGAATGCAACGCCTTTAAAAATTAGTGGCAAGGGTATGTCGCTCACAGGCAGCACTTCAAGAGGATGAAGCATGAAGCTCGTCGACAGCAGAAGAATGCGACAGAAAAACGAGGAAGAGCTGCCAGCAACTGTCACATGGTGGATAGCAGGGGGTCGAAAGTTCTCACCTTCGGGATCGATTCTGAAGAAGAAATGACTCTCGGCCCTCTTTTCAAAGAATCCACCTCAGGAAAAGAGGAAGAACCGAAGAGATGCGAGAACATTCAGCTGCGCAATCGCACACTACCTAAAAAGAATCTCGGACCTGCAATCAAAGGATCGAATAAAAATGATAAGGGGAAAGAAAAGATCCCTAAGGATATCGCCCTCGATGATCGATTCGTCGAAGAGCTGGCAGCCAAGGACCCACCCAAGAAAAATAAGGTGGATTACAATGTTCTGGCACACCTGAGGAAGCTACCCTCACGTCTAAGCATTCTCGACGCCCTTCTGCTATCTAAACAGGTGAGAGATTCCCTGATCAAGGCACTACAAGAGCCCGAACAGTTCCAGGCTTTCCTCGCCGAAGAAAAGATGAAGGACGAACTGGAAGAAGTGCACACAGCCGATATCACCATCGGCGATGAAGATCTCCTCCTCGGGACGTGCGAGCATAACCGTCCCCTTTACGTCTCCGGATACTATCATGATATCAAGATAAGGAAGATCCTAGTTGACAATGGATCCTCCGTTAACCTCCTCAATGTAAGAGTGTTGAAGGAAATCTGCATGAGCGTTCAACACCTCGCTCGGGATAAGATCGCTATCTCCGGGTTTGACTCCGAGTCATCAAGGACGCTCGGGTCTGTGATACTGACGTTACGCTTTGGGCTGCTCGTCACGGACATTAAATTTCACGTCATTGATGCCAAGACATGCTACAATGCTTTGCTCGGCAGACCTTAGTTACACGAGTATAACATCATCCCTTCTACACAACATCAGTGTATGAAGTATTTCAAGGATGGTCTGGAGTATACCGTGACAGGGGAGTTGAACCCATTCTCCATGAATGAAGTCCGAAAGTACGAAGATGCAAAATACTTCTTACCAGATTTCGAAGACACGGAAAGATGTCACAAACCGAAGAACAAAGCTATCACCGCCATTCCGGTCTTCGAGAGTGATACCGAGGAGGAAGAAGAAATAGTTTATTCAGGGCCGCCCCAACGCAACAAGCCGAGACCGTCCACCCCTGTGCTAGTCTTCGGCAGCGACTCAGAAGATGAGGTCAATGCAGTATGTTCTGTTCGGCCATCAATACAAGCCTTCGCCGGCGATGATCGGAGTTTGCACCATGATTCCGCAAGAGCATTATAAAGAACTCGACGCACTTGATACCTACAATATGCAAGAACCGCAGACGTTCTACGTCCCTCCCAGGCGATCCTCTTTTATCGATCCACGGAAACCAAAGTGGAGAAAGAAGTCCGGCGTGGTGCCGACTCGACACTTGACCGACTTCAGCCCATCATTCTGCCTAGATACTACACAAAAGGATTGAAGAGGCTGTTGAGGTGCCAAGGCGTACCCCTTAAACAGACTGCTCGACAAGCTTAGTTCTACAACAGGATCTGGAACGTCCCCGGAACTCAGCGAAAATTGCCCAACGGGAGAATGGAAGCGATTAGGCTTGGATATATCTGATCCAATAAACGGGAGCGATTCCATGGCTGCTGCGTCATACATGACTTCGATGAAGAAGGAGATGCTCTGTGGGAAGATGCTAACCCTGAACCAAGATGAGGTCCCGCCGTGAAAATGCCAAGTCTGTCGTTCGAAGAATAGATGGACAAGCTAATAAGGGAAGCGGGTCAAAAGGTCCAGGATGATCATAACCGCGAAATGGCCATCTACGAGAAAGTCAGGACGTAGCGCCTCCTTAAGCAGGCTGCGGAGAATGACAATGATCCTCGTCGTCAACCCGTCATACAAAAGACCTGACACAGAGGTAGAAATAAGTTAAAGAACGGAAAAAATGTTCGACGGCGGCAAAGCGGGTCCAAGAAGCCACGCGATCGAGAATTGGGCAGCCTGGATGCGTCTCTTATAAAGAAGATGGGTCGAGCATATTACTTTCCTCAAGACAAGATGAAGAAGATATTCGATCTTGTCATAAAATATTAGATGATGACACTCCCGGAGTCCAAGCACCCCGAGCAAGTAGGTGAGGTTCATCATCCGGACTATTGCTCCTATCACCAAGCGATAGGGCATCCTCTCGAAGACTGCTTTACATTCAAAGACTGGGTCGAAGACCAGTATTCTCAAGGCAGGTTCGCTCTATCCAGCAGCTGGAAGGTAACCCCACCACAGAAGCATGAACTGAAAGCTATGTATGCGGCGGGAGTAGAACCAGACCAACATCGTTCTTGGAAGCGATCTCGTACCTGTCATGTGATAACGCTGTCAGAAGAAGAACCCGAGAATATGGATGACCTCCCCTGGTGCTTCAAAAACGATGATGACGATGTGATCTCAGAGTTTCCATCGGCGTCAAAAGAGCTGGAAGATGGGATACATACTACTGCAGATAACCTCAAGAAAATTGACTTGGGGACGGCAAGTGACCCGCGGCCGACATTCATCGGTGAGCTGTTGTCTGAAGAAAGGGTGGCCATGCTAAAAGACGTGCTCATGCAGTATAAAAACTGCTTCGCATGGAACTATTCAGAGATGCCAGGGCTAGATCCAGGAATAGCCGTCCATAAATTGGCGATTTCTCCGGACGTCAAACCAATCAAACAAGCGCCGAGAAGAATGCGGCTCGAGCATGAGATAAGAATCAATGCCGAGGTCAAGAAGCTAATCGACTCCGGTTTCATCCAAGAGGTTCAGTATCCTGACTGGATCGCCAACATTATCCCAGTGATGAAGAAAAATTGAACGGTACGCATATGCGTAGACTTCCGGGATCTCAACAAAGCTTGCCCGAAGGACAACTTTCCAGTACCGGTCACCGAGCTGATGATATATAATATGTCCACTCACGAAGTTTTCTCCTTCATGGAAGGCTCATCGGGATACAATCAGATAAAGATGCATCCCGAGGATCAGAAGCATACCGCTTTCCGGACCCCTTTGGGCATATTCTGCTACAGGGTGATGCCTTTCGGTCTAAAGAACGCCGGTGCCACCTATCAGAGTGCCATGACGAAGATTTTCGATGACCTCATACATGAAATCGTCGAATGCTATGTTGACGACCTTGTGGAGAAAAACAAATTGCACGAAGAGCATTGGGAACATCTAAAAATAGTGTTCCAACATCTTCGGAAATACAACCTGAAGATGAACCCTCTCAAATGCGCATTCGGAGTTTTCTCAGGCAAGTTCCTGGGATTCATTGTACGACACCGAGGTATCGAAAAAGACCTATCGAAGATCAAGGCGATTATGGAAATGCCTCCGCCAAGAACTCTCAAGCAACCGCGGTCACTCCAAGGAAAGCTCGCGTATATCCGGCGATTTATAGCCAATCTTTCTGGCAAATGCCGCCCCAACAGCCACCTAATGAAGAAGGAGACCCCTTTCGTCTGGGATCGCAAATGCCAAAGCACGCTGGACGAAATCAAGCAATATCTACAGAATCCTCCGATGCTAACCGCTTCGGTCAAGGGAAAGCCTCTCATTCTGTATACAACCGCCCTTGAGGGTTCTCTAGGCGCATTATGGGCACAAGAAAACGACCAAGGGAACGAGAGAGCCCTCTACTACTTGAGTCGAGTTTTTTTGGGGGCAGAAAACAATTACTCCCCCCATCGAAAAACACTGCCTGGCGTTGATCTTCATAATAACGAAGCTCAGGCACTATGCGTTGGTACATAAGGTCCATCTCATATCAAAGGTGGATCCTCTGAAGTATTTGATGTCAAAAGCCATACTAACAGGACGGCTCATTAAATAGGCCCTACTCTTAATGGAATTCTTGGTGACATACCGACCTCTCAAGGCAGTGAAAGGCCAGGCCATCGCCGACTTCCTCGCTAAGCATCCTATACCTGCCGATTCACCCCTAAATTGCGAAATGCCAGACGAGCATGCGTTTGACACGATCGACAAGGAGAAAGAAAGGAGTGATACCCGATGGGAACTCTAATTCGACAGAGTATCTTCCATGAAGAAGCGAAAGCACAGCTCCCCCATAATCAAGTCTGGGGTAGGCCTCATCTTCGTGACTCTACAAGGAGAGATAATGCGCTTTGCCTTCTCCTTAACAGAGCCAAGGAAAAATAATGAAACCGAATATGAAGCTTTGATAGTAGGTCTTGAGATCGCTGTCGACATGGGAATTGAAAACCTCCTCATATACGGAGACTTCGAACTGGTCGTTAGCCAAGTAAACGGTGACTATCAGACGTGCAAACCGGAGTTGGTAAAGTACGGCGAAAGGGTACAACAATTGTTGACTCAAATCCCTGCCTATGCCCTGGAAAGCATACCGCGCGCGGAAAATATCAAGGCGGATGCATTAGCCAAGCTCGCTAAAGAACCAACCGACAAGAATCTCGATGACGTGAGGATCGTTGTGCAAAGCCGTCGGGTTCTTGCACCGACAGAAATATCTCCAGAGTCGTTCGAAGAAAAGAGAATGACAGAGCAAGCAACCCTACAAGTAAAAGACCAGGAAAAGGCTATGGATTGGAGAGAAGTCTTTATAGACTACTTCAAATCCCTTCGAACACCTGAAGACACGTCCTCAAGACATCAGCTTATGAAACGTGCTCTATCCTTCGCCTTTGTTAATGATACTCTGTATAAAAGATCGTTCGACTCCCTGTGGCTAAGATGCCTGGGACCTGAAGAGGCAAAGAGAGTCATCCAAGAAACTCACGACGGACTCTGCGGTTCTCACCAAGCCGGGCCGAAGATGAAGCTGAAGATCAAATGGATGGGCTATTATTGGCCCACAATGATCTAAGACTGCCTCGAATACGCGAAGCAGTGCCACTCGTGCCAGATTCACGGGGACTTTATCCACCAGCATCCAAATCCGCTACATCCAATGGTGGCTAGCTGGCCGTTCGAAATGTGGGGAACTGACATAATGGGACCCATCGAACCAGCATCGTCCAGAGGACATCGGTTCTTATTGGCAACAACTGATTATTTCTCTAAGTGGGCGGAAGCCATACTGCTAAGAGAAGTGAAGACGGAGAATATCCTCCACTTCTTCAAGACACACATCATTTACCGGTTCGGCGCTCCGCGACGGATTATCTCTGATAACGGGCCAGCCTACAGAAGCCACAAAATTAGCCGCTTCGCACAACAGCATAATATAGAGTGGAGATACTCTTCAGTCTATAATCCCCAGGCTAACGGTCTAGCTGGGGCTTTCAATAAGACCTTGACAAAGATCGTGAAAAAGACAGTGTCCAAAAATAAGAAGGTCTGGCACGAGAGACTGCATGAAGCTCTCTGGGCGTATCGAACTACGTTCAAAACGGCCATAAACACAATGCCGTATGCATTAGTATTCGGCACAGAAACGGTACTCCCCCTCGAGATAGAGTTACCCTCTCTACGGGTGGTGGTTCACTATGAGCTAACAGATGAAGACAATGCTCATCTTCGGCTTGAGGAGCTCGACGCCCTTAACGAAACCCGGCTCATGGCGCAACAAAACCTGGAGGCTTATAAAGCAAAGATGATGCGCTCATACGAAAGATTGATTAGACCGAGAACATTCCGCCAAGACGAACTCGTGCTAGTGATCAAAAGACCTATGATCCCCAATCGTGCCAAATGGAGGAAATTCGAGCCGAACTATGAAGGCCCGTACATCATAGACAAAGTTTACCGGGGTTTAGCCTATCTAATTATGGACATGCATGGTGAAAGACCTTTCAGGCCAATAAACGGTCGCTTCCTAAAAAAATACTACGCCTGACAAGTCACGGCCTAGATCAACGATAGATGACAACGCCTATGTTCGTTCGCTATCTTCCTATGCCCAAACTTTATAAGTAGTAGCCGGCAACGGACCGAAACGTCCTTAAACTAACGATGGACCACTATGTCCTAAAACTGGCTATGGACCGAAACGTCCCTAAACTAACAACAGACCGCAATGTCCTAAAACTTGCAGCGGACCGAAACGTCCTTAAAGTAACGATGGACCACTATGTCCTAAAACTGGCTGTGGACCGAAATGTCCCTAAACTAACAACGGACCGCAATGTCCTAAAACTTGCAGCGGACCGGAACGTCCCTAAACTAACGATGGACCACTATGTCCTAAAACTGGCTGTTGACCGAGATGTCTATAAACTACTATGGACCGCAGCATCCCAAGGCTGACAAAAAAAACGGTACGTCCATAAGCGAAATGGGCATGGATGAAAACCCGAAAGGGCTCCGTGAGTAAAAACAGCAGGACTACCGGCAAGTTTTGTGAAAACCCAAAAGGTCGCAATCTAGTTAAAAGACACTTGCAAGGTCCTCTCGACCCTGTAAGGAGAAACTACCTGTGTGAGATCCTTATGACTCACAAAGGAGAAACACACTTAGGGATCCCCACGATTCCTAAGGAGAAATTACACTTTCGAGATCCTCACGACTCGTAAGGAGAACCCTCTTATGAGACCCTCACGGCTCATAAGATTCAAAAGCCTTAAGCTATAGGGATCTGAACCTGTTCTTAAGCCATCACAATCCCCAGATTGGCCTATAAGCGGTTCAATACTGACCCTTGTATACAATCCACGGGCGTGTATAAACAGTTCCCTAACAAAGTCCCACCCGTGACTAGGGATATGTTTACACAGTGGACAGCCCTTGTAAGTCCTCTCGACTTATAAGGAGAAAACATTCTTGTAAGATCCTTACGACTTATAAGAGAACACACACTTTGGAATCCTCATGATTCTTAAGGAGAAAACGCACTTACGGGATCCTCACAACTCGTTGGGAGGAATACCTTCATGAGACCCTTACAGCTCATGAAGTTAAAAGCCTTAGTCGACAGGATCCTAACCATGTTCACTAAGCCACCTTTGTTCGACATCGACAGAAGCAAATGATGATTCGCTCCTGGCAATATCCTAGTTGTAGCGATGCTGATACCTAAATCGGTATCAAATCCTAAACTCGTAGCGAAAAGTCAACGAACCACAAATGCATATGAAATAGCCGAAATGATGGGGCAACATGCAACAAAATCAGCAAGTAAAATATATACATACAAAATAGCCGAAATGGTTGGGCAACTCGCAATAAAAAGCAGTGAGTAAATAAAACAAATAGCCAAAATGATTGAGCACCATGAAAAATAGCCGAAATGATTGGGCAATCGCGACGTTCCCGATATAAAAGCTGAAATGATAGAGCATCGCGGAAAGGAAAATATATATAGTGAAACTTTTTGCCCTACAGGTGAGATCACATCGATCCCTGTATACAATCCAGGGGCACAAACAAAGAGGGAACCATACCTTCCCACCAGACTCCATCAGAAAGAGAGCCAAATCTCGACGGTTCACAGACAGCCTAGAGATTACCAACAGCATTCTTCCTCGTTCCAGCAGGATTCCGATGCAACAATGAACCTTGGAGCCATGGCAAAGTCCCCGTTTCAAATCTCGACGGTTCACAGACAACCGAGAGAGCAAATCCTGGTCCCATAGAACACGGCTAATGTCAATCCTGACCCCGTGGGAAACGCCCAGAGCAAATCCTGGTCCCGTAGAACACGGCTAAAGTCAATCATGACCCCGTGGGAAACGCCCAGAGCAAACCCCTGACACCGTGAAATGCGGATAAAGTCAACCCCTGGCACCGTGAAATGCGGATAAAGTCAACCCCTGCACCGTGAAATGCGGATGAAGTCAACCCCTGACACCGTGAAATGCGGATGAAGTCAACCCCTCCTGGCCCCGTAGAACACGGCTAAAGTCAATCCTGACTCCGTAGGAAACAGCCAGAGTAAACTCTCGATCTCCCCGTCAAAGCAATGCTTTGACTCGGGAGCAGGTCAACTCAACAATCACTTATGAGTCCTCTCGACTGGTAAGGAGAAAATTCTCTTGTGAAATCCTTACGACTCTCAAGAGAAGACGCACTTAGGAATCCTCACGATTCCTAAGGAGAAACCACACCTGCGAGATCCTCTCGACTCGTAGGGAGAAAAGTCTTTATGAGACCCTCGCGGTTCATAAAGTTGAAAAGTCTTAGGTGGCAGATCCTAACCATGTCTCCCAAGCCATCATTGCCTTGCAGAGAGGTCAAGGTAGATTTTCTACAGGCTACACTTTCCTAAGTCAAATATCGACAAGAAAGGAAACAACCACTTACAAGTCCTCTCGACTCATAAGCAAGAAAAATTCTCTTGTGGGATCCTTACGATTCTCAAGAGAAAACGCACTTAGGAGTCCTCACGACTCCTAAGGAGAAAAGACACCTACGAGATCCTTACGACTCATAGGAAGAAAAGCCTTTGTGAGACCCTCACGGCTCATAAAGTTGGAAAGTCTTAGGCAACAGATCCTAATCCTGTTTCCTAAGCCATCATTATCTTATAAAGAGTTCAAGATGAACTGTTATCTACCATCTATGGGCCACACTTGCCAAAGCTACATGCCACTAAAATGGAGAAGTTACTCATGACATATAAACTACTTCACGCCAGAGTAAAACATAAATAAATAGAAGGGTGCGGCTCATGGAGCTGAGTGTTTGGAACTATATCCCATAAGAGTCGAGATTTGAGTCAATGATAAATGACGACGCTTGTGTCTGCTCGTTATCTTCTCAGATCAAGATTCTGAAAATTATATACCAACCCAAAACTGGTCATACGCTATGAATTACTCTGCACTACTTCACCCACTTATATACTTACGTAGGCAAAGTAGTGGGGAGCATTTGTTTCCGCCAAAAAAATTTCTACGCAAAAGAGCCCAAGATATCAAATGGCAGCGATACACTTAAAAAAATGTGGACCAGTATTTTCCAGACTGTATTTTGATAAACTCTAAAATGTGAAATAGCTAAATTCTGAGGTATCGAAAGCGTCTCGAAAAAGCCTTCGATTTTATATATTATGGGCATCATAATTCATCCGGGATCAAAAGTTATGAGCAAATATGCTATGCACGTGTAATGTAAGGAAGAAAATGCGAACTAGTATTTTCCGGGCTGTATTTTGACAAACCCCCGAATGAGAAACAGCTAAATTCTAATGGTAACGAAAGTGTCTCGAAAAATCCTTCGATTTGATAAATTATGGGCCTCATAATTCATCCGGGATCAAAAGTTATGAGCAAATGTGCTTGATTGATGATTTTTGTTGTGTTTATCAAATGATCCCCGGCAACGGCGCCATTTGATTGAATACGATTTCGGATTGTGTAATATGAAAATTGTGTAGAAATCACAACCAAAAATATTTGACCGCAATCAATAACGATGTCAATTGTAGCGCGTTAGTAAGTGCGGATCGTCCACAGGGAAAGTGTAATCGTTCGTCTTTTGAATTAGATGAGTCGAAACTTTAAAGAAAAGAAAACAAAACAATTCATAATTTATATTTGAAGTTCAAGAATTAGAAAATCTAGATCTAATAACAAGAAAAAGATAGAATCAAGAATTGATAGTTTGATGATTTTTCCAAACCAAATATCAAGAATCGAAATGAGGCTCGTAGGAATCGATCGGATATATAGATATGATGTAATCTTACAATTACGTATTCTTTTCCTTCGATGAATTGATACTAGATCGATGATGATCGATCGAGAATTAGGGATTTCTTATGAAACTAGGGTTTCATCTTATCCCTTATTCTTTCGTCGATATCATTCACATTCTAGCCTCTAGTAAATTCAAGAAACGATCGTAGATCCCTAATTTCGAGCGATCACAATCAAGAAAGTATCGCAACGAAATTAGGTCATCGATTCTTGAACTTGCTAGGGTTTACAAAGCTCGTAGGACTCAAGAATCGTATTAAGATTTGTTACATCATCATTCTATTGATCGTCTCGACTCCTTTACGAGCGGAATTTTACTCGAACATCACAACAAGAACTACAATCACAAATTGAGATCGAATCATGATGCAAGAATTACAAGAAAGCAAGATTAAAGAATTTCACCTTTTATTTATATCAACAATTTCATTACATTCGCTCAAGAACTACAAGAGGAAGAACTCGATCGTCGATTTGGCTTCGCTCGTCCTCGTGAGTCGTGGATCGGCTTGGATCACTTGCCCGATTGAAGATCGGCTCGGCTCATAAAAGGTTGAAGGCTTCTTGCTTGATTGGTACTCAAGATCTTGAATTTGGAGTGGAATTAGGGTTAAGGTTTCGTACAAGCCTTGTCACTAGACTTGTGGAAGAAAATTGTGTAAGAATTAACAACTAAAATTGATTAGCCTCAACCTTAGATCTAGGCTTCTATTTATAGATCTCAAAACCCTAGATCTAGGAATTTAAATTTGAATTTCCCTCCAAAATTTTGTTAGCAAGATTTGAATTTCCCTCCAAAAGTTTGTTGAGGAGAAGCTTCTAGATGTGATTAGTTAGGAGAGAGCTTCTAGAAATAGTTTGTTAGGAGCTTAATTAAGATTAGCCTTGCTTAATGATCTTTGCTGATCTGGCAGTAGCTTCGAGGTTTCTCTGGAATTTGAAGTATATTTATGAGCTGTAGCCACTGAGATAGGAATAATGATGCTAAATTGGAGAGCTGACATGGCAAAACCGCCGCGGAACCGCGGCGCAAGCCGGCTCCCGCCGCGGTTCCGCGGCGCTTTGGGGGCTTCATGGCTTGGGCTCTCTGTTACATGTTTGGGCTGTCTCATGGGCCTTTCTCTGATATATTGATTTTTATTTTGCCTTCTTTATTGCTACCAGATCTCAAAACTTGGAGTTGGTGTAATGTTTGATCAGCAAAATGACAATTTTGGCTTTTCTTTCGGATTTTCCTACACAATTTCTCAAGACAAGTGTTGCGCAATATAGGGATGATGCGATGCCATGAAATGCGGTCAATTTCCTTTATAGTGCCGGTTTTATAGTCTAACACATGCAATCTGATATTTTACGACTGATTTGCTAATATGTGAAATATGAATACCGAACACTTCTAAATGAGTGCAAATGATAGGGAAATTGCCGGTTAAAAGATACAGTATTTTCGACTGATCAAATTCCCCCAAATTTATTTTCGATCGTCTCGAGAGAATTGTTTTATTAAAAAGAGAAGGAGAAAATAAAGAAAGAGAAAAACTAACTAGCACACTTTCGTAGGCAACACGATTGCACTGAGCACGTGCAACAAGCCTTTAAACCTCTAGGTGTCCTTAGTAGGAGGATTGTTGTCTCCTGAGGGTTTTCAGCGGATTGCACCCACAAAATCCAATAACAAAAGAAAGATCATGAATATTACATTTAAAGAAAAGAATCGTAGAAGAAAAGCCTTGAAAATTAGGGTTTCTAACTAAGCTAGCTTTTCGGTTGTCATGAGCCATATCTTAATGGTCATGAAAAGATGTCAGAAATCACGTCCTCCTTAATAAAACATCATCTTATTCTTCATTCCTATTTTTATTCCAAACATCGATCATATAAGCCTCCGTGTGTGTAAAGGACATCCCTACACCCGGAGAATTCAATTCAAGCTATCATACTCTTGCCCATCAGCCTCAGTACTTTTTTAATTAATGAATATTTAGATGAGATTGCTCACACACTTTCATGCGACCGTTAATACTTCTTGAGGTACTAACCGACCGATTACTCATGTGCTTGCTTATTTGGTGTATTTTCCTCGTCTTGCACCACCTCAGGCATAGCAGTGACTCCCAGACCAGTTGGCCTTAGGGCACTAGGTGAAGAGGCACCCTTGTTATACATTTTTATTTCCCTCGGTGATAACAAAACCAGTGTCCATTTTTCTCACCACTTTATATTTTTTTATTCATTTTTTCTTTTTATTTCCTTCATACATCGGCTTTAAGACAAGAGCATTTCAAGGTATCCTCTACTATCCCAGGCTTCAAGATGTGTGTAAGTGCGAATAGCAGGGTAGCAACGTTCAAAATATTTGGCTTCCAGAATAGAAACTATTTTTTAGACTTATTTTTATCCTCAGATTAGTGACTTCTTTCATCTTACTAACCCTTGGGACAACGGCTCATAACTACTTATTACTAGTTCGTATAAGAAAACTTCTAATTTTCTTAGTTTTCTTAAATTTTTCTAATCTCATGGATGTAATTTTTCACTATATAAACTTTCATTATCTTATTTATGTATAAAAAATGTTTTTATCTTTTTGAAAATTTTTAAATTTTTTAGGTTTTCAAAAATGTTTTGTGCTTATGCAAGTGATATGCAAATGATGCAAAAAATAAGCACAAACCTCCCCCAAACTTGTTTTCAACAGTGTCCTCACTGTTGCCTTCTGCTAAATCTCGAAAAACCTGTAAGCTTGGGAGGAATTTATTAGTGGAGGCAAAATATTTAAGTGAAGAACCTCCCCCAAACTTATTTTTGGCTCAAAATTTTGTAAAAATTTTCTTTTCAAGAGCCAGAAAAATTGCCCCCCCCAAACTTGAGTTAAGCATTGTTAATCTTTTAAAAATCATATGAGGGGGTCAAAAATCAGTGGTCGATGCCAAGCTTTGCAAAGACCAAATATTAATACCAACCATTCAAAAATTTTATCAATGCAGTGCTCTGGTTGGTGGAAGAAGAAGTGGGGAAAGGTCAAGTGGTGGAAGAGAGTGTGTGTGCATCTCATTTTGGAGAGACGATGCAGTGAATGTGATGGATTACTCGCATTCTTTTTACAATTCAGAAGAAGGGGTGGAGGTTCAATTTCATTGATTGGGACATAATTCATCTCAACACCCGTGTCATTCAAAAATGCGAGTTCATCAGCGAAGATCTCCTCAAAAGTTCCATCAATACCCCGATGAATAATGTCATCACAAAATGCGGGGTGATCTTCAGACTCTAAGAACAGTTCATAATCTGTGTTAATTGTTGACCCGGACATCTCGGTGGAAGAGTCCGTATGTGTATGATACATAGTTGGGTCAAACAATAATGTCTGAAAAGAGTCAAGATCAGTATCAAGAGGATCATCAAATTCGCTGCTGTCGACATCCATTAAGTCGACAGAACAGACCTGAGCAGTAGGTTCGGAGGGTACACTTCCCAACTTGTAAATGTTCAGTTCTATTGACCTATTCCCGAAAGATAGGGTCATAGAACCAATACAACAGTTGATTATTGCATTGGAAGTGGCCAAAAAGGGGCGACCTAAAATCACCGGAATTTGATTCCGTGGGTTCGCTACAGGCTGTGTATCAAGTACAATAAAATCCACAGGGAATACAAATTCCCCGATTTTTATTAACACATCCTCCAGTTCACCTCTAGGTTTGGTGATTGATCGGTCAGCCATCTGAAGAGTTATGTTCGAAGGCTTTAACACTCTGATACCTAGTTGCTCGTATACCGAGTAAGGAAGCAAGTTAACACTAGTGCCAAGGTCAAGTAAAGCACGGTTGATGTGTTTTTCCCCAATAGAAATGGAAATAGTAGGACAGCCAGGGTCCTTACGTTTCCGTGGTAATTGTTGGGGAAAAGCCGTGTCTACAGTACTCGACATGAAGATTTTTTTAGGTACTTGAGTCTTCCTCTTCCTAGTGCATAAGTTCTTAAGAGTTTTTGCATAAGACGGAACTTGTTGAATAGCATCTAGGAGAGGGATGTTGATGTTAACTTCCTTAAACATGTCCACAATCTTCTCTATTTGGGCATCATGTTTCTTGGGCCTCAACCTATTTGGAAATGGAGCTCTATCAATAAGTGCCGGGTCCAACATTTGTGGAGAAGTTTGTGGGGGTGGAAAAAATGAGGTGTGTGGAGGGTTCGAGCTTTTGGGAACACGGAGAATAGGCTCGGAAGAAGAAGGTAAGTTAGACGAAATAGGGTAAGAAGTAGAAGTGTGAGTGGAAGTGGAAGTGGAAGCCGGGGTGTTAATGATCAATTCATCATTATCAATTTGTTCACCCGAATGATTGTCTAGCACTCTTCCAGATCTCAACGTTGTAAAAGCGTCCACATTAGTGTAATGTGAAGGTCCAGGATCAGGTACGGGTTGAGATGGAAGATTCTCTTCTTCTCTAGCACTTATGTCGGCTGTTATTCGTTCAATTTGTGCTTCCATTGATTTGATATTCTCATTTTGAGTGAGAATGATCTTTCTCATATTATCGATGGAAGATTGAAAACTTGCCGACTCTTGGATGGATTGTTTCATGAAAGTAACCAAGGTTTGCACCAGTGCAGAGGTATTATCAGTACCGGCCAATTGCAAAGAGTTTTCATGTAGTGCAAAAGTGTTGGCAGGATTTTGAAAATTTTGCGGTTGGAAGGGGTGCTGACTCAATTGAAGTGGTGGTTGCTGTTGTGGTGGAGGGACCCTTTGAAAATTGTTTAGTATTGGAACCGTGTTTTGAGATTGTGATTGGTTCCAAGCAAGATTCGGGTGATTCCTCCAATCTTGATTATATGAGGAAGAAGAGGGATAGTTTCCAGGTCTTGGCTGAAGTGCAGCATTAGTGTGACCTTGAAACGGTACATTCAAAGGACATTCTTCCGTCAAATGTGAAGGGTTTGAACAGCAGCCACACACGGTTTTGGGAAGTGTGGATTGGTTTAGGGAGGCTGAAGAGATTTTGTTTTCTATAGCATCGAGTTTCCTTTTTATTGCGGCCATTTCGGCTTTCATGGTGACGGAAACATCGAGCTGATTGACATCTTCCCTAGGCAGTGATGGTCTAACACTTTCCCATTGTGATGTGTTTTGAGCTAAATCTTCTAGGTATTTCCAAGTTTCCCCATCATCTTTAGATAGGAATTGGCAATGACACATGGTTTCAAGCATCTGTCTAGTAGTGAGATCAATACCCTCATAGATAATTCGACACAAATCTCATCTGGAGATTCCGTGATGAGGGCATTGGATAAGAAGATCCTTGAATCGTTCAAAGCATTTCCAAAATGGTTCATTGGGAAGTTGGGTAAATTTAAAGATTTCGCTCCAAACACGGGCGGTCTTGTGATTGGGATAAAATTTCTTAAGGAATACTGCAACAAATTCGTCCCATGTTGAAATAGAGTGTGCGGGTGTGATGTAAAGCCACTTCTCGGCTAAATCGCACAAAGTGAATGGGAGAAGACGTAAACGCAGAGCATCCAAAGACAGTTGTGAATTTCCCATCAAAGCACATACGTTTTCAAATTTGGAAATAAACACGTATGCGTTTTCAGAATCAAGACCATGAAATTTGGGTAACAGTTTGATGAATTGGGGGTTGATTTCAAAATTTTCCCCGTTGGCAGGTGGTATAGAAAGACAGGTGGGAAGGGTAACACGTGTAGGATAGCATCTCTCTTGGAGAGAAATGCGTAGAAAATTCTGCGCACCTGCGGGCGGTGGCAGAGTAGTGTTAAAATTTGATGGATTTGGGTCCATCGCGGTTGTAGTGGGTGGTGGGGGAGAAGATGAAGAATTACCGACTCTGGGGTCGATAAAAGAAACGCGGACAAGACGGGAAATGGAATCCCGTGTCCAGCCTAACATTGTGCTAAACGGTTGTAGCACAAGTGGCAGCGTTGGTATAATTAGAGGAAATGATGAAGGCGGTGTTTGTTTTGAAAATATACGGATTTCTTTAAAAAAATGATGCAATCACAACAAATGCAACAGGCAAAACCCTAATTCTATTGGTCACCTAGGTCAGGCTCTAGACCGCTCCTAACTGCCAAAAGACAAGTCGCGGGATAAATCCTCCACTGCCTCCTTGTCTCCCTGTGGCCAGGTAAGTGGGAAGGTACTCCACTACGTAAGTAGTGGGCCTAATTAATAACCACTAGCCTTCGACACACTTGCCTTAGACACCACAAGAAAACGCGGATAAGCAATGAATTACCCACGGCCTTCTCTTGTCCTAAGTGAGCGCGACGGTCCTTAGAGTCATCTCTAGATATTTTTTAGTTAATGAGGGTAAATGCAGATGCAAGTTTGTGATTTTTGGGGCTTAGGAAGGGTAATGAACTCCCCACCTAATCTGGATTTGGTCGTGCCCCTTAATATCCGTATTAATATGCAAACAATCAAAAACCAAAACAGGCATAATTTAATTTTTGCTTTTTGCGCGGCGCTGCGATTTTTGCAAAGAAACCTGCACAAAATATTAATTGGAGCTAAAAAGAGGAGAGAGAAGAAGGTAAGAAAGCACCTGAGAGAAAAATTGTACAGAGAACCCTCAAAAGGGCCGCGGTTCCGCCGCAATAGCCACTTAATGCTGCCCTTCCGCGGTCTTCTGTGCTGATCACTGCACCAAAATTCTTGAGGCTGCTACTGTTCATCCCCTGAACTCTCTGGAATTTTCAGAAAAATTTTTCTCTAGCTCCAATGATCCCAGATTTCCTTGCAATCAAATCACAAAACACGTATTAGGGTTTGTGCGAGTTTAGATCTAAAACTTATAATGGAATAAATTTTTCAACTCAAATTTCAAAATACGAACAATTAGCACACTATCCCCGGCAACGGCGCCATTTGATTGAATGAAATTCTTGTTGTGTAGTATCGAATGATCCCCGACAACGGCGCCATTTGATTGAATACGATTTCGGATTGTGTAATATGAAAATTGTGTAGAAATCACAACCGAAAATATTTGACCGCAATCAATAACGGTGTCGATTGTAGCGCGTTAGTAAGTGCGGATCGTCCACAGGGAAAGTGTAATCGTTCGTCTTTTGAATTAGATGAGTCGAAACTTTAAAGAAAAGAAAACAAAACAATTCATGATTTATATTTGAAGTTCAAGAATTAGAAAATCTAGATCTAATAACAAGAAAAAGATAGAATCAAGAATTGATAGTTTGATGATTTTTCCAAACCAAATATCAAGAATCGAAATGAGGCTCGTAGGAATCGATCGGATCTATAGATGTGATGTAATCTTACAATTACGTATTCTTTTCCTTCGATGAATTGATACTAGATCGATGATGATCGATCGAGAATTAGGGATTTCTTATGAAACTAGGGTTTCATCTTATCCCTTATTCTTTCGTCGATATCATTCACATTCTAGCCTCTAGTAAATTCAAGAAACGATCGTAGATCCCTAATTTCGAGCGATCACAATCAAGAAAGCATCGCAACGAAATTAGGTCATCGATTCTTGAACTTACTAGGGTTTACAAAGCTCGTAGGACTCAAGAATCGTATTAAGATTTGTTACATCATCATTCTATTGATCGTCTCGACTCCTTTACGAGCGGAGTTTTACTCGAACATCACAAGAAGAACTACAATCACAAATTGAGATCGAATCATGATGCAAGAATTACAAGAAAGCAAGATTAAAGAATTTCACCTTTTATTTATATCAACAATTTCATTACATTCGCTCAAGAACTACAAGAGGAAGAACTCGATCGTCGATTTGGCTTCGCTCGTCCCCGTGAGTCATGGATCGGCTTGGATCACTTGCCCGATTGAAGATCGGCTCGGCTCATAAAAGGTTGAATGCTTCTTGCTTGATTGATACTCAAGATCTTGAATTTGGAGTGGAATTAGGGTTAGGGTTTCGCACAAGCCTTGTCACTGGACTTGTGGAAGAAAATGGTGTAAGAATGAACAACTAAAATTGATTAGCCTCAACCCTTAGATCTAGGCTTCTATTTATAGATCTCGAAACCCTAGATCTAGGAATTTAAATTTGAATTTCCCTCCAAAAGTTTGTTAGCAAGATTTGAATTTCCCTCCAAAAGTTTGTTGAGGAGAAGCTTCTAGATGTGATTAGTTAGGAGGGAGCTTCTAGAAATAGTTTGTTAGGAGCTTAATTAAGACTAGCCTTGCTTAATGATCTTTGCTGATCTGGCAGTAGCTTCGAGGTTTCTCTGGAATTTGAAGTATATTTATGAGCTGTAGCCACTGAGATAGGAATAATGATGCTAAATTGGAAAGCTGACGTAGCAAAACCGCCGCGGAACCGCGGCGCAAGCCGGCTCCCGCCGCGGTTCCGCGGCGCTTTGGGGGCTTCATGGCTTGGGCTCTCTGTTACATGTTTGGGCTGTCTCATGGGCCTTTCTCTGATATATTGATTTTTATTTTGCCTTCTTTATTGCTACCAGATCTCAAAACTTGGAGTTGGTGTAATGTTTGATCAGCAAAATGACAATTTTGGCTTTTCTTCCGGATTTTCCTGCACAATTTCTCAAGACAAGTGTTGCGCAATATAGGGATGATGCGATGCCATAAAATGCGGTCAATTTCCTTTATAGTGCCGGTTTTATAGTCTAACACATGCAATCTGATATTTTACGACTGATTTGCTAATATGTGAAATATGAATACCGAACGCTTCTAAATGAGTGCAAATGATAGGGAAATTGCCGGTTAAAAGATGCAGTATTTTCGACTGATCAGTGCTACGCACGTATAATCTAAAGTAATGCTCTACTACATGGGGGATGCATTTTTGGTCCCACATCGGGAAAAAGAGAGATCCCTTCTCTAGCACTCCCATATAAATAAGAGGGGATATCTCTTAGAAAATGATGAGTATTTTATAATACTCAAAGGAGATTATTTCTCCATATGAGCTTGCTCCCCCCATAATGCGCATATACGCAAACGCCCGTGCACGTGCCTGCCACATGCGCGCCACGTGCAGCGCACATGAGCCAAACACGTGCACGCACGTGGGGTTATTCCATAATACTCAATGAAGATTATTTCTCCATAGGAGCTTGCTCCTCCCCATAATGCGCATATGCGCAAGCGCCATGTGCGCCACGTGCAATGCACGTGCGCCCGCCACATGCGCGCCACGTGCAACGCACGTGAGCCAAAAACGTGCAACGCACGTAGGAGTATTCCATAATACCCAAGGAGATTATTTCTCCATAGGAGCTTGTCCCCCCCATGATGTGCAAGCGCCACATGCGACGCACGTGCGCTCAACACATGCGACGCATGTGCGCGAACGCAAAGAAGCCTTTTTCAGCAGCGAGAAGCTTAAGCTCCAACCTGTTCTTTCCCCCTAATGAGTGGGACATGGTTCAAACGGTAAATCCCTCCACACCTTCGATATATGGCGTTGTAATCTCTCGGTGTCGTCGGAGAGATGGTGGGTCCCAACGACCAATGATCCTTCTTTTCAAAAAAAAAGGAAAAGAAACAGAAAAGACAGAAAGGGAGGACCCCCCCTAAACTTTGAAAAAACATCAAAGACAAAGAGCAAGCTCTCGAAAGAAGAAGGATTTCTTCAAGGTAAATAAACAGAGAGATGAAATCATCTCATATTAAAAGAACAATTTACTTTTTTCTCACAGATCATAGATCTTTAAGACCAAGGTCTTTCACAAAGAGATCAAAAGATCTCATCATAAAAAAAATAAGAAGAAGAACATAATTCTTCTCACAGATCATAGATCCATAAGACCAAGGTCTTTTTACAAAAGAGATCATGAACATCTCATTATAAAAAAGGGAGGAGAATAATTCAATTCTCTTAGGATCATAAATCCATAAAGGCAGAGCCTTTCACCAAAATAAGATATTGAAACATTTCCTATATAATAAGAACTTTGTTCTTAGAACCTTGAGACGAAGTCTCTTATAAGAGAGAATTTAATTCTCAGAGCGCAGAACTAATCAAAGTTGTATAAAAGAAGAGCCTTAGCGCTCCAATTTAAAAGGAGCGCTTCAGCGCTCCACATCTAGCGCAAAGCGCTGCAGAGCCTTAGCGCTCTTAATCTAAAAGAAGCCTTAGCACTCCAAATTTAAAGAAGCGCTCTGCGCTCAAGACTAGCGCATAACGCCAAGCGAACCATGTGCTCCTCACGTGTGCTCTACTTAACAGAAGAGTCTTAGCGTTCCTAATTTAAAAGAGTTTCAGCGCTCCACATCTAGTGCAAAGCGCTGCAGAGCCTTAGCGCTCTTAATTTAAAAGAGCCTCAGCGCTCCAAATTTAAAGAAGCGCCCAACGCTCAAGACTGGCGCACAGTGCCAAGCACGCCACGTGCTCCTCACGTGTGCGCGACTTAACAGAAGCGCCTCAACGCTCCACATCTAGCGCAAAGAGCTGCAGTGCCTCAACGCTCCAAATATAGCGCACTGCGCTCATTAACTGGCGCTAGCGCCAAGCATGCCACGTGTCCCTCACGTGTGCGCTGATAGAACATAAACTGTTCTTTAAAATAAAGCCCTAGAGCTATGATGAATGCTCAGCATTTAATAAAAGACAGAAAGGCTGTCAGAACCCAAGTCAATGCTCAGCATTGTCAAATGTTTAACATTTTAACTGAGTGGGCCGAGCCCAAGTTAGTTCGAAACCCTCATTCAGATTAATTGAGCCCATATGCTCATAAATATTTTAACAGATTTTAGTCTCAATTAGACTACAGATCTCCCATCCAAAATTGGTTCAAGGGTACATCTCTTCACTCCCCTGATATTTGTCGTTGTAATCCATCAACGTCTTCAGAGAGGTGACGGGTCCCAACAACCATACATTCCATATACTATGACGTCTTTAAACTGGACTGTGGGGTCCTTAAACCCATGGATTATGATGTCCTCAACCTTGGACTGTGGGGACCTTAAACCCATGGACTATGATGTCCTTAACCTCGGACTGTGGAGTCCTTAAGCCCATGGACTATGATGTCCTTAACCTCGGACTGTGGAATCCTTAAACCCATAGACTATGATGTCCTTAACCTCAGACTGTGGGGTCCTTAAGCCCATGGACTATGATGTTCTTAACCTCAGACTGTGGGGTTCTTAAGCCCATGGACTATGATATCCTTAATCTCAGACTGTGGGGTCCTTAAGCCTTTGGACTATGATGTCCTTAACCTTGGACTGTGGGGTCCTTAAACCCATGGACTATGATGTCCTTAACCTTGGACCGTAATATCCTTAAACTAATTATGGACCGCAATGTCCCTAAACTAAACAATAGAGCCCAAATGCTCTTTTGTTGGATCTAAATGATCCTGTTAAGTTAATCTTAGTCTAAAATTAGACTAACGTATTCTTAGCAAATCGTTAAGTTGATCTTAATCTAAAATTAGACTAACGTATCCTTAACAAACGTTTAAGTTGATCTTAGTCTCAAATGAGACTAACGTATCCTTAAACCCAACCCCAAACCCAAATCTAAGAGAATACGGATTTGGACTAATCCACACCCTACGGACGACAACATAAATTAGTCTCCGTATACAATCCACGGGCAACCAAAAACAAAACAAACACCCACGACACGAAATGACCATCTAGAGAAGGAGAAAGTGGTTACCGCAATGCGGTAGCATAATTAACTGCAGGGGCTTGCGCCTGCAAAGAAGAGCGTCCCCACAATCAAAAAAACCCTCAACGAAGGGGAATCTGACGAAGTCTGCTACATCGGCCGCATCCGTCTAAACCTCCGATATACGGTATCATAAATCAACTTGGCATCTTCGGAGAGGTGAACGAATAGCACCAAATAGCATCTGCCCTCGAAATTCAGGCAAGACGAACCTACGCTGTCTCGTCTCGCGTCTTTCGGCGGAGAACAATATGCATCCTTGAAAACTCTAAAGACGATAATAAAATACTTGAGGTGTATTTTAAAAATTATACAAAATTATTTTTACATAAAACCCCTCATGTTATACTAAATTACAATAAGGACCCTAGTAAACATAGGTTTAAGCGGGATCAGTCTCTTGAGCCTCAGGGAGCCGGAGATATAGGTGCTTGCCTATTTCAGGTAGACAACTTAACAAACGGTGTTATCAACACAGTAATTATCTTTGAAAAAGACACAAATTCTGCCGTCCATGTGCAGCAGTTACCGATAGCACCATAACATAATTCAGGATTTAATTTCTTTTCTAATTGTCTGAGTCAGACGGAGTCTCGATATAATTAATCTGACTTGAATATGATTCAAGTACAAATTACAATTCAACATGAATCCATGAATCTATATATTCAATATGTTCAATCTAATCAATCTAAATTAACCGAACCGAATCATGGATATACATCCATCCACATGATTCTCCAGTTATATCCATTTACCGATATCATGATTTCGGCAAGTTATCCATCTATACAATTCAATTTACAACACAATACATTCCGTACAATCAATACTATAAACGCTACGGGGTTATAAAGGGGTAGACTGGTACGGAATATGTTAAAGGTGGCACGAGGTGGTCACTTAAGACGTAATTACATCCATGTCATTATTCCGTGGTATTATCGATGGAGCCTTGTACTCCATATACCGTAGTTTCTGGTCTAGTGAGACTCCTCTCGTATACACTGGCATCTTCTGTACCAAACTACAAACAACAGCGTTAAAACTAAATACAACATTATAACAATATACTCTCTATTCTGTCTATTCCATTCTTATCTATTTAAGGGACTTACCGAGCAATTTGTTCGCTGATGACATTCCTTCTCTTTCTTCTTTAGAATGTTGTCAGGTGGATCGGACCTTCAGGAGATCTAGCCCACCAGCGAGGATTTGGACCGGCTAGCTTTCGACCCAGAGCTTTAGATTCCTTGTACACATTTACATTCTGTATTTTCCATTTCTGTTTTGCCACTGTTTAGGTATTGCTTTCCATTCCATGTATTTATATTTTCAGATGTATTGTAAAAAGAATATTAATAAATAAAGTTGATGTTCATTTACATCATGTCTCTTGTGCATTTTACTTATATTGCTTAGATACGCTTAACGTGTTTACTTCTGAATAAATACGTAGCGGCCTCGTCACGTCCTCTGCCCGTATACTGGGAAGCGGGGCGTGACAATTGATGTATATTATTTACTTTTCCGCTTTAGGATAGACCCAAGGCGGAGAGCACAAGTTACCGAGTTCTAGAGTCCAGTGGGAGACCATCTCGAGGAGTCGAAACCGGGTCTCCTAACTCTAGAATTGGCAGGGTTGCTTGCCACTCTCGAAGGGGTCTAGGGATGTGTGTTTGGCTATTTATCACGACCGTGAAATCCGTGATTTTCATTACCAGCTTAATTTAAAACACGGATATCGTAGTATATCCAATATTTCATATGTTTGTTTCTGCTGCTTGAGTTCTGTGATGTGATCATATAACTGCATGAGACGAATGCTATATATATATATATATATATATATATATATATATATATAAAATAAACGTTGCTTATGTTTTGCACCCGCCTAGTCCAGTCCCCCGCTCTGCCGTTAGTTAAGTAACCTAACGGTGCATGATGGGGCCCCGTGGTGAATGCGGATGACATAAGCGTACGTTCTATTTTCGTTTCTTCTGTGATGTTTAGGAAATATAAATGATGGGACGTCATTAATGAGATTAATGAAAAGAAAGAAACCTAAAAATGTTGTGGAATCAAATATTTTTAAAAATGTAGCTCTAGTTTTTGCTTTGCATAGTAGTATTCCTTTATGAATATCCAGCACTTCATTCGATGAGGAAAGAGCCTAGATCCCTTCACCGGGAGTGACCTCTTTAGCAAATGCTACAACCCACTCAGTTTGTTTTGAAAACTACTCGATTTTAAAAGCAGAGCTTAAACCACTCCTTTTTCCAAATCACTGGATTCTATAACGATATCAAGTTCATTACGATAAAGGTTTTCTTCAAAACCAGTCGTAGCCCTCCGTAATTTCAGATAAGTGATATTTAGTATTCGTGTTGCGTTTGTTGACCATAGCTAAGGCGTAGTGTACGGTAGCTGATTAGTGCTTATCTGCCGCATATGATGCGATTGAATTAGGGTAGTCGTACGGCTTTGTTGACCATAGCCAAGGGTCGTATGGGTGGGTTTAATTCAATCACGAAATGACGGGTTGAACTTGACTAGCGCTTATGATTTATTGACCATAGCCAAGGTCGTAAGTCGCTAGGGGTAAAACAGATATTGGGAATTTCAAGTGTTGAAATTTGCAAAGAGATTGCATACCTTTTATATGATAGTTGGATCCCAATACCCACCGCGAGTAAGTGTTACTCCTAAGAGTGTTTTCCACTTTACAATTAGCTAATCCAGTAGGTGTCTAAGAAAGGTGTTAACGGGGTTACGTCCCTGTGGAAACGATGTTATTTAATTAGTTCCATATGAAGCATGGGGAGACTGCCTCGGAGTACCAATACCTGCCTGGCTGACCGATTGGCGAACTTGTAGGGTGTAATTAATCCTAACTAATCTTATCTTTTAGGGTTTGAAGGAAGATTTGATAAAAACAGTGGGAGCCATCCTGATTAAATAAGATAATAACCAATCTAATCTTGCAAGAGCGCACGCTAAAGTGTTTTCTTCTCTCTCCCTCCAGGTAGCGACCATGACACGCCTTAATCAAGATAATAATATGAATGTATTGACCAAACCCGCTTATTATACTGGGCTGGGGAACGTTGGTTCCACTCTATCTTATGATTGTCATAAATCTAAGTAAGGAATAGGGGAATACTAGGATTCCCATGCCACCCGAACGAAGAATGAGCATGCTGATGTATCTTCTTTGGGTGTGTTCGTTATTGAGAACTGTTTCTCAGTTTGCTCTATGTCCTGAGTATTAGATATCAGATCAGGATCCCATATTTGTAATATGTTACAAGGGTTAAAAAGAAGTAGAGAACTGGGAAAGGGTGATACGTCTCTCAGAGTAGGGAACAGAGCAATTGTTCCTGCCGAAGCTGTCGGCGAATATCACCTTGTATTGCCAAATAGTAATACATTGATTTTGAACGACTGTCATTACGTACCATCGATGATATTCAACATCATATCCGTTTCTTTACTAGATAAATATGGACATAACTTTGCACTAGAGAAAAATGTTATGAACATTTTCCTGAATCAAATGTTGATTGGGTTTGGTACGTTGTGTAATGGTATATACGTTCTAAATTAAAATACAGTTCTAAATATACAGAACACACACAAGAGGAAAAGTTCAGAAATGAACGAAGCCTTCTTGTGGCATTGTAGACTTGGTCATATCAATGCGACAAGACTAGCTAAGTTGCATAAAGATGGATATTTGAATCAGTTTGTATTTACATCTTATGAAACTTGCGAGTCGTGTCTCAAAGGCAAGATGACCAAAACTCCGCTTACTGGACATGGAGAAAGAGCAACTGAACTCTTGGGATTGATATATAGTGATATATGCGGTCCTATGTCTACACTTGCCAGGAACGGTTCCTCGTACTTTATTATATTCACCGATGATCTCTCAAGATTCGGACATGTGTTCCTGTTGAAATACAAATCCGAAGCTTTTGAGAAATTCAAGAAATATAAGTACGAAGTTGAGAACCAGACGGGTAAAAGTATTAAAGTCCTTCGATCTGATCGAGGAGGAGAATACTTGAGCATGGAATTCCGAGACTATTTAAAAGAGAATGGGATTCTCTCTCAGCTTACTCCTCCGTATACACCACAGCACAATGGAGTTTCGGAGCGGAAAAATCGCACCATATTAGATATGGTGCGCTCTATGATGAGTATTGCTGAGTTACCTATTTCCTTTTGGGGTTATGCACTTGAGACAGTTGCATACCTATTAAATAGAGTTCCAACCAAATCCATGTCTACCACTCCATATGAGATATGGTATGGGAAGAGACCATCTCTTAAACGAGTTAAGATATGAGGTTGTCCGGCCTATGTTAAAAAGCAAAATCCGGAAAAGCTCGAGGCAAGGTCTATTATGTCCAAGTTTGTAGGATATCCAAAGAACTCATATGGATATATTTTCTACCACACTGAGAAACAAAAGGTGTTTGTTTCTCAACATGACAGCTTTTTAGCAAAGGAATTTCTTGTGAAAGAAATTAATGGTGTCGAGACCCGGTTCTTGCTCACGGAACAAAGTGCCACGCCAATTGTCATGCCAAGGGGGCGGGGGCCACCTCTTGAATCCGTGGGGGCCATCTCTTGAGTCCCTGGGACCCACTGTAGAACAATGGGGAATCTTCGGAACATATTCCGAAAGAGGACCGAACTGCATTATAAATGTAATGATACCACCCTCAATTACAGAGGCGCCTTTTAAGTGAAACGGAACTACTGGAGCTTGAGAACTCCGTAGTTAAGCGTGCTCGGGCCAGGAAAGTCTTGGGATGGGTGACCTCCTGGGAAGTGGCCCGTGGTCGGGTCCGGTTCGCTCTAAAGGGAAAAACCGTGCGGTTTCGGCCAAAACGGACAATACCATCTGTACTGGGGCGTAGGGCGTTACATTTATAGTGGCCCATGCAGGTCCCTCAGTAGTAGATCTGTGGTTCGAGAACGAACCATTGTTCAAAGGTGGGGAGAATGTCGGGATCCGGTTCTTGCTCACGGAACAAAGTGCCATGCCAATTGTCATGCCAAGGGGGCGGAGGCCACCTCTTGAATCCGTGGAGGCCACCTCTTGAGTCCCTAGGACCCACTGTAGAACAATGGGGAATTTTCGGAACACATTCCGAAAGAGGACCGAACTGCATTATAAATGTAATGATACCACCCTCAATTACAGAGGCGCCTTTTAAGTGAACCGGAACTACAGGAGCTTGAGAACTCCATAGTTAAGCATGCTCGGGCCAGGGAAGTCTTGGGATGGGTGACCTCCTGGGAAGTGGCCCCTGGTCGGGTCCGGTTCGCTCTAAAGGGAAAAACCATGTGGTTTCGGCCAAAGCGGACAATACCATCTGTACTGGGGCGTGGGGCGTTACATTTATGGTTTTGTTGGTGGCCCATGCAGGTCAGAGCTGTATAGAACTATTATACTATGCTGTTCTGTTCTGCGTGAACAACCTAAGCAATATGTCACAAGAAACAGTAACTGAAAACATTCTTTACATTACATAGTCCTTGAATCCATCTTGAACTCAACCTTCGGTTTCCTTGAAGTCCATCTCTTCACTTTTGAATCCTTAATTCTTATTCATCCTTTCTATTTGTATCTTTTAGACTTATTAGCTCAATTGGTTAGAGTATTAATCGACGGAGCTCGAAGAAGACATCATCCTAATCCTGTTTCCTTACTCTGTTACATCATCCTTCTTGAGTAATTTCGAGGAAGAAATTATTTTTAAGGAGGGTAGAATGTAATGACCCCAAAATCTTTATACATTTGTATTATCTCTCTTCAATAATATACCGTATTTATTTGTAATTGGTATTTTCCTTTTTCTATTAAATTTATTATTATTTTATTGCTCAATCTATTATGTATTTTTCTGTGTACAATTTCTTTTTCTTATATTTAAGTTTTTAACTTCTCATTCTTATTTTTTCTTTCATAAATATTTAACCCAAATCCATTATTCTTATTCTCTACAGCCCATCTGGAAAGCCCACTTTCTTTTTAAGCAACAGCATATATTTAATTCTAATTAAATATGTGCATGAACAACCTTGTAGCACATTGGTTAAGTCTTTACATTGTTATTCCATAAGTCACATGTTCAAATTCTCATTCTTGCAATTATTTTTTATCATTTTTTATTCTTTTCATAACCTACAAATGAGACCTTTCATTTCTAAAATGAATGGTGGCTTTTCATTTCTCTTTTAATTCTCATGTTAAATGCATATATTATTATTCACCATTACACCATCTTTATTTGTCCACCTCTATTTTTTCCTTCCTCATATTTTTTATCTCTCACTTTTCCCTCTTCACCTAGAGTCCAAGAAGAAGAACATGAAGAAGTTTTCAAGAAGATCTTGCTAGTAACGCGAGGCTATCGGCGGATAGACAAGGCCGGTGACAATACCGGCTTATGTATGTAAGTCCCTTCTCTCTTTCCCACCCTCCATCTCTCTCTTTTTCTCTTTATATTTCTCTTATTTTATATTGCCATGAAAAACTTCCCTTGACATATTATAGTTCCTAAATAATTAATTAAATGGATACATATATAAATAATGAACACACAAACATATACACATATATAGTTTGTAAAGTCTTTTTCATTACTCTCAATTCACATGTTAAGATTTCATAGTGACCAATTAGGATTGCATGCTTGTTGTTTTATTTTAAATCACTTTATTTAAAGTTTGTAAAAAAAAAAAAATTGAAGTTACGAATAAATACCATGGTTTTCTCATTTCTCACATATGACATATCAATACCTTTACTTTTAAAATAATTTTTATAAATTCATTTTTAATTCTGAAAATTTCAGGAAATTTACATATGATATAATATATTATTTTGCACACGCTGAAAAAAATTTAGATCGAACCGCATAACGGTTTAGGAATTACATCGTTTTTATTCACTGATCGTAAAACAGAAAACTGCAGTTATCGGTCAACTTCTAGGACACATAACTTGATATCCCGGTATCCAAATTGAGAAACCTTAGGTGTTTTTGATATCTAAATCGAATGATCTATATTTTATTAGTTTTATAGTTTTACTTAAAACCCATCTAAGATAAAGAAAACTGCGTTACAATATTAAGTGACGGATCTGGACAGAATCTGTTCCGATTCGCACACTGTTTTTAAATTGGACATAACTCGAACACCCGATGTCCGTTTATGACAAAATTTAGATGTGTAGATGCACAATTGATAGAAATATAATTTTCTGTATATTATATTACTTAGGAATGCATGAAACAACCTGATATAGGCTTTGCAATACAATATATAGTTGCTGTCCAGAAATCTGAATTTCTGTTTTAAACACTGATATTAAAATGATCATAACTAGAGCTTAAAAAATCCAAATCATGTGAATTTTGGTGTTTTGGATAAGTACATCGAAATACCTACAATTTTCTAATAATCTTTGTAACCTAAAACCTGATAGAAATTAACTAAACCTGCGTTTTAAAAATATGTAACGGTGCCGAATAGATTCTGATCTGTTTTGCGCAACGATACAAAAACATATATATCTCTCAAACCGGTAGTCGTATTAACGCTGTTGTTTGTATTCTGGTACAGAAGATGCCAGTGTATACGAAGGGAGTCCCACTTACACCGGGGACCTTGGTAACCTGTAGTACAAGGCTCCGTCGATAATACCACGGAACAACGGCATGGATGTAATTACGTCTTAAGTGACCACCTCGTGCCACCTTTAACATATTCCGTATCAGTCTATCCCTTAAACCCCGCGATATCTTGTTTGTATTGTTATCTTGTAAATTGTATTGATTGTAAGATTGATTGACTGACCGAAACCATGATATTGGTAAACGGATATAACTGTAGTGTCATGTAAATGGAATAACTGAGAATCATGTAAAAGGAATATATCCATGATTCGGTTCGGTCAAGTTGTATAAATTGATAATTGGATTCATGTGTTCATATTGAATTGGAATCTTGTAGATTATAGATTGACTTGAATCATATTCAAGTCAGATTAATCAGACTCAAGCCCGAATCAGACAATCAGAAATGTGAATCGAAGTCTTATAATTGCTAGGGTCCTTAGGGTAATTTATAAAACTTTATGAGGTTTTATGTAAAAACACTTTTATATACTTTTCAAAATACACCTCAAGTATTTATTACTCGTCTTTAGAGTTGTAATGAGGGTGGATTTTATATTGTGACATTTCTAGTGAAAATATCCTAATTTTTATAAATAAAGGTATTTATCTTTAATATTGATTTATTTGAAGTTCATGGTATTTTAATGTAAAATTTATTCTTATGATTTTTAGAAAAAGGTGGAATATTTATATCATAACAAAATAAATGTTTAATGATAAATATACATATATTTATACAAAAATAATTTTAATAAATATTTTATATTATAAAAATCTCATTTTCTTAAGATATCGTATTTTAAATCTTTCGAGACCGAATGCTCCTTGCGGAGGTCTGGATCTCACACAACTAAGCCCGAGGATGTGCGATAATCCGCACCATCCCGAATGGGTTCCCCAAGATGGGTTGTAGTGGCGCTTTGCAAAGATTGTAAAATACTAAATCGTTTAGAAAACGGTTTTATAAAGTAAAAGGTATTTATTTGTAAAAATGTCAATTTTTCCGTATTTTAGATTCTAGGGTTTCCTAAGTCAACTAGCCTATTTCTAAATGGTCTAAATGACAAGTTGTTAGATGTATCAAATCGCCTCTTCACCGCCAATTGTGGCCAGGTAAGTACAAATGAGGAAAGGAGGGATCCTCTCACAAATCACGGTGAGACGGGCATTTTAAAATTACCTTTCTCACTTTCCTAACCTAGACACCACAAAGTCAGGTTTAGATAAACGACCGATGTCCACAACTTATCGTATTTTCCTAATAAGAGGTATTTATTTAAAAGTATATCAACTAAATCTTTTAGAGATAGTTTTATTAAGTATATGGTATTTAAATGTAAATTCTTGTTTTCTCGTATTCTAAGATTTCAATGGTATCGTATTAGATTATATGCAAGTGTGTGAGGAGGTAGTTCGTTACCTCGTGATCTACTATAAATGTATAGCAAGTTTGATGGTGTTAAATGAAAGAGTGAAACATTGTGGTATTTAAGCGAAAAATACGGTAAATTGAGAAAGCTATCATTTCATCTGGTGAAACTTGTTCAAATTCTTTGATTAGTGTTTAGTAGTCAATATAAGGATGTTTAATTATGATTATATTAGTGAGAAGTGAAATTTATAGAAAACCGAATCGGAAATCGGATTTGTTCCGATTCCGTCAGGTTTGTAATTTCGTATTTTCTTGAATAGGGAAGAGAGAGATAGAAAGGAACTTACGGGTTTTCGATTACACTAGAGTGAGTGGGAACTAAATGGATTGCCGATGCGTTGCGTCATTGCCGGTAGCTCCTAAAAATATCGCCGGAATTTCCGCTGGAATTTCGTCGGAGCTTCACCGCGAGCTTGTTTTCAAAGTACACAACTCTTGGAAAATTTTGAGAGTGTGAGCTTAGGATTTTGGGATGAGAGGGTAGAGGGTAGGGGGTGTATTTATAGGGTAGGCTAGGGGTAGGGTGGGTGAAGGGTTTTTAAATAAAAAAATATAAAAATGTATAAAATCATTAAAAATTGGAGTAAATAGGGTGTATGAAAGGTTTTAATGTAAAAATGTATTAAAAATCCTTAAAATGGAGTAAATGGGGATTTCAAAGGTCTCTGAAACCGATCTAGGAATTTGAAGTGTACAGGGGGGTTTAGAAGATGAAGAGACACAATATTGAAGAAGGGAACTCGGCCGTCGGGACGAGTCCGGCCGGCGGCGCCGGCCCGAGTCGGCCGGTCCGCCGGCCAAGTCGGGCCGAGTCAGGGCATGGGGAGGTGGAGGGTCGTCTAGTGTAGCCTCTGGTATATTTAGTTTTTAAAGTGTAGTGGGAAAATCTAGAGTTATCTTGTGTGGACTGTTGGGCTTCCATAAAATTTAAAACAAAATAAATATTAAAAATAATGTGGGACATGGGATTTGAACTCTAGTGGCTTGGTTCAGCAGTGCAAGATAATACCAATGAGCTACAATCTCCTTGTAATTATATTGCTAATCAATTACTTAAGTCTTGTGCTCAGGCAATAAATACCCTTTTATGGATTTTTAAAAAAAATATTTGAAAAAAATTTGTATAGGAAAAAGTGTATAAGAAAATTAGGGTTGTTACAGTTTATTTTTCGAAGCGTAGGTGGACCAGCGCTTTTCCTCTACCTCTTACCTTGGAGCCGAGGTAGGGAAAGCAGAGCTAGACTTAGGTCGGCTGCTCTTTGAGCGCGCCCGGAAAATTTTCCTGGGACACCTTCATTGCTTCTGAGCCGGGCTAAAGAAAGCCAAGGGCTGGATGCTATAGGGTCCGTATTTTGTCGAGCAGAAGAGTACCCGTTTTGAGTGAGTGCGGCAGATAGGAGACTATCCGCCGGCCTCAGAGCGGAGCAGGAATCTACTCGCGTGAGAGCTTAGCTTAAAAACTTCAGTCGACACAAAAAGAAATTTTATTACTCGAAAGGGTATAAGTTTATCTGTACAACTTAAGATTTTCGGCGTTGTTCCCGCCAAAAATTTCTGTGCAAAAAAGTCCAAGGTATCAAATGGCAGCGATACGCTTAAGGAAATGCGAACCAGTATCTTCCGGTCTGTATTTTGATAAACTCCCGAAGGAGAAACTGTTAAATTCTGATGGTATCAAAAGCATCTCGAAAAACCCTTCGATTTGATATGTCATGGGCTTTATAATTCATCCGGGATCAACAGTTATGAGCAAATATGCTATGCACTGTTCCCTGATTAAAAAAATCAGGAATTACCTCAATGAGGTGTCACGTGCTCATACGTGACCAATGTTCACGTGTTGACACGTGATAGTTAAAACATGAATAAAAACAAACGGCTGAAGAAGGACCCAATTGGGGGTCACGTGTTGACACGTGATAGTTAAAACAGAAATAAAAACAAATGGCTGAAGGAAATACCTCAATGAGGTATCACGTGCTCACACGTGACCAATGGCCACGTGTTGACACGTGATCGTTAAAACTGAAGCATAAATAAACGCTAAGAAAAGGACTCAATTGGGGGTCACGTGCTTACACGTGACCAAGGGTCACGTGACAACACGTGACTGGCTGTAAAAAGCCTTGCTGTTCAACAGAATTAAATTCTGAAAAAGATCATTTAAATCTTTCCAAATAGAATTAAAATTCTAAATTTCTCTAAATCTTTCCAAATGGAAAAGGATTATGGGGACCGTTGGATTAAAAATCCAAGGGTGATTAAAAATCACCAATTTATGGAAAAATCTTAGACAAGGAAAGATTCCCCGAAATCTCACCGAAAATAACAAACAGAATATCTTTTGGATTTAAAATCCAACGGTGAATAAAATTCACTGAATGATCTAAAGGATCATATTAATTATGAAAACAAATCAAATCTTTCAATGAAAGATTTGCTAAACAAATTGATTCTTTTCCTCCTCCTATAAATAAGAGCCAAGGGGAGAATAGGAGCTAGAATTTGGAGAGAGAAAACTTTAGAGAGAATTCTGGGATCTTGAAATTGCAGAGAGAAAAGAAAGGAGAATTTAATTCTTAACAAAGAAAACCCTAGGTGAGAAAAGGGAAAAAGATCAACTTCAAAAAGAGAATTTAATTCTCAAAATTTAAGAGTTTAACTCTTCTGCAAATAAAAAACTTAGTTCTTCTTCTGGTTGAAGATCTGTACAGAGCGCATCTCCCCATAGGATGAGAATTTAATTCTCATCGGGTTGAGATCCTGCCATGCAGATCCAAAACTTAGAGGGGGAATTGAGTTTAGAGAATTTAATTCTCCCAAAACAGAACTAAGGTCTAACCCTAATTGAGAATTTAATTCTCTTAAATCCACAGGAATTTAATTCCTCTTTAAAAAATGGAACTAGGGTTTAACCCTAATCAAGAATTAAATTCTTTTACATATATGGGAATTTAATTTCTCTAAAAAGAAATCGGGGTTTAACCCTACTTAAGAATTTAATTCTTGCACGATATGAATTTAATTCCTCCAAAGTCATAATTAGGGTTTAACCCTACAAAGAATTTAATTCTTAAAAATAACAGAGAACTCAAAAGATCTCCATGCATGCAGAAGACTAAGGTCACGTGTCCCCACGTGACCCCTGAAGAGATCCCCGGAAATAAGAAGGAATTAACTTTGAGGCAATGCCTCACGTGCTCCCACGTAACTCCCAAAACGCAGAAAGAAAAAGCAAAGGAAATGATGGCTTTGGGCGCTCTCACGTGTTAACACGTGACCCCTTGGCAAATGCTTTAACAGTCAGCGCATAAATCCCTATCACGTGTCAACACGTGATGCTCAAAAGATGAAAAAGTGTTTAACACTTAATTGCAGAACGAAGAAAAGGGATCTGGTCCCACCTTTGGGCGCTCTCACGTGTCCACACGTGACCCCTTTTTCTTTAGTGTTTAACACTAATTTGGAGATTATATTTCCAATGTTTAACACTAAATTGAAAATTATATTTTCAGTGTTTAACACTGATTGTTTCTAGTGTTTAACACTAAATTGAAGATTATATCTCCAGTGTTTAACACTGATTGTCTTTTAGTGTTTAACACTAATTTGAGAGTTCTACCTCCAGTGTTTAACACTGTTGTTCTCTAGTGTTTAACACTACTTTTAGCCAAATTGGCTAATTTTCCAGAGGCAAAAGTCCCTCCTCCAAATAAATCTCAAAATTGAGGAAATCAAAGACAAAATGTTGTCAGAGCCCCTAAACCTCTGTTTAGCACTGCTGAATGATGAGGGGCTGATCCCAGACAAATGTATAATAGCCCAAAGGGCTAATATTTCAAACATAATTGGACTTAGCCCAAACTGGCCATAAGTCCTCAAATCATCTTGAACTGAGCACATCTGCTCTTTCAACCAACTCATTGGTTCAAGGGTATATCTCTGAACTCCTCTGATATTTTCGTTGTAATCCTTCAACGTCTTCAGAGAGGTGATGGGTCCCGACAGCCATACATTTTATGGACCACCATGTCCCTAAACTGGTATTGGACCACTATGTCCCTAAACTCGAACATGGACCCCCATGTCCCTAAACTGGCAATGGACCACTATGTCCCTAAACTGGAACAATAGAGCCCTAAATGCTCTTTTGTCGGATCTAAACGATCCCGTTTAAGTTGATCTTAGCCCCAAATATGGCTAACGTATCCTTAAACTTTCAAATAGACTTTAGTCCCAAATTGGACTATGGATCACCCAATCAACCTTGGTTCGAGGGTACATCTCTGAACTCCTCTGACATCCGTCGTTGTAATCCTTCAACGTCGTCAGAGAGGTGACGGGTCCCGACCGCCATACATTCAATGGACCACTATGTCCCTAAGCTGGAACAATAGAGCCCAAATGCTTTTTTGTCGGATCTAAACGATCCCATTAAGTTGATCTTAGTCTCAAATCAGACTAACGTATCATTAACAAACGTTTAACTTGATCTTAGCCTCAAATATGGCTAACGTATCCTTAAACCAAAACCTTCAAACAGACTTTAGTCCCAAATTGGACTATAGATCTCCCAACCAACTCATTGGTTCAAGGGTACATCTCCGAACTCCTCTGACACCTATCGTTGTAATCCTTCAACGTCGTCAGAGAGGTGACGGGCCCCGACAGCCATATATTAAATGGACCACTACGTCCCTAAACTGGAACAATAGAGCCCAAATGCTCTTTTGTCGGATCTAAACGATCCCGTTAAGTTGATCTTAGTCTCAAATTAGACTAACGTATCCTTAACAAACATTTGAGTTGATCTTAGCCTCAAATATGGCTAACGTATCCTCAAACCAAAACCCCAAACCCAAATCTAAGAAAATACGGATTTGGACTAATTCACGTCCTACGGGCGACGACATAAATTAGTCTCCGTATACAATCCACGGGCAACCACAAACAAAACAAACACCCACGACACGAAGTGACCATCTGGAGAAGGAGAAAGTTGTTACCGCGATGCGGTAGCGTAATTAACTGCAGGGGCTTGCGCCTGCAGGGAAGAGCGTCCCCACAATCAAAAACCCCTCAAATGAAGGGGAATCTGACGAAGTCTGCTACATCGGCCGCATCCGTTTAAACCTTCGATACACGGTGCCATAAATCAACTTGGCATCTTCGGAGAGGTGGACGGATAGCACCAATTAGCATCTGCCCTGAATCTCAGGCAAGATGTCCCTGTCTTACGCGTCTTTCGGAGGGGAACAGGCGTTATATGGCCGAGGAAAATCATGCCCCCAGGAATCCTGGAGTCGGTAGGCTCCGCCGCGCAATGTCTCTGTCACGAGAATGGCCCATCCCACTTCGGGGAGAACTTGTGTAGCTTCTCTTGTTCTTCAAATTCGTTTCGACGTAGGACTAAGTCTCCTATCTTGAAAGCTCAATGTTTAACCCGGGCGTTGTAGTATCGGACGGTCTGCTGCTGATATGTGACCATCCTTATTTGCGCCCAATCTCTTTTCTCCAATAAGATGTCTAGGTTGCTTCGAAGCAGTAAAATGTTAGCCTCGTCGTCGAAGTGCTCGACTCGATAACTGGGCAGGCCGATTTCCACGGGGACCATTGCCTCGGTGCCGTAACAGAGGCTAAACGGGGTTTCCCCCATAGGTGTTTTTCTCGACGTTCACAATGCCCATAGTACCCGAGGCAGTTCCTCGACCTAGCTGCCCTGTCATCCCTCCAGGCGGGCTCTGAGCCCCCGGATGACACCTCAGTTTGCTATTTCGACTTGCTCGTTGCATTAGGAATGCGCGGCCGTGGAGAACTTCATCAATATGTGATAGTCGTTGCAAGATTCTCTGACTTTGTCATTTTCGAAGTTGGTTCTGTGGTTGGTGATGATGCATATCGGAATTCCAAATCGGGAGATTATATTATTTTGCAGGAATTTTACCGTAGAGACGGCGACCGGTTTCCTGATCGATATGGCTTCTATCCACTTTGTAAAGTAGTCTACGGCGACAAGGATGTATTTGTGTCTATCTGTACCGGTGGGGAGTTGGCCAACCATATCCATCCCCCACTGTGCAAATAGCCAAGGGGAACTTAGCGGTATTAATTCGGTAGTGGGTAGCCTAGGGATGCCGCCAAAGAGTTGGCAATTCTTGCACCTTCTGGCCAGCTTTTCTGGGTCTTGGTGTATAGTC
The DNA here is from genome assembly GCA_030015575.1 of Agapanthus africanus. Classification (NCBI taxonomy): domain Eukaryota; kingdom Viridiplantae; phylum Streptophyta; class Magnoliopsida; order Asparagales; family Amaryllidaceae; genus Agapanthus; species Agapanthus africanus. The sequence continues at coordinate 125,750,696 of CM057338.1, forward strand.
GGCCAGTAATACCCCTGCAACAGTGTCTTTTGAACTAGACCGCGGGACCCTTGGTGTGCCCCTCCGACTCCTTCATGTATCTCTCGGAGGACGTAATCCGCTTCGTCGGGATCGACATATCGGAGTAGAGATTGGGTGTATGACTTCTTGTACATGTTTCCTTTTCTCCACACGCAGTGGAGAGTTTTCATACGGAGCCGGCATGCCTCGACCCGGTCCTCGGGGAGTACTTCGTCCTTAAGAAATTCTACAATGGGTTTTCTCCAATCCGGGATATCCCCTTGAGTAGTGTAGATTCGGTGTATTACTTCTCCATCTTCCGCACTGGGCCATGGCAGGACTTCGAAGAGGATGTTTCTTTTGTGATTGGCCGAATAAGAAGAGGCGAGTTTGCTTAGCGCGTCGGCCTCGATGTTCATGCTTCTGGGAATCTGTTCTACTTGGACCTCTTCGAAATTTCTTCGAAGTCTTTTTAGCTCTGCCGGGTATTTCATCATTAGGGGTTCTTGGGCTTCGAAATGTCCGGTCTCCTAGTTCCCCAACGTTGAGAGGGAGGGTGATCGATCTCTCGGCCAAGATGGAATGGTTTGTAAACCCGGAGAGGACGTGGGAGGTCAGTTAGAGGTCGGACGGATTTAATCATATACGCTGGAAACAGTCGTAAAACAGGATATCCTCCGAGCTTCCTGAATTGACCAACATTCTCCAGACCTCGTATCGGTTTACCCGGGCTGCTATCACAAGAGGATCATTGTGCGGGAGTGATATGCCGTGAAGGTCCTCATCGGTGAAGGTGATTGGATCGCCCTTTTAGAGTGTTTTTTGTCACCTCATTGAGATGGGAATGCGCATCGCTTGTTAGGCGTATATAAATTCCCCCTGCCAAGGGTAGGCAGTGGTTTATTGATTGCGGGTATCCAAATTTCCGGAAGCCGCGGACTAAGCTGTCGTTAATTACTTCTCGCTTTTGGAGCGAGAGAATCTCCAATTGACGCGTAAAACTGGTCATGCGAACTCAATGTGCAGTGCGTGTGTTTTGTTTTGAAAGGGGTCTTGGACGTATTGGGGGCCTCACAGAGTTTGCAGGGGCCCTGCTACCTTGATAGCGTGCTGGGAGTCAATGGGGAAAGCAGCCTCTTTACGGGGCGCCAGGCAGCGCCTCGGACGTGTTTTGAGTATGGAGCATAAGGAAAAAAAAAGGGGTGTTTCCCCAATCAAAGCAAAGCTCTGATCAAATTTTAAATTTTGAAATAAAACAGCGCACCACGTGCAGAGCACGTAGACGCTAGCGCTAAGAGCGCTGCATTCTAAGCAGCGCACCATGTGCAAAGCATGTGAGCGCTAGCGCTAAGAGCGCATCACGTGCAAAGCATGTAAGCGCTAACGATAGAACAAAATTTTCTCGGTCGTTGGATCAAAAATCCAACGAACATGATTAAAAATCATCAGTTGACCAGAATAAAATTCTGTTAAGGAAACATTTCTCAGAATCTTTCCAAATAGGAAAGATTGTGCTATGAAAATCTGAGCACCGTTGGATCAATGATCAAATGGTGATTAAAAATCACCAAAATACTGAATAAATTCTGTATGGGAAAAGATTTCTCAATCTTATTAAAAACAAGAAGATTGACTTCTTTAAATCAGAAGCCCTTGGATCAAAAATCCAACGGTGGAAAATCCCCAAATCAATCAAAGGAAAGATTTCCTTAACTGTTTCAAAAAAAAATCAGCCTTCGCTATATAAAGTCCCCAAGACTTCAAGTCTCAGAGAGAGGAACCCCCCCCCCAAAGCTTTGAGAAAGTTCATAGAGAAGAGCAAGCTCTCGGCAGAAGAAGATCTTTTCTTCAAGGTAAAAACAAAGAGATGAAAATCTCATCAGAAAAAGAACTTAGTTCTTATACTAGATCATAGATCTTTAAAACAAATTGTCTTTCACAAAAGAGATCATAATATCTCATTATAAAAAGGGGGAGAATAATTCAATTCTCTTAGGATCACAGATCCATAAAGGCAAAGCCTTTCATCAAAAACATAAGAGATTGAAATATCTCCTATAAAATAAGAACCATGTTCTTAAAATTCATGAGACAGAGTCTCTTATAAGAGAGAATTTAATTCTCAGAGCGCAAATCTGTCTAAAAAGAGCCTTAGCGCTCTAATTAAAAGAAGCGCATCAGCGCTCCAAATCTAGCGCACAGCGCTGCAGAGCCCTAACGCTCCAAGTTTAAAGAAGTGCTTCAGCGCTCCAAATCCAGCACACAGCGCCGCAGAGCCTTAGCGCTCCAAATTAACAAGAAGTGCTCTGCGCTCCAAAGTCTGGTACACAGCGCAAAGCGCGCCACATGATCCTCATGTGTGCGCTATTTCACAGAAGCCCTCAGCGCTCCAAGTCTGGCGCACAACGCCAAGCGCGCCACGTGCTCCTCACGTGTGTGCTACTTAACAAAAGCGCTCTGCGTTCATTGTCTGGCACACAGCACCAACCGCGCCATGTCACGCCCCGCTTCCCAGAGTGCGCTAAGATCGGCACGTGACAGAGCCAACTATGCTACCTATGGATAGGAAACATCCCTCCACAGTCACATTACGGCTGTCTATAGATATCAAGAATAGGAAAATAAAATAAACTATCTAGTACATGTCCATAAGCCAGAATAACGAGTCAAGAAATAATATGCGGAAGCAATAAATCCAATGAGCAATAACATCAGGAAAGTAAAACATAACTAACTGGATACTAACTGGATCCTCACTGCTCGGCTTAACGGCAGAAGTACTCCTGATCGACCTGCTGCAAAGGTAGAGGATCCGGGCCATGCAAAACCCAGACGTCAGTGCGTCATAATATCAACAATAGTATAATCAGTGGGTAACAGGATATGCGGGTATGAATTATAAATGGTAACATGAATGTAATAAGTAAGCAGGGATATCAAACAGTGAAGTGTAACAGTATAGGTGAAACTAAACTGTGCTACTGGGTTAACTACTCTCAAGTCTGTGAAATCAATTTAATGAATCATCGATGTAACTCAATAGTATCCCGTGCATGCCCGGGACCACGGTCCAGTTTCTCGGGCTGAAACCGAGACATGCCGCTAGGCACTAAACAGGAAACATGTACAGATGAATGATGTCAGCAGCAGCATCCCAGGGCTGGCCTACCCCCTAAAACTGATCAGTATAAGTATCGAACTGTCGAGTTACAAGTCAGGTTTCATCATTGATTTCCCCATACCCCCAAGTTATGTGTTCAAGTCGGGTATTGATAAACTGGAGCTAATGCCAACACAGGATCAAGCAGGAACATGTTTGTCCATACAGACAACAGGATATGTCCATACAGACAACAGGATATGTCCATCGGGACAACATGTCAGGATTTTCGGCATTAGAAACAGGATCAGGTAACATGTCAAGTAATGGTGTATCGGGTCATGTCAAGTAGTGCACAGTGTCAAACGGATACTCATAATAAAACTGTAGCAAGTACGGATGCACGGTAAAAGCATGGATGCACAAATATTTCGTCAGGGGTTACATCATGACTATGTAGGATGCACATTATCAAGAATGGGGTATTACTGTAACAATATTATGAATTAACACGTCATGGCATGCAACTGGATATAAAGAATTAATGGTATGGGTACACAATAAAACATGGATGCGTGATAACTATTAGGGATTGCAACTATAGCTCCATTACTATGTAGGATGCACATTATCTAGCATGGGGTGTTAATGTAGCAGTAATATGAAATAACGTGACATAACATGCAACTAGATATATAATTAATGGTATGGATGCACAAATATCGATCATGGGTTACATTTACAGCTCTAAGTCTAAGTGTGATGCACATTACTAAGCATGGGGAGTTACTACAATATTAACATGAATTAATATGATCTGTAGATGCAGCTACATGTATATTAAATGATATGGATGCATACGGGTATTCGAGAACAGTAAAACTTTAATATGGATGTATAATGCAATCAACATGTAATATTTTATTCATATGGATGCAGATATAATAGTATAGCATGTAGCAAGATAAACTTGCATGCGATTAGATATGTAATAAATGATACGGATGTGAACTGGTATCGTAAAACAGTAAAACGGTAACAGGGATGCACAATGCAATGAACATGTAATATTATTATTAATATGGATGCAAATATAATAACATAGCATGTAGCAAGATAAACTTGCCTGAACGGATCACAATACGGGATGCGTATGCAGTGTCCAATGTCGGTAAAAGTCTCGATGCACGCGCACACGTACAGAATAGAACCAGGCAATGCAAAAACGTGACCACGCAGGTAGGGGACGTCCACTGGATCGTCGGCAGCGGCACGACTCCGGTGGTGATCACCGAAAAATGTGAAACAAGATCAAGAACAAGAAAGAAGAAAGAAGAAAGAAGAAGAAGAAGGAGAAGATAGGTTCTCTGGGTTTGGAACAGAGGAGGCGGAGGCTAGGGTGACGACGCGGTCGGAGCTCCTGCGATGAGGGTTCAGGCGAGGGTTGCAGTGGCTGGATTCTTAGGGTGCAGGGGTATGTCGGTTAGGTGTCGGGGAAAGAGAGGGCGGGAAGAGGAGGAGGTGGTCGAGGAGGAGTCGGGGAGAGGAACATGGAGGATGATGACGGGGGTGGTGACGAGGGGTCGCCGGCGTGAGGGTGTGCAAGCGAGGCTCTGGCGATGAGGGTGTGTGCAGGGAAAGGCTCGGGTTCTTGCAGGGAAAGGAGGTGAGTTAAGAGGTGAGGAGAGATGGGGGATGGTGACCAGGGGAGGTCGACGGCAAGGCGAGGGCAGCGACGGGTGCAGCGACAGGGTCGGGGCTGTGGGTTCTTGCGTCGGGTTTTCACGGAGATCGAGGAAAGAGGGAGGTGAGGTTGAGGAGGTGGAGAGGAGACGAGATCAGGGAGATGGGCGAAGGTAGAGGTAGCGACGTGCAGGGCGAGACGAGGGCTAGCTATGGGTTCGAGCGAGGAAAAAAATGAGAAAGAAGAGGACGGGAGGAAGAAGGAAGAATCAGGAGAGAGGGAAAGACGTGGGTATTCTTTAAAGGGTTAGGTTATATAATAAAGATTTAATATAATATATATATTATGTAGAGAAGTGAGAGATCAGCAGGATTAGGGTAGTTAAAAAAATATTAAAAATTATATTTGTTAGTAACAATATATATACATACATATATTATATTATAATAGTTTATATAATAAGGAATATAATATTAAATATATTTGAGTTTTCTGGATAATACAAAAGTACTCCAAAAAATACCCGGGTTGGGTCTAAAATTACGGTTTGAAAATACAGGTAATACACGTAGCAAGCAAAACCAAAATAAGATATCCAGGTAATGAAAATGCATACCCCCAAGAACGGATGCACGTACGTGCGCGTAGCCATCCAAACAAGTCCATTTCACTGAACGGGACGAGCACAAGATGCGCGGATGCTATCACAGGGTCAGGGGTATCATGCAGGCCATGCAATGTATTTTTAAAATATTTTATGTGACTTTAAATGTTATGTTAAAGAAATGCCGATGCCAGATATAATGCCAGTATGCAGTATGTATAATATAAAAGTGCACGAATCCATATAACAAGCCAGGATAAACCATAAACAGGAATCAAGACGGTTTCAAGCAAGCGGGTAGGGTCGGATGCAAATACAGATGTCAAATACACTATTCGCACCTAAAACACAGTAAATCAGGAAAATACCATAAATATAAAAATACTTGAACTAGAACTAGTATAAATGAACTAGGGTGTTACATTATACCCAACTACAAAAAAAATTTCGTCCTCGAAATTCCCAAAACAAGAAAAGATACACAAACATGAATCTACAAGAATAGGTATGGAAACTTCTGTCGAATCTCGTCTTCTCAATCCCAAATCAATTCTCCATGCGAGCGATTCTCCTAAGAAACAAGTACGAGAGGGATAACCTTGTTCTTAAGGACCTTTTCTCTTCGATCAACAATCGACATCGGTCGTTCCTCAAAGGTTAAATCCTCCCTTACAGTCAGCTCCGAATGATTTAGTACGTGCATCTCATCTCGAACATACTTACGGAGTTGAGATACATGAAATACGTCATGAACATTCGCTAAAGATTGTGGTAACACCAATCAATAAGCCACTTCTCCAACACGCTAACAAAAGGGTGAGCGACACTTGCGATCATATAATGTTTCGAATGGAGCCATCTGAATAGTCGCCTGAAAACTGTCGTTGTACGAAAATTCCACCAAGTGTAGATGATCCTCCCACGAACCCTTGAAGTCTAACATGCAAGCTCTCAATATGTCTTCAAGAGTTTGGATCGTTCTCTCCGATTGGCTATCTGTCTGAGGATGATAAGCTGTGCTAAACTTCAATCGCGTCCCCAAACTTTCCTGTAAACTCCTCCAGAAGTATGATAAGAATCGGGTGTCACGGTCGGACACGATGCTCACAGGTACTCCATGCAATATCACAATCTCCTGCATGTACCGTTCTGCTAACGCTTCCGTTGACTAACCAACTCGAAACGGAATGAAATGAGCTGCTTTGGTCAATCGATCAACAATCACCCAAACTGCATTATTGCCCTTTGGACTCCGCGATAAAGCTACGAAATCCATGGTTACATGTTCCCACTTCCATTGAGAAATCGGAAGTGGTTGCAATAAACCAGCTACCTTTTGATGTTCAGCCTTAACTTGCTGATACACCAAGCACTTCGCTACAAAGCGAGCAATCTCCCTTTTTATGCCTTCCCACCAGAAATGCTGTCTTAGGTCACGGTATATCTTCATGACTCCTGGATGTACGGAATATGCGGAACTGTGTGTCTCCTTCATAACTTCTTCGTGAATATCTCCTTTTGGCACACACAAACGGCTACCATATCGCAACGAACCATCTTCATGAATCAACAAGTCCGATCGAAGTCCAGTGTCAACATGTTCTCGAAACTTCTGCAATCTTGGGTCCTACGACTGTCCTGCTTTAATACTCTCGATCAACGACGACTGTACTTGAAACTGCATCAACTGTCCCGAAGAATGCGGCAGCACGACCTCCAACTCGAATCTCCGAAAGTCTTCGATAAGCTCCTTCTGTGTAGTCATCGTTCGAATTGCTGGCAACCGACTAAGCGCATCCAGCACGACATTAACTTTCCCCGGATGGTACTTAAGATCAATATTATAGTCAGCCATCAGCTCCAACCATCTACGCTGCCTCATGTTAAGCTCTTTCTGCGTGAACACATACTTTAAGATTTTGTGATCGGTGAATACTTCGACCCTTTCACCCAATAAGTAGTGTCTCCAAATCTTCAAAGCGAAAATCACAGCTGCAAGCTCCAATCATGAGTTAGGCAATTCTTCTCATGGATCTTCAACTGTCTCGATGCGTAAGCTATAACTTTCCCATGCTTCATCAAAACACATCCCAAACCTTTCCCAAATGCGTCGCTGTGAATCACCAATCCTCCGGAACTGTCTGGTACGGTTAAAATAGGAGCGGTTATCAACCTTTGCTTCAACGCCTCAAAAGCTGACACACAACTATCCGTCTATATGAACGGTACCTCTTTTCGCGTAAGCTTGGTCAAAGGCTCAGCTAAGCGAGCAAAATTCTCCACGAACCTTCTGTAATATCCGGCAGGTCTAAGAAAACTTCTGATCTCTGCTACGTTCTTCGGAATCGGCCAATCTTGAACTGCTGCAATCTTCTCGGTATCAATGGCGATTCCATCTCCGGATACGACATGCCCCTAAAACTTCACTTCTTTAAGCCAAAACTCGCACTTGCTCATCTTTGCATACAATTTTTCTTGCCTCAATATCTACAGTGCGATCTTCAAGTGTTCTGCATGCTCTTCAAGGCATATCATCGATAAACACCACTATAAACTGGTCCAAGAACGGTGATAAGATTCGGTTCATCAAGTCCATAAATATCGCCGGTGCATTCGTGACTCCGAATGGCATCACTAAATACTTGTAATCTCTATACCGAGTTCGAAATGCAGTCTTGCAAATATCTTCTGATTTAACTCGGACCTGATGATATCCGGATCGCAAATCCATCTTTGAGAATACCCTCGTGCCACTGAGTTGCTCGAATAATTTTCCAATGCGAGGGATCGGGTACTTGTTCTTAATAGTCACCCAGTTCAATTCTCGATAATCGATGCACATCCTCCTTATGCCATCTTTCTTCTTGACTAGAAGAACTGGAGCTCCCCAAGATGAATTGCTGCTGCGAATCCAACCCTTCTCAAGCAATTCGGTAACCTGCTTCTTGACTTCTTCCAACTCCACTGGTGCCATTGGATAGTACGCCTTTGAGATTGGCGCTGCACCCGGAACAAGATCGATCGCGAACTCCACATCTCGTTTTGGTGGTAAACCCGAGATGTCCTCGAACGCGTCCATGAACTCTCGAACTACAGCTGGCGCTTCCTCCTTATCAACTTCCATCAACGAAAGAACGGCGCTTGTCGGCCTAGCAACAGAACTGCTACCTCCAGCAAAACAAACTCCGGATGTTCGCGAATATAGAAAAATCACTTTCTTTGCTCTACAATCTATGTGAGAGTGGAAAGTGCTGACAAAATCCATTCCTAAAACAACATCATAGCAGCCAGTATCGATCACCAAGAAATCTGCAAAACATGAACTGGTAAGCAATGAAACCGAGAGATGGAAGGTAATGTAACGACCATAAAACAAGGAGATAAATCAAGACTAAGACTCCAAGTTACTTAAATAGAGTACCGCATTATAACCATGCTGCAGTTCATAGTTACAATCACATAACTCGGTTCAAGTCGTCCAAATCCTAGTATCAGAATCAAAGAAACAGGGAGAAACAATAGAGAACCAAAATGTTTCAAGCCGAGATGCAAAGTTGTTTGCATATCGTCAAGACAAGGGTCAAGAGAAAGATATGATTCAAGAATCACGATAACAATATGGCAGGACATGTTCCTAATTACAGGTTTTCTGATTCGTGTATTGGGTCCAATACCCAACTACAAAAGAATCAAACTCGATTAACCTAAATCCTATGGCTCTGATACCAAACAAAACCTGTCACGCCCCGCTTCCCAGCGTGCGCTAAGATCGGCACGTGACAGAGCCAACCATGCTACCTGTGGATAGGAAACATCCCTCCATAGTCACATTACGGCTGTCTATAGATATCAAGAATAGGAAAATAAAATAAACTATCTAGTACATGTCCATGAGCCAGAATAACGAGTCAAGAAATAATATGCAGAAGCAATAAATCCAATGAGCAATAACATCAGGAAAGTAAAACATAACTAACTGGATACTAACTGGATCCTCACTGCTCGGCTTAACGGCGGAAGTACTCCCGATCGACCTGCTGCAAAGGTAGAGGATCTGGGCCATGCAAAACCCAGACGTCAGTGCGTCATAATATCAACAATAGTATAATCAGTGGGTAACAGGATTTGCAGGTATGAATTATAAATGGTAACATGAATGTAATAAGTAAGCAGGGATATCAAACAGTGAAGTATAACAGTATAGGTGAAACTAAACTGTGCTACTGGGTTAACTACTCTCAAGTCTGTGAAATCAATTTAATGAATCATCGATGTAACTCAATAGTATCCCGTGCATGCCCGAGACCACGGTCCAGATTCTCGGGCTGAAACCGAGACATGCCGCTAGGCACTAAACAGGAAACATGTACAGATGAATGATGTCAGCAGCAGCAGCCCAGGGCTGGCTTAGCCCCTAAAACTGATCAGTATAAGTATCGAACTGTCGAGTTACAAGTCAGGTTTCATCATTGATTTCCCCATACCCCCAAGTTATGTATTCAAGTCAGGTATTGATAAACTGGAGCTAATGCCAACACAGGATCAAGCAGGAACAGGTTTGTCTATACAGACAACAGGATATGTCCATCGGGACAACATGTCAGGATTGTCGGCATTAGAAACAGGATCAGGTAACATTTCAAGTAATGGTGTATCGGGTCATGTCAAGTAGTGCACAGTGTCAAGCAGATGCTCATAATAAAACTGTAGCAAGTACGGATGCACGGTAAAAGTATGGATGCATAAATATTTCGTCAGGGGTTACATCATGACTATGTAGGATTCACATTATCGAGTATGGGGTATTACTGTAACAATATTATGAATTAACACGTCATGGCATGCAACTGGATATAAAGAATTAATGGTATAGGTACACAATAAAACATGGATGCATGAATAACTATTAGGGATTGCAACTATAGCTCCATTACTATGTAGGATGCACATTATCTAGCATGGGGTGTTAATGTAGCAGTAATATGAAATAACGTGACATAACATGCAACTAGATATATAATTAATGGTATGGATGCACAAATATCGATCATGAGTTACATTTACAGCTCCGAATCTAAGTGGGATGCACATTACTAAGCATGGGGAGTTACTATAATATTAACATGAATTAATATGATCTGTAGATGCAGCTACATGTATATTAAATGATATGGATGCATACGGGTATCCGAGAACAGTAAAACTTTAATATGGATGTATAATGCAATCGACATGTAATATTTTATTCATATGGATGCAGATATAATAGTATAGCATGTAGTAAGATAAACTTGCATGCGACTAGATATGTAATAAATGATACGGATGTGAACTGGTATCGTAATACAGTAAAACGGTAACAAGGATGCACAATGCAATGAATATGTAATATTATTATTATGGATGCAAATATAATAAGAGAGCATGTAGCAAGATAAACTTGCCCGAACGGATCACAATACGGGATGCGTACGCAACGTCCAATGTCGATAAAAGTCTCGATGAACGCGCACACGTACAGAACAGAACCAGGCAATGCAAGAACGTAACCACGCAAGTAGGGGACGTCCACTGGATCGTCGGCAGCGGCACGGCTCCGGCGGTGATCACCGGAAAATGTGAAACGAGATCAAGAACAAGAAAGAAGAAAGAGAAGGAGAAGAAGAGAAGATAGGTTCTCTGGGTTTGGAACAGAGGAGGCGGAGGCTAGGGTGACGACGCGGTCGGAGCTCTGGCGATGAAGGTTCAGGCGAGGGTTGCAGTGGCCGGATTCTTAGGGTGCAGGTGTATGTCGGTTGGGTGTCGGGGAAAAAGAGGGCGAGAAGAGGAGGAGATGGTCGAGGAGGAGTCGGGGAGAGGAACATGGAGGATGATGACGGGGGTGGTGACGAGGGGTCGCCGGCGTGAAGGTGTGCAGACGAGGCTCTGGCGATGAGGATGTGTGCAGGGAAGGGCTCGGGTTCTTGCAGGGAAAGGAGGTGAGTTAGGAGGTGAGGAGAGATGGGGGATGGTGACCAGGGGAGGTCGACGGCAAGGCGAGGGCGGCGACCGGTGCAGCGACAGGGTCGGGGATGTGGGTTCTTGCGTCGGGTTTTCACGGAGATCGAGGAGAGAGGGAAGTGAGGTTGAGGAGGTGGAGAGGAGACGAGATCAGGGAGATGGGCGAAGGTGGAGGCGGCGACGTGCTGGGCGAGACGAGGGCTAGCTATGGGTTCGAGCGAGGAAAAAAATGAGAAAGAAGAGAACGGGAAGAAGAAGGAAGAATCAGGAAAGAGGGAAAAACGTGGGTATTCTTTAAAGGGTTAGGTTATATAATAAAGATTTAATATAATATATATTATATAGAGGAGAGAGTGAGAGATCAGCAGGATTAGGGTAGTTAAAAAATATTAAAAATTATATTTGTTAGTAAACAATATGTATATATATATATACATACGTATATTATAATAATAGTTTATATAATAAGGAATATAATATTAAATATATTTGAGTTTTCTGGATAATTCAAAAGTACTCCAAAAAATACCCGGGTTAGGTCTAAAATTACGGTTTGAAAATACAGGTAATACACGTAGCAAGCAAAACCAAAATACGATATCCAGATAATGAAAATGCATACCCCTAAGAACGGATGCATGCGCGTAGCCATCCAAATAAGTCCATTTCACTGAACGGGACGAGAACAAGATGCGCGGATGCTATCACAGGGTCAGGGGTATCATGCAGGCCATACAATGTATTTTTAAAATATTTTATATGACTTTAAATGTTATGTTAAAGAAATGCCGATGCCAAATATAATGCCAGTATACAGTATGTATAATATAAAAGTGCACGGATCCATGTAACAAGCCAGGATAAACCATAAACAGGAATTAAGACGGTTTCAAGCAAGCGGGTCGGATCGGATGCAAATACAGATGTCAAATACACTATTCGCACCCAAAACACAGTAAATTAGGAAAATACCATAAATAAAGAAATACTTAAACTAGAACTGGTATAAATGAACTAGGGTGTTACACGCCACGTGCTCCTCACGTGTGCGCTACTTAAAATAAGCGATCTGCTCTCATTGACTGGCGCTCAGCGCCAAACGCGCCACGTGCTCCTCATGCGTGCGCTGAGAGAACATAAATTGTTATTTAAATGACAAAGCCCCAAATCTATAATGAGTGCTCAAAACTCAATAAAGATAAAAAGTTTGTCAGAACTCAAACCAATACTCAGCATTGCTAAAATGTCTAACATTTTAAATGAATGGGCCGAGTCCAAGCTGGCCATAGATCTCTAATTCAGATTAATCGAGCCCATATGTTCATAAATCTTTGATCTTAGTCCCAAATTGGACTACAGATCTCCCAATCAATATTGGTTCAAGGGTACATCTCTTCACTCCTATGATATTTGTCGTTGTAATCCTTCAACGTCTTCAGAGAGGTGACGGGTCCTGACAACCAGACATTCCACGGACTGTGGGGTCCTTAAACTCATGGACTATGATGTCCTTAAACTTTACAGACTATGATGTCTTTAAACTGGACCACAATGTCCCTAAACTAAAACAATAGAGTCCAAACGCTCTTTTGTTGGATCTAAATGATCATGTTAAGTTGATTTTAGTCTAAAATTAGACTAACGTGTCCTTAACAAAGGTTAAGTTGATCTTAGTCTAAAAACTAGACTAAGTTGATCTTAGTCTAAAATCTAGACTAACGTATCCTTAACAAACGTTTAAGTTGATCTTAATCTCAAATGAGATTAACGATCCTTAAACCCAATCCAAACCCAAATCTAAGAAAATACGGATTTGGACTAATCCACGCCCTACGGGCAACAACATAAATTATTCTCCGTATACAATCCACGGGCAACCAAAAATAAAACAAACACACACGACACGAGGTGACCATCTGGAGAAGGAGAAAGTTGTTACCGCGATGCGGTAGCGTAATTAACTGCAGGGGCTTGCGCCTGCAGGGAAGAGCGTCCCCACAATCAAAAACCCCTCAAACGAGGGGGAATCTGACGAAGTCTGCTACATCGGCCGCATCCTTCTAAACCTTCGATACATGGTGCCATAAATCAACTTAGTATCTTCGGAGAGGTGGACGGATAAAACCAAATAGCATCTACCCCCAAATTCAGGCAAGACGCTTGTCTTTCCCGGCTTTCGGCGGAGAACAAGGGGTGATGAGCGTCCTAAGGACGCGAGAGTGACGTGTAGGCGCTGAGCGTCCGTGGGTCACGTGTCATGTGCATGGGCGCAGGGCGTCCGTGGGTCACGTACGCGGCGCGCGATCGCTGGGCGCCAGCGGGTCATGTACGCGGCACGCGACCGCTGGAAACACCAGCGGAGAAAGGGGTTTAGCCCCTGGGCTAGGAGTTGAACTCCTGAGGGGGTTTGGAGTTGAACTCCTAAACAGGAATTAGGTATAGATTTGAAGTTAAACTCCCTAAATATTTAGATTTGGAGTTAAACTTCTAAAAGATCTGGAGTTGGAGTTAAACTCTTTTGAGAATTTGGATTTTGGAGTTGATCTCCTTAAAGATTTTTGGAGACGATCAAAGAGGACCCCTTTCTTTTCCCTTGAGCCTTAGATCCTCCCAAAGTGGGATTTTTGGAGATGGGTCTCCTTCATCCTCCTCTTTTTTTACTGGATCTTGGGGAAAAAGAGAGGTGAGTCTAAAAAAACTCCCTTTTAGGGATTTGATGGGAGATTTGAACTCCCCTTCGAGAGTTTTATGGTGAAACTTAATTTAGCTTTGAGAAAAAGAGAGCTAAACTGTTAATTTAATTGGAAATGAAGATGAAGAGATAAAAACTTATGAAAGAGAAGATGGAGGCACAAACCCTAGAGTTTTTAAGAGAATGAAAGTTGTTGACGATTTTCTCATCATGTTTGCCTTTATAGATTACACACTTTACATATAGCCCCTTGGGCTTTTCCATATGGCACTTGTGCCTCCCCATGCCTTATGTGCCTATTTCTTTTTGCACATAAGTCATGGGATTTACAAAATTTTGGGCTTTTTGCTCCTTTTCCATACATTTATTTAAAAATATATATTAAACTAATTTATAACTTCATTCTTTTTTCATAGGGCCGGCCCCTTCCATGCTCGGTCTTTTCTTGGGCTTCGGCCCATTTGGTTTGGGTTAGGGCCCGCTTGCTTGAGCTCAGGCCCACTTGGCTCAAGGTTGACTTTGACTTTGACCTGGTCAACCCGGGTATAATAATTGACCCCAACAGTCCTTCTTGCAGTTCTTGTAGGGCGGATCACTTAAAGTCATGACCGGCCGGAAGCGGCGGGTGTCCTCGTTGCTCGGAGTCGAACCTACAGAGACGACCATGATCTACCCGACCGTCAATTCTCCGGGAGGGGGTTGGTTCGTTTGCTCTCGATCTGCCTGTCGTTTGTCTCGTAGGTACTTCGCCAGGTGACTGGAGCGAACCAGCTCCTCAATATAGCCACGGAGTTGTTTGCAGCTCTCGGTCGGGTGCCCTTGCGATCGATGGCAGGCGCAGTATGGGCCGCAAAATCGCTTGTCCAGCCTCTGAGTAGCTGGTGGGAGTTTGAAAAACCTCTTGCTCTTAGCCTTCTCTAGTAGATCGGTCTGGAAGACGTTCATGAGAGTGTACTCATGAAACCTCGGAGAATAAGGTTTTGGACGGTCGGCCTTCTTTTTCTCTTCTCTGTCCAGTTCTTTCGGTCCGTTCGATTGCCGCGGGGTAAGTTGGCATTTACCTCCGACTCGAGTTGGATTTCTCGCTCGATCCAGGCCTTTACTTCGCCCATGGTCTTTGGTTGCGCCAATGCAAAAGAGCGAAGCCACATTTTGTGCCTAAGACCTGACCTCAAGGCGGTGATAACCGTTTCGTCGCAGTGCTCGGAGATTTACATGAGGGCATTATAGAAGCGAGTGACGTAACCCTTGAAGGATTCCCTGTCTTCACTCTTGATGGTAAACAGGTAGTCGACCGTCCTTTTCTGTCGTCGGTTACCAACGAAATGATCGAGGAATTGAGTCGCCAGCTCGTCAAAGGTCGAGATCGAGCGTGGCGCAAGTCCACGGAATCAATCCCGGCCGTCGCGGATGAGGGTGGTGGGGAAGGCTCGGTATTGAGCTGCATCTGAGTTGTCTTGGAAGCTCATGCCCGCCGTAAATGAGTCCAAATGGTCCTTTGGGTCAGACTTCCCGTCGAAGAGGGCTACCTTGGACGGTTTGTTTCTGAACGAGACCCGCTCACCTAGTAGTTGCTCTGTGAAGGACCTCGTGAGCGAATCTGAGGAGTACTTTGCCATTCCACCGGCCGAACGGGTAGCATGCCGCATGTCTTCGATTTTCTTCTCGAGAGCCTCAATTTGCTGATGGTACCTGGAGGATTCCCCGCTCTCGCAGCGCCTGTTGTCTCTGTTTTGGGCTTGCGCGATGGAGCGGTTTCGGTTTCGTTCTATCACGTTCCTCAGGTCCTCGGGGTGAACCCTTCGTGATCGGTCCCGAAGTGAACTACGTGCGCGGTCTTGATGGATGCGGGGACGTCGGTCTTCCCTGAAATCAGGCGACCTGGCCGACGTCTCCTCAGGGGACGAGAGAGCGCTGCGGGCGTTGAAGCGACGGCCCGGTCTCCCCTGAGATCTCAGTATCGAACTATCCGGTGCCCAACAAGTCATAGAATCATTTCTCGTATGGGGGTCGTGATCGCCGGAATCGGCACGCCGGTGTTCGGTGACATCGAGATGGACGCGAGCGAGGTCGAGGGCCTGAATGCAACCCTTCGTCGTCCCACGCACGCCGTCGTTCCGGGGAGTAAGGACAGCGGTTTGGCGGGCATGGCCGGCCATTTGAACACGAGCGAGCGCGTCCACTATCACCATGAGCCTGTCGATCCGCGCTGATAAGGTGTCGATGACGTTGGGTGGTGGAGTAGG
Organism: Agapanthus africanus; assembly: GCA_030015575.1. NCBI lineage: Eukaryota > Viridiplantae > Streptophyta > Magnoliopsida > Asparagales > Amaryllidaceae > Agapanthus > Agapanthus africanus. Next base: position 125,767,022 of record CM057338.1, read on the forward strand.
ACCGACCCCGTCTCCGTTGTGGAGGGCGGGATGGCTCATGCTGGGATCTCCATGATAAGGATCGCTGGCCATTATATCGAGGGCGGAAGATCAACTTTCTTGGGTGGGAAAAGAAAAAAGTTCCTACAACCGATAGAAGCCGGAATCTCCCTCATATGTTGTCCTCTGTTGATTTTGCTGCCAGCGGGCTGAACGATTGAGCTTGGGTATGAGAATTGAATGTATGAATCTCAATGGGTTGTTGGATGTTGTTGACGCCGAGCTACCTGCAAGGGAAGTCCCGGGATGGGAAACCAATTTAGGACCCTCCGACGATCATATAAGTACCGAGGAATATTAAGGCAGAATAGCGGCGTATTGGATTGAGTTCGACATACCTGAGTCGTATGGAAGAGCGATTTATATAGTGGTCGTTTGGAGCGAGCCGACACGAGATTTTCGCTGTCCGTTACGCTCCTGCATCATGTTCGCGTTGAAGACGGGATACGCCCATAAATGACGAGATACGCTACCGTGGGAGGTGGGACGTGGAGCGGCGGAGATCTCACTGTGACAAGATACACGGAGCCGTTACGGGGACGCTCGGGCTCCGTGCTCCTGGCTAAATAGAGACGCTGAGGAGTCCCTGCTATAGGATAGCTCGGAGATGAGCCATTAGCTGACGGTTAGCCGAAAATGGAACGTACTCCGGAAAGGCCTTTTAAAAGGTCGAATGCAACCTCGGAGGTAAGACGCCGAGAAATGTCACATGCGCATCATATTTATTCCAGCTCCATAGCCCCCAGAAATCCAGTGGGTTTGAACGGATGGCACGCCACCTGTCACGTGTTGTGATCTGAAGAATTCTTAGTTACGGGTATCATTATGGATGAAATATGAAAATATCAAAGCTTTCGAAAAAATTCAGGATATTCACACCAAAAAATGGCAAAACTATATGCATTCCAAAGTAGAAACCCCTCTTCATCATCACAAAAATTTCCCTCAAACAATCAAACAATACCACCCTACAAAAATTCCATTTAAAATGAAAATACATCCATCAAGTGAACAGAGAGCAAAAAACATGGGGGGTGGGGGGGGGACTAAATTATCTTCCTCCTCCTCCTGCTCTTCAACCCTTTAGAAACCAAGTACCCAACCCCCACACACATCACCCACATCCCCATCTCCATTGCCCATTTTACCCCTTCCCTCCCTTCCTCACTCATCTCCACCATATCCCACTCTCTCTCCTCCTCCTCATCGTCATCTTCCTCCTCCTCATCTTCTTCACAACAACAGCAATCACATCCTTCTCTCTCTTCCTCCTCCAAAATCTCCTCCAGCTTCAAACAAAACCCCTTCTTTTTCCCTCTCCTGCTCTCCACCTCCACTTTCTCTCTCATCATCAATACCCCTCTCTCACCTCCCACCGACACCTCAGCCCCGAACATCCCCAGCTTCCTCAAATCAACCTCGCTTTTACATTCCAACCCCCAAAAGCTCCCATTCCTTCGAAACACCCCCTTGATCGCCTTCTCGGATCCAACGTAAGCCTCGAACCGAACCGCTTCCCCGACCCGGACCCGATCCGCGCTCGCGTAGACCGCCTCGGCTCGCCCCTCCATGGACCGAGCTCGGTGCAGCGCCACGAAGGCGGGCACGTCAGCGCGGGCCTTTGCGCCGTTGATCTCTAAGGTGTTGCCGTTGATGCGAGGGAGGTAGACGAGGGTTAGGGTTTCAGGGAGATTGGGGGACGGCGCTGAGATCGAGAAGCGGAGGAGAAAAGATCGGATTTTGAGGCGATTGTCCTTCGAATAGGTGCTGAAATCGCCGCTCTCGATGGTGGATCGACACATTTTTTGGGTGAATTTTTTGGATTGATTATGGGGATTAGGATTTGGGTTTTAAAGGATGAAGATGAGGTCGTGGTTTTGGGAAGGAAAACGAGGGGATTTTTTGAATTCTTTTGGAATCGGCGTACGCCTAGCACGCAGTTTTGGTGCAGACGTGGTGAGGAGGTGATACGTGTACGGTGTGAAGCGGGGAGTTTAAGTGATGGCGGCGGGAAACTGTTGGCGCGTGAGGAGACTTGGGATGAAGTTGCTGGCCTTTGTCGTTAGCGCGGATCTCTAGAAGCTTGGTAACGGATCGGATTCAGGTCAGTACCTAGCGGATCCATCAAGTAAATCATATAATTGAGGTTATTACATGCGGATATTCACTAAGGTTAAGTGGGCACATTAAAAGAGGTTTGCACTTTGTAATGCATGAAAGTAAGAAATTTTGAGGGAGAGAGTCGATCCTTTTTATGATGCCGAAGGTATCGAGGGATTGAATATCTTTTTCATTTTTTCTCATTTTCTTTTAGAAAAAAATTAGAAAAACCCACATGTACCATCTTGAGTTTTAGTCATTAGCTGACAGAACACATAACGATTTTCACGGATCTCAGGATTTGATGGAGGTTCTTTTCAGGTCTCCGTCAGATGTTGTCTTCCGTTGATCTCCCGGCGGATTTCGGTGATGATGTTCTGTCGCGTGTGGATCTCAATGGGTTTTGGTGAGAAAGGTGATATGAGGAATTTGGCGCCGAGTACCTGCAAAGAAATCCCGGGTGGTTTGGTACCACCGAGGACCCTCCGACGATCAAGTTAGTAATGAGATCCGAGCAGAGTAACGGCTTAGTAGAGTAAAGAATGGCTTACTTGACCCCTCTGTGATGAGGGTTCATATAGCGGTGGCGGCACGCAGCAGCAGGCGCGAGAATCTCGCCGGCAATTACGCTCCCGACGTTACGCCCGCGTAGAGAGCGGGTCGCCCATTAATGAGGATCGTGATGGCGTGGATCGTGGGATGTTGCTGGCGGAGATTCCGCGCATGGCGAGATTTGCGGAGCGGTGGTTACGTCTGTGGACGGTGGAGTTAGCCGGAGGACCGAGGAAGACGGCCTCGGCTGGGGGGCTCGGGCGAGAGCGAGAAGGCTGAGGGGTCTTGGTCTTGTGGCAGCTCGGTGCGAGCTGAGGAGCCGAGGAGGCCGGTTTGCAGGGAGCCCCGAGGAAGGCCAGCCGTGATTGCAGGTCGGGTGCAGGGTGGCCTGGTCGGTCCCTGTGGGTCCTTTCTTCTGAGTCCTGAGACACGTCATTTGCCACGTGTCCTGACCTTGGAGATCGCCAACATTGAGCATCATCATTAGCCCCCCACTCTTGTCCCGACCAGTTAGCGGGTCGGTCAGGAGTGGATTGCTAGGCCTGCCGAGGCGGGCTCCTTCCCCGGGCTTTTGTCGAGATGAGTCATCGGGCTGTCAGTTGTCTTTTCTGTTAGCGAATCAGGACGAGATCTTTGCATTTAAAGAAGATGCGCCGGTTCGTGCACTTCGCCACTGAAGCGACGGTCCACGCGTCAAGCGTCAATTGGCCGACGCGACGTATGTAGGCCTGCGGCGTCCGATGGGATGCGGTCCAGCGTAGGATCGACACGTGGAGCGATCGGAGCCGCTGGATGTGAGGAGTCGCTTCGGCGGGAGATGACGGGCGCCGTTGGATGAGGCCGCTTGCAGCGATAAACTGGGGTGGGGTCCGCCCTTGGGTCCTTACTCCTTCATATTTCCCTCTCTAAAGTCTTGGTTGTTCGGCGCTCGTCTCCTTTCTTCCGCTTTCGGCCCCTGAAGATTCCCTTTCCCAAGGTTAGATGTCTTCCTTTGTAAAGTCGGTAGATATTGTAGGAGTAGGTTCTAAGGTTTCTTTAGTTGCGTCTGAGTCCCCCCGGGGAGCAGGGGTTGGATCCTCTCCCCGGGATTGTGAGGCGGGGGCAGCTCCCATGGAGGAGACGGCAGACGCGGCCCCTGGCTCCTCGTGCTGGGTGAGGCACGAGGACGAGCTCGCCAATGCTCGGGCTCGCTTCCACATCCTCTCGCGCTACACGCTCCGACTGGCCAAGGAGGGAGAGAGAGCGGACCAAGTACGGGATAGGGAAATCGCCCTGTACTTGGAACCTTTTTGGGGCGGAATGCGTCTGCCCTTCTCTCCCGAGGTCGTCGCTGCGTTGAATTTTTTCGGTTTGCCCCCCGGCCAGTTAGTGCCGAACTCGTGGAGGATCCTTCTCGGGTTCTTGATCCACCTGAAGTTACAGACGGTTCTCTTCAGCCTTTCCCTTCTCGATTCTTCTCTCGTCTTCAAAAGTCATCCTGGTAGTCGAGCAGGCGACCCGAGATGGGTTTATCTCTCTTTCAGAAAGCGGCCGGGGGCGCTGCCGGGACCGGGGTCGTGGCCTTGCCTTCTTCTATTCATGATTGGAAAAAGAAATTTTTCTTCGTTTCCCCTCCCGAGAGCGAGGACTGGCCCGTGCCTACCAAGTGGTCGAGAGAGAAATGTTTGCCGGGGAACCAGTCCGATGACCCCGCCGCGGTGAGAGTGGCGTCGTGGGAGCCCATCCCCCGACCTGACGAGCTGCTTTCTGAGAGGGTCCTGAGCTGGGCCGGGCTTAGCCCCGTCGAGTTCGTTGGTAAGTTAGGCTTGCTTTTTTGGCTTGTGTTTTGCTCGTGTCACTGATTCGTTGGGTATTTGTCTTGTGCAGGATCCATGGACTTCGACTTGTTCAGAACCTCTATGCGCCGGCTGAGGAAGGCTACGAAGGCTGGAGGCACCAGCTCTTCTGGCGCGAAGCCCGTCCCGGCTTCTACTGCTCTGGTGGTGGTGCTCCGCGAGCGCTCGGGGGTGGATCCCGCCCCAGGTCCCAGCAAAGTGTCTGGCCGGAAGTGGGCCCTGATTCAGGAGGACCCGGCCTCGGAGGAGGAGATCGGCTCTCCCTCGGAACCGCTCAAGAGGAGCTCCCGGGGGCCTTCCCAGGGCCGGTCCTCGCCGACCGTGGTGGAAGAAGGGGCTTCCGGTTTGCGGTGCCATCGGGGCTGTCCGTCGCGGACAGCCTTCTGCATGAGATAGAGACCTCGGCAGGGAGTAGAGTCCCCGGGGGGACCTTCAGGGCTCAGCTGGCGTCCATCGCCCAAGAGTCCGTGCAGGTAAGTTTTTTGGCTCATTGTGAGATTCAGTGCCTCCTTCATCTTTCTGATCTTTTCCATGTCTCCCAGGTTCTCCAGCCCGTAGCCCTCGCCCTGAGCATGGAAGCCGAGGTGGTAGCCCCGGCGCTGGAGGCTGCGGGTCGGCTCGCCTCGCTGCAAGAGAGCTCTAGGCGGGAGCTGGAGGCGATGACGGCGAGGGTCGCCGCCTTGGAAGGCGAGGTGGAGGCCGGGAAACGGGAGGTAGCCCGGCACCGCGAGGCCGCCGTGATTGCCGAGGTCAAGGTCGAGGACGCCCAGGTGCTCGCCGGCAACCTGAAGAGGACGGTGAAGACCCTCCGAAAGGAGCTAGGGGCGGCGGCCGAGGCGGCCAAGTCGGTCGAATCGAGAGCGGTGGAGGGCTATAAGAAGTCAAGGGACTTCTATGACAACTTGGCTGTGGCTACGACCCATATTTGGCACGACGCCCTAGATGCCGTTAAGGCCCGGATGCCGGAGTTTGCCGACGGAGATCTCAGGGTCGAGTTCCCTCTCGTGGACGCCGATGAGCAGGGGAAAGAGGTTCCTGGCAAGGAAGCCGCCGAGGACCCCGTGCGTCATGTGGTGGAGGTCGAGGACCTCGAGGTTGTGCTTGGCCCCGGGGCGTAGAGCCCCCGTCTTCCTCCTTTTATTTTGTTTTTGAATTTTGTAAGGCTGGGGAGCCCCAAAAAATGCCCTTTGTAAAGCTTTTGTCTTTGGTAGCAATAAAATTTTTCTTTGGCTTCATCGAATCGTGCTCTACCATCTATTTGTGAAGAATGCTCGTAGAATATCTCTGCTTGCACCGTTGTGTTTTCATGTCAGGTTTGCCGCTTGCCTAGCAATCGCCCGTCGGGTTGATTTCGATCACTCGCCGACGAGTATGCCCAGCGCCGCCGGGGAGGTATCCCAATAGGCCCCGAAGTCGAGAGGAGATTGCTTTGACCTGGATAGATCTGATGCCCCTCACTGGGGTCTCGGATCCTCTGCGGGTGACGGGCAGAGCGTCGTTCGCCGTACTTTAGCCGAGCGTGAGTGGACGCCTGCTCGGTGGCTTTATGGGGGGTGCCATCTTTTGACCTCTATCAAGGCGAGCATCGACCACCAGCTGGGGGTGACTGAGCGGGGTAGCCGCTCGGTTGCCTCTTGTGAGGGCTTTCTGATCCTTGGCGTGGCGGTAGGGAAGCTACCCGTCAGGGACAACCGAGCAGGGTAGCTGCTCGGTTGCCTCTTGCGAGGGCTTCGAACCTTAGCGTTGGAGGGGCTGTAAGAAGCCCACCAAGGATGACCGGGCAGTGAAGCTGCGCGGTTGCCTCCTGGCGAGGGCTTTGATCCCTGTCGGTTGTAGTAGGAAGCTACCAGCCGGGGATAGCCGAGCAAGGACTCGACTGCCTTTGGGAGGGCTTTTTGATCCCCGGTGTTGTGGTATGGAAGCTGCCCGCTGGGGATAGCCGAGCAAGGACTCGACTGCTTCTGGAAGGACTTTGGTCCTTATCGTTGGAGGGGCTGCAAGAAGCCCACTAAGGGTGACCGGGCAGTGAAGCTGCGCGGTTGTCTCTTGGCAAGGGCTTTGATCCTTCAGGACGGGGATCAAGCAGGGTTACTGCCCAGTGCCTCTTAGCGAGGACTTTGATCTCTGTCGGTTGTGGTAGGAAGCTACCAGCTGGGGATAGCCGAGCAAGGACTCGACTGCCTCTGGGAGGACTTTGGTCCTTAGCGCGGTAGGGGCCGTAGAAGCCTACTAAGGACCCTTGGCCGGGCAGGGTTACTGCCCGGTGCCTCTTGGCGAGGGCTTTTGTCCTGAAGGATGGCCGAGCGAGGGATCCTCGGGCTCGACCGCCTCTGGGAGGGCTTTTTGATCCCCGGCGTTGTAGCAGGGAAGCTGCCCGCTGGGGATAGCCGAGCGAGCAATCCTCGGGCTCGACTGCCTCTGTGAGGACTTTTTGATCCCCGACGTTGTGGCAGGGAAGCTTCCCGCTGGGGATAGCCGAGCGAGAGATCCTCGGGCTCGACTGCCTCTGGGAGGGCTTTCTGATCCCTGGCATTGCAGTAGGGAAGCTACCCGCCAGGGGTGACCGAGCAGGGTAGCTGCTGGGTCGAATCTTGGTGAGGTGCAGCCCGACCGTCCAGCTGTAGGCATAGGGAATATGAACGGTCGTGGCAACAGTGCGCGTAGCATGCGCGTTGAATGCAGGAGGAGGCGAAGCGCTAGGGGCGCGTCACTTCGATTCCACCAGAGAAGGCTCAATGACCGCCGCGTGGCAGCGACCTTCTGGGTGAAAGCGGACGACTGTTGAGCTGCGCAGTGGGCTATATAAGGCTGAAGGAGTACTGGCCCTTCCATCCTTCATAAGCAGGTCGTCGAAAATGCAAGACTTCCGGTTTACCATCCCCGACATCATCCACTTCGAAAACGTGTACCTTTACGACCAGTACTGCACCGAGGACACGGTGCAGCTGGTCTATGGGAGCATTGAGGACCATTTCGGCCGGCTGCTCCCCCGACGCTCCTCTCTGCTGCAGCTGCTGATATACTCCATCTGGAGGGCGTCGCCGGGGCTTTACAACCCCTTATCCGAACAACTTTATGACGAGGCCATGGGCAAGCTGCAGTCTCTGAGGCGCTTCGGCCTGATCTCCGCGAACCGGCTGGCCCGCTCAGAGGCGCTCGTCTGCGAATGCTACAAGCTGAGGCTTGGGATCAACACGCCGGGGGAACCGGGGGCAGAGGTTGGACCTCGCTAGGCCCCGGCTGGCGGAGATCTTTACCGAGTACCACGAGCAGTGCTCGTTGCACCCCCTTCCCCCACAGTTATAATTTCCTTTTCTTTTTGCGTGTATGGCTGAGAAGCCCATAATACTTTTTGAATAAACAAGGTTTTTCTTTCTTTTTCACAATGTTCTATTGATCTTTATTAAATTAACAATAGATTCTAGGAAGGGTTTACATTGCCCTAAAGAAAAGGTACAGGCTAGTAGATGATCTTATTGACTTGGTCCGAGCTCCCCGGAGGACTGTGGGCCTCCGCGCTTGGCGCAGGGTGCGGGGCTCCCTAAGTTCCGTGCTAGCCGTCCGTCGAAACGAGCATGATCTGACCGATGGTCAGGTCAGCGGGAGGGCGATGCTGCTCCTGTTCGCGGACGGCCTGCCGTTTGTCCCTCAAGTATGCGGCGAGGTGTCCCGATCGGATGAGCTCTTCGATATAGTCCCTGAGTTGTTTGCAATCCTCCGTGGCGTGACCCAGTGTCCGGTGGATAGCGCAGTAAGGGCCCCGGGTTCGCTTCGTAGCCTGACGCGGGATCAGAGAGAACTTGAAGAACCCCTCGTTCTGGGCCTCCTCTAGCAATACTGCTAGAGAGACGTTGAGGGGGGTATAGTCCTGGAATTTCGGGTGGTAGGGCTGCTGACGCTCCGACCTTTCTTCTCGAGCCTTCTTCTTCTGGTCGGATCGTTCTGCCCAGGGGAGGTTAGCGTTCACCTCGGATTCCAGTTGAACCTCGCGCTCGGTCCACGTCTTGACCTCGGCCATTGTCTTGGGTTGCGCCAACGCGAAGGAGCGTAACCACTCCTTGTGTCTCAGACCAGATCTAAGCACCGTGATAATGGTCGCGTCCCGGTGCTCGGGTACCTCGAGAAGGGCGTTGTAGAAACGGGTAATGTAGGCCTTGAACGTTTCCTTGTCCCCACTCTTAACCGTGAAGAGGTAGTCGACCGTGCGCTTCTGTCGACGGTTCCCAACGAAATGGCCAAGGAATTGAGTAGCCAGCTCGTCGAAGGTCGAGATCGAGCGGGGCTCGAGGCCCCGGAACCAGTCCCGACCTGCGCGGTTAAGGGTGGTCGGGAAGGCCCTGCACTGGGCGGCGTCGGAGTGGTCCTGGAGGCTCATCCCCGCGGTGAAAGCGTCCAAATGGTCCTTCGGGTCGGTTTTCCCGTCGAACAGAGAGACCTTTTGGAGGCTTGTTGCGCGAGGAGACGCGGATGGCGAGCAATTCCTCGGTGAACGGCTTTGTGAGCGAATCGGAGGCATACTTAGCCCCGTCGTTCGAGAGGTGAGCCTCCCGGCGCATGCCCTCGATTTTCTTCTCGAGGGCGTCGAGTCGACCGTGATATCCCGAGGAATCGACGCCTTGGGATCCCTGGCCTCCGCTGCGGGTGGCCTGTGTCTGGGAGCGGCCCCGGTTCCTCTCGATGAGGTGCCTCAGATTCTTGGGCGAGATGGCTCTTGAGCCGCCGAGGTGAAACCCCTATGTGCGGCCCCGCCGAGGGTGGTGGTGTCGACCATGCCTGTGGATAGGCGAGATGACTGACATCTCCTCAGGGGGATAAGGGTCGCGTGGAGGCTCGAGGCGAGGCGTTCTGGCAGCGGACCTCGGTGTGGAGCCGTGGGGCTCCCAGTGGGCCTCCGGGGGTACCGGCTCGAGAGATCGGTGGCCAGGAGTCGCAGGCCGCTGGTGGTCAGCCGTCCAGACGGGGGCAGAGCCCTCTGGAGGCGGTGGGGCGGCGATCTGGGGCCCGGGCCTGGCCGCTTGGACGCGGACAAGCGCCTCCACGAGGGACTGTAGCCGATCTATTCGGCTGGCGAGGGCGTTGATGATAGCCGCTAGAGGAGGCTCGTCCACGCCTTCGGTGAGGGGAAGGCGGCGGCTGGTGCCGGGATCTTCAGGATGGTTGCTCGCCATACGGGCGGAGATCAGAAGGCCAACTTTGTTTTTGTGGAGTTTGTGTGTTCCCACAGACGGCGCCAACTGATAGAGGTCCTTTTCAGGTCTCCGTCAGATGTTGTCTTCTGTTGATCTCCCGGAGGATTTCGGTGATGATGTTCTGTCGCGTGTGGATCTCAATGGGTTTTGGTGAGAAAGGTGATATGAGGAATTTGGCGCCGAGTACCTGCAAAGAAGTCCCGAGGTGGTTTGGTACCACCGAGGACCCTCCGACGATCAAGTTAGTAATGAGATCCGAGCAGAGTAACGGCTTAGTAGAGTAATGAATGGTTTACTTGACCCCTCTGTGATGGGGGTTTATATAGCTGTTGTGGCACGCAGCAGCAGACGCGAAAATCTCGCCGGCAGTTACGCTCCCGACGTCACGCCCGCATAGATAGCGGATCGCCTATTAATGGGGATCGTGATGGCGTGGAACGTGGGATGTTGCTGGCGGAGATTCCGCGCATGGCGAGATTTGCGGAGCGGTGGTTACGCTTGTGGGCGGTGGAGTTGGCCGGAGGACCGAGGAAGACGGCCTCGGCTGGGGGGCTCGGGGACGAGCGAGAAGGCTGAGGGGTTTTGGTCTTGTGGCAGTTCGGGACGAGCTGAGGGGCTGAGGAAGCCAGTTTGCAAGGGGCTCCGAGGAAGGCCAGCTTGCAAGGGGCCCCGAGGAAGGCCAGCTCGTGATTGCAGGTCGGATGCAGAGTAGTCTAGTCGGCCCCTGTGGGTCCTTTCTTCTGAGTCCTGGGACACGTCATTTACCATGTGTCCTGATCTTGGAGCCAACATTGAGCATCATCAGGATTTAATCAATTCAACAACATACCTTCCCTGCATTTTGAACGCTAAACAACTTATATCTTAACTTATATAAAATGAGAGCCTGTAATGAATTCTTTTTCCCCATGTAAATTAATGTTTCCTGTAGAAGAAAGTTTGGCAATGTCTTTTTTTAAATTTTTTTTTATAGACGCGACCCCCGAGTATCGAACCGATGAGCTCTCATCTTGGAAAGAAAAGTTATACCAACTAAGTTAGGCTAGCAGGTTTAGCAATTTCATTTAGTCAGACCAAAATGAAAGAAAAGAACAAGAAAAAAAAAGTTTGGCAGTATCATGAGTTCAATAACGTTTTCTCACACATAGGCATAGGTCTAACAAGTCTCGTGCATAGATCTGCTTGCCATAATACAGTAGCAATAACTCAAAAGATGAAAAGTTCAGAAAAAACTTATGTCTTTTACCTTTTGTGCAAGCTTAAAGAACAAATACAATATGTTTAATGATACATTAGCAAGAAGCTCTTACATGTGATCCTCTCCTACACTCCTACTATAGAAATTACAATGAATGCAAGAAAGAATATGAAAAAAGAGAAGAACATTAAAACCAATCACACAAAGCGTTTACTACCTAACCCAGCCTCTAAGTTTCATCCTGTCAACCTCTTTAACCCCTTGCTGTTCCTCCTTGTTACTTCTTAATCTGATAGCAACACCCTTTGATGCCCCCCTTGTAATTCTTCCAAAGGCCTTCGCCGTATCTATTTTCTTGGCCCTGCTCGATTCGCAAGGCGCCATCATCTTCTTCTCCTCCGAATTTGTAGCGTATACGATTCCAACGTTCTCGCCTTCTCTCTTCCTCTTGATCTCATGAAGAGAGTCTCTCCCTTTAAGAAGAACCAAGGAATGACTCATTATAGGCTTGTTGATAGAGTTTGAGCTTCCAAGTATATGCGGCTCGGCTTCGCTTGCAATCTCATCTCTTGGAGAGCTCATCATGTCCGCTGAGTTCCATGGCAACGTAGACTCGGGTTTTTCTCTTTCTTCTCTCTGTCTTTGTTCTAGCTCAGTAAGCTGCATTTTGTAAAGAAATCTGTTATATGAAAATCTCACTAGGCTAAATTACATTTCAGCGTATTTAAGTGAAAAATTTCTCACAAAACCAATGTTTACGGGAGTTTGCTGTAATAACAACTTTAAGGTAGATTTCTCACAAAACTAATGTTTACGGGAGTTTGCTGTAATAACAACTTTAAGGTAGTATAGTGAAAGGTACTCATAGTTAACAGTATTTTAGTGTGATTAAGCCATCTTTCTATGAGGATACCAAACTCTCACCTTCTGCTCTCGTTCCTGAAGCTTGAATTCGAGTTCCTTAACCTGAAGAACAAATTATAATTGTTGGTAATTTCAACATTTTAATATCTAGAATTTGGTTTGTTTATGTGTATGTACCTTTTGAGAAGCTACAAATAATTCAGAGTGCATCTGTTCTTTGAGCTTGCATTCCAAGGCCTGTAAACGTATTAAAATATGGGTATGAGTTAATGCCAATTCATTTAATGCTGCTATAACATTTGAAAGTAGGAGATTGGATTTTATGAACCCTTTCTTGAAGAATTATAGACTGCGAGTTTTGTTGATCCTTCAACTTATGTTCCAGCTCTTTTACCTGAAAAACAGAAATATTTACAGCAAACCTTACTGCTGTTATATCCATCTTTCATGTGTATAAAACATGACATTCTAGCACCTATAATAAATGAGCTTGTCCATGAAACAGTATATAAATTGTTACAAGACATATAACTTCAAGAATTGTTCATCAGCCATCATATTCTTCAAGAAATCGAGCAATATAAGAGAAAATCATTATGTTCAACTGAAACCGCACCTGACGAACAAGAAAGCATTATTGTTTAATAAGATACAAGGTATTAAAGTGTAAAGGATATGAAATTGATATCAATGAGCAAGTGGTCATTGATAAATCAATAAATAGAAATTAGAGGGTCTGCAACCTTACAGAATGTCAACTGGATGGTAGATGTATTCTGTACTTTGACAATTCTATTCAAATATTGGCTTTCTCTCACAATCAATACTGTAATTGTGTTACTATGTTCTGTTATAGCACATAAATTAATACTGAAGATTGATGTACTAGGACAACCCTTTTCAAGTGTTTGGGGGTGATATTATGAGATCAGGAACCTCTGCTATATTTCTTGCTATCATTAAATCCTGCCCACACATAAAAAGAACCCAAAAAAAAACCCAAATGGGCCATCCTCTTTTATGCTCTCAATCACCGTTGGATCTAATAGTTCCTAAAAGACATGCACTTTGAAACCGATATATGTTGTGTTAGTTTTGTAATTTGACAGGTGTTGTAACCTGATTCATTATGAACTCTTTAAGGAAGCACAGTGTTTAACACTGTCTTTATTCCCAAAAAAATTACTGTGATTAAGTTAGCAGACATGATAATAAGCAAATTTATAACAATATATCCCCAGTTTGGCATTTTATGGAAACATATCGATAACTTTAGACCTCCATGATATGATCAATGAAGTAAAGCAATAAAGTTTTATCATGAAAACAAGGTAATATCTGATTCAAGGACTCAAGAACAACGGCAATGCGACAGTCAAATGATCTGAAACTATTGCCACATTCTGGATGGAAATATTAACCATCAAAATATTTTCCAAGTCGTCATTTCAAATGAAATTATGAGCAAAACTGCATAAGTTAAATGCCCTTTCGAAATTACCTTCTGTTGAAGGGCAATGCACATTTCCTCTTTCCCCTTCAACTTGTCGGAAAGCTGCCAGTTTTGCCTCTCTGATACACTATGTGATTGCACTTTGGACTCAAATTGGCCTTCAAGCTCCTTGTTCTTTGACAGAATAAAAGAAGGCGTCAGAAATCACTGATTTTTTAAGTCGTAGATAATTTATTTTTATACACATCACTCAATATACACCTTTTCTTGCAGAGCTCTGCACTGTTGTTCTTTCCCTCTAACTTTGTTTTCTAGATTTTGGTAGTTCTCTTCGAGTTTGCGCAAGGATTCGTCTTTGCTTCTTACGTCTTGCCTCAGTTTATCAAGCTTCAAGGAACATTACAATAAGAAGAGAATAACTACTCAATAAAAAGTTATATAAACAATATGCCAATATCTAAGTCCCCTTAACTAACTCAAAATTTCATAATGAATTGAACAGCATGATATGTTACAAGAAACAATGCTCACAAAGTTGGAATGGTTTCAATGACTCTTTGAGGGATAGCTTTTTAGATAAAGCAGTAGGATATTGACATAAATAAGTTTTGTAATATCCATTGAAAACTCACCATTTGTTTTGTTTTTTGAAGCTCTCCTGTGTCGATCTGCTTCCTTGCAGGACCCAACTCTATCCCCCTAACTCTACTTGCAAAGTTCAACGAACTCATACTTTCACCCAAATCATTTTCCGAAGGGCTTATTTGAACAAACATTAGAGCTTTTGAGTCCCCTCCTGCATGTTATTTTTTTTAATTAAAAAAGCCCTTATTTATCCAAGAAAGTGCCAGAAAAGAGTAAAAAACCCTTTATTTATCCAAGGAAGTGACCAGAAAAGAGTCAAATGAAAAAGAAAAAAAATTTGTTTGCGTTACCCAGCGAATCTTGCAATAAGTGTGTCAACTTGGAATTCCTGAAAATAATCAACATATTAATAGGAGCTAAAAAGTGAAGGGAAAAAACATTTGTGATTGTCTTATGGTTTTAATTTTCAAACCTGTATGGTATGTGGCTGTTTTTAGTAGCAAGAGCAGATATTACATCTCCCAGAGCTGAAAGGGATCTATTAATATTTTGAGCTTCTTTAAGCCTCTCTCCTTGAACATCGGTCTTTGCAAGCCTCTCACTTCCTGCCAAATCCACAAGCCAAAGCTTGCTGTTTGTGCACTCGCCGCTCATTAAGTTCTTTGCCCTCACCATTATACAAAGCATACTGAAAAGTGTATGGAAATAAAATGATACAAATGCATTAGAGATGACTTGTTCATCATTAAAAGTTGAATTACACTAAAGTGTTTGTAACTATTGCTGTTTTTGACTAGTTTTTCATTTTACAGTAAGCTCCCTCAAAGTATTTTAGTGAAAAAATCCCCTAAGTTGAAGTTGAAGGGAGTTTCATGTAAGAAAATTTTTACGGTAGTCTAGTGAAAAACAACAATAATTAAGGGTATTTTGGTGTTAATTTAGCCGTCATAAATAAAGGAAAACATTTACAGATCATTAACGAACCAGTGAGACCGGCTACTATGTTCATTAACATTATTAGAACCAACAGCTCTTGCATTGCTTCCAGCTTGCAATACATCCCAAACCTCCTTAGTGTTTTCGACTTTCGCTTCTACTATTCCCGGGACATGGTGAAATCCTTCAGCTGCTTGCCTTACCTCTAGTCTAAGAAACACATCAGAAGTTTCATAACAACAACGGAAACAACTAAACAAAGTTACTAAGGGCCTGTTTGAATTTGGAGTTGGGATATTTATCCTAAGCGGAGGTGCAAGTTATTCAAACTCTAGTTTGCAAGGCCCTGACTCCACTTAAAATTGAACTTTACTAAATTGTTTGGTTTTGGAGTTATCTAGACTCCAAAGCCAGTTATCATAACTCAACTCCAAAGCCAAACAAGCCCTAAGAGAATAAGATGAAGCTTACTTCTTTGAAGATGGCGATGTCGCAAGCAAGTCTCTGATTTGCTCATTGTATACTTCTAGTACACTAACCGAAATGCTATAGCTAAATGTCTCATTTCGTTCGGCAGCGATTTTGAAAAGTTCTTCTAAAGTTCTATAGTTGACTCCTCTATTTTGCTCTGTGCCCTCCATCGTAAAAGTTTTACCTGTCCCTGTTTGCCCATATGCAAATATGCAAACATTGTACCCATCTAAAACAGATGTGACCAATGGTGATGCGTCCGCATAAACATCAGCTGCTCATTGGAAACAAAGCATTACATATAAAATATCATTTGTGATAAATAATTATGAAATTCTAGCTAATAAAAAAAGAACTAAACATAATTTTTTTAATGTTGTAACAATTATGTAGTGCATTACTTGTATCCCTATACTTCTAATTTTTTTTCCTTTTGTGAATGCCACTATAGGCTGCGACCTATTATTCATTTTTTCTTAAAACTTTTGGACTATGTTGCTATGCCGAGAAGCGATCCCTCACCTTATCCGGTATTTGCTACATTAGATAGGAAACTGGTCAGAGACAAGGTGAAAAGAGAATTAACTATGATCACAAGATGTCACTTGATTAATTTAACCAAGACTGGCTTTCAACATAACAATGCCAGATGCAACTTAGATGTGCAATTGGAGGGATGGGATCTAGCCGTAATAAATTTTACTCAATATCCAATGTTTTTAAGAAGGACAAGTGAATTTAGTAGGAAATTGGATTAGATATGATGTTTGTAAATCTGTATAGGCTTCAACCTTCTTTTTTCAGTGTCCCAAACAGATAAGCATACCGCATGATTCACCGCCATATCAAAGCATATGTAAGCTCATAACCATGTATAGGAGCTTGTCATTTTTTTTTATAAGAGCTTACCTTGATTGTCCTTTGGGCTATAGACTCGGTCAAATTTGAATGTTTTCTTAGTATTTCCACTAGAGATTATTCCAATATCGCCATCCTTAGCTGCCTCAAAATCTACAACTGTCATGTAACCAGAGGAGATATCTTCCTTGCTCAAGGGACGACATCGACAAAAAACCCTAATATTTCCTGTAATAATAGGCAGTGCATCAATTTTAAATATATGATCATCAAACAACTAAAAACTATCAGAAGAAAGAAATTGGGGGGGGGGGGGGGGGGGACATAACGGCGCATGCCTTTTGACTCTTGGAGTTGGTTATACAGCCGTTTTCTCTTGGCTATCTCTTCATTGTACTTCATCTTTAAATCTTCACACTGTGTAACTGAAAGAATGTGACATTAGATAGTACAAAATGGATGTTTATAAATATGATATTATGTGCAGTTTGGATTCGATCATACCCAAAGATTGAACCCCATCAATCATCTTGTTCATATCAGGAATCGAGTTGGCGCATTCATGTGCTTCTTGAGAAATTTGGTTGTGCTCTTGCTTCATAAGCTGTAAGATTCAATTTACACATTATAAAGGACACATAACAAATAAACTACCATTCAACCGCAAAAGAGAAGTAATATACCTTAATTTTTTCATCTAAATCCTTGATAGCAGCAACCCACAGCTTCTTATCATGCTCATAATTTTCTGAGATGTCTCTTATTTTGTCTGTTTGATGTTCAATGATTTGTTCTGAAAGCAAAGATAAAGATTTGAGTATGATATTGACACATTACTCCTGATTCTAAGGAAAAAAAGAAATATTTATGAATTCGGATATGTACCGAGATTTTCAGAATGAAATAGTTTATTGTCATATTCCATCTTCAGCTTCTCTAACTCCTCATTCGCAGCAGACAATGACAGCCAAGCTTGATAGCACTCATCAGATTTTGATCTGCACTGATTGGTGAGGTCCTGTATTTTTTTCTCATACCTGGCAATAAATTTCATATGCCGGGCTCCATTCTGCAATTCGAAGAGTAATATAATAAATAACCCATACTCTTAATCAAGCAATTGTAACATAGAACTGAGTTATGTGTTCTCACCTGAGATGGAGAGGCTTCAACCTTGGTTTCACATTTGTCGCACATTTGATGCTCAGAACTCACCATAGGTGCTGATTCAAGTATAAAGGTAAAACAAGAGAGCTAAAGTTTGTGGACTTTGGCACTATAAATAATAATTTTATTTAAAATATGGCATGATCTAGTAACCATATCATATGAGTAATATGAGGAACCACCAAAATTCAGAATCAAACATTGTAATCTGCAGACTTTTCTCTATCAATATTGTAATATACATGAGGATCAATTTTTTTCCCCTTTCAACTTTGCCCATATGGGCTTCAACTCTTTCATCACTGGTCTATATGAATCCTACATCGTTTATTTTGGAAGTGATTCCAGTTAGGAATCGAACGGGTGACCTACTTGGGAGAAGTAAGTTTAACCGCAGTGCTATGCTCCTTTGGTAAGTCATGTACATTGTGTTGTGCTTTAAAAAAAATAACTCAATTTTTTTTTTGTTAATTCTGCTCCCGAAGATATAAACCATAGACATCTGGCATAATTCAAAGCCATATCAAATTAGGGTTTTGTTCTAGGCCAAAAAGAGCGAATCTTGTTAAAAAGAAATTTTCATACAATTAACAAAAATAAATAAAATTCCCAGTACTTTAGGCTTGTATGTGCTACTCCTACCTGTCAATTTTGGAGCTGTCCTAATGCAAATTCCACAAACAGTTGGGGTCCCACTTTTTCCTTCAAATCTTACAGTAATAGCATCATCTCCCTCTACAAATACTCTGATATCAACTACTTGTAGGGGCTTACTAGCTCCAACAATTGCATATACATCAAATTCAGATAAAACCTGCAAATTATCAAATAGAACAGTCATTTCAGATAATAAAACACAAGAACAAGAAAAGGCTTGTTACTATCTTATGGTTATGTTATCTTTACCTTTTCATCTTGCACCAAAACATCGAAAACCCTGATTCCTTTAGGTCCATTTATGTTAACTATCTCGGCAAAGTGTAAATCCACAAAGTAATCTCCAGGGGAGAGACCATCAAATCTGTAAGCAAAATTTCCGAACCGCGCTGACTGGTACAAAGAGGGGCAGTCACCGCCTTCAATTATCGGCTCATCGGTGCCTATAACATCACCACCTCTATAAAAGGAATCGCGCCCATAAGTTAATTTACAATCTTGACTTCGGATTTCATTGCCCCCCGAATTAATGAAAATCAGACAGTCATCTGTTACATAGAAAAGATAACAATAATCATCTGTACTAAAATGAAATCCAAGGAGAACTTTAATCCATAAAATTAAAATACAATTTTTCTACAGATAAATCCTGATGCAATTAGCAAAAGGATGGCCTATAATTCTACTCAATTTTAGATAAATTCCAATATGGTTCCAATTTGCTCAATTTGACAATACAACTAAACATCAAATTAGTGACCGATTTCATGTATAACCATTTGATCAAATGAATTAAAATTCAAAACTTAGCATAACAACAACATCTAATCCAACTTCAAAATCCCTTTTTTAACTGAAATAAAACCTAAACCCGAGAATGTTAAAAAACCCGTTTCAAGTTATCAATAAACATCAAGAATTAACCAAAACCCAAATCAATTAATTCAATATTATAACCTTTGCAATCCATCTCCTTAAGACCTGAGGGAACCAGTCGCAACCCAGAGACGCAGAACATCGAATCGAAGGAATCCTGAAGAGAGCTCGCCATCTCCAACCATAGGGTTTGAGCCATGAATTCTCCAAGCTTGAGGGGAAAACAAAATCAAAGAAAGTGAGGGGTTTGCTTTTTCTTGGTTCTTGGCTGATGATTTCTTTAGAGTTTTTCCTTCCTCTTTTGCTTGGCTTTTTCAAATTTGAAAAATATGACCGTTGCAGGATCAACTAGCAACGTTAATATGATAGTTTGTGGGGCCCAGGGCAAAGAAAGAAGAGGAAAAATCTACGCCGTTGGATTTGGTCTGATTAAAAGTTTCAACGGTTGATATGGCATTTGCGCAAATAATAAATGGTTTTTTCAAAATAAAGTTTGTATACGGAGCATCGGCTCACCAACTGTGAATCTGGAGGTAATAAATATTGGAAAGTTGTAAATTCAAAATTTAGGAGGATCCTTTCCAAGAAAGAAAGTTATTTTTTTAGTTCGTCTTCGATGACTTTTCTGATTATTACATCAAACATATATTGATTAATCTGCGCCCTTAGATCAAAATTGACTTGCGAGATGAAAAGGGAAAATTGACTTGCCATGAGATTAGCGGATAAATTGACTAGTACTTGTGAATAGAACAGAAAAACCGACACGTGACACAATTTGATTAACGGAATTGACAAGGATTAAAATGGAAAAAGAGACACCAAAGTAAAAATAAATGTGGTATTTTTTCTATATTTCGCACTCAAACTTTAATATCACATGTTTCATTCAATTAGTTTGGCCAATGATGTTTTGAAAGTGATTGTAAAAGGTTTAATGAGCTTCATGGACCGTTAAGAAACTTAGATGGACTACATCACAACGGCATCTCATCACTCTCTTGACACCCTTTATGTGTATACCTCTTATAGCACTTGTCATCCTTCTATTTTATTATCACATGACACTCATATGATTAGCCTAGACACTATTTAAATAGAAAATTTGACTTCATAGACGACTAATTCATATTTGACATAGGCTATCTCAATGTGATGATATATAAACTATCTCAATGTGATTAACAAAGGAAAATTTGATCTGTGTGTTGACGGACTTCAAAGGCGAATTGTACTCCTATAAAACAATATGTGTTATGCAATTAACACTTTCTTTTAAAAGGAGGTGATGGATCTTTGGATCTCCTTCAGATGTTATTTTCTGTTGATCTGCTGCGAGCGCCGATGGACGGCTGGGATTGAGTTGGAGGGTTGCCTCATGGAGCGTGTGGATCTCAATGGGTTGTGTGGTTGTGGCCGAGTTACCTGCAAAGAAGTCCCGGGATGGTTGTGCCACCGAGGATTCTCCGACGATCAAGTTTGACGGGGTATTTTGGCAGAGTGACGGCCTATTGGAGTAAAATTGGATTATCTAAGTCGTCTGAGAGAGGGGTTTATATAGCGGTAGCCATGGGCAGGCGGGCGCAAGATTCACGCCGGCCGTTACGCCCCTGGCGTCACGCCCGCGTGATAGGCGGGATTCCCCATTAATGACGAGACAGGCTCGTTAATGGAGGATTGTGATGGCGTGGAACGCGGGATCATGGGCGGCGGATATTTCGCGCCTGGCGGATTCGCGGAGCCGTGGCGGAGGCGCCTGTGATCGGTGCTGTGGGTCGGTCGGTGAGACCGAGGAATATGAGCTCGGCGGGAGGCTCGGGAACGAGCGAGAGGCCGGGGCATCTTGGTTCTATGATAGCTCGGAGGCGAGCTAGAGGGTGGTCTGGAAGGCCACCGAAAGTTGGGAACATCTTCGGGCCGGAAGCCCGGGGTGTGATCCCAACGCAACGTTCTCGCTCTTTTCTTGTAAGCTTTGGGACACGCCATCTGTCACGTGTCATTATCTGGGGAGTCACTGATATCGACCATCATCAAGCGGGTTGTACTCCTAACACTTCAGGGAGTAGGGCTTTGGCCGCTCAATCTTCTTTTTCTCTTCCCAGGCCCTTTTCTTCTGATCAACTTGTTCTGTCCGGGGCAGATTGGCGTTCACCTCGGACTCAAGCTGGATCTCACGTTCGGTCCAGGCCTTTATCTCGGCCATGGTCTTAGGTTGCGCTAATGTAAAGGAGCGTAGCCACTCCTTGTGCCTAAGACCTGACCTAAGTGCCGTAATGACCATTTCGTCCCGGTGTTCCGAGACCTCGAGGAGGGCGTTGTAGAAGCGGGTGACGTAACCTTTGAATGATTCTTTGTCTCCGCTCTTTATGGTGAAGAGATGGTCGACGGTCCGCTTCTGTCGTCTGTTCCCGACGAAGTGGCCGAGAAATTGGGTGGCCAGCTCATCGAAGGTGGAAATCGAGCATGGCGCGAGTCCTCGAAACCAGTCTCGTCCAGAGCGGATAAGAGTAGCGGCGAAAGCGCGGCATTGTGCGGCGTCTGAACAGTCCTGGAAACTCATCCCGGCCGTGAACGCGTCCAAATGGTCCTTCGGGTCGGACTTCCCGTCGAAGAGGGAGACCTTCGGGGGCTTGTTCCGGGAGGAGATGTGGACGGCGAGCAGCTCTTTGGTGAAGGGCTTCGTGAGCGAGTCGGCGGCATACTTAGCCCCGTCGCTCGAATAACGACTTTCCCGATGCATGCCTTCGATTTTCTTTTCGAGGGCGTCGAGTCGGCCGTGGCATCCCGATGACTCGGCATATTCTGATTTTTGGCCTCTGCTGCCGGAGACCTCTGCCTGGCTACGGCCCCGATTCCGTTCGATGAGGTTTCTCAGGTCCCCTGGCGAGGTCGTCTTCGAGCTGCCGTAGCGAGTCCCGTGCGCGCGACCCCGTCGAGAGAGGGGGTGCCGGTCATGCCAGGACGCAGGCGAGCTGATTGACACCTCCTCGGGAGGGACAAGTACGTGATGGGGCTTGGGGTAAGGCGCTCTGGCGTAAGACCTCGAAGTTAAGCTGTGTGGCGCCCACCGGGTCATTGAATATGTCGACCTGGGGGATCCGCGGCCGCCGGAGATAGCGAGGCGGTGCTCGGTCGTGCCAACGCGAGCAAAGTCTTCTCTCCCTTTGTAGAGGTCCCGGTCCCGAGGCGGGGGAGCGGCGACCTGGGGAGCTTGCCCGACCGTTTGGACACGGACGGGTGCGTCCACGACGGACGCGAGTCAATCTATCTGAGCGGATAGGGCGTGAATGGCGTTCGGGGGGAGGGGATTCTCCGTCGTCTCCACTGCGGGGAGGTCGATGGCTGGTGCTTGGATAGTCGCGGTGACCGCTTGCCATGAAGTCGAGATCAGAAGATGAATTTTCGTTGAATGGAACTAGCGATTCTTTCCCACAGACGGCTCCTTAACCCCCCACTCTCGTCTCGACCCGTTTTTGGGTCGGGTCGATAGTGGTCTGACCGGTCACCCGGGGTGAGCTCTCACTTGAAGATATCGTCGGTGTGTATTCCCGGGCAATCAGTCGTATTTTCTTGATGACGTCGGCGGATCAGGGGAAAGATCTCGCATTTAAAGGGGAAGCGCCAGATTGTGTCTACGTTCGTCGAAGCTACAGCCCACGTGTCTGGCGCTAGTTGGCTGGCGAGACAGGCCGCAGGTGTTCCCGCGCCCGATGGGACGTACCCAATGTGAGTGAGACAGGTGGAACGTTGTCGGCCGTTAGTTGCGAAACGTTGTTTTGGCGGGAGGCGATCGCAGCCGTAGGATGCGTACGCCAGCAACTATAAATAGAGGTGGGATCCCCATCAGGGCCAATACCTATTCATAATTTCCTCGTCCCTAGTCGTGTTAGCCCGGCGCTCTCCTTCTCAGGTCGGATTCCTCGCGTTTTCTTTCCCGAGGACACGTTCCTTCGATCAGGTTAGATGTCTTCTTCCGAGGAGTCTGTAGAAGTAGTCCGGGTAGAGTCTAGAGAGTCTTCTGAAGCTTCCTCTTCTACTTCTTCCTCTTCCTCCTCTGAGTCGAAGTCCCCCCGGGGAGTTAAGGTTAGTCATGCTCCCCGGGGTCGTGTGACGGGGGCGTTCCCCAGAGCGCAGGTCACGGGTGTTCATGGTGTGTCATCCACGCTGAGGCACGCGGATGAGCTCGCCACAATCCGGACTCGTTTCCACATTCCTCCCGGCTATTCGCTTCGTCTGGCCGAGGAAGGGAAGAGGGCAGACCAGGTACAGGGTAAGGAGATCTTCTTGTACCTGGAAGCCTTTTGGGCCGGGATGCGCCTGCGTTTTCCCCCGAGGTAATTACGGCGTTGAATTGTTTTGGGTTAGCCCCGGGCCAGTTGGCGCCGAACTCTTGGAAGATTCTCCTTGGGTTCCTGGTCCAGTTGAAATTGTGTCTGATCCCTTTCAGCCGAAGCCTTCTTGTTTCTTCTCTTTGCTACAAAAACCACCCTGGCGCTCGCAGGGGCGAGTCGAGCCGGGTATACATCTCTTTTAGAAAACAACGGAGGACGCTGCCAGGTCGGGGGTCGTCGTAGTACCTTCTTCCATTCATGAATGGAAGAAAAAGTTTTTGTTTATTGGGCCGCCCGAGGGTGAGAATTGGCATGTGCCCACCCAGTGGCACAGGGGCAGCTGCCCGCGGGTGAGTCGGTCGAATCATCCCGACACGGTGGCGGTGTCGGAGTGGGAGCCCCTCCCCCTGGATGACGTGCTGCTGTCTGAGCAGGCCCTCAACTGGGACGGGCTCAGCCCCGCCCAGTTCGCAGGTAAGTTAGGAGTTTTCAGGCGACCTGTTTAGACTTGTGCATTCTCTTACTTTTCTGGCATTGTTGACTTCTCTGTATTTTGTCTTATACAGAACCCATGGACCTAGGCAAGTTTCGGGCAGCCCTGGTCGAAACGAAGAAGGGGAAGAAGGCCGGAGGCGCCGGTCCTTCTCGCCCGCCGTCGGCTTCGGCTCCACCGACGGCCGCTCCATCCAGGCGCCCAAGCGCGCCCCGGGCCCCAGAGTCCAGCCGTGCGCCGATCCAAAAGCATGCTCGAGAGCAAGAGTCCTGGGCTCCAGAGGTGGGAGGCGAGACTGGTTCTTCCGCGTCACTCCTCAAGAGGTTTCATAGGACGGCGTCCCGCTCCCCGGCTTCCCCGATCCTCGTGGACGATGGGGAGCTTCGCTTCGAGGTGCCTGTAACACCCTAATTCATTTATACCAGTTCTAATCAAGTATTTCTTTATTTATGGTAGTTTCTTGGTTTACTGTGTTTTGGGTGCGAATAGTATTTTGACATCTGTATTTGTATCCGACCCGACCCACATGCTTGAAATCTGCCTTGATTCATATTTATGATTTATCCTGACTTGATACGTGGACTCGTGCACTTTCATTTGCATACTAGCATTTTACCTGGCATCTGCATTTTTATATAACATTTTAAATCACGTAAAATATTTTAAAAATATATTGCATGGCCTGCATGATACCCCTAATCCCGTGGTAGCATCCGCGTATCTTGTTCTCGTCCCGTTCAGTGAAACGGAATTGTTTGGATGACTACGTGCATATGCGTGCATCCGTTCTAGAGGGTATGCATTTTCGTTACCCGGATATCCAACTTTAATTTTGGTCGAATGTATATTTTTCGTATTTTAAAACTGAATTTTAGACCCGATCCGGGCATGTTTTGGACTTTATTTGTATTTACCAGAATATCAAATTTTATTTATATAATATTAATTTTATAAACTGATGCAAATTAAAATTTAGTTAACTAATAAAAGATTTTTTAAATTTAAATCTAAACCAATTTCCTAACAAACTAACAACCCCTTTCTCTCTCTCTCTCCTCTGCATATATATATTTATATATATTTTATTTATTTAATTTTTTCTTTTCTTATTTAATACACAGCATCTTCTTCTTATTTATTCTTTTTCTTTCTTCTTTCTTTTTCTTGATCTTATTTCTTGATTCCGGTGATCACCGCCGGAGCCGTGCTCGTCGCTGACGATCCGAGTGATCCAGTAAACGTACCCTGCCTGTGTGATCACCCTCTTGCCTTGCCTGGACCTATCCCGCGTGCCGCGTGTGCGTTGCAACGATTTACCGATGTCGGACGTGCCGTGCGTATCCGTCGCGTGATTCGATCGAGGCAAGTTTACCTTGCTACATGCTATGTTACTATATTTACATCCATTTGAATAAATATAATACATGTATTAAAAATTATGCATCCCATGTTATAGTTTTACAGTTTTACGACGTCCGTTTGCATCCATACAATTTATTTCATATCTAGTGCATGCAAATTTACCTTGTTACATGCTAGACTACAATATATTGCACTCATTTGAATAATAACATCATATAATGTTTAGTTATGCATCCCACATTACCATTTTACAGTTTTACTGTCTTCGGACATCCGTATGCATCCATATCACTATTTACATATCTAATCGCATGCTAATTCATCTTGCTACATGCTATGTATCTTATTTTGCATCCATATGAATAAAAATATCACATGTTGATTGCACTGTACATCCATATTAAAGTTTCACCGTTTTCGAATACCCGTTTTCATCCATATCATTTAAAATATATATCGTCGTAATATTTCTTATTATTATCTTTAATTAGTTTATAATCTGCATTTTATAATGTTATACAAAATATAGTTTGAAAATATTATAGTTTACACATGAAACGTCGTTGCAAAGCGGATACGACAAATCTGAAATTTACTATACACCTTACCTTATAAAATTCATTATAAATCATAGAAAAATTATTGGTACACGTTCTTTAATTGGTTACGAAACTAACTCAGAATATTATAACTCTATGAAATATTTACTTGCAAAATAAATTGTTTAAATAACGTAAAATGCAAATGAAAATATCTCTAAACTGTTTTCCAGGGAAATTCCAGCAGCAAACTTTCAATTTCAAATGTTCATAGCTTTTTGTAGGAACAACATTGGATACTTCAACTTATAAAAATGAAAACCTTATTTAATTATCTTTGTTTTGGTATAAGACACGTCCCTTTTGTAGAGCGTTTGTTATTTTTAAACTATTTTACAAATCAGGGTGATGCTGAATTTCTGAACGGAACTTTCTTGTGCATGGTTAATCAATACCACTTTTATAGTTATTAATCGGTTTGAATATGTTATCCATGTTAATATTATTATATCAATATCTATTTAATAAATAATAGTGCTTGTGTTCTAATATTCAGCAAATTTTACCGATTTACAGTTTTATAGTATCCGTCTGTATCCGTACAGTTTATTACATATCTAGTTGCACGCCGAGACCATATTATTTCATGTCACTGTTGTATTAGTGCACCATGCTTGATAATTGTGCATCCTACTTAGTCATGATGTGACCCCTGATCGATATTTGTGCATCCATGCTTTAATTGTACATCCGTACTTTCACCTTGATTCAATACTTGCTACAGTTTAATTATGAGCATCCGTTTGACACCTGTGCACTACTTGACATGACCTGATACACCACTACTTGAAATGACTTGATACATGTACACTATCTGACATGACCTGATATATCACTACTTGACATGTTACCTGATCCTGTTTCTAATGCCGACAATCCTGACATGTTGTCCCGATGGACATATCCTGTTGTCTGTACAGACAAACCTGTACCTGCTTGATCCTGGGTTGGCATTAGCTCCAGATTATTCAATACCTGACTTACACACATAACTTGGGGGTATGGGGAAATCAAGAATGTATCCGAACGTAACTCAAAGGGCTATTACATTTTGTTACCGTGGTCCCGTGGGGTTGAACGGGACATAGACTCACAGTCTATCATATCTTGTTACCGTGGTCCCTTGGGGTTGAACGGGACATAGACTCACAGTCTATCATATCTTGTTACCGTGGTCCCATCGGGTTGAACGGGGCATAGAACGATGGGTTACGATGAGAATTACATTAATTGATTTCGAATAACTTTAGAGTAGATAACCTTATAGCACAGTTTAGACTACTCACTGCACTTCACCTGTTTATATCCTGTACACTGATCTATATTCATATTACTATTTACTTGTTACTGATGACTTGTTACTGTTCATACTCATGCATGCATGTCTTGCTACCCCCTGATTATGTTATTGTTGATATTATGACGCACTAACGTCTGGGTTTTGCATGGCCCAGATCCTTTACCCTTGTCGCAGGCTGATCAGGAGTACTTTCGCCGTTACGCCGAGCAGTGATGATCCAGTTAGTATCCAGTTTAGTTATGTTTTACTTTCCAGATGTTTTTACTCATTGGATTTATTGCTTCCGCATATTATTTCTTAACTCGTTATTTCTGGCTCATGGACATGTACTAGATAGTTTTTTTTATTTTCCTGTTCTTGATATCTCTAAACAGCCGTAATGTGACTGTGGAGGGATGTTTCCTATTCACAGGTAGCATGGTTGGTTGTCACGCCCCGCTTCCCGGTGTACGGCGAAGTGGACGCGACGAGGCCCGCTACGTATATACTTAGAAATACATACGCTAAGCGTATCTAAGCAATATAAAAGTAAATCACAAGAGATATAGAAATAACAACAACTTTATTAATAACATTCTTTTGTACAATGCATGAAAAGTAAATACAACTGGAATGAAAAGCGATGCCTAAACAATGGCATAACATGAATGAAAATACTGAATAGAACAAGGTACAATATCTAGAGCTTGGGGTCTTCGTGAAACTGCTCCAAGTCTTCACCGTTGGGCTCAATCTCTGCTGGGTCCAAAACACCTGACGACATTCAAAGAAGAAAGAAATAGAATATCGTCAGCGAACAGATCATTCGGTAAGTCCCAAAGATAAGGGAGAAATAGACAGAAAGTGAGAGAGAGAGAGCTTTTAATATTGTATTGTAATATTGTATTAACGCTGTTGTTTGTAGCCTGGTACAGAAGATGCGAGTGTATACGAGGGGAGTCCCACTTACACCGGGGACCTTGGTAACCTGTAGTACAAGGCTATGTCGATAATACCACGGAACAACGGCATGGATGTAATTACGTCTTAAGTGACCACCTCGTGCCACCTTTAACATATTCCGTACCAGTCTACTCCTTAAACCCTGTTGTGTTTTGATTGTATTGTAGTATTGTATTGTGTAAGTTGGATGACAGACCAAAACCATGATATCAGTAAACAGATTGTAACTGCATAATCAGGTAAATGGAATAACGGAATAATGGATGTATATCCATGGTTTGATTCAGTCAAGTTGTATAGATTGTTAACTGGATTCTGGGATTTATGTGTTCATATTGAGTTGGAAAATTAAAGAATGTAGATTGACTTGAATCATATTCAAGTCAGAAATAATCAGACTCAAACCCGAGTCAGACCAAAACAAATGTAAGTCGAAGTTCTATAATTGTTAGGATCCTTATTATAATTTATAAAACTTGAGGGGGTTTTATGTAAAAATACTTTTGTATAGTTTTCAAGATACACCCCAAGTATTTATTATTCGTCTTTATAGTTATAATGAGTGTGATTTATTTTGTGATATTTCTAGTGAAAATATCCTAATTTCATAAATAAAGGTATTAATTTGTAATATTGATTTATTTGAAATTCATGGTATTTTAATGTAACTTTTAATCTTGTAATTTTTAGGAAAATGTGGAAACTTTATCTTATAATAAAATAGGTGTTTAAATGATAAATATACATATGTTTATACAAGAATAATTTTTAATAAATATTTTATTTTCCAAAAATCTTATTTTTCTTAAATGTCGTATTTTAAACCTTTCGAGACCGAATGCTCCTTGCGGAGGTCTGAATCTCGCACTACTAAGACGAGGGTGCACGATAAACCGTACTATCCCTAACAGGTTCCCCAAAGGTGGGTTGTAGTGGCGCTTTGCAAAGATTTAATAAATACTTTAGAAAACTGTTTTATAAAGATAAGGTATTTATTTGTAAAAGGTGTAAGTTTCCGTATTTTAGATTCTAGGGTTTCCTAAGCCAACTAGCCCATTTCTAAATGGTCTAACGATAAATCATAGAACCCTCAAATCGCCTCTTCACCGCCAATTGCGGCCAGGTAAGTGCCAGATGAGTAGGAAGCTCTCCACTACAAGTAGTGGTCCTAATTAAGTAACCACTCGCCTTAGACACACTTGCCTAGACACCACAAAGTCAGGTTAAGATAAACGATCGATATCCACGACATATCGTATTTTCCTATTAAAAGATATTGTTTTAAAATTGTTTAAAACTTAGAACTTTTAGAAAAGGTTTTATTAAGAAAAGGGTATTTAAATGTAAAATCTTGTATTATCGTATTCTAAGTTTTGATGATATCAATTAGGGTTGTATTTGCGTATGTGTGGAGGTAGGTAATTACCTCGTGATCTATTTTAAGGTATTGCAATGTTAAAGGGTTAAATGTGATAAATTAAACATGGTGGTATTTAAGTGCAAAAATACGGTATATTGCAAAAGCTATCATTTCATGTGTGAAAACTTGTTCAAATTAATTTTTAAGTGATTAGTAGTCAACATGAAGATGTTTAAGCATTATGGAATTGGTGATAAGTAAGATTTGATAGAAAAACCGAATCGGAAATCGGTTTGTTCCGATTTCCGTCGGGTTTGAAAAGTCGTATTTTAATGGAAAAAAAGAAAGGTAGAAAAGAAGGACTTACGGGTTTGGACAACGCTAGAGAGTGAGAGGGAGGTAGAGGGTTTGCCGGCGCGTCGAAACGTCATCGAGAGCTCCTAGCACGATCACCGGAAAGTCGCCGTCGATTTCGTCAGCACTTGGCCTTTCGCTCGTTTTCCGACGTACCAAGTTCTCTTGGGATTTTGGGAGAGTGGACTTAGGAATTTAGGATGAGAGGGTAGAGAGTAGGGGTGTTTATATAGGGTTAGGTTAGGGTTAGGGTTTTCAATAAAAAAATATAAAAAATATATAAAATCATTAAAAAATCATTCAACCTAGGAGTAAAAGGGATTTATTGGGCAATTGGTAACCGATCCAAGCATTTAGAGTATGCAGGAGGCTGGACCAAGTCAAGAGACAACTTTTCTCTGTTGGTAACTTGGCCGTCCGGCCAAGTCCGGCCGGCGGCGCCGGACCGAGTCAGCCGAGTCGCCGGCAGGCGGTGCCGAGTCGGGCCGAGTCAGGCCACCAGAGGCCGGGAAAACTTCGGGCGTACAATTTGGTATATTTACTTTTCCATGTCCAGTACATATTTTGTGAGTTATGGCCTTTTGACTGTTGACTTCCAAAAGAAATTAAAACAAAATAAATACAAAAATAATGTGGGGCATAGGATTTGAACTCTGGTGGCTTGGTTCAGCAGTGCGAGGTATTACCAATGAGCTACAAGCTCCTTCTTGTAATTATTGTGGGAAAATAACTACTTAAAGTGGTAACAACAATATTAAATACCCCAAGTATTACTTTAAATTTAAAACAATTTTATGTACACTAAAAATGGAGTTATTTAAAAACAAAATAATTACTTATATATATATTGTGCTCAGGTTAAAATACTCCTATATGGATTTTTAAAAATTTAAAAATTTTGTATAGAAAAATGTATAGGAAAATTAGGGTTGTTACATTGGCTCTGTCACATGTCTATCTTAGCGCACTCTGGGAAACGGGGCGTGACATGGTTTGTTTGGTATCAGAGTCATAGGATTTAGGTTAATCGGGTTTGATTCTTTTGTAGTTGGGTATTGGACCCAATACACGAATCGGAAAACTCGTACTTAGGAACATGTCATGCCATCTTGTTCTCGTGATTCTTTAATCCTATCTTTCTCTTGATCCTTCGTCTTGACGATATGCAAACAACTTTGCATCTCGATTTGAAACCTTCTGGTTCCCTATTTTTTCTTTCTATTCTGATACTAGGATTTGGGCGACTTGAGTGGAGTTATGTGATTGTAACTATATACCGCGGCATGGTTACAATGCGGTACTCTATTTAAGTAACTTGGAGTTCTAGTCTTGATTTATTTCCTTGATTCATGGTCGTGAAATTTCCTTGGTTCTCTCAGTTTCATTGCTTACCGGTTCATGTTTTGCAGATTTCTTGGTGATCGATACCGGCAGTTATGAAGTTGTTTTGGGAATAGACTTTCTCGGCACTTTCCACGCTCACATTGATTGTAGGGCAAAGAAAGTGATTTTCCAGATTCCCGAACATCCGGAATTTGTTTTTGCTTGAGGTAGCAGTTCTGTCGGGCCAGTCGAGTTTAGGGCTAGGCCGACAAACAATGTTCTTTCATCAATGGAAGTTGATAAGGAGGAAGCACCAGTTGTAGTTCGAGAGTTTATAGATGTGTTCGAGGACATCTCGGGTTTACCGCCAAAACGAGATATGGAGTTCGCGATCGATCTTGTTCCTGGTGCAGCGTCAATCTCAAAGGCGTACTATCCAATGGTACCAGTGGAGTTGGAAGAAGTCAAGAAGCAGGTTACCGAATTACTTAAGAAGGGTTGGATTCGCAGCAGCAATTCACCTTGGGGAGCTCCAGTTCTTCTAATCAAGAAGAAAGATGGCACAAGGAGGATGTGCATCGATTATCGAGAATTAAACCGGATGACTATTAAGAACAAGTACCCGATCCCTCGCATTGACGAATTATTCGAGCAACTCAGTGGCGCGAGGGTATTCTCGAAGCTGGATTTGCAATCCGGATATCATCAGGTCCGAGTTAAATCAGAGGATATTTGCAAGACTGCGTTCCGAACTCGGTATGGATATTACGAGTATTTAGTGATGCCATTCGGAGTCACGAATGCACCGTCGATATTTATGGACTTGATGACTGAATCTTTTCACCATTCTTGGACCAGTTTATAGTGGTGTTCATTGATGATATTCTGGTCTACTCGAGGAGTATAGAAGAGCATGCAGAACACTTGAAGATCGCACTGCAGACATTGAGGCAAGAAAGATTATATGCAAAGATGAGCAAGTGAGAGTTTTGGCTTGAATAAGTGAAGTTTTTGGGGCATGTCGTATCCGGAGATGGAATCGCCGTTGATCCTGAGAAGATTGTAGCAGTTCAAGATTGGCTGATTCCGAAGAACGTAGCAGAGATCAGAAATTTTCTTGGACTTACAGGATACTACAGAAGATTCGTGGAGAATTTTGCTCGTTTGGCTGAGCCTTTGACTAAGCTTACGCGAAAGGAAGTACCCTTCGTATGGACAGATAGATGTGCGTCGGCTTTTGAGGCGTTGAAGCAAAGGTTGATAACCGCTCCTATTTTGACCGTACCAGACGGTTCCGAAGGATTGGTGATTCATAGCGACGCATCTGGGAAAGGTTTGGGATGTGTTCTGATGCAGCATAGAAAGGTTATAGCCTACGCATCGAGACAGTTGAAGATCCATGAGAAGAATTACCCAACTTATGATTTGGATCTTGCAGCAGTGATCTTCGCTTTGGAGATTTGAAGACATACTTACTGGGTGAAAGGGTCGAAGTATTCACCGATCACAAAAGCCTAAAGTACGTATTTACACAGAAAGAGCTTAACATGAGGCAGCATGGATGGTTGGAGCTGATGGCTGACTATGATCTTGATCTTAAGTACCATCCGGGGAAAGTTAATGTTATGCCAGAAGCGCTTAGTCGGTTGCCAGCAATTCGGATGTTGATTGCACAGAAGAAACTTATCGAAGACTTTCGGAGATTCGAGTTGGAGATCATGCTACCGCATTCTTCAGGACAGTTGATGCAGCTGCAAGTACAGTCGTCGTTGATCGAGAATATTAAAGCAGCGCAGTCACACGACCCAAGATTGCAAAAGTTTCAAGAACAGGTTGAAGCTGGACTTCGAACGGACTTGTTGATTCATGAAGATGGTTCGTTGCGGTATGGTAGCCGTTTGTGTGTGCCTAAAGGAGATATTCACGAAGAAGTTATGAAGGAGGCACACAGTTCCGTGTATTTCGTACATCCAGAAGGCACGAAGATGTACCGTGATCTAAGACAACATTTCTGGTGGGAAGGCATGAAAAGGGAGATTGCCCGTTTTGTAGCGAAGTGCTTGGTGTGTCAGCAAGTTAAGGCTGAATATCAAAGGGTTGCTGGTTTATTGCAACCACTTCCGATTCCTCAATGGAAGTGGGAACATATAACCATGGATTTCGTGACAGCTTTACAGCGAAGTCCAAAGGGCAACAATGCAGTTTGGGTGATTGTTGATCGATTGACCAAGGCAGCTCATTTCATACCATTTCGAGTTGGTCAATCAATGGAATGTCAGTGGAACGGTACATGCAGGAGATTGTGAGATTGCATGGAGTACCTGTGAGTATCGTGTCGGACCGTGACACCCGATTCTTATATCTCACTTCTGGAGGAGTTTACAGGAAAGTTTGGGGACGCAATTGAAGTTTAGCACAGCTTACCATCCTCAGACAGATGGCCAGTCAGAGAGAACGATCCAAACTCTGGAAGACATGTTGAGAGCTTGCATGTTAGACTTCAAGGGTTCATGGGAGGATCATCTACACTTGATGGAGTTTTCTTACAATAACAGCTTTCAGACGACTATTCAGATGGCTCCATTCGAAGAGTTGTATGGTCGCAAGTGTCGTTCACCTGTTTATTAGGACGATGTTGGAGAACGAAGATTGTTAGGACCGGATTTGATCGTGCAGACAGTAGAGAAAGTTAATACTATCCGGAATCACATGAAGGCAGCATAAGATCGGCAGAAGAGTTGGGCCGACACATCGAGAAGACCTCTAGAGTTCGCTGTTGGTGATCTGGTATTCTTGAAGATATCACCGACTAGAGGAGTGATTCGTTTTGGGAGTCGAGACAAGCTTATCCTCGATTCGTAGGGCCTTTCGAGATTTTGGAGCGTGTTGGAAAAGTGGCGTATCGATTGGCATTACCACAATCTTTGGCGAATGTTCATAACGTGTTTCATGTATCTCAACTCCGTAAGTATGTTCGAGATGAAACACACGTGCTGGATCATTCGGAGCTGCCTGTAAGGGAGGATTTAACCATTCAGGAACGACCGATGTCGATTGTTGATTGAAGAGAAAAGGTCCTTAAGAACAAGGTTATCCCTCTCGTACTTGTTTCTTGGGGAAATCGCTCGCACGGAGAATCGACTTAGAAACGAGAAGACGAGATTCGACAGAAGTTTCCCCACCTATTCTTGTAGATTCTTAATTGTTCATCTTTTCTTGTTTTGGGAATTTCGAGGACGAAATTCTTTTGTAGTTGGGTATAATGTAACACCCTAATTCATTTATACCAGTTCTAGTCAAGTATTTCTTTATTTATGGTAGTTTCTTGGTTTACTGTGTTTTGGGTGCGAATAGTATTTTGACATCTGTATTTGCTTCCGACCCGATCCACATGCTTGAAATCTGTCTTGATTCATATTTATGATTTATCCTGACTTGATACGTGGACTCGTGCACTTTTATTTGCATACTAGCATTTTACCTGGCATCTGCATTTTTATATAATATTTTAAATCACGTAAAATATTTTAAAAATATATTGCATGGCCTGCATGATACCCCTAACCCTGTGGTAGCATCCGCGCATCTTGTTCTCATCTCGTTCAGTGAAACGGATTTATTTGGATGACTACGTGCACGTGCGTGCATCCGTTCTTGGAGGTATGCATTTTCGTTACCCGGATATCCAACTTTAATTTTGGTCGACATGTATATTTTTCTTATTTTAAAACTGAATTTTAGACCCGACCCGGGCATGTTTTGGACTATATTTATATTTACCAGAATATCAATTTTATTTATATAATATTAATTTTATAAACTGATACAAATTAAAATTTAGTTAACTAATAAAAGATTTTTTAAATTTAAATCTAAACAATTTCCTAACAAACTAACAACTCCTTTCTCTCTCTCCTCTGCATATATATATTTATATATATTTTTATTTATTTAATTTTTTTTTCCTTATTTAATACACAGACTTTTCTTCTTACTTCTTCTTCTTCTTTCTTGTTTCTTTTTCTTGATCTTGTTTCTTAATTCCGGTGATCACCACCAGAGCCGTGCTCGTCGCTGACGATCCGAATAATCCAGTGAACGTACCCTGCCTATGTGATCACCCTCTTGCCTTGCCTGGACCTGTCCCGCGTGCCGCGTGTGCGTTGCGACGATTTACCGATGTCGGACGTGCCGTGCGTATCCGTCGCGTAATTCGATCGAGGTAAGTTTACCTTGCTACATGCTATGTTACTATATTTACACCCATTTGAATAAATATAATACATGTATTAAAAATTATGCATCCAATGTTATAGTTTTACAATTTTACGATGTCCGTTTGCATCCGTACAATTTATTTCGTATCTAGTGCATGCAAATTTACCTTGTTACATGCTAGACTACAATATATTGTACCCATTTGAATAATAACATCACATAATGTTTAGTTATGCATCCCACATTACCATTTTACAGTTTTACTGTCTTCGGACATCCGTATGCATCCATATCACTATTTACATATCTAGTTACATGCTAATTCATCTTTCTACATGCTATGTATCTTATTTTGCATCCATATGAATAAAAATATCACATGTTGATTGCACTGTACATCCATATTAAAGTTTCACCGTTTTCGGATACCCGTTTTCATCCATATCATTTAAAATATATATCGTCGTAATATTTCTTATTATTATCTTTAATTAGTTTATAATCTGTATTTTATAATGTTATACTAAATATAGTTTGAAAATATTATACTTTATACATGAAATGTCGTTGCAAAGCGGATACGACAAATCTGAAATTTATTGTACACCTTACCTTATAAAATTCATTATAAATCATAGAAAAATTATCAGTACACGTTCTTTAGTTCGTTACGAAGCTAACTCAGAATACTATAACTCTATGAAATATTTATTTGCAAAATAAATTGTTTAAATAATGTAAAATGCAAATGAAAATATCTCTAAACTGTTTTCCAGGGAAATTCCAGCAGCAAACTTTCAGCTTCAAATGTTCATAGATTTTTGTAGGAACAATCTGAAATACTTCAACTTATAAAAATAAAAACCTTATTTAATTATCTTTGTTTTGGTATAAGACATGTCCCTTTTGGAGAACGTTTGTTATTTTTAAACTATTTTACAAATCATGGTGACGCTGAATTTCTGAACGGAACTTTCTTGTGCATGGTTAATCAATACCACTTTTATAGTTTTTAATCGGTTTGAATATGTTATCCATATTAATATTATTATATCAATACATATTTAATAAATAATAGTGCTTGTGTTTTAATATTCAGCAAATTTTACCGATTTACAGTTTTATAGTATCCGTACGGTTTATTACATATCTAGTTGCACGCCGAGACCATATTATTTCATGTTACTATTGTATTAGTGCACCATACTTGATAATTGTGCATCCTACCTAGTCATGATGTGACCCCTGATCGATATTTGTGCATCCATGCTTTTATTGTACATCCATGCTTTCACCTTGATTCAATACTTGCTACAGTTTAATTATGAGCATCCGTTTGACACCTGTGCACTACTTGACATGACCTGATACACCACTACTTGACATGACTTGATACATGTACACTATCTGACATGACCTGATATATCACTACTTGACATGTTACCTGATCCTGTTTCTAATGCCGACAATCCTGACATGTTGTCCCGATGGACATATCCTGTTGTCTGTACAGACAAACCTGTACCTGCTTGATCTTGGGTTGGCATTAGCTCCAGATTATTCAATACCTGACTTACACACATAACTTGGGGGTATGGGTAAATCAAGAATGTATCCGAACGTAACTCAAAGGGCTATTACATCTTGTTACCGTGGTCCCATGGGGTTAAACGGGACATAGACTCACAGTCTATCATATCTTGTTACCGTGGTCCCGTGGGGTTGAACGGGGCATAGACCGATGGGTTACGATGAGGATTACATTAATTGATTTCGAATAACTTTAGAGTAGATAACCTTATAGCACAGTTTAGACTACTCACTGCATGTATATATCCTGTACACTGATCTATATTCATGTTACTGTTTACTTGTTACTGATGACTTGTTACTGTTCATACTCATGCCTGCATATCTTGCTACCCCCTGATTATGCTATTGTTTATATTATGACGCACTGACGTCTGGGTTTTGCATGGCCCAGATCCTCTACCCTTGTCGCAGGCTGATCAGGAGTACTTCCGCCGTTAGGCCGAGCAGTGATGATCCAGTTAGTATCCAGTTTAGTTATGTTTTACTTTCCAGATGTTTTTGCTCATTGGATTTATTAGTTCCGCATATTATTTCTTGACTCGTTATTTCTGGCTCATGGATATGTACTAGATAGTTTCTTTTATTTTCCTGTTCTTGATATCTCTAGACAGCCGTAATGTGACTGTGGAGGGATGTTTCCTATCCACAGGTAGCATGATTGGCTCTGTCACGTGCCTATCTTAGCGCACTCTGGGAAGCGGGGCGTGATAGTGCCCTCGGGGCTTTCCGTTGCCGACAGCCTGCTTTCGGAGATGGAAAGATCGGCCGGGGGTAGAATCCCTCAGGGGACCCTCCGGGCCCAAATGGCGGCCAAAACTCAAAAGGCCGTGCAGATTAGTGTTTGCACCCTACTTGGTTCTTCATTTAGTATTTTTGTTCACGTGATTGGGTGCCCCCTTTTCCTTTTTAACCCTCTTTTTTTCTTTATGTCCTCCAACACGTCGCCCTCATCGTGAACATGGAAAACGAGGAAATTGCCCCGGCGATGCGGGCCACGGGCGAGTTTTCTTTGCGGGAGGAGAGCTCAAGGCTGGAGCTGGAGGAGGCGATGAAGAGGGTCGCTGCTCTTGAAGACCGGGTGGCGGCCGGGGATCGGGGGATCGCCAGGTGCCAAGAGGCCGTCCGAGCCTCCGAGGCCCAGTTGGAAGATTCCAAGGTGCTCGTCGCCACCGTGAAGAAGATGGCAAACACCATTCGGAGGGAGAACAAGACGGCGAAGGAGGGGATGAGGCGTGCCGAGCTTCGAGCGTCGAAGGCGTTGGAGAGCTACAAGAAGTCGGACCAGTTCTACGCCGACCTTGCCGGAGCCGCTGCCGTCGTTTGGCACGATGCCCTCGACGCTGTCAAGGCCCAGATGCCGGAGTTCCCTGACGGCAAGCTCCGGGGTGAGTACCCTCTCAGGGATGACTCGCTGGGGAATGCCCCCGGAAGCGCTGCAGGGGGAGAGGCCCCCGGTGGGAGCGTTGGGGAGAAGTCGGTTCCCCGGCTCCTTACATCGAGGCTCCTGCGATGGACGCCGACCTTCAAGACGCCGCCCCGGTTGTCGCAGTGGACACGCAGCTCATCGAGGTTCTCCCCGGCCCTGAGGCCTGAACTCCCCCGCCTCCTTATTTTCTTTGGGCTAAAATTTTGTAAGCCTCCGGGCGTTTTTGTAAAGTTGGGGAGCCCATAATACCTCTGTAAAGACTTGTGATTTTTTATGAATAAAAAATCTTTTTGCAGTGTTCTTTTGTTTGTGGTAAACATTTTTATTTACGCGGTACTACTTTCATGTTGGGTCGGTTTTTCATCTAGCGATCGCGAGTTGAGGGTTGAAGTCGACCATTTACCAAGTGTGTGAAGACCAGTGAAAGGTCGGTATCTCCATGGCCCCGAAGTCGAGGTGGAGATCGCTTAGATATGGATGGACCGAGCAGGGCAGCTGCTTGGTTGCCTCTTGATGGGAGCCTTTGATCCCTGGCGTCAATGGGTAAGAAATTACCAGCCAAGGATGGACCGAGCATGGTAGCTGCTCGGGGGCCTCTTGGTGAGGGCTTTGATCCTTGGCGTCGGTGGATAAGAAATTACCGCCAAGGATGGACCGAACAAGGTTGCTTCCCGGTTGCCTCTTGGTAAGGGCTTTGATCCTTAGCGCGGGAGGGCATGGAAAGGCCTGCTAAGGATGGACCGAGCATGGTTGCTGCCCGGTTGCCTCTTGGTGAGGGCTTTGATCCTTGGCGTCGTGGGGTAAGAAATTACCAGCCAAAGATAGACCGAGCAGGGTTGTTACCCGGGTTTCCTCTTGGTGATGGTTTTGATCCTTAGCGCGGGAGAGCATGGAGAGGCCTGCTAAGGATGGACCGAGCAGGGTTACTTTCTGGTTGCCTCTTGGCGAGGGCTTTGATCCTTGGCGTCATGGGGTAAGAAATTACCAGCCAAGGATAGACCGAGCAAAGTTGCTTCCCGATTGCCTCTTGGTGAGGGCTTTGATCCTTAGTGCGGGAGGGCATGGAGAGGCCTGCTAAGGATGGACCGAGCAGGGTTGCTTCCCGGTCGCCTCTTGGCGAGGACTTTGATCCTTGGCGTTAGTGGGTAAGAAATTACCAGCCAAGGATGGACCGAGCAGGGTAGCTGCTCGGTTGATTCGAGAAGTTCTGTCCGACCTTCCCCGGAGTGTGAACATCGGGAAGAGTAACTGTCGCGGGTGACATGTGTCATGAACGCATGGGGGAGGCGAAGCGTTTAGAAGAGCCGCGTCATTCTGACTTCGGATTGCCGAGAAAGATGGGAGATCTGCCGCGTGGCGGTATAATAGTGGAAGAAACGAGCGACTGTTGGACTCTTGGGGGCGCCGTGGGTGTAACAACCATACTTTTTCTATACACTTTTCTATACAATTTTTTTTTTAAATTTTTAAAAATCCATAAAGGAGTACTTTAACCCGAGCACAATATATATATAAGTAATTATTTTGTTTTTAAATAATTCCATTTTTAGTATACATAAAATTGTTTTAAATTTGAAGTAATACTTGGGGAATTAAATGTTGTTGTTACCATTTTAAGTAGTTATTTTCCCACAATAATTATAAGAAGGAGCTTGTAGCTCATTGGTAATACCTTGCACTGCTGAACCAAGCCACCAAAGTTCAAATCCCATACCCCACATTATTTTTGTATTTATTTTGTTTTAATTTCTTTTGGAAGTCAATAGTCAAAACGCCATAACTCACAAAATTTATACTGTACACAAAAAAGTTAATATACCAAAATCTTCCCCAGAAGAACCCCCGGCCACTGACACCTTGACTCGGCCCGACTCGGCGCCGCCGGCCGGCGAACCGGCCGACTCGGTCCGGCGCCGCCGGTCGAACTTGGCCGGACGACCGAGTCACCAACAGAGAAAAGTTGGCCCTTGACCTGGTCCACCCTCCTGCACACTCTAAATGCTTGGATCGGTTATCATTTGGCCAATAAATCCCTTTTAATCCTAGGTTTAATGAATTTTAATGAATTTTTATATAATTTTATATATATTTTTTATTAAAACCCTAACCCTAGCCTAACCTATATAAACACCCCTACCCTCTACCCTTTCATCCTAAATTCCTAAGTCCACTCTCCTAAAATCCCAAGAGAACTTGGTATATCGGAAAACGAGCGAAAGGCGAAGCGCTGACGAAATCGACGGCGACTTTCCGATGATCGTGCTAGGAGCTCTCGACGATGTTTCGATGCACTGGCAAACCCTCTACCTCCCTCTCATTCTCTAGCGTTGTCCAAACCCATAAGTCCCTCTTTTCTACCTTTCTATTCTTTCATAAAAATACGACTTTTCAAACCCGACGGAAATCGGAACAAACCGATTTCCGATTCGGTTTTCTATCAAAACTCACTTATCACTAATTCCATAATGCTTAAATATATTCATGTTGACTACTAATCACATAACAACTAATTTGGATAAAGTTTCTCACATAAAATGATAGCTTTTGCAATATACCGTATTTTTGCACTTAAATACCACCATGTTTAGTTTTTCACATTTAACCCTTTTACATTGCTATACCTTAAAATAGATCACGAGATAATGACCTACCTCCTCATACACTCATACGTAATCATAATACGCTACCTTAAAAATTTAGAATACGACAAAACAAGATTTTACATTAAAATACCATTTTCTTTATAAAACCTTTTCTAAAAGTTTTAGGTTAATACAATTTTTAAAACATATCTTTTAATAGGAAATACGAAAGTTATGGATATCGATCGTTTATCTAAACCTGACTTGTGGTGTCTAGGCAAGTGTGTCTAAGGCGAGTGGTTACTTAATTAGGACCACTACTTATAGTGGAGAGCCTCCCACTCACCTGTCACTTACCTGGCCGCAATTGACGGTGAAGAGGCGATTTAAGGCTTCTAATAACTTGTCGTTTAGACCAATTAGAAATAAGCTAGTTGGCTTAGGAAACCCTAGAATCTAAAATACGGAAATTTACACCTTTTACAAATAAATACCTTATCTTCATAAAACCGTTTTCTAAATGATTAGTGTTTATTAAATCTTTGCAAAGCACCACTACAACCCATCTTTGGGGAACCCGTTAGGGATAGTACGGTTTATCGTGCACCCTCGGCTTAGTAGTGCGAGATTCAGACCTCCGCAAGGAGCATTCGGTCTCGAAAGGTTTAAAATACGACATTTAAAAAAGATAAGATTTTTGGAAAATAAAATATTTATTAAAAATTATTCTTGTATAAACATATGTATATTATCATTTAAACACCTATTTTATTATAAGATAAAGTTTTCACCTTTTCCTAAAAAATTACAAGATTAAAAGTTACATTAAAATACCATGAATTTCAATATTACAAATTGATACCTTTATTTATGTAATTAGGATATTTTCACTAGAAATAAGATAAAATAAAATTACACTCATTATAACTATAAAGACCAATAATAATTACTTGAGGTGTATCTTGAAAACTATACAAAAGTATTTTTACATAAAACCCCCTCAAGTTTTATAAATTACAATAAGGACCCTAACAAATATAGAACCTCGATTTACATTTCTTTTAGTCTGACTCGGATTTGAGTCTGATTATTTCTGACTTGAATATGATTCATGTCAATCTACATTCTTTAATATTCCAACTCAATATGAACACATGAATCCCAGAATCCAGTTAACAATCTATACAACTTGACTGAACCAAACCATGGATATACATCCATTTTTCTGTTATTCCATTTACCTGATTATGCAGTTACAATATATTTACTGATATCATGGTTTTGGTCAGTCATCCAACTTACACAATACAATACAACAATACTATCAAAACACTACGGGGTTTAAGGGGTAGATTGGTACGGAAGGTGTTAATGGCACCTAACCTATATTCCGTTGCTGTTGTACCGTGGCTTAACGGTTCCTTGTACATTCCGTTTGCCCTGGTCTCTAGCATATAGAGACCCCTCTCATATACACTGGCATCCTTCTGCACCAAGCTACAAACAACAGCGTTAACACAATATTCTACAATATTTTACAATCTCTTTAGAAAATACCTCTTATTCTGTCTTTTCTAATTCTTCTTTATCTTTGGGACTTACCGAGCGACCTGTTCGCTGACGACATTCTATTTCTTTCTTCTTTGAATGTCGTCAGGTGCTTTGGACCCAGCAGAGATCGAGCCCACCGGTGAAGACTTGGATCAGTTTCACGAAGACCCTGAGCTCTAGACATTGTACCTTGTTCTATTCAGTATTTTTATTTCCTGTTATGCCACTGTTTAGGCATCGCTTTTCATTTCAGTTGTATTTACTTTTCACGCATTGTACAAAAGAATGTTATTAATAAAGTTGCTGTTATTTCTATATCTCTTGTCTCTTGTGATTTACTTTTATATTGCTTAGATACGTTTAGCGTATGTACTTCTAAGTATATACGTAGCGGACCTCGTCGCGTCCACTTCGCCGTACACCGGGAAGCGGGGCGTGACAGTGGGGCTATAAAACGGAAGGTGTGTTGATCACTCCTTTCTTCATCCCCAAAATGTAAGAATGGACACTTTCCCTTTCACCATCCCCGAGATCATCTCTTTCGAGGACGTGTACCTGTACGACCAGCCGTGCTCCGAGGAGATGCGGCAGGCGGTGATCCGGCGGATTGAGGATCACATCGACCTCCTGCTCCCCCGGCAATCGCCCCTTCTCCAGCTGCTTATGTACTCAATCTGGAGGGCATCGCCGGGGCTGCACAACCCCTTGTCTGAACAGCTGAAGGACGAGGCGGTTGGGAAGCCGAGGTCGCTATGTCGTCTCGGCCTGATCTCGATGAGTCGGCGGGATCGCTCGGTGGCACTCGTCCTCGAGTGTTACCAATTAAGGCATCTCGCCGATGGGTGCCCACCTGTGGAGCTTTATGGCCCGTCTGTGGTCACAAGGGTTCGCGGACAGCATCAGAGGCAGGGGTCCGAAGTGGCAAGGGCCCGGCTGGTGGAGATTTCCTCGGAGTACCACGCGGAATATTTCTTGTACCCCCTTCCCCCGCTACTGTGATTTTTCTTTTTTTCCTTTTTTTTGTACGGCTGAGGAGCCTACAATACCTTCATTGAATCAATAAAATTCTTCTTTTCTGCAATGTTCTATCGTGTCCCTCTTGTTGCTTAAATAAAAAGAACTTAGAAGAATTTACAGCGCTTTGTTGAAGAACCCAAGTAGTGGCTTGCTAAGGATGGACCGAGCAGGGTAGCTGCTCGGTGGATCCGGAGGCTCAGTCCAACCTTCCTAGGTTTGTGAACATTAGGGGGAGCGACCGTCGCAGGCGACACGTGTCAGGGACGCTTGGGGGAGGCGTAATGTTTCGGGAAGCCGCGTCAGTTCTGCTACGTGGCGGCACGGTATTGGAGTAATCTTGGCGGATCCCAGGATTCGCGCCCATGCGCGCGTGAATCCGGGTCTTTAGGATTCTGTTTGAGGTTATAAATAGAGAAGGAGACGGCAACTTTTTCGGCATCGCTTTTGAGATGACTGGGCGCATGTATTCGATCGAAAAGATCATCACCTTCGACGACGTCTCCTTGTACGACCAATCCCTGGCCGAGGATAGGTACCGAGGAGTGGTTCAGCGCCTTGAGGATCACGTCGGCCGGCTTCTCCCTCGGCGGTCGTCCCTGCTTCAGTTGCTGATGTACGCAATTTGGAGGAGGTCCCCGGGGTTGGACAACCCCTTTTCCGAGGAGCTGCTGAATGAGGCGCTCAACAAGGTGCGCTCGATCTTCCTGCTCAGCCTC
This sequence comes from Agapanthus africanus, assembly GCA_030015575.1. Lineage (NCBI taxonomy): Eukaryota > Viridiplantae > Streptophyta > Magnoliopsida > Asparagales > Amaryllidaceae > Agapanthus > Agapanthus africanus. The sequence continues at coordinate 125,810,969 of CM057338.1, forward strand.
ATCTTGAAGGCCAGACACGACCGATCCTTGGCCTTCATTTTGGAGTGCTTCAAGATGAGCTACATCGTGAGCCAAGGTGCAGAGGGCGGAGAGTCGGGTGCTTCCGTGGCGTCCTGGGTTCGCGTGCAGCATCGGCGGGAGCGGGTTGCAAAGGCTAGGGCCCAGCTAGCGGAAATCTACTCTGAGTATCACCAGGAGTATTTCCTCGATCCCGTTCCACCTCTGTTGTAAATTTTCCTTTCTTTTTTTCTGTAAGGCTGAGGAGCCCGTAATACCTTTGAATGAATAAGATTCTTCCATTTTGCAATGCTCTGTTGTTCCCCTTTTATTATTTGAATAGAAAGAACTTTAGAAAGGTTTACATCATTTTTATGAAAGAAGAAATATACATGCATAGCTATTCTATTCAGAGGTTTGGCTTGAGCTTCTCAGCGTTTTAAGGTCGTGGAAATCTACGACCATCCGCGTCTTGTAAGCGGTAGGCTTCGCCGGGCAGGACCTCGGAGACGAGGAAATGACCGTCCTATTTTGGGGAAAACTTATGCAGCTTACCTTGATCGACGAACTCGTTCCGCCTTAGGACTAGATCTCCGGTCTTGAAGAAGCGACATTTGACTAGCGCATTGTAGTAGTGGGCGGTTTGCTGCTGATAGGCGGCGGCTCTGATCTGAGCCCGGTCTTGTTTCTTTAACAAGATGTCCAGGTTAGTTCGGAGGGCTGAGGTGTTCGCTTCGTCGTCGAAATGCTCGACCCGGTGACTGGGGAGCCCGATCTCCGCTGGGATCATTGCCTCGGTACCGTAGCAGAGGCTGAAGGGGGTCTCCCGGTGGGGGTTTTCTTCGACGTGCGCAGGGCCCATAAGACCCGGGGTAATTTCTCGACCCAACTGCCTTGGCGTCCTTCTAAACGTGTCCGAAGGCCTCGGAGGACGTCCCGGTTAGCGACCTCGGCCTGCCCGTTGCATTGGGGATGCGCGACCGCGGCAAACTTCATGAGGATACGATATTCGCTGCAGAATTCCTTGACTCTTTCGTTCTCGAAATTTATCCCATGGTCGGTGATGATACACCTCGGGATGCCGAACCGGAGTATCACGTTGTTCTGCAGGAATTTAATAGTTGTGGTGGCGTCCGGTTTCCTGATAGGAATGGCCTCGATCCACTTCGTGAAGTAGTCCACTGCGACGAGGACGTACTTGTGCCCGCCCGTACCGGTAGGGAACTGGCCTATCATGTCCATTCCCCACTGGGCAAACGGCCACGGGGAGATTAGGGCGGTTAGCTCGGTAGCGGGAAGGCGAGGTATACTTCCATGGAGTTGGCAGCTCTTGCATCTCCTGACGAGCTTCTGGGCGTCCTGATGAATTGTCGGCCAGTAGTACCCCTGGAGCAGTGCCTTCTGGATTAAGGTGCGGGCCCCTTGGTGCGCGCCGCCGACCGCTTCGTGGATCTCACGGAGGATGTAGTCCGCTTCGTAGGGGTCGACGCACCGGAGAAGGGGCTGAGTGAAGGACTTCTTGTAGAGGTTCCCATTGCTCCAGACGAAATGGCGAGCTTTGGCTCATAGACGACGAGCTTCTCCCCGATCTTTTGGGAGTGTACCTTCCCTCAGGAATTCTACGAGGGGCTTTCTTCAGTCCCAGCCTTCTTCCCGGGCCGTATACACTTGAAGTGGCGTTGCTCCGTCTTCCACACTGGCCTGTAGTAAGACCTCGAAGAGGACGTTCCTCTTGTTGTTGGCCGTATAAGATGAAGCCAGCTTGCTCAAGGTATCGGCCTGAGCGTTTAGCTGTCTGGGGATTTGCTCCACCTGGACTTCGTGGAAATCCTTCCGCAGCCTTCTTACCTCGGCCAGATACTTCACCATCAGAGGCTCCCGTGCCTCGAATCGGCCGGTCACTTGGCCAACGACTAGGGTGGAGTCGCTGCGGATCCGAATCGTTTTCAGCCCCAGTCCGAAGGCTATGCGTAGTCTGGCCAGCAAGGCTTTGTATTCCGTTGCGTTATTTGAGGCCTTGAACCCGAGCTTCAGAGAATACTCCATTTCTTCCTCGTTCGGGCCCCGAATGATGAGGTCGGCGCCACAGCCATCCTCGGTCGAGGACCCGTCGACGTAGAGGATCCAATCAGGGATGGAGTCGGGCTTTCCGTTGACTAAGGGTTGAGCTGCGGGGGTCGGTGTGGACTCCGGCTCTTTGCTGGGGATTGTGCACTCGACGATAAAATCGACCAGGGCTTGTGCTTTGATAGCCTGCCTCGGGCGGTATTTTATGTCGAACTGGGACAACTCCCACCTCCATTTCTCCAGACGGCCAGAGGACTCGGAGGAGGTGAGGATAGCGTCCCAAAGGCTACTCGGTAAGAACGAGGATGGTGTGCGCCTGGAAATAGTGCCGTAGTTTCCTTGAGGCCACGATGAGTACCAAGACAATATTATCTATAGCTGGGTACCTCGTTTCTGCGTCCTTGAAAACGTGGCTCACATAGTATACTGGCTTCTGGGCTCCCTCGACCTCACAGACGAGCACCGAGCCTGCAGCTTGGTCGGATACCGCCAGATATAGCGATTGCTCGTCCCCTTCAACTGGCCGGGTAAGCAGCGGGGGAGTCACAAGGTGCCTCTTTAATTGCTCAAAGGCGGTCTGGCACTCTTCCGACCACTCAAACCTCGGAATCTTCCTTAGAGCTTTGAAGAACGGGAGGCACTTCTCCCCAGACCTCGACATGAAACGACTCAGAGCGGCTACCCGCCCTATCAGCCGCATGATTTCGACGTTAGTCTTGGGCGCGACTATGTTGAGGATGGCGTTGATTTTCTCCGGGTTAGCTTCGATCCCATGGTGAGTGACCATGAAACCGAGGAACTTTCCACCGATGACCCCGAAAGCGCACTTGGCGGGGTTCAATTTCATCTTGTATTTGCGGAGGACGTCGAAGGCCTCGTTCAGATCCTTGGCGTGTTCATCCGATGAGATCGATTTGATGAGCATGTCGTCGACGTAAATATCCATGTTCCTGCCGATCTGCGGCTTGAACATGCGATTGACCAAGTGTTGGTATGTAGCTCCGGCGTTTTTGATACCGAAAGGCATCACCTTGTAGCAGTATACCCCATGGTCCGTTGTGAATGCGGTGAGATCCTCGTCTGCCGGATTCATATGGATCTGATTGTAGCTGGAGAAAGCATCCATGAAGCTAAGTAGTTCATGGCCTGCCGAGCTATCGACGAGCTGGTCAATCCGAGGGAGGGGATAGTTATCTTTCGGGTAGGCCTTGTTGAGGTCCATGAAGTCGACGCACATGCGCCACTTCCCGCTTGACTTTTTGACCATGACTATGTTCGCCAACCATTCCGAGTATGGCACGTTCCGAATGAAGTTGGCGGCGAGGAGCTTGTCTACCTCGTCCTCGATCACCTTTTGTTTGATCGGGGTGAAGCTTCGTTTTTCTGCCGGACGGGTCGGACCGTAGAGTCTACCCCAAGCTTGTGAGATATGATTTTGGGGTCGATCCCAGGCATGTCGGCAGGTGCCCAGGCGAACACGTCAGAGTTGTTTCTGAGGAAGTGAACCGGTCGTTTCGCCGAGTCCCCGTCAAAAGCGACCCCATCTTAACGGTCCGTTCGTCGTCCCCTTCTATGAGGGGGACCTCTGTCAGTGGCTCCACTGAGATCCCTCAGACCACTTTTTGCTCGTCTCGAGTGTCCAGAGAACCCCTGAAGTCACCCTCGCCCTCAACGTCGTTGTTTGGCTGCTCAGATGCAGAGGTTGCGGTGAAACAAACCTTTGCGGTTCGTTGGTCTCCGTAGGCCCGACCTATCCCGTTTTGGTCAAGCGGGAACTTCATCGCCAGGTGGTAGGTCGATATCTGTGCCCGGAGGGAGTTCAGTGTAGGGAAACCGAGGAGGACGTTGTAGGCTGATGGGATTCTCGCGACGATGAATTCCACAGGCACGGTGCGCGTACGGCTGGCCTCCCCGATGTTAAATTGGAGCCCTTCCGCCGGGATGGAATGGTTAGTGAATCCTGACAGGACGTGGGTGGTCGACCTTAGGTCTGACGGGGTGAGTCCCATACGTAGGAAGCAGTCATAAAAGAGAATATATGCCGAGCTTCCCGAGTCGATCAGTATCCTCTGCACCTGGTAGTGGTGGACCTGAGCTGTGATCACCAGCGGGTCGTTGTGAGGCAGGAAAATACCGTGGAGGTCCTCGTCAGTAAAAACGATCGGCTCGACTGCTTTGGCCTTCTTCCTCGGGTGGCCGACAGGTCCCTCGATCGGGGAGGGATGCCGTGTCTCGTTGGTCCTCGTCGTACTCCTCCCTGACATGACCATGATTTGGCCGATTGTCAATTCACCGAGAGGGGGACGTTGCTCTTGCTCACGGTCGGCCTTCCGCTTGTTTCGCAAGTACATTGCCAGGTGCCCCGAGCGGATTAGCTCCTCGGTGTAATTTCGGAGCTGTTTGCAATTCTCAGTGGAGTGGCCCTGCGACCTGTGGAAACCGCAGTAGGGGCCCCAGGTGCGCTTTGCCGCCCTGTTCGAGACTGGGGGGAGTTTGAACAACCTCTCGCTCTTAGCCTCCTCCAGCAGTATCGTTTGGGAGACGTTGAGCTGTGATGGATCTCTGGATCTCCTTCAAATGTTATCTTCCGTTGATCTGCTGCGAGCGCTGATGGACGGCTGGGATTGAGTTGGAGGGTTGCCTCCTGGAGCGTGTGGATCTCAATGGGTTTTGTGTGGTTGTGGCCAAGTTACCTGCAAAGAAATCCCGGGGTGGTTGTGCCACCGAGGACCCTCCGACGATCAAGTTAGACGGGGTATTTTGGCAGAGTGACGGCCTATTGGAGTAAAATTGGTTTACCTGAGTCATCTGAAAGAGGGGTTTATATAGCGGCAGCCATGGGCAGGCGAGCGCGAGATTCACGCCGGCCGTTAAGCCCCCGGCGTCACGTCCGCCTGATAGGCGGGATTCCCCATTAATGACGAGACATGCTCGTTAATGGGGGATCATGATGGCGTGGAATGCGGGATCATGGGCGGCGGATATTTTGCGCCTGGCGAGATTCTCGGAGCCGCGGCGGAGGCGCCTGTGATCGGTGCTGTGGGTCGGTCGGTGAGACCGAGGAATATGAGCTCGGCTGGAGGCTCGGGAGCGAGCGGGAGGCCGAGGCATCTTGGTTCTATGATAGCTCGGAGGACCGGGGTGTGGTCCCAACGCAACTTTCTCGCTCTTTTCTTGTAAGCTCCGGGACACGTCATTTGCCACGTGTCATTATCTGGGAAGCCACCGATATCGAGCATCATGGGGGGTGTGGGTGTGGATGTGTGGAGGGGAGGGGGGGGTTCGGGAGGGGAGGGGGGAGGGAAGGAAAAAGCAAAAAGAAAACAAAAGCAATAAAAATCTTTGGAACCTTTGATTTGAGGCTTGCAGTTACTTCACTCAACTTCTCTTTCCATGAGGGGTCAGTCAACCTCTATCATTGTCACAAACAATAACGTCCACTTTAGCTAAAGTAAGCCTAATCTTGATTTTTGATATCTATTTCAATCCCAAAAGTCCTTTTAAAAGTAGATGATTATTTGCCTCAATGCAATGCTCACTAATGACCTGATCAATATTTATGTCACACTCTAAATACAATAATGCATCTATTAACGGAAACTAACTTCCCTTAATTTCCTTGTTTCTAACCTTACCTTTAATTTGTATGTTCCCCTTCTTTTTTTCCTTTGAGAAATGTGATGGTCAATGTCACAGGGGTATAATGATTAAAAAAACCCTGTTGTCTTTAACTTTTTCAGTTGGTCGATCGCCATCGTCCTTCTTGATTGTCATGATCTAAAACATATATACTAACGGTTTTCATATAATTTTGGTATTTTTTTGATTGTTAATTGGGTTATGGAATTTGTTTTTATTATCGGTTGCCGTTAAACTTGCTACCCTGACATTGCATGAAGAATCGAGATCACATCTCTGTGACCGTGTATGTCTTAAGACATGTTGTTCAAAATGAATGATGCCGATGATTTAAAATAATTGATAGATTGTTGGTTTTTGACCGACCATATGGGAGATTCAATTTCATGCAATTCACCCTCACATCGGTCTTTTTATTTATAGAATTGATTCCATTAAATTCAAACCTCTCTTTTCTTGTTCAAATAGTACCACAAAAATGAAAAGAGTTGTGTTTTGAGGATCATAACCTCAGTATGCACGCCATCCACAAGAATGGTTTCAATTATAGAGCACAAGTAGACGATTGAGGGAAAAAAATTTGATGTATTAGGTTAGGAGTTGGTCCTTTTTTGTGGTGATCAAAGTATTTTCTAATTAAATAGAAAATTGGCTATACGATAAATTTGATTGAGTATGTCTAGCTAGCCTGCTCGAATTTACTGCATTTGAGGCTTTACAGATGTCTTTCTTTGTTTTATGACCGGATATATATGACCAACACTAAACAATTTCTTTTTCTATTTTTCAAGAGCTATATTTTCAAAGTGCCTTAAAAACAAATTGCTAAATGTTTTTGAAATAACAGTATGCTGCATATAGTATGCGTATAGCATCGTTTAATTTTAGACAAGCGAGGCTGGATATGTCAATCGCTTGGGACTGACCTATGACTTAAAAATATGGTCCAGTTTAGTTTAGATGCCTGGTCTAGAGACAATATAAAAATTGATAAATGAGTTGTACTGATTATCGCTAATTCATGCATGATTAAAACCTAACTTGCTACCTCATATTTATAAACACAAAACAAATTAACGAACCCCTCGCATATATATCAAATTTACACTTGCCCTAGAAATTGTAACATGAAACCCAATTCCGACTACCCTAGTTGCATAATTATTAATGTACCAAAATAGAGAATAATATAGGAAAGATGTAGGAAAGATGCCATAGGAAAGATGTGGGAAAGATGAAGTCATGTTCCTATAAACCTCATGTATGCATAATTATTAATGTACCAAAATAGAGAATAATGGAGGAAAGATGCCATAGGAAGTGATAATGCTCGATATTGGCGACCTCCAAGATCAGGACACGTGGCAGATGACGTGTCCCAGAACTCATAAGAAAGGGCCCACAGGGGCCGACCAGGCCACCCCTGTACCCGATTCGCGAGCACAAGCTGGCCCTCCTCGGAGCCCCTGCAAATTAGCCTCCTCGGCCTTGTAGCTTGCCCCCGAGCTACCGCAGGACCAAGCTCTCCCTCTCGTTCCTGAGCTCTCCCGCCGAGGCCATCTTCCTCGGTCCCTCCGACCGACCAACTCCACCATTCACAGGCGTAACCGCCGCTCCGCAAATCTCGCTATGCGCGGATTCTCCGCCGGCAACATCCCACGTTCCACGCCATCACGATCCCCATTAACGGGCGATCCGCTCATTACACGGGCGTGACGTCGGGAGCGTAACTGCCGGCGAGATTCTCGCGCCTGCTGCTGCGTGCTGCCGCTACTATATAAGCCCCCATCACAGAGGGGTCAAGTAAACCATTCTTTACACTTTACGCCGTTACTCTGCTCGGATCTCACCACTAACTTGAGCGTCGGAGGGTCCTTGGTAGTACCAAACCATCCCGGGACTTCTTTGCAGGTATTCGGCGACAGCCTCCTCACCCCACCTTCTCCTCTCAAAACCCATTGAGACCAACATGCAACGAAGGACAATCAACTAAGTTCGCCTCGAGATCAACGGAAGACAACATCTGACGGAGGCCCGAAAAGGAGCTCCATCAGTTGGCGCCGTCTGTGGGAACAATAACTCCACAAAATACAAAGTTGGCCTTCCGATCTCCGCCCGCATGGCAACCGACTCCCCTAAGGATCCAAACGCCTGCTACCGCCTCCCTCGCAACGGGGACGCAGGCGGACCCTCGCCCGAGGTCGTCGGTCTCCCCGCAGGCTGCCACCCCACAAGCTCAGGCGGTCGCCCGACCAAAAGAGCTAGGGGCCGGGAGCCCATCACCTTTGGCGACGAGGATCTCCACGGCATATCTATGCCCCATAGCGACCCGCTGGTGATCGTAGCGCGGATTCACCGATACGAGGTCCACCGAATACTCATCGATTCAGGCAGCTCGGCGGACATTCTCTTCCATGACTGTTTTCTGCGAATGGGGCTGGCCCCAGCGGACTTGAGGCCAACCTCCCACGTCCTCTCGGGATTCACCAACCACTCCATCCCGGCGCAAGGGATGATCACCCTGCAATTCACGATCGGGGAGCCCGGCCGCACGCGCACGCTACCGGTAGACTTCATTGTGGCTAGGGTCCCCTCGGCCTACAACGTCCTCCTCGGCCGGCCGACTCTGAACTCCCTCCAGGCCCAGATCTCGACATACCACTTGGCGATAAAATTCCCCCTCGACCGAGGTGGGGTGGGCCGGGCTTACGAAAGCCAACGTGTCGCGGAGGTAGGTCTGGCAGAGGCATCTTTCCTCGAACAACACGCTAATAGCGCCGATGCATGCGGCGACATGGAGGGGTCCGTGGACACCTGGGATGAGCGGAAGAAGGTCCGTGGGGCACCGGTCGAGCCACTGACCGAGGTGCCCTTAGCGGAAGAAGACCCAGGGAAGACCGTCCAGGCCGAGTCACTTCTGACAGGAACCCAGCGGGATGACCTGACCGAGTTCCTCCAGAGCAATTCAGACGTCTTCGCCTGGGCCCCAGCCGACATACCTGGGATCGACCCCAAAATCATCTCCTACAAGCTCGGGATTGATCCTACAGCCCGACCCGTCAGGCAGAAGAAGAGAAGCTTCGCCCTGGTCAAACAAAAGGCCATCGAAGAAGAAGTTGACCGACTCCTCGCCGCCAACTTCATCAGGAACGTGCCCTACTCAGAATGGCTGGCCAACATGGTCCTAGTCAAGAAGTCGGGTGGGAAGTGGCGTATGTGCGTCGACTTCATCGACCTCAACAAGGCCTGACCTAAGGGCAACTTCCCGCTCCCCCGCATAGACCAACTCGTCGACAGCTCGGCCGGGCACGAGCTCCTGAGCTTCATGGACGCTTTCTCCGGCTACAACCAAATCCACATGAACCCTGACGATGAAGACATGACCACATTCACGACGGACCGGGGGGTGTACTGTTACAGGGTGATGCCATTCGGCCTCAAGAATGCCGGGGCCACATACCAGAGGCTGGTCAACCGCATGTTCAAGCTGCAGATCGGTAGAAACATGGAGGTCTACGTCAACGACATGTTCGTCAAGTCCGTCTCGTCGGCCGACCATGTCAAGGACCTGGGCGAGGCGTTCAAGGTGCTCCGCAAGTTCAACATGAAGCTGAACCCCGCCAAGTGTGCGTTCGGAGTTACCGGAGGGAAATTCCTCGGGTTCATGGTCACTCACCGCGGGATTGAAGCTAACCCGGAGAAGATCGATGCTATCCTGAGCATGACCGCACCCAGGACCAACGTCGAAATCATGCGGCTCACAGGGCGGGTCGCCGCTCTGAGCCGTTTCATGTCCAGGTCGGGGGAGAAGTGCCTCCCGTTCTTCAAGACGCTGAGGAAAATCCCAAGGTTCGAGTGGTCGAAAGATTTCCAAGCCGCCTTCGACCAACTTAAGAGGCACCTCGCAACGCCGCCCCTACTCACCCGGCCCGTGGAAGGGGACGAGCTGTCGCTGTACCTGGCGGTATCCAACCAAGCAGCAAGGTCGGTGCTCGTCCGAGAGGCCGAGGGGGTGGAGAGGCCAGTGTACTATGTGAGTCATGTATTCAAAGATGCGGAGACAAGATACCCCGCCATAGAGAAGATCGTCCTAGCCTTCGTAGTAATCTCGCGGAAGCTGCGGCACTACTTCCAAGCACACACCATCATCGTCCTCACTGAGCGCCCCTTGGGGGCTATCCTGGCATCGCCAGAATCCTCTGGCCGCCTAGAGAAATGGAGATGGGAGCTGTCTCAATTCGATATAAGGTATCGCCCGAGGCAAGCCATCAAGGCGCAGGCCCTGGCCGATTTCGTCATCGAATGCACCATTCCTAGCAGGAAGCAGGATCCCGCGCCGCCCCTCGCTACACTGCATCCCGACCATGAAGGTCCTAGCTCAGCCCCGGAGTGGGTCATCTACGTCGACGGGTCTTCCACCGAGGAAGGCTGTGGTGCCGGCCTCATTATCCGGGGCCCGAACGAAGCCGAGATGGAGTATTCCCTGAGGCTCGGTTTCAAAGTATCGAACAACGCGGCGGAGTACGAAACCCTCCTAGCCGGACTGCACATGGCCGTCGGGCTGGGGCTGAAGGTCGTCCGGGTCCGCAGCGACTCGGCCCTGGTCGTCGGCCAAGTAACCGGCCGCTTCGAGGCTCGGGAGCCCCTAATGATGAAATACTTAGACGAGGTGAGGAAGCTCCGAAAAAACTTCGACGAAGTCTAGGTGGAACAAATACCCAGACAAATGAATGCTCAAGCAGACGCCCTGAGCAGGTTGGCTTCATCATACTCGGCCAGCAACAGGCGATCGATACTCTTTGAAACCTTGGCCCGACCCAGCGTTGGAGACGAGGCGGCGACACTCCAAGTGTACGCAACACAGGAGAATGACCCAGATTGGAGGAAGCCCCTCGTGGAATTCCTGAAAGACGGCACGCTCCTGGAAGACAGAGCAGCTGCCCGCCGCCTCCGGGCCATAGCCACCCACTTCGTCTGGTGCAACGGGAACCTCTACAAGAAGGCCTTCACTCAGCCCCTGCTCCGATGCGTTGACCCCCACGAGGCCGACTATGTCCTGCGGGAAATCCATGAAGGGGTGGACGGCGCACACCAGGGGGCTCGAACCTTGACCCAAAAGGCACTACTTCAGGGGTACTATTGGCCCACCATGCACGAAGACGCCTTGAAGCTGGTCAGGAGGTGTAAGAGCTGCCAACTCCACGGCAGTGTCCCCCGCCTCCCGGCTATCGAGCTAACGGCCCTGACGTCCCCGTGGCCATTCGCCCAATGAGAATTGGATATGATTGGCCAGTTTCCCACAGGGACTGGCGGACATAAGTACGTCCTCGTCGCGGTGGACTACTTCACCAAGTGGATCGAGGCCGTTCCCATCAGGAAACTGGACGCCGCCACAACCATCAAGTTCCTCCAAAACAACCTGATTCACCGGTTCGGGATCCCAAGGTGCATCATCACCGACCACGGGACGAACTTCGAGAACGAGAAAGTAAGGGACTTCTGCAAAGAATACCATATCCTCATGAAGTTTGCCGCGGTCGCGCACCCCCAATGTAACGGGCAGGCCGAGGTCTCTAACCGGGACGTCCTCAGGGGCCTTCGAACCCGCCTGGAAGGGAGGCAAGGCGGTTGGGTCGAGAAACTACCCCGGGTCTTATGGGCCCTGCGCACGTCAAAAAAGACTCCAACCGGGGAGACCCCTTTCAGCCTCTGCTACGGGACCGAAGCAATGGTCCCAGCAGAGATCGGGCTACCCAGCCACCGAGTCGAGCACTTTGACGATGAAGCAAACACCAGGGCACTACGAACCAACCTCGACGTACTGTTGGAGAAGAGGGATCGGGCCCAGATCAGAGCCGCCGCCTACCAACAGCAAACGGCCCGGTACTACAACGCTCGGGTAAAACACTGATCCTTCAAGGCCGGGGACCTGGTCCTGCGGCGGAACGAGTTCATCGACCAAGGCAGGCTCCACAAGCTCTCCTCAAAGTGGGAAGGTCCCTTTCTCGTCTTTGAAGCGCTCCCCGGCGGAGCCTACCGCCTACAAGACGCGGACGGACGGAAGCTCCCTCGGCCTTACAACACGGAGAAGCTCAAGCTATACCTATGAAGTCAAAACTAGCAAAGCGCCGCACCCTGGCTACCGCTCAAAATCTCCCTTTGAAATGATGGTGTATAGTGTTGTCTAAAATTCCTATCCATACGAATAAAGAAACTTTCGAACCTTCTTTCCCGGTAGGGTTCCCCCTGTACAACGAGAAGGGTCTCCCAGAAACAGTCGGGCCCGAGGTTCCCTCGCTCGGCTATCCCCAGTGGGCAGCTTCCCTGCCACAGCGCCAGGAATCAAAATCCCTCTCAGAGGCAGCCGAGCCCGAGGTTCCCTCGCTCGGCTATCCCCCGCGGGCAACTTCCCTGCCACGACACCGGGGATCAAAAAGCCCTCCCAGAGGCAGTCGAGGCCCGAGGATCCCTCGCTCGACTATCCCCCACGGGCAGCTTCCCTGCTACAACGCCGGGGATCAAAAAGCCCTCCCAAAGACAGTCGAGGCCAGAGGTTCCCTCGCTCGGCTATCCCTCGCGGGCAGCTTCCCTTCCACAACGCCGGGGATCAAAAATCCCTCCCAGAGGCAGTCGAGGCCAAAGGTTCCCTCGCTCGGCTATCTTTCAGGACAAAAGCCCTCGCCAAGAGGCACCGGGCAGTAACCTTGCCCGGCCAAAGGTCCTTGGTGGGCTTCCTACAGCCTTATAGCTTTCCTCACGCCAAGGGCCAAAGTCCTCCCAGAGGCAGTCGGGTCCTTGCCCGGCTATCCCCGGCCGGTAGCTTACTAAAAACCGACAGGGATCAAAGTCCTCGCCAAGAGGCACCGTGCAGTAACCCTGCTCGGTCCCCGTCCTGAAGGATCTGAAAGCCCTCCCAGAGACAGCCGAGCCCGAGGTTCCCTCGCTTGGCCATCCCCAGCGGGCAGCTTCCCTGCCACACGCCGAGGATCAAAATTCCTCCCGAAGCGGTCGGGTCCTTGCCTGACCATCGACGGCCGGTAGCTTCCTACCACCGTCCTGAAGGATCAAAAGCCCTCGCAAGAGGCAACCGAGCAGCTACCCTGCTCGTCGAAAACTCCGGCTGGTAGTTGCCTACCCCAGACGCCAGAGATCAGATCCCTCACCAAGCGGCAACCAAATGACCACCCCGCTCGGCCAAGCCCGGCCGGTTGCCCGGTGGCCGCGCTTAAAAATGTGAGACACCCGGAAGGACGGCCGGTTCATCCAAATCTGAACGATCTCCCATCGACCTAGGGGGTACATGAAGATACCTCCACGGCAGTGCTTGGCACCCTCGCCGGCTGGCAAACTCGACAGGAGATCGCCGGACATATGGCCAACCTTACACGGAAACACAACAATACAAGCAAGGACATCCTACTAACGTCCTCCACACAAAAAAGAGAAGAGAAAAAACACAAACCGACTAATCAAGGGTTCTTTTTTTCTTTTATTGCCAAAATCAAGATCTTTACAAAGGGTACTCTGGGACCCCCCAGCCCTACAAACTGTCCCGAGGCTTACTTCAGCCACTTCATCGCCGGCGTCATGGCCCAAGGCCCTACCACCGAAGACTTTGATACCAAGGGCGCGCCCGGCTTCCCCCGTCATCCCTCGCCGGAGACCTCGTCGCCGGAAGCGGAACCTGAGCGCGGAGCTCACCGTCGTCGAACTCGGGAAGCTATTCCTTCACGGCGTCCAAAGCCTTATTCCACACAACGGCAGAATACTCCCTGAGCTCGGCATAAAACTGCTCCGATGCCTTGTACTCGACCACAGCTTTCTTAGCCCGAGCCTCGGCAACTTGGGCCTTCAGCAGCGCCGCCTCAGCGTCCCCCCTGCTTGCGTCCCTCTCCTTCTCCAGTGCCGCAAAGCGTTCGGCCATGTCCGCCAGCTTCCTATCGGCAACCCGGAGAGACGCGTTCAGACGGTGAAGGGCACCCCGAGTCGCCGAGTTGGTGAGCTCCGCAGCCTCTGCTGGCCCACCACGACGTCGGCCTTATCCCTCTCCCGGCGCAGGTCACGTTGCAAGATCTCGACCTCCGAAGGAAACGCCTCCACTGGCCTTGGGGCGTGGAATGCCCCCTTGGCCTCCATGCGAATGGCGAGGGCGCAGTGCTGAAGAACCTGACAGAAAGCCGATGAGAAACCCGGAAGCATCCGAACCAAGGAAAGGCATACCAAGGCAAATGCGCGTAGAAGGATTCGTACCTGGACCGCCCCTTGGGCCATGGCCTCCAATTGATCCCTCAAGGAGCCACACGGGAGCTTTCCCCCAGCCGATTCCTCTATCCCGACGAGCAGACCAGTGGCGACGGAAAGCCCAGACGGAAAAGTGAAGACGGAGCCCCCTTCCCGCATGGGAATCCCTTCGGGGGCCTTCGACGGCGGCGCACGAGAAACCGTCCTTTTCCTCTTAGGAAGGGGCCGGCCCTCGCCCTTCCTCCCGTCACCAGTCTGGGACTCGGGTAACGCATGACGACTTCGGCCGCCGCCAGAGAAACTCCCAGATGCCACTGACGAGATGGACGGCCATGCCATCAGTGGAGAATCAGGCGAAGGGCGTAAGTTAGCCGGGGGCTCGGCTACGCCACTAGCTTCCCCCCAGCGCAAGCCGCCCGAAAAGTGGGAGCGAACCATGTCTCACGAAGGAGGAAGAACGCCGAGTGATAGCGACTCGAGGAAGAAGGGAGATGAAGGGTTAAGGGCCCTAGGGCAGGCCCCATCCGTATTTATTACCACATACGGCCTCGTCCAATGGCGCCCATCGTCTCCCGCCGAAACGGCTCCTTGCGCCCAGCGGCTCTGATCCCTCCACGTGACAGCCCAGCGATTGGCTGCGTCCCGACAGACGCCGCAGACCTGCGCACGTCACATCAGCCAGTAGGCGCTCAACACGTGGGCCGTCGCTTCAACTGCGGAGTGTATGAACCGGCGCACCCTCCTTAAATGCAAAGATCTCGCCTCGATTCGCTAGCGGAAAGACAACCGACGGCTCGAGGACACAACCCTAAGGAGGAGCTCACCTCGGGGGGCCCGGCAGTCCACTCCTGACCCGACCACTAGCTGGTCGGGACAAGAGTGGGGGGCTAATAATAATGCTCGATATTGGCGACCTCCAAGATCAGGACACGCGGTAGATGACGTGTCCCAGAACTTATAAGAAAGGGCCCACAGGGGTCGACCAGGACACCCTTGTACCTGACCCACGAGCACAAGCCGGCCCTCCTCGGAGCCCCTGCAAATTAGCCTCCTCGGCCTCTCAGCTCGCCCCCGAGCTACCACAGGACCAAGATGCCTCGGCTCTCCCGCTCGTTCCCGAGCTCTCCCGCCGAGGCCATCTTCCTCGGTCCCTCCGACCGACCAACTCCACCATTCACAGGCGTAACCTCCGCTCCGCAAATCTCGCCATGCGCGGATTCTCCGCCGGCAACATCCCACGTTCCACGCCATCACGATCCCCATTAAAGGGCAATCCGCTCATTACGCGGGCGTGACGTCGGGAGCGTAATTGCCGGCGAGATTCTCACGCCTGCTGCTGCGTGCTGCCGCTACTATATAAGCCCCCATCACAGAAGGGTCAAGTAAACCATTCTTTACACTTTACACCGTTACTCTGCTCGGATCTCACCACTAACTTGAGCGTCGGAGGGTCCTTGGTGGTACCAAACCACCCCGGGACTTCTTTGCAGGTATTTGGCGACAGCCTCCTCACCCCACCTTCTCCTCTCAAAACCCATTGAAACCCATACGCAACGAAGGACAATCAACTAAGTTCATCTCGAGATCAACAGAAGACAACATCTGACGGAGGCCCGAAAAGGAGCTCCATCAGGAAGGAATTTCCTGATATGACGACGAAAAATACACCCTCCATCATTTTTTTTGACGATCGGCATCCATCATCTTCATCATTATCATATAAGATGCGGATATACCAAATTTCATTCAATTCTACCGCTTTTTCATCGTTGATTTAGTGGTGAGAAATTAACGGTTTACCAACAATGGAACTTTTTACATTATTAATTCAAGGGTGAAAAGGCGGAAGAATCATATGAAATTTGGTATACCCACGTCTTAGATGGTAAGAATGAAGATGATGGATGCCGATCGTCGATAAAATCATGGAGGATGTATTTTTTTGACGTCATAGGAAGAAATTCCCTCCTACGGCACATTTCTTATATTATTCACACACACACACACACATAAAAGAATAATGAAAAAGAAGCCCCTAGAGGCTTTTTCGTTAGGTGACGGCGAAAATCTATATTCTCCACGATTTTTTTCGATGATTAGTATCCATCATTATCATGTAAGATGATACACAAAATTTCATGTGATTCCACCACTTTTTCAGTATTGAATTAGTAATGCAAAAGGTTCTATTGTCGGTAAACCGTTAATTTTGCACTCACTAAATTAATAGTGAAAAAATGACGGAATCACATGAAACTTGGTATATCCATATCTTATCTGATAAGGATGATGATAATGGATGCCGATTGACGAAAAAAATCATGAAGAGAGCATTTTTTCGACGCCATAGGACGAAATTCCCTCCGTTCTCTCTTTATATATAATATGTAGAAAAGAGGCGGAGGGAATTTCCTCCTATGACGTTGAAAAAGTATACCCTCCACGATTTTTTCCGATGATCGGCACCCATCATCATCATCTTTATCATTTAAGATGTCGATATATCAAATTTCACGTGATTTTACTATTTTTTCACGGTTGAATTTGCAATGTAAAGAGTTCTGTCACGACCCGCTTCCCAAAATACGGAATACGAAGGGTGACTAGGCCAGCCATGCTCCTACGGTCAGGGGATAATCCCGCCGTAGTCACACTTCGGCTTCTAGCATTACATGGTAGTCGGTAAACAGTACTGGAGTAAAGGAAAGTCACAGCTCACAACTTTATTGCGTTGCAATAAAAGAGTTCGAAATACATTTATTTTGTGGAATAAAATAACTAACCAACAAAACAAAGTGCTGAAAACAAAAGAAATACCACGGATGATGCAGTCTAGACCTCCGCGATCCCGAATGACAGGTCCTGCTCCTGGACTGAGTCCACTTCGTCCTCTGAGCATGCACACTCAGGTCGTCAGGGCGACACATATAGCAATAAATATATATATGATGTGTATGCAATATTATTAAACATGATAAGTGCAACAAAATGCAGAGCATGAGTATAATAAACATCAACTGAATATGAATAGTGCAATATGGATATCATGTTAATAACTTAGGCAATGCGTATGTCGATACTTATCGGTCACTAAGTCAATGAAATCAAATGGTGGAAAGGATGCTCGCGTTTAACAATGGTCTCGTGCATGACCGAGACTATGGTCCGCTGTGTCCGGGACATAACCCTGTCAGCCGTGCCGCTAGGCCCACGACCTAAAGTGTGTGTGTGTGTGTGTGTGTGTGTGTGTGTGTGTGTGTAATAGCGAATGATCATCCTCTAAATCACCGTACCTCGCTAAATACGAGTTCAATTCCACCTTGATTTCCCCGTTCCCCAGGTTATAGTATGCATTCAGATATTAGATAGGTTGTGAACAAATACGTATCGCTGTCCCTTTCAATCACTTTTCCACTTACCAATATCACTGTCGTATTTCCCACAACCCAATCACTAATACTAATATATCGATAATATAAAACAGTCGCTAAGTCTCAACGTGAATGATCACTATGTAGCAGGTATAAAGTAAGCACGAAAATAGCCAGAAATGCACGGAATGGATATTCACTATTTTATGACGATCAATACCATATAACTTGCAAAATTTACGATAAATCACACGCACAGAATCGACCAAAATAATATAAAAGACGTATGAAACAAACTTGATCATCTAAGCAGTAAAATTAATTTCATGTCAAACGGAATTCCGGTTAGGGAAATATCTTCATTTTAAGGTAGCGATCGATTGGCAGAATTCCAGTTTCAGAACTGGAAGCCCAACTTCACGCGTGTTTTACCAGTGATTATGTTCAGATTCAGGTATTGGCCCAGTTTAATAAAATCTAGTTCTATCTATTAAGTTTTCAAGGTATCAAACAGATTATCAATAACATTTCTTTATTAGAAGTTATGTCTGAATTAGTGTAACAGTGTAAGGAGGGTCCCTGCAGAAACTGCAGAACACATCGGTACTCTAAAATGCAATTTAAATATCAAACGATGGGGAAACGGTACGGGACTAGATTCAAGTGTTAGCTAATTAAATTATCTATGTATTCATATGGGGCTCCGCGCATTTTCAGTCTAAAGAGGGGATGCACAGGTGTTCAAACTCTGGTATCCAAATTGAAACGCTGCTTCGGACTGCAATCCAGTGCCACATTCGCAACCACGTATCGTTACAGTGATCTGAAATTTCGAGAAACAAACTAGGGTTGGTTATAGGTTATCGAGTCGGTTTTGATATAAGCCGTAGAACATCAAGTTCCAAACAATACTGAATTTGCGATGATTTTAATAATGTAACATGCGCGGTAAAATTTCAGATTGACGCAACTAGGCGGGGGTATCATTCATAGTGGTGAAAACAATTATTTTCCCTCGAATTTTCACGAGTTATCTGTTATCATGAAAGGGTTTTGAAGCTCGTAAATTTCGCCATTTTAATTAGGGTTTTTCATCTAAGGTGTCGTGTCACATATATAGGTTATGTATAGGCATCAAATGAAATATTCGTTCTCATTAACCGATCCAACTAAGGTTATTTAATTTGAATGTTAAGGTGGTACGATAAGGGATGGCATCTCTTAATATAATTGAACGACGTGGTCTGCTACAAACTAAATTGACGGTTAGACATCGATGTCACTATACACATACACATTTACCCGAAGTATGTAACCTTGTTAATTTAATCAACTACTACGGTTTTTTAGCATGAATAAGCAAGGGAAGAGGGTTCCACTTACCTAGCGATAGACGACGACACGACGGTGGAAGACAGAGAACGGCGTGACACGGGCACGATCACGGCACGATGCACGCTCGACTTGGCTGGATCGGACGTACTTGGGCTCGGCACTGGCGTGGAGGCGGCCACGGTAGGGGTTGCCAGCGACTCCGATGAAGCGCTTGGATGCAGAGGGCCTGCCGACGGTGAGCTCAGGCAGTTCTGGGGCTTGGAGCTGGTGAATCGGGGAGCTCCGAATCGGGTGCAGTGGCTTGGGCTCGGGGCTGGTGCTCGGAGATGGTGAGCAGTGGAGGAGCTCGGAGCTCATCGGCGAGATGGAGCGGGTGGTGGCTGTTGTCAGTAGCACAGGGCTCGGCCGGTCGACGATGGAAACGTGGTGGTGTCACGACTTTGGAAGGAGTAGGGCTCGGTGACGAAGCGGGGCTCGTCGGAAGTTGTGGGTTGAGAGGGGAGAAGGGAGGAGGTGGAGGTCGGGCTCGTCGGCGACGTGTCGCCTGAGGTGAGGTGTTCGGTGGCGGAGCAGAGCAGGAGCGAGAAAGAGAGAGAGAGGCGAGGGAGAGAGGGTGAGGTAGAGAGATACGAGATCGAAGTCGTCGTGGTTTTGGACGAGTGGAGTCGTGCCCGCTGGAGAGGCGTTGGAGGAGTGCGGGTCGTGGGGAGGTGGGTGCGGTCGTCGTGGCGTGGGTGCGAGTCTCGCGGGCGTGGGCGTGAGGAGTGGGGAGACGTGAGGGAGAGCCGTTGGGGGTGACGCGAGCGGGCGCGTTCGTCACGGGCGTGGGGATCGTTGCAAGAAAGAGGCGGGAAAAAGAGAACGAGGGAGGAAGAAGAAGTGGGAAGCGGGTGCGGGTCGGGTCGGGCGAGCCGGGTTGGGTTGGGTTGGTTGGGTCGAGTAGTTTAAGATTTAGGTTTAGATTTTTAGGTTAGGAATTAAATAAAAAAATATAAAATATATAAAAATATATAAAATAGAAAAATTCAAGAAAAATCTGAAAAAATATACGGAAAATATAAACGGGGACTGGGGATTTACAAGTTCTATCGTCGGCAAATCGTTAATTTTGTACCCACTAAATCAACGGTGAAAAAGTGATAGAATCATATAAAATTTGGTGTATCCACGTCTTAGATAATAAAGATGATGATGATGGGTGCCGATTGTCGGAAAAAATCATGTTGGGTGTATTTTTTTGACGCCATAGGAGGAAATTTCCTCTCATGACATCTTTTCTCCGTTATTCTTTCTGTATGTGTGTGTATAAATAAAGCTGTAAGGAGTTGGCCAGTATAGGGTAATGATCCAGTGAGACGCTTTCTTATGTGAGACAAATGCGACGCACCTTAGAATATCCTACCTCCTGTGTGTTTCATCGACGCAGACCGTTCATCGTGATTTGTATGTCACGCATACCGTACGTATCAATTTTCATGAGATTTCTATACCTCTAGTACGCATGATTGATGATATCATTTTTCAAACTACCAAGAGACGTCCATTTTTCGTTTATATGACCGCATGTGCCAGAGGTGTATGTATCTTATGAAAATTGATACGTAGAGTATGCGTGACATGCAGATCATGGTGAATGGTCTGGATCGGTAAAATATACGGGGGTATGGTGTTATAGAGCGCGTTTCATTTGTCTCATTTAAGAAAGCGTCTTACTGGTTCGTTACCCGGCCGGTATGCATGATATGCAGATCCAGCTCCATTTTGTCTTCTTTAGAATTTTAGATTCCACTCCCCCATTTTGTTAATTATTTGAATTTGGCCCCTGAAAAGTAAACTCTATCTTATACCGATGTATGTGGAATATTAGTCCCCCCCGCTGCTGCCCGCCCCTCCCCCTCCGAATTAATCCGATTATTTGCATTAGGCCCCTTAAAAGTAAACTTCATCTTATATCAATATGCATTGAAAAGAAAGAACATGTACTCCGACATTTATTTAAATGCTGGTCAGAAAGTTTCGGCATTTAAAAGGAAAAATCTGTTGATATCTTCTCTGATATTTTCCGATATATTTTTCTTAGACTTTACTCTATGGTTATCAAATTGTGATATTGCCGACGATTTTCGGTTTTGATTTCTTTTAGTATCGTGACTGTGTTAGTTTTGTATCTATAAGAATTTTTTTATATTTATATTCATTTCTTACCGATCGCAATATATAGTATTAACATTCCTGCTGAAGCCCCTTTCTTCTTTGTACAACGATCCGTGCATTTGTGCGGGGCTGGTTGCTTCACCCCTTTCTCATGCTATGATTTCTTATTGGAACCTTTAATATTTTCTTTATGCTTCAACTTTTAAAGTTCTTTGGAATAGGGGGAAAATGTTGTTTTCCTTTTAGATTGTTCAATTATATTCTATTAAGATTGTTCTGTGCGAGGGTTGCCAATATTCAACGTTTTTCAACTAAAACTATAATTTATTGTTCTGTAACAACTTTACGATACTTTGGAAAGACTTAGCATCTTAAACTATTTTCTGTAAGTGGTAATTTAAATGAGAATAATGGAGAAAAGATGCCATATGAGGGAATTTCCTACTATAGCGTCGAAAAAATACCCCCTTCCTTATTTTTTTCGACGATCGGCATCCACCATCTTCATCGTTATCATCTAAGATATGTGTACACCAAATTTAATGTGATTCTAGTACCTTTTCACCGTTGATTTAGCAATGTAAAAATTTCTATTGTCGGTAAACCGTTAATTTTGAACCCACTAAATCAACAAGTGAAAAAGTTGTAGAATCACATGAAATTTGGTGTACCCCATCTGAGATGATAACGATGAAGATTGTTGGTGCCGATCCTCATAAAAAACGAGGGAGCTGATATTTTTTCGTTGCCTCGCTTTCCTCCGTTATTCTCAATTTGAATATATGATAAAGTATTTGCTTAAAAGCATTTTGCTGTGGATCACGAACCCGTGCAACAACTGCACGGGCGTGCTGAGGCCGTACGCCACAGTGACTCTAATTAATTAATTAATACAAAAAATGAAATTAAATACAAAATTCACAAGCTTTGAGTTGTTTATTTAATGGGAGTTGAGCAAAATGAGAGTGAACCCATTGCGTCCATCGAAATCTTTACATTATTTCATTTGTACTTCACCCTGTTGCTCGTTGATTTTTATCTTCATCAGAGATATTTTTTGGAGCTTGCGAGGATTCATTACACAAATTGAAGATGAAACCCTGGTGAGATTCCCAAAGCTAATCCCTTTCTGTTGTTTTGATATCATTTGGATCCTAATTTTACAATGAGTAGATTTTGGGGAATCGGGAAACTTTTACTTCCACATTAGCCTACTCGGAAAGGAAATGCTCTTATGTTAAATTCATGAAGGAAAAAAAAACGCTCAACTTTTCACTAGATTTCCTCAAAATTTGATATCAGCCATCTAATTAGTTCGTTCTTCTTATTTTTGTTCTTTAGATGGAAATTTTGTAACTAGAAAATGGAAGAATCAAAACAAAGTGAAGAAATCGATAGATGCATTAACTTAGAGGAATCGATTCAAAAATCAGAATCCAGAGACTATAAGAGGCTGCCGCCGTGGTTGAAGCAGTTAACTCTCAGAGGCCTCGTCGCGAGCTTAATTATTGGAGTGATGTATAGTGTGATAGTTATGAAGCTGAATCTAACTACTGGCTTAGTCCCAACTCTCAATGTGTCGGCGGCGCTGCTGGCTTTTGTTTTCTTGCGGACTTGGACGAAGCTTCTCGACAAGGTCGGCATTGTCACAACTCCGTTTACTCAGCAGGAGAACACCGTGGTTCAGACCTGTGCCGTCGCTTGTTATAGCATTGCCGTCGGAGGTTTGGAGAACTTGATTGATTGGTAGCTTAAGTCTTAATTGTTCGCTTTTGCCTGTATAGCATAATACCACATTTTCTTTTCAAAACCTCCACTTCCTTTCCGTGACATTAATATGATATAACATAATGTGAATCCAATAAGTTGATGTAACATAATGTGAATCCAATATTTAATATGAATGAGACGCCACATCATTTAAAACAATATGTATCACCCAACATAATGTTGACAAATCAGCGTCACTACAGGGTGCATCCTACGGTGGCACTTTAGGCCCTGTCTTCCTTGAATCTTTTTTGGGTAGCGCAACATTTTTTTCCCTAGAACAATGATATTTTAGGATTTAGAAGTTATAGAAAATGAAAAGAAAAAAAACAATTAGTTTCTTTTGTAAATCAGGGTAAAGTGCATCTTTTGGATAAGGTTGGGAAGTTTCATGCAGTTTAGCCTTCAATTAATTCTCTATAAAGTGGGCGTGATCTTGATATTGGTTCTTATGTTCTTACTTTGTGGTTTTAGGGGGATTTGGGTCATATTTATTGGGTTTGAACAAGCAGACCTTTGAACAAGCAGGGATTGATACGGAAGGAAATACACCAGGGAGTTACAAGGAGCCTGCAATTGGTTGGATGACTGGATTTATGTTTGCTGTTAGTTTTGTTGGGATCTTGACCTTAGTTCCTTTAAGAAAGGTACTCTTGGTTCATAATTTACATTTTACATAAAGTTATCCATGCTCATGAATTCATATTGGTCGTTTTCTATTTTGTAAGTATACTACCAATAATGATATTTTCCTGTATCATTTTTTCTGTCTATAAGATAAAGATGGAAGAGACAAATTCTTACATAATAATTAAATTCTGTTGATTAGGATTAGCATCTCTTCAGCTCTTTTGTCATTTTTAACTATTGATTTTTATCACATCACTAACTTGGTTAGTGTTCAGAAAACTGATGGTGATGGAATGAATCAGATAAAATGTCATACATACTCAAGTGTTTTATTCATGTTGCTATATACTAACTTGTTACACATAGATGATGATATTTATGATCCAGTTGCTATTGGGGATAATTTAAAGGATATCATATGGGTTTTAAATAAAAATCATACTAATTTCTGAAAATGACAGAAAGAAAGTTGTATCGATTTCGATTATTCAATTTACAAGCACATGATATGTAGGACAAAGTGGCAGGAATTTTCCTCTGCCTCTCGCATATCCTTCTCAAATTTCATAATTTTTTGATATACTCTGGATTTTTCTTCTTCCAGATTATGATAATTGACTACAAATTGACTTATCCTAGCGGCACTGCAACCGCTATTTTAATCAATGGCTTTCATACTCCTCATGGAGATAAAATGGCAAAGTATTCATCCATGCTCTTTTCTTTCGTTAACCATCGGAATCTCAACCATTTATGGAAACTAACAATTCCACTTTTACAGAAAGCAAGTTCACGGTTTTGCAAAGTATTTCACTCTCAGTTTCATGTGGAGCTTCTTTCAATGGTTCTACTCAGGAAGGGGGGATGACTGCGGATTTTCCCAGTTCCCGACATTTGGCCTAAAAGCTTGGAAACAGACGTATGTCCTATGAATTTAAGTTTAAACTACATAAAACACCCTTCTGTCATTGTCCCCTTAATTGTAGCATTTTAAGGGAGTCACTGTAATAAAAAATCATTAAGTTAGTTTAGTGAAAAACAATGATAGCTGAGGGCATTTAGTCTCATTTAGCCTAAATTTAAACATGTTTCTTCTTGAATTCATCAGGGGTTATAAATTTAACTACTTGCACTGCAGATTCTTCTTTGATTTCAGTCTCACTTATGTTGGAGCCGGGATGATTTGCTCTCATCTAGTGAATCTCTCGCTTCTTCTTGGAGCAGTTCTCTCATGGGGAGTAATGTGGCCGTTGATAAGTGAACTAAAAGGGAGTTGGTATCCTGAGAGCTTACCTGAAAGCAGTATGAGAAGTTTGCAAGGCTATAAGGTCTGTAAAACTTCGGAAATTCTTGTGTATATCGTTTCAAAGAAACATCTCTGGTTTACGATAGCAATTTACTAATGTTTATTCTCTCGAGTAGGTTTTTATCTCAATTGCACTTATCATCGGAGATGGGCTATACAACTTCCTCAAGGTTCTTGCTTTTACTTTAAGAAGTATGCATACGAGATCAAGATGTAGAAACCTTAAAAAAGGTATGTACCAAATGATCATGATTAGCTGCTGTGGGATTTATTCATTCATATATCATCTGATCAAGGCAATTTAAGATGATTGGGTCAAAATCTATAATCGAAAAACAGCCTTGACCAAAAGCAACTCTCATAAAATGCCATGGGGATTTTTTCATTGACAAAAGCAGCTCAACTATCAAAAAACAAATCTGCAAGTCCTCTCATACTCAAGTACTTAATTCACAATTTCATATTTGCATCATGATTACAACTTTTCCATTATCTATGAAACAATATCTATTTATCATGAGCTAATCAAATGTGTTATTTTGCACTAAAAATATGTTATATGTG
This sequence comes from Agapanthus africanus, assembly GCA_030015575.1. Taxonomy (NCBI): domain Eukaryota; kingdom Viridiplantae; phylum Streptophyta; class Magnoliopsida; order Asparagales; family Amaryllidaceae; genus Agapanthus; species Agapanthus africanus. Next base: position 125,836,043 of record CM057338.1, read on the forward strand.
TCCAGAAAATAGATATTGCACCTATATTACATGTGACAAATAATCTAATATGAATACCAAGCAATCCAATTCTTGCATTTTTCTTTTGTACATCTTGCAAATGAAGTTACAGTGTTACCCTTTCGTTTATGTGTGCCTTGAATATAGTGACCCTAATCCAGGTTATATGCCTATCTTATTCATCTTTAGACTAGGGTTCAGAATCATGATATAGAAGGCATGCACCTTTTGGTAAGATTTGGGGTATATTTGAGATAAGTTTTTGATAGGTATTTCACTATCGTTATGCTCCTCACAATCTCTGGTATAGTGGCAAAAGCTAAACGATATTAAATTTGTGTCTTCTATTTGATCTTCTCGATTTTGTATGTGTTGTTTTCTAGTTTTCCTACAACACTTTCTTTTTTCCCTCAGTGACGGATACCGGCACTTCTCTACTCGATGATCTCCAATGCAACAAAGTCTTCACGCGAGAAACCATTCCCCTTTGGCTCGCCTACACCGGCTATATCATCTTCACCATAATCTCCCTCATTACAATCCCCTTAATGTTCCCCGAAGTGAAATGGTACTATGTGATAATAGCCTACATTCTCGCCCCCGCCCTGGGCTTCTGCAATGCCTATGGGGCCGGTCTCACTGACATGAACATGGCCTACAACTACGGCAAATTATCTCTCTTCATCATCTCTGCTTTCGCTGGAAAAAACTCCGGTGTCGTTGCTGGGCTCGTCGGCTGTGGCCTGATAAAGTCCGTGGTCTCTGTATCTGCTGACTTAATGCACGATTTCAAGACTGGCCATTTGACTTTGACTTCGCCTCGGTCGATGCTCCTTAGCCAGGTCATTGGGACCGCCATGGGATGTGTAATCGCCCCATTGACTTTTCTTCTGTTTTACAAAGCATTCGATGTTGGAAACCCTGATGGGGTTTATAAAGCTCCTTATGCTTTGATATATAGAAACATGGCGATTCTGGGCGTTCAGGGGTTTTCTGCGCTGCCTAAGCATTGTCTGCAGCTTTGTTACGGGTTTTTTGGGTTTGCCTTGGCGGCTAATTTGATGAGGGATTTGTTGCCGGGGAAATACGGGAGGTGGGTCCCGCTGCCGATGGCGATGGCCGTTCCGTTTTTAGTTGGAGGTAGTTTTGCGACCGATATGTGTGTTGGGAGTTTGGCTGTGTTTTTATGGCATAGGATTAATAGCAGGAAGGCGGCTTTAATGGTGCCTGCAGTTGCTTCAGGTTTGATTTGTGGAGATGGGCTTTGGATTCTTCCTTCTTCTCTTCTCGCACTTGCGAAGATTAGTCCTCCTATTTGTATGAGGTTTTTCGCAACCAAATAGTGATATAAATAAGTTATTTTGATGACAGGGAAATTTGCGCGTCGAGTTTAATGCCATTTATAATCATTGTAAGTTCTGAAGCATACAGTGGATTGTAGGCAGTCCCAGATTCAGGTTTTCGACCTGTGCGAAAAGGCAAAGCTCAGAAGTTTGTATGCTCAATTGAATTTTCTATAATACTAAGATGTTGGTGTACATTGATGAAGTACTCAATGGAAAATTGAACAAGATATACATGATATATAGTCATTAAGAAGGAAAAAAATCTGGAATGATAACATGTAATAATGAATGTATCACAAGTTGTACATATTAGAAATCAGTCACAATGAGAATTGGATTCCATAGAGAAAAATGGATTGGTGTTGAAAGCACTGGGTGTCTTCTGATACCATTTCTGTTGCTGTTAACTTTGAACAGTATTTTTGAAATTGTCAAATTGCAACCTTTATTTTTATAGGAAATGCTAATCACAGAGAAATTGTGGTTTATTTCTCTTTATCACCCATTTTATTTGCACCTAGGGTTGTTAAAAAAGCTCAAAGCTAGAAACTTGGTTTGGGATTGGCTCGTTAAAGCTTGTTCAAGCTTATTCGATAATTAACCGAGCCGACCTTGAATATAAATGTAAGCTCGATGAAATATATGAACGAACATGAACATGGACATGCTCGAGGTCGACTCGTGTTCAAACTCGGTTCGTTTAGGGCTCGACTTGAGCTTGGCTCAAGCGGCTTGTTGAGGGCTTATACAAATTATATTGGTTCAATTGATAGACCTAGCTATAGAGTCTAAACTTCTATATTGACAGAGTCTTATATGTTACATAAATTAACTCCAATATAGCACATCTAAATGAGCTTTAATCGAGTCCTAAATGAGTTAAACAAACTGAGTCCAAATTAAGATAAGGTAACCGACCCGAGCTTTTTACACGAGCCAAATGGGCCAAGTTCGAGCTCAGTTTCAGCTAAACAAGCTTGTTCGGCTCATCACTCCTTCTACTATTGAATTTGCAAAGCATGTTTGATTCAAGCACCATATCTTATAAAATGTCTGACGATTATTCTATTTGGGATTTTGTTCTGCTGATTTAAGTTTTGATAATCCCTGCCAAAAGAAGAGAAAAGTTTATGATAATCAAATGTTCAGTTGTTGATGCATTCTGCTTCTCTAGAGCCACAAAGAGTGGGCATTCTTATCCTGTGGTTGTTTTTTCACCTCAGCTGTTGCTTTCAGATAATAAAGCTACAAATCAAATCAACGTTCTATGGCTTTAATTTGCTTATGCTCACTTTTGAATGAATCATTTGCATCCAATATTCCTAACATGATTGCAAAGGCTATAAAAGCCAACAGTTTCTATATGGGTCTGACTGTTTGTTTCATGTCTCAATTGTTCTCTTTCAGACGTTTCTTTTAATGTCATCCCAAATATTACTATAGACAGCGGCGGTCCCATGAATTCTGGTTAGAGATGGCATACAAAGATAACAATATTTAATCGAAAAATTCAATTATATCCGCAAATTACCTTTCTCTTCCTATACCATCGGCTTAAAGATTCAAGTTCAAGGGCATTGGATCAATTCATGTAAAAACTAATGAATAAGATGTGTTGTGTTGCAGGAAGTAAAGTTGGGGTTTTTGGTGATGGGTTTTCATATCGGAAGTTTTGGACAGGTTGAGTAAACCACTGGATGATTTGGATGAAATAAACCGAAAAGAAAATGATTTATGTAGAAGTATTCATTTAGACCTACATCAATCTACATTTCTCCACAAATTAAGAAGCCATAGAACTCCATTGCTTTAATTAAGACATATGCTTCTTAGTTGGAAACTTAATACTAAAATACCAAATCACTCAGTTCATTAAACTCACCTAGTTCCTTAGGTGAAACAAATTGAGGAAGAAACTATTTGTTATTCCATTTGCGATGCATTTAGGGTGGAGAGTGAAAGAGCTGGAACTTTTAAGCAACCTGGATAGTTTCTTATAACATGTGATTCTATTCACTCTCTTTCTCTCTCATCACCGGGTTTATATGGCCCGACACACAAAAGGTTTTCCCAGTGTTCACCTTAGATACGTAGATACAAAAACATAGATCTATATGCAGCGGAAAAATATATATATCTACCATAAAGTTTACCAATATACCTGATCCAATTGGTGGGATCGTTATTCTCGCCCACGTCACGTTGTAGATCCGGTCTCTTACGCCTCTATGCAACGGCCGGAGAGAAACCACACTTTTAAGAAGCGAGAATTCCCCACGTGATCACCCTGTAAGCCAATTGATGATACCCGTAAGAAGGAATTCCCCAGATCACGACACGTGGCAGGTGACGTGCCATCTGCGCAAATCCACTAGATTCCTGGAGGCAGCAGAGCTGGGACAAATATAACACATCACAGACGTTCCTCGGCGACATCACGCTTCCGAGGTTGCACCAGACCTATTAGAAAACCTCCAGGAGTACGTTCCCAATTCGTCTAGCAACCAGTCATCAGCTTGTCTCCGAGCTATCCTACAGCCGAGCTCATTCAACCTCTTCGCTCGTCTCCGAGCTATTACAGAGCCGATCTTTCTCAGCCTCCTCGCTCACTACCGAGCTTGGGAACCGCTTTTGCCTTCCAAAAGCGTGTTTTTCAGTAAGCCCAGCGCAATCTCCCCAAACGCCAAGCCTTCACCATGAAAGCTGGAAAGGTTGAGACCACAGGGTGAGTTATCAGAGGTACCCTTTCCTCTTTTCAAATATTCCCTTTCGATACCTTACTTATGGTTCTTTCAATGCGACACTTAATTAGACTCGCTATAATTACTTTTGATTCCTTAGATCGACAAATTGCCTTTATGCTTGTATCTCTCAAGTATTTCCTACATACCCCTTATACCTTCCTCTTTAGTCTAGAAATACCTACAAACTTCCTTCAACTTCCAAACTTTTCCGGAAGCAACCGTCGATTTTACGCTTTTCCAATTCTTGGTATCTAAACATGTTCTAGATTTGTCCTTTGGGCGATGCATCAACTCCCGAGAGCGACACGTGGAGCAAAGAAGATTTCTGACAGCGTTATTGATTTCCATGCCCAGTAGTGGCTTACTCCTTTGAAAATTTCAAATATAAAGTTATTCTAAGGAGGGTAGATCGTAATGATCGCAGCCGTCCTTACCATCCCTAACAGACCCGGACATCCACTATGATGCTTTGGGGATGAGACTTGGTGGTATGAAGTATCAGCACGGCAAGATAGTGGCGTATGCACCGAGACAGCTGAAGATTAACAAACGCAACTACCCAACCCATGATTTGAAGCTTGCCGCGGTAATTTTCGCCCTGAGAATTTGGAGGCATATTTATTGGGGGAGAAAGTGGAAATTTATACCGACCATAAGAGTTGAAGTATATCTTCACTCAGAAGGAGCTCAACTTGAGGCAAACGAGATGGCTGGAATTGATGGCAGACTTTGATATAAATCTGCAGTATCGTCTAGGGAATGTGAATGTAGTACCTGACGTTTTGAGTCAACGGCCGATGGCTTTAAGTTGGACGACACACTGGAGGAATCAGTAAGACCTTAACGAGTTAGAGGCTAAGATGATCATGCTAGGCATACTCACATCGTTTATAAATTTACAAATTCAACCCACGCTTGTCGAACGGATCAAAGAAGCTCAAGCTGGAGATGCAAGATTACAAAAGATTCGAGAGCAGGTAGAAACAAACTTGCGAACAGAATTTATCATTTATGAAGATGGGTCACTAAGATGCGTTGCTTTACTTATTTCTTTTGTGTTGATCTTCGTCATTGGGCGTCGTATATTTATTGCTTACTTGCGTGGTCGTGATTCCGCCGATTGGCAAAGAGTTAGCTTCCGCTTGGAGATGCCTATATATATTTCTTGTATGTGGTTTTGGATCAAAATATACAAGGGAGGTGTTGCCCAAATTTTAAAAGAATAAAAATGTTTTCAACTATAGTATAATCCACTTGTATTTTCATATATCCTTACCTATGCATTTTAAAGGAAAACTCAATTTTATTATACCTTTATTTTAAAAACTTCACCTCTATTATTTCCCAAAAAAAGTTTAGATTTCTGGGTTTTGGCTTACTTAAATTAGGTGGGGTCCTATAGACTTCACATGATTCAAGTGTCAGTCACGTACCTTTTTTCGGGTCGTGACAATGATATTCCATACCTAAATGATATATATACACTAACTCTAATTCGTAAAACCTTTACGCTGAAAAAAATGGGGCTGGATAGTTTGATTAGGCAAGATAGTATACGGGCTCGGATTCCCTTATTACTCGATCAGATCCGGGAAAATAGAACAGTACATTTCACTTTCCCCAACTGTTGTTCCGTAGTGCAATGGAATAATCTTGAGAACCCGGTACCCTTGTCTAACAAACTAAACGAAAATATTACCTGTGGTTACCTTACACAGTATACCATATTTTACCTGATACTTACAACACATACATCATACCTCTACACACATATGATATCATAAATTACACACACTTGTTCTCTTTACCATTATTTTCTGTTGAGAAAATCTTATCCGAGTATAACTCGCTGACGGACTTTCTTTTTCCTTCTTCATCCCTGGAACTCCCGTTAGATGAGAATAAGATTTAAGTTGAAAATGAAGGAGTAGAGCTCACCAACGAAGACTACGTGAAGCTCATGATTAGTTATTAGGAGTAGTTATCTTCTTTTTAGTTGCCCACTTGTTCAGGGCTTTGCTTACTTTCCCTCAATGTAATTAGACTATTTAGACTTTTTGTTTCAGCACTATGGGATATAATAAATTCTAGTTATTGGAAATAAATGATTCTGCATTTATTTTTCTATTTTGGTACATAACCTACATGTTATTTATACTCTTAACGTAACTACATCGAGAAAAACCACTCTCAACACTGTTAGCTTGCGGACCTCGGCACGTCATAGTTTCTGTACTTTTGGGAAGCGAGGCGTGACAAAAAGGGCGAGTATCAGCCCATTTATGAACCCGGAGAGATATACACCCATCTCAGATCACTAAAGAGCTTCAATAATTGTAAACCGGGGAATCCACCGACACAATAAGTTAACTCCTGTAAATGTCCAAAGAACAGTTTTAGTGCGTGTTCAATTGTAGCGCAGTCTTATATGTATTCATGATAGACCACCATATAGGCTGACTAGTGTATAATAATGATTATCATATGAATATCGGTCAACTTCAAATGGTTATGCTCATGTCACTTTGGCATCCCTGTTGTGTATAAATAACCTGTAGTTTAAAGGCTAAAACTCCTTGTCGATTGGTAATAAGCCTTTGTGGGTGTTAGGGGTCAAAATTTACACTTCATTGACAAAAAGTAAAAAGGTCAAAATTAAAGTCAAACCCCAAACAAATAGGCCCTAGCATAAACTCGGATTCAAGCCCGAACTCAAGTCAAATGGATCCAAGACCGGTTCAAACCGATCCAAGCTCAAGCACGGAGGGAAATAAAATGCAATAAATTAGTTTGTATACATAAATAAGAAAATATAAGAAAAATGGACAAAAGACCAATTTTTGTAAAGCTGATAGGTAATATGCAAAAAGTGTGCACATAGATAAAGAAAAGAAGCAAAAAAAACCAATTTGTAATGTCCATGGGCTCAAATGAAAAATGTAGGGTATTTAAACCTCACCCAAAGAAGAAATGAACAAGTTTTTTTTTCCTTCCGCAAAAAGATTAAGGTTTTGAGCCTTCATCAAATAAAAAGGAAAGCCTTTTTATTCTTCATCTTCTTGCTCAAGGAAACCGATAAAAGGAGTTATTTTCTTCTCTAAAACTAAATAAGATTACTTTAAAACCCAAAACAAAAGAAAAGCTAATGATTTTCTTCATCAAATCTAGAAAAAGGGAAAGTAATAGAGCTCTTGCAAACAACATGGAAGAATAACTATGGTGAAACCCATGGGTTTCACTTTCTAACTTATAAAATTGATGATTTTGGGGTGAAAACTTATAGCTTTTCCCTATAGAACTTCTCCGGCGCCGAATCTCCCCATGAGATCCATGGGAACATAGGTCGCAACCCATGTTCCCCATCGAATATGAACACGTGACAGACCCTTGCTCGGTTTCGGGATCCCCGTTTCGTAACCCCATCCGGGAGGTTCTTTATTTCGGGACCCCTCTGGGTCCTTGTTCCGAACCTCCTCCCAAAGGGGTTCCCACCTTCGGAACCCCCAAAGGGGGCTCCCTTTTTCGGGACCCCCAAAGAGGGGGCTCCCGCTTTCGGGCCCCCCCCAAAGCGGGGCTCTCGACGTCGCCCTTTCCCAAATGGGGATCCCGCCTTTAGGACCCCCCATGGGGGTCCATCACCTTCGGGATCCCTCCCAAAGGGCCCCAGCCTTCTCGAGAGGCGACCAAAGATCTGTCTCTCTCTTCTCTCTTGTCGGGAACTTTTCGGACACACTCAAAACACTTCACCCTTCGAAAGAAATTTCCACGGGACGCTGCCCCGCATCCTTCAAAGGGGGCTGCTAGCCCTCTTGATCCCAACCAACTGACCGGACAGCGGGACCTCCGTATGATGGCCCATTATATGTCAAAGAGGCTTAAAATTGTCTTCAAGCAAAACTTATATTTCACATTGAGTTTGTATGATCTACATGACCTTTTAATCGGAGGGTCTCTCGTCTCAAAACGAGAGGTAATTAATGGCAATTTTGTCATCGGCTGCCGGAAATTAAAATTCCCACGATCAATAAACCTCTGTCTACCATCGGGCAGGAGGAATTTGCACAAGCCCGAAATACGAGGGCATCTATCTCCATAAGGTGACGAAAAACACTATAGTGGATATTACTCATTAAAGAAAGATTGTTCTCTTCTTCTCCTAATCAACTTAATTACTAAATAAAGTAAGGAGACACATGTTAGCTTAAAATATGTATTTATAATTTGTGGGTACTAATTAATTGATCTCATGCTTCAATATTTTTCTCTGGCCCCTCTATAGTTAGTATTTACCTGTAGCCCCCTCTATACTTATAAGTTACTCCTGCAGCCTCTCTACTTCACTTTTGAAAATTTTTCCTCTTCCTCCGCCATCTTCGTCTTCTCCGCCACTTTCTTTCTCCTCCTCTTCAACACTGTCACCGTCAACACCACCACCATCACCATCACCATCTTCCTCCTCCCCCTCCTCCTCTTTTTCTTCAACCCATCAGCACCAACTTCTTCCTCTTCCTCTTCAACGCCACCGTCACCATCACCACCACTTTCTTCCTCTTCTTTTTCAACCCACAACCGCCGCCGCCATTCTTCCTCCTCCAAGAATGGCGGTGGCGGCTGTGGGTTGAAGAAGAGGAGGAGGAAAAAGATGGTAGTGATAGTGGCAGTTGTGTTGAGAAGGAAGAAGAAGAAGAAGAAGGAGACGATGGATGGAAGAGGAGGAGGAGGAAGATGATGGTGGTGATGGCAGCGGTGACGGTTGCGTTGAGGAGGAGGAACAAGGAGGCGATGGGTTGAATAAGAGGAAGAAGAAGGCGGCGGCTGCCGGGAAGGATGAGCAATAATTTTCAAAAGTGAAGTAGGGAGGCTGCAGGAGCAACTTATAAGTATAGGGGGCTACAGCTAAATACTAAATATAGGGGAACAGAGAAAAATATTGAAGTATGATGGGGGCTAACAGAAAAAAACCCTATAAAATATTTAGAGCCAAGCAGGGAAGAGAAGGAACTATTTGACCTACAACTACTATCAAGAAGCTTATTGATTCTTTAAAATGGTATACATAACTTAAAGGTTTTTTTCCGAAATTGGGTGATTATATATTAAAATTAGTAAAAAAATATAATTTAAATTATAATTAGCACAATATGGCGGTTTATTGAAGGCGGGATCTCATAACCCGTTTTATCAGCCCCCACCCCATCCCACCCCGCCCCATCGAATAAAGAGAGCGGGTTCCTAGAACCCGCCCCTACCCTTCCAATAAAGAGGGCGTGTTCTAGTAACCCGCCCTCTCCTTTATAAAGGAGAGGGTAGGTTCCTAGAACCCGCCCTCTTCATTAAGGATGTGGGCGCGGGTTCCTAGAACCCGCCCTAAAAATTGTTAAAATTTTAAAAAATTAAAATAAATCAAATATTAAATTTAAAGAAGATTTTTTTAAATCTTCGGTTACAAAAACGCTTTCTTCCAGCGAATAAAGTATAAGATTGTTGTTTTTATTACGGACATGGTGACAAGTGTTATTACTGTTTATATAGAAGTAATTCAATATTTAGATCATACTATAAATATGAATTTTGTATACACTTCATTAAAAAAATGAATCCATCAAAAGAATTGGACACTTTGACACCCATTTGTAAAAGTATACAATTATCGCTTTTCGTTTCCCTTTCCCAATCTGAGAAGGTTTGACATAAGCTTATGCCTCTTGGGGTAACTGGACGACCCTCCCGTGTCTTGGGTATATGGCGGCGGCGGCGTCTGCTCTTCTGCTTCGTCTTCAGCATCGTCTTGGACAGATTGTTGTTCCGCAAATCCTGAATGTGGGACAGGTGTCGGATATGCGCGGCCTCCCAACAACTGTATGTAGGACGAAAAATCCGTCTCCCAACTGGGCCATTGTTGCGAAGAACCTGTCCCGGTTTCATACTGCTGCCGTTGCACAAAACCTGGCCCTTAAGGCTGCGCAAAACCTGTTCCCCAAGACTGTTGTTGTTGCGAAAAGCCTGACCCCCAAGATAGCTGTTGTTGTGCAAAAACCTGTCCCCCAAGACTGTCGTTGCTCTGGTTGTTGCGCTTGTTCAATATGCCAGGGTTGCTGCTGACAGTATAGTGCTCCGAACCATTGATCCCGCTGCTCAAGATCTGCCTGATACTGCGGCTCTGGTTCCGGCTCATGTTGCGGCTCTGGTGCCGGCTCATGATGCGGCTCTAGTTATGGCGATAAATGTGGAAGTATATGATATGAACTGAATATACCACCAATATATGAGTCTACAGCAGAAAATAAAGCCTGAGTATCTGGACCAGCATCAGTCGGATATGGATCTTGTATCAATAATTGTATATGATGCAACCCAAGAGCATGTCATTACATTAAAAATAAGATATATTTATTGACTCATACCGCCGGATGTTAAAAACTAATTTAATTTAAAAAATTTAACTTACCATTTCTCGTTACACGTGGCCTCTAGGCTCGTACTGCCGGATGTTTGGAAAGTCGTTAGAGAGAGCAGAAAGATATCCTACATGTAAGTCCATATTGCGACCCCCGGTGCTTACGGGGAGGCGGAAACGGTATAAAAGACGAATTTTTATCGCAAGAGGCAACATGGACTAAACAAGGTCGGGATCGTTGTCTAAACTAAAACTAGTATACATGCTAAAGAGAGTTAGCTACTATGGAAGATGGTTATACCTAAACTTGAACTCCTTCTTCTTCAAACCTTGTAGAGGTTGATGGTTCTCTTTTCGTCGCCTTCTTCCGTCGAAGATGGATCCACCTCGAAGGTTCGACCTTTGGGCTCTTCCTCGATCTTTGAGTGAACTAGGGTTTCCGGCTTGCTAAACCTTTAACCTAGAGTGAGTAGAGAGTGACTAGGGTTTGTTTTTCTTTTTAAAGAGAAGGATTCTCAACACATGAGAAGGTTTCTCTTTGCTAGAGGAAGAAGAAGATGAAATGAGGAGAGAGAGAGGTTATGATAGAATGAGATATCTTTTCTCTTTCTTGCAACCATAATGCAAAAGAAAAGTATTATCTAAATGATAATAATTGAAATAAGAATAGTTGATGGTAATTTTGGAATGACCACTATCATGCTTCTTTAAATGAAGTGTAAGCATGAATCAAGGAAGACTTTCAAAGCATGATGGTGGTCAATGGTCAACAAGTCAACCAAGGTCAACAAGTCAACAAAAAAAATCAACCATAACATAATTCTTATTTAATTACTATTATTAATAGATAATATATAAATCCATTAGGGTTTGGAAAATGAAGACTGTCAACTGTGCATACGCACCCGTTCCGAAACCCTAATGAAAAACCTCATTCTCCGCCTCAAGCAACTGTGCATACACACCTGCATTCTCGTTCCGAAAAACAAGAATACCAAGATATAAAAGCAACCCTAAAACATATACCAGTATCTGGCTCAAACCAGAGCCTGCCAGTATAATCCGTCCGGACTCCAAACGTGCACAAGTGCGCGGATGAGAACGAACCCTGTCGCAAAACCATGCGACCTCTACTCTGTTTTGCCCAGAGGCGAATACCCTCTGTGTGGGACTCTAAAGACTCGACACTACGCTGGCAGTGGGTTTAACCACAGACCGCAAGCGGCACTAGCTGTGCATAACGGTCCCCAGGTAGATGCCGACAAGAAGGCTGACGAGGTGAAACCCCATCTGAACTCCTACTGAGTCTGAATGTGACATTCTCCGTACAGTCCGGTCTGTTCGTCTGATACATCGCATGGCGGGCCTAGGGGGCGGTAAAACGTCAGTCCCCCAATAGCGGTACAAGTCGTGTCGGAGTGAAGCCCAAAACACCCTGAGATAACACTGGAAACCTACCAGTATATCTCGCTTGCCCTGGCCAGGGACTACTCGTGTAATGGCTCTCCTAGACACAGCGCGATGTCAACCCCCAATACCGGGAGAGACGAATCCTGTCTAACCGTCACTGCCTCCAAGTGCTTCGGGACTGCACCCAACCACCACCTGTTTGCACGACTCCTTTGAGCCGTGGTAGGGTAGTGATCAAAGTGCAGTGGGAACACACTCGAGGCGAAGTGTCAGTGTCAAGTCAGCGGACTAAGCTGTACTCATGTCACCTGGGAACTGATAACTGACGATAGGTATAATACCAACCTGTCAGTTCCCGACGAGTCCTGTCCAGTGTACTCGTAACCCAACGAGCACCCGTATACTATCTCCAGTACGACGTACTGATGGCTGTGGGACAGACCATCTCCCACACTGGGATGAGAAGCGCATACGCTAGTCTACTCCGGAGTATCGATGCCCTGTCTCGATAGTCCTACGACTAGGGACCTGTATAAGGATGTGCCTATAGATTACCCAGCCCCCACTAGTGTGACTGCCATCACAACGCTGGTAATCAAGCAAAGATCCTAAGGGCTCCACTAATGCGTATAAGTGATATACTGAAATAAACACAAGTACACATTGAAGTAGAAACAAACCAAGTAGCATACTACTATATTGAGCAAGATTGTTTATACAAGGTGAATATCCCAAGCTTCCATTAAGTAATATACAAACTAGTATGATACAGTAATGGCCTCTAGGGCATATACACTAACAATCTCCCACTTGCACTAAGGCCATGTACTGGCGTATCGAAGACCTATCATCTCGATCAGCCGCTCGAACTGAGTCTGGGGTAGGGCCTTGGTGAATGGATCTGCAGTGTTCTCTTCTGAAGCAACCCTCCGAACCTCGATCTCCTTGCGATCCACGATCTCCCTGATCAGGTGATACCGCCTCAAGATGTGCCTGGATCTCTGATGGGACCTGGGTTCCTTTGCTAAAGCTATAGCCCCGTTGTTGTCGCAATACAGAGGTACTGGGTCAACAATGGACGGAACCACCTGAAGTTCTTTTAAGAACTTCCTTATCCAGACAGCTTCTTTTGCGGCATCAGATGCAGCGATGTATTCCGCTTCCATAGTCGAGTCTGCAACGGTTTCCTGTTTGGAACTCTTCCAACACACCGCCCCTCCATTGAGGGTAAAGACAAAACCCGACATGGACTTGGAATCATCCTTGTCACTCTGGAAGCTGGAGTCAGCAAAGGCCTCAATCTGGAGGTCTTTTCCGCCATACACCAAGAACATCTCCTTAGTCCTCCTCAGGTACTTGAGAATGTTCTTTACCGCTATCCAATGTTTCTCCCCAGGGTTTGACTGATACCGGCTTACTACACTCAGTGCATAAGCTACATCCGGTCTGGTACACAACATCGCATACATTATAGAGCCTACCGCAGAAGCGTAGGGTATAATAGACATGCGATCCCTCTCCAAATCAGTCTTGGGAGACATCTCTTTAGAGAGGGTGATCCCGTGACAAGCCGGTAGGTTACCGCGCTTGGAATCTTCCATACTGAATCTTTTCAGTACGGTGTCGATGTACCTGGACTGTGAAAGTCCTAATATCCTCTTGGATCTATCACGATGGATCCAGATCCCCAGGATGTATGAGGCATCACCCAGGTCTTTCATGGAGAACCTGTGTGACAAGAAACCCTTGACAGATTGTAGCATAGGAATGTCATTTCCTATTAAGAGAATGTCATCCACGTATAAAACAAGGAATACTACAGTTCTCGCTACAAATCTACTATAGATGCATGGTTCATCTGGATTTTTGATAAAGTCAAATTCCTTGACCGTCTCATCAAAACAGATGTTCCAACTCCGCGATGCCTGCTTCAGTCCATAGATGGACTTAAGCAACTTGCACACCTTTCCGCTGCTCCCACTCTGAATGAAACCCTCTGGCTGATCCATATAGACACACTCCTCTAAACTTCCATTTAGAAAAGCGGTTTTTACGTCCATCTGCCAAATCTCATAATCGTGGAAGGCAGCAATGGCAAGAAGGATCCGAATGGATTTCAGCATAGCCACTGGAGAAAAGGTTTCGTCATAGTCCAAGCCAGGTCTTTGACGGAAACCCTTTGCTACAAGTCTAGCTTTATAGGTCTCAACCTGTCCATCTACACCAATCTTCCTTTTGAAGATCCACTTGCATCCTACGGGTTTTACCCCGTCTGGAGCAATGTCCAACGTCCATACTTTGTTGGTGTACATGGACTCCATTTCGGTCCGCATTGCATCCAGCCATTTTACCGAGTCAATGCTCTGAACGGCCTGCTGGAAGCTAGTAGGCTCATCATAGTCTATGATGCAATCCTCTCTATCCCCGTCTATGAGAAAACCGTAGTATCTCTCGGGCGGATGAGACTGCCTACTACTTCTGCGGAGCGGCATAGGAATGTCCTGTTCATTTGAACCCTCTGGTTCCATTAAGCTTTCAGTAATAGTCTGTGGTTCTGGAATTTCTTCCAGTTCTATTGCGCTCCCACTTACTTCTTTTTCTAAGAACTGATGTTCCAGAAAATGGGCATTACGAGAAACAAGGACTTTTTGCTCCTCTGCGTAATAGAAAAGATACCCCCTGGAGTTCTTTGGGTATCCCACAAACTTGCACAGTACTGAGCGCGCCTCGAGCTTGTCCGTATGCTGCTTTTTGACATAAGCTGGACATCCCCAAATCTTCAGGTACTGAAGATAGGGTTTCTTCCCACTCCATAACTCATATGGTGTGGTAGGCACAGTCTTAGTAGGAACTCGGTTCAATAGGTATGCAGCTGTTTCTAGCGCATACCCCCAGAATGATCGCGGTAACTCAGCGTTACTCATCATGGACCGTACCATATCCAATAGGGTCCGATTCCGTCTCTCCGATACACCGTTATGTTGCGGGGTGTATGGAGGAGTAAGCTGAGAGAGAATCCCATTCTCTTTTAAGTAATTCAGGAACTCGGCACTTAAGTATTCTCCACCTCGATCCGATCTTAGAATCTTGATACTTTTGCCGGTTTGTTTTTCTACTTCATTCTTAAATTCCTGGAATTTTTCAAAAGATTCTGACTTATGTTTCATTAAGAAGACATAACCGTATCTTGAAAAATCATCCGTAAAAGTAATGAAGTAAGAATAACCGCTTCGCGCATGTGTAGACATTAGACCGCACACGTCGCTGTGTACGAGTCCCAAGAGCTCGCTCGCTCTTACTCCGTGTCCAGTGAACGGAGTCTTTGTCATCTTTCCTTTGAGACAGGATCGACAAGTGGCATATGATTGATATTCGAACGGATCCAAATATCCTTCTGTATGTAACTTAGTCAACCTTCTCTCATTGATGTGACCCAGTCTACAATGCCATAAGAAAGTCTGATTGATATCTGGAGACTTTCTTTTGTGTGTATTCTGGACATTGAAAATCTGTGGTTGGTTTAATACGTATATACCATTGCTCAATGTACCTGACCCAATCAGAACTTGATTAAGGTGAATGTTAACAACATTACTTACAAACGCAAATTCATAACCTTCTTTAGAAACCAAAGATACAGAAATGATATTACAAGTTGCGTTGGGTACAAAAAAGCAATTACGCAAAACCAAAACATGCCCATCTGACATTCCCAGGTGATAGTCCCCCACGGCTTTAGCATCCATGCTAGCTCCGTTCGCAACTCTGAGGGTCATGTCACCTGCCTTCAAAACCCTACGGTTTCTCAACGCCTGCAAAGAATTACAGATATGAGATCCTGATCCGGTATCCAATACCCAGGAAGTAGAGTTTATAGAAAGACAGTTTTCAATAACATACACACCTGAAGCTGAAGCCGCAACCTGCTTCAGTTCCTGTGTCCTGGCTTTCCAAGCCCTGCAATCTTTCTTCCAGTGTCCACTCTTGTGACAATAGAAGCATTCCTCTTTACCAACAAGCTTCCCCGCTATCTTTGTTGCCTTTTCCTTTCCCTTCGCACCCACTTTACTAACACCGCCTCTTGGTTTGGCGGGGGCTTTCTTCTTCTTTCCCTTGGCTTTCGCCTTGGACCTAGAAGAAGAAGATCCTCCTACAAACAAAGTGGATGTATCCCTACCCTTCTGTAGGGTGCCCTCTGCGCTCCTCAGCAGGTTGAGGAGTTCTGAAAGTTCAACTTCCTTTTCTTGCAAGTTGAAATTCAGTATGAACTGGGCGTAAGTGGATGGAAGGGACTGGAGAATTATATCCGTATAAAGTTCACTGTCCAACGTGGTCCCAAGTTCCGCGAGCTCCTCAGTGTAGCCAATCATCTTAAGCACGTGGTCCGCTACCGATGATCCGACGGCCAACTTAGTCGAAAATAACTTCTTCGACACTTCGTATCTTGCGATACGAGACTGCTCTCCATACAGTTCTTTTGTATGAAGAAATATGGATTCCAAATCCATATTCTCGTGCCTCCTCTGATGGTCGTTGTCCATCGAGGCAAGTACGAGGCATCTGGCCTTCGCGCTGTCAATCTCCCAAGTCTTACGGATTTCCTTATCCGCGACGCTGGAGGTGGGACCTGGGACGGGGGGAGCTTTGGTGGTAAGAAGATACCCCAGCTTGTCGTAAGAGATTGCCAATTTGACATTCCTGAGCCAATCTTTGTAGTTTGGCCCTGTCAATATGTTTTTATCTAGAAGTAACTTAAGTCCAGTCATTTCGATTTGGTCGCTGCAGGGGGAGAGAAGAAACACTTAGCACGATGCTCTTGCAAGTTTAGAATGGTTTTTAATTTGTCTAAACAGGATGGCTCCCACTGTCTTTCGAATCCCTCCTCAAACCACAAAGGAAGAATTAGCCGGGATCAATCCCACCGTACAATACTTGCTTAACCGTTCAGCCAGGCCAGTGTCGGTACTTCGAGAGAGGTTTTCCAACGCTTTCGCGAAGTTCCTTAATTTAAGAACCTCTTTTCCCTGGGGGCGTGGCCCCGCTAACACCTTTCTAGGCACCTACTAGGTTTATAGCATTGATCGTTTAGTGAGAAATTTCCCGAGGAGTAGCATATACTCACAGTAGGATCGGGATCCAAATATCATCGCGTGACGAAAATGAAGGAATCCTACCATAATCATCACACTCCAAATGGTATGCAAATCTAGCAAGTTTCAGTACTTATGAAACTCCCGATGTGGATTTTTGCCCCATGCTCTTATGACCTTGGCGTGAGGTCAAAATGTCATAAGTCACATGTCAAGTTCTTCCCATCATTATCCCGGTTGATTTGAATCCACCCGTACCTACCCTTGACGTAGGCCAAAATGGTGGTACGACTGTCTCAAAACAACGCATTCTATCTATGCAACAGATAAATATCCGGTAGCTACCAATCACTATGCCTTGGCGTGAGGTCAAAATACATAGCTTGAATACTACCGTATATTTAACTGAAATGATGGAGGGCTACGAATGGTTTTGGCGAAACCGTGAACGTAGTGAACTTGATATAATCGATGGAACGAGATAGCTTTTAGAAGGAGTGGCTCAAGCTCCGCATTTAAAAGTTAGTTTTTGAAAAGAACCGAGTGGTTTTTCGAAAGTGTTCCATCGACTTAAACTTGGTTTATTATCTTGCATTAGTTCTTTTAATGCGTGATATTCTTGCATTAGTTCTTTTAATGCGTCCCATCATTTAATCCTACCATTGCAGAAAACAACCAAAATATGACGTACGCTTATGCCATTCGCATTCGCCACGGGGTCCCGTCATCACTCGTTAGGTTACTTAACTAACGACAGAGCGGGGGCTGGGCTAGCGCGGCTGTAAAACATAAGCAACGCCTAAATAGAAAGCAATGATAGACATTACAGATCACAGATGAATACATTGGATATACTAGCAATCCGCAATCCTTTCGAGCCTGCAACGAAAAGCGGATTACACGGTCGCGGTGAATAGCAAATACCCCACCCAAGACCCCTACGGGTGCGGCAAACTACCCGCCAAGAACCCGGTAGTTTGTGCACCCCTCCATGGGTCTATCCTAGGAGCAAAAACAGTAAAAAGAATTATACAACGACGGCTACAACCCCGACCCGGTTGTGCGGCCAAACAAATAATATTATTACATCAATTTACATTTACAATGAATGAAAGAAAAACAAAAGCTCATCTCACATCCACCCCGGCTATTCACCCGCGACAGTCCAACAGATTCATATACACATTCCAATACCAAACACAGATCATGTATAACCCCGACTAATCGACCTATAGCGATTAGCCGACGTTCAATACATGCAAACATCACAGATATAACCATCATAGCCAAAGTGTAGCGAAGTTCGAAAAAAAATACGGAATTATAGGACCCCAAAAGTGAATTTCTGTTCTGGAAAATCTGGGTACATATAATATATCTGAAAAATCCCAAAACCAACACAGAAGAACACTGCACAAAAAACGATGCAGAGACGACACCAAACAGCGGCGGTTCCGCGGCCAGATGAAGAGGTGAGGCCGCGGAAGGGCGGCGCTTTGGAGGAATCATGCTATCGTTTTTGGTGGGTGTTCTTAGAAAACCCTGAGACGAATTTACAAGTATAAAGTTTTTCATTTTGAGCAGAAAAAATTTCAACAGAAACTTAGGGTTTTGTTTTTCCGGTTTTGCGATTTTTCGGTTCCGAACTTCGTTACACTTCACTACCAAGCTAGTTTAAGTTTAGTTAGGCTCTGATACCACTGTAAGTCCATATTGCGACCCCCGGTGCTTACGGGGAGGCGGAAACGGTATAAAAGACGAATTTTTATCGCAAGAGGCAACATGGACTAAACAAGGTCGGGATCGTTGTCTAAACTAAAACTAGTATACATGCTAAAGAGAGTTAGCTACTATGGAAGATGGTTATACCTAAACTTGAACTCCTTCTTCTTCAAACCTTGTAGAGGTTGATGGTTCTCTTTTCGTCGCCTTCTTCCGTCGAAGATGGATCCACCTCGAAGGTTCGACCTTTGGGCTCTTCCTCGATCTTTGAGTGAACTAGGGTTTCCGGCTTGCTAAACCTTTAACCTAGAGTGAGTAGAGAGTGACTAGGGTTTGTTTTTCTTTTTAAAGAGAAGGATTCTCAACACATGAGAAGGTTTCTCTTTGCTAGAGGAAGAAGAAGATGAAATGAGGAAAGAGAGAGGTTATGATAGAATGAGATATCTTTTCTCTTTCTTGCAACCATAATGCAAAAGAAAAGTATTATCTAAATGATAATAATTGAAATAAGAATAGTTGATGGTAATTTTGGAATGACCACTATCATGCTTCTTTAAATGAAGTGTAAGCATGAATCAAGGAAGACTTTCAAAGCATGATGGTGGTCAATGGTCAACAAGTCAACCAAGGTCAACAAGTCAACAAAAAAATCAACCATAACATAATTCTCATTTAATTACTATTATTAATAGATAATATATAAATCCATTAGGGTTTGGAAAATGAAGACTGTCAACTGTGCATACGCACCCGTTCCGAAACCCTAATGAAAAACCTCATTCTCCGCCTCAAGCAACTGTGCATACACACCTGCATTCTCGTTCCGAAAAACAAGAATACCAAGATATAAAAGCAACCCTAAAACATATACCAGTATCTGGCTCAAACCAGAGCCTGCCAGTATAATCCGTCCGGACTCCAAACGTGCACAAGTGCGCGGATGAGAACGAACCCTGTCGCAAAACCATGCGACCTCTACTCTGTTTTGCCCAGAGGCGAATACCCTCTGTGTGGGACTCTAAAGACTCGACACTACGCTGGCAGTGGGTTTAACCACAGACCGCAAGCGGCACTAGCTGTGCATAACGGTCCCCAGGTAGATGCCGACAAGAAGGCTGACGAGGTGAAACCCCATCTGAACTCCTACTGAGTCTGAATGTGACATTCTCCGTACAGTCCGGTCTGTTCGTCTGATACATCGCATGGCGGGCCTAGGGGGCGGTAAAACGTCAGTCCCCCAATAGCGGTACAAGTCGTGTCGGAGTGAAGCCCAAAACACCCTGAGATAACACTGGAAACCTACCAGTATATCTCGCTTGCCCTGGCCAGGGACTACTCGTGTAATGGCTCTCCTAGACACAGCGCGATGTCAACCCCCAATACCGGGAGAGACGAATCCTGTCTAACCGTCACTGCCTCCAAGTGCTTCGGGACTGCACCCAACCACCACCTGTTTGCACGACTCCTTTGAGCCGTGGTAGGGTAGTGATCAAAGTGCAGTGGGAACACACTCGAGGCGAAGTGTCAGTGTCAAGTCAGCGGACTAAGCTGTACTCATGTCACCTGGGAACTGATAACTGACGATACGTATAATACCAACCTGTCAGTTCCCGACGAGTCCTGTCCAGTGTACTCGTAACCCAACGAGCACCCGTATACTATCTCCAGTACGACGTACTGATGGCTGTGGGACGGACCATCTCCCACACTGGGATGAGAAGCGCATACGCTAGTCTACTCCGGAGTATCGATGCCCTGTCTCGATAGTCCTATGACTAGGGACCTGTATAAGGATGTGCCTATAGATTACCCAGCCCCCACTAGTGTGACTGCCATCACAACGCTGGTAATCAAGCAAAGATCCTAAGGGCTCCACTAATGCGTATAAGTGATATACTGAAATAAACACAAGTACACATTGAAGTAGAAACAAACCAAGTAGCATACTACTATATTGAGCAAGATTGTTTATACAAGGTGAATATCCCAAGCTTCCATTAAGTAATATACAAACTAGTATGATACAGTAATGGCCTCTAGGGCATATACACTAACACTACAGTAACACGTTTATACCACTATAGATATATTTCTGTAGCGTCGGTGGTTGTTTGGTCACCTATTTGCTGTAAGGCAATATTACGCTGCCTATTTTCCCATCTCAGCAAATATTGATAATGATGCTCCTTCCAATCACGCTCCGCCTTTCCTCCTCACATGTCTCCCTCTATTGTCATAGGCACAGGCGGCAGAATAGGAATATATTGCAATCTACTAAACTGTCGCAACACCCGGTCCGTAGGTGCATGACCACGATATTAATGCATAGTAGTGGGTATCGAGCCCGCCAAACCGGCTCTCCTTCGATACAGATGCCGGGTAATCCTTACAGACGATCTACTGTATAAGGCGTCCACGTGAACTGCGCAAATAATATGGTACAAAAATTGTAATGAAGCTAAATTAAAATTTTTAAATAAAGTTAATTACCTAATGTATAGTTACCTGAGTCGCCTTCATGCGATCCAACTCATCTCTATAATACTTAAGTGCTCGACGAGATGCCTTATAAGATTTCTTGCCACTCCACCAAGAGCCGAGAGGCTTTCCAGGGGTATCCACGGCAGAAATATGAATGCGATCTGATCTTCCCATACACATGTGCTCCCATGACCAAATCTATATATAAAGTGTCATAATATTAGAAAGAACCAATATTACAATTTTACAAATGCCTAGCTATTCAAAAATATTATGTACCTGAAATAATGTAATGCAGCCACAAATTTTATTCTTCGTAGGAGCACATGCCTTATCTAGTTCCTTGTAAAGATAGGCCAGGACCCATGCTCCCCAAACATACTGGCCATACACATCAAAGTCCGTAAGAAACCCAAGGTATAAAGGATGGACATGCGTTGCCGATTGGTCCGGCATCAATCAAGAACCGATCATCTACAGAATGTAGGCACGTGCATGTCTATCCAAGACATCATCGGTAGCTTCATCAGGGATATTAGTAAATGTATTTTTGAGACAGTTTAAACTGATCTTATACCCCTTATTATACCCTCCTGGTACCTGAATTTTACAATTAATTGTTAATTAATATCACTGTAATATACTTAAACTTTTGATTTAAAAAAAATTACGAATTATACATGTCCAAGAGCAGACTCAATATATGTATCTCAATATGGGTGCTCGATTTCTGGACCCACAATTGTACCTCCAATTAATCCAAGTCCATTCACTCGTAAACCAAGTAAAAGGCCAATATCCTGGAGTGTGATAGTGACCTCACCCCATTTAAGATGAAAAGTGTGAGTCTCTTTTCTCCAACGCTCAACAAGAGAGGTAACGAGACTGTGGTCGAGTTGGATATGATGAAGTAATAAAGCTTCATAAAATCCGGCTCTTCGAATCCGCTCGATTATACGATAATCAGTAACTTGTCACTTGTCGGAACTATGACCGACCGCTGTAAAATTATCTCCACCCTGCAAGATTTATTCATATTATTTTCAACTATTAGAATTAAAAGTAATGGGCAACTGAAACAAATTTAATAAGTTTTGAATCTTTCCTCCCCGTGTAATATACTGAAAGATCTATGCTCGTTTTGATTTACAAGCAGTGATTTGTCGAACGGTTGATTCTCCATTGAATTTTTTTTGAAATTACAATTACTTGAAAAATTGGGAAAGTTGGTGGGTATAGAAAGGAGTTTGGACAGAGATAGTGAAAAGCAGAGCGAAGAAGCCGGGTTTTATAGGGCAAGGAAGACGTGTTTCAAGAACCCGCCCTCACCTTTGCCCATAGAAAGCTTTTGTTTTTTCTCAAAACAGAATCTCATGCCCATGTGTTGTCAAATCTTCCTTTAAAAAAGAAGATGTGATAATACGAACCTTTTGTTTGTTTTAAAAAGAAATTTGAGGTGTGTTGTCAAATCTATGTTTAAAAAAGGACAATACATAGGTTTTGTTTTTTTTCAAAAAGAATCTCAGTCCCTCTTCCAAGATCCCGCTCTCTCATTTCAAAAGGAAATGGCGGTTTCTTAGAACACGCCCTCCTTCAATAATTTTCTTGCCATACACGTCCGTGACTCTGACCCCTTGTATTGTCAAAGCACCCGTATTTGCAAAAAATGGATAGCGGGTTCCTAAAATCCGCCCTCTCATTTAAAAATAAGGAATCTAAATAATTTAACTTAACCCAATAGCCCGTGACTCTTAACCCAATAACCCATGACTCTGACCCCTTGTATTGTCAAATCGAATTTGTCAAAAGGGAATAGCGGGTTCCAAGAATCCGTCCTCTCATTTAAAAAGGAGAGGGCGGGTTCTTGGAAAACGTCATCCTTGATATTTTAAATAATTTTACTTAATCCGTGACAAGCCCGTGACCCCTTTATCTCCCTTTGTATTGTCAAATCACCCATCTATTCCCTCCCGCGGTGTGTTGTCAAAAGGGGATAGCGGGTTTCAAGAACCCGTGATCCCTTTACCACCAAATACCTATAAAAATCTGTCATACTTCCTCTCATCTGCTCTCCATTCTACTCCGATTTGCATCTACGCCTCCTACAAAATCTCATTTGCACCCCTTCAAACGGAACCCGCCCTCTCATTTTCTCTATCCGTATAGCTCTATCTGTCAAAATTCAAATGTATGTAAATTTAATTTAACGTTTATTTAATTTTCAATGAATATGATCATTATATCAGTTGTTAACGTTTTTTTATTTATTGTTAGGTTGATTTTGTTTGATGCAGATAATGGTAAGTTCAAGTTTATTTGTTGTATGTAAATATGATGGCCAGATTGTGACAAGTGCATAAGGTCCCGAGTATATGGACGGATGCGCAAGAATTATGCGATTAGAATTATCAACGACTTATAATGAACTCGAGAATAAAGTGTTTAAAATCATGAAATATGGTCCCCGTGAAATCAAGCTTAAGTTAAGTTGTATATGGGCTCTATTTAGTGGAATGCATTGGTTGAAATTATAGACGATGCTTCAATATCTTCGATGATAGATTTCGGTCTGGCAAACACCCAGCATTTTTTTGAAATTTTAATTCAGAAAGAACAATTGGAAGTATTAGATGTCGTTCCAATGGGTAATTTTGATGGTAATGCTGGAGGTAGTTCCTGGAGATACGGTCCGATGGTTAACGATGATACAAAGCCGGTGAAGCGTCTGACCCTAATGTTCATGACATGTACATGACGAAAATTGGAGAGATGAGTCAAGCAGCGTAAGCGTGGTTATATGAGTATCCAGTACGCATGTGGACACAAGCACATGATAATGGATGCAGATATCTACTAATGACCACTAATATGTCTGAAAGGTTCAACGGGGTTCTTAAAAGTATTAAAGGCTTATCGATACAGGAGTTGATTGTTCGAACCTTTTTCAGAGTGAATACTTACTTTGTACAAAGAAGAGAAAAGTATTTGGCGATGGAGACTCCACTCACCGTGTATTACGAAAATATATTCCGGAAAAGAGAGCGCAGATCACAATACTAGAGATCTGAAAGGTTTGACGCAGCGGAGTTTTAAGTTACGGGGAGTAATGCAAATCAATATACCGTAAATTTTAGAGATGAAGGGCTCTTTTCGTGCACATGCGGTGTTTTCCAGCAACAACATTTACCTTGTGCCACGCAATTGCTGCTGCGAGCAGCATGCATAACTCACATTACAATTTTGCTTCCCGTTACTATATAGTTTTCAATTACCAAGACGCATACGATCCAAAATTTCATCCTTTACCAGACAGTCGCTATTGGCGCTATTATACTCGGAACAGACAAACACCGACTGTATTACCTCTGGACAGAAATATAGGACCCGGAAGACCTAAGGTACGTCGAGATCGAATAACAATGGACGCCGCAGATGTAGCCTATGCAAACAAGCAGGTCATTATAGGACCAGATGTACAGGACAGTCAATAGGGACGGAACCTTCGAGATCGTGAGGAAGCAACGGAAGGAAAATCAGTTAGCGCTTGTAAAGAAACTTGTACAATTTACATTTTAGAATAATATGATTTTTTTGCATTATTCTTTTGATGGATTCATTTTGTTAATGAAGTGTATATAAGATTCATATTTATAGTACGATCTAAATATTGAATTATTTCTATATAAACAGTAATAACACTTGTCACCACGTCCGTAACAAAAACAAAAATCTTATACTTTATTCGTTGGAAGAAAGCGTTTTTGTAACCGAAGATTTAAAAAAAAAATTTAATTTAATATTTGATTTATTTTTATTTTTTTAAATTTTAACGATTTTTAGGACGGGTTCTAGGAACCCGCCCCCACCCTCCCAATGGAGAGGACGGGTTGGTGGAAGAGGGTATTATTAGGAACCCGCTCTCTTTATTCGATGGGGCGAGATGAGGACGGGATGGGGGCTGATAAGACAGGTTATGAGATCATGTCCTATTATGCTAATTATAATTTAAATTATATTATTTTATTAATTTTACTATATAATCAGGGGAAAAACCATAACTTAAATTTACATTTGCCCTTGTGCATTAGTTTGTCGTACGTATTACAAAGATGAGATCTTCTGTGCACTCTTTGGCCTTTGCCAACCATCACATATTCAGAAATAAAAATAGAAATAGAAAAACAAAATTCATGAGAAAGATATGAAATAAAGTTATATGGATTGTGGTCGACTAGATGCGGCGAAGAAGGAAAATTAAAACGGAAGGGATTTATCTCTTGATTTAAATTGGGGTAGAACCCATTCGGAAGCTGGATCACGCAGCAACAACTCGTACTTCAGTTTCGCCGGATTTGACATGATATAACAAACCATAGAAATTGTGCTATATTCAAAAATTAAGCAAAGAATAAAAATATTTAAGATTAATTTTCCCGATTTTTTTTTATTATACACAATTTTCATAAAAATACACCTGCTACTACAAGCTACTTTCTCAACCTCACAACACTACAACTCCTCAACTTACAAAACAAACCCACAAATTAAATTACATCATCCAAAAGAAAAACGAAAAAAAAAAACTTTTATTCCCATCAAAATCATCACTAATCTGATTTTTTTTTCCAAAAAGAGTCGACAAAAAGGCAAAAAAAGTACTTTAAAAAATCAATCAAGAAATCCAGTCTGCTGGAAAACGGCTTTGCGGACCCTCCTGAGATCCCTGCCCTTGAGGGTCCTCCCAACCCCTTCGAACACCGAGAACGTCATCACGTGCGACCTCGCCACTATCACGTGCGGCGGCACCATCTCCTCCTCCTCCTCCACCTCCTCCATCACGTGCTCTACCCGCCGCCTCACGTGCCACGCCGGCACGTTCACGGGCGCCGACTTCGCCGTCTTCACGGGACGGGCCTGGCGCCGTACCGCCAGGCCCATATCCTCCGCCGCGAACACCGCGGAGAGCCCAAAGCCCGGCTTCGGATAACGGCGGGCCTCTGGCTCGGGCTCGGGATCGGGATCGGAGTCCGGGTCGCCGAAGGTGAGGTCATCGGAGGAGGGACAGATGACGTCACGCTCGTCGAGCTCGAAGGGTTTGGGCTTGGTGTCGGAGTCGAGCTGCTTGAGGAGGCCCAGGAAGCGGATGGAGGAGGAGGAGGAGGGGGGGGGTAAGGTTACCGCAGGGGCATAATGGTCTCTTTCCCCTCCCATTCCCTCTCTCTCGATAGGAGTTGAGAGTGGTGAGGGGTTGTAATTATAAGGGAGCGTGAGAGGGGGTGAGCTTAGGTTAAGCTGTTACGCGGAGGAGGAGAATCAGTGGAAGTTACGATGTCAGTGGGGACAAGAATGTACAGGTTTAAACTTGAGTTTTACCGCGAGTTACGTTCCTTTTTCCTTTTCTTTTTTTCTTTCTTGGTATGATCACCGCTATCGTCCGAATTTGATAGATTTAGATCATATAGGAGAGTTTTGGATGTATCTTGGCTGCCGGTAGCAAAAAATAAATTCTGTTTGTAAGGGCCGTTTGGTTGAAGGATTTAGAAATTTGGATTCCAAAATAGTACGGTTGAAAATTTCTGTATTTGGTAATTTGTTGTTTGGTTGGTTTTTGATTCTTAGTATTGGATTTGTAGATCCTTGTAATATTTGTTTGATTGGTGAAAAGAAAGTGGGATTTGGATTTCAGGATTTTAGAGAAATAGATAGAGAGAGGATAATTAAATAAATAAAGTACCACGGGTCTCATCTAAAAGTACGATGAATAGTGCATAATCCTTATAAAATTTAGTATTCAAGAATTCATGTTTTGCGGTGGCTCCTCCATAAAAAATAAAAGAATCCGAAAAATCCAAATGCACCAACCAAACAAAATCATGGATTCCACGATCCAAATCTCAAATAATCCTGCAATCAAACATGCCCTGATCTTTAATTAGGCCCACCACTAGGGGTGTAAACGAGCCGAACTCGAGCCAGCCAAGCTCGGCTCGAGTTCGGCTCGTGGTTCTTTTTGTCGGCCCAAGTCCGGCTCGTTTAGTTAATCGAGCTAGAGATGCTCGACTCGAGTCCGGCTCGATTAAACATGCCCAGCTCGTGTTCGGTTCATTTGTGGCCCATTAACTAAACGAGCCGAGTTCACGAGCCGAACTCAACTGAACTTGTTTAGAGCTCGTTTGTGAGCTCGGCCCGTTTTCAGCTCATTTACTCATATTAATAGTATCTTCCAAGAAAAACACATAATTAACAATAATGCTTGAAACTCAGGATTTTGAGATATGGAAAAATTAAAAAACATTAACATTTAGGGCATTGAATAGGTCTAAGTGCTGGGTTTTATATTTATCTCGGTACACTTTATATGCTGTTATTTAATTGAATTAAGTGTTCTGAGAGTTGTATAGAATCTGCTATATATTACATATTACTGTTTTTTTCAAACTGTGTAACCCAGCCGAACCCGAGTCAATACCGAACGAGCCTGGCTGAGCTCGAGTCCGGCTCGTTTAATAAACGAGCCAGGCTTTATGGCTCATGTCCGGCTCGTTAATAAGTGAACCGAATTTGAACGAGCTGATACCGAGCCGAACCTTAATCGAACCCGAGCTGGCTCGTTCAATTACCACCCTTACCCACCACAGATAATAAAAATCCCCATGATATGATGGTGTCCAGTGAAGAAACACTGTGTGGCCCTAAAAGGATTGTGATTGCTGACGCATCTCAAACAGAAACTTTGACAGCGACCCTTAAAAGATACTGCTGCTTATTATTGCATGTCGTAGAGTGGCAGCAGGCCCTACTATGGCCCACATTTTTAAATTATTGGTCCCAGTCATTAATCATTATAACTTCTGTCGCTGCACAGGGACTGAAATATGATGTTATCATGGCAATCCACATCACGTATTTAAAAACGAATGATAAAAAAAACATTGTTGCACAAAAAACTAGGCCTACCTATATTAGAATATAAAATAGTACTGATTCTTAACCCTAAGTTAATAAAAAAATTCAGAGTTATGTTGCGGTAGAATAGCATTTAAAATTTATTATGTCTTGTTTTGCAACAGAGTAGAGACAACCGGAGTTTCATAAAATTATCTAAACTTAACTCCAAAAGGGTTTACGGGCCAGTGCAAAATAACGACGACGACGACAACTTAACTCCGAAATCCTAACTATGCCAATTTTGGAGTTTTGAAAACTCTATCGAACAGGAGTTTTCTAAACTCTGAAAAAATGAGGAAAAAATACTCATTTTGGAGATTAGAAAATTCCAAAACAAATCTTTGGCTTTTAAAGAACTCATTGCCAAATACTTTATTAAAGTAAAAATTTAAAGTTGAGGTAGCGCCTAACAACATGATGTTTGCTTCAACTCTACCGTACTTAGATATAAGCTCTATTTATCCTAGCTCCATATGCAAACAGGTACTTATTAATCAAATAGACATATCATAGCGTGGCAGTGGGCCTACAATGGCCCACATTTGTGAATTATTGGCTCCTTGGACTATGATGCCTCTCCGCAACTTGCTCTCCCTCTGTAACAATTGGATTCTCATTCATTCTCTCTTTTTTGTTGTTGTGGGGTTGTGCCTATGGATTTATTGAGATGATGTGACTTCTTCTTTCTCCTTTTTGGTTGAAAATGATCACTTACACAAAGACGTCTCCTTTCTCGATCCTTTACCACTTGCAAATAATTGTCTCAAAATGCCATGGAACAGCTAGGCACTTATTATTCTTATCATTATCACCAATTTAGCATTTTCCATTAAAACAAGATTGGTTATATAAGATAAGATTTTTAAAAAAATAAACAAAATATTCTGAGGAGCAAGAAGATGACACCGAACTCTATCTTGTTCCAACATGTTTGCCTACTTTCTGTCAATAAAACCACAATAGCGACTGTATCTGTTGAAAAATTGTTTATACAAATAATCATTTTTCTTTAGTCCTAAGAGCGTTTGGTTGAAACAAGTGGAAAAAGAATATAACATTATACCCTTATTAAAAAACCATCATAGGCATCTTTGAGGTTCTAATTTTGTTATTTGTTTACATGAATTAAATTATTGAAATTAAAATTAGGTTCAATCGTATTCATTCCGGTTGATTGATCGAAAGTGAATTATGTTGAGAATTGAGAAAAAAATATAAAGAGACAATTAGATATAGGTAACTAATATTTTTCTCTTGTATATTGACTTAATATCTTTCTATATTGTATTTGGTTCCATGTGGTTGGGTCTGCACATGATTCCAACAATATGTGATTCCAAGTATACAAAGAAAGATTCAATTGTTTTAAATGCGGCTAGAATCAATATATGAAGAAAGATTTGGTTCTTTTAAATGCAGCTTGAAACAATATATAAAGAAAAATTCGATTGTTTTTAAATGCAGCTAGAATCAAAATGAGTGAAACACGAACTGTAACAGATAAAAATAAAAATACTTTAAATTATCTCTAATACTTCTGGATACCCTCAATAATATCCATCAATAACATCTAGCCAAGAATCCATATATCCTTAATAAAATGTTAAATTTTGTTAAATTACATTTCGATAACACAAAGCTGTTATGTGGTCCACAAAGCAATAATGAGTTTGTTGAATTGAAGATTTTGATGAGGGGAAAGAACACTACACATGATAAACCGACCAATTATTGTACTATTATACCTTAGTCAATTCTGGGTTGGAAATATAAACCCAATATTTATTTTGAATGATGTAATTCAAGCCAATATGCCCCCCCCCCCCCCCCCACACACCCACCCACCACCACCACCACCACCCACACACACACCCCGCAGGCCCACCACACTGTAATTTTGAAAAAAAAAATGCGCAAATGTCCCCCCTCCCATAAAAAGGAAAAAAAAGCTTTTGCAATTTCCAACTAATATTGATAGAAATTGATGAAAATTTTCATGACAGTGGTGTGAGCCAAGAATGTCGCAAAAAGCCAGTAAGATTAAGATGGGCATCTTCTTAATCAATGCCATTTCTTCATTTCTCCCAAACAAACACCAAATTTTAAAATCCAAGCAAAACCAATCCTTCAATAATCAATGTCCACGTAATCAAACAACGAAACCCAATTAAAAAAGGACAAGATAGAATGCAAATTGGAGCAGCAACACAACCACCACTACCAAAGCCCTAAAACCCACGAAAAAGTGCAAAAAAATTCAGTGTCTATGTCTTAGCTATATCTTAGGACCACCACCTGGTTGCAGGTTGCAGGATGCAGACTGTATATGTAAACCTGGTGATTAGACAAGCCTAGGCCCCAATATTGTTCTGGGGACCATGAATTGATTATTTGAATAATTTTTCTTACGTAGAAACAAAGAGAGATGACAAATGGATGAGGTCCTAAATAATCCATTTGCCATATCTTTCAAACATAATAATCACATAGGTTGATATGGTCATCAAGTATCATATTCTGGTCACTTGACTCCCAAATCTACCAAAACCTATATTCTAATAAAAGATGATGACAAAGCTTTAGTTTGTTCGACGGGAAATGAAGGGATACAGAGTACTCACTTGGCAGTTACCACAGCTCTTGTCGAAAATACATATTACAAGATAGATTGTTCTAAGCAAAGGAGAAGCAATGTTCTTCCTTAACAAAAAAGTAGCAGCAATGTTCATAAGTAAATTTCGGATGGCGATCTATAAGCAATTGCATAATATCTGACAACGTTTAGGTTTCAAGGAGATATGACCGAACAACCGACCGGGTTCCTCGACAGTTATGCTATAATACAACAATATCATGTACAAACTGTAACCTCAATAATCTATCAGCTGGAAAAAATTTCGAACCCATAATAACTGGAAAGTGTAAATGAAGCTTATGGTTACATATATTGAGATATGGGCGCGCACCATAAAATTTATGTAATCCTAACGATGGATTTGAAGTTATAATTCAATGAGTTATTACGCCGGCAAGAACGTCACTCTTTCCTCTTGCAAAGATTGTGTAAACGAGGCGAATTGCATCGAGCCATCCATCTAGAGATTCCCATGTCTCGGTAACCTGTTTGATAAAAGAAAAGGATTTGGTATTTTAACATAAATAATAGCATGTGCTGAAAACTAGAAGCAACGTCAATGGCTTCGGTTGTGGACTAAACTTTGAGGGTTTATTCATTCATAAAAAGGAGCAGACCAGACCTATATGATTGTTCTTGAAGAAAATAGAAATTATTTTTTCCCGGAAAATAGAAATTATTTTTTCATGCTCAAACCCATATTTCAACAGCCAGGAAAAGAATATTTTTGCCAAAATAATAAAATTTAGTCATAAAGATTAAAAAGGAGTATTAGAGATTAGAAATAGATTAAGGGTTAATTGCACAAACACCCCTGTTTTTTTACCCTGTATAGCACTTGTACCCCCCCCCCCCCCCCTCAAGTCATTTATTAGAGCAGACACGTCACATCTGTAGATTAATTAGACCAAAACCCTCAAAAGGCATTCAAATTATACTCGAAACCACAAAAAGTTTAGATTAGCCGATAATTTAAGTTGTTTAAGTGTTTATTAAGATTTTGGTCCACAAGCAGAGGTGGTGCCTGCCCTAAAAAAATAAATTGAGAGAGAACAAGTGCAATATAGGGAGAACTACATGGTGTTTTGTTGCAGTTAAACTTTAGATTTTGCAATAAAACCATATTTTTAATGCTAGATGGGGTAAAATACAGAGGCATTTTGTGCAATTAACTCTTATTATCCAAATCGCAATAAACTATATTTTTACGGGCATCACAGCGTGGTTAGGACACCTCACATGGCATGTATATTTTACATAGCTAAATCAGCACTTTCAAATATAAGATTGTTGCGTCCTAATCAGATCTAGAAAAGGCTTATGATCCATGCTCAAGTTTATGGGCCAGAACTTTTAGACCTTCAGTCACATGATCGCTGATAAAAACAAGCTCACAGACAGAAGAAAGCTGCAGGTTTTCTTCTGGAAGTTTAGTGGACTGTGCAGGTACGCCCTGGTCAACATAAACAAATCATGCTATTGGGGCTAATTATCCAGAACTTAAGCCATCTCTTTGAACATGCTGGGAGGCTTGTGTCCCTTCACCATACAGTAATACTCCAGTTTGATTCTTAAAGTAGAAGACAAAGTCATCATCTAGCTATGCGATATATAAGACGCAATTAAGTTGGTATATATTGCCTCCATAACGAATGGAAATAAAAGATGAATCTAATTGAACTTCTCTAGACTCTAGAGTTCAGTTTGCATGCAACTTCCTTATAGTCATAGAGATGCTTAGAATGCTGTGGGACAACTTTCCATAGGCTTAGCCAGATATCAAATACTTGTTTCTTTTGAATTGAAGTACAAAGAAATGTTCAGTTACCATTAAGGCATGGTCATTTACTGTAAATAACATCAGTTGCTAGACGACGACGATAATAGCAATAGCAATAGCAATAACAATAACAATAATAATAATATGGTGATGATGATGATGATGATGAATATGTCTCGCATTATAACAGCCATCATCAAAAGTGGTTACAGGTAAACGACAGAAGGTAACCCGTAACTGGCACGTAACAAGCGTATTAAAAATCTATAAAATCATTATTGGCAATATTTATAACTTCTAATGGAAAAAGTTTCCGAATGGTGGAACTAATAATAAAAATCATGACTCTTATATAAGGTCCACTATTATGAAATAATGATTATATGTTGCAGTTAGCTTGAATAGTATCCCCTGGAACAGTGTAAGTTTGTGAGACCCAAGGGCCAAGCCTTACGCCATTGTCTGTATGTAATCCAAACAGAAGATACTTATGTTGATTCATAACTTGGTCATTTAATGGTTTAAGTTAGCTGGTAATTTCCTTGACTTGATGCAGTACTTGATCCAAGGAATCCTCGACTCCTAGCTATTCTGAGCCATTGTTTCACATGTTGGCTCTTTGTTGTACCCAATTATTTGTATAACCTACAAAGACGCTCGATATGTAGAATAATTTATAGTCAATCACTTTTAGATGCACAAAATAACTTCACGATGTCAAAATATGCTTCATCAAATTTGCATGCAAACTTTAAGTCGTAAAATTGCATCACATTTATGGTCATAACGTTTTCACAGATCTAATGACATGGCAGCGGACTATCATTCTACAGATGGCAAGAGGCAACCAGTCACTCATGCCCAGCAAGAAGGGGGAAAAGAAAAAAGAAAAGTGAATTGCCAAATGCAAGGGCTAAACATGTCCCATGAGTTTATGGTGAAATACGATCTGTTTCAACGACTAATAGATGCTCAAAGATGAAATCAATATTGTAAGGCATTCAAATGCATTTGGAGTGGACTTACCAAGAAGACAGGTCCATGAATAGTATCTATACAAAGGCCTGCACCAGGGGGTAGTGTTAGGTCTGCACATGCTGATACAGAGACAATATCGCGAATGTCGACTTTAATTATTTTATCAGCGTGGGGAGATCCCTCAAACCTGCCAGAAGGGCTTTGTGACAGTTGCTTGTCACCCTTAGTGATCTGAAAGAAAGGAATTTAAGCATACATAAAACTCAGAAATGCAGAACAAGTTATAATGAACTTACCGGAAAATTATTTTACAAGTGATAATATGCACTTAGAAGCAATGTTATGGAAAGCGGAAAGCATAGTGAAGCGGGATGACAAGACTTGAGCTTTAGCGGGCTTTATTAGGGCTTGAGCGGCAAAAAGCACCAAGACGTTTTTAAGTACTAAATAAAATAATATGATTGAAAAGTTAGATAGTTATAAAAATCTAGATAAAAAATATATAAATACAAGAGATGGTTTTCTTTTTTGTATTCTATAAAGTTTATACCAATATTAAAAATATGTTGAATGATATTAAGACAACGTTAGCAAATATGCCATAATATAAGGTTTAAGAAGATAATTTATAGATAACAGACAATAATGAAATTCAATTGTAATATCCTTAAATACGACAATCAAATGGGGCCTCAAGCACGTAAAAGGACCAAAGCAAGGTTTCAGGCCACTAATGCAGCCAAGAGGCTTATACTACAGCTTTATGCAAAAGCGAAGCACTTCGTGACCACTTTCCGCTAAACCGGCGCTTTTTACAACATGCTCAGAAGAAAGAACGGAAACTGGTTTCAGTCTGAATAAGCCTCTTATATATTCTACATACAATGCTAGTGTTCTACAGGCTTAAATTTACTGCATGTCATAAGTCTCTAAATCCTCAGTGACATCTCTAGCCTTAATTGCTGAACTTGTTAGAAAATAAAGTTTTATCTGGAGTGGTCATTGTTTCATATCACACATTTATGCAGGCTATACATGAGTTGTAGGGAATTAGTTTTCAATTTTCCTTTACGATAATATGACACCTTATGGAACTTAATTAAGTCAACACTATCAATAGATTCTTATTCATATTAAAATAAGAAACAATAATGATGAGAAATCAGGATGGCTGGAATGCAGCCTCATGCCTGACAACCTTCTCCTGCTTTTACCAATAATACCAAAAAGTTTTGGTCAACTTTGATCAAGGAACTAAAGATGAATATAAGAGAGAAATTTGCATAAAACTGCTTCTTTTTTGAAAACATACACCTAACATGGCACAGGATAACTATATGGAAGAAAAATGTAAATTAAGTAATAAGAATTAAAATTAGTAATCTGACCTGCTGCAGTCCGTCATGATTTAAAACAAATTGGGATCTTTCCCAATCTGTGTGAGGTGAAAGTGGGTTCTTAGCAGGTGGCGCTGTCAAATATCCTACCTTAAGGTAAGGCAAAGGTAGCTGTTAAAAAAAAAAAATCAGCTTCTATTCACTTTAATAAAACTACATGAAAAGAAAATTAACATGTAGTATATTATAGGATTTTCTTGCAGATGGTTATCATGAGGTGTCATTTTAGAATGGACCCCGTTTTATTAAAACTGTGGATAAATCTCTGCATTTGACAGTAGAGAGTAAACAGAATTCTTAAGAACACACGCCAAGTCTCCAAATTAGTTAACAAAACATGAAGGGGACATGCTAAAGATTAACGATGGTCAAGCTCCGTTGCTTGTGCACGCAAAATATTCAATATACTAGAATCAAACAATGCATACTGAGGAAGAAAGTCCCCAGCACTTCAAAGAGAATTAAGTGCTGACCATGGTACGAACTAGTCTCAAGGCACTACGATAAACCTGCATGTCCAAACATAAACTTAAAGATAAGTCTCTTGAAGCAATTGATATTTAGGAAGAATAGATAAGAACCTTTTTTAGTCAGAAACTGCAAATGCTTTAATCTTGGGTCCATAGTTCATGAAGGCATAAGAAATACTTTAATATCAACAGTGGTATTCAGTTAATGCTTAAAAAAAAGCTCTCAAGACAGTTGTAATTCTCAAGATTGGGGGTCTTCCCTTGCCCAAATACATGTTAACCTCTTCTATAACCTTTCCTCAGCCTAAACAACTAAACATCTGATTGAATGTATTTCCTTAAGCCTATGCATGTACATTATTACATAGATTATGATGATTATCTTGCAGGCAAGTACAATGCTTAGATTTAAGTCTCCAATTCGAGACC
Source organism: Agapanthus africanus (assembly GCA_030015575.1). Classification (NCBI taxonomy): domain Eukaryota; kingdom Viridiplantae; phylum Streptophyta; class Magnoliopsida; order Asparagales; family Amaryllidaceae; genus Agapanthus; species Agapanthus africanus. The sequence continues at coordinate 125,871,870 of CM057338.1, forward strand.
GGCAATTGAACTAGAGCTTAAGTGTGTATAATAAATGAACTCTGGTGCTCTTACCAGAAATGAATATGAGCAAAGTGGTCTATAGAAACTGGTATCCAGAGGTCTTTCTTACTAGCACAAACTAAACAAGAGTAAAGTAACTACATAACTACATGTCATATGTAATACTAAGCGGGACATTAATTGCCAATAAGAGAGTTCAAGGTGGAGTATAAATTTATAACTAGCTTTCTTTGCACATGCAATTAAATAACTAATCATTTGACGAGCTGTAAGGAGTTGTGAATTGTGCACTGGTAGCTTTTGTTCTTTCATTTTCTAGTCAAGAAACCACATGTATGTTCTTTATGCTGTAAAGGTTAACAATCTGAGAGCAAGCCCGAATGAATCAAATTGCGGACCACTAAAGGGTGGGTTGTGTTACACTGTAGTAACTTTCAAAGATTTAAAAAAATATTACCAAGTGGAGTATAAGTACCTCTGTGTATACTCTACAGTTAAACTACTTAAATGCTACAAACTGCTACACTCACATAATTTGCATTAAAAATAATAATTTTCATTGAAATTACTCGATGATTCAAAGATCTGTCTGAGGTAGGCATTTTCAACTTTTTTTTATTTTATACATTTGTTCTACATATTTCAAAAACCAGCATTCTGCACTCGCGCGCACACCGCGCGCGCAAAACCAGCATTCCACACACGCGCGCGTGTACATACTTTGTGTCATATCTCTTCACTCTTGATCATATATCTAATTGGCAAAGTTGTGGATTTAGTTTAAGCAAATTCATAAAATCATTAATTGTCTAAAATAATAAATACTAATTTAGTTTTTGAACATATTGTAAAATCAAATTTTAGTCCCGTAGTATAGTGGCAGAGCTTCATTATTTTGGAAGTAAATATAATTCAATCAGCAAAGAACCCTAGACTATCAGATGTAAGGAACAGGACCACAATAGAAAAAAAAATGAGAGAGAGAGAGAGGTCGAATTTCATGTGTTTATCTAATATTTGAGAGAATCATATATCGTTGCTCTTGCAAGGAATGTCATAAATCATATTTCCACCGACTCAATCTTTCATTAATTTATCCACCTTGACTTACAGAAAAATAAAATAAAAAATAAACTTGCCATTGTCTAGCATTAATTTGATAAACATGCAAGACAAACTAATGTTTCGAGCATGTTTTATGGCCACTAAGACAGCTTTACCTATTTACTTTGCAAATTAGGATTTGAAACAGAAAGAAATTAAAATCCAAAACTGCAGTTCAACAGAAAATGGAGCATCGTATTCATAAATCATTTCAATTTGTCTAAGATACATGATTACAAATGATGGATAAAAGTAAACAGAGAATAAAAATTGTATAGAAAAATTGAACAATATCAATCTATATTTACCGAGTAATTTGGCTTTAAGGCATGAGCAGCTGCAATATAAATAGCCGACTGACTGTACAGTTCATCAGGAGAGATTTCTTTTGCATTCATTGGCTTCCCAAGTCTCAATGTATCTTCCGCTAATCCATACTGCAAGGTAATATATATAATTATTCCATATATAAAGATGATGATAATGCATGCATGTTATTGCTCTTAGTGATATCTTGAGAAATAAGTTTAGATAGATACAACTAAATCATAGAAAGGAGTATGGAATAGTTACCAGAACAGTCCCAAGATTGTATATAGCTCGATGAAAATCAAACTGCAGTTGGATTGCAGCACGAAACTGCCAAAACAACATTGAAAGAAGTTTCATATAGAAAAGAAGAAAAAAAAAAGAGAAGGCTAACATGTAGGTCGATGTATGAGAGAAATGTTTAGATAACTGTGTCCTACCTTACTAATTGCCAAACGGACAATGGTTGGTTTTTCCCTAACCGGAACAATAGCACAAAGTTCCTGCATTTGATGTATCAACAAAAAGCTTCCTATCATAAGCAGAACATAACTGAATTATAAACCTTGACATATGCAACTAAAGAAACCTGCCAGAAAATTTGAAACAAAAGTTTTTATGTGGAACATACCTGTAGAGCAAGACCCCAGTTGTTAAGGGCCTAGAATCACAAAAAAGAACAAAAATACAGATGAGGGTTAATCATATAATTATAACTAATTTTGCATGAAGGTTTGTCTAGAATGCATCAAGAAAAGATCAGATGCAACGTTGAGACACAATTATATCATAGATAAAATGTTCAAAAGATCAAACAAATAAATAGTGACATATATAGCATTTATAATATCTCAGATTTTCTGGAGATTGCCAGCAAAGTTCACACATCCCCAATCTCTACTATTATAGTGCAAACTCAAGTGGGGAATCACAAGAAAATTTGTGAAGAATTTCCTATCCTTAATGCCAACTATTTATTATTTTAATTCTCTCTCCTATTTATTATTTTAATTTTTGAAAAGCTCTCTCTCTCTCTCTCTCTCTCTCTCTCTCTCTCTCTCTCTCTATATATATATATATATATATATATATATATATATATATATATATATATATATAAGGTTTTTTTTTATTTTGACCACCAAGTTCTTTGATATTTTAAAAAAACTCGCCAAATACTTGTTATTTTTAAAAACAACACCAACTACTTTTAATTTATCTAAAAATGACACTTCTGTTAACTTACCGTCCAATATTAACCGGTAGGAGCTTAAAAGGACGAAAATGCTTCTGAAAGCCTCGGCAATCTTCTCCCATTTGCTCAAGGAGATCGAGGGCGGCGGATTGGGGGATCCAATAGGGGAAGGGTTTGAAGGGGAGGGAGGGGGTTGCCGGAGGTGAGTTCGGAGGGGGAGAGGGGGATCCAAGGAGGCGGAGGGTTAGGGTTTGGAAATGGGGGAGGGGGAGGAGAAGGCAAAGAAGAGGACGAGGGAGGAAAGGGAGAAGCAGGAGCGGATGTGGAGCTTGTTGGGTCTTAGGGTTTCGGGGTTGGGAATCAAGAAGGAAGGAGAGAGGTGAGATGGAAGGGGTATTTTCGTCTTTTGATGCCTCTAATAACAGAAAATTAACGTGACCTCGATGGAAAGGTGACGGAGGTGTCTTTTTTTAGATAAGTTCAAAGAATTTAGTGTTGTTTTTAAGCTTAAATCCGACAAACTCCCATATGGTTTCAGCCCATGGCAGCAAACTACCATATAGTTTTTTTTGGCAGAAAGCTACCTATGTAACGAATCCAGGCCAAAACCGTTGGTTTAGGATAAAAAGACAATTCTTCCCTCATTGTTTTTTTTTTTGAGAAATTAAAAATAAAAATTCTAAAAATCAAAAGAAGGGGATGGTGTTGGTGATGATGATGAAGTGATGGAGGGGAAGAATTAGAGGAAGAAGAAGATGCTGATGATGATGGAGGTGGCGGCGATTTTGGGGATGGGGGAAGGGAGTGGTGGAGGGAGGAGCTCGAGGGAAGGTCGGTGAAGGGGTCGGTGATGGCGGTCGGCGGAAGGGCGGCGGTGGTAGTTGTGGTGATTAGGGGTCGTGGATGTCTGGATGGAAGGGGAACACATGAGGGCAGCGGGAGGAGGGGGTAGGATGAAGAGGAGCGGCGGAAGAGATGATGATGAAGAAGATGGTGGGGACGGGGGAGGTCGGGTTGGAGGGGGAACAAATGGGGGAGGCTGGATGAGGGGGAGGTCGGAGGTGTAAAGGAGGTCGATGTAAAGGGGTGATGATGGCGGTCGGCAGAAGGGGGTGGTGGTGGGGGTGAAGGGGGAACAGATGAGGAAGGTGGGATGAAGAGGGATGGTGGTGGTGGAGGGGGCGGGGGAGGTCGGGTGAAGGGGAAACAAATGGGGGAGGTGAGAGGATGGGGGAGGATGGTCAGAGGTCGGGGATGGGTGAGGACGGCAAGGCGGCGACGAGGGACGGGGTGGCAATAAGGGTTAGGATTAGGGATGAAGATGATAGTATTTTAGGAATAATTGAATTTTTTTAATGATACGGCAGCTAATACTGACGTGGCGATGATGTTGACCGTCAATCCTAACGGATCACCGTTAGATTGAATAGTTTTCTGCAAAAAAAACTATAGGGTAGTTTGTTGGATTAAGCATTGTTTTTAAACATACAAAGAATATGGAAGAAGTTTGTAGGCAAAATAAAAAACCCATATATATATATATATATATATATATATATATATATATGAATGAAGAAAAGATGCCCTAAGAGGTTTTCCCGTTAGGTGGCGTCAAAAATCTATGTACTGCACGATTTTTTTCAGCGATCAGCACGCGTCATCTTCTTTATGATGCAAGATGTGGATACACCAAATTTTATGTGATTCCACTACTTTTTCACCGTTGAATTAGCTATGTTAAAAGTTCTATTGTCGGAAAACCATTAATTTTGCACCCACTAAATCAACGGTAAAAAGATGGAATCACATAAAATTTGGTGTATCCACATTTTGCATGATAAAGATGATGATGATGGATGCCGATCGTTGAAAAAACCGTGGAGGATACATTTTTTCAACGCCGTAGGAGGATATTCCCTCATATGCCACTTTTCCTTTCCGACGATCGTCTCCGACCATGTTGATTTTTATGTCCTTAAATATATGCCTGTCAATTTTCATGTCATTTGGACACCATTCGTCCTTGCATCAGATGATTGCAAAATTAACGGTTTACCGACAATAGAACATTTCGAAACATTATATGAATGGTAAAAAAAATATCCAAATGGCATGAAAATTGATGGGCTATATTTAAGGATATAACAAACACACATTCTCTCTCCCCCACTTAAAATAAATTCGTCTATTTTTTTCTATATTCTATATTCTCCCTCCACGCGCATCGCACGTACAAAAAAACTAGTAAACAATGACCACGGTCCTCTCTCTCTCTCCACCTAAAATAAATTCATCTATTTTTTCTATATTCTACATCCTCCCTCCACGCGCATCGCACGTGCAAAAAAAACTAGTAAACAATGACCAGAGACCCAACAATCATGAATACTTACTTGATTGTGAAGTCTAAAGTGATAGACAACAAAGATTGATCAACGAAGTAAAAAATAACCTCGAATAAAGGAAGAAAAATAACCACAAATAAAGGAAGAGTGGGCTCATTCAAGATAAAAATTGACTGATTGTTAATGAAAAGGGTAGTAGACAAGCATATGGCATTTCATTGCAAAGTATTAATCTCAATGAAATCTTCTCTATTTTTCATAGGATTGTACAATATGCTTGTAGTAGTAGAGAGTTCAGAGGCAAATTGGCTTTTAAAGAGCTCTACAATTTGATCACCCCAAAAACCAAAAAGTCTGTTATCATAGCTACAACACTTATAATTTAGAGTTTGTCATAATAGGGTTCGGCCATAGCTGGAAAACAGTCTTATAATTTAAAGTTTGTCATAATTAGGTTATATCGGCCATAGCTAGAAAAACATAGTCTTAAAGCTTGATCAGTAAATTTCAAGTATGAACTTTGACTGATTGCATCCGGTTTGGGTCAATTGACATTTTAGATTGTACAGTCACCTTTAGTTTTTGGTCACTCGGAAGATGCTAGTTTCTTCTAAAATATTGATTAGAGTAGTTTTGAACGAGTTGTCACCGTTTTCAATAAAACTGTATTTTATTTAGTGTTATAGGTCATCCCTTCGCTGTAACTGCGTCATTCTTATTGCAAAATCATTTTAGAAGCTTCCGCTTTAGTGTCTTGATCTTGAGTGTTATTCTTCCTTTATTCCTTCAAGTGATCGTTAATGAATCACTATCATCAATTCTTAGGTTTTAATTTTTTTATCTGTAAGATATAATGTGCTCTTATTGGGAAAGAAACTAAAGGGTGTCAACAGAGTTGGCGGCCTACTCGCTCGAAGTGTAAGTCTGTGTATGTGTGGGGTGGGCATGGGGGTGTTTCAGGGGATGGGGTGAAGATCAGGATAAATCATGGTTTTCCTGGTTCCTCTATCCCCATTCCTCTATTGTTGTCTTATTGCTGCTTAATCTTGCATTGTTGATTAATGTTCTCATTTCCTTGGCATTCAACCATGAGGTAACACAGGACAAAAAAGAACAAATTGGAGGGGGGAAATATAGGATTGCCGTAACACAGTACAAAGAAGAATAAAATGTGGTTCAAGCAAGCAACTGATGAATATTAATAGAAACAAGGTGACAGAAGCAGAGACCCTGATGCAGAAAAGGCTCATATACAAGGTTTGAGAACTCGGTTTCGGTTTCGGTTTCGGTCTCTCATAATTTTATTAGTTTCGTTGGGTTTCGGCTAGTTTCTCTAATCTCGGTTCGGGTTTCGGATTTGACGGTAATACAATATACATAAGTGTAGATATATTAAATGCTTAAATTTATGTTTCTATATTACAAGACAATAATCCTAGTATTTAAAAATCCAGCCATGATGCAAAATATATTGAAAAGTATACTTAGATAAGTATTAATATAGGGTCTGGGTTCACTTTTTTGCGGTTTTCTAACAACAAAGGCCTACAATGATCACAATGACAGTAAAAATGGTATAAAAAAACAAGTTTTTAAAGGTTTTGGCCGAAATGATATTGTATGGTTGGTTTCGTATCGGTCACCACCGAAACCAATACGAAACCACCACGTATCGGAGGTTTCGGCCGAAACCTCGATCCTTGCTCATATATAAAAGTGACAAAAAAGACTTTAGCAAAATAGGCTTTAGCAGCAACCATTATTCCGAATATAAACAATTACCTGATAAATTAAAAATTTAAACTGTATACTTGAGATTAAATTAGTGAGGATATAAAAATATTTGCATAAAGCATACCTGAGGACTATTCCAATTTAGCTGGACGGCCTTTTCATAATTTTTTGTTGCCTGCAAAAGAAACAACAGGTGTTACAGACTTCTATTATTAATATTATATATAGTTTCTTACAATATGGCATGGCAACAATGAACTTAAAAATAATCATCCCTTAGTTCAAAAATAGAATTATTCATCGTAAAACAGAATGGTGCCCTGGCTACCAACATCAAATTATAGAACCATAACAAATGAGCTTCTGCTCCCTTGAAACATCCACCTCAAAGTAATTGTGGTAACTTTAATGAGGTAAGAGCCAATCAAATCATGACTCAGAGAAAACTACATATTTTCTTTAATCAGCTAGCCAAGGTGTTACCAGCTGTCTTTTCATTTCTAAATCCATCTCATCCAACAGAATGCCCTAGTGATTATCTTGGAAGTATGATGCAGTATCTAGGAGATTTCAAATGTGGGAGAGGTATCCCAGCAAACAAGAAAGTTTATGTTTCTATTAAGAAAGTGGTCAAACCTAAATGCATATATGAATTAAATTAAAGTTCTGAATTATTGATTCATAGTTTACAGTGCCTTAATCAGAGATACAAGTTTGATACATCTGAAATACAAAATAAATTTTCTAAGGTGTCAAATGAAGTATCCCGCATGTATCCTCAAGTGTCCTTTGTGTCCTCGAGTATCCAACTATCCAAGTGTCTTGGGTGAATCTAAGATGGTGCTCAATGAATAAACCGTACAGCGTTGCAAGAGAGGCTCTTCCATGAAACCTTGATGTCTTGTAGGCAGGTACTAGATGTAGATCTACCTATTTTGGTCATGCAACCATTGAACAACCCTTCAAATTCTTCTCTACTAAGAAAAGACTGCTAAAACAATCATGATCATCTAACTCACCTTCAGAGTGTTAGGCTTCATGGAACATGCAATAAAATTTATAATCAGCTGTAAACACATCTGCCATCAACTCTTTAACTTGCTGCCGTATTATGACCTAGGATATTATGACCCAGTGAGGGACTTCCATGAATCCTACAGGGCTTGTTGAATAGGAAAACCAACCTTATTGGTTATGCAGCTTAAGCTCTAGAATCTAAACAGCAACCCTCCAAGATTCTCCTAGACCAATAAAGAGTCTAGGTGAAGGGAAAAGAAGTTAGACTTTCTATAGAGAATTCCCTGCAGCTCTAAAAACAGTTAAATCAAAAGAGAGAAACAAGAATGAACCAGTGGTTTGATTCCAAGGTTCCACTTTAATACTGGTACAATTTAGTTTCCTCCATTCATTTTCCTTTCACCTGGTTTCCAAGATCTTAATAATATACGTTGTACAAGAGAAACCCCGGCCTATATCATACTTTTATGATACCAACTTCATATTAAAATTCTGTTGAATAATTGCTAGGTCTATGTAGATGAATATTAGGGTGCATTTATACAATAATAGATAATGCACTAAAATCTGGTCTTAGAAGTACTAGTGAGCGAGAAAAAGCAACAGGATTATCAAATAGAGACTGAACTTCCAACTGGTCAAAACATTAAACTACGTGCCTCTTTACTTTTATGGTGGTCATACAGTTTCGAAGAGGAAGCGTTTTGTTTTTTTGTTTTTTTGCGGGGGGTGGGGGTGGGGGTGTTATATTTTTCAGATTTTAGAGAATCCCCCTCCACCAATGTTCAAACAATATCCCCTCCAACCCACAAAAAAAAGTACCTTTGGAATGAATACAGTGATTTGAAGCAAAGGCAGCAAACTAAATAAGTTTAAGTTTTCTGTCAAAGTTGGTACTTATTCTTTTGGTCAAGAGGTCTAATTTGAAAGTGGATACTTCTTAAAAGAAATTAAAATGAATCAAGGGTTGAACAAACTTCTGCAGATAAAAGGGTTGGGTTTCGAAAAATCAAGATTTAAAAGTTTTCACCTGTTTCCATAATTCTTCAGCTTCCTTAGTGCGGCCACGCAATTTAGCCCGATCAGCGATGGCAATAGCCCAATTATAAAATGCCTGGTAGAGAAGAATATAGCTTTATAACAAAAAAGGGAATATCAATTAAATTAAGCATCCATAAGCAATGTAGACTTTCACAGTATATCTTTTAAGTGTTGTGATACATCACCATCACATGAAACAAGAATGCATCTAAGAAAAAAGTATACTATAAGAACACCAGATTTAGTTTTAGGTGTAGCAAGTTAGCAACTAGATTTTGAACATTAGGGGGTAAGGAAGGTTGCCTAAAACCTTAAAAAAATATACTGTAAAATGACTGGCTAAACCAAATAGTTATTTAAATAAAAATTATGTGGCAGTCAGAAATGGCAAGGTACATTTGGTATTTTACCTTCTTGATCTTTCTTCGACCTCCCCAAAAAAAATGAAAGAAAATCCATTAATAAAACTCATTGACTTCTCCACCTACATCCAGTTCTAACGCCTTTTGGTTCTCTCATGTCGACCGCCACCAGTCTAGACGGAAGCGGTCATAGTCCTATCTGATTTTGCATTAGGCATTGGTATTAAGGGGTTAAAGCATCTAACCTAATTTTTAACAAGGGTCTTGTAGTTTGGATTTGGCGTGGAGAAAAAATTAAATGATTTATATACCAAGTTATATATTTTTCATTTTACAACGTTTAGTTTTCTTGAAGGGGGAAAAGGTCAAACGATTATACATGAGGTATTTTGTAAGAAACTTGGTTTTATTTGAGTGTAATACATACTAGGTTATTTGGATGTGTCATCCAGATATATTTACACTAAATTGGGTGGTGGAAACTTTTTTAATATCCATAAAGATACTATCTATTTTACATCCAGTGTATGGAAGCTATACAAATCCTCAATCTGGAAATTATTTGAAAGAAATATAAGATATAAATAGAGCATATTAACTGTCAAAAGAACATACATCATGTAGAGTAGGACAAAGTCGTGTAGCTTCATCATACTTTTTGCAAGCTTCTTCAAGTAATGCATCTTTTGAAGGTGAACCAGAATCTGGATTAACATTATCTGCACTCTCCTGCAAAATGTAACACCTAACGTAAAAAAGAATTGTTATGCATGTATTTAGGCCAATATTATGTGCTCAGTACTAGAGTCTGCCGCATCTCATATTAACATTTGACTGAATTGTCAGTAAGAATGATGGTTGATAACACAATATTTGTCATCTGAAATTGATGGTATGCCATTTTTCTCAATCATATCGATGCATTATAAGTTGAGAACTGTCAAAGTTATTTTTAAAATAAAGTAGAGTTTAAAATTAAAGAAGAGTTGAAAGAGTAATAGGCTTTTACACATGGGCTTTTAATGGTCGATGGATTCCAACAATAAGACTCAAGCCTTGTTGAGATGTGACCCAATTTATATTTTATAAATATTTTATACTCATGTGTTTCTTTTGTTTTCCAATATGGGACTATTTTTAAAGTCTCATTATTTGGTATTTTTACTTTCAACACTCCCCCTCACGTGCAACCATCACTTTTTTCTTTGGTGTGTTTGTCACGTGGAAAGTAGAACACTTGGTAGTGTTGTTGAGTAGGGTTTGGATCGAGCCATTAGCCCTGATACCATATCAAAGTTGTTTTTTTTAAGTAAAGTAAAGTTTAAAGTTAGAGAAGAGTTGAAGGAGTCATGGGTTTTTACATATGGGCTTTTAATGGTAAGTGGGTTCCAACAATAAAACTCAAGCCTTGTTGAGATGTGACCCATTTTATATTTTATACCCATATATTTATTTGAGAATAATGGAGAAAAGATGCCATAGGAGGGAATTCCATCCTATGGCGTCGAAAAAATGCCCTCTCCACCAATTTTTCCGACGATCGGCCCCCATCATCTTCATCATCATCATTTAAGATGTGGGTACACCAAATTTCATGTGATTCTACAACTTTTTCACCGTTGATTTAGCAATGTAAAAAGTTCTATTGTCGGTAAACCGTTAATTTTGAACCCACTAAATCAACGGTGAAAAAGTTGTGAAATCACATGAAATTTGGTGTATCCACATCTTAAATGATGACGATGAAGATGATGGGGGCCGATCGTCGGAAAAATTGGTGGAGAGGGTATTTTTTCGACGCCATAGGAGGGAATTCCCTCCTATGGCCTCTTTCCTCCATTAATCTCTATTTATTTTGTTGTTTCCAATGTGGAACTATCTTTAAAGTCCCATCATTTGTTTTTTTTTTTACTTTCAACAAGAACAACGCCACCTTTTTCCCTATACTATACAAACCAATTTCTTTTTTACCAAGGCTATGAGCTGCACTCTGCATCCTGCAGATAGAATCTCCATCAAATTATAGAACTTAAAATTCAATAGTAGGCGTATATGACTTGCATGATGGTTCTAAATTTTGCTACAGGGAGTACAACTGTGATCTACCTGATAGTGGCTGGAGCGACAGGTCACAGAAAAACCACCCTCGATAATTTTGATCAATGAAGCATGGATACAAATACAGGACGCATGTACTACACAACATGGATACAGAGACATCACAAATTCCTAAAATAAGACACGGTGACACAGCTATGTGTGTGTGTCCACGCACGTGTGTACATATATATGTATATATCTATGTATGTATGTACATGCATGCGTACATACGCGCGTGTGTTATATACATATATGAATGTATGTATATCCGCGCACACACGGACACACACATACATGTATACACACATGCACATGTGCGCGCGCTTGATACTTTAATTTAAAGAAGTTAAAAAAAACACAAATTAATGCCATAACCACACTTGCAAATTGACAAGTAAAAGCTAAAACTATAAGTTAAATACTTAATCTAACATTATAGAACGATATTAATGTTACATATAATATACGAAATCCACCCAAGTGAAAGGCATCGATAGACATTTAATCCAAAAGAAAGACTGAAGCCTATGAAGAGTGATAAAATACATCATTAAAATAACTAACAAGATAATACAATGAACAAAATATAATTTAGCAGAATCAAGTTATTAACTAAATGTATATATGAATTGAGTAAGAAACATTAATGACGTGTACATGAATCAAATTTTTACATTAAATATGATCCAAACATGTCTACCAAACTCAAGTATACGACACACATGTGACACGTACAGGACACATATTGTATACAACATGTCCGACATGTGTCGAGCAAGTTTTGGTATTGGACAATTGTAGGACCCAGACATGGTACCCTGTTGCATGTGTCATGCTCCAATAGGCCTGGCAAATGAGGCGACGACTCCTTTCCTCGAGGCGAGTTTTACTCGCCTCAGCCTCGCCATGAGGCGAGTTTTACTCGCCTCATCCTCATCGTAGGCGAGTCAGCAAAGCGAGCAGGTTCTCAAAATTCCAAATGTCGCCTCGCCTAAATCGGCACTCGCCTCGCCTCATCAACTCGGCGAATTGTCCCATTTAAACTCGCCTGGCCAACTGTTGCGAGTCCCAACGGTCGAATCCGAGTCACTTCACCCCGACTCACTTCGCCAACTCGCCTAACGGCTATATTACAATTGTCGACTCACCTTGCTTCGTTTCGCCTTGAAAACACCCCCAATGGTTATTGCAAGTCATATTTTGCGCCCGCTCAAATAGAGCCTGAGCCGTCTCAAAGAAACATAGAAGATTCAAACTTTCCAGGCTTATTCTGAGCCGGCTTAAAAAGACTGAGATGTCTCAAGAAAGGGTTTGAGCTGGCTCACAATAGTCATTTTAGTTCATTTTTCATTTATTATTAATTTTTAAGGATTTTTTTATTTTTTAAAATAAAATACCCAGAGTCAGGCGAGGCGGCGAGAGTCGGGCTCCGCTACTGTTGAACTCACCTCGCTTAGCGAGTCGAGCGATTCGTGAAGCGAGTCGGGCGATTCGCGAAGCGAATCACCCCGGCTCGCTTCATTTGTCATGCATATGCTCCATGGATCAGGTAGCACCAGCTACACCCATCAGAAAGGAAATGTTGCCTCGAGGATGTGCTCATGAAGTAAATACAAAGATATTCACCAAATTGGTTGTTTCTTTTGATTTATTTATTGTAGAGTTCAGAGACCAATTGATGAAATAGAGAATAGTAATCCAAAATTTGGATAAGTAGAAAATAGTTGAACTAAGTCATTTGTTGTCACTTCTAAATGGTCTTAATGCTAATAATAGTCAATATTCACATGCCGATCCTATACTATGCACTAGTTAGAGAGAGAACCTACAAGTAAATGTTTACATCTCATGTAGAATGTAAACAAAAGAAAAATAGAAATTCCCTATATACTAGTTGGCTGAAGATCATACTCAACACAGTATTTAGCAATGGCTAAAATCAAAATTCTGCATATAAAATAAACAATCTGAAAATTACCATATTACCATTGTAACAGAGTTCATTCTAGTGATTTTCCAAAAACTTTTTGAATATTTAATATTTTAGGATAAAGACTCTTCTTCATGAATATTTTATGGGTGTCCCTTGAATAATGCATGTTAACCCCTCCCCGTTCTTGGTTATAAATAAAGCTTTAGCTGCTCTTCTGCAGAACTGGTGGGCCAATGCGGTATATGGAAGATTCTATAACTAATATAAGGATGAGGAGCATATCTTAGCATGCTAATGGTGTATATTAGGTTGTTGAAATTCACAATACTACCAATTTACTGTTTATAGATATCGATAGTTTTAAATATTATTCAGGTAGCTAACAGGAATTTGATCACATGAAACACAAGTCTTTCGGTAAATTGATAAAGATCATCATGGCACTATTATGTAACCAGCTTCAATTTAGCTATTGAAAATACCAAGTTGATCTACAGGTTAGTTTAAGGCCACGGCACAAGAAGAATATGAACATGATACTGTTAAAGAATATTATAATCAACAAATAGAATTATTAACTTCAGAATCAACAAACTGAAAATTCTGATGATCCTAGCCATACCTGAAGAACTAATGCCCAGTTGTAATATGCATCATGATCGTCTGGATTTCTTTCTATAGCATTAGCATATCTACAATAAACAATAAACGTCATACTCGGATTATAAGCAAAAAGTTTGATCGAAACATGCACCATCACTAATATAAGAGAGAAACTTGAGGAAAGTTGGTGATAGTGTGACATGCTAGAAGGAGATCACAAGATCAAGGAATGCATGCAACAAGAGGAATATCCTCCCCTGTATTATATTTATAGAATTTTAGAAAGACGGTCGTTGGCATGACTCAAAGTACCCTTCATAAGTTACAAGACTTGAATCACGATGAGTACAGAAATTATAACTGACACAACAGGTAACATATGCTTATTTTTATCACAGATATTTAGCGGATGGAGGAGCAGGAAGTGTAAGAGAAACTATGCCAAGTCCCTCTCTATCTTAAGTTAAATTTGGTGTTTAGAAATTGATTTAAAGTAGTTACCTCTGTATTGTTGGGGTCAAAAATTACACCTCATTGTCAAAATTAAAAGTCAATGTCAAAATCAAAAGGTCACGGTCAATGCCCAAGTGGACCTGGGTCCGATCCCGAGCAACTAGGCCCACGCCCAAACCGCCTCAATTCCAAGCAAAACCGACTGGCCATCGACGAAGAGAAGAAAAGATTATGCAATAAATAAATTTAATGTATTTTTTATCAATAAATGTAAAAGAATGGGCAAAAAGCCAATATTGTAAAGACCAAGTGCCCAAATGAAAAGTGTAGAGCCTATATAAGGCTGCCATAATGAGAAATCAATAACAATTATTCTCTGCTAAAATTCAAGGGTTTTGAGCCGTTCTTTATTTCTCGTTTCTCTTCTCTCACGTAGGTTCTTCATCCCCCTCTAAAATCTTTTTTTGAGAAAGCTTTCTTTTGTTCTCTTTATTGCAAATATTTTTTTTAGATTCAAAACCCACATACAAAAAGAAAAGAAAGAAATATTTTTGTTTTCTTCGCCCCTGTTCACAAAAATCTAAAAGTAAAAAAAATAAGGCACAGGAGGATGCTTTTCCAAGGGAACAGAGACTTCGGTATTTTTAGATCCAAATCTAAAGTCTTGAATATTCAAGAAAGAATTACTTTTTTAGACCCAATCGAAGACGGTTGAGAGCAACCCCATCAAAGGGAAAGCCTTCAGACTTTTGCCTTTTGCCTTGAGAAAGCCCTCGGGAATGCGGATTTCGATCCGTATTTCTCTTTCGGTGGCTTGGGAATGCAGATTTCTATCCGTATTTTTCTTTGAAATGCGGATCTCGGTTCGTATTTCTCTTTTTAGTAGGTGTGAAGTTTTCTGTACTTCACATTTTCGTAAGATAAATCGACAGGTGTAGCAGTCATGCTGCCGAAATTTCGCCGATATACATATGCACGGTCCCGTTTACGAAGTTGAACACACATATATATAACAAATAAATGGAAGCCGCCTTTGGTACCCCAAATGGGATACCCATCTGTCGGTCACCCCATAAGCGGGGAGGTCCCCGAATAAAAAAAACGGTGCCTTTGGGACCCCCCAGAGGGGAGGGTCCCTGAGTGGGCCTCCTCTGTAACACGGAAGGGGCACGAATTTTCGGGACCCCGGGGGAGGCTCCCGAGACATTTTGGGGAAAATTCCTTAATTAAAAAAGAAAAAATAAAATAAAACCTAAATAAACGGACAGAATAAAATGGAATAAAATGTAAATGAGTAAACAAAGAAATAAAACAAATGAAATGAACACGCATTTTACATTTATTTTCAAATACCCATATCCCACCTTGAGTTCGCATGATTCGCAGTCCTTCAATCCGAGATTCTCTCGCTTCAGAGCGATGGGTAATTAACGTCTTATTTGTTCGAGGCTGCCGAAAATTAGGATCCCCACAATCAATAAACCACAGCCTATCCTAGGCAGGGAAATCTGTATATGCGTGACAAGCGAGCACATTCCTATCTCAATAGAATGACGAAAAACACTCTATAGATTATGGCACGCCCGGTGGACTTATCTCTCCTCCCAGCTCTCGGATCAAACGAACTCAGCCAAGGCATATGTTGCGGTCTTTACGGAACCATGCACGTTCATTCAGATCATCGACTCTCAACAATAATCAACAATGCTGGCGTTTTCGAATGCTTTCTAGTCGCAAGTAACGGATGATGACTAAAATCCGCTCACGGTTCTTCGATTCTACCTTGTGTTCGAATGCCAACAAAGAACCGCTTCACATACCTGCTCCATAAGTTCATGTCTGAAATGACATTAAACTAAAATTTCTCAAACTTTCAAATTACGTCCGAAATGATATTAAACTAATGTATGTTAAATTTTCAGGAAAACAAGTTCAGCTTCCAACGCGACCACAGTTGAATAGACAATCAAGACTACCGCCAACGTGATTCTCCTGTCAAGTCTCATGCAGCAGAGGGCATGACATCCGACCTGATTCAGGCCCTTCATATTCTCTTCAATCTCCATCAGCACCCCTGCCACGGAAACTCCAATGAACCAAATCAATAGACGGCCTGAAAAAAGCCAAACATTATAATTACAAGGATCTCCGAACCAAAGCACAAATCGGTATTTGAGCGGTTTTCTATCTCTTCATCTGGGGAAAATCTATCAACTCATAGGGGGGCAACAAGACGTCTTAGGCCAGCCCAAGCAAGGCCCATGATGACCACAAATACAAGTGTCTTCTCTAGACTGTCTATCGGTCGGCCCAAAACGGCCGCCAAGGGAGCAGATGCCTGCCAAGCCCTTAAAACCGAAGAGTTGAAGCAGAAATGACTCAGATATTTAGCCAATAAAAGGGCTACGGTTCCCGCTAAATTGGAGTTCGTCGGGTTTCAAGAACATAGCTCCCCCACGACAAAAGTCAAATCTGCCGTAAAAATCAACAATTCTTTCGAACCCCTAGGGTCGGCGCAAAAGTATGTTATAGCTGCGCGGATCAAGACGGTAATTCAAAGAGTTTTGCAAAGAGGCGTGTCTAAGCCCCATAATCAAAAGCATAACACAAACTCATCAAGGGCATGCCAAGCTCCACTCGCCGAGCAAAATCAAAAGAAAGAACTCAAACAGAGGGTACCGGCTATATCTAAAACCCCGGTCGCACCGACTACTCTCAGCTCTTATCCTTCCCTGAAAAGAGCAAACTACAGTAATGGTCCAAAGTCCAGCAAATATCTCTGCCAATGATGTAGCAATGAAAGGATACACAATCCACACAGTCTATACATTGGGATCCGAAAGAATAAGTCCTTGACAACCATGATAAAGATATGGTTGCTGTTGCCCAATCCCGGATTGGTTCAGAAGACTTACTTGGGCATATGGACAAAAGGAACCAACAATTCCTAATGAGTCAGACGACAGTGATAGCCCGGTCGCCGTCCACAAAAAGAGGGAACGAGCAATATTCCTAGTTCATAAGCAGCTTCATGACAAGGACAAGGCGTCGACAAGGTCAGATAAAGAATAATTGCAGCGTCGACCCCTGAGTCATTAAACTGGTATCAAAAAAAGAAAAGAAAAGAAAAAAGGGTTAGTCCACAAGCAGAAGCGGCACGAATGAAAACTTGAAAAGGCTTCGTGAGTAAAAACAGCAGGCCTACCCAAGAGCTTGTGAAAACCCGCAAGTGCACAAACTCGTCAAAAATTCCTTTAAAGGTGAATGATAAGTTGCTCCTGGTACCACATTCCAATATAGCGATGCAGACACCAATCAAAATCAAACCCCAAATCTCAAAATCCCCAACAGCGAATGATGGGTCGTCCCTGGTACCATTCCAATGTAGTGATACAGACGACAATCAAGATCCAAACTCGAAACGCTACCAACTGATAAACGGTGAGGGAAGTGGGCCTATGTCACCAATCAACGGGCAATATCTCAAGCGATACTATGCATGAATGCTCCAAATCGAGGATAAGCTAATCCCAGACAGCCTCGCGACGATGCGCCAAAAATGCCAAACAAGAAAATGAAGCCGGAAGATGCCCCCTAAGTCGTTAAACTGGGAAATAAAAAAAGGGTCAGTCCATAAGCAAAAGGGGTACGAATGAAAACCTGCAAATGCTTCATGAGTAAAAACAGCGAGACTACCTACGAGCTTATGAAAACCCGCAAGGACGCAAACTCGTAAAAAAAATTATGTCGTTAAACTGAGAATAGATGGCCCTTAAGTCGTTAAACTGGGAACAAATTAAATTCCTCCACGACGAATGATGAGTCGCTTTTGTTATCACATTCTAGTGTAGCGATACTGACGCCAAACAACAATCCAAATCCCCAAAACCTCTAATGGCAAGTGATGAATTGCTCCTGGCACCCATGTTCCAGTGTTGCTAACACTGATGCCAGCCCGGAATCTAAAATTCCAACTCTACTGAAAAAAGGATCTAAGTCTCACTCGAAGAGTGCGTCAAAGCCCAGAAGGTCCTGCCGAACTAGGCAAAGATCGAACAAATCAAATTAAAGTCCCACCCAGCAGTGCTTTCAAGCTCAAAGGTCCTGCCGCACAGATTGGGACCTCCCAAATCACATCAAGTCAAATCAACTTCAAGTCAAATCAAATTGGGTATCGGACGAGTAACCTCTGAAGCCCATTTTCAGTGGTAGAAATGTTGACTCCGCTCCAAAAACAAATCAAATCAACCAATACAAAAACTACGACCTCTACATCAATAACCGCAACTCTCCGTGTCGGTGACACATCAAACAGTGACTCTCCGTGCCGGTGACACGTCAAACATCGACTCTCCGTCTCAGGTGATACGTCAAACAGCGACTCCATAACGGTGACACGTCAAACAGCGACTCCCGTGCGGTAACACGTCAAACAACGACTCCCCGTGTTGGTGGCACGTCAAACAGCGACTCTCCGTCTCGGTGGCACGTCAATGGTGACTTTGTGCCGGTGACAAGTCAACAACGACTCTCCGCCTCGGTAACACGTCAACAGTGACTCCGTATTGGTGACTCGTCAAAAACGACCTCCACACCAGAAGCATATCAACCAGCGACCTCCACGTCGCAAAAATGGAGCACGTCAACCTATTCACGAAGTAAGATCCATTAATTTCATGCACACGACCTATATATCTGGTGTGCATTTATTGATGGAGGCACTTTGTTGGGGTCAAAAATTACACCCCATTGCCAAAATTAAAAGTCAAAGTCAAGATCAAAAAGTCAAAGTCAACACCCAAGTGGACCCGAGTCTGACTAACCCAGGTCTGATCCCGAGCAACTGAGCCTATGCCCAAACCGCCTCAAGCTCAAGCGAAGCCGACCATCGATGAAGAGAAGAAAAGATTATACAATAAATAAATTTAATGTGTTTTTTATGAATAAATGTAAAGGAATGGGCAAAAACCCAATATTGTAAAGCTCAAGGGCCCAAATGAAAAGTGTAAAGCCTATATAAAGCTACCATGATGAGAAATCAATAACAATTATTCTCTGCTAAAATTCTAGGATTTTGAGCGTCTGTTATTTTTCTTTCTCTGCTTCTCTCAAGCAGGTTCTTCCCACTCTAAAATCTTTTTCTGAGAAAGTTTTCTTTTATTCTCTACTGCAAATATTTTTTCGACTCAAAACTCACACAAAAAGAAAAGAAAAGGGGATTTTTGTTTTCTTCTCTCATGTTCACAAAAATCCAAAAGTAAAAAAAGATAAGGCGAAGGACGCTTTTCCAAGGAAACGAAGACTTCGTTTTTTTAGATCCAAATCTAAAATCTTGAATATTCAAGAAAGATTTATTTTTTAGACCCAATCGAAGACGGTTGAGGGTGACCCCACCAAAGGGAAACCCTTGAGAATGCGGATTTCGATCTATATTTTCCTTTCGGAGGCACGGGCATGCGAATTTCGATCCGTATTACCCTTTTGGTGGCTTGAGAATGCGGATTTCGATCCATATTTCCATTTGAAATGCGGATCTCGGTCCGTATTTCCTTTTTGGTGGGTGCGGAGTTTTCCATATTTCACCTTTTCGTATGATAAATCGACGGGTGTAGCAGTCATGCTGCCGAAATTTCACCGATATATGTGTACGCAGTCCCGTTTACGAAGTTCAACATATATATATATATATATATATATATAACAAATAAATGGAAGCCGCCTTCGGTACCCCAAATGGGATACCCATCTGTCGAGCCCCCCATAAGCGGGGAAGTCCCCGAATCAAAGAAAATGGCGCCTTAGAGACCCCCTAAGGGGAGGGTCCCCGAGTGGACCTCTTCCTATAGCAGAGAGAAGGCCCGAACCTTCTGGACCCAGGGGGAGGCTCCCGAGGGGGCCCCAGAGGAAGGCTCCCAAAGGTTCAGGAGCCTCTCCCCAGGGGAGGCTCTCGAGCCAATTTAAGGAAAATCCCTTAATTAAAAAAAAGAATAAAAATTAATAATAATAAATAAAAGAATAAAATAAAACCTAAATAAACGGACATAATAAAATGGAATAAAATGTAAATGAATAAACAAAGAAATAAAACAAATGAAATGAACAACATTTTACATTTATTTTCAAATATTCATATCCCACGTTGAGTTCGCATGATTCGCACGGCCCTTTAATCGGAGGTTCTCTCGCTGCAGAGCGAGGGGTAATTAACAGCAGTTTTATCCGTGGCTGCCGAAAATTAGGATCCACACAATTAATAAACCTCAGCTTACCCTAGGAAGGGAGAATCTGTATATATCTGACAAGCGAACGGATTCTCATCTCAATAGGATGGCGAAAAACACTCTACATGTATAGATCGCTTCACCATAAACAGTTTGTTCTTATTAAAGTCTTTGCCCTCTTTCTTGCATTATGTTCTTTCATTCAATAAGCTGCTCTCAAGTCCCCAAAAATCATCATCTATAACTAATTAACTACATATGGATTACCCGTCTTGTCTACATTTGATGAGCTTGATTTTAATCAAATTCCAGGATTCGCTCGATTTAAGTGTTTTATTTGGCAAAAGTGAATTCTAGTCTAAGTAGGTTATTGGTTGAGATTTTATACGGATAAATGTATTATTTGTGGAGATTTTATAAAGATAAAATTGCGTTATATGTGCAATAAACAGTTCGTACATAAAGTTAGTTCATTATCTATAATAATCATTTCGAATTCGATGTGGTTAGTTTAGTTTGGTTGAGATTTAATCTTATCGTTTCATCTTATAGTCTCTCATTTAAGGTTACATTACCTAAAGTAAATTACAGTCAATGATGATATGAATAATTGTTTGGATGAAGACTCTTATTCAACTTGAGCAACATAGATAAATGATAATCCCACATAAACATTGATCAAGATGAAGACTTTTGATTCAGAAGAATCATTTACAATCAGTGTTCTACAAAATAGTTTAGACGACAACGTAAAGCGATCCTAAGCCGCTCCGCTTTAACCCTAAACGGTTGCATTTAACGGTCTAAATGCTTTACGCTCTTAGGTGGGCTCTCCCATCAAGATGAGTGCTTAATTGAGCTATAATACAAGTTTTATAGGTCAGGTTTTAGGCTTTTCTAAAAATTACCTAACCCAAAACCCTTTCGAAATAACGATACAGTCTCGATTATTTTCATATCACACGAACGAACGAACCCTAAAGTATTCTCGTCAACGCTTTTTTCTCATCGCTCTCCTCTAAAGTCTCTAAGGGATCACAACAAAAACCCTAAGTTATGTTGTCCAGATCATTTTGTTCTTCTCATGTCTCTCTTCTATTTTTATTTTTCATCTTACGACATGTAATTTGTAATCTGAAAATTCGGTTAGAAATTTATTATTTATCATTATATTTTATATAATGTCATGTATTATAATTTTTTAATACTATGTACTCCATTTGATATGAAATTGTTATATAAATGTATATTTTCTAGTTATACATTTTCTAGAATTTTTCTATGATTTTTGTTATTTTATGTATATATGAAATATAATTTTAATGAAAATCAAAAACTTGCCTAGACGCTAGATGGTACCCCAATCCAGCTGCTCTTACAGCTTTTTACAACCTTAGCACATTGTCACATTGCAATTTGATAAAGCAAAATTACATTAAGAAGAAAGAACACGATTTATTCCAAACCTCAAGGTCATAACATGAATTCATTTCTTCATTCAGTTCTTTAAGGGTCATCTCTTCTAGTAAATCGATTATAATATCCTTTTCAACTGCCTACATCCATGTCATGTCTAATCCACTAGTCCTCTCCAATAATTGAAATTATACGCCTAATTAGCACACCCAATGCCCTACATACACTTGCGCATGCACGTGTTTCTTATCTCTTAGAGTACTTTTGCTCATCTATCGAATCTCATTATTCGGGCATGCATCTTAATGCCCCGACATTCTAATAATAATATTATCGGTCTTATGGTCCTATATAGAGATTATTCTTCGAGTTCATGAGTATTCAAAGATATTTTAATAATCCAGAACCATTCACTACTTTAAATCCATTTTAATATTATGAACCTCATTCTCTTCGTTCCCACTATCCTGATGATGATTGATACTGATTAACAAAATGGATACTCCGATTTATTTGTTGGCCATCCAATTGCATTATAAGCAAATTTATTTCTCATGATTTTGATAAATCTAAATTATACATATCCTTTTTTCAACACGATCGTTATTATTTCCTTTTTTTATTCTAAAGCTTCTTCTTTCTCTTTCTACTTTGAAGAATATTCATTGTTTAGACTTATTAACTAAAAAAGCATCAACCCACAGCATGCATATAGGACATATGCCTGGTAAGTTTATGCATAAAGATAATGTGAACCTCTGGTGTATGCGGATTCTGATAAGTAGACTTTGTCTACTCTACTCAATTTCCACCATCGACCGTAGTAATAGCAACATCATGAATATATTTAATCATACAAGAAAGCAATTGTATCATAGATTCATATTACAATTTCCTAAAGCAGCATCCTCATTTATATTAATTTCATTACTTGACCTATGGAGGCAATAAATGGTATAAAGGATGTAAGTGTTTCCTGTAAACTAATGCTTATAGGAGTCTATCCCAAGAAAGAAAAAAAACAGTTTGTTTCTCTCTTGGTTCTCTGTCTATTGAGCTGAAAATATATCCCTGTATACAAGATATATAATCTTTGCCATCCTATATTTTTCTCCCTTGTCTAGGATAATTTCAAAGGATGCCAACTCGTTATATTAGGAATCCCCAAGCGTATACATAGTTCGATGTTCATGAGTTTTTTCGCCATTTAGAAATTAAGAGTGTTAAAGTCACGTGAAGAACCAGGCATTGAACTTTGTCAAATATTTCCGACAGAAACCAACATGTTTCCATGTTTTTAAGGTTGTATCAATGTAGTGATATCAGAAGGCATGTGCCATATCACTACATTGTTATAACCTTAGAAAAGGCTTACTTCATGATTAATGACGACAAAGACCAATTTAAGAAAAAAGCAAAGCAATAACAACAATTTGTTGATCCTAAACAGATGAAACAACTTTACGAATATTACCTTGTAATTACCAAAAACATGATCAGTTTATTATGAAGAAAACTTGAACACTGACTCTTTATAAAAAGTATCCAATGGAAAAGAGGATGCAGCTTTAACTCTCCTGTACTCAACAAAGGAAATATAGTAATTCCAGCGGTATATGGAGAATTTACTAATATATAGCACAATATCAGCAATGCATGATATCTTTAAACCTCTCATCAAGAGTAATTAGATGTCTCCGAAGATAATAAATTGCTGAAGAATAAAACCTCTTAGCAGCAAATGCCAGGATTCTCTGGCAAGAGCGGCCTTCTTCATCTACTCCATTTATATTGTTAATTAGCTCCATTGAATTATCATTCTGGCTGATATATTGCTGTTGTGAGCTACCTTGACTGACAAAAAATGGGGGAATTGTGTAAGAGCTTCCACAGAAAGTAAGACACCAAAGATTTCTTTCAATCAAATGATAGTCAAAGCAACAACCTGTATATAAAAATTTCATAACAAGGAATAAAGAAAATGGTATATTAACACAACTTTGACTCATGTATACAGTTGGAACAATGAAAAGAAAATTAAGAATTCAAGCAATTGTTAAACTAGATAACTACTGCAGAAGTTGATCAGTAGTGATTGAACAGGAATTCTCCTAACAATGTATGAGGAACCTTAAGATGATTTTTTGAATTGGTTTAACTTTTAAGACAAGAAGATTTGATAGACATAATGCTTGATAGTTGGTTTTCAGGAGGAAAAAAATAGATCAAAATATAAGGAAAACTTAAGGAGAAGAAGAGGAATGGCGCTAGATAAACAATGGGAGGATCTCAACAAAAATTTCATTCATTCTCATCATAAAGCTGCTAATAGTAGCACCATTTGTGTCTTTTAATAGGCTTTACAGAACAATAATGTCAAAGGCTAAATAAGAAACACAAATCAAAAGCTTATTTCTGATGCAGTTATTGTTTCTGTGAATTGTAAGTACTACAGTAGCCACCATATATTAGCCTTCCACTTTATTGGATCAGATGTATATTCTTAAACTACTACTCAATTGCAAAACTACTCCAATGTACTCTGACCTAACTGGAAACTGAAAAGGATTAGATTTTTAAACTCATTTTCCTTTGGCCAGCTTCTTACATTAATCATTTGTGTTGGAAATGGCCTTTTCTCAAGCCCTAGCACCTTCACTCAAATTGAACGCGCTGAAATGCTTGATTGCACTGCATAGTATACTATGTACACAAGTGGGTTCCTTAGTGTAATGTGGTAAGCAATTTAAAGTGACTTATTTATATTCATCATATGTCAAGCAAAATACCAATATAAGTAAGGTCTTCGAAGCAATTTTTTCCCCTCACACATCCTCGTCGTGCATATGCATAGGGCCGGTTGCTAGTTTCTAAGAAGATCTAAAAGCAAATAAATTTTAACAATGCAAACTCAGTGAAGGGACATTCAACCTAAAACCTGCTCCATTCAAGTTGATCTACATAATTTAGAATGCCTAGAATTAAAATTCAAGTAAATTTCAGTTAAATTGCCTATATATCATGTAGCAAAAAAGTTTAACATTACAAAAAACAAATTTAAAACTTTTACTCCGTATAGATCTCGATCACCAAATTTTTTATTAAAAAAATTTGCAGCTATAAAGCAACGAACCTAAGAGAAGAGCTCTCGTCGTTCCTGTTCGCTTCGGATGCAACGGATCCGGATCCATTTTCATCCCCCTTCAACTCCTTCAACAGCTCCCTCATCGTGAAAGTACGGCTCCCCTCGCCCTTTAGCTCCTCGGAATTGACCCCTGCGGCGTCCTCATAGAATCCAATCGCGCTCTGTTTCGGATCGATCGCTGGATCTGATCCGTTTTGGAGTGGAGAGTCGATGCCATTCTTCGGATCAATCTCCTCCATGAGTGAAGATTAGGGTTTTGGTTTCAGATTTGATAGAACAGTGATGATTAGATCTGATCGTTGGACGAAGAAGAAGAAGAAGAAGAAAAACAGAGAAAGATGAGTTAGAGCTGTGAAGCGATCACTCGGACTCGGGAACTGTTTGCTTGCAGTATTAGGATAGAATTTGGCAATATTTGGATTCTTCAATTCAAAAAGGAGTTTGTATTCTTAAATTCTTTATTTGGTTGTTGATGATGCTCGATATTGGTGATCTCCCAAATCAGAACATGTGGCAGATGACGTGTTCCAAAACATGCAAGAAAGGAACTACAGTGGCCGACCAGGCCGCACCTGTGCTCGTCCTACCGAGCAAACGCTGCCTCACCTCCGAGCCCCCTGCATAACCGGCCATCCCGGCCTCACGGCTCGTCTCCGGACTACCGCAGAACCAAGATACCTCGGCTCTCCCGCTCGTCTGCGAGCTCTCCCGCCGAGGTTATCTTCCTCGATCTCATCGACCAATCAACGGCACCGCTTGCAGGCGTAACCGCCATCCCGCGAATCTCGCCATGTGCGAGATCTTCGCCAGCCGCATCCCACGTTCCACGCCACCGCGATCCCCCATTAACGAGCATGCCCCGCCATTAATGGGAGGTCTCGCTCATCACGCGGGCGTGACGTCGGGAGCGTAACGGCCGGCATGATTCTCGCGCCTGCCCTGCCTGCTGCCACCGCTATATGAACCCCTTCTTCAGACGGTTCAAGTAAGCCATTTTGACTCCACTAAGCCGTTACTCTGCTCGGATCTCTAGTCTAACTTGACCGTCGGAGGGTCCTCGGTGGTACAACCACCCTGGGACTTCCTTGCAGGTAGCTCGGCAACCTCAAACTCAAACCCATTAAGATCCACACACTCCAGGAGCAACAGCCTCCAGATCTAATCTCAGCCACCCATCGCCGCCATCGGCAGATCAACGGAAGGCAACATCTGAAGGAGATCTACGACCCCTGTCAGTTGTTTTGGATTTGCTCCATTATTTTGGATTCTTGAATCCAAAATAAACTATCGATTTCTATGGATTTGGCACTGTTCATATGGGTCCCACGTACTTTATATCATTAAAAATCCCCCTCCATCTATCTCTCTGTAGTCCTCAAATCCAAATCCCAATTGTTTTTTCCCAACCAAACAAAGATTACAAGCATCTACAAATTCAACACTAGAAATTCAATACCAACCAAACACAAATTTAAACGATCCAGATTTTTTCAATTATACTATTTGGGAATCTAAATTTCAAAATCCTGCAACCAAACAGCCTTTGAGAGTGGCTTTTTTAGTTCTTTTTTCTTTTTTCTGTGTTTTTCTGTGTTTTTTTGTTAGGTTAATTGCTAAAGTTTCACCTACTTTGTACTTCTATACCGTATTGATTTTTTCGCTGCACTTGGATACCTTAAAGTACAAATTGTATTGATTTGTTTAACATATGATGGATTTGATGGTCAACTGAAAGGAGCAAAATATTTACGGTTTGTACTTTATAGTGTATAAGTACAACGAAAAAATCAATAAGGTGTATAACTGCAAAGTAGATGAAACATCGAGGGTATTATTTAGCAATTAACCCTTTTTATTGTTTGGGTTAATTATAGGATAATACCCTAATGTTTAACATGTAACACCCTATTGTGTCACATCCCGCTTCCCAAAAGACGGAAGCAGCCATATGACGAGCCTCGCGACGTATTTATTCCGATAAGGTGATTTCTCGAAACAAATACGCTAAGCGTATATAAGTAATATAAAAATGACAAGAAATGACATGACAATGAAAATCCAACTTTATATATTTACATTCCCAACTTTATATAGGTTTAAACTGATACAAGAACAAGAAACAAAAATGAAAGCGCCTAAAAGGTGGCATACTGAAAGTAAAAGTTGAAATGAAATAACTAGAAGTCTGCTTGTGAAACGAACTGGTTATACTCCTTTTCGGTTGATTTCCCTGCCTCAGTCTCTGGATCATCTGACGAACATCTCAAAGAAACAAAAGATTGGTGGAATGCCCTTCAGCGAACTTTCGCTCAGTAAGCCCCCAAAAAGGATTGAAATGTAAATGTGGTAAAAGATAACATGTAAGTGGATTATGAATTCTAACGTGGTTATGTAAATGTGTCAATTAAATCTAACAACTATTTGCACATGGCAAGGTATCATGAGTATATCAATATGTATATAAGCATAGCAATGCAACATGCACATGGCAAACAAATATAGCATGAATGTATAATGTAGGTATAGTGAGCATGTAACAAGTAAAGTGTTGAACATATAATGAATAGCAATGTGTCATAAAGAAGTCACTAAAAATGGTAAACTATTCTAACGTCAATTCAAATATGAATGTCAGCCAATCTCAAGAGTATTCCCGAACTCAAAGGTAGTGTCACGGCCCAAATCAGCATATGACCGGCACTTAGATCACGTGACGTCTAAACATGTCGACGCAACCAAGTAAGCCAAAAACCAAGATCTAAACCTTTTTAACAGAATAAAGAAAATGAAGTTTTAAAAAAATACATCACCATGTTATTATAAGTATTGTTTGTTTTAGAATATGTGTCGAGTGTTTTGAAATAGAGTTTGAAAATGTTTTCGTCATTCAAAATTTCAGTAGCGCCTCCTTTATAATTTTTGATAAAAACAAGTACATAACATATATATAACAGCATCCCCACTTGGGAGCTATCTCAACACCCAACAACGGAATCATAACCATGCAGTTATATACGACGCTCGAAGGCGAAGGATCATAAGAAAATATAAATAACCGCATAGGTAAACTAACTCGTAGACTCTACTCGAGTCCAACCCAAAAGTATATACATAAAACCACAAACTCGATCTAACTCAAAAGAATATACATGTGGTCTGATGGAGTGACACTAGATACAAGATACAATATCAACAAAAGAGACGGTT
Source organism: Agapanthus africanus (assembly GCA_030015575.1). Classification (NCBI taxonomy): domain Eukaryota; kingdom Viridiplantae; phylum Streptophyta; class Magnoliopsida; order Asparagales; family Amaryllidaceae; genus Agapanthus; species Agapanthus africanus. The sequence continues at coordinate 125,900,058 of CM057338.1, forward strand.
ACTATACGTGTAACCTACCTAGCAAAATATGCGATGAATCCCGAGATATGTGTCCGTGATGCCTGTCACGTCCCGAAAGTACGGAATATGACCGGCACTTAAACTATGAACGTCTCGAGGCGTACGTAATCTAAGTAAGCCGAAAACCCAGAAACCCAAACCAAGAAAAGTAGTAGAGTGAAGGAAAACCAATTTAAAACAAGTAGTTTTAATAGCATAAGCCGAATTATGCGGTTTTAAAAAAACATCAAATATTTCCCGAAAATTTCGGCAGAGTCTCCTTTGTAAATACTGGCCCCCAAACGGGATACAACAAGAATAGTATACGAAATCAATAAAAAGGCATCCTCAAGCGGGAGCTAGCTTTTCGTCAATCGACGGCCACAACCACACAAGCAATATAATATACAACGCCAACGGCGAGGATCAAAATTCAAAAGGAAACTCAAAACCACAAGAAAACCACAGAAATATAACGCTCGACTCTAAGGTCGAAGGAATAACATCACTGGTCTCTATCTCAAATAAATACATGTATGGTTGATGGAACTTCTAGATACAACAGAATAATAATATACAAAATATATAATGGGGGTACGATACAAGTAAACCCACCTACTAGCAAATCACCCGAAGGAAACTATGCCCGCAGGCCGTAATGAAACCTGTACGGCAAACCTGCAAGAAACTGGGGCACAACGGGGGTGAGTTGCCAACTCGTGAATAGAAAAACATCTACGAAAAGAAATCGCATAAATAATGCAATCCTAGGTCAATGATCATAATATATCCTCAAATAAAACCAGTAGTCTATAACAATGACTAGGGTAAATATCTAATCCGAGTGTAATCTCATGTGCCCGTGTCAGTGCCTCAGGTAGCAATATATCATATGGATGATGTATGAATGCATGGAACAGAATGCATGTACTGAAGAAAACTGCTTTCATAAACCAGTGAGATTTCTGTATTTTAAAAGTGAGGTACCATAAATGAAATCAGCATAAAACAGTGCCCAGTATCGACACAAAACAAGTGTCCAAATATCTCGATACCTCTGTATCACAATCTCTGTACCTCAATATCTCAAAATCTCAATATCTCAATCACAATATCTAGAGCGCCGTCAATCCAGACCGGCCCCTACCATCCATCCCAAGACCACGATGGTATCCTCCGGATATCCGACGCGTCGGGTAAAATCACCGGTAGGTAGTCTCCCCCTGCCAGGCTTATCGTCATCACCACGAGCTTCTTGCCCCGGGGTACCTTACCGGGCCCACCATGTACCCGAAACGGTTCATCCATCTCCTCGAATCGGGTCTCGAAATCCATCAACAAACTCATGGTGGACGACTCATACATCATGGGAAAACCGTATTTTTTTTATATTTAAAAAGAGAGAAAGCAGTTTATATATGTTTTGCGGTTTTCCTCCAAATCCAGAAAATATCATGGAAATCCGAATCATCAAAAGCATGTAAAACCATGAATATAAGCATGAGCATCCATGAATACGGTATATAATGAATAACAGTATGTACGAAGTGACAAGTAACAACTAAAATGTTTAAACTAGCATATAATGCAAGCAACTAATCATCATGTCAAAACTACTAGTTAACAAGCTACATTAGGCGATAATATTTTCTAAGGTGTGCGTGACATGGCAATTACCGATGAAGATGTGTGTGAGCCGGCAAGCAAGTGTACGTGGTACATACGCATCATCGGTAATGGTGCTGGTGTCCTAACAGTATGATATCAACAATGCAATAAGAAATAACAATGTAAGTATGTGATGCGGAGCGAGCAACCAAAATGAGCGGGAGCTAAATATTAAACAATGGTGCCATTTGAAATAACACGAATCGTGGGGTTTTGAAAATAGGGCTACGGTAGTTTTAAGAAAGGATACGTCTTTTGAAATATCCGTAGATCCCTCGACCTGTCTTTTAAAATACCCACGATCCGCTAGTTTTGAAATAGGTAGGAGTCTAATCTAATCTAACAACTACACTAAACTATACGACTGAACTAACAAGCTGAACTACAGGCAAGGAAACCGCCTATCAACTGAGTCGATACATATACATACCTATATATGTATAGTCGGTGATGCCGCCTCAATAATATCATATCCGATACCGTATCTATAATCAGACATCCCAAGTCAAGAGTGCGGATCAATCATCAATATAAAGCTCGTACGTAGATCCGTCGTACGGCATCCCCAAATCTGGGTACGGGTCAATATCACATCATCATACTATTCATCTGGTATCCTCTTTATCAAATATCATAGTCTAGGGTACTGACCTATGTCTAGTACAATACTAATATCATCAACACATATCATCATCAAGGGGTATACATCGCCCAATACAGCCTAGGATCAATATCCTAGCATACCATATCTCATATCCCGATCACATGTCGACCATTAATTAATAACACTTTTCACCCGTATCGTCGTCCCAAAATCCGCTATAACACCAGGACGTACCTCAAGTACGAATCCTGCCATATCACCGATATCACAACCTCAACACAAATCTCATCGACTCAGCTCAATCCCAAGTATCATCCTCAAATCCGTATGTGAACACATAGTCCCATACTCATGTGAACACATAACTATAAAGAATCCCATGAGCACATATAAATAGGAATGTATGCAAGTATGTATGTGTGTATGTGTAGTGCAACACTACCCTAGGGTTCGCAACACTAAAATAATCCAACACCCCAATATCCATCCTAAACATCGTTATTAATCCCAAATAACATATAATAATTGTTGGTGTGTATACGCATCCGTACACACCACCACAGACTGCGGGGGTGCTATACGCCATCCACCCGACTTCTCCCCGTAGATATAAATCTACTCACCTGGTCCTCACTCGCCGGTGCCGACGTTGCCACGCGCTTGCTTGTCGTCTCGAAGTCCACATGGGGTACCTACATATCATAACGCACCGTATCGCGTTAAAATCCGACTCATGACCAAAACAACACGTGAATCCCATATAGGTCAAAACCTATGGTTGCTTTCACAAATCAACCCAAAAACCCTCGACGTCGGCGTACAAACGCCAAACCATCGAGAAAAACTCAAACGTATCAATCGTGGTTTCACAACACCTTAAATATATATATTAAAAAAGTTAAAATCACCAAAACTTCAAATTCGCTTTAAAGCTATTTTTCCGAAAACCTAATAAGCAAGAATTATCCGCTTTAATACAACATCTTGATGTTTAAACGAATCTAGCGGCCACAATATTCACTAAATATCATAACAAGGTCATATAAACCATTCCTATAATTTATTCTCATCAATTTCCATAAATTCCAAAATTCTAGTTTACAATATACCCAAATTTAACAATTTTATAGCAAAAATGCACAAACAACAATTTAGCTTGGATTTTCATGAACTAAAGTATTAAACTATATTTTATAATGTTAATGAAGTCATGAAAAACCTAATCACATTTTTAAACCCAATATTTAAACAATTTTTTTAAAACCTAGTTAGCAATTTAACAAAATTATCACCATTTTAATTTAACAAATTAGCAAGTAGCAACCAACTTAGATTTTGCATATAATTACATGTTAATCTCCTCATTACAATCATAAACTAATGATAAAAACCCTAATTAAATTCAAACCCAAATCTTGAATTTCCTAAAGTTGCAATAAAACCCAATTAAATATCAAATTTGTTAACATAGAAGCAATTAAACAACAATATATGAATAAGGTTTAAATTATACCTCATGATCATGGATCAATCATGAAATCTAGCCTCTCAAAATGCTCTCTTTTCACCACAATCCATGCTAGATAGGCAAATGGGAAATGGGTAGGAGTTGGATTTTGATTTTGTTTGGATTTTTGAGGTATTTTGATGAATTTTTGATGGAAAAAGAAGTGGGATTTTGGGAGGGGCTGATGCAGTTTTTGGGGAGAGGGGAGGCTCGGCTATGAGCAGGAGGGGTGTGTGAGTGTGGGGGGGAAGAGAAATTTCCAAGTCAAAGCCCATACTTAACATATAAAAGCACATGTTTCATTGTTTATTATTATTTCCTTTATTCCTTTCTTATCTCAAACTTGTGAGGCATGAAATGGGGGGAAATTCCTGCAGTTTCAGCCAAGTGGGGATTTGGGTTTGTGTGGTTGTGTGTGTGTGAAGCAATGAACACCAAACACCAATTCAATATGCACCAAAACCCTTTTATTTTCACAAAATAAGCATTTTTCTTCAATATTTTCTAAACCGTTTTGGCAAACGATTTTGTTTCAAAAATCACAAGATAAAATTTTATTTAAAGTTTTATGATGTACAAAATTTGTTTCAACTCATTCCAATTTGTAATTTTCCCTAATTAAATGTATTATTGACGGCTTAAAATAATAATAAAATAAATTTTTTTTCAGAAAATTTGAAATTTCACCAGTGGCTCAATAAACACCAAATACTAGCAATTACATAGCTAGAATATGTATATTTAATTTTTATAATAAGATATTTATATTTTGACTTTTTATAGAAAACCCCCCTTATTTTACCGTATTTTCGAAATTTCACCGAAACGATTTTCAAAACGTTACAATGCCGCTAAGCGTCTATGTGTCTGTCCTGCAAGGAGCTAAGGCACAACGAGGGTGAATTGCCAACTCGGTGAATAGAAGTATACATCACAAGATATAATATGACATGTATAATAATGAATGCAAGTACCATATGATTGAAATCTCATAAGAATAATATCCATCATCATCAAATCCTCATAAAACTCGTGTCCATCATCGACACAAAATCTGAATATCGTAGGTACCGTCCAACCGATCGACTCTCTCATGATATCCACTCAGCCACGGTCGGAATCCTCCGGATATCCGCCGCGCTCCAATGTTACCTCCGGTATCGATCATCCACGCTAGGCTCCCCATACCTCCCTACGGTCTTCCTGCCCCTCGAAGTCATACCGGGTCCACCATGTATCCAAAATTGGTTAACCCCTTTCTCGATTCGAATATCTCATCATGAAAACCAAAACTCGTGGTGGACACCAACTCATCATATCACGAGAAAAACGTACTTTTGAAAACAGAATCCGTTTTATAAAAGATACCCGCGGTTTCTCAAATCCATAGAAATATCATTTCTATGATATCAACAATGAACAGTTCAGTCTTGCAACAGTAGGCAACTACAACACATGAATATATTTGACAATAATATTCAAACATCAAAATTATGGTACACAATTATTTCGACTAGTATGTATGTCGTTAAAATACTAATAGCATAACAGTTTCTAAATGTCATGGTAGTACCAATGATGTGTAGTGTAGTATATGTGTACGTGATTGTGCAACATGGCAATCGTTGGTATTTGTGCTTGTGTTCTATTCAATATATTTATTCTAGCAAGTATGATATACAATAAGGATGGCATGGTACTAAATGTAATGCATATGACATAAAATATGGTTACGTATCGCTAATAGTGTTTAGAAACCGATACGGAATTTTTATAGAATTTCTGGTAGTCGGAGGTGCTATACGCCTTCCACCTGAGTTCCAACTTGTAAATGCCCCCTACTCACATAATATCAGCACGTACTAGACGAAACTCGTGAATGCCTTGCCCTTCCTCATCGTATCGGATGTCTTTGTGGCCGAGCCTATATATTAACCCAAGCCTATATATATAAGAATCGAAACGCAAACGTTGCTACACTTTTAATATAAAAAGACCAGAACGTACGATCAAAGTATTTTAACGTGTGTTATTAGTATCGAACTACCCCCGGGTGATAAGGAAAATCAAAACTTAAGTTTTTAAAACGTAAAATATTGAACTTTTATAGGATATTTGTTTCAGATTTTGATACAAGTGACCCGAGACAAAATATAGTATACAGTAGTCTAGTTAAGATATCATGAAGATACTGTAAAAATTCCACACCCTAACTCAAAACCACATCCGCAATTTGAGGCCAAACGCAATAAATTTGTGCCAAAGTGGGTCCAAATGGGCACGAGCTTGGGGTGTGGTCTCTAATTGTTCTCACCATCTCAGAAAATTCTCAAAATATTTTTCAGAGTTCATTAGTTATAGCGGATTCCTATTGAATATCACAAAACTTACAAAACTTATCTTTTTCTGATGTTCTACTAAACATTGAAACTTAGACACTTCACAAACTTGTAAAAAATGAGTTTTTTTACCTAATCAAAGAGATGTTGCAGAGCTTCCAAGCTTATGGGTGCAAACTTAGTTCATCATGAATTTGATACCAGCTTTAGCTTGAGTTTTTTAAGAAAACTTTATGAAGAACTCACTTTCCCTTGAGCTAGGTGATGAACTAAAGAATGTTTTTGTGTGTTGAAGGTTGAGGAAGAAATTAGTTCGGTTTAGAATGATTTAGCTATTAAAATTATGATAAAAAGTGAAGGAGGATGTGTGTAGGGTGAGCATAAGGTGGAGAGATGAGAGGGTGTACGGTGGTGTGGTGTGTATGTGTGTGTTTAATCTCTGAACATATAACATTTCTCTCATATAATTAAAAACCTTTTTGCAAATAGAAATCTTTGATAAATGGTTACCACTACGCTTAACTACCATAATTTTTAATAAACCCTTTTTTATCATTATATAAAATTCTGTCACTATTTAAAATTCTAAAATAACATTTAAAATTTTTCTGAAATGTTATAATATCCCCTCCTTAAGAAAATTCGGACCCTGAATTTAAAATCTAACTATGCGTACTTTCGAAGAGATAAGGAAATTTCTTCCTTATCTCCACCTCGACTTCCCAGGTGACCTTTTCACTATACGGTCCACGCCATAAAACCTTAATAGAAGGGAGTACCCTAGATCTCAGCTTCTTCACCTGCCGGTCAAGAATGGTCACCGGCTGCTCAGTGTAAGATAAATTACGCTCTAACTGTATAGTCTGATACTGAATAGCATGAAAAGGATCATGAAAGTACTTGCGAAGTATGGACACATGGAACATAGGGTGCACATCTGGAAAGCTGGGCGAAAGCGCTAACCGATACGCTACGACACCCACTCTTTTTAGAATCTCGAAGGGTCCAATATATCTGGGACTGAGCTTTCCCTTTTCCCCAAATCGCATCACACCCTTCATCGGAGAAACCCAGAGAAACACATGGTCACACTCAGCAAACTCAAGTCTATGGTGACGACGATCAGCATAAGATTTCTGCTTGCTTTGGGCGGTCCTCATCCTATCATGAATCAACTGGATCTTCTCGGTAGCCTCCTGAACAAACTGAGGTCCTAAGAGGCCGCTCTCGCTAAGCCCGGTCCAACAAACCGGCGATCAGCACTTTCTCCCATAGAACGCCTCGAAAGGTGTCATCTGAATCGTCCCCTGAAAACTATTATTATAGGAGAACTCAATCAAGGGCAAGTGACAATCCCAACTGCCATCTAAATCTAGCGTACATGCTCAGAGCACATCCTCAAGAGTCTGAATAGTATGCTCTGACTGGCCATCGGTTTGTGGGTGGAAGGCAGTACTGAAACGCAAGCGAGCGCCTAAAACATCTTGAACCTTCTGTGAGAGACGACGGGTAAACTGTATGCCTCGATCAGAAACTATACAGGTCAAAACGCCGTGCAACCGCACAATTTCATCAATGTATAACAGGGCATACTGAGTATATCCGAAAGAAGGAAGTGAGCCGCTTTCGTCAACCGATCCATAATCACCCAGATGGAGTCATACCCTCTACTGGACCTAGGTAGACCCACAATGAAATCTATGGAGATCTGCTCCTATTTCCACTCCGGAATAGGTAAAGGTTGCAACTCTCCTATTGGCCTCCAGTGCTCGGCCTTGATTTGCTGTCAAGTCAGGCATCTCGAAACGAAATCAGACACATCTCGTTTCATCCCTTCCCACCAGTACACGTCTCGCAAATCGTGATATATCTTGGTAGACCCCGGATGAACATGTTGGATATGGTGCCCTCAAGTCAATTATTGTAATCACAGGCACACGATTGTGATGATTGAGAGATGACACATACAGGTAGAACAGTCTTACTCAAAATGATAGTATGCTATCCAGTTTGTCTTATCATCATGTACATGCATTATGTGGTATTACAGATCACTATTACATATTGATAGAGCCCATAGGATTCTTTCTTGACTACCAGTATTATGATGGCGATCATATACATGGGAGTTGGGTGGTCTATAAGCACATCCTTAAATGTCCCTAGTCGAGGGAGTATCGATACTCTGGAGTAGACTAGTGTAAACTTTTTGAGATCCCGACGAGGGGCGATGGCCGTTCTCACAAGCCATTGGTGTCAGTTAGTCACCTAAGATAGTATACATGTGCTCATTAGGTTATGAGTTATACTGGACGGACTCACCGGGAACATGCTTGATGGTATTATACTTATTGTCAGATAGAAGTTCTCATGTGACATGAGTATATGTTAGTCTGTCGACCTAAGATCACCATTTGTCTCGTGTGAGTTCCCACTGTTCTTTGATTACTACACTACCATGGCTCAAAGGAGTCGTGCAAACAGGTTTTAGTTGGGTACAGTCCCGATCCACATAGAGATAATGAGCGGATCGTCGGGGATTCGTCTCTTCTAGTATTGGGGGTTGATGTCGCGCTGTGCACGGGTGGCCATCACTAGAAATCCTTGGCAAGGTAGAAGAGAATTACTGATTTGGATCAGTAGTTTCTCAGTGGGTGATGGGCTTCACACCGACACGAAATATCGTGTTATTAAGGGTCTGACGTTATCCACCCCCCAGACTCGATATGCGATACTCTTAGACGAACAGACCAGACTGTATGGAGATTGTCACAGATGGGCTCAGTAGAGGTTCAGATGAGTTTGCTCGTCGGCCTTCCTTTCGCTCAATATCTGTGTAGCCATTACGTACAGCTAGTGCCGCTGACGTGCTTGTGGTTAAACTCACTGCCAGCGTATTGACGAGTCTTCAGAGTCCCACACAGAGGGTTTTCCTGGTTCAAGCGAAATGATGTAGTAGCCGTATTTTGATACGTGCAGGGTTCCAATCTAATGATTGTACTAGTTACCCGGACTTTCGATCGGACGGTTGATAATACTGGCTGGCTCAGGATTGAGATTATTAAATCTGGTATTAATTTAATAATTTACGTATATATATTTTGATATGTATATTCTAGTATTATGTTCTTTGTGTTATTCTATCTCTTTGGCTATTCATATTTTGGTATGAATACGGGTATATATATACAGTTGAGTGTAATCTGTATTTATACGCAAAATATTCTAGAAGGTGGATACATCATTTTAATTTATCCATTTATTAAATTAAATGGAAATGAGGTGTAAAGGTAAAGAAGAGATAATGGTAAGAACCATGCTTGAATAGTGTTGACAAATAAATTGTTAATTCATTTGTGCAAATTATTCAAGTATGGTTGATATATTATATTTGAAAATTGAGTTTTATAAAACCATGCTTGATGTTTTTCTCTCTCAAGAGTTTTCTCACTTTGTTTTTTTTTCATTCGAGCTTTTGCATGGTTGGATACTCACCATTTTGCTTCCTCTCTCTTCACTATCTTTCTTGAGCTCATCCTCCTTCTTCTTCATCTTCTATCCTACCATCTCATGTGTTGAAAATTAAGGATAGAAGAGAGATAGATACACACTTAGAGCAACTCACTACATCCCGAGACACTCTAAATTCGCAACCTAGAGTCTCTAGTTGCTTCACTAGATTCTTAGTGTGGAGGTTGAGCCATGAGCTACATCCCTCGGGTGGATCATCTTTAACGGAGAAAGATCGGCGGCCAAGCTCGATCGAGAAGACCTCAAGGAGCCAAAGAAGAGGGTAGAAGACCGAAAGACATGAATCATTCGGTATAACACTTCTATCTTTTGTAGCTAGTTTTAGGTTTATGGTTCGATTCTAGGACGTGTTTTTTAGCGCCAACATTTTAAACACCATTTTTGTTCTGCATCGGCCATGGTAGATGGTCAGGGCGCTAGCAAACCCCAACATGGTATTAGAGCCACCCCATAAACCTTTACTAGCTAGTTTACACAAGTTTAAAGTATCGATCGACGAAATTTTCTGAATCGTGTTTCCATTTTTTATGCCCGCTGCCGATTTTAAAAGTTGTTCAAAAAATATTTCAGATTGCCTTAAAAATACGTGCAGGCATTTTTAGAGCACCTCAAGAAATTTGGGCACATAATCCCAATATATTGCCGCGGAACTGCCGCCTAACATGCTTGTTGGACGCGGTTCCGCGGTCGATATATGGCCGTTGTGCTCTAAAATTCTTCTGGCACTCTATAATATGGAAATATGATTTTTGGGATGTATGTTTTTAGCGTAGATTTGTTTGAGTGCTAGTTTACATTTGGGGCCAATGTGGAAAAGTTTTTGTCGATAAAAATTTTAGATACATGTTTATCAATACATATGTTAATATCTGCGACCATGAATATCTGCGACCGTGAATATCATTGAGCGGTACAACCCGACTAGTTGCTATATGTTCAACTAGACGGGTTTGCGAACATGATATTCACGTTGGTGTTCTGTGTTGTGCTGATTATTGTGGATGGAATTTCATGTTGGATAGCCTATAGTGCAATGGTAGTAGTACAGCTCAGATTCATTTGTATATTTAGTATTGCGGGGTGAGCGTTCGACATGTGGACAGCTGTTAAGTTGATAAAACTGCACATTTGTTATTACATTTTTCCTACCATTTTCATATTTAAAAAGGTCTTTATTATAATATATCATACATATGAGGGTTTATGTGTAAAAATACTATTTTCCATGTGTTGATATATTATAATTAGCATTTGGTAGGAAAATGTATGCAAATAATATCATTGACCAAATCCTAATAGAACAAAGTCTACTAAATATTATTTAAGTTGTTGTGCAGAATTTTTCAAGCCTGAAATCAAGGAAATCAAGTTGTTAAAGAAAACTTGCCTAATTAAGAAAGCAAAACTTGGAGACTAAGTCTGGCAGCAACCACTAGAAGATTTCCATGATACAAAGGTTCCAAGGATCGCCAAATGTCACAAGGACAGAGCCCCTGAAGTTTGATGAAGGGCCGAGATCATATGACCGCGGATCCGCGGCCATACCCCCCTTGGGCCGCGGATCCAAGGCATGATAGAGGATTTAGATGCTGCAAAATTTTGGGGAAAATCTTTACTGTTAACTTCCATATTTGGAAGCTAGACTTCTGCCTTTGGGACTATAAATAAAGACCGAGAGCCTCTTGGAAAAATTATCAAGTCGACGCGATCACGAAGTCCAAGACGGCTCACGCATCCAGGCTGATCATCAACTGTTCGTCTACCTCCTTGGAAGAGATCGAGAAGTAAGCTAGTCTTTGTAATTATTTTCTAAGGATCAAAGTGTAAAGAATTTTGTTGATTAATAAAGGTAGTTCTTTTTCTTATTCTATTTCTTCGTAGTTTAATTATGCATTTTCTCTCCATCTTATTTTCTCCCAACATGCGCGAGTAATTCTCCGCTTGTTAGGGTTCGTAAGATTAGGGTAGGCTAATGGATGATGAACATCTCCAAACTCTTTTTAAGTCCTATAAAGTTTATAAACTTTATCAAAAGAATTATTAACATCCTAATCGGGCGCGCTAACAATTCATTGTTAGTCCCGACCGCGATTAGAGATTAGATTAATGATTGTTTTGGTAAAGGCTAGATATGAACGGAGTTCCGTGTCGAGATAGGGGTTAAGAGTGGGATTCCTTTTCCCTCCAGAAACCCTAATCTACACGCATCACCGTCGTTCTAGTTTTAAATCTATTAAAAGATAAAAAGGGTAACTTTTAATTAATCATCCATAACTACTAAATCCTAACGAACCCTACAAGCCCTCTTATTATATTAGCTACATCCCTAAAATAATCTAGATCTATATATTTTGCATTCTTGCTTAACGTAGATCTAGAAACCATTCTACAACATTCTTATTTCTTCCTCCTTTCTCAACACATCTAAAGTAAGAGTAAAAGATTCAACGTTTCCCTGAGGACGACCCGTACTCATCTCGGTCTAGCTACGCGCGACACCGTTCTGATTGCGGTTAACTACAAACACTCTTTCGAACCAATCAAATGGCGCCGTTGCCGGGGATACGTGCGTAATTTTTTTATTCTTACTATTTATGTTGAATTCTTAGACGATTCATATCATTATTAAAACAAAACTGCAAATTGCATATTTAACGATTTGTGTGTGAATTTTGCGAGGGAATCTGGAGTCACGGACTTGAGAAAACAGGAGATCTAGGGTTTCACACTTCTCTGGTATCTTTCTTAACTCCTTCTCTCTTCTCTCAAATCCAATAAAATCTATTTTCTGCAGGATTCTTTGCAAAATAGCGCCGCTCAAAAATCTTTTTGCAAAAGTTTTGTGATTGGTTTTGTTTTGCATATTTTAATACGGACTTTAAGGGGCAAAGACCAAATCCAGATTAGGTGGGGATTTCATCACCCTTCCTAAGCCCCACAAATCACAAACCGAGTATCTGCATTAACCCTACAATAATTTAAAAAATATCTAGACCAGACTCTAAGGACTGTCGCGCTCATTAAAGACAGAGGAAGGTCGTGGATAATCTATCGCTTATCCGCATTACTTTTGTAGTGCCTAGGCAAGTGTGTCCAAGGCGAGTGGTTACTTAATTAGGACCACTACTTTCGTAGTGGAGACCCTCCCACTCACCTGGCACTTACCTGGCTACAAGAGTAGTAAAGAGGCGGTAGAGGATTTATCCTGCGGCTTCTCCTTTGGAAGTCTAGGAGCGGTCTAGAGACTGGACCTAGGTGACCTTAGTTCTAGGGTTGCTTGTGCATTTTAGAGTGATTTGTCTTGAGTCCCACTTTTTTCAAAACAAGCCAATTTTAAATCACACACACGCTGCCACTTGCACTAAACCCGCTTAGTGCATGCTCGGCTGGACAAGTGATCCTAGTGCCCATCTTGTCCGCGTTCCTGCTATCGACACCGAAGTCGGTACTTCTTCATCTTCTTTTCCCCCACAACACACGACCGAGATGGACGGTACTCCATCAGATTATAACACCACGCTGCCACCGCCCGTAGGTGCGCAGAATCCACCGCGCATCTCTCTCCAAGAGAGATGATATCCTATCCGTGGTCCTCTTCCCACTTGTCTATCTCTTCCACCACCTAACGGGGATAATTTCGAAATTAAACCCCACTACATCAATCTGCTGCCCAAATTTCACGGGCTTGAATCGGAAGACGCATACGTTTTCATTACCAAATTCGAAAACGTATGCGCAATGATGGGAACTTCACAATTGACTGTCGATGCTATGCGCTTGCGTCTTCTCCCATTCACACTGTGCGACTTGGCAGAAAAATGGCTTTACAATACTGCCGCACACTCAATCACTAATTGGGATGAATTCATCATAGCATTTCTTAAGAAGTTTTACCCAAACCATAAGACTGCCCGTGTTAGAAGCGAGATCAACCAGTTCACCCAGCTTTCCAATGAACCATTTTGGAAGTGCTTTGAACGTTTCAAGGATCTGCTTGTCCAATGTCCTCATCATGGAATCAATAGATGTGATTTATGTCGGATTATATATGAGGGTATTAATCCAGCGACAAAGCAGATGCTTGAAACAATGTGTCAATGCAATTTCATGTCTAAAGATGACGGTGAAGCATGGAAATATCTGGAAGATCTCGCAGAAAACACTTTGCAGTGGGAAAGCGTAAGACCACCTTCATCTAGGGGAGGTGTTCACCAGCTCGATGTTTCTATCGCAGTAAAAGCCGAAATTGCAGTGATACAGAAGAAACTCGACGCTATTGAGAACAAATTCTCATCATTCTCCCTAAATCAGGTCACGCTTCCTAAGACTGTCTGTGGTTGCTGTTCGGATCCTTCACACTTAACGGAAGAATGTCCTATGAATGCACCATTTCAAGGTCACGAGCAAACTAATGCTGCTTTTCAGCAGCGACCTAGAAACGACCCTTATTCTTCCACGTACAATCAAGGATGGAGGAATCATCCTAACTTTGCTTGGAATCAAAACCAACAAAGCAATTATCAAAGACCTCCTCCACAGCAACCACAACCACAGAATCAGCCCCCCTTTCAGTCACAGAATTTCCAAAATCCGGCCAACATTTCTACACCACAAGTGGCCGGTACTGACAACTCACTTGCACAAACTTTGGATATGTTCATGAAACAATCCATGCAATTGTCGGCTGAGATGAAGTCTTCTATTGATACCATAACGAAAAACTCCGCCTCCCATGGTGAGAGTATTAAATCAATAGAAAACCAAATCGCACAGTTAAACGCCGCAATGAGTGCGAGAGAGAAAGGGAAACTCCCATCTCAACCCATACCTAATCCTGGCCACTCACAAAGTTATAATGTGAGTGATGTTACCACGTTGAGATCGGGAAAAGTGCTGAATAATCGAGTGGGTGAGCAATGTGATATAGTGACACCAATGATACCCCAGCTTCTTCTTCTTCCCCTAGTTCGTCTAATCTCCCACCTTCACCCGAGCCTATTCTCCATTTTCCCTAAGGCTCGAACATTTCGCCGAATCTATCTAAGTCGATTCCCACTCCAATTTTGGGATCGAATCCGTCCCCACAGTCTTCTCCACAAACGTTGGACCCAAAACTTATTGATCAAGTACCTTATCCAAACAGGTTAAGGGGCAACAGACCAAGTCCACAAATGGAGAAGGTTGTGGAAATTTTTAAGCAAGTTAACATAAATATTCCTCTCCTAAATGCTATTCAACAAGTTCCGTCATATGCGAAAATCCTAAAGGACTTGTGCACTAGGAAGAGAAAAGTTCAAGTACCTAAAAAAGTTTTCCTTGTGAGTAATGTGAGCACAGCTTTTACACAATAACTACCCAAGAAATGAAAGAACCCCGGAAGTCCTACAATTTCAATTTCTATTGGGGGTAAAAATATCAATCGTGCTCTACTCGATTTAGGTGCTAGTGTTCACTTGCTTCCGTATTCTGTTTATGAGCAATTAGGGATCAGAGAGTTAAAACCTGCGCATTGCACTCTTCAGATGGCCGATCGATCTATCAACCAACCTAGGGGTGAGCTAGAGGATGTGTTAATTAAAGTAGGGGAATTCATATATCCTGTGGACTTTATCGTTATTGATACACAACCTGTGGCAAACCCACGCAATCAAATCCCAGTGATACTCGGTCGACCCTTTTTGGCCACTTCCAACGCAGTAATCAATTGTAGAAACGGCTCTATGACCCTATCCTTTGGAAAGAAGTCAATTGAGCTTAACATTTACAAGTTGGGAAGTGAACCCTCCGAACCCTATGCTCATGTGTGTTCTGTCGAATTAATGGATGTCGACAGCAGCGAATTTGATCAACCTCATGATACTGACTCTTTTCATATGTTGTTGTTTGACCCAACCATATACTCTTCCACCAAGTTGTCCGGGTCAACATTTAACGCTGATGAGGAACTTTTTATAGAGTCTGACGATCACCCCATTTTTTCCGATGACATCATTCTTAGGGGTATCGACGAAAGCTTTGAGGAAATTTTCGCTGATGAACTCGCATTTTTAAAAGACACGGGTGTTGAAATGAATCAACTCCAAGATGAAGAAATTGGACCTCCACCCCCTCTTTTGGACAATATGATAATGCGAGTAATCCATCATCACTATCACTGTGTCGTCTCTCCAAATTGAGACGCAATCCTTTTCCATTACACCTCTTATCACCTCCCCACTTCTTCACGTCGAAAGGTGACATGTTCTTCCACCAACCTTGGTACTTCATCGATAAAATTTTTGAATGGTTGGTGTTGACCTTCGGTCTTTGCAAAGCTTGGCATTGACCAATAACCTTACCCCCTCGTGTGATTTTAAAAGATTAACATTGTTTAACTCAAGTTTGGGGGGGTATATTTTGGCTCTCGAAAGAAAATGATTTTTACAAAATTGTGAGCCAAAAATAAGTTTGGGGAAGGATTTCACTTGCATATATTCTTGCCCCCATTAATCATTTCCTCCCAAGTCTACAGGTTTTTGAGCTTAATGGATGACATCAGTGAGGACACTGCTGTAAACAGGTTTGGGGGAGGTTTGTGCTTATTTATGTTAGTGTATATGCCCTAGAGGCCATTACTGTATCATACTAGTTTGTATATTACTTAATGGATGCTTGGGATATTCACCTTGTATATACAATCTTGCTCAAAATAGTAGTATGCTACTTGGTTTGTTTCTACTTCAATGTGTACTTGTGTTTATTTCAGTATATCACTTATACGCATTAGTGGAGCCCTTAGGATCTTTGCTTGATTACCAGCGTTGTGATGGCAGTCACACTAGTGGGGGCTGGGTAATCTATAGGCACATCCTTATACAGGTCCCTAGTCGCAGGACTATCGAGACAGGGCATCGATACTCCGGAGTAGACTAGCGTATGCGCTTCTCATCCCAGTGTGGGAGATGGTCTGTCCCACAGCCATCAGTACGTCGTACTGGAGATAGTATACGGGTGCTCGTTGGGTTACGAGTACACTGGACAGGACTCGTCGGGAACTGACAGGTTGGTATTATACCTATCGTCAGTTATCAGTTCCCAGGTGACATGAGTACAGCTTAGTCCGCTGACTTGACACTGGCACTTCGCCTCAAGTGTGTTCCCACTGCACTTTGATCACTACCCTACCACGGCTCAAAGGAGTCGTGCAAACAGGTGATGGTTGGGTGCAGTCCCGAAGCACTTGGAGGCAGTGACGGTTAGACAGGATTCGTCTCTCCCGGTATTGGGGGTTGACATCGCGCTGTGTCTAGGAGAGCCATTACACGAGTAGTCCCTGGCCAGGGCAAACGAGATATACTGGTAGGTTTCCAGTGTTATCTCAGGGTGTTTTGGGCTTCGCTCCGGCACGACTTGTACCGCTATTGGGGGACTGACGTTTACCACCCCCTAGGCCCGCCATGCGATGTATCAGACGAACAGACCGGACTGTACGGAGACTGTCACATTCAGACTCAGTAGGAGTTCAGATGGGGTTTCACCTCGTCAGCCTTCTTGTCGACATCTACCTGGGGACCGTTACGCACAGCTAGTGCCGCTTGCGGTCTGTGGTTAAACCCACTGCCAGCGTAGTGTCGAGTCTTTAGAGTCCCACACAGAGGGTATTCGCCTCTGGGCAAAACAGAGTAGAGGTCGCATGGTTTTGCGACAGGGTTCGTTCTCATCCGCGCACTTGTGCACGTTTGGAGTCCGGACGGATTATACTGGCAGGCTCTGGTTTGAGCCAGATACTGGTATATGTTTTGGGGTTGCTTTTATATCTCGGTATTCTTGTTCCTCGGAACGAGAATGCAGGTGTGTATGCACAGTTGCTTGAGGCGGAGGATGAGTTTTTCATTAGGGTTTCGGAACGGGTGCGTATGCACAGTTGACAGTTATCATTTTCAAACCCTAATGGATTTATGGATTATCTATTTATAATAGTAATTAAATGAGAATTTTGTTATGGTTGATTTTGTTGACTAGTTGACCATGGTTGACTTGTTGACCATGGTTGAATGTTGACCACCATCATGCTTCAAAAAGTCTTCCTTGATTTATGCTTACATTTTTTAAATGAAGCATGGTTGTGGTCATTCCAAATTGCCATCAACTATTCTCATTTTCAATTATTATTATTAGATAATTATTTTCTTTTGCATTATGGTTGCAAGAAGTAATAATAATAGCTCATTCTATCATTCTCATTCTCTCTCCTCTCTTCATCTTCTTCTTCCTCTAGCAAAGAGAAACCTTCTCATGAGTTGAGAATCATTCTCTTTAAAACAAAAGCAACCCTTAGACACTCTCTCTACTCACTCTAGGATCAAGGGTTTAGCAAGCCGGCGATTCTAGTTCACTCCAAGTTCGAGAAAGAGCCCAAAGGTCGAGCCTTCAAGGTGGATCCATCTTCGACGGAAGAAGGCGACAAGAGAAGAGAACCATCAACCTCCACAAAGTTTGAAGAAGAAGGAGTTCAAGTTTAGGTATAACCATCTCTATCCGAGTAGCTAAATCTCTTTAGCTTAGTATGCTAGTTTTAGTTTAGGTAACGATCCCGACCTAGTTTAGTCCATGTTGCCTCTTGCACTAAAAATTTGATTTTTATACCGTTTCCGCCTCCCCGTAAGAACCGGGGGTCGCAACGTGGACTTACAGTGGTATCAGAGCCTAACTAAACTTAAACTAGCTTGGTAGTGAAGTGTAACGAAGTTCGGAAACGAAAAATCACAAAACCGGAGAAATTTCAAAACCTGAGTTTCTGTTGAAATTTTTTTGGCTCAAAATGAAAAAATTTATACATGTAAATTCGGCTCAGGCTTTTCTGTGAACACCCAAGAAAAACGATACAGTAACTCGTCTAAGTCGCCGCGCTTCCGCCGCTTAAGGTAAGCATCCGCCGCGGAACCGCCGCGACTTGTCGTCTTCTGTGCATCGTTTTTCGTGCAGTGTGTGTCTGTGTTGGTTTTGGGATTTTTGAAATATATTATATGTGCCCAGATTTTGCAGAAAAGAAATTTCCTTTTGGGGTCCTATAATTCCGTATTTTTTCCGAACTTCACTACACTTTGACTATGATGGTTATATCTGTGATGTTTGCTTGTATTGAACGTCGGCTAATCGCTATAAGACGATTAGTCGGGGTTATACAAGATCTGTAATGTGCTGGAATGTGTATATAAATATGTTGGATTGTCGCGGGTGAATAGCCGGGGGTTGTGAGACGAGAGTTTTCTTTTCTTGCAATTCATTGTAAATGTAAATTGATGTAATTATATTATTTGTTTGGCCGCACAACCGGGTCGGGGTTGTAGCCGTCATTGTATAATTCTTTTTACTGTTTTTGCTCCTAGGATAGACCCATGGAGGGGTGCACAAACTACCGAGGACTTGGCGGGTAGTTTGCCGCACCCGTAGGGGTCTTGGGTGGGGATTTGGCTATTCACCGCGACCGTGTTATCTGTTTTTTGTTACAGGCTCGTACAAATTACAGATTGCTAGTATATCCAATGTATTTATCTGTGATCTGAAATGTCTATCATTGCTTTCTATTTAGGCGTTGCTTATGTTTTACAGACGCGCTAGCCCAGCCCCCGCTCTGTCGTTAGTTAAGTAACCTAACGGGTAATGACGGGGCCCCGTGGCGAATGCGAATGGCATAAGCGTACGTCATATTTTGGTTGTTTTCTGCAATGGTAGGATTAAATGATGGGACGCATTAAAAGTACTAATGCAAGAATATCACGCATTAAAAGAACTAATGCAAGATAATAAACCAAGTTTAAGTCGATGGAACACTTTCGAAAAACCACTCGGTTCTTTTCAAAACTAACTTTTAAATGCGGAGATTGAGCCACTCCTTCTAAAAGCTATCTCGTTCCATCGATTAAATCAAGTTCACTACGTTCACGGTTTCGCCAAAACCATCCGTAGCCCTCCATCATTTCAGTTAAATATTCGGTAGTATTCAAGCTATGTATTTTGACCTCACGCCAAGGCATAGTGATTGGTAGCTGCCGGATATTTATCTGTTGCATAGATAGAATGCGTTGGTTTGAGACAGTCGTACTGCCATTTTGGCCTACGTCAAGGGTATGTACGGGTGGATTCAAATTAACCTGGATAATGATGGGACGAACTTGACATGTGACTTATGACATTTTGACCTCACGCCAAGGTCATAAGAGCATGGGGCAAAAATCCACATCGGGAGTTTCATAAGTACTGAAACTTGCTAGATTTGCATACCATTTGGAGTGTGATGATTATGGTAGGATTCCTTCATTTTCGTCACGCGATGATATTTGGATCCCGATCCTACTGTGAGTATATGCTACTCCTCGGGAAATTTCTCACTTAACGATCAATGCTATAAACCTAGTAGGTGCCTAGAAAGGTGTTAGCGGGGTTACGCCCCCAGGGAAAAGAGGTTCTTTAATTAAGGAACTTCGCGAAAGCGTTGGAAAACCTCCCTCGAAGTACCGACACTGGCCTGGCTGAACGGTTAAGCAAGTATTGTACGGTGGGATTGATCCTGACTAATTCTTCCTTTATGGTTTGAGGAGGGATTCGAGAAACAGTGGGAGCCATCCTGTTTAGACAAACTAAAAACCACTCTAAACTTGCAAGAGCATCATGCTGAGTGTTTCTTCTTCTCTCTCCTAATTGCAGCGACCAATCAACATGACTGGACTTAAGTTACTCCTAGATAAAAACAAGCTGACAGGGCCAAACTACAAAGATTGGCTCAGGAATGTCAAGATAGCAATCACTTATGACAAGCTGGGGTATCTTCTTACCACCAAAGCTCCCCCTGTCCCTGGTCCAACTTCCAGCATCGCGGATAAGGAAATCCGCAAGACTTGGGAGATTGATAGCGCGAAGGCCAAGTGCCTCCTGCTTGCCTCGATGGACAACGAACATCAGAGGAGGCATGAGAATATGGACATGGAGTCCATATTGCTCCATACAAAAGAACTGTATGGAGAGCAATCACGTATCGCAAGATACGAAGCGTCGAAAAAGTTGTTTTCGACAAGAATGGCCGTCGGATCATCAGTAGCCGAGCACGTGCTAAAGATGATCGGCTACATTGAGGAGCTCGCTGACCTAGGGATCACATTGGAGAGTGAACTATATACGGATATAGTTCTCCAGTCCCTTCCTTCCACTTACGCCCAGTTTATACTGAACTTCAACCTACAAGAAAAAGAGGTTGAACTATCAGAGCTCCTCAACATGCTGAGGAGCGCAGAGGGCACCCTACAGAAAAGTAGGGAAACATCCACTTTGTTTGTAGGAGGATCATCTTCTTCTAGGTCCAAGGCGAAAGCCAAGGGAAAGAAGAAGAAGGCCCCCGCCAAACCAAGGGGCGGTGTTAGTAAAGTGGATACGAAGGGAAAAGGTAAAGCAACAAAGATAGCGGGGAAGCTTGTGGATAAGGAAGAATGCTTCTTTTGTCATAAGAAAGGACACTGGAAGAATGATTGCAGGGCCTGGAAGGCCAGAACACAGGAATTGAAGCAGGTTGCAGCTTCAGCTTCAGGTGTGTATGTTATTGAAAACTGTCTTTCAATAAACTCTACTTCCTGGGTATTGGATACCGGATCAGGATCTCATATCTGTAATTCTTTGCAGGCGTTGAGAAACCGTAGGGATTTGAAGGCAGGTGACATGACCCTCAGAGTTGCGAACGGAGCTAGCATGGATGCTAAAGCCGTGGGGGACTATCACCTGGGAATGTCAGATGGACATGTTTTGGTTTTGCGTAATTGCTTTTTTGTACCCAACGCAACTTGTAATATCATTTCTGTATCTTTAGTTTCTAAAGAAGGTTATGAATTTGCGTTTGTAAGTAATGTTGTAAACATTCACCTTAATCAAGTATTGATTGGGTCAGGTACTCTGAGTAATGGTATATACGTGTTAAACCAACCACAGATTTTTAATGTCCAGAATACACACAAAAGAAAGTCTCCACAAATAAATCAGACTTTCTTATGGCATTGTAGATTGGGTCACATCAATGAGAGAAGGTTGACGAAGTTACATACAGAAGGGTATTTGAATGCGTTCGAATATCAATCGTATGCCACTTGTCAATCCTGTCTCAAGGGAAAGATGACAAAGACTCCGTTTACTGGACATGGAGTAAGAGCGAGCGAGCTCTTGGGACTCGTACACAGTGACGTGTGCGGTCCAATGTCTACACATGCCCGAAGCGGACATTCTTACTTCATTACTTTTACGGATGACTTCTCAAGGTACGGTTATGTCTTCTTAATGAAACATAAGTCCGAGGCCTTTGGAAAATTCCAGGAGTATAAGAATGAAGTAGAGAAACAGACCGGCAAAAGTATTAAGATTCTAAGATCGGATCGAGGTGGAGAATACTTAAGTGCCGAATTCCTGGACTATTTAAAAGAGAACGGAATTCTCTCTCAGCTTACTCCTCCTTACACCCCGCAACATAACGGTGTATCGGAGAGACGGAACCGCACCCTATTGGATATGGTGCGGTCCATGATGAGTAGCGCTGAGTTACCGCGATCATTCTGGGGGTATGCGCTAGAATCAGCTGCGTACCTTTTGAACCGAGTTCCGACCAAGACTGTGCCTTCCACACCATATGAAATGTGGAGTGGGAAGAAACCCTATCTTCAATATCTGAAGATCTGGGGATGTCCGGCTTTTGTCAAAAAGCAGCATGCGGACAAGCTCGAGGCACGCTCAGTACTGTGCAAGTTTGTGGGATACCCAAAGAACACCAGGGGGTATCTTTTCTACTACGCAGAGGAACAAAAAGTCCTTGTTTCTCGTAATGCCCACTTTCTAGAACACCAGTTCTTGGAAAAGGAGATTAGTGGGAGCGCAGTAGAACTGGAAGAAATTCCAGAACCACAGACTATTACTGAAAGGTTAGTGGAACCAGAGGGTTCAACAGAACAGGACATTCCTACGCCGCTCCGCAGGAGTAGTAGGCAGTCTCATCCGCCCGAGAGATACTGCTGTTTTCTCATAGACGGGGATAGAGAGGATTGCATCATAGATTATGATGAGCCTACTAGCTTCCAGCAGGCCGTTCAGAGCGTTGACTCAGTGAAATGGCTGGATGCAATGCGGACCGAAATGGAGTCCATGTACACCAACAAAGTATGGACGTTGGACATTGCTCCAGACGGGGTAAAACCCGTAGGATGCAAGTGGATCTTCAAAAGGAAGATTGGTGTAGATGGACAGGTTGAGACCTATAAAGCTAGGCTGGTAGCAAAGGGTTTTCGTCAAAGACCTGGCTTGGACTACGACGAAACCTTTTCTCCAGTAGCCATGCTGAAATCCATTCGGATCCTTCTTGCCATTGCTGCCTTCCACGATTATGAGATCTGGCAAATGGACGTAAAGACAGCTTTTCTAAATGGAAATTTAGAGGAGTGTGTCTATATGGACCAGCCAGAGGGTTTCATTCAGAGTGGGAGCAGCGGAAAGGTGTGCAAGTTGCTTAAGTCCATCTATGGACTAAAGCAGGCATCGCGGAGTTGGAACATCTGCTTTGATGAGACAGTCAAAGAATTTGGCTTTATCAAAAATCCAGATGAACCATGCATCTATAGTAGATTTGTAGCGAGAACTGTAGTATTCCTCGTTTTATACGTGGATGACATTCTCTTAATAGGAAATGACATTCCTATGCTACAATCTGTCAAGGGGTTCTTGTCACAAAGGTTCTCCATGAAAGACCTGGGTGATGCCTCATACATCCTGGGGATCCGGATCCATCGTGATAGATCCAAGAGGATATTGGGACTTTCTCAGTCCAGGTACATCGACACCATAGTGAAAAGATTCAGTATGGAAGATTCCAAGCGCGGTAACCTACCGGCTTGTCACGGGATCACCCTCTCTAAAGAGATGTCTCCCAAGACTGATTTGGAGAGGGATCGCATGTCTATTATACCCTACGCTTCTGCGGTAGGCTCTATAATGTATGCGATGTTGTGTACCAGACCGGATGTAGCTTATGCACTGAGTGTGGTAAGCCGGTATCAGTCTAACCCTGGGGAGAAACACTGGATAGCAGTAAAGAACATTCTCAAGTACCTGAGGAGGACTAAGGAGATGTTCTTGGTGTATGGCGGAAAAGACCTCCAGATCGAGGCCTTTGCTGACTCCAGCTTCCAGAGTGACAAGGATGATTCCAAGTCCATGTCGGGTTTTGTCTTCACCCTCAATGGAGGGGCGGTGTGTTAGAAGAGTTCCAAACAGGAAACCGTTGCAGACTCGACGATGGAAGCGGAATACATCGCTGCATCTGATGCCGCAAAAGAAGCTGTCTGGATGAGGAAGTTCTTGAAAGAACTTCAGGTGGTTCCGTCCATTGTTGACCCAATACCTCTGTATTGCGACAACAACGGGGCTATAGCTTTAGCGAAGGAACCCAGGTCCCATCAGAGATCCAGGCACATCTTGAGGCGGTATCACCTGATCAGGGAGATCGTGGATCGAAAGGAGATCGAGGTTCGGAGGGTTGCTTCAGAAGAGAACACTGCAGATCCATTCACCAAGGCCCTACCCCAGACTCAGTTCGAGCGGCTGATCGAGATGATAGGTCTTCGATACGCCAGTACATGGCCTTAGTGCAAGTGGGAGATTGTTAGTGTATATGCCCTAGAGGCCATTACTGTATCATACTAGTTTGTATATTACTTAATGGATGCTTGGGATATTCACCTTGTATATACAATCTTGCTCAAAATAGTAGTATGCTACTTGGTTTGTTTCTACTTCAATGTGTACTTGTGTTTATTTCAGTATATCACTTATACGCATTAGTGGAGCCCTTAGGATCTTTGCTTGATTACCAGCGTTGTGATGGCAGTCACACTAGTAGGGGCTGGGTAATCTATAGGCACATCCTTATACAGGTCCCTAGTCGCAGGACTATCGAGACAGGGCATCGATACTCCGGAGTAGACTAGCGTATGCGCTTCTCATCCCAGTGTGGGAGATGGTCTGTCCCACAGCCATCAGTACGTCGTACTGGAGATAGTATACGGGTGCTCGTTGGGTTACGAGTACACTGGACAGGACTCGTCGGGAACTGACAGGTTGGTATTATACCTATCGTCAGTTATCAGTTCCCAGGTGACATGAGTACAGCTTAGTCCGCTGACTTGACACTGGCACTTCGCCTCAAGTGTGTTCCCACTGCACTTTGATCACTACCCTACCACGGCTCAAAGGAGTCGTGCAAACAGGTGATGGTTGGGTGCAGTCCCGAAGCACTTGGAGGCAGTGACGGTTAGACAGGATTCGTCTCTCCCGGTATTGGGGGTTGACATCGCGCTGTGTCTAGGAGAGCCATTACACGAGTAGTCCCTGGCCAGGGCAAACGAGATATACTGGTAGGTTTCCAGTGTTATCTCAGGGTGTTTTGGGCTTCGCTCCGGCACGACTTGTACCGCTATTGGGGGACTGACGTTTACCACCCCCTAGGCCCGCCATGCGATGTATCAGACGAACAGACCGGACTGTACGGAGACTGTCACATTCAGACTCAGTAGGAGTTCAGATGGGGTTTCACCTCGTCAGCCTTCTTGTCGACATCTACCTGGGGACCGTTACGCACAGCTAGTGCCGCTTGCGGTCTGTGGTTAAACCCACTGCCAGCGTAGTGTCGAGTCTTTAGAGTCCCACACAGAGGGTATTCGCCTCTGGGCAAAACAGAGTAGAGGTCGCATGGTTTTGCGACAGGGTTCGTTCTCATCCGCGCACTTGTGCACGTTTGGAGTCCGGACGGATTATACTGGCAGGCTCTGGTTTGAGCCAGATACTGGTATATGTTTTGGGGTTGCTTTTATATCTCGGTATTCTTGTTCCTCGGAACGAGAATGCAGGTGTGTATGCACAGTTGCTTGAGGCGGAGGATGAGTTTTTCATTAGGGTTTCGGAACGGGTGCGTATGCACAGTTGACAGTTATCATTTTCAAACCCTAATGGATTTATGGATTATCTATTTATAATAGTAATTAAATGAGAATTTTGTTATGGTTGATTTTGTTGACTAGTTGACCATGGTTGACTTGTTGACCATGGTTGAATGTTGACCACCATCATGCTTCAAAAAGTCTTCCTTGATTTATGCTTACATTTTTTAAATGAAGCATGGTTGTGGTCATTCCAAATTGCCATCAACTATTCTCATTTTCAATTATTATTATTAGATAATTATTTTCTTTTGCATTATGGTTGCAAGAAGTAATAATAATAGCTCATTCTATCATTCTCATTCTCTCTCCTCTCTTCATCTTCTTCTTCCTCTAGCAAAGAGAAACCTTCTCATGAGTTGAGAATCATTCTCTTTAAAACAAAAGCAACCCTTAGACACTCTCTCTACTCACTCTAGGATCAAGGGTTTAGCAAGCCGGCGATTCTAGTTCACTCCAAGTTCGAGAAAGAGCCCAAAGGTCGAGCCTTCGAGGTGGATCCATCTTCGACGGAAGAAGGCGACAAGAGAAGAGAACCATCAACCTCCACAAAGTTTGAAGAAGAAGGAGTTCAAGTTTAGGTATAACCATCTCTATCCGAGTAGCTAAATCTCTTTAGCTTAGTATGCTAGTTTTAGTTTAGGTAACGATCCCGACCTAGTTTAGTCCATGTTGCCTCTTGCACTAAAAATTTGATTTTTATACCGTTTCCGCCTCCCCGTAAGAACCGGGGGTCGCAACGTGGACTTACAATTTACACATCAATTTGCATCATATTTTGCATAAGCACAACATTTTAAAAAATTTAAAAAAAAATTCTTTTATAACAAAAGAGTAGATAGTGAAAATTTACATCCAAAAGATTGGAAAAATTTAAGAAAATCAAGAAAATTAGAAGTTTTTTTAAACGAACTGGTAATAAGTAGTTATGAGCTGTTGTCCCAAGGGTTAGTAAGATGAAGGAAGTCACTAATCTGAGGGTAAAAATAAGTCTGAAAAATAATTTCTATTCTGGAAGCCAAACATTTGAATGTTGATACCCTACTATATGCACTTACACACGTCTTGAAACTCGGGATAGTAGAGGATACCTTGAAATGCTCTTGTCTAAAAGCCAAAGTATGAAGAAAAAAAATGAATAAAATATAAAATGGTGAAAAGAAAAATGAACACTGGTTTTGTTATCGCCAAAGCAGCAATAAAAAAATATAGCGAGGGTGCCTCTTCACCTAGTGCCCTAAGGCCAACTGGTCTGGGAGTCACTGCTAAACCTTAGGTGGTGCAAGACGAGGAAAATATTATCACCTAATCAGCAAGCACATGAGTAATCGGTCGGTTAGTACCTCAAGAAGTATTAACGGTCGGATGAAAATGTGTGAGCAAATCTAAATATTCATCAAGTTAAAAAGTACTGAGGTAGATGGACAAGAGCATGATAGCTTGAATTGAATTCTTCAAGTGTAGGGATGTCCCTTTCATACACGTAGGGGTATATGATCGATGTTTGGATGAAAGATAGGAATGAAGAATAAAGATGATGTTTTATTAAGGGATATTATGATTTCTAACATCTTTTCATGACTATTAAGATAAGGCTCATGACAACTGAAAAGCTAGTGTAGTTGGAAACTCTTATTTTCAAAGTCTTTCTTTTATGGTTCTTATCTTTATATGTAAATTTCACCATCTCTCTTTTATTATAGGATTTTGTGGGTGTAATCCGCTGAAAACCCTCAGGAGACAACACTCCTCCTATTAGGGACACCTAGAGGTTTAACGGCTTGTTGCACGTGCTCAGTGCAATCGTGTTTGCCTACGAAAGTGTGCTTAGTTTTCTCCTTTCTTTTTCTCCTTCTCTTGAATAAACTAGTTTGCTCGGGACTATCAAAGATAAGTTTGGGGGTATTTGTTCAGTTGATAAAACTGCACATTTGTTATTACATTTTTCCTACCATTTTCATATTTAAAAAGGTCTTTATTATAATATATCATACGTATGAGGGTTTATGTGTAAAAATACTATTTTCCATGTGTTGATATATTATAATTAGCATTTGGTAGGAAAATATACGCAAATAATATCATTGACCAAATCCCAGTAGAACAAAGTCTACTAAATATTATTTAAGTTGTTGTGCAGAATTTTTCAAGACTGAAATCAAGGAAATCAAGTTGTTAAAGAAAACTTGCCTAATTAAGAAAGCAAAACTTGGAGACTAAGTCTGGCAGTAACCACAAGAAAATTTCCATGATACAAAGGTTCCAAGGATCGCCAAATGTCACAAGGACAGAGCCCCTGATGTTTGATGAAGGGCCGAGATCATATGGCCGCGGATCCGCGGCCATACCCCCCTTGGGCCGCGGATCCACGGCATGATAGAGGATTTAGATGCTGCAAAATTTTGGGGAAAATCTTTACTGTTAACTTCCATATTTGGAAGCTAGACTTCTGCCTTTGGGACTATAAATAAAGACCGAGAGCCTCTTGGAAAAATTATCAAGTCGATGTGATCACGAACTCCAAGACGGCTCACGCATCCAGGTTGATCATCAACTGTTCGTCTACCTCCTTGGAAGAGATCGAGAAGCAAGCTAGTCTTTGTAATCATTTTCTAAGGATCAAAGTGTAAAGAATTTTGTTGATTAATAATGGTAGTTCTTTTTCTTATTCTATTTCTTCGTAGTTTAATTATGCATTTTCTCTCCATCTCTTTTTCTCCCAACATGCGCGAGTAATTCTCCACTTGTTAGGGTTCGTAGGATTATGGTAGGCTAATGGATGATGAACATCTCTAAACTCTTTTTTAAGTCCTATAAAGTTTATAAACTTTATCAAAAGAATCATTAACATCCTAATCGGGCGCGCTAACAATTCATTGTTAGTCCTGACCGTGATTAGAGATTAGATTAATGATTGTTTTGGTAAAGGCTAGATATGAACGGAGTTCCGTGTCGAGATAGGGGTTAAGAGTGGGATTCCTTTTCCCTCCAGAAACCCTAATCTACACGCATCACCGTCGTTCTAGTTTTAAATCTATTAAAGGATAAAAAGGATAATTTTTAATTAATCATCCATAACTACTAAATCCTAACGAACCCTATAAGCCCTCTTATTATATTAGCTACATTCCTAAAATAATCTAGATCTATATATTTTGCATTCTTGCTTAACGTAGATCTAGAAACCATTCTACAACATTCTTATTTCTTCCTCCTTTCTCAACACATCTAAAGTAAGAGTAAAAGATTCAACGTTTCCCTGAGGACGACTCGTACTCATCTCGGTCTAGCTACGCGCGACACCGTTCTGATTGCGGTTAACTACAAACACTCTTTCGAACCAATCAAATGGCGCCGTTGCTGGGGATACGTGCGTAATTTTTTTATTCTTACTATTTGTGTTGAATTCTTAGACGATTCATATCATTATTAAAACAAAACTGCAAATTGCATATTTAACGATTTGTGTGTGACCCAAGGTAGAGTGCTTAAGTTACCGGATTCCGTGAAGTGTTGGGTGGCTCATTCACTTTATTGATTGGGGTTGCCTCACTTCTGGGATTGACGGGTAGCTTGCCGCACTCATAGGGGTCTTGTTATACATTGCACAGGCTATCCACACGACTGGGGAACGTCAGGTTTCATTTGCGGCTCAAAGGAAACCCGGGGCTCCTAGATTATCCGTTATTCTGTGTTGCTTATCGCTTTTCTGTGATGTTGCTTATATCATGCCTAGGACGAATGTTATATATATATATTTATACATACTAGTAGATGTTGTATATGTTTTGCATCCACGCTAGTCCAGCCCCCGCTCTGCCGTTAGTTAAGTAACCTAACGGTGCATGACGGGGCCCCGTGGCAAATGCGGATGGCATATACGTACATTGTATTTTCGTTCTTTTCTGGTGTGATATGGATTAATTGATGGGATTGCATTAATTTTGATTAATGCAAAGAAAAATAAACCTAAATGATGTTTTTGGAACCAATTTTTGAAAACTGACATTACAGACGTTTCCTTTTGCTTTGCACATCAGTGTTCGGTTATGAATATCCAACATCTCATTCGACGAGGGAAGAGCCGAGATCCCTTCATGGGGAGTGACCTCTTGGGCAAAACTTTGCGTCATTGTAATAATTTCACTATAGTTGATTCTTTTGCTTTGCATCGTAGTATTCAGTTAGGAATATCCCGCACCTCATTCGATAGGGAAAGAGCTATATCCCTTCACAGGGATTGACCTTTTTGGAAAAAGTTTACGCGACTATAAACTACTCGATTTTCTTCAAAACCATGGTTTTCTTCAAAACCATGGTTTTCTACAAAACCACTCGTTTAAAAATGCGGAGCCTAAACCATTCCTTTTTCAAAACTGCTCGGGTTCCTTCAACGATATCAAGTTCATTACGTTAAAGGTTTTTCGCCAAAAACCAGTCGTAGCCCTCCGTCATTTCCTACAAGTAGTGCTTAGTATTCGTGCTGCGTTTGTTGACTCTGTCAAGGCGTAGTGTACGGTAGCTAAGTAGTGCTTGTTTATAGCATACGATGCGATTGGTTAGGACAGTCGTGCGGCCTTGTTAACTCCGTCAAGGGCTCGTGCGGGTGAGTTTAATGCAATCAAGATAATGATGGATTGAACTTGACTAGGACTCTTTGATTTGTTGACCCTATCAAGGTTACTAGGGTCCTATGGGTAAAAACCACATCGGGGGTTTCAAATATACAAGAAACTTTTCAGGTATGTGCATACCTTCTGGAGTGTGGAGATTTGAGAGGCTTCCATCAAGTTATCATGCAATGATAGTTGGGACCCGATTCCCACTGATGAGTAGCTGTTACTTCTCGGATGATTTTCAAATGATCCCGACTAATTCTCCTTTTAGGGTTTAAAGGAGAATTCAAGGAAACAATGGGAACCATCCTGATTAGATAAAATGATTAACCCATCTAATCTAGATTAGAGTGCACACTGAGTGTTTCTTTTCTCTCTCTCTCTCTCTCTCTCTTTAGCAGCGACCATAACCTGACCTTATACTAAAACTCATGAACCAAATTAACCGAATCTTCTTAAAACACTTTGGCTTTTGGATTTTCCTTAAGTCGCATATATCCCTGCCGCTCCTATTTTCCCTTTGCATTTTTTCCAGAACACTCCGTATCACTACGAAGGTCCATATTGTTTAGATATTCCATCGTATAGTTACATACGAACTTGAAGAAACTTGTTTCAGTTCGAGAATGGATTCCGGTTCTGGAGAAATTGAATATGATTATTGTGTTGTCTTTTCTCTTTACCTTCTCTCAGGTTGCGAGAGCTCCTAGTATTAGGAGAGTATACCTATTACGCTTATTGGATAGTCTTCTTCCAAACTATAGGCAAGTGCCGAAAGGTAGGGAAGAAAGAAAACCAATTAGCCTAAGTGTGGTGTACAGAAGGTAATAAGTAAAGACATATAAAGGGATTAGAGTGAGAGCAAAGCAAATTGCGACTCATTCACGATGAAGCCGCGTATATCCCTGCCACTCCTACTTTCCCTTTGCATTTCTCCAGAACACTCTGTATCACTATGAAGATCCATATTGCTTGGGTATGCCATCGTATAGTTACATACGAACTCGAAAAAACTTGTTTCAATTCAAGGATGGTTTTCGGTTCTGGAAAAATTGAATAGGATTATTCAGTTGTCTTTTCTATTTACCTTCTCTCAGGTTGTAAGAGCTCCTAGTATTAGGAGAGTACACCTATTACGCTTATTAGATAGCCTTCTTTCAAACCTTAGGCTGGTGTCGAAAGGTAGAGAAGAAAGAAAACCAATTAGCTTAAGTATGGTGTACATAAAGTAAGAAGTAAAGACATATAAAAGGATTGGAGTTAAGGCAAGGAAATTACGACTACCGTCATGAGCCTCGACAGTGGAAGAGGCATTACTGAGAATACCCGGCCACCATTTCGAAACATTTTCATGTTTCAGTTTTACTGTGCGGCGTTAATTGAAAACTGTTTTTCCAATTAGATTCTGACTTCAGAGTATGTATTTACCAGACTTGATTCTCACATCTGTATGGCGTTACAGATGCTGAATGAGAGTAAGATATTGGGAATTGGGTGATTAGATCCTCTATATATCAGAATTCTTTGTAATTTGTGATATTTGAGGAAATAACCTAGGTTTTGCCTAACGACAAATATTTGGTTTTGAATATCCGTTGTTATGCACCAATTTCAAACTGATATATCTGTACGTTTATTTTATAAAGTGAGATATAACCATTTGAAATTATGTCTATGACATTTACCTATATCAGTTGATGGTTAGGTAAGGTGCATTCAACAGCGGTGTAATTCTTCTTAACCAGAGCACAGTTTTCAACCTACGACGCACATGGTTTGGGTTATTAAACTCACAGGACTTATACAAAGTATTGTATGTTGTCCGATGTCCGTTAGGACAAAGGGGTTGGTACTCGTACTATATTCCGTTTACTTATGACTTCTCTGGTTTAGAAAAGTATTTCGTTGAAATATAAGGTCCAAATTTTGAGAAGTTATAGGGATAAGAACAAAGTAGAGAACCATATGTTGCGAGTATCAAGATTCTTCGAGGTGATCGAAGATATAGATACTTATATTAGGTATTCTGTTGTAAGTAATATATTTGAGAACTTGCTTCTCTCTCGGGTTACTCATCCGTGAGTACGCTCCTTGATGAGTAATGCTGCTTGGCCTTCTTCCATTTAGTTGATATGCACTGGAAACAACTGCTTGATTTTTGAATCTGATTCCAATTAAATTAGTGCATTTGTTTCTATATTGGATATAGAATGGATTCATATCTTGACGATGTTAAGGTATATGGAGTTGTCCGGCCTATTCTTAAAACCAGAATCTGGATAAACTCAAGGCACGTTTCAGTAATGGCAGTTTGTGGGTTATCCCGGGGTTTGACGAGGGTCAGCATTCTACCATTTGGAAGATCAATAGTTATATTGTTCTTGACACGCCACCCGTTTTAGTAAAATGAATTCTTTTCAGAAAATATTAGTAGGAGTATGGTAGAACTGGAAGTGATTCCAGAACCACAAACGATTACTGAAAATTTAGTAGGACCTAAAAATTCAATTGGATTCGACAATCCATTAGCCACTGCGCAGATTTGGTGGGTAACCTCAGTCACCCGAGAGATACTTTAGTCTCCTCAAAGACGGTGATAGGGAGGTTTTTGATGACCCAAGCTTGCCACTTCTACTGTCCTAGACTATGAGATCTGGCAGGTGGATGAATATAACGTCATTCTAAATCAGCTTTAGAAGTGGACGTGTATATGACTCCGCCAGAGGGTTATTGTAGTCAGTGGGAGCAGCGGAAGCATGGTTGGCAAGCAGCTTATGTATATTTATAGACTAAAGTAAGTATAGCGGAGATAAATCATCTATTTTTGATATGACAGTCATAGAGTTTGACTTCATCAGAATAATAGATGGACCTGGCAAGAAGGTAGTAGGGAGTGATGTCTTGGTTTTTGGATGACATGCTCTTGATAGGAAGTGATTTTCCTATACTACGATCGGTTATATTTTGGTTATCACAAGGTGTTTTCTCCACATAGGATCTGGATAAAATATCAAGGATTCTGGATACTAGATCTATGGTTTTAGATCTAAATTTGGGAAGTGTCTCAATTTGGGTACTTTGACACAATTCTAAAGTATTTTAGAATTGACGACTCCTGGCGTGGTGGTGTACCCGCAGGTGATGGAGTCACCCTCTCGAAAGCAATGTCTTCTAGACTGATGAGGAGAGAGATTTGCATGATTGGTATATCACTTGCTTAGACAATTGAATTAATCATGAAATGTCAAGTACCACACCATATATTGCTGGCTGCAATAAGCGTATATATTAATTCAATCCTGGAGAAATATTGGGAAGCAGTTATGAACATAAGTGGATGTTCTTGGTATATGGTAATGGCAGCTTCCTTCAGGAGGCGGTTATCATTTCTGGCTTCCAAGGTGACCTGGATGACAGAGTGGCTATCAGAGTTAACAGTTTTCCCTTTTTTGAGGGGCAGTATGTTGGACAGGTGGTCCAAGCAGATACTGAGGAAGGCATAGCGCAGGATACTGATTAAATTCAGTGAAAGATACGGTCTAAGAAGTTTGTTGAATTTGGAGTTCATTTGTGAACTGGGTCCCATAAGATATCTAGACAAATTCTAAGACATGTATCGCTCATTTTGGGAGATAGTCTTTCTCCGTGAAATTGAGATATAGAAAGATAAAAAAAACATTGGAGCGGATCCACCCACTGAGGCTATTTCTCGAACGCGATAATTTGGAAAACAAGTTTTGCGAGACTGATTAGTAAAGAAGTTGGGTGTTCGGTATCACACGGGCTGTGAGTATGCGAAATCGCAATAATTAGCCTTAAGTGCAAATGGGAGATTGTTGGATATGGTGCCCTCAAGTCAATTATTGTAATCGCAGGCACGCGATTGTGATGATTGAGGGAGAACCTATACGGGTAGAACAGTCTTACTCAAAATGATAGTATGCAATCCGGTTTGTCTTTATCATCATGTACATGCATTATGTGGTATTACAGATCACTGTTACATGTTGATAGAGCCCGTATGATTCTTTCTTGACTACCAGTATTATGATGGCAATCATATATCTAGGAGCTGGGTGGTCTATAAGCACATCCTTAAATGTCCCTAATCAAGGGAGTATCGAGACCGAGTATCGATACTCCGGAGTAGACTAGTGTATACTTTTCGAGACCCCGACGAGGGGCGGTGGCCGGTCTCACAAGCCATTGGTGTCAGTTAATCACCTAAGATAGTATACAGGTGCTCATTGGGTTATGAGTTACACTGGACGGACTTGCCGGGAACATGCTAGATGGTATTATACCTATTGTCAGATAGCAGTTCTCAGGTGACATGAGTACAGGTTAGTCTGTTGACCTGAGTTCTCACTGTGCTTTGATTAATACCCTACCACGGTTCAAAGGAGTCGTGCAAACAGGTATTAGTTGGGTACAGTCCCGAGCCATATGGAGGCAGTGAGCGGATTGTCGGCGATTCATCTCTTCCGATATTGGGGGTTGATACCGCGCTGTGCATGGATGGCCATCACCAGAAATCCTTGGACAAGTTAGACGAGAATTACTGATTTGGATCAGTAGTTTCTCAGTGGGTGATGGGCTTCACACCGTGTCACGCCCCGTGTAACACCCTAGTTCATTTATACCAGTTCTATTTTGGGTATTTCTTTATTTATAGCTATTTCTTTATTTATAGCTATTTCTTGATTTATTGTTGTTTGGGTGTGAATAGTATAATTGGCATCTGTATTTGCATCCGACCCGACCCGCTTACCGGAAACCCGTCTTGATTCCTGTTTATGATTTATCCCGGCTTGTTATGTGGATCCGCGCACTTTCATATTTTTAATACTGCATACTGGCATTTTATCTGGCATATGCATTTTAATAATACAATTATAATCTAATAAAATATTGTAAAATATCTAGCATGGTCTGCATGATACCCCTAACTCTGTTGTAGCATCCATATATCGTGTTCCCGTCCCGTTCAGTGAAACGGACCTGTTTGGATCGCTACGTGCACGCTACGTGTATCCGTTCTTGGGGGTATACTTTTTCGTTACCCGGATATTCTATTTTAATGTTGGTCGACATGTCTATTTTTCGTATTTTAAAACGGAATTTTTAGACCCGACCCGGGCGTGTTTTAGACTAAGTTGTATTTACCAGAATATTAAATATTTTATTAATATAATATTTTTAATATGAATTAAAATTTAAATAACTAAAAGATTTTTTTTAAATTAAAATTTTAACAAATTAATCCTAACAGCACTAACTAACACTCCCTCTCTTCCTTTCTTTTCTCTCTCTCCTTCTCTCACTGACTCTCTCTCTCTTCCTTTCTCTTTCCTCTCGAAACTTCTCTCTCTCCACATAACATATATCTCCCTCATCAATCTATATATTCTCCTTCTTCGTTCTTCAAGACCACATGCATTCTCGCCGACACAACTACAGCCGCATCCTAGAACTTTAACCGAGCCATCAAAACTTGGTGTTGATTTGTATAGCGTCATATTGCTTCCGTTCATCGCGTTTGTGTTTACCCCAATCAGAGCAAAGCTCTGTTCAAATTCCAAGGCGGGAAACGAAGCGACGCTTCTGTTTCCCCAATCAGAGCAAAGCCCTGTTTTGAAATTGAAGTGAAAATTAAAGTTAAAATAAATGAAGCAACGCTTCAGATCCCCTGCGCTGCGCACAGAGCGCCACGTGTCAAAATCAGACACGCCGGCGCAGGGAGCGCAGCACCCAAGGCAGCGCGCCCAATCAGAGCAAGGCTTTATTTAAAACAAAATTAAAGGAAGCAACGCTTCAGTTGCGCAAGCACTGCGCTGCACGACACGTGTCAGCGCAGTTGCGCTGCGCTGTGCGCTGCGCGACACGTATCAGCCCAGTTACGCAAACGCAGTTGCGCCGCGCTCTGCGCTGGGGCGTTTGCGCCAAACAGAATTAAAATTCTAGTAAGATCATTCTGTTCTTGTTAAAACAAGAAGATTGTCTTCTGTAAAACAGAAGCTCTTGGATCAAAAATCCAACGGTGGGGAAAATTCCCCAAATCACTCAGAGAATGATCTCTTTAACAAATTTAACAAATTAATGGGCACTATATAAAGGACCCTAGACCCCAATTCAAAAGACATCAACATAGAGGAAGAACATCAAGAACTTCAAAAACAACAAAACAAAGAGAATTCTGAAGAATTTTGAGAAGAACTCAAGAAGGGAAAGAAGGTAAAAACCTTTAAAAAAAAAGAGAAGAACTTCTTCTGAATACATCATTGATCTAAGAACAAGATCAATGATCTTCAATAAAAAATAAAAATAAATAATAACAGTGCCTTGCACTTTTTTATGAACTATTGGTTCTGGAATCTTAAAGATTCTCAAGTTATTGAAATAGTGTCTTGCTCTTGCAAAAACTGCACTATTGCGCTCCTGGGTTGGCGCAAGCCACCAGAGAGCGCCACGTGTCAGCTCCAGAACCACTTGCGCTATGCGCTTTTAAAAATAGAGCATTTCTCTTTAAAGTTGGCGCAACTCACCAGAGCGCGCCACGTGTCAGTAGCGCACTGGCGCAGCGCACTGCGCTGTTGCGCTTGCGCTCACCAGAGTGTGACACATGTCACCACGACAAGCGCTTGCGCTCAGTAATTGGCGCAAAGCGCCTGACAAGCCACCGTCAAGTAATTAATGCACTGCATTATTTACAGAAGGGCCAAGCCCAATTAAAAAGGCCTAACAGGCCTAATAAAATGCAACGCATTATTTTAAAAAGGGCAGAGCCCAAACCAAAACAGGTGCTCTACATCATTTATAAAGGGACAGAGCCCAAATCAAAAAGGCCTAGCAGGCCAGAATAAAATGCAGTGTATTATTAAAAAGGGGCAAAGCCCTAGCACAGGCCTAATAGGCCAAAGATAAATAAAAACGTTGATCATTTCTCAACTGGACTTAGCCCAATCATGGCCGTAAGTCCTCAAATTAAATTGACTGAGCAAGATTGCTGTCTTAAATCAATTTACACCCGGTTTAAGGGCACATCTCCAAACTCCTCTGACACCTGTCGTTGTAATCCTTAAACGACGTCAGAGAGGTGACGGGTCCCGACAACCACACATCGATACGGACTGCGGGGTCCCTAAACTCGTGGACCGAAACGTCCCTAAACTAATATTCGTCACAAAATGGGAACGTTGGACCGAAATGCCCTTAAACTAATGCTCGTCCCCAAATGGGAATGATGGACCACCATGTCCCTAAACTGAAAATCAACCGCAACGTCATTAAACTAAACAATAGAGCTAATTGCTCTCTTGTCGGATCCAAACGATCCCGTTAAGTTGATCTTAGTCTGGAGATTAGGCTAACGTATCCTTAACAAAAGTTTAAGTTGATCTTAGCCTCAATATGGCTAACGTATCCTTAAACTAAAACACCAAACCCAAATCTAAATAAACACGGATTTGGACTAATCCACGTCCTACGGACGACGGCATCACTTAGTCTCCGTATACAATCCACGGGCAACCACAAACAAAACAAACACACACGACACGAAGTGAACATCTGGAGAAGGAGAAAGTGGCTATCGCGATGCGGTAGCGTAATTAACTGCAGGGGGTTGCGCCTGCAGGGAAGAGCGTCCCCACAATCAAAAACCCCTCAAGCGAGGGGGAATCTGACGAAGTCTGCTACATCGGCCGCATCCGTCTAAACCTCCGATACACAGTGCCATAAATCAACTTGGCATCTTCGGAGAGGTGGACGGATAAAACCAAATAGCATCTGCCCCGAATTTCAGGCAAGACGTTTACCGCGTCTCCGCCGCGTCATTCGGAGGGGAACAGATTCTGGCACGCCTGGTGGGACCTTTTCCTCTTTCCACTCCACACTTCGTGTGTTGTCTTCGCGAACGACTCGCGGTTTGTTAATAATTGCCTTTGGATTTTAAGTTACTAAGATTTGGTCTTTTGCCTGGCGCAGAAATCAAGCATCAATGGCCTCCAACTGATCGAGCTGTTCAAAGTGCCAGTGCAACCAACGCTCCACTTCACTTGGAGGTGTAGCTTATGGGCCTCAAGTGGCCAACATCCTTGCCATGCCGGTAGAACAGGTGACCCAGGCCACCACCGGCCTGTTTTTCGGAACCATGATCCCGTCTGCAAGCTTCACCATGCCAGTGCCCGCACCAGAAGCGAACAAGAAGTCGGTCTTCGATCGGCTCACTGCTACAACGGCCCCTTTCAACGGGTCGTCCGATATCAAACCGGCAGCCTCTGTCTTTGCCAGGCTGAGCCAGAACCCTGATGGGCCCGCCAAGAAGCCCATGAACCTTGAAATGGCCGTCCCAAGGAAGAGAGCCACCCTTACTCCTGAAGTCGTCAAGACGGCTTCTCCTGTTAAAGAGTCAGTCTTTTCAAGGCCGACTATTCCGGCTCCTGCTCCTACTCGAGGATCTGTCTTTGACAGATTGAATATCGCTACTCAAAGGACAACATCAGTCTTTAAGAGGCTGACACCAGCAGCACCTCATTTAGACAGGGGGAAAGAAGAAGCTGTCTCTGTCGCCGAGCCAGCCCCAACGGCTCGTCATGCTCGATGTCGCCACTGGCACCGAGTAAAGAAGGCCGGGGGCAACTCCCCCTCAGGGCTAACTCCACCTGCTCCAGGGGTGGAAGTTAATGCTGCTGTTCCAACTGGGAACAGCTTTGAACCACTTAGGAGGGTGCGTAAGAACTCTCCAACTGCTATGCTAAAAAGATCTCCTCCACCTGCGGAGAGAGTTACAGAAACTAAGCTGGAGCAGCCCCCTCAACGGCTGTCCTCCAAGATTTATAAAGTCTGGCGGAGGGTTCAAGACTCCGTAATTGACCAAGGTCACTCTCGTCAGCAGAAAAGGGCGAAAGTGCAGGAAGAAAAGGATTGTCCAATCAAATAGCAAAGGACGACAATCACCAGGGTGCCCGCAGCAACGGCCCTTCAACTTCAATGGCCCACAAGAGAAGGAGGCCGGAGAAAATTCCCACGCCCGCGGAAAATGCCAAGGGCGACGAGCCCAAACGCCTTAAGTCCGGGGGCATTGTAGTCCATACCGTCTACATGGCGTCTGGTAAAGAGGACAGCCGTGCATCTACAGGTCATAGACCGCTTACACGGTCAGTGACCAAAGCTCAGGAGCAACAGCAGAAGCTCCAAGAAATGATGAATACGATGGCTGCACTCCAAAAGAAAGTCCCGAAGTGTCCTTGGATCAACGCCAGGAGTAAGAAACTGACGCTGAATTCCTTCGCAGGATATTGGAGAAGAAGGATAAAGAGGCTGCGGAACAAGCAGCCAACATAAAGAGAATGGCCCTCCTGTTCCAGGACATGGTGGGTATGATGATTCAACAAGATCCTCCTGCTGAAGAAGATCCTCCGATCGTCCTTGAAAATGACAGGGGAGAAACGTCAAATCCTCCACCGGCTCTGTCAACAGCCAAGGAGGACATAATGTCCAAAGCTGACTTGGACGAATATATAGCCCAACAGATATGGGTTCATCATGCGACTGAGGCAGCCGGTCAGGTCGTAAAAACAGGACGACCATATCCGAGCTAGTACGATCAGATAAAGTACCCGCCGGGCTATACAATACCGAAATTCCATGTCTATAAGGGGACGGGCAATCCCTACCAGCATTTTGCCCAGTTCAGGGCGCTTTGCGGCAACACCGGCGGTGATG
This sequence comes from Agapanthus africanus, assembly GCA_030015575.1. Lineage (NCBI taxonomy): Eukaryota > Viridiplantae > Streptophyta > Magnoliopsida > Asparagales > Amaryllidaceae > Agapanthus > Agapanthus africanus. The sequence continues at coordinate 125,940,047 of CM057338.1, forward strand.
ATAAATTGTTGCTTCGCCAGTTCGTCGGCAGCTTGTCAGATACAACGTTCAAGTGGTACTCTGAGCTCCCAAACGACTCTATCAAGACATTTGCAGAGATGGAACTGCTGTTTACCCAGCGTTTCGCAAGCGCCAGCGAACGCACCCCGATGACGGCATTGATTAATGCCGGGGTGAAGCCGGGCGAGACATGGGTCCAATATGCTATACGGTGGCGGAACTTATGGTCAAAATGCGAGCAACGCATTGAAGAAGCGCCAGCAGTGGGTATGTTTGTGGGAACCCTCGATCCGCAGACGACCATATCCCAATTTATAATGTTCTTCAAGCCGACTACCTTCCAAGCCCTGATCGACAAGCTAGCTCAAATGGACCAGATGGGCCATAGACCTCCCCCTCCAAAGCCGGACTCTCGAAATGAGAAGGGGAAGGGAAAAGCAATTGTTATTGCTAATGCTCAACAACAGCCAGGCAACTTGAAACCGGCTGTCCGTCAAAATAATATGCGTCCGCACGTACCCCTTGAGGAGAGGCTAGGACGTCCTTACTCGTTTCCCCGAGATAAAATGAGAAGATTATTCGAGCTGGCGTTGCGCAACCGACTCATAAACCTGCCGGATCCAAGACGTCCGTCGCAGCCAAACGATGTCCATGATCCCAATTACTGTCCCTATCACCGAGTACTGGGTCATCCGATCGAAGATTGCCACGTCTTCAAAAATTGGATTGAAGACCAGTACCAACAGGGCAAGTTCGCGTTGTCCGACAGTGGATGGTGAATCCGCCGCAGCCTCACACCCCTAAAAGGATGAAAACGCCGGGGGCAACGTGCTCTCTCGTTGAAGAAGACCCATGGGAGGTTGTGCTATCAGCCAAGACAAAGAGGATGCTGAACGATCTTCAAACATGCCCACCGATCAGGTGGAAGAACCCGTTGGAACCTCAGATCATTGAAGGGATGTTGAAGCCGCGTCCAACTCCAAAGACCGATGGTGGTGGCCCAAGCACTCACAACCAGCCATCAAAATCTTCAAAGAAGAAGAAAAAGAAATCCAAGAAGCCCGTGAAGCCTGGCAACAAGCGCACGGACTTACAAAAACAAATTGACGCGCTGGAGGAATACAACCAGAAAGCACGGACTCCCATTATGCTCCAAGAGTTCCCCAACCACGTCTTTCAAGAGGAAGATGAGGGAGACAGTTCGTCGAATGAATCTGAAGAATACCGTGGCGAGCTGTCATATGATCTCCCATTCGTTTACAGACGATGAGGAAACTCCTTGCACTGAAAAGCTGGGGGCAGATCCTGAACCGGAAATTCTGGGGCCATCGGATGAAACAATTGACGCATTCCTCAACGAAGCTCTGTTGAAAAGTAAAGCTGATCGGGAACGCGAGACGACTATATTTGAAAGGGCCAAGCGCCAGCGACTTGACGAAAGAGCTGAGACGCTCCCACTGGAGCAAAATTCATCCACTGCGGATAAAAGCAAATTCAAGACGAGGAAAAGTTTTTCTAAGGCCATATCAATGGGTATCAAGTTACCATCCTTTGAAGGAAGCATTACTGGTGAAGTGGAAATGCACCCCTCCTACTGCTTGTATCATCGGAAGATTTTGCACCCCACTGAAGAGTGCAAAGCTTTCAATAGATGGTGGCAAGGATATGTTGCTCACCGACAACATTTTAAGCGGGAAAAGTGCAAAACTCATCGGGAGCGGAAAAATACGACCGAGGGACTTAACAGAACTACCGGCAATTGTCGCATGGTTAACGCCGAGGGATCGCAAGTGCTCATATTCGGGAGCGATTCTGACGAGGAGCTGGCTCTTAGCCCCCTCTTTAAAGAGTCCACCTCGGGAAAAGAAGAAGAGCCGAAGGTCTGCGAAAATATCCGGCTGCGTAATCGGACGCTACCCGAAAAGAATCTCAAACCCTCAAACAAAAAAGATAAAGGGAAAGAAAAGGTCTCTGAGGATATCGCCCTGGATGACAAAGTTGTGGAAGAGCTAATTGCCAAGGACCGGCCAAAGTGAAATAAGGTGGACTACAACGTTCTGGCACACTTGAGGAAGCTACCCTCGCAGCTCAGCATTCTTGACGCCCTTTTACCGTCAAAAGAGGCGAGAGATTCGTTAATCAAGGCACTACAGGAGCCGGAACAATTCCAAGCTTTCCTGGCCGAAGAAAAGATGAAGGATGAATTGGAGGAAGTGCACACGGCCGATGTCACTTTTGGCGATGAAGACCTTCTCCTTGGGACGTGCGAACACAATCGCCCCCTCTTTGTCTCAGGATACTGCCACGATATAAAGATAGGCACAATCCTGGTCGACAATGGATCCTCCGTTAATCTCCTCAATGTGCAGGTGTTAAAAGAAATCTGCATGAGCGTCCAGCACCTTGCTCGGGACAAGATCACCATCTCCGGGTTCGACTCCCAATCATCAAGAACTCTTGGGTCTGTGATACTGACGCTACGCTTTGGGCTACTCTTCACGGACATTAAGTTCCACGTTATAGACGCCAAGACATGCTACAATGCTCTGCTCGGCCGACCATGGTTACACGAGTATAATATCATCCCTTCTACACAGCATCCGTGTATGAAATATTTTAAGGATGGTCTCGAGTATACCGTAACGGGAGAACTGAACCCGTTCTCTGTGAACGAAGTCCGCAAATATGAAGATGCCAAATACTTTTTATCGGATTTCGAAGACACGGAGAGGTGTCACAAGCCGGACAACGAAGCTAATGCCACCATCCCTGTCTTCGGCAGTGATACCGAGGAGGGAGAGGAGATAGTTTATTCGGGTCCGCCCCAATACAACAAGCCGGGATCATCTGCTCCTACGTTGATCTTTGGTAGCGACTCGGAAGATGAGGTCCATGCTGTATTCTCTGCTCGACCTTCAATACAGACATCCGCTGACGAAGAGCAAAGTCTACAAGTCGCCATGGTTCCACCTAAACACCATAAAGAACTGGATGCACTTGATATCTACAGTGTAGAGGAGCTGCGGACGTTCTATGTCCCTCCCAGGGGAGAAGGTGAAAAGGCAATTCTATTCTACCGCTCTGAAGAAACCAAAGTGGAGAAAGAAATCTGGCACGGCGCGGATCCTACGCTTGACAGGCTTCAGCCCATCCGTATGCCCAGATATTATACAGAAGGCTTGAAGAGGCTGCTAAAGCGCCAAGGGATATCCTTTAAACAGACCGCTCGAAAAGCCAAATTCTATGACAGGGTCTGGAACGTTCCCGGAACTCAGCACAAGTTGCCTAATGGGAGAATGGAAACAATCGGGCTTGGTTACATTCGGTCCAAGAAACGAGAGCTACTCCATGATTGCTATGTCGTGCATGACTTCAATGAAGAAGCGGATGCTCAATGGGAGGACGCTGATCCTGAACCAGTAAAAGTTCCTGGTGCAAAAGTGCCCAGTCCGTCGTTCGAAGAACAAATGGACAAGCTTATAAGGGAAGCTGGCCAAAAAGTCCGAGACGATCATAACCGCGAAATGGCCATCTACGAGAAAGCCAAAACGCAACGCCTCCTCCAACAGGCTGTGAAAGATGAAAATGCCGCTCCCTGTCAACCTGTTATAAAAAAGGCTCGACGCAGAGGCAGAAATAAGTCGAGAGGCGAAAAAGGCGCTCAACAGCAACAAAGCGGGACTAAGAAGCCACGCAAGCGGGAATCGAGCAGTCCAGATCTGTCCCTTGTAAAGAAGATGAGTCGAGCATACTCTTTTCCTCGGGACAAGACGAAGAAGATACTTGACCGAGCTATAAAATACCAGATGCTTACACTGCCGAAGTCTAAAAACCCCGAACAAGCAGGCGAAGTCTCACACCCAAACTATTGCTCTTATCACCGAGTAATAAGGCACCCTCTCGAAGAATGCTTCACCTTCAAGAACTGGGTTGAAGATCAGTATCAGCTCGGCAAGTTCGCTCTATCTGACAGTAGGAGGGTAACGCCGCCACAGAAGCACGAACCCAAAGTCACGAGAGCAGAACCAGCTCCACATTGGTCTTGGAAATGGATTCGTACTTGTCACATGATAACGATATCAAAGGAAGAGCCCGAGAACATGGATGACCTTCCCTGGTGCTTCGAAAACAGCAACGACGAGGTGATCTCAGAATTCCCACCAGCGCCAAAAGAGCTGGAAGATGGAATACATACTACCGCAGATAACTTTAAGAAAATTGAGTTGGGGACGGCGAAGGCCCGCGACCGACATTTGTCAGCGAGCTGCTATCTGAAGAAAGGGTGGCTGCGTTAAAAGACGTGCTTGTACAGCATAGAGATTGCTTCGCATGGAACTATTCCGAAATGCCGGGACTAGATCCAGAAATTGCTGTGCACAGATTGGCGATATCTCCGGACATCAAGCCGGTCAAACAAGCGCCAAGAAGAATGCGGCTCGAGCTTGAGATGAGTATCAATACCGAGATCAAGAAGCTGATCGACTCCGGCTTTATCCAGGAGGTTCAATATCCTGAATGGATCGCCAACTGATTGTTAAGAAATTCTTGTTTGTGTAAATCGAATAAAACGAATAAGTTTCTTTGTGTCGGTAATTAGAAAATTGAATAAAATTCACAATCAAAGAATTATATTTGACCGCAATCAATTACGGTGTCAGTTGTAGATCGTAAGCGAGTGCGGATCGTCCACAGGGATTGTGCGATTCGTTTCTATGTTTGATTTGTTTGAATTGAAAAGTTAATTGAAAAGAAAAGAAAATATGATTCAAGATTTTATCGATTGATTCAAGTGTCACTAGTCTAATCAAGGATCAAGAAAATGATAAACAATCGAGAATAGGGTTTTGATAATATTTCCAACCAAATGTCAAGAATCTAAATGAGGCTCGCAGGAATCGATCAGATCTATAGACGTGATGTAATCTCAAGATGACGTATTCTTGTCCTTCGAAGAGTTGATACTAGATCGATGATGATCGACGAGAGTTGGGGATTTCTCGTGAAACTAGGGTTTCATCATTTATCTCTTGTTCTTTCGTTGATATCATTCACATTCTAGCTTGTAGCAAATTCAAGAAACAATCGTAACTCCCCAATTTCGAGCGATAACAATCAAGAAAGTATCGCAACGAAACTAGGTCGTCTATTCTTGAACTTGCTAGGGTTTACAAAACTCGTAGGAATCAAGAATCGTTTTAAGATATGCTACATCATCATTCTATTGATCGTCTCGACTCCTCGACGAGCGGAGTATTACTCAAACATCACAACAAGACTACAACTAGAAATTGAGATCGAATCATGATGCAAGAATTTAAAGAAAATAAGATAAAAGAATTTCACCTTTTATTTATATCAACAATTTGATTACAGTCGCTCAAGAACTACAAGAGGAAGAACTAGATTGTCGATTTGGCTTCGCTTTTCTCCGTGAGTCGTGGATCGGCTTGGACCACTTGCTCTGTTGAAGATCGGCTCCGCTCCTAAAAGGTTGAAGGGCTTCTTGCTTGATTTGGTACTCGGGAATCTTGGCTTTTGATTGGAATTAGGGTTAGGGTTTCACTCAAGTCTTGTCACTAGACTTGTGGAAGAAAATGAAGAAAGAGGTAAAATGAAGAAGTAGAGATTGAATGGCTCTAGTTTGATACTAGATTGGGAGATAGTCTACACCCTAGGTCTAGGCTTCTATTTATAGACTTTCTAAACCCTAGGTCTAGGTTTGAAATTACAATTCCCTCCAAAAGTTTGTTGAGGAGCTTCTAGAATTAGTTTGTTAGGAGCTAGCTTAGGCTTTAAGCTAGGATTAATTAAGCTTAGAAACCCTAGTTTGCTGAACTGGCAGAAGCTTCGAGATCCCTCTGGAAAATGTAGTGTCTTGAAGAGCTTCTGGAAGTGAGGTAGGAGTTTTGCACCAAGTTTGGGGTGATGACGTCGACAAGCCGCCGCGGAACCGCGGCGCAAGCCGGCTCCGGCCGCGGTTCCGCGGCCATGTGTTGGCTTCATGTCTTGCAAATTCTGGTGCTGCTTTGGGCTTTCTTTGGGGGGTGTATCTGATATGTTGATTTGTATTTGTCCTTTTGTATTGCTACCAGATCTCAAAATTTGGAGTTGGTGCATTTTATCAGCTTCTTTTGATCCTGCATTTTCCTGCACAGATCTTGAAACAAGTTTTGCGCAATATAGGGATGATGCGGTGCCATGAAATGCAGTCAATTTCCTTTATAGTGCCGGTTTTAGAGTTTAACACATGCAATCTGATATTTAACGACTGATTTGCTAATATGTGAAATATGAATACCGTACACTTCTAAATGAGTGCAAATGATAAGGAAGTTTCTGTGTTAAAGATGTGGTATTTTCGACTGATCAAATTCCCCCAAACTTATTTTCGATCGTCTCGAGCGAACTGTTTTATTAAAAAGAGAAGGAGAAAATAAAGAAAGAGAAAAACTAACTAGCACACTTTCGTAGGCAACACGATTGCACTGAGCATGTGCAACAAGCCTTTAAACCTCTAGGTGTCCCTAGTAGGAGGAGTGTTGTCTCCTGAGGGTTTTCAGCGGATTGCACCCACAAAATCCAATAATAAAAGGCAGATTGTGAAATTTACATTTAAAGAAAAGAATTGTAAAAGAAAAGCTTTGAAAATTAGGGTTTCCAACTAAGCTAGCTTTTCGGTTGTCATGAGCCCTATCTTAATGGTCATGAAAAGATGTCGGAAATCACGTCCTCCTTCAATAAAACATCGTCTTATTTTTCATTCCTATCTTTCTTCCAAACATTGATCATATAACCCTGCGTGTGTGTAAAGACATCCCTATACCCGGAGAATTCAATTCAAGCTATCATACTCTTGCCCATCAGCCTCAGTACTTTTTAATTAATGAATATTTAGATGAGATTGCTCATACACTTTCATGCGACCGTTAATACTTCTTGAGGTACTAACCGACCGATTACTCCTGTGCTTGCTTACTTGGTGTATTTTCCTCGTCTTGCACCACCTTTGGCATAGCAGTGACTCCCAGACCAGTTGGCCTCAGGGCACTAGGTGAAGAAGCACCCTCGCTATATATTTTTTTATTGCCCTCGGTGATAACAAAACCAGTGTCCATTTTTCTCACCACTTTATATTTTCTTCATTTTTTTTAATTTTTATTTCGTTCATACTTTTGGTTTTAAGACGAGCATTTCAAGGTATCCTCTACTATCCCAGACTTTAAGACGTGTGTAAGTGCGAATAGCAGGGTATCAACGTTCAAAATGTTTGGTTTCCAGAATAGAAACTATTTTTCAGACTTATTTTTATTCTCAGATTAGTGACGTCTTTCATCTTACTAACCCTTGGGACAACGGCTCATAACTACTTATTACTAGTTCGTATAAGAAACTTCTAATTTTCTTGGTTTTCTTAAATTTTTCTAATCTCATGGATGTAATTTTTCACTATCTAAACTTTTATTATCTTATTTATGTACAAAAATTGTTTAAATGTTGAAATATTTTTATATTTTGAAAATTTTAAATTTTTATAGGTTTTGAAATTTTTAAATTTTTATAAGTTTTTTAAAGAAATGTTTTGTGCTTATACAAATGATATGCAAATGATGCAAAAATAAGCACAAACCTCCCCCAAACTTGTTTTAAACAGTGTCCTCATTGTTGCCAACAGCTATATCTACAAAACCTGTAAGTCTGAGAGGAATTATTAGTGGGGGCAAAATATATAAGTGAAGAACTTTCCCCAAACTTACTCTTTTCACTCACGTCCATTCAAAAGATGATGCAATGATATACTGGACATGAAGGTGAGACGGAGGAATTTTAATCCAAATAAACTGGCTCCTGTAAGAACAGGAGCTCCTCCGTGGGGTCAGTGGAAAAATACGGCTTTAGTCTATGTCCATTCACTTTGAAAAATGTGCCGTTTTAAACATTTTCTACTTCTACTGCCCCGTGCGGGTATACAGACCGCACAATAAAAGGTCCCTTCCACCGAGATCGGAGCTTACCCGCGTGAAGGTGTAATCGTGAATCATAAAGAAGGACTTGTTGACCAGGTGAAAATGTTTTCCTCAAAATGTTTTTATCGTGAAAAACCTTAGTCCTATTCTTTATGATTACAGCATTATCATAAGCTTCATCGCGGAGTTCGCTTAGCTCATTTATTTGCAGCTTCCGAAAGTTGCAAGTTTGGTTTAGGTCAAAATTTATTTCCTTAATAGCTCACAATGCTTTATGCTCTATCTCGACGGGTAAATGACATGATTTCCCAAACACTATCCTATATGGAGACATTCCTAGGTCGGTTTTAAATGCAGTTCAGAATGCCTAAAGAGCATCCGTTAGTTTGGTCGACCAGCCTTTTCTATTCTTAGCAACAGTCTTCTCCAGGATAAGTTTGATTTGTCTGTTTGAGATTTCAGCCTGCCCGCTTGTTTGGGGATGATAGGGTGTAGAAAGTCGGTGGTTGATTGAGTATTTCCGCATTAATGTCTCGAAAGACCTGTTGCAGAAATGTGTCCCATTATCACTAATAATAGCGCGTGGGTGTCCAAATCGCGAAAAGATATTCTCTTTCAAGAACTTAATGACAACTTTCCTGTCATTAGTGTGACATGGAATGGCTTCAACCCACTTTGAGACATAATCAACCGCCAGCAGTATGTATAAATTCCCAAAGGAGTTGGGAAAGGGACCCATAAAATCAATGCCCCAAATATCGAATATTTCAACAACCAGAATGGGTTGCTGAGGCATTTCATTCCTCTGGGAGATTCTACCCATGTACTGACATTGTGTACAGGTTTTGCAATAGTCAAATACGTCCTTGAATAAGGTCGGCCAATAAAATCCACATTGCAAAACCTTCTCCGCCGTCTTTTTAGGACCGAAGTGACCCCCACAGGCCTGATCATGACAAAAAGAAAGAAAACTCTTGAACTCTTCTTTCGGGACACACCGGCGGATGATCTGATCAGGACAATACTTAAACAAGTATGGATCGTCCCAGTAAAAGTGTTTTACTTGGGAAAGAAAACGGTATTTGTCCTGTTTTGACCAATCGCTGGGTATAAGTCCTGTGACAAGATAGTTCATAATATCCCTGAACCATGTTCATTGGATACGCTCAAGAGTTGTTTGTCAGGAAACGAGTCATTAATCGGCAGGGTCACAAGGGAAGAAGAGATGCGTGAAAGATGGCCAGCTACTATGTTTTCACATCCTTTCTTATCTTTGATAACAAGATCAAATTCTTGTAACAGAAGGATCCAACGTATTAATCGACCTTTTGCATCTTTCTTCGCCAGAAGATGTTTTAAGGCGGAATGGTCAGTATACACAACTATAGGTGAGCCAATTAAGTAAGGCCTGAATTTTTCTAATGCAAATACAACCGCTAGAAGTTCCTTTTCGGTGGTTGTATAATTGATCTGTGCATCATTCAGGGTCTTACTTGCATAGTATATCACGTGTGGCATATTTTCGATGTGCTGTCCTAAGACTGCACCTACTGCAAAGTCGGATGCGTCACACATTAGCTCAAAGGGGTAGTCCCAGTTTGGAGACGATAGCATGGGGGCTGAAGTGAGTGTGTGTTTAAGTGAGTCGAAAGCTGTCTCGCAGTCCGAGTCAAAATGGAAGGTTGTATCCTTGGCCAGGAGAAGAGTTAAAGGTCTAGCAATTTTGCTAAAGTCCTTAATGAATCTTCTATAAAAGCCTACATGGCCAAGGAAAGATCGAATATCTTTGACGCTTTTGGGATGAGGGAGGTTTTGAATGACATCTATCTTAGCTCTGTCAACCTCAATGCCTTTCTGTGAAATGACATGTCCAAGAACAATTTCTTCTTGGACCATAAAATGACATTTTTCCCAGTTCAAAGTTAAATTCTTCTCTTTGCAACGAGTAAGAACAGCGTCAAGATTCGCTAGGCAATCAGAAAAAGAGTCTCCAAAAATCGAGAAATCGTCCATAAAGATCTCCAGAAAATTCTCTATCATATCAGAGAATATCCTCATCATACACCGCTGAAAGGTAGCGGGAGCATTGCATAACCCAAAGGGCATGCGACTGTAAGCAAAGGTACCAAAAGGACAAGTAAAAGTGGTTTTATCTTGATCCTTTTTGGTGATGGGGACCTGATTATAGCCTGAGTATCCGTCCATAAAACAATAATACCCTCGTCCCACTAAGCGTTCCAGCATTTGATCAATGAATGGTAGAGGAAAGTGGTCTTTCCTCGTGGCAGCATTGAGTTTTCTATAATCGATACATACACGCCACCCAGTTTGGGTGCGTGTCTGAATCAACTCATTTGCCTCATTGGTTATAACAGTGATGCCGGATTTCTTAGGAACGACATGTATAGGACTCACCCATTGGCTATCGGAGATGGGGTATATAATACCATTATCTAGGCATTTGACGATCTCTTTCATCACAGCTTCCTTCATGACGGGATTCATCCGTCTCTGTGGTTCTCGGGTTGGTCTGGCATCATCCATCACATGTATATGATGTTCAATTATCAAGGGACTAATCCCTTTGATGTCCACCATACTCCAACCAAATACCTCTTTGTTAGGTCTCAATACCGATAAAAGTGCATTCTCTTGCTCTAATACTAGAGAAGCGGATATTATAACCGATAAAGACTCCTTCTCACCTAAATAAGCATATTTCAGATGAGAAGGTAACATTTTGAGATCTAATTCAGGCGGAGAAATGATAGAAGGAGGGATCATAGAGTGATTTTTGGATTTACAAAGAAGCTCAGAGCCTGTGAAAGATACAGACTCGGGTGGAGAAAAATCAGGAGTGCAGGACTCAAGTGTAGAAAAAGTGTCTACACTAAGATCTTGTGTGAAATCAAACAGAGATGTGGTAATGTCATCGAGATCAGTAAAGCAAGGTTCCTCAGCTCCACAACTATCGGGAGCGATCTCGTGGACAGAGCACACATCTAGAATATGAGTAGAGGGTTCTGATGGCTGACTTCCAACTTTGTAGATATTTAGTTCAATGGTCATATTTCCAAATGATTAGTTCATTGAACCATTTCTATAGTTTATAACAGCGTTGGAAGTGGCAAGGAAAGGACGACCCAGAATCACCAGAATTTGGCCCCGGGGGTTTGCTACAGGCTGTGTGTCGAGCACAATGAAGTCTACAGGGAAAACAAATTCCCCGACCTTTATTAACACATCCTCTAGTTCACCCCTTGGTTTGGTGATTGAACGGTCTGCCATCTGGAGAGTGCAGTGAGCAGGTTTCAGCTCTCCAATCCCTAATTGCTCATATACAGAATATGGAAGTAGGTTAACACTTTCTCCGAGATCTAAAAGAGCACGATTTATGTTTTTACCCCCAATAGAAATCGATATTGTAGGACATCCTGGGTCCTTTCGTTTCTTTGGTAGCTGGGGAATAAAAGCAGTGCTAATATTATTAGACATAAAGACCTTCTTCGGCACTTGAGTCTTCCTCTTCCTAGTGCACAAGTCCTTAAGAATTTTCGCATAAGCGGGGACTTGTTGAATCGCATCTAGGAGAGAGATGTTGATGTTAACCTGTTTAAACATTTCCATAATTTTCTCCATATGAGGACTCATTCTGTTACCCCTTAACCGATTTGGATAAGGAGCTTTCGCAATAAGCGTCGGGTCCATCATAGGAGAAGGAAGAGGGGGTAGACGAGATCCCAAAAGAGGTGTAGGGACCGTCTGTGGAGAACTATAAGGGTTGGGTTGAGGTGTCGAGCCTAGTGGGAAATGGAGAATAGGCTTTCGAGAAGGTGGTGGGTTAGAAGAACAAGGATCAGAAGTAGAAGTGTGTCTGTGAGGAAAGGTCTCAGCCGGGGTGTTATTGATAGGATTTTCAATATCATCAATTCCTTCCCCGACATGATTGTTTAGCACTCTTCCCGATCTCACTGTTGTGACGGCATTTACATTGTAATGCCCAGGATTCTGTAGGGGTTGAGAGGGAAGTTTCCCTTTTTCTCTCGCACTCATTTCGGCTTTAAGTCGAGCTATTTCAGCTTCCATTGATCTGAAACTCTCAGCTTGAGACACTGAGTTTTTCTTTATCTCACTGACGGAAGATCTAACCTCAGTCGAAACCTCTATGAAATTTGATAACAGTGATTTCATGGTTTGAGTGAATTGAGAGAATTCGTCAGAACAGGACAACTGCATAGGATTAGACTGTGCAGGAGTGTTGACCTAGTTTTGGAAATTTTGTGACTGGTAGGGGTGCTGAGTGAGTTGAAGTGGTTGCTGTTATGGTGGAAGAGCCCTTTGAAAATTATTTTGGCTTGGAACCGTGTTTTGAGATTGTTGTTGGTTCCAAGCAAAATTCGGGTGATTCCTCCAACCCTGATTGTACGTGGAAGAATATGGATCATTTCTAGGTCGTTGAAATGCGGCATTTGTATGCTCGTGACCTTGAAACGCAGAGTTTAATGGACATTCTTCCGTTAAATGAGACGGATCAGAACAGCAGCCATATACAGTTTTGGGGAGCGACATTGGGTTTAGGGAGGCTGCAGAAAATTTGTGTTCCATAGCGTCGAGCTTCTTTTGCATTGCTGCCATTTCAGCTCGAACACCTATGGACACATCTATTTGGTGTACGCCATCCCTATTCAATGGTTGGGTTCCACTCTCCCACTGTAGTGATTTTTCAGCGAACTCTTCTAAAAACTTCCAAGCTTCCCCATCATCCTTGGTCATAAAGGTACCTTGACACATGTTTTCAAGGTTCTGTTTAGTGTTTGAGTTAATGCCCTCATAAATGATTCGGCAAAGATCCCATCTCGGGATGCCGTGATGAGGACATTGAACCAATAGATCCTTGAAACGTTCAAAGCATTTAGAGAATGGTCCAGTAGGGAGCTGGGTAAATTGATTCAGTTCGCTACGGATTCGAGCTGTCTTTTGCATTGGGTAAAATTTCTTAAGGAATGCCGCGACGAATTCTTCCCAATTCGTGATAGAGTGTGCGGTAGTGTTATATAGCCACTTCTTGGCTATATCGCACAAAGTAAATGGAAGAAGACGTAGACGCATAGCATCCACTGAAAGTTGTGACGTACCCATCATTGCGCATACGTTTTCAAATTTGGTAATGAAAACGTAAGCGTCCTCAGTCTCGAGTCCGTGGAATTTGGGTAAAAGGTTGATGTATTGGGGTTTAATCTCAAAGTTATCCCCATTGGCTGGTGGAATGGATAAGCAGGTCGAAAGAGGACCTCGCAGTGGATAGCACCTCTCTTGGAGAGAGATGCGTGGAGGATTCTGCGCACCAACGGATGGCGGCAGATTAGGGTTAAAGAAGTTCGATAGAGGTGGATCTATCGATGTGGGTGTGGTGGTGGGTAAAGAAGAAGTAAATGGAGAAATATCGACTTCGGAGTCGATAAAGGGTACGCGGACTAAACGGGCACTAGAATCCCGTGTCCAGCCTATCTTGTACTAAAAAGGGTTAGTACAAGTGGCAGCGCTGACTTATAATTAGGGGTAATGAATGAATGAATGCGGTGTTTGTTTTTGAAAAGTGGACGGATTTTTTTTGAAAAAAATGATGCAACACAACAAATGCAGCACACAAAACCCTAATTCTAGGGGTCGCCTAGGTCAGATCTCTAGACCGCTCCTAACTGCCAGAAGACAAGACGCAGGGTAAAATCCTCCACTGCCTCTTTATCTCTCCTGTGGCTAGGTAAGTGCCAGGTAAGTGGGAGGTTCTCCACTACGTAAGTAGTGGGCCTAATTAAGTAACCACTAGCCTTCGACACACTTGCCTAGACACCACAAGAAAAATGCGGATAAGCAATGAATTACCCACGGCTTTCTTCTGTCCTAAGTGAGCGCGACGGTCCTTAGAGTCATCTCTAGATCTTTTTTAGTTAATTAGGGTAAATGCGGATGCAAGTTTTGCGGTTTTTGGGGCTTAGGAAGGGTAATGAACTCCCCACCTAATCTGGATTTGGTCTTTGCCCCTTAATGTCCGTATTATAATGCAAACAACCAAGAATCAAAAACACGTACAATTTAATTTTGCAATTTGCGCGCTGCGATTATTTGCAAAGAATCCCGTACAAACTGTTAATTGGAGAAGATTTTAGAAGGAGATAAGAAAGTAAGAGTTACCTGAGAATTTTGATGCAGAGAAGCTCCCTACAGGCCGCGGAACCGCCGCAGTTGGCTCCTTAGACCGTGCTTTCGCGGTTGAATGAATGAAATAATGCACCCAATTTCAGCAGAGAGGTTCTGTAGACTCCCTCAGCTCTCTGGTATATTCCAAATTTTTTTCCAATTTCACAGCAAGCTCCAGATCTCCTTGCAATGAACCACAACAAATCGTTTAGGGTTTGCACGAATTTTGATTACAAAAATTACAATGGAATAAATCTTTCAATTCAAATTTCAATATAAAACGAATTAGCGCGCGATCCCCGGCAACGACGCCATTTGATTGTTAAGAAATTCTTGTTTGTGTAAATCGAATAAAACGAATAAGTTTATTTGTGTCGGTAATTAGAAAATTGAATAAAATTCACAATCAAAGAATTATATTTGACCGCAATTAATTACGGTGTCTGTTGTAGATCGTAAGCGAGTGCGGATCGTCCACAGGGATTGTGTGATTCGTTTCTATGTTTGAATTGAAAAGTTAATTGAAAAGAAAAGAAAACATGATTCAAGATTTTATCGATTGATTCAAGTGTCACTAGTCTAATCAAGAATCAAGAAAATGACAAACAATCGAGAATAGGGTTTCGATAATATTTCCAACCAAATGTCAAGAATCTAAATGAGGCTCGCAGGAATCGATCAGATCTATAGACGTGATGTAATCTCATGACGACGTATTCTTGTCCTTCGAAGAGTTGATACTAGATCGATGATGATCGACGGGAGTTGGGGATTTCTCGTGAAACTAGGGTTTCATCATTTATCCCTTGTTCTTTCGTTGATATCATTCACATTCTAGCCTCTAGCAAATTCAAGAACGATCGTAACTCCCCAATTTCGAGCCATAACAATTAAGAAAGCATCGCAACGAAACTAGGTCGTCGATTCTTGAACTTGCTAGGGTTTACAAAACTCGTAAGAATCAAGAATCGTTTTAAGATATGCTACATCATCATTCTATTGATCGTCTCGACTCTTCGACGAGCGGAGTATTACTCAAACATCACAACAAGAACTACAACTAGAAATTGAGATCGAGTTATGATGCAAGAATTTAAAGAAAACAAGATAAAAGAATTTCACCTTTTATTTATATTAACAATTTGATTACAGTCGCTCAAGAACTACAAGAGGAAGAACTAGATTGTCAATTTGGCTTCGCTTTTCTCCGTGAGTCGTGGATCGGCTTGGACCACTTGCTCTGTTGAAGATCGGCTCCGCTCCTAAAAGGTTGAAGGGCTTCTTGCTTGATTTGGTACTCGGGAATCTTGGCTTTTGATTGGAATTAGGGTTAGGGTTTCACACAAGTCTTGTCACTAGACTTGTGGAAGAAGATGAAGAAAGAGGTAAAATGAAGAAGTAGAGATTGAATGGCTCTAGTTTAATACTAGATTGGGAGATAATCTATACCCTAGGTCTAGGCTTCTATTTATAGACTTCCTAAACCCTAGGTCTAGGTTTGAAATTACAATTCCCTCCAAAAGTTTGTTGAGGAGCTTCTAGAATTAGTTTGTTAGGAGCTAGCTTAGGCTTTAAGCTAGGATTAATTAAGCTTAGAAACCCTAGTTTGCTGAACTGGCAGAAGCTTCGAGATCCCTCTGGAAAATGTATTGTCTTGAAGAGCTTCTGGAAGTGAGGTAGGAGTTTTGCACCAAGTTTGGGGTGATGACGTCGACAAGCCGCCGCGGAACCGCGGCGCAAGCCGGCTCCGGCCGCGGTTCTGCGGCCATGTGTTGGCTTCATGTCTTGTAAATTCTGGTGCTGCTTTGGGCTTCCTTTGGGGGTGTATCTGATATGTTGATTTGTATTTGTCCCTTTGTATTGCTACCAGATCTCAAAACTTGGAGTTGGTGCATTTTATCAGCTTTTTTTGATCCTGCATTTTCCTGCACAAATCTTGAAACAAGTGTTGCGCAATATAGGGAAGATGCGGTGCCATGAAATGCAGTCAATTTCCTTTATAGTGCCGGTTTTAGAGTTTAACACATGCAATCTGATATTTAACGACTGATTTGCTAATATGTGAAATATGGATACCGTGCACTTCTAAATGAGTGCAAATGATAAGGAAGTTGCCGTGTTAAAGATGCTGTATTTTCGACTGATCACCAACATCGTCCCCGTGATGAAGAAAAATGGGACAGTGCGCATATGCGTGGATTTCCGGGACCTCAATAAAGCTTGCCCGAAGGACGGTTTCCCAGTGCCAGTCACCGAACTGATGATAGACAATATGTCCACTCATGAGGTTTTCTCCTTCATGGACAGCTCATCAGGGTATAATCAGATAAAGATGCATCCCGAAGACCAGAAGAACACCGCCTTCAGAACTCCGCTAGGTATATTCTTCTACAAGGTGATGCCCTTCGGTCTAAAGAATGCCGGTGCCACCTATCAGAGGGCCATGACGAAGATCTTCGATGACCTCATACATGAAATCGTCGAGTGCTATATCGACGACCTCGTGGTGAAAAGCAAATCATACGAGGAACATCTCGAGCATCTGAAGACCGTATTTCAACGCCTTCGACAATACAACTTGAAGATGAACCCTCTCAAGTGGGCATTCGGAGTTTCCTCGGGCAAATTCCTGGGATTCATCGTCCGACACCGAGGTATTGAGATAGATCCGTCAAAGATCAAGGCGATCATGGAAATGCCTCCGCCAAGGACTCTCAAACAGCTGCGGTCTTTCCAAGGGAGGCTCGCGTATATACGGCGATTTATAGCCAACCTTTCAGGCAAGTGCCGTCCTTACAGCCACCTAATGAAGAAGGGAACCCCGTTCATCTGGGATCATAAATGCCAAGACGCGCTGGACGAAATCAAGTAGTACCTCCAGAATCCGCCAGTGTTAGTTGCTCCGGTTAAGGGAAAACCTCTTATTCTTTATACAACCGCCCTCGAAGGTGCCTTAGGTGCATTATGGGCACAAGAGAACGATCAAGGGAAGGAGAGAGCTCTCTATTACTTAAGTCGAGTTCTACTGGGGGCAGAAAGCAACTATTCCCCTATTGAAAAACACTGCCTGGCGTTGATCTTTGTGATAACAAAGCTTAGGCACTATGCGTTGGCGCATGAGGTCCGTCTCATTTCGAAGGTGGACCCTCTTAAATATTTGATGTCAAAGGCCATACTGACGGGGCGACTCGCTAAATGGGCCCTGCTCTTGATGGAGTTCTCAATAACATATCAACCTCTTAAGGCAGTGAAAGGCCAGGCCATCGCCGACTTCCTCGCTGAGCATCCGATACCTGCCGATTCTCATCTGAATTGCGAGCTGCCAGACGAACATGCGTTTAATGCAATCGACGGTGGTGTACCCGATGGGAGCTTTATTTCGATGGAGCATCCTCTATGAAGAAGCGTAAACAAAGTATGCCCATAATCAAATCGGGGGTAGGCCTTATCTTCGTGACTCCACAAGGAGGGATAATGCGCTTTGCTTTCTCCTTAACAGAACCGAGGACGAACAATGAAGCCGAATACGAAGTTTTGATAGCAGGCCTCGAGATCGCCATCGACATAGGAATTGAAAACCTCCTCATATACGGAGATTCCCAACTGGTCGTTAGTCAAATAAACGGCGAATACCAGACATGCAAACCAGAATTGGTGAAGTACGGCGAAAATGTGCAACAATTGTTGACCCAAATCCCTTCATACACTTTGGAGAACATACCGCGCGCGGAAAACAGCAAAGCGGACGCGTTGGCCAAGCTCGCTAAAGAATTGGTTGAGGAGAACCTCGATGACGTCAGAATTGTGGTACAAAGCCGTCGGGTGCTTGCCCCAGCGAAAATATCTCCGGAAAGAGAAGGGAGCGACTGAGAAAATGGCTATGCAAATAAAAGACCGGGAAAAGGCCGAGGATTGGAGGGAAGTCTTTATAGACTACTTCAAATACCGTCGAACGCCCGAAGATGCGTCCTCAAGACATTAGCTTATGAAACGAGCTCTGTCTTTCGCCTTCGTCAATGATACTCTGTACAAGAGGTCGTTTGATTCTCTGTGGTTGAGATGTCTGGGACCTGAAGAGGCAAAAAGAGTCGTTCAGGAAGTTCACGGCGGACTCTGCGGTTCTCACCAAGAAGGCCCAAAGATGAAGTTGAAGAACAAACGGATGGGCTACTACTGGCCCACGATGATTCAGGACTGCCTCAAATATGCGAAGCAATGCCACTCATGCCAAATCCATGGGGAATTCATCCACCAGCATCCAAATCCACTCCATCCAACGGTGGCTAGCTGGCCATTCGAAATGTGGGGAACTAACATAGTCGGTCCCATCGAACCAGCATCGTCCAGAGGACATCGTTTCATCCTGGCGAAGACTGACTACTTCTCCAAATGGGCAGAAGCAGTACCGTTAAGAGAAGTGAAGATGGAGAATATCCTCCATTTCTTCAAGACGCACGTCATATATCGGTTTGGAACTCCGCGACGGATCATCTCCGATAACGGGCCAGCTTACAGAAGCCACAAGATCAGTCGCTTCGCGCAGCAGCATAATATAGACTGGAGATATTCCTCAGTTTATAATCCGCGAGCTAATAGTCTAGCCGAGGCCTTCAACAAGACCTTGACAAAGATCATGAAGAAGACGGTGTCCCGAAATAAGGACTGGCACGAGAGACTGCAAGAAGCTCTCTGGGTGTATCGAACTACGTTCAAGACAGCCATGAACACAGCGCCGTACGCGTTGGTATTCGGTACAGAAGCAGTACTCCCCCTCGAGATAGAGTTACCCTTTCTACGAGTGGCAGTCCACTACGAGCTGACGGACGAAGAAAATGCTCACCTTCGGCTTGAGGAGCTTGATGCCCTTGATGAAACCCGGCTCATAGCGCAACAAAATCTGGAGGCCTGTAAAGCAAAGATGACGCGCTCATATGAAAGATTGACCCGGCCGAGGACATTCCGCCAAGGCGAACTCGTGCTAGTGGTCAAAAGGCCTATGATCCCCAATCGCGCCAAGCGGGGAAAATTCGAGCCAAACTATGAAGGCCCGTACATCATAGACAAGGTCTACCAGGATGGAGCCTATCTACTCATGGATATGCACGATGAAAGGCCTTTCAGGCCAATAAATGATCGTTTCCTAAAGAAATACTACGCTTAGAGAGTTACTGCCTAGGTCAATGATAGATGACGACGACTATGTACGCTCGCTATCTTCCTAAGCTCAAACTTTATAAGCAGTAGACAGCCTTCTCCTGGACGGACCGAAATGTCCTTAAACTAATGACGGACCGAAACGTCCTTAAACTAATGACGGACCGAAACGTCCTTAAACTACTACCGCAGCATCCTTAGGCTGACGAGATGAATATAAAAAAAATAATAAAAAATAATAATAAAAAAAATAAATGGTTTGTCCATGAGCAAAATGGGCACGGATGAAAACCCGAAAGGGCTCCGTGAGTAAAAACAGCAGGGCTACCGGCGAGTCTTGTGAAAACCCGAAAGGGCGCAACCTCGTTAAAGGACACTTACTAGGTCTTCTCGACCTTGTAAGGAGAAACCACCAGCGTGAGATCCTTACGACTCACAAGGGAGAAACACACTTAAGGATCCCCACGATTCCTAAGGAGAAAATACACCTGCGAGATCCTCACGACTCGTAAAGAGAACTCTCTTATGGGACCCTCACGGCTCATAAGATTTGAAAGTCTTAAGTTACAGAGACCTAAACCTGTGCTTAAGCAATCCCCACAACCTTCGATATTGCCCTACAAGTGGCTCAATACTGACCCTTGTATACAATCCACGGGCGCAAATAAACATTTCTCCAGCAAAGTCCCACCCATGACTAGGGATATGTCCATATGGTGAACAACCCTTATAAGTCCTCTGACTTATAAGGAGAAACCCCTTTAGTAAGATCCTTACGACTTACAGAGGAGCATACACTCAGGAATCCTTACGATTCCTAAGGAGAAAATACACCTACAAGATCGTCACGACTTGTAGGGAGAAATACCTTTGTGGGACTCTTACGGCTCATGAAGTCAAAATCCTTAGTCGACAGGACCTTAACCCTGTTCGCTAAGCCACCTTTGTTCAACATCGACAGAAGCAAGTGATGATTCGCTCCTGGCAATATCCCAGTTGTAGCGGTGCTGATGCCGAAACTGGTGTCTAATTCCAGGCTTACGGCGAAAAGCCAGCAAGCTGCACATGCATACAAAATAGCCGAAATGATGGGGCAGCTTGCAATAAAAAGCAGCAAGTAAAAACGTATGGATATAGAACAGCCGAAATGATTGGGCAACTCACAATAAAAAGCAGCGAGTAAAAATAAAATAAATAGCCGAAATGATTGTGCACCGCGGGAAATAGCCGAAATGATTGGGCAATCGCGACCTTCGCGATATAAAAGTTGAAATGATAGAGCATCGCGGAAATAAAGCACTAATATAAAAAAAATGATGAAACTTTTGCCCTACAGGTGAGATCACATCGATCCCTGTATACAATCTAAGGGCACAAACAAAGACGGAACCATACCTTCCCAACAGGCTCCGCCAGAAAGCAAAGTCAAATCTCGACGGTTCACCAACGGCCTAGAGACAACCGTGACATTCGTCTTGATGCAACAGACGCAGTGCCAGCAAACGAAGCGAAGATCAAATTCCTAGCTTCACGGTTCTGACGGTAACTTACATAAAACCTGAAAGATCACCACAAATCCTTCGACTCAGGGAAACCAGTGTCCTTGACGAGAACATCCTGATTCGCGTCGACCCGCAGAGAAACTAGCGTCTTTGCAGGAATACATCGATTCGTTTCAACCCCAAGAAAACCAGTGTCCTTGGCAAATACCTCAATTCAGGAAAACTAGCGTCCTTGATGAGAGCCTCCTGATTCGCGTCGGCCCTCAGAGAAACCAGTGTCTCCGCAGGAATACTCCGATTCGTTTCAACCCCGAAGAAACCAATGTCTTCGGCAAAATCCTTCAACTCAGGGAAACCAGTGTCCTTGACGAGAACATCCTGATTCGCGTCGACCCGCAGAGAAACTAGCGTCTTTGCAGGAATACATCGATTCGTTTCAACCCTAGGGAAACTAGTGTCCCTGGCAAATACATCAATTCAGGGAAACCAGCGTCCTTGATGAAAGCCTCCTGATTCGCGTCGGCCCGCAGAGAAACCAGTGTCTCCGCAGGAATACTCCGATTCGTTTCAACCCCGAAGAAACCAGTGTTTTCGGTAAAATCCTTCAACTCAGGGAAACCAGTGCCCTTGACGAGAACACCCTGATTCGCGTCGACCAGCAAAGAAACTAGCGTCTTTGCAGGAATACATCGATTCGTTTCAACCCCAGGGAAACCAGTGTCCCTGGAAAATACCTCAATTCAGGGAAACTAGCGTCCTCGATGAGAGCCTCCTGATTCGCGTCGGCAGAGAAACCAGTGTCTCCGCAGGAATACTCCGATTCATTTCAACCCCAAAGAAACCAGTGTCTTCGGAAAAATCCTTCGACTCAGGGAAACCAGTGTCCTTGACGAGAACATCCTGATTCGCGTCGACCCGCAGAGAAATTAGCGTCTTTGCAGGAATACATCGATTCATTTCAACCCTAGGGAAACCAGTGTCCCTGGCAAATACCTCAATTCAGGGAAACTAGCGTCCTTGATGAGAGCCTCCTGATTCGCGTCGGCCCGCAGAGAAACCAGTGTCTCCGCAGGAATACTCGGATTCGTTTCAACCCCGAAGAAACCAGTGTCTTTGGCAAAATCCTTCGACTCAGGGAAACCAGTGTCCTTGACGAGAACATCCTGATTCGCGTCGACCCGCAGAGAAACTAGCGTCTTTGCAGGAATACATCGATTCGTTTCAACCCCAGGGAAACCAGTGTCCCTGGAAAATACCTCAATTCAGGGAAACTAGCGTCCTCGATGAGAGCCTCCTGATTCGCGTTGGTCCGCAGAGAAACCAGTATCTCCGCAGGAATACTCCGATTCGTTTCAACCCCGAAGAAACCAGTGTCTTCGGCAAAATCCTTCGACTCAGGAAAACCCGTGTCCTTGACGAGAACATCCTGATTCGCGTCGGCCCGCAGAGAAACCAGCGTCTTTGCAGGAACACCACGACTCGTTTCAACCCCAGGAAAAACAGTGTCCTTGGCAAACTCCTCAACTCAGGGAAACTAGCGTCCTTAATGAGAGCCTTTTGATTCGCGTCGGCCCGCAGAGAAACCAGTGTCTCCGCAGGAATACTCCGATTCGTTTCAACCCCGAAGAAACCAGTGTCTTTGGCAAAATCCTTTGACTCAGGGAAACCAGTGTCCTTAACGAGAACATCCTAATTCGCGTCGACCCGCAGAGAAACTAGCGTCTTTACAGGAATACATCGATTCGTTTCAACCCCAGGGAAACCAGTGTCACTGGCAAATACCTCAATTCAGGAAAACTAGCGTCCTTGATGAGAGCCTCCTGATTCGCGTCGGCCCTCAGAGAAACCAGTGTCTCCGCAGGAATACTCCAATTCATTTCAACCCCGAAGAAACCAGTGTCTTCGGCAAAATCCTTCGACTCGGGAAAACCAGTGTCCTTGACGAGAACATCCTGATTCACGTCGACCCGCAGAGAAACTAGCGTCTTTGCAGGAATACATCGATTCGTTTCAACCTCAGGAAAACCAGTGTCCCTGGCAAATACCTCAATTCAGGGAAACTAGCTTCCTTGATGAGAGCCTCCTGATTCACGTCGGCCCTCAGAGAAACCAGTGTCTCCGCAGGAATACTCCGATTCGTTTCAACCCCGAAAAAACCAGTGTCTTCGGCAAAATCCTTCAACTCAGGGAAACCAGTTCCATTGACGAGAACATCCTGATTCGCGTCGACCCGCAGAGAAACTAGCGTCTTTGCAGGAATACATCGATTCGTTTCAACCCCAGGGAAACCAGCGTCCTTGGCAAATACCTCAATTCAGGGAAACTAGCGTCCTTGATGAGAGCCTCCTGATTCGTGTCGGCCCGCAGAGAAACCAGTGTCTCCGCAGGAATACTCCGATTCGTTTCAACCCCGAAGAAACCAGTGTCTTCGGCAAAATCCTTCGACTCAGGGAAACCAGTGTCCTTGACGAGAACATCCTGATTCGCGTTGGCCCGCAGAGAAACCAGTGTCTCCGCAGGAATACTCTAATTCGTTTCAACTTCGAGGAAACTAGCGTCCTCGGCAAAATACTTCGACTCAGGGAAACCAGTGTCCTTGATGAGAACACCTCGATTCGCGTCGACCCGCAGAGAAACTAGCGTCTTTGCAGGAACACCTCGACTCGTTTCAACCCCAGGGAAAACAGTGTCCTTGGCAAACTCCTCAACTCAGGGAAACTAGCGTCCTTGATGAGAGCCTCTTGATTCGCGTCGGCCCGCAGAGAAACCAGTGTCTCCTCGAGAACTTCCCGATTCGTCTCAACTTGCAAGATAAAGCCTTAGGCAGCAGGGATTAAAAAACTTGTTTCCTGAGCACTGGGACCCTGCAAGTCGGTCTAAAATGGTCTCTTGCATACTATTCACGGGTCTCACTCTCCAAAGTCGAATCTCGACAAGGAGGGAAACAACCGCTTACGGGTCCTCTCGACTCGTAAGAGGGAAAATTCTCTTATAGGATTCTTACGACTTATAAGAGAAAACGCACTTAGGAATCCTCACGATTCCTAAGGAGAAAATCCACCTACGAGATCCTCTCGATCCGTAGGGAGAAAAATCTCTATGAGACCCTCATGGCTCATAGAGTTGAAAAGTCTTAGGCAGCAGATCTACCTGCGGCCTAAGCCATCGCTATCTCTTGAAGAAACCAAGGCAGGATGCTTACTCTATTATCTGTCAACCATGTTTATTAAGACAGCATACAGATAATAAAAGAAAAAAGAAAGCGACAGAAAGAACATCCGATTTGCATTTGATCAAGCATTCGTACACACTCATTCATGCATGGGCAAAAGACTCAGAACGAGAAATAAGACAACCTGGAATAAAAATTTTCCATTCATATTGCCAAAAATTCTTACAATCATGAAAGCAATAAACGAAAAACACTATTCAAATTATTACAATGGTATAACCTCAGATCTAGGGCACGGATTGAGGAATTCCAAAGTAAGGCCATCTAGAGTTCTTCTGGCCTTTCTGATTATTCTCGTGCGCGGGCTCTCGTGCTCCTGTGTGTCAAGATCTTCGGCGAGGCCCCCCAGCCTTCGATAAGCAGCGATTATCATCGTCTGCTGGAAAGTTTGATGCAGAATGTCGATGAGGCTATCCCGCCGTTTCTTCGAGATCAGCCCCGACAGGTACACTGAATGCACCTTGTCTTCGGCATCATCTAGAGCATTGAGCGGTAGGGCCTCGTGAAACCCCGAAAGTGCTCTCCATACTGCTCCCAGCATGACTTTCAAGAGAGCTGAACGACGAGGAAGCAGCCAACCAACGCTTGCGTTAAGGCGACCCATGACCTCCGCACATTGGGCATCTGTAAACTCTTGGTTTTGTTGACTGCCCTGTACACGGATATCCTCATAGGTGATGAATTCGTGCAGACTGTATAGACGCACCGCCATAATGCCGGAAAGAAAGATCATTGGAAGATTAGCAATGAGGAAAATGCATAGGGAGTTAAACTCCTCGAGAGCAGAGCTCTATTAATGGAACCCTAATAGGATTCTCCTTAGTTCTCTTTGGACCCCTTTAGAGCAAAGCTCTGCTAAGTGAAACCCTAAATGGGTTTTCTTTAGATCAGGGATCTATTGAGAGCAAGGCTCTGTCAATGAAAATCAATTTAACTTAATTTAATTTAAATTAAAAATTTTACCTAAAAGTTTTAAGAATTTAACTATTGGAGTTCTTATAAATAAAGAGCAGGGCTCTGAGATTCTGAAAGTAAAAATGTTGAAGATGATAATCATCTATTGAGGGACCAAAGGTCCTATTTATAGGCATCAAATGCCCTTTCAACTTCCAAAAGTTGCCGCAACGGTTGGAATTCTGCCATCGTTGCGCTCGCGTTTGGGGCTACGTAAGCGCAACGGTGGGGGAGGCATTTGTTTACCCCAATCAGAGCAAAGCTCTGTTCAAATTCCAAGACGGGAAACGAAGCGACGCTTCTGTTTCCCCCAATCAGAGTAAAGCTCTGTTTTGAAATTGAAGTGAAAATTAAAGTTAAAATAAATGAAGCAACGCTTCAGATCCCCTGCGTTGCGCACAGAGTGCCACGTATCAAAATCAGACACGCCAGCGCAGGGAGCGCAGCACCCAAGGCAGCGTGCCTAATCAGAGCAAGGCTCTATTTAAAATAAAATTAAAAGAAGCAGCGCTTCAGTTGCGCAAGCACTGCGCTGCGCGACACGTGTCAGCGCAGTTGCGCTGCGCTCTGCGCTGCGTGACACGTGTCAAGCGCTGGGGCGTTTGCGCCAAACAGAATTAAAATTCTAGTAAGATCTTTCTGTTCTTATTAAAACAAGAAAATTTTCTTCTGTAAAACAGAAGCCCTTGGATCAAAGATCCAACGGTGGGGAAAATTCCCTAAATCACTCAGAGAATGATCTCTTTAACAAATTTAACAAATTAATGAGCACTATATAAAGTCCCCTAGACCCCAATTCAAAATACATCAACATAGAGGAAGAATATCAAGAACTTCAAAAACAACAAAACAGAAAGAACTCTGAAGAATTTTGAGAAGAACTCAAGAAGGGAAAGAAGGTAAAAACCTTTAAAAAAAAGATAAGAACTTCTTCTGAATAGATCATTGATCTAAGAACAAGATCAATGATCTTCAATAAAAAAATAAAATAAATAATAACAGTGCCTTGCACTTTTTTATGAACCATTGGTTCTTGAATCTTAAAGATTCTCAAGTTATTGAAATAGTGCCTTGTACTTGCAAAAACTGCACTGTTGCGCTTTTGGGTTGGCGCAAACCACCAGAGAGCGCCACGTGTCAGCTCCAGAACCACTTGCGCTATTTGCTTTTAAAAATAGAGTATTGCTCTTTAAAGTTGGCGCAACTCACCAGAGCGCGCCACGTGTCAGTAGCGCAACAGCGCAGCGCACTGGCATAGCGCATTGCGCTGTTGCGCTCGCGCTCACCAGAGTGTGACACGTGTCACCACGACAAGCGCTTGCGCTCAGTAATTGGCGCAAAGCGCCTGACAAGCCACTGTCAAGTAATTAATGCACTGCATTATTTACAGAAGGGCCAAGCCCAATTAAAAAGGCCTAACAGGCTTAATAAAATGCAACGCATTATTTTAAAAAGGGCAGAGCCCAAACCAAAACAGGTGCTCTGCATCATTTATAAAGGGACAGAGCCCAAATAAAAAAAGGCCCAGCAGGCCAGAATAAAATTCAGTACATTATTAAAAAGGGGCAAAGCCCTAGCACAGGCCTAATAGGCCAAAGATAAATAAAAACGTTGAACATTTCTCAACTGGACTTAGTCCAATCATAGCCGTAAGTACTCAAATTAAATTGAATGAGCAAGATTGCTCTCTTAAATCAATTTACACCCGGTTCAAGGGCACATCTCCGAACTCCTCCGACACCTGTCGTTGTAATCCTTCAACGACGTCAGAGAGGTGACGGGTCTCGACAACCACACATCGATACGGACTGCGGGGTCCCTAAACTCGTGGACCGAAACGTCCCTAAACTAATATTCGTCACCAAATGGGAACGTTGGACCGAAATGTCCTTAAACTAATGCTCGTCCCCAAATGGGAATGATGGACCACCATGCCCCTAAACTGAAAATCGACCGCAACGTCATTAAACTAAACAATAGAGCCAATTGCTCTCTTGTCGGATCCTAACGATTCCGTTAAGTTGATCTTAGTCTGGAGATTAGGCTAACGTATCCTTAACAAAAGTTTAAGTTGATCTTAGCCTCAATATGGCTAACGTATCCTTAAACTAAAACACCAAACCCAAATCTAAGTAAACACAGATTTGGACTAATCCACGTCCTACGGGCGACGGCATCACTTAGTCTCCGTATACAATCCACGGGCAACCGCAAACAAAACAAACACACACGACACGAAGTGAACATCTGGAGAAGGAGAAAGTGGCTACCGCGATGCAGTAGCATAATTAACTGCAGGGGCTTGCGCCTGCAGGGAAGAGCGTCCCCACAATCAAAAACCCCTCAAGCGAGGGGGAATCTGACGAAGTTTGCTACATCGGCCGCATCCGTCTGAACCTCCGATACACGGTGCCATAAATCAACTTGGCATCTTCGGAGAGGTGGACGGATAAAACCAAATAGCATCTGCCCCGAATTTCAGGCAAGACGTTTACCGCGTCTCCGCCGCGTCATTCGGAGGGGAACAGTTTGTTTCGAGACAAGTTTACAACTTGCTACATGCTATACTTTATGTAATTTATTTATATATTTTCGTATCATCATCATCATCATCATCATCATCATCATACAGCTATATTTATATAATTTATATACCATATTTATTTAACGTTAATCGGTTTTATAATATAAAATGTATGAAAGTTTACAACTTGCGACATGCTATATTTATATCTATAAATATATATATCGTCAGAATATTTCTTATTATTATCTTTAATTAGTTTATAATTTGTATTTTATAATGTTATACAAAATATAGTTTGAAAATATTATAGTTTACACATGAAACGTCGTTGCAAAGCGGATACGACAAATCTGAAATTTACTGTACACCTTACCTTATAAAATTCATTATAAATCATAGAAAAATCATTAATATACGTTCTTTAGTTCGTTACAAAGATAACTCAGAATACTATAACTCTATAAAATACTTACTTGCAAAATAAATTGTTTAAATAATGTAAAATGCAAATGAAAATATCTCTAAACTGCTGTCCAGGAAAATTCCAGTAGCAAACTTTCAATTTCGGATGTTCATATATTTTTGTAGGAACAACCTGAGATACTTAAACTTATAAAAATAAAAACCTTATTGAATTATCTTTGTTTTTGTATAAGACACGTCCGTTTTGGAGAACGTTTGTTATTTTTAAGCTATTTTACAAATCAGGGTGACGCTGAATTTCTGAACGAAACTTTCTTGTGCATGGTTAATCAATATCTCTTTTATGGTTATCAATCGGTTTGAATATGTTATCCATGTTAATATTATTATATCAATATCTATTTAATAAATAATAGTGCTTATGTTTTAATATTCAGCAAATTTTACCGATTTACAGTTTTATAGTATCCGTCTGTATCCATATCGTTGTTTACATATCTAGTCGCATGCTAGTTCATTTTGCTTCATGCTAGGTATATAATTATGCATCCATATGAGTAAAATGTTACCCGTTTATCACATTATACATCCATATTAAAGTTTTACCGTTTTCGGATACCCGTTTGCATCCATACCATTAATTATGTACCTAGTTGCATGTCATATTACATTGACTCATATTATTATTACATTAGTACCCTATGCTTGATAACATGCATCCTACATAGTCATGATATAACCCCTGATAGATATTTATGCATACATGCTTTTATCGTACATCCGTATTTTACCGTGATCCATACTTCCTACATTTTACTGTTTGGCACCCATTTGATACACTGTACACTACTTGACATGACATGATATACCATTACTTAACATGTTACCTGATCCTGTTCCTAATGCCGACAATCCTGACATGTTGTCCTGATGGATATATCCTATTGTCTGTATAGACAAACATGTTCCTGGTTGATCCTGTGTTGGCATTAGCTTCAGATTTATCAATACCTGACTTGAACACATAACCTGGGGGTATGGGGAAATCAATGATAAAACCTGACTTGTAACTCGACAGTTCGATACTTATACCGATCAATTTTATGGGCTAGGACAGCCCGGGGATGCTGCTGCTGACATCATTCATCTGTACATGTTTCTTGTTTAGTGCCTAGCGGCATGTCTCGGATTTCAGCCCGAGAATCTGGATCGTGATCCCGGGCACGCACGGGATACTATTGAGTTAAATCGATGATTCATCAAATTGATTTCACAGACCTGAGAGTAGTTAACCCAGTAGCACAGTTTAGTTTCACCGCTGCACTTCACATATACTGTTACACTTCACTGTTCTATATCCCTGCTCACTTATTACATTCATGTACCTTTTTATAATTCATGCCTGCATTCCTGTTACCCCCTGTTTATATTATTGTTGATATTGTGACGCTCTGACGTCTGGGTTTTGCATGGCCCAGATCCTCTATCTCTGTCGCAGGCCGTTTAGGAGTATTTCAGCCGACAGGCCGACCAGTGAGGATCCTGTTAGTATCAAGTTAGTTTAGTTTTATTTTCGTACTTTCCATATTGTTACTATTTATTGGATTTATTGCTTCCGCATATTATTTCTTGACTCGTTTATTCTGGCAAATGGACATGTACTAGATAGTTTATTTTATTTCTACTGTTCTTGATATCTATAGACAGCCGTAATGCGACTGTGGAGGGATGTTTCCTAGCTACAGGTTGCATGGTTTGCTCTGTCACGTGCTGATCTTAGCGCATTCTGGGAAGCGGGGCATGACACCCCGCTTCCCGGTGTATGGCAAGGGGACGCGGTGAGACCCGCTACGTATTTACTCAGAAGAAAACATGCTAGGCGTATCTAAGCAATATAAAGTAAATATACACAAGAAAAATAATAATAGATATAATTGAACAACAAATTTATTTATTTACAATTCTTTACAAGTAAAACTGGAAATGTAAATACATGAATAGAAAGCAATGCCTAAATAATGGCATAACTGAAATGAAAATATGTACAGGTGCCTACAGCTTTGGGTCAAAGGCTCACTTCTCCAAATCTTCAGTGCCGTGCTCGACCTCCAGTGAGTCCAAAACACCTGACAACATTCCAAAGAAAGAAGAAAAGGAATGTCATCGCGAACAATCGCTTGGTAAGTCTCAAAGATGAGTAGAGATAGAATAGACGGAAAGAGAATATAACTTATAATATTTGATTATAATGTTAACGCAGTTGTTTGTAACTTGGTACAGAAAATTCCTGTGTATACGAGAGGAGTCCCGCTATTCCGGAGACTAAGGTATACGGAGCACAAGGAACCGTTCAGCCACGGTACTACAGCAACGGATATTCAGGTTAGGTGTATTATGGTTATAGTCTCGTGCCACTTCTAACACCTTCTGTACCAATCTACCCCTTTAAAAACCCCGCGATGTCTTTTTTATTGTTTGTTATATAGATGGATGACTTGCCGAAACCATGATATCAGTAAATGAAATGGATATAAATGGAGAATCATGTAGACGGAGTATATCCATGGTTCGATTCAGTCAATATAGATTGAATAGACGGATTCATGAATTCATGTTGTATTGTAGTTTTATACTTGGATCATATTCAAGTCAGATTGATTAGATTGAGACTGAGTCTAAGTCAGACACTATGAAAAGAAATTGAAACCCTGAATTAGTTTTGATATTATCGGTAACTGCTGCACATGAACGGCAGGATTTATGTATTTTTCCAAGACAATTACCGTTTTGATAACACCGTTTGTTAGATTGTATATCTTAGATAGGCAGGCACTCACATTCTCCGGCTTCCTGAGGCTCAAGAGAATTGGTCCCGCTTAAACCTATATTTACTAGGGTCCTTATTGTAATTTAGTATAACTTGAGGGGGTTTTATGTAAAAATAGTTTGATATAATTTTCAAAATACACCTCAAGCATTTAATTATCATCTTTAGGGTTTTCATAGATGTATATTTTATAAAAGTGAAATTTCTAGTGAGTAGAGCCTAGTTTTCATAGTATATGGTATTTTATTGAAATATCGGTATTGTTTTGTATTTGGATGGTATATTCATGTAATGGTGATTCTTTTGATTTGGAAAACTTGGAATATTTATATAATATAATTAAAATAAATATTTTTATAATAGTTATATATATATATATATTTAATAAAAATAAATTTTATTTATTTTTATAGAAATCTCATTTTCTAAAAAAAAATGCATTAAAATTCCATCGAGATCGAATACTCCTTTCGGAGGTCTGCATCTCGCTCTACTAGGCTCGAGGATGTGTGATAATCCACACCATTCCGAACGGGGTTCTCCAAAATGGGTTGTAGAGGCGTAATTGCAAGGAATTAGACAATACACTTTTTAAAAAAATGGTTTTGTAAGTTTGATGGTATTTATTTGTAATGTCGTATTATCCCATAACTAATGTCCCAAACTTTCATCGTGCTATATCAAAGATGTGTGTTGTGATGAGGTAGGTCATTACCTCGTGAGTTATCTAAAGGTAATACAAGTATTATGTTGTTTTATGTCGAAAATAAAGTATGCGGTATTTTACCATAAAAATACGATAAAAATTGCATAAAAGATTCTTTTGTGATGAAACTTATTTTAATGTGTTTGTTAATATTTGTTAAATATTATATGAGAGTATGGTAATTTATTGATTAAGAAAAATAGAATTTTAAAGGAAAACCGAATCGGAAGTCGGATTAACTCCGCTTCCATCGGGTTTTAGAAATTAAAATTTTCAGAATAGAAGATGAGAGGGGGAGAGGGGACATACTAGCTAGGGTACAAGAGAAGAGAGAGGAGAAGCTAAGGAAGGTGTCGGGGCGTCGTTTCGTCGCCGGAATCTTCTTGAAACTTCATCGGAACTTCACCCTTCGCTAACTCCACTTGCACACTAAAAGGACTTGAGAATTTTTGAGAGTTTTGGCAGGGAATTTTTGAGTGAGGATGAGTGAAATGGAGTGTAGTATTTATAGGAAAAATTAAGGTTTAGAGGGTTAAAGAATGCATTAAAATTGGATTAAAGGGTATTTTATTGTTCTCTGGATAAATTCAGAGTAAACAAACAACATGGGGGTAGTAGGGTAGGCCAAGGGGTGCTCGGGTGAAGAGATGGAGGCCATTACCTACGGTCAGCCCGGCGGTACCGGTCCCCCTTGCTTGCATCGCCGGTCGATTCCTGGTGGAATGGGGTTGGATTTGTGACATGTGTCCATCACGCTTCATATACCCTCGTGCACATATTTATTTATTCTGTAACTTATCATATTACGTGTAGTGCACGTGCAAACTCTTGGGCTTCTAAAAATAATGTGGCTGGGGGGATTCGATCACAAGGGCTACGTCACAGCAGTGCATGGCTTTACCAATGTGCTATAAGTACTTTCTTGCTGTTCAAAGGTAAAACAAAATACTTATAGTGTACACAGGATTGCAAATACCCCAGTTATACATTAACTTTTAAACAATTTTCTGTACATTGAAATTGGAGTTGTTACACACCGACACGAAATATCGTGTTATTAGGGGTCTGACTTTACCCACTCCCTAGACCCGATATGCGATACTCTTAGACGAACAGACCGGACTGTATGGAGATTGTCACAGATGGGCTCAGTAGGGGTTCGGATGAGTTTGCTCATCGGCCTTCCTTTCGCTCAATATCTGGGTAGCCGTTACGTACAGCTAGTGCTGCTGACGTGCTTGTGGTTAAACCCACTGCCAGCGTATTGACAAGTCTTTAGAGTCCCACACAGAGGGTTTTCCTGGTTCTGGCGAAATAATGTAGTAGCCGTATTTTGATACGTGCAGAGTTCCGATCGAATGATTGCTGTAACATCTCTGTTTTCAGTGTACAGAAAATTTGATTAAAATTAATGTACAAATAGAGTATTGCAATCCTATGTATGCTATAAGTATTTGAATTGCTTTTGAACAGCAAGAAAACAGTTGTACCTCATTGGTAAAGCCTTGCACTGCTGTGACATAGCCCCGTGTTCAAATCCCCCCAGCCACATATTATTTTTATTGTATTTTCTTTTAAACTTTTAGAAGACCAAAAGTTTGCACGTGCATTGCACGTAAAATAAAGAGTTACACAGAAAATAAACATGTGCACTGAGATAAACCAAGCAACACCAACACGTGTCACCAAACCCAATCCTATCTTACAGGTTTGGACCGGCGAGATTCAATAGAGGGGCCGGCACTGCCGGTCGTGCCCATAGGGAATGTTCCAAGATTATTTCCCTGGCACCCCTTCGCCTACCCCACTACCCCCATATTGTTTGTTTACTCTGAAAACATCCAGAGAGTGATAATTCCTCTCTTTAATTCATTTTTAATGCAAATTTTAATTCCATTCTTCATTATCCTAAACCCTAATTTTCCTTATAAATATCACACCACATTTCACCTCTCCTCATTCAGAATTTCATTACAAAAATTATCTAAAAATTCCAAGTTCCAAGTTGTGCAAATGGAGTTAGTAAGAGGCGAAGTTCCGACAACGTTTCAAGGAGAATCCGACGATGAAACGATGCCCCGACGGTTCCGAAATCTTCCTCCTTCTCCCCTATTCCTTTATAACCTATAGGTCCTCACTCCCCTCCTCCATCTCTATTCTAAAACTTCTTTTTTTCAAAACTCGTCGGAAGCGGAGTTATTCCGACTTCCGATTTGTTTTTCTTTAAAAACTCCATTTTTACTTAAATAATAAAATACCATATTCTCTTATAATGTTTAACAAACATAAATAAACATTTTAGAATTAGTTTCATCTCAAAATAATTCATGTTGCAATTTTTATTTCACTTTTACAGTAAAATACCATCATGTTACATACAAGTAATAATTATTCAATTTAACCGTATTACTTTTATATAACTCACGAGGTAATGACCTATCTCATCACAACACAAATTTTTGACATAGCATGATGCATTTTGGGACTCTAGTTTATGGGAAAATACGAGATTACGAATAAATACCTTAAACATTCAAAAACCGTTTTCTTTAAAAAGTGTGATATTTAATTCCGTGCAATTACTCCTCTACGACCATTTTGGGGAACTCCGATCAGGATGGTGAGGGTTATCGCATACTCTTGGGCCTAGTAGAGCGAGATGCAGACCTCCGTAAGGAGCATTCGATCTTGATGGAATTTTTGATGCAATTTTTAAGAAAAATGAGATTTCTACAATATAAATAAAATTTATTTTTATTAAATATATATATTTATAACTATTATTAAAAACATCTATTTTAAATATATTATATAAATATTCCATGTTTTCTAAAGCAAAAGAATCACAATTTCATGAAACTACCATTACAATTCAATACAAATTCCAATATTTCATTAAAATACCATATATAATGAAAACTATGTTCTACTCACTAGAAAATTTCACTTTTATAAAATATACATCTATGAAAACCCTAAAGACGATAATTAAATACTTGAGGTGTATTTTGAAATTATATCAAAACTATTTTACATAAAACCCTCTCAAGTTATATTAAATTACAATAAGGACCCTAGTAAATATAGCTTTAAGCGGGACCAGTTCTCTTGAGCCTTAGGGAGTTGGAGAATATGGGCGTTTGCCTATCTAAGGTAGATAATCTAACAACGGTGTTATCAACACGGTAATTGTTTTGGAAAAAGACACAAATCCTGCCGTCCATGTGCAGCAGTTACCAATAACATCAACAAAAATTTAATTCAGGACTTCAATTTTGTTTTAAAAGTCTGACTCAGTTCAAGTCACGGTCAAATATGAAATCAATCTGACTTGAATATGATTCAAGTATAACTGCAATTCAACATGAATCTGTCTATACTAGAATTCAATCTATATCAATCTGTCTCGATTGAACTGAACCATGGATATACCCCGTTTACATGTCTATCCATTATATCCATTCCATTTACATGATATCATGGTTCCGGCAAGTCGAACAATCTATTACACAAACAATACAAATCAATACAATAAGACATTACGGGGTTTTAAAGGGGTAGACTGGTACAGAATGCGTTATAAGTGGCACAATACGGTCACTTTAATATACATAACCTGAATATCCATTACCGTTATACCGTGGCTTAACGGTTTCTCGTGCTCCGTATACCTTAGTCTCCGGAATAGTGGGACTCATCTCGTATACACTGGTATATTCTGTACCAAACTACAAACAACTGCGTTAACATAACAAACTCACCAGTTATATTCTCATATCGGTCTATTCTCATCTGTCTATTCTTACCTATTTTTGGGACTTACTGAGCGATTGTTCGCTGACGACATTCATTTTTTTCTTTCTTTGGAATGTTGTCAGGTGGATCGGACTCACTAGAGATCGAGCCCAGTACCGAGGACTTGAAGCAATTTGCTATCTACCCAGAGTTGTAGGCACTTGTATATACTTTTCATTTCAGTTATGCCATTGTTTAGGCATTGCTTTCCATTCATGTATTTACATTTCCAGTTGTACTTGTAAAGAATTGTTAAATAAATAAAAGTTGTTGTTCATTTATATTCATGTCTTTTGTGTACATTTACTTATATTGCTTAGATACGCTTAGCATGTTTACTTCTGAGTAAATACGCAGCGGACCCAGTCGCGTCCCCTTGCCCGTACACTGGGAAGCCGGGCATGACAATTGTACTGGTTACCCGGACTTTCGATCGGACGGTTGATAATACTAGCCGGCTCAGGATTGAGATTATTAAATCAGGTATTGATTTAATAATTTACGTATATATATTTCGATATGTATTCTAGTATTATGTTCTTTGTGTTATTTTATCTCTTTGGGTATTCGTATTTTGGTAGGAATACGGGTATGTATATACAGTTGAGTATAATCCGTTTTTATACGGAAAACATTCTAGAAGGTGGACTCCTCATTTTGGTTTATCCATTTATTAAATTAAATGAAAATGAGGTGTAAAGGTAAAAAAGAGAGAATGGTGAGAACTATGCTTGAATAGTGTTGACAAATGAATTGTTAATTCATTTGTGCAAATTATTCATGTATGGTTGATATATTATATTTGAAAATTGAGTTTTACAAAACCATGCTTGATGTTTCTCTCTCTCAAGAGTTTTCTCACTTTAGTTTTTTTTCATTTGAGCTTTTGCATGGTTGGACACTCACCATTTTGCTTCCTCTCTCTTCACTACCTTTCTTGAGCTCCTCCTCCTTCTTCTTCATCTTCTACCCTACCATCTCATATGTTGAGAATTAAGGATAGAATATAGATAGATACATACTTAGAACAACTCACTACATCCCTAGGCACTCTAGATTAGCAACCTAGAGTCCCTAGTTGCCTCACTAGATTCTTAGTATGGAGGTAGAGCCATGAGCTACATCTCTCGGGTGGATCATCTTCGGCGGAGGAAGACCGGCGGCCAAGCTCGATCGAGGAGACCTCAAGGAGCCAAAGAAGAGGGTAGAAGACCGAAGGAAACGAATCATTCGGTATAACACTTCTATCTTTTGTAGCTAGTTTTAGATTTATGATTCGATTCTAGGACGGGATTTTTAGCGCCAAAATGTTAAACACCGTTTTTGTTCCGCATCGACCATGGTAGATGGTCAAGAATTTGAATTTGAGACAATATCTTACCTGCTAAGCATGGTGAATTCAGCATCGTATTCATCCACAGTCTTAACCCACATCGAGCCTTGTTGTAGATGGATGAATTGCTGCTCCATATCAAAACGGGCAGTCTCATGAAAGTACTTTGCATCGAACAGACCGCGAAACGTCTTCCACTCGATCAGTTGTGTGAGACGGCTTTCTTCAGCCTTCCACCAGACTCCGGCGTTGTCGGTCAGTTGTAGCTTCGCAATTCTCACCCAGGCAATATCTGGTATTTGTGCTGCCGCCAGAACATCTTCTATCGATTGAGCCCATTCTTCCACCTCCAGTGTGCTCTCTTTTCCTAAGAGTGCTTTGGATGCAGTGCCCGGAATTGTTTGACTCCAGTTGCCTCGGCTTCAGGGCGGTGTATGAGGATAGCAGTCTGTTGCTGCTGACCCTCCAGGAGGTTCTTAATCGTCTCAAGCATTACCGTTTTCTCATTGATGGGAGCTGCAACAGTAGGTAGTAGAGGTAAAGTAGGCGGTGGGGTGTTGCCATTGACATTCATGCTGGTGTTGTTCGGTGAATCCACGACCTTCATAGAAAATGAATGGTTAGGATAGATTCAAGGAATTTGAAATGTAAGAATTGTATAGTTGCCGATTCTTATAATTCTTGTGATATATTGCTTAAGACTTCATACAGAACTGACCTGCATAGGCCGCCAACAAAACCTGCCACCGCCCGCTTTCCAGTAGACAGAAATAGTGACGTGGCAGGCCCCAACGTATTTACCAAGAAATAAATACGTTAAGCGTAATTAAGCAATATATAAAAAGCACAAGAATGATAAATGATATAAAATAGACAACAACTTTATTTACATTCATCCTCAAATACAACTGTTTGAAAAGGAAAGAAACAATGAATAAAGCAGTGCCTAAACAGTGGCATACAAAATAAAAGTAAGTACAAGAAGAGCTAGTAGTCCGTCTGAGCGGTGAGCCGATCCAAGTCCTCCTGGCTAGGCTCGATCTCCTGAGAGTCTGGTCCTCCTGACAAACATTCCAAAGAAAGAAATAGAAAGAATGTCATCAGCGAACTAGTGCTCGGTAACTCCAAAAAAAAGAATGAGAAAACTGTATATGAAATGAGTTGTGTATGATTGGTTACCAGTATATGGCAGTTATTATAACGTGGTTGTTTGTAGCTTGATACAGAAGGTATTCGTGTATACGAGAGGAGTTCATCTTACCCCGTAGACTATGGTAACATGTAATACAAGGCCCCATCATAACCCAGGGAACAACGGCACGAGAGTTCATGTAGGTGTCTTTTAAGTGACCTCTCATGCCATTATATACATTCCGTACCAATCTACCCCTTTATCCTGATTGTTGAGATTTTGCGTATGCGTTTTGAAATCAAAGAATTAACCGCAATCAAGACGGTGTCGCTTGGTAGCTAGCCGGTTGAGTACGGGTCGGTCCACAGGGAAAATGTGTCTTTTCTTATTGTTCTAACGAGTCAATTTCTATTTGTGGTAGGTTTTGATTTCCTATAAAAACTGAGGTTGAAATTGATTTGGATTAAAACCTTGCTAGGGTTAGGATTAGGTTAGTTTGGAAAGTTAATTCTACTCACCGCTTTCTTTGCCCTATTTAAGAACATAGGTGTTAAGGTAATAGTTAACAAAAGGGATTAGCACGTCTGTGAAGAAACTAGGTTTCTTCCCTTTGGTCCTTGTCCGTCCTATCTTAACTCTTAGCCCTAATCTCTATGGAAATCAAACACAACCGGTCTAACTAGGGAATCACCGCTATCTCGTGGGATAGGGTGCCGTAGTGAGCGGTGTGTGTTTGATTTGCATAGAGCCATGTTTTAAAGAATTGAACGGGCAAGAAAGGAGTGAGAGATTTTCATCTCTCAAACCTTCCCCAAACCTAACCCTAACAAGTGAGGAACTACTCACTCATTAGGGTATTAACAATGAAGTTCATTTTTTTATTTTTCTTTTAATAACCTAATTAACGTGCAGAAAATAAACGACAGATAAAAATTGCAGAGAAATAAAATTGCAACTAAGAAAAACACACGATAAAAAGAAACAACTTACTTTATTGATGCACTCTTTGACGATTACAAGGAATTGAAAATTTAAAATCTAGAATTAAAAAGAGGCATCTCAAAAGAGGCATCCAAAAGAAGCACTCAACTTTCCTATTTATAGATAGGAGAAACCCTAGGGTTTATATCTGATCCATACATGAAATTACAAAACAACCCCAAAGACCGAGTCAAAGCACCGACTTATCCATC
Source organism: Agapanthus africanus (assembly GCA_030015575.1). NCBI lineage: Eukaryota > Viridiplantae > Streptophyta > Magnoliopsida > Asparagales > Amaryllidaceae > Agapanthus > Agapanthus africanus. Next base: position 125,978,987 of record CM057338.1, read on the forward strand.
GACACGTGCATTGCACGACCGCGGAACCGCGGCAGAAAGGCCAGTTTGGCCGCGGATCCGCGGCTATTTGGTGGGCTCATGGGCCTAATTCTTAAGGGTTTATTCAAGTTGCTTTTATCTTCCGTTCTCTTCACTTGGTCTCTCAGAATCTTTTCTACTTTCTTCCAGATTTCCAACAGTGCAGAATTTTTGGACTTTTACCGAAAGCTTAGCGTTGAAGTCTTGAATCTTTGTGCTGCCCTTGTACTTTGTGCAATCAAACTGTTCATTGATTTTCATTTGTTCCTTAAACTGTAGGCAGCATCAAACAGATTCATCTATTTGTAGGTAGTAGTCTTACATTTGTAGCGCCTTTTCACCATTTTCATTGTATTGTTCTGAGAACCTGTAGCCTGCAATTATTGAGCAGACATGGATCAAAAGCACCTATTTATTTGCAATATGATTAAGAATGGGGAATATAATATGCAAAATTCTGATATGAACAAATACACTCAAACTTATCTTTTGCTCGTCCCGAGCAAAACTATTTTTATTCTCGAAAAATCCTAACCTCACTTTCGTAGGGAATCACGATTGCACTGAGCTCGTGCAACAAGCCGTTAAACCTCTAGGTGTCCCTAGTAGGAGGAGTGTTGTCTCCTGAGGGTTTTCAGCGGATACTACCCACAAAATCCGATCAATTTGGCCTATTGACTTTTATTCTTTAATTCGGTGTTCTAGCAAGAAATTCTATTATCTTCAACTCAGAAATCATCAACCCGTATTTTTCACACTCACTTATCATTTAACTTAAGATCGTATATGTTGTGTAAATTTATTTAGCATTTAGCATCTTTTGAATTTTCCTTCTAAGGTTCCATCTCAATTTAGAAATTTTTATCATCTCTACTGAAGGTGTAAGCCCTATCTCTCATCTAAACCCCAATCATATACCCCTACATGTGTGTATGTATCACCCCTACACTTGAAAATTCAATTCTAGCTATCATACTCTTGTCCATCTTCCAAAATACTTTTAGTTGGTGAATTTTAGATGGAATTGCTCACACATTCTTCATGCGACCGTTAATACTTCTTGAGGTACTAGACGACCGATTACAAAATGTGCTTGCGCATTTAGGCGTAATTCCTTGTCTTGCAATACCTAAGACTTTAGCAGTGACTCCCAAACCAGTTGGTCTAAGGAAACAGGTGATAAAGCACTCTCGCTATATATATATATATATATATATATATTTTTTTTTTTTACGCAGCCTTAAGTAATTACAAAACTAGTGTTCATTTATTTATATCTCTTTATTCATACTTATACTTTTATTTTCCTTTATACTAAGGATTTTAGACAAGAGCATTTCAAGGTATCCTCTACTATCCCAAGTTTCAAGGTGCATGTATGTGCGAGTTGTAGGGTATATATTTTCAGAATTTAGACTAAAGGTTCGGAGTTGTTTTTCAGACTTACACTTCAATAAAAATTTCAATACTCTTCCCTTATTTTGACTTAGCCCAAGAACTGAACTCAAAATTTGCCTCTTTCTAAATAAATTATAAGGACATATATTTTCTATAATTAAACTTTAAGAAATTTTATTTTTAGGGTTTTTAATTTACCAAGTTTAAGATCTAGTTTTTCCTAACTAGTCAACCGGCATGTCAAACTTAAGTCGAATATGGCCAAAATTGAACTTTTCAATTTTTATAATTTTTTAAATTTTTTCAATTTTTATGTGTTTTAAAATAAGTATGCAAATGCAAAAATATACATATGAATGCGAAGGAAGAAAGCTTACCGAGCACACCCCCAAACTTAAACTTGACAGTGTTCTCGCTGTCAGGCTACACCAAGAGGGTCAAAATTGTCGGCACTCCCATATTTTTAAATTATTTTTTAATTTTATTTTTTTTAATTTATTATTAACAGAAAAAGAAAACAAAATATATACACACAAAAGGTCTCCCCAAACTTAAGTGAAACAGTGTTTCCACTGTTGAAGCATTAAAGTTCAGAGTTAGGGAGGAGAAAAAACACAGTATCAAGCTATACAAGGCCTTACACAGGCCAAAGATTAGCACCAACCATTCAAAAATTTTATCGTTATAATGGTGTGGTTGGTGAAAGAATGGAGTGTAGAGAAAAGAAATGAGAAACACACGAGACCATGTGGAGATAGAAGCAGTATATAGTCTCGGTGGAGGAGAAGATTGGCGGAAGGGAAAAAGAAATGGTGGTGGTTCGACTTCTTCAGGTGGGGGTTGATTAATCACAAAATCCGTGTCGTTTAGGAATGCAAGTTCGTCAGCAAAAAGTTCTTCAAAACTCTCATCGATGTAATTGAACATTTTGCTGTCAGTAAGTTTTGTGTCAGAATTTATTATACTTGATTTGTCAAAAATTATGGAGGTAGGAGACTCGAAAAACTCATCTACCTCATTTTAAAAAGTATCCAAATCAAGTTGGCTTTCTGGAATGATCAAACTGGAATTATCGGATTGTGATTCATCAACACTCACTTAAATTATAGGAAGAATAGAAGAGGAACCTGAGAAAGTGGGAGAAAGAAGTTGAATACGAACTTGAGGGTGGAGATGGAGTGTATAAATTAGCACAATTTGTAATGACTGATGTGTAAAAAGCGATTGTGCTAATCTATCAACCCACTGAGAAATGAGATCAAATCACTCAAGATTGGTGAGAAAACATGGGTACGTCGAACTTGGTAAAGCAGACATTGAAAATGAAAAGGATACGGTTTCTTACACGGTCGGAATGACAGAAAGGATGAAGGGGATTGATTTAGGAAGTGTAACAGTTGAAGGTTCAGGAGGATGAATTGGAAAATCCGACTCATCAAACAAAACATGTTCATCCTCAATACTATCCTCAATACTCTCCTCAAAATTTAGCTTATCCATGCAATTCTCATCAAATTCAAGACGCGTATGAAGTTCGGGAGAAACATTTAATTTCTCGGGATGATGAATTGGAAAGAAAAACTCATCCAAATTTGTGGGTTCATCATCCAAAATATTCCCAGCGTCAATATCCTCGATCAAGTGAAAATTAAATTTCTCAGACATCTCGTCAAAAGCATGGATATTAATCAATTCAGGTTCTAGAGTGGAGGTGTAGAGGTCAAAAGGATTGGTGGTGATTTCACTCGAAAGGGACCCTTCACAATCAGGTAAATCAAACACTACAAAGTCGCACAACTCATTAAACGTTTTATCTTCAACTGGTGAATCATTTGGAACACTTGATAGACATTCAAAATCGGAGTTATGGAATTCAATTGGGGATGGGTAGGTATGATTTGGAAGTGTGTACAGCTCACTCTCACCACTCAAATTCTCAATCTGTCCAGCCGCCTTATCATACATTGGAAAATTTGGAGCTAGTTGGAAACTAGCTACCGGGTCACTAGGTTGTATAAGGGCGGCCATGGACACATTCAGATCCATCATATGTTCTCTTGACGTTACCAAAAAATCTTCCAATGACTGTTCTAAACTAGACATGGGTTGTGAAGAGGTTTCAGTAAAAGATTAAAAGTTGTTTGGATTCTGAAAACTCCCAAATGGCTGTGTAGAAGCAATGTCTAGGGAAGGTGCAACAGTTGGGTAAGATGGATAGGAATTAAATGGTTGGACAGTATTAGGATCAACATTTGGATAAAAAGGTGAATGGAATTGTTGATCCCAAGAACTGGAAGTGTTGAAAGGAGTGAAAGATCGACTACGAGATTGTTCAATATGTTCAGCAATAGACATGGGTTTCGGAGTTATCACCGGACTCTCAAAAGGGGTATCAACGTAAGAAGGTGGTGAAGGTTGAAACGGTTGATACAAAGTGGATTGCGGAGTGCAACTGTTTCTCCTAGACGTGTCTATTCGATCTTTCAAAGAAATTTTGGGCATGGAGGGGTCATCCGAAATTCGACCAAAACAATGCACGTAGGAAGTAATGTCTGGTTGAGGGTACCAAAGTTCGGCAAGAGTTTTGCGAGGTGGGGTACCCATGATGTGAGAAAGGGGAAGAAAAAGAATGTGATGATTTTTTATTTTTTATTTAAAACAAAAAATTATTAAAAAAATTGTTTGTTTTTGGAGTTTTGAAATTTTTGAAAGTGTTTTTTTAGAAAGAGTTTTGCAAAAATTTGTACGGAACTAGGGCACAATCACAATTTAAGCATGCACAATCAAGCCTAGAGCTAGGGTCTCCTAAGTCAACTAGACTGCTCCTAACTGTTGCAAAGCGACAAGTTGTGAGATATCCCTCAATTCGCCTCTTCACCGCCAATTGTGGCCAGGTAAGCACAAATGAAGAAAGGAGGGATCCGCTTACGAATCACCGTGAGATGGGCCTTTTAAAATTACCTTTTCTCACTTGTCTAGCTTAGGCACCACAAAGTCAGGTTTAGATAAACGGTTGAATGCCCACAACCTTCCTCTGTCCTATTGAGCACGACAGTCCTTAGTTGGCTGAGTCTAAATATTTTTTTAATTAACTCAAGGGTGATGCATATGCTTTTTAGTGATTTTTGGGGTCTTAGGAAGGGTAATGAAATCCCCACCCAATCTTGATTGGTGTTATAGCCCCTTAAAAGTCCGTTTTAAAAATGCAAAGCAGTAAATACACAGAAAAACACTTGCAATTTTTTTTTTATATTTGGCAGCGCAAAGAATCCTGCACAAAAACAATTTATTGGAGAGGGAGAAAGATTTTGCGCAAAGAACTCTGCAGAGTTTTTTTCAGTGGAGTTCAGAAGGTAGAAGAGAGGACAAAAATACTTACAGAGAATTTTGGGATGCTGACGTCACTGGTTGACCGCGGTTCCGCGGTCAACTGCATATATCCGCCGCGGTTCCGCGGTGGTTAAGTTGGTTTGGATCTCTAAAATTTTTCAGTTGTCTGTTGTGATTCTCCTCTGTCTGTTCAGATTTTCTATTTGCTGATTTGTTCACTGGCTTTTTCCAGATCTGAATCAGTCCATCTTCTTTTCCTGCGCAATTCACACAATACCTTTCAAAAAGAACAAGTTGATTTTTTTTTTGTTTTAAAATTTTTCAATTTTTATAATTTTTAAATTTTTTATTTTTTTATTTATTTATTTTTTAACCCGAAATTACACAAAGAAAGAGACTACCGTCTCCCCGGCAACGGCGCCATTTGATTGTTGATGCTTATGTGTGTATGCGTTTTGAAATCAAAGAATTAATCGCAATCAAGACGGTGTCGCTTGGTAGCTAGCCGGTTGAGTACGGGTTGGTCCACAGGGAAAACGTGTCTTTTCTTATTGTTCTAACGAGTCAATTCCTATTTGTGGTGGGTTTTGATTTTCTATAAAAACTGAGGTTGAAATTGATTTGGATTAAAACCTTGCCAGGGTTAGGATTATGTTAGTTTGGAAAGTTAATTCTACTCACCGTTTTCTTTGCCCTAATTAAGAACTTAGGTGTTAAGATAATAATTAACAAAGGGGATTAATACGACTGGGAAGAAACTAGGTTTCTTCCCTTTGGTCCTTGTCCGTCCTTTCTTAACTCTTAGCCCTAACCTCTATAGAAATCAAACACAACCGGTCTAACTTGGGAATGACCGCTATCTCGTGGGATAGGGTGCCGTAGTGAGCGGTGAGTGTTTGATTTGCATAGAGCCCTATTTTAAAGAATTGAATAGGCAAGAAAGGAGTGAGAGATTTTCATCTCTCAAACCTTCCCCAAACCTAACCCTAACAAGTAAGGAACTACTCACTCATTAGGGTATTAACAATGAAGTTCATTTTTTTTATTTTTCTTTTAATAACCTAATTAACGTGCGGAAAATAAATGACAGATAAAAATTGCAGAGAAATAAAATTGCAACTAAGAAAAACACACGATAAAAAGAAACAACTTACTTTATTGATGCACTCTTTGACGATTACAAGGAATTGAAAATTTAAAATCTAGAATTAAAAAGAGGCATCTCAAAAGAGGCACCCAAAAGAGGCACTCAGCTTTCCTATTTATAGATAGGAGAAACCCTAGAGTTTACATCTGATCCATACATGAAATTACAAAACAACCCCAAAGACCGAGTCAAAGCACCGACTTATCCACCGACACGTGCATTGCACGGCCGCGGAACCGCAGCAAAAAGGCCAGTTTGGCCGCGGATCCGCGGCCATTTGGTGGGCTCATGGGCCCAATTCTTTAGGGTTTCTTCAAGTTGCTTTTATCTTCTGTTCTCTTCACTTGGCCTCTCAGAATCTTTTCTACTTTCTTCCAGATTTTCAACAGTGCAGAATTTGTGGACTTTTACCGAAAGCTTAGCGTTGAAGTCTTGAATCTTTGTGCTGCCCTCGTACTTTGTGCAATCGAACTGTTCATTGATTTTCATTTGTTCCTTAAACTGTAGGCAGCATCAAACAGATTCATCTATTTGTAGGTAGTAGTCTCACATTTGTAGCGACTTTTCACTATTTTCACTGTATTGTTCTGAGAACCTGTAACCTGCAATTATTTAGCAGACATGGATCAAAAGCACCTATTTATTTGCAATATGATTAAGAATGGGGAATATAATAATGCAAAATTCTGATATGAACATATCCCCATGTATTGTATTGTATAGATTATATTTACAAGTCTTGCCGAAACTATGGATACAAGATATTCAAGTAGCCATGCTCAGGATGTAATCAAGTATTCAAATAGCCAAGTCAAGGTATAACCATAGTTTGGTCAAGTCAAGTCAAGTAAACATGTTTGATATAGATGTTTGGATTCGAGTATTCTTATTCATGATCAAGAATTTGTGTTTGGTTTTGGATTCAGATTTGAATTGGACTCAGACTTAAGTTTGGATTCAGGTTTGAGTTGGACTCAAACCGAGTCAGACACTGGTACTGATTTAGATCTTGAATTAGGTTCGGGAGTATTCGGTAACTGCTGCACATGGACGGCAGGATTTATGTCTTTTTCCAAGACAATTACCATTGATAACTCCGTTATATTGTCTACCTTAAATAAGCAAACGCTCACTTTCACCGGCTCTCTGAGGCTCAAGAGAATTGATCCCGCTTAAATCTATATTTACTAAATTCCTTAAATATTGTTTTATATAACTCGAGGGGGTTTTATGAAAAATATTTTAATATAGTTTAAAAGTAAAATCTCGAAGGTGATTAGTATTATTTGGAGTTGTCATGAGCATGGCTTTTAAATATTGGGGTATTTTAGTGATAAATACTTAGCCTGGAAAGTTCATGGCATTTTATTGAAAAACTTGCCTTTTTGGTATCTTGATGGTATTTTATTGACATTTGTTAAACTTTTCATTTTTGAAAAAAATATAGATTTATTATATTTTGAAAATATGTATTTAGAATTTTATATAATATTAATTTAAAAAAAATAATTTTATTTTTATTTAGAAAATTCGTATTTCTTAAAAACCCGTATTTAAATCCTTTCGAGATTGATTGCTCCGTGAGGAGGTCTGCATCTCATTCTACTAGCCCAAGGATATGCGATAATCCGCACTATCCATTAGCGGGTCCCCTAAAAAGGTTTGTAGATGTGTATTCGCAAAGGAAATGAAATTCCGCTTTTTAAAGAAATCCGTTTTTTTAAAGTTATGTGGTATTTTATTGTAATATTATCTTTGTAACAAAAATTCCTACAAAAAGTCATCGTGCTATGGAGCAAGAGTGTACGTGAGGGATAGGTCGTTACCCCGTGAAGTTTTTCCTAAAAATATTGTTTTAATGAAACTAAAGGAAATGATATCAAAGTTCATTGTATTTTAATGAAAAAGTTAATTTAAAGTTATTTTACATGATATTCTAGGTTAAAATTTGTACTAAATATTGGTATTAAGATTACAAGTATTGTGTAAGAATTTTGGATGAACAATATATAAGCAAAAGTGGACTTCTAGGATTTAGAAAAAAAGATATCGGTATTAACTCCACTTACCGATATGGGTTTTGAAATGGAATTTCAATGAAGAGGAAAAGAGATTGAGAGTGACTTACTATTTGACTATGATAAGAAGAGGAGGAGGAAGAGGAGGAAAGCTTTGTGGTGTCGCGGGAGCTCCGGATGTTGCTTCGATCTTCACTAGAAGTTGACCGCTTGCTAACTCCTCTTTACCCCACTTGTACTTAGAAAAATTTTGAGAGTTTTGGCTAGAAATTTCAGAATGATGCTGAGCCAAAGTGTGGGGTGGTATTTATAGTGGAGAATTATGGTTTGTGAATTAAAATGATGGATTAAAAAGTATTGAAATTATGATAAATTGTGAATTGAAGGGTCTCTGTTTAATTGCAGGGAAATCAAACAGTGCAGGAGAGTCAGGGGTAGGTGAAAGGGTTAGTGTGCAAAGCCCGGGGACAATTAGGCTCAGATCAACCGTCCCCGCCGGCCATATGGGGAGATCCGCCGGTCGATTTGAGGCATCTGGCATCGAGATTCGTGCCAGATGATTAAGGCCCTGTTTACTCCATTTTCCATATGTTTGATTTTTCTGTCTTTTCATTTTTCTGTATATTGCACGTGCAATCTTTCGGGCTTCCAAAAAGTTAAAAAGAAAAATCAAAAAAAATATTGTGTCTGATGGGAATCGAACACAAGGGCTACGTCACAGCAGTGCAAGGGCTTTACCAATAAGCTACAAATTGTTTCTTGCTGTTATTTAACAAAATTAACTTATAATTCAAACTCAGGCTGTAAAACCCATTTCTGTACATTAAAATGGAAAATTCCGTACAGTAAATCCAGAGTCGTTACATTCCACCCTCCATATAAAAATTTCGTCCTCGAACTGAATGTCCATTTCGCAACACAGTTTTCATCCTGTTGAGATGAAAATTAGGCGATGCTATAGTTGTACAAAATTTAGGTTTATCAGTTAGGTTTCCAACACAATAGACAGATCGATAATATCCATGGTGTACAGGAAGTTATACACTGTACAACAATGGGGTATACGTTCTGTCCCTGTTTGGGACTGCTATATGTTCTGTTGATTTAAAATACAATTTAAATAGTAAACGATGGTAGAAATGAATGAAATCACTTTCATTAGTTAGCTAACAGATTTATCTTCACTATGGCATAAGGTTCTGCATCATAAAATTTTCATACATCAGCATGAAAGCATTACAAAACGAGAATCAACAGCCAGTGTTGCTCTGGACTGCAGTCCAGAGCCACCCTCCGAACCAGTTTCCGTCACCTTTTTAGCATAGAAACAGATTAAAACTCTTATAGTGCTCTAGGTCGTCGAATCGGCTTCGATATGAGCCCTTGAACGCAAAATTCCGATTTGTAACCAATTAACTGTGATTTTTACGAGTTTCAGATACGGGAAAATTTCAGTTTTACGGGTCTAAATGGGAAAGGCCTATCACGTCTCTAAAGACTGTATTTTCCAGCCAAATCGTAACACGACATTCGTTATTAATCAGGCCATCCTATGTGATTAGTTTCCGTCAATTCAACGAGAGTTTTCCATTCGGGTTTTGCATCTAACACTTGCATTATATTAATTCGCACGAATTGTATATACGGAATTTATTGGTATTTCGAATTGTAATAGATAAATTTAGCATGAAGCAAGTAGTATACTTGCCTGACGACGTATTGACGACGGTACGGTAGCGGCAACGGTGGGATCACGACACAAGCGCAGCACGGCAACTCGACTTGGCTCGAGCTCGAGTTCTCGGCAGCGACGACTTGGTTGCTGGGGTCTTGACGGCGAGGGTGGTGGTGGTCGCTGTTGTCGGCACTCGATGGCGAGGCAGCCGGAATGGCTGAGGTGGTCGCTAGAATTCTGAAGGGAGGTCGGAGACACTGGGGTAGCCTTGATTGCGGAGGAAGCGGCTCAGGGTGGTAGCCGGCGATAGAACAGGAGCTCGGGGAGCTCGATGGGTCGCCGGCGATCTCGACAGCGAGAAGTCGAGGGTTGCAAAGGACGGAGTCTTGGAGGTGGTGAGAAGTGCTCCGGCAAGAGTGCATTCGATTTGGTGGTCGTGCTTCGATGGGGTCTCTGGAAAACAAAGGTTATGTCGATGGTGGTGGTGTGCGCGGCGAAGGCTTGAAGGTCGAGGGCCTCGATGGCTATGGCTATGGTGATGAGGCTGCTGCTTAGGTCGAAGGAGGCAATGATGGGTTGCTCGGTTGATGGGGTTTCGAGTTGGGGACGAAGAGATGGGTGCAGTGATGGAGATTAGTCGAAGGTGGAGGTACGGGAGTTCGATGATGGGTCTATGGTGCTTGGTGTAGGCGATGAGGTTGGAGGAAAGGGGTCGGCTAGGTGAAGGATGGCCGTGGGTTTGGGGTGGTGCAGTCGGGGTTGGGTCGTCGGGGGCGAGGGTGAGGAGAAGAGGGTGACGAGGGGGAGGAGACGACGACGAGATCGGGGGTGGTGGACACGAGCGATGGCGAGGCAGGCGAGCATGGGGCGTAGGCTTAGGTGTGGGTTCGAGAGAGGGGGAGCGGGAAAGATATGGGAAAGGAGAGAGGGATATGAGACTGGAGAAGGATAGAAAAGTGAAAAAGGAAGAGAGAAAGAGAGAGCAACGTGTGAGAGAGAGAGGGAGTTACGATGAGAGAGAGAGAGGAAGAAATGGGGGATCGAGAGAAGAGAGAGGGAGTGAACAGCGAGTGGGAGAGAGAGAGGTGTGTACGTGGGTGAGATGAGAGAGAGAGAGAGAGAGAGAAATGTGGGTGGGGAGGGGATTTATTACACAATAACTTGGGTTTTAATTAGGATTTAATTTCAATAGTTATTAGGCGTGTAAGGGAATTTATTTGGAATTTATGAGGATATCCTGTTTTTGAATTTTGAAATGGAAAAAGATATTTGTTGTATGAAGTGGAGGGTTTTGGGTTGTTGGGCTTGGGTTTCAGAGAAAATTTAGAAAGAAAATAGTGAGATTAAATAAACTTGGGATTATAGGAAAATTTATTATTAGAATACGGATAATGGAGTATAAAGGAAACTGGGTATTACATCTTACCACCCTTAGAAAAATTTCGTCCTCAAAATTAAAAGGACGAAAACCAGAAGATAACGATGCAACGGCTACTCGAAAAGTTGTGGGAACCGCGACTTCTAAACCTGATAACACCGTGGGTAAGTGAAATCTTCAGAAACGCATTATCTCCGATCCCGAATTCTAGCGTTCTCCAGTTAGCATCCGCCCAACTCTTCTGTCAGTCCTGGGCCGCCTTAATACGCTGTCTGATCATCTGGAGCTTGTCTACCGTCAACTTGAGACGTGTACCCAGACTCTCCTGCAAGATCTTACAAAAGTGTGAAATGAATCCAGTGTCCTGATCTGACGCTAAAATTACCGGAACTCCGTGAAGTAGCACTACTTCTTGCATGTACTTCTCCGCAAGCGACTCGGTCGACTGTCCCCCCCGGAAGGGTAAGTGTGCTGTTGCCGTAAGACGGTCGACGATAATCCAAATGACATTGTTGCCTATTGGAATCCGTGGTAAAGCAGTCACAAAATCCATGGTGATGTGCTCCCCCTTTTCCATTCTGGTATTGAAAGCGGTTGCAACAGTCCAGCCGTCCTCTAGTATTCAGCCTTTACTTGCTGACATACTAAGCACTTGGATACAAACTATGCAATCTCTCGCTTCATCCCGTTCCACCAATAGTGCTACCTCAGATCTCGATACATCTTCGTGCCTCCCGGATGTGCAGAATAAGCTGAACTGTGAGCCTCATCTAGTACTTCTTCTCTAACATCTCCCTTGGGAAATGCAGAGTCTGCTACCGAATCTCAAAGAACCGTCTCGATGTATGAGTAAGTCTATTCTCAGCCCGTCTTTCACCTGCTCTCTGAACTTTTGCAATCGGGGTCATCAGGTTGCGCAGCCTTGATGCGATCTACAAGAGAAGACTGCACCTGTAGTTTCCAAAACTGCCTGATTGCACTCGGTGTAACAACCTCTTGTTCGAGCTTCTGAAAATCCTCAATGATGCTCCTCTGCCTGGTCAACATCATGACCGCTGGCTTGTGACTGAGGACGTCGGGTACAACATTTACTTTTTCCAGATGGTACTGAAATTCTAAGTCGTAGTCCGCCATTAGTTCTAGCCATCGGCGTTGTCTCACATTCAGTTCTCTTTGAGTGAACACGTATTTCAGACTCTTGTGATCCGTGTACACCTCCACCTTCTCGCCTAACAGGTAATGCCTCCAGATCTTCAATGCGAAAACCACTGTGGCTAACTCCAAGTCATGAGTAGGGTAGTTCCTCTTGTGATTCTTCAGCTGCCTTGAGGCATAGGCAACTACCCGACCGTCTGCATCAGGACGTAACCTAAATCTTTCCCTCGAAGTATCGCTGTGTATCACCAAACCATCTAAATCGTTTGTCACTGTAATAGTAGGTGTCATGGTCAATTTCTGTTTCAATATCTCAAAAGCCTGAGTACATTCCTCTGTCCATACGTAAGGCACTTCCTTCCAAGTCAGCTAAATTGGAGGTCGGTGATTACAAGGTTCAAGGATGAGATAAAATAATTACTTGGAATCAGGGAAAGAAATGTGGTGAGAAGGATCAATTTATGAATCAAGCGAGCTTAAAGGTACAATACTTCAGGAAAATTTCGATTGAACTAGAACTTTATTATTCAGAAAGTCTTGACAGAGTACAGTTGAGAGATAAACGTGGCCCTAAACTATACATCGTTTTTATTTGGCCCTAAGAAAAGAAAATAAGTCGCGTCAGTCGCGGTTGTGGAAGTTCAACAAGTTGCGATACGTTCTCGCGCTAAGATGGGGGCATCCATTCCCATAGTGCCTTGCTTGGATATCCGCTTGAGGTTCTTCATCCTCGAGTTCCTCTTCACTCAAGGTTTCATCTTCCGATCCCTCCTCGGCTGGAGGTTCGTCTTCGTATTTCTCCCCTATAAGGTTTCCTGCTCCTAGCTCTTCCTCTTCGGCGGGAGCTTCCTCATCAGGATCCTCCTCTATATGTTCTGCCTCTTTCGGGTCCTCTTCTGGATCCTCTTCCATATGGTCTTCCTCAGGATTCTCCTCTTCATGATTCTGATCTGGTTCCTCATCTACCGCATTTTCCTGTGGATCCTCTTCTATCGGGTCTATTTCGGGATCCACTTCCACTGCATTTTTCTATGGGTCCTGTTCTATTGGATCTTCTTCGGGATCTTCTTCTTCAGGGTTCTAATCATTAATCATATTGATCTCTGGAGCTGCGACATCTACTCCCTCATCCTCGGATTCGCTGTCGTCGAAAATGACCTGTGGGCCATCGACCTCGTCATCTGAACTCACTAATATACAGTTGAAAGAAACACAAGACTGAGTGTCCTCATCGAGAAGCGGTGCTTCCCCAGGGTTGGCCATGGTCTGAAACGCAAGGGTCATGATCAGATAGTATAACACGAAGGAAAATAACGATTAATGATGTAGAACACGAGGAGAGGATAAAGTAGATAAGATTCAAAACATGAACTTGAGTGGTGATGCACAAGTAGTATATGGAAGTGAAAGCAAAGAAACAACGTATGATTCAATGAATCCCTAAATTGAACTGCAATCTTATTCTAAAACCGGCGCTCTGATACCAACAAAACCATGTCACGCCCCGCTTCCCAAAATACAGAATACAAGGGTGACAAGGCCAGCCATGCTCTTACGATCAAGGAAAAATCCTGTCGTAGTCACATTTCGGCTTCTAACATTATATGGTAACCAGTAAAAATACAATACGGGTAAAGAGAACGCAGTCACTAAAACTATAGGATATAAAGAGATCTGAGCTCAAAGAAAGTAAACAAGAGAGAAACTAACCAAGAATAACAATGGAGAATTATAACCGGTTCACTGGTCTGGATCTTCACGTCTTCTGGAGATCAGACAAATCCACCTCTTTCACTGAGCATGAATACTCAGGTCGTCAGAGCGACACAATAACAATATTATAATAACAACAAAAGGCAAGAAAATAAAAGTAATAATGATGGGGATAAAATGTAGGTAATCAGTATGTCACTAACTGATGCAATGCATGATCTGTGTCTCTATCGGTCTCTAAGTCACTTTTGAAATCGAGTAGTGGAAAGGAGTGATCATGTTTAACGAGAGTCTCGTACGTACCCGAGACTACAGACCACGATGCCCGGGACATAACCCTATCAACCGGACCGCTAGGTCCAACCTAATATATATAAGAGTCGCCGTTCGAATGATCATCCTCTAAAATCACTGACCTCGCTAAATACAATTTCCTTTCCACTTCGATTTCCCCTTTTTCCCCAGGTTTCACTATTTATGGGTATGTGCTAGTTGTATACAAGTACGCATCAATAACACAATTTCTTTCACTGTTCACTGTATGGTTCATTATCACGAATCACTCACTATTCACTGGCGTACTTGACACAACCATACCGATACTGTACACGTTCGACAATGCAATATACACGGAGAATTAACGTGAATATTCACTATCATTAGAGGTCTTGTAGTCGGGTAGAACTATGAATCATGCCACAAAACAGTTTATGTGCAGTATAAGTCGTTATGCATCTTATGAACATAGAAAATTCGTATTAAATCATGCATTCAGAATTAAGCAAAAAGATACAAAAGCGGTAATAAGTAAACTCAGTCGGAAGTTCAACAAAATTGATTTCAGGACAATCGGATTTCGGGTTTGCAAGTTACAGTCGTTTCATATTAAGTGTTCGCTGCTGGAAATTCAGTTCCTGAACTGAATGTCCATTTCGCAACACAGTTTTCACCCTGTTGAGATCAAAATTAGGCAATCCAATAGTTCAACAAAATTTAGGTTTATCAATTAGGTTTCCAACGCACTAGACGGATCAATAATATCCATGGTTTACTGGAAGTTATGCACTGTACAACAATGAGGTATACGTTCTATCTCTGTTTGGGACTGCTATATGTTCTGTTGATTTAAAATACAATTTAAATAGTAAACGACAGTAGAAATGAATGAAATAACTTTAATTGGTTACATAACAGATTTATCTTCGCTATGGTATAAGGTTCCACATCATAAAATTTTCATACAGCAGCATGAAAGCATTACAAAACGAGAATCAACAGCCAGTGTTGCTCTGGACTGCAGTCCAGAGCCGTACTCCGAACCAGTTTCCGTCACCTTTTTAGAATGGAAACATATTAAAATTCTTATGGTGTTCTAGGTCGTCGAGTCGTATTCTATATGATCCCTTGAACGCAACATTCCGATTTGTAGCCAAATAACTGTGATTTTTACGAGTTTCAGGTACGGGAAAATTTCAGTTTTACGGATCTAAATGGGAAAGGCTTATCACGTCGCTAAAGACCGTATTTTCCAGCCAAATCGTAACATGACTTTCGTTATTAATCATTCCATCCTATGTGATCAGTTTACGTCAATTCAACGGGAGTTTTCCATTCGGGTTTTGTATCTAACACTTGCATTATATTAATTCGAACGAATTGTATATACGGAATTTATTGGTATTTCGAATTGTAATAGATAAATTTAGCATGAAGCAAGTAGTATACTTGCCTGACGACATATCGACGACGGTACGGTAGCGGCAACGGTAGGATCGCGACACATGCGCAGCACGGCAACTCGACTTGGCTCGAGCTTGAGTTCTCGGCAGCGATGGCTTGGTTGCTGGGGTCTTGACGGAGAGGGTGGTGGTGGTCGCTGTTGTCTGCGCTCGATGGCGAGACAGCCGGGATGGCTGAGGTGGTCGGTAGAATGCTAAAGGGAGTTCGGAGATGCTGGGGTAGCCTTGACTGCGGAGGAAGCGGCTCAGGGTGGTGGCCGGCGATGGAGCAGGAGCTCGGGGAGCTCGATGGGTCGCCGGCGATCTCGACAGCGAGAAGTCGAGGGTTGCAAAGGACGGAGTCTCGGTAGCGGTGAGAGGTACTCCGGCGAGAGTGCAGACGATTTGGTGGTCGTGCTTCGATGGGGTCTCAGGAAAACGAAGGTTATGTTGATGGTGGTGGTGTGCGTGGCAAAGGCTTGAAGGGTCGAGGGCCTCGGTGGCGATGGCTATGGCGATGAGGCTGCTGCTTGGGTCGAAGGAGGCAATGATGGGTTGCTCGGTTGATGGGGTTTCGAGTTGGGGACAAAGAGATGGGTGCAGTGATGGAGATCAGTCGAAGGTGGAGGTACGCAAGTTCGGTGATGGGTCTATGGTGCTTGGTGTAGGCGATGAGGTTGGAGGAAAGGGGTCGGCTAGGTGAAGGATGGCCGTGGGTTTGGGGTGGTGCAGTCGGGGTTGGGTCGTCGGGGGCTAGGGTGAGGAGATGAGGGTGACGAAGGGGAGGAGACGACGATGAGATCGGTGGCGGTGGACGTGAGCGACGGAGAGGCAGGCGAGCGTGGGCGTGGGCGTGGGTGTGGGTTCGAGAGAGGGGGAGCGGGAAAGATATGGGGAAGGAGAGAGGGATATGAGAAGGGAGAAGGAGAGAAAGTGAAAAAGGAAGAGAGAGAGAGAGCGACGTGTGTGTGTGTGAGAGAGGGAGCTACGATGAGAGAGAGAGGAAGAAACGGGGGATCGAGAGAAGAGAGAGGGAGTGAACAGCGAGTGGGGGGAGAGAGAGAGGCGCGTACGTGGGTGAGATGAAAGAGAGAGAGAGAAACGTGGGTGGGGAGTGGATTTATTACACAATAACTTGGGTTTTAATTAGGATTTAATTTCAATAGTTATTAGGTGTTTAAGGGAATTTATTTGGAATTTATGAGGATATCTTGTTTTTGAATTTTGAAATGGAGAAAAATATCTGTTGTATAAAGTGGAGGATTTTGGGTTGTTGGGCTTGGGTTTCAGAGAAAATTTAGAAAGAAAAGAGTGAGATTAAATAGACTTGGGCTTATGGTTTTAAGTCTTAAGTTTGGTAGTAGAAAGTTAGGGAAAATATTTGGATGGAATAAATTAAATAGAACAATAGGAAAATTTATTATTAGAATACGGATAATGGAGTACAAAGGAAACTGGATATTACAGCTGCACTCTAAGCAGCGCACCACGTGCAAAGTATGGGTGCGCTAGCGTTAAGTGCGCTGCGCTCTAAGCAGCGCACCATGTGCAAAGCATGGGTGCGCTAGCGCGTGAAATAAAAGCTCCCCACCGTCATATCAAAGATCCAATAATAATGATAAATCATTAATTAATCAAAATTAAATTCTGTCAAGAAAAGATTCCTCAAAATCTTTCCAAACAATAAGATCGTGCTCTGTAAATCAGAGCACCATTGGATCAATGATCCAATGGTGATTAAAAATCACCAAAATATAGAATAAATTCTGTATGGAAAGATTTCCCAATCTTGTTAAAAATAAGAAGATTGTCTTCTGTAAATCAGAAGCCCTTGGATCAAAGATCCAATGGTGGGGAATCCCCAAATAAATTGGAGAAAAGATCTCCTTAACTGATTGAACAAATCAGCTTTCCCTATAAAAAATCCCCCAGACTTCAAGTCTCAGGAGACAAAAAGATAGACAGAAACAAAGAGAGGAACCCCCCATAAGCTTTGAAAGATCTTAAAAAGAAGAGCCGAGCTCTCAGAAAAAGAAGAGTTTCTTCAAGGTAAAAAAAAATGATGAACAGAGAGATGAAATCATCTCATAATTAAAAAGAAGAATTTACTTCTTTAAAGATCATAGATCTACAAGACCAAGGTCTTTCACAAAGAGATCAAAGGATCTCATCATAAAATAAAAAGAAGAACATAACTCTTCTCACAGATCATAGATCTACAAGACAAAGGTTTTTTATACAAAGAGATCATGAACATCTCATTATAAAATAAAGGGGGAGAGAATAATTCAATTCTCTTAAGGATCATAGATCCATAAAGGCAAAGCCTTACATCAATACAGGAGATTGAAGCATCTTCTATAAAGTAAGAACTTTTGTTCTTAGGATCTTGAGACAAAGTCTTTTCTAAGAGAGAATTTATTTCCCAGATCATAAAATCGATCAAATGCGTTTCTGCGCTTTTGGACAGGCGCTCAGCGCCAAGCGCACCACGTGTCACTCACGTGTACGCCACTCAACAGTTAGCGCTTTGCGCTCTTGAACTAGCGCTTTGCGCTCATGGACTGGCGCTCAGCACCAAGCGCACCACGTGCTCCTCACGTGTGCGCCATTGAACAAATAGCGCTATGCGCTCATAAATCAGCGCAACGCGCTCATGGACCGGCGCAAAGCGCCAAGCGCGCCATATGTCCCTCACGTGTGCGCTACTCAGCAGAAGCGCATGCGCTCTTTGACTGGCGCCAAGCTCACCACGTGCCCTTCACGTGTGCGCTGATAGAACATAGATTGTTCTTTAATAAGCCCAGAGCTCTGATGAATGCTCAACATTCAATAAAAGACAAAATATTGTTAGAATGCAAGTCAATGCTCAGTATTGTTAAAAGGGCTAAGCCCAAATAAATGCTCAACAGCCCAAAATCAATGTTAAACATTTTTAACTTGATTAAACTTAGCCCAAAATTGGCCATAAGTACTCAATTCAGATTAATTAAGCCCATATGCTCACAAATCTTTTAACAGACCTTAGTCCCAAATTGGACTACAGATCTCCTAACCAACCTTGGTTTAAGGGTACATCTCTTCACTCCTCTGATATTTGTCGTCGTAATCCTTCAACGTCTTCAGAGAGGTGACGGGTCCCGACAACCATACATTCCATAGACTATGATGTCTTTAAACTGGACCGTGGGGTTCTTAAACCCACGGACTATGATGTCCTTAACCTCGGACTGTGGGGTCCCTTTAAACCCACGGACTATGATGTCCTTAAGCTTGGACTGTGGGGTCCTTAAACCCATGGACTATGATGTCCTTAACCTTGGATATGTCCTTAACCTTGGACTGTGTGGTCTTTAAACCCATGGACTATGATGTTCTTAACCTTGGACTGTGGGGTCCCTTTAAACCCACGGACTGTGATGTCCTTAACCTTGGACTGTGGGGTCTTTAAACCCATAGACTATGATGTCCTTAACCTTGGACTGTGGGGTCCTTAAACCCATGGACTATGATGTCCTTAACCTTGGACCACCATGTTCTTAAACTGGTAATCGACCGCAATGTCCCTAAACTAAGCAATAGAGCCCAAATGCTCTGTTGTTGGATCTAAACGATCCCGTTAAGTTGATCTTAGTCTGAAATTAGACTAACGTATCCTTAACAAACATTTAAGTTGATCTTAGTCTCAAATGAGACCAACGTATCCTTAAACTCAACCCAAAACCCAAATCTAACAAAATACGGATTTGGACTAATCAATGCCCTACGGGTGACAACATAAATTAGTCTCCGTATACAATCTACGGGCAACCAAAAAGAAAACAAACACACACGACACGAAGTGTAATACCCAGTTTCCTTTGTACTCCATTATCCGTATTCTAATAATAAATTTTCCTATTGTTCTATTTAATTTATTCCATCCAAATATTTTCCCTAACTTTCTACTACCAAACTTAAGGCTTAAAACCATAAGCCCAAGTCTATTTAATCTCACTCTTTTCTTTCTAAATTTTCTCTGAAACCCAAGCCCAACAACCCAAAACCCTCCACTTCATACAACAGATATCTTTCTCCATTTCAAAATTCAAAAACAGGACATTCTCATAAATTCCAATTAAATTCCCTTAAACACCTAATAACTATTGAAATTAAATCCTAATTAAAACCCAAGTTATTGTGTAATAAATCCACTCCCCACCCACGTTTTTCTCTCTCTCTCATCTCACCCACCTACACACCTCTCTCTCTCTTCTCCCACTCGCTGTTCACTCCCTCTCTCTTCTCTCGATCCCCCGTTTCTTCCTCTCTCTCTCCTCGTAACTCCCTCTCTCTCTCTCACGTCGCTCTCTCTCTCTCTCTCTCCCTTCCTTTTTCACTTTTCTCTCCTTCTCCCTTCTCATATCCCTCACTCCTTCTCCATATCTTTCCTGCTCCCCCTCTCTCGAACCCATACCCATGCTCACGCCCGCGCTCGCCTGCCTTGCCGTCGCTCACATCCACCGCCACCGATCTCGTCGTCGTCTCCTCCCCCTCGTCACCCTCGTCTCCTCACCCTCGCCCCCGATGACCCAACCCCGATTGCACCACCCCAAATCCACGGCCATCCTTCACCTAGCCGGCCCCTTTCCTCCAACTTCATCGCCTACACCAAGCACCATAGACCTATCACCGAACTCCCCTACCTCCACCTTCGACTGATCTCCATCACTGCACCCATCTCCTCGTCCCCAACTCGAAACCCCATAACTCGAACCCATCATTGCCTCTTTCGACCCAAGCAGCAGCCTCATCACCATAGCCATCACCACCGAGGCCCTCGACCCTTCAAGCCTTCGCCGCGCACACCACCACCATCGACATAACCTTCGTTTTCCCGAGACCCCATCGAAGCACGACCACCAAATCGTCTGCACTCTCACCGGAGCACCTCTCACCGCCACCGAGACTCCGTCCTTTGCAACCCTCGACTTCTCGCTGTCGAGATCGCCGGCGACCTATCGAGCTCCCCGAGCTCCTGCTCCATCGCCGGCCACCACCCTGAGCCGCTTCCTCCGCAGTCAAGGCTACCCCAACGTCTCTGACCTCCCTTCAGCATTCTAGCCACTACCTAAGCCACCCTGGCTGCTTCGCCATCGAGCGCCGACAACAGCGGCCACCACCACCCTCGCCGTCAAGACCCCAGCAACCAAGTCGTCGCTGCCGAGAACTCGAGCTCGAGCCAAGTCGAGTTGCCGTGTCGCGCTTGTGTCGCGATCCCACCGTTGCCGATAACGTACCGTCGTCGATACATCGTCAGGCAAGTATACTACTTGCTTCATGCTAAATTTATCTATTACAATTCGAAATACCAATAAATTCCGTATATACAATTCGTGCGAATTAATATAATGCAAGTGTTCGATGCAAAACCCGAATGGAAAACCCCCGTTGAATTGACGGAAACTGATCACATAGGATGGCCCGATTAATAACGAACGTCGTGTTATGATTTGGCTGGAAAATACGGTCTTTAGCGACGTGATAGGCCTTTCCCATTTAGACCCGTAAAACTGAAATTTTCCCGTACCTGAAACTCGTAAAAATCACAGTTAATTGGTTTCAAATCGGAATGTTGCGTTCGAGGGCTCATATCGAATCCTACTCGACAACCTAGAACAAAATAAGAGTTTTAATCTGTTTCTATGCTATAAAGATGGCGGAAACTGGTTCGGAGTGCGGTTCTGGACTGCAGTCCAGAGCAACACTGGCTGTTGATTCTCGTTTTGTAATGCTTTCACGCTGCTGTATAAAAATGTTATGATGTGAAAACCTATACCATAGCGAATATAAATCTGTTAGCTAACCAATGAAAGTGATTTCATTCATTTCTACCATCGTTTACTATTTAAATTGTATTTTAAATCAACGGAACATATAGCAGTCCCAAACAGGGACAGAACGTATACCCCATTGTTGTACAGTGCATAACTTCCAGTACCCCATGGATGTTATCGATCCGTCTACTGAGTTGGAAACTTAACTGATAAAACTAAATTTTGTTCAACTATAGCATCGTCTAATTTTGATCCCAACAGGGTGAAAACAGTGTTGCGAAATGGACATTCAGTTCAGAAACTGAATTTCCAGCAGCGAACACTTAAAATGAAACGACTGTAACTTGCAAACCCGAAACCCGATTGTCCTGAAATCAATTTTGTTGAACTTCCGACTGAGTTTACTTATTACCGCTTTTGTATATTTTTGCTTAATTCTGAATTCATGATTTAATACGAATTTTCTATGTTCATAAGATGCATAACGACTTGTACTGCACATAAACTGTTTAGCGGCATGATTCATAGTTCTACCCGACTACAAGACCTCTAGTGATAGTGAATATTCGTGTTAATTCTCCCTGTATATTGTATTGTCGAACGTGTACAGTATCGGTGTGGTTGTGTCAAGTTCGCCTGTGAATAGTGAGTGATTCGTGATAATGAACCATACAGTGAACAGTGAAAGAAATCGTGTTATTGATGCGTACTTGTATACAACTAGCCCATACTCATAAATAGTGAAACCTGGAGAAAAAGGGGAAATCGAAGTGGAAAGGAAATTTTATTTAGCGAGGTCAGTGATTTTAGAGGATGATCATTCGAACAACGACTCTTATATATATTAGTTTGGACCTAGCGGTCCGGCTGACAGGGTTATGTCCCGGGCATCGTGGGCCGTAGTCTCGGGTACGTACGAGACTCTCATTAAACATGATCACTCATTTCCACTACTCGATTTCAAAAGTGACTTAGAGACCGATAGGGACACAAATCATACATTGCATCAGTTAGTGACATACCGATTACCTGCATTTTATCCCCATCATTATTACTTTTATTTTCTTGCCTTTTATTGTTATTATAATATTGCTATTGTATCGCTCTGACGACCTGAGTATGCATGCTCAGGGAAAGAGGTGGATTTTTCTGATCTCCAGAAGACGTGAAGATCCAGACCAGTGAACCAGTTATAATTCTCCATTGTTATTCCTGGTTAGTTGCTCTCTTGTTTACTTCCTTTGGGCTCAGATCTCTTTATATCCTATAGTTTTAGTGACTGCATTCTCTTTACCCGTATTGTATTTTTACTGGTAACCATATAATGCTAGAAGCCGAAATGTGACTACGACAGGATTTTTCCTTGATCGTAGGAGCATGGCTGGCCTTGTCACCCTTGTATTTTGTATTTTGGGAAGCGGGGCGTGACACGAAGTGACCATATAGAGAAGGAGAAAGTGGTTACCGCGATGCGGTAGCGTAATTAACTGCAGGGGCTTGCGCCTGCAGGGAAGAGCTTCCCCACAATCAAAAACCCCTCAAATGAGGGGGAATCTGACGAAGTCTGCTACATCGGTCGCATCCGTTTAAACCTTCGATATACGGTGTCATAAATCAACTTGGCATCTTCGGAGAGGTGGACGGATAGCACCAATTAGCATCTGCCCTCGAAATTCAGGCAAGACGGACCTACGCGATCGCGCCTCCGTGTTTCGGCGGGGAACAGATTCTGGCACGCCCGGTGGGACCTTTTCCTCTTTCCACTCCACACTTCGTGTGTCGTGTTTCGCGAACGAATCGCGGTTTGATATGGTTTCCCTTGGGTTCGAGGTACTAAGATTTGGTTTTTATCTCGTGCAGAAAAAAGAAATGGCCTCTAACTGCTCCAGCCGCAGCTGCAACTACCGTTCCGCCTCATCTGGAAGTGTAACCTACGGGCCCCAAGCGGCCTCCTTTTTCACAATGCCAGTGGAGAAGGTAACTCAGGCCACCAGTGGGCTATTCTTCGGGACCATGCTCCCACTCGTGAACTTCAGTGCCCCAATACCGTTGTAGGAGGCCCCAAAGAAATCGATCTTTGATCGACTTACCACTACTGCGGCCCCTCTCAACGGGTCGCCCAAATTCAATGCCTCAGTTTTCAACAGGCTGGACCAGAACGCCAACAAGCCCGCGATACCTGAAGCAGCCATCCCAAACTGGATATCCATCCCGAATCAAGCAGACGAAATCATCGGATAGGCTTCTTCTGCCAAGAAGTCAGTCTTCACAAGGCTAGCCATTCCGGCTCCCGTTCCAGGCAAAGTCCTCAAAGATGCTTCCCCTGCCCAGAGGTCTGTCTTTGACAGATTGGACATTGCTTCTCAACGGACATCGGTCTTTAAGAGGCCGACGCCGGCGACAACCCTTCGCCAAAACAGGGGGCATGATGAAGTCACCCCTACAGCTGAAACAATCCCATCCACACGACATGCTCGCCGTCGTCACTGGCGCTGAGTAAGGAAGGCTGGGGGAAGCTCCCCTTCTGGACTGACTCCGCCAGCTCCCATAGTGGAAATCGATGCTGCTGTTCCGACTGGGAATAGCTTCGAACCGCTTAGGAGGGTCCGCAAGAACTCTCTAACTGCCATGCTGAAAAGGTCTCCTCCACCTGTGGAGAATGATACAGAAAAGAAGCCGGAGCAACCCCCTCGGCTGTCCTCCAAAATTTACAAAGTCTGGCAACATGGTGGTCCAAGATCAATTGCTCGCCAGGAGGATAGGCAGCGATTCTTTAACGAGAAGCTGAAGCGCCTTTATTCATTTCCCCGGGATAAAACGAAAAGACCATTTGAGCTAGCAGTGCACAACAAGCTCATCACCCTGTCAGATCCAAAACGCCCACTACAACCTGGTGAGGCTAATAATCCCAACTATTGTCCCTATCATCAACCGATAGGCCATCCAATTGAGGATTGCTTCGTCTTCAAGGGCTGGAGTGAGGACCAGTACCAACAGGGCAAATTCGCACTGTCCGAGAATTGGAAAGTAAGCCCGCAGCAGCCGCACGCTCTTAAAAGAACGGACACACCGGGGGCATCATGCTCTTTGTAGAAGAAGCTCCATGGGAGGTTGCTCTTTCAGCCAAAACGAAAAGAATGCTGAAGGATCTCCAAACATGCCCGGCAATCAGGTGGAAAAATCCACTGGAGCTCGAGATCATCGAGAGAATGCTGAAACCACGCCCAACTCCAAAAATTGGTGGTGGTAGTCAAAGCGCCCATACCTACCCGTCAAAGTCTTCGAAGAAGAAAAAGAAAACCAAAAAGCCCATGAATCCTGTTGACAAGCGTACGGAACTGCAAAAATATATCGACGCGCTGGAAGAATATAACCAGAAAGCGCGAACCCTGGTCACGCTTCAGGAGTTTAGCCACGTCCTTGAGGACGGAGGTGATGACAATGGAGAAGACTCGTCGGATGAACTTGAGGATTATGTGGCAAGCTGTCATGTGATCTCTCACTCGTTAATAAACGATGAAGAAGCTCCCGACGCAAAGGAATTGGGGGCAGATCCTGAGCCGGAACTTCTAGGACCATCAGACGAAATGATTGACGCATTCATAAACGAAACTCTTCTGAAAAGCAAACCTGATCGAGAGCGGGAGATGAACATATTTGAAAAGGCCAAACGCCGGCGACTGGATGAAAGGGCCGAGACACTCCCGCCAGATCAAAGTGCATCAGCCGCAAATAAAAGCAGATTTAAGATAAGGAAAAGGTTCGCCAAAGCCATATCGATGGGAATAAAATTGCCACCCTCCGAAGGAAACACTCCTGATGAAGCGGATATATATCCTAGCTACTGCTTATATTATCGAAAGATTGCACACCCCACCGAAGAGTGCAACACTTTTAAAAGCTGGTGGCAAGGATATGTTACACACCGACAATATTTCAAGTGGATGAAATGCAAAACTCGTCGGGAACAAAGAAATACGACCGAGGAGCGCAAAAGAACTACCGACAACTGTCACATGGTTGATAGCAAGGGATCGCAAGTTCTCACCTTTAGGAGCGATTCTGATGAAGAAATAGCCCTTGGCCCTCTCTTTAAAGAACCCACATCCGAAACAGAAGAAATGAAGACCTGTGAGAACATTCAGCTGCGCAATCGTACGCTGCCCGAAAAGAATCTCAGGGCCGCGAACAGTGGGTCGAATAGAAAAGATAAGGGGAAAGAAAAAATCCCTGAGGACATCGCCCTAGATGATCAAGTCGTCAAAGAGCTGACAGCCAAGGACCCGCCAAAGAAAAACAAGGTGGATTACAACGTTCTGGCACACTTGAGGAAGCTACCTTCGCAGCTAAGTATTCTCGACGCCCTTCTGCTATCCAAAGAGGCGAGAGATTCTTTGATCAAGGCACTGCAAGAGCCCGAGCAATTCCAAGCTTTCCTCGCCGAAGAAAAGATGAAGGACGAGCTGGAAGAAGTGCACACAGCCGATATCACCTTCGGCGATGAAGATCTCCTCCTCGGGACGTGCGAGCATAACCGTCCCCTTTATGTCTCTGGATACTGTCATGACATTAAGATAGGTAAGATCCTGGTTGACAATGGGTCTTCCGTCAATCTCCTTAATGTAAGAGTGTTGAAGGAAATCTGCATGAGCGTTCAGCACCTCGCTCGTGATAAAATCACCATCTCCCGGTTCGACTCCCAGTCATCATGGACGCTCGGGTCTGTGATATTGACGTTACGCTTTGGGCTGCTCGTCTCGGACATCAAATTTCACGTCATTGACGCTAAGACATGTTACAATGCTTTGCTCGGCAGGCCTTGGTTACACGAATACAACATCATCCCTTCTACACAACATCAGTGTATGAAGTATTTCAAGGATGGTCTCGAGTACACCGTGACAGGGGAACTGAACCCGTTCTCCGTAAACGAAGTTCGCAAATATGAGAATGCAAAGTACTTCCTTCCAGATTTCGAAGACACAGAAAGATGTTGCAAACCGGAGGACAAGAACAAAGCTATCACTACTATTCCGGTCTTCGGGAGTGATACCGAGGATGAAGAAGAAATAGTTTATTTAGGGCTGCCCCAACGCAACAAGCCGAGACCGTCTACCCCTATTCTGGTCTTTAGCAGCGACTCGGAAGATAAGGTCAATGCCGTATTCTCTGCTCGGCCATCGATACAAGCCTTCGCTGATGAAGATCAAAGTTTGCAAGTTGCCATGGTTCCGCAAGAACATTACAAAGAGCTCGATGCACTTGAAACTTATAGTGTGCAAGAACTGCAGACATTCTATGTCCCCCCCAGGCGAAAGGGTGAAAAGGCGATCCTATTCTACAAATCCGGGGAAACCAAAGCGGAGAAAGAAATCTGGCATGGTGTCGATTCGACACTTGACAGGCTCCAGCCCATCTGTTTGCCCAGATACTACACAGACGGATTAAAAAGATTGTTGAAGTGCCAAGGCGTACCCTTCAAACAGACTGCTCGATAAGCCCAGTTCTATTAACAGGATCTGGAACGTCCCCGGAACTCAACGAAAGTTGCCCAACGGGAGAATGGAAACGATCGGGCTTGGATATGTTCAATCCAAGAAACGGGAGCGATTCCGTGGCTGCTATGTCATACATGACTTCGATGAAGAAGGAGATGCTCTGTGGGAAGATGCTAACCCTGAACCAAAACGAGCTCCCGTCATGAAAATGCCAAGTCCGTCGTTCGAAGAACAGATGGACAAGCTTATAAGGGAAGCGGGTCAAATGGTTCGAAATGACCATAATCGCGAAATGGCCATCTACGAGAAAGACAGAACGCAGCGCCTCCTTCAGCAGGCTGCAAAAAGCGACGATGCCCTTCGTCGCCAATCCGTCATACAAAAGACCCGACGCAGAGGCATAAATAAACCCAAGAATGGAAAAGGCATTCGACGGCGACAAAGCGGGACCAAGAAACCACGCGATCGAGAATCGAGCAACCAGGATTCGTCTCTTATAAAGAAGATGGGTTGAGCGTATTCTTTTTCCCAAGACAAGACAAGGAAGATAGTTGATCTTGTCATAAAATATCAGATGATTACTCTCCCGTAGTCCAAGCACCCCGAGCAAGCAGGTGAAGTTAATCATCCGGATTATTGCTCCTATCACCGAGCAATAGGATATCCTCTCGAAAACTGCTTCACATTCAAAGACTGGGTAGAAGACCAGTATCAGCAAGGCAAGTTCGCTTTATCTAGCAGTTGGAGGGTAACCCCGCCGCAAAAGCATGAACCAAAAGCCACGAAAGCAGAGCCGGATCAACGTCGGTCTTGGAAGCGATCTCGTACCTGTCATGTGATAACGCTGTCAGAAGAAGAACCCGAGAATATGGATGACCTCCTCTGGTGCTTTGAAAACAATGAAGATGAGTTGATCTCAGAATTTCCACTGGCGCCAAAAGAGCTGGAAGACGGAATACATACTACTGCAGATGACCTCAGAAAAATCGACTTAGGAACGGCAAACGACCCATGACCGACGTTCGTTAGTGAATTATTGTCTGAATAAAAGGAGGCTACGCTTAAAGACGTGCTCATGCAGTATAAAGATTGCTTTGAATGGAACTATTCCGAGATGCCGGGACTTGATCCAGAGATTGTTGTCCACAAATTGGCAATTTCTTCAGACGTCAAGCCGTTCAAACAAGCACCGAGAAGAATGCGACTCAAGCTTGAGATGGGCATCAACGCCGAGGTCAAGAAGCTAATCGACTCCGGCTTCATCCAAGAGGTTCAATATCTTGATTGGATCGCCAACATCGTCCCGATGATAAAGAAAAATGGGACGGTGTGCATATGTGTGGATTTTCAGGAACTCAACAAAGCTTGCCCAAAGGACGACTTTCCAGTACTGGTCACTGAGCTGATGATAGATAATACGTCCACTCACGAAGTTTTCTCCTTCATGGACGGCTCGTCAGGATACAATCAGATAAAGATGCATCCCGAGGACCAGAAGAATACTGCTTTCTGGACCCTTTTGGGCATATTCTGCTACAGGGTGATGCCTTTCGGTCTAAATAACGCCGGTGCCACCTATCAGAGGGCCATGACGAAGATCTTCGATGACCTTATACATGAAATCGTAGAATACTATATTGACGAACTCGTAGTTAAAAGCAAATCATACGAGGAACATTTAGAGCATCTGAAGATAGTGTTTCAGTGCCTTCGGAAATACAACTTGAAGATGAACCCTCTCAAGTGCGCGTTCAGAGTTTCATCGGGCAAGTTCCTGGGATTCATCGTCCGACACCGAGGCATCGAGATAGACCCGTCGAAGATCAAGGCGATTATAGAAATGCCTCCGCCAAGAACACTCAAGCAGCTGCGGTCTCTCCAAGAAAAGCTCGCATATATCCGGCGATTCATAGCCAATATTTCCGGAAAGTGCCGTCCTTACAGTCACCTAATGAAGAAGGGAACCCCGTTCATATGGGATCGCAAATGCCAAAGCACACTGGACGAAATCAAGCAATACCTGCAGAATCCGTCAGTACTGGCCACTCCTGTTACAGGAAAACCTCTCGTCTTGTACACAACAGCCCTCGAAGGTTCCTTAGGTGCGCTGTGGGCACAAAAGAACGACCGAGGAAAAGAGAGAGCCCTCTACTACTTGAGTCGAGTTCTACTGGGGGCAGAAAGCAATTACTCCCCCATAGAAATACACTGTCTGGCATTGATCTTCGCGATAACGAAGCTCAGGCACTACGCATTGGCACATGAGGTCCATCTCATATCAAAGGTGGATCCTCTCAAATATTTGATGTCAAAGGCTATATTAACGGGACGGCTCGCTAAATGGGCCATGCTCTTGATGGAGTTCTCGATAACTTATCGTCCCGTCAAGGCGGTGAAAGGCCAGGCCATCGCCGACTTCCTCGCTGAGCATCCGATACCCGCCGATTCTCCTTTAAACTGCGAATTGCCCGACGAGCACGCGTTTGACACGATCGACGGGGAGAGAAGAGAGAATGATACCCAATGAGAACTCTATTTCGATGGAGCATCTTCCATGAATAAGCGCAAACAAAGCACCCTCATAATTAAATCAGGGGTAGGCCTCATCTTCGTGACTCCACAAGGAGGGATAATGCGCTTTGCCTTCTCCTTAACAGAGCCGAGGACGAACAATGAAGACGAATACGAAGGTTTGATAGCACGTCTTGAGATCGCTGTAGACATGGGAATCGAAAACCTCCTCATATACGGAGACTCCCAGCTGATCGTTAGTCAAGTAAACGGCGACTATCAAACGTGCAAGCCAGAGCTGGTAAAGTACGGCGAGAGAGTGCAACAATTACTGACTCAAATTCCCTCCTACATGCTGGAAAGTATACCGCGTGCGGAAAATAGCAAGGCGAACGCATTAGCCAAACTCGCTAAAGAACTGGCCGACGAGAACCTCGATGACGTGAGGATCGTTGTGCAAAGCCGTCGGGTTCTTGCACCGGCAGAAATATCTCCGGAGTCGTCCGAAGAAAAGGAAGCTACCGAGCAAACGGCCCTACAAATAAAGGACCAGGAAAAGGCTAGGGATTGGAGAGAAGTCTTTATAGACTACTTCAAATCCCTTCGAACACCTGAAGACACGTCCGAAAGACATCAGCTCATGAAATGAGCTCTATCCTTCTCCTTTGTCAATGATACTCTGTATAAGAGATCATTTGATTCTTTGTGGCTAAGATGCCTAGGACTTGAAGAGGCAAGGAGAGTTTTCCAAGAAACTCACGACGAACTCTGCGGTTCTCACCAAGCCGGGCCGAAGATGAAGCTTGTTCCCCTCCGAACGGCGGCCTGGACTTTGGGTCCGTGCCTGAGGTTCGGGGCAGATGCTATTTAGTTTTATCCGTCTATCTTTCCGAAGATGCCAAGTTGATTTATGGCACCGTGTATCGGAGGTTTAGACGGATGCGACCGATATAGCAGACTTCGTCAGATTCCCCCTCAGGATGAGGGGTTTTTGATTGTGGGGACGCTCTTCCCTGCAGGCGCAAGCCCCTGCAGTTAATTATGCTACCGCATCACGGTAACAACTTTCTCCTTCTCCAGAATTTCACTTCGTGTCGTGTGTGTTTGTTTTGTTTGTGGTTGCCCGTGGATTGTATACGGAGACTGAGTAATGCCGTCGCCCGTAGGACGCGGATTAGTCCAAATCCGTATTTAATTTAGATTTGGGTTTGGTGTTTTTAGTTTAAGGATGCATTAGTCGCGTTGCGGCTAAGATCAACTTAAACGTTCATTAAGGATACATTAGTCCTGTTTGAGACTAAGATCAACTTAACGTCATCGTTTAGATCCGACAAAAGAGCGTTTGGGCTCTATTGTTCCAGTTTGGGAGATTCATAGTCCAATTTGGGACTAAAGTCTGTTTGGAGGATACGTTAGCCATTTTTGAGGCTAAGATCGACTCAAACGTTTGTTAAGGATACGTTAGTCCAGTTTGAGACTAAGATCAACTTAACGGGATCGTTTAGATCCGACAAAAGAGCATTTGGGCTCTATTGTGCCAGTTTAGGGACGTGGTGGTCCATAGCATTTATGGCCGTCGGGACCCGTCACCTCTCTAACGTCGTTGAAGAATTACAACGATAGGTGTCAGAGGAGTTCAGAGATGTACCCTTGAACCAGAGTTGATTTGGGGTTTTATCATTCATTTAAATGTCTAAGGATGCGCTAGCCGTGTTTGGGGCTAAGATCAACTTAAACGGGACCGTTTAGATCCGGCAAAAGAGCATTTGGAGGCTCTATTGTTCCAGTTTAGGGACGTAGTGGTCCACTTTCCAGTTTAGGGACGTGGTGATCCATCGCCAGTTTAGGGACGTGGTGGTCCAATATTAGTTTAGGGACGTTTCGGTCCGATATTAGTTTAGGGACGTTTCGGTCCGATGTTAGTTTATGGACATTTCGGTCTACGAGTTTAAAGACCCCGCAGTCCATATCGATGTGTGGTCGTTGGGACCCATCACCTCTTTGACGTCGTTGAGGAATTACAACGACGGATGTCAAAGGAGTTCGGAGATGTACCCTCGAACCGGATGTAAATTGATTTAGAAGAGCAATTTTGCTCAGTCAATTTAATTTAAGGACTTATGGCCAAAATTGGGCTAAGTCCAGTTGAAATGTTCAACATTTTATTTGCTTTTGCATTGCATTTCTTTTTTTATTTTTATTTGGGCCTTGCCCAGAAAGGATGCAGAGCATCAATTTGTTTTGGGCTCTGCCCTTTTAGGAATGATGCAAGGCATCAATTTTATTTGGGCTCTGCCCTTGTATAAAGGATGCAAAGTATCAATTTATTTGGGCTCTGCCCATTTATTGCCTTGCAATTTAATTAGGCCTGCTAGGTCTTTTTGGTTTGGGCCTGGCCCTTTAGAAAATGCATTGCATTTGTCAAGCGCTTTGCGCCAATCAAAAAGCACAACAGTGCAAATTTATAAGTGCAAAGCACTATTAATTTTAGAATCTTTTAGATTCAAGAACCAATGGTTCATAAAAGAAGTGCAAAGCACTATTTGATTTCTTGATCTAATTTAGATCAAAGAAAAACAAGTTTGTTTATTTCAAGAACCAAAGGTTCATAAAAGTGCAAAGCACTATCTTTTTTTTTATTTCTGTTTTTCCTGTTTTAGAGAACCGGTGGTTCATAAGAAGTGCAAAGCACTATTAATTTAAGAACCTTTTAGGTTCAAGAACCGATGGTTCATAAAACAAGTGCAAGGCACTATTTGATTTATTTCTAAGAAAAAAACAAGTTTTTTCTTCTTTTTCTTATCTTAGAGAACCAAAGGTTCATAAAAGTGCAAAGCACTATTTATTTAAGAACCTTTTAGGTTCAAGAACCGGTGGTTCATGAAACAAGTGCAAGGCACTATTTTTATTTATTTATTTATTTATCGTTAAAGATCTATGATCATGTTCATAAGAGAATTTTCTCTTCTTTAAAAGCTTTTTACCTTTTTTTTATTCTTCAAGAGTTCTCTTCTCTTTTCTTTTTAGCCAGATGTTGATGATTTTGAAATGAGGTCTAGGGTCCTTTTTATAGTGCCCAAAAATTAGTTAAAGTTGTTAAAGAGATCTTTCTCTGAGTGATTTGGGGAATTTTCCCCACCGTTGGATCTTTGATCCAAGGGTTTCTGCTTTACAGAAGAAAATCTTCTTGTTTTAGCAAGAACAGTAAAGATTTATTCTGTTTTGCGCAACTCTCCCAGCGCGTGACACGTGTCGCGCAGCTGTGCTTGCGCAACTGCGCAGACACGTGTCGCGCAACTGAATTTTTTTTTTAAAAATCTTGCGCAGCTGCGCGCGCTGACACGTGTCGCGCAGCGCACTGCGCAACTGCGCAGACACGTGTCGCGCACTGCGCAGTTTGCGCAGTTGCGCACTTGCGCAATCTTTTTTTTTTTTTTATAAATCTTGCGCAGCTGCGCGCTGACACGTGTCGCGCAGCGCACTGCGCAACTGCGCAGACACGTGTCGCGCACTGCGCAGTTTGCGCAGTTGCGCACTTGCGCAATCTTTTTTTTTTTTTTTAAATCTTGCGCAGCTGCGCGCGCTGACACGTGTCGCGCAGCGCACTGCGCAACTGCGCAGACACGTGTCGCGCACTGCGCAGTTTGCGCAGTTGCGCACTTGCGCAATCTTTTTTTTTTTTTATATAAAAATCTTGCGCAGCTGCGCGCGCTGACACGTGTCGCGCAGCGCACTGCGCAACTGCGCAGACACGTGTCGCGCACTGCGCAGTTTGCGCACTTGCGCACTTGCGCAATCTTTTTTTTTCTTCTTCTTCTTCAAGAGCTTTGCTCTAAAGCTCTTATGGAGTACGCTACTTTATTTATTTTAACTTTAATTTTCTTTTTAATTTTCAAGACAGAGCTTTGCTCTGATTGGAGAAAAACAGAAGTATTGCTTGTTTTCCCACCTTGGAATTTAAACAGAGCTTTGCTCTGATTAAGGTAAACAAATACCCCCCCACCGTTGCGCTTACGTGGCTTCCTAACGTGAGCGCAGCGGTGGTAGACTCCGAACCGTCGTGCAATCTTTTGGAAGCTGAAAGGGCACTTGATACCTATAAATAGGACCTTTGGTCCCTTAGATGATTCTTATCTCTAAAATTTTACTTTCAGAACTCAGAGCCCTGCTCTCTTATTTAAACACTTTTAAAAGTTCTAACTTTTAGAGAATTTTAGGTAAAAATATTAATTTTAATTAAATTAAATCAATTTTCAGAGCATTGCTCTCAATAGATCCCAAATCTAAAGAAGACCCATTTAGGGTTTCACTTAGTAGAGCTTTGCTCTAAGGGGGCCTATAGAAGACTAAGGAGAGCCCTATTAGAGTTCCATTAATAGAGCTTTGCTCTCTAAAAGATTTTCCCTGTATTTTCTCATTTCATTAATGGAGCTTTGCTCCTCCCAAATCATATAGAGGAACTCTTAAGAATTCTTCATGGATCTTGGAAGTTAAAGATGACATTTTATTCCTCAGTGCATTATATCATTTTACTTAATTAGTCTTTCTGATAATTTTGTTGATCCTCTTTCACAGGAACAATGAACGCCCACATGTATGCTCTTAACGAGATCATCTCTCATGAGGGCATCCATCGATTTGGCCGCTCTTAAAATCGGGAGTTCACAAACGAGGAGTGTGCTGAAATAATGAGTCGCTTCGACGCATACAACAGTCCACTGCTTCCCCGACGTTACTTTCTTCTTAAACTTATCGTGGGAGCTATCTGGGAAGCGCTTCCCCTATTCTGTTCCGGCACGCCGCTTAGGGCGTTGGATGCCGCTGAGGACAAGGTGTACTCTGTGTACCTATTGAACTTTATCTCAAAGAGACGGCGAGACAGTCTTATTGACCTCTTGCACGAGATCTTTCAACAGTCTGCCATACTCGCTGCTTATCGGAGGGTGGAAGACATCGGGAGGGACCCTGACGCTTGTGCTCGCGAAAGGAAGCACACTAGGATGGTCCGCGAGGCTTAGAAAGTCATAGATAGGGTTGCTTTTGAATTCCTCAGTCCATGCTCTGGATCTGAGGTTATTCCATTGTAACTTTCGTTTATTGTTTTTATGACTGTAAGAACTTCGGGCAATATTAATGGAAATTTTTTTTTTATCCCAGCTTGTCTTTATTATATATCTTTGTCCCGAGTCTTTTTGCCCATGCATGAATGAATACGTCCTGAACGTTTGATCAAACGTAAATCGGGTGCTCTTTCTGTTGCTTTTCCTCTTTCTCAGCATGTCGTAACAATTAGCAGGTAATAGAGTAAGCTTCTTGATTTCTTCACGAGATAGCGAGGGCTTAGGCCGCAGGTTCAGATCTGCTGCCTAAGACTTTTCAACTCTATGAGCCGTGAGGGTCTCATAGAGACTTTTCTCCCTACGGATCGAGAGGATCTCGTAGGTGGGTTTTCTCCTTAGGAATCGTGAGGATTCCTAAGTGTGGTTTTCTCTTATAAGTCGTAAGGATCCTACAAGAGAATTTTTCCCTCTTACAAGTCGAGAGGACTTGTAAGCGGTTGTTTCCCTCCTTGTCGAAGTTCGATGTTGGAGAGTGAGACCCGTGGATGGTATGCAAGAGACCAGTTTGGATTGACTTGCAGGGTCCCAGTGCTTAGGAAACAGACTTCTTTTATGCCCACTGCCTAAGGCTTTATCTCACGAGTCGAGCCGCCTCGACAATTTTTTTTTACAAGTCGAGACGAATCGAACGTTTCTCGCAAGAACATCTTAACGTCGCATTTAACCTCTGCTCTTTACGACAGAAGCCCGTTAAGGTCGGTGGTACTTAGGGTTTTGGCCATCGTACCGTCGCATAAGCTGATATAGTCCTCGATAGGCAATCGTGCTGTTCGAGTAGCCCTGCGACTGCCGTGTCTCTGATCCCTTCGGAGGCTGGACAAGACGTCTTCAAGCAATCCTCCTTGGCAGTTTGACCTTCGGAAGAGCAAGCGCTAGGAATTTTCCATGCCGCTTTTTACTTAAGGTTGGGCTCATTTTGGAGAGCCCCGATGAGTCATAACCACTCCGCGCTGGTGTGGGATGATCTCCGATAGTCTTTCAGGCTTTATATGACTTGCCGTTAAGACCCTGAAGCTAGGAATTTGGCCTTTGCTTCGTTTGCTGGCATTGCGTCCTCTGTATCGAAACGAATGTCGTGGTGGGAACTAGGGATTTTGCCGTGGCTCCATTTGTTTGATGACGTTGCGTCTGCTGTGTCGAGACGAACGTTGGGGTGACATCTCGTCTGCTGTATCGAGACGATCGTCGAGGTGGTGACCACTCTGTGCTGGTGCAAGATGATCTGCGGTTGTCTTTCCGGTTTTATATGAGTTACCGTAAAGACGTTGAAGCTAAGAATGTGGCCTTCGCTTCGTTTTCTTACACTGCGTCTGGTGTATTGAGACGAACGTCAAGGTGGTGACCATTCTGTGCTGATGCGAGATGATCTCCGATTGTCTTTCCGGTTTTATGTGAGTTACCGTAAAGACGTTGAAGCTAAGAATGTGGCCTTCGCTTCGTTTGCTTACATTGCGTCTGGTGTATTGAGACGAATGCTGAGGTGGAGCTGGGATTTTGCCATCACTCCGCTTTGTTTCGACCATTGGGTCTTTTGTTAACTTTGCATGTACACCCCGCTGGGCTGCGAAGGAACGCCGTTGTTGACATTACGTCTGTTGTATCGAGACGAATGCTGAGGTGAAGCTGGGATTTTGCCATCGCTCCGCTTGATGGTGTAACATCTGTGTCCTGTTGGAATGAGGAGGCACACCGTTGTTGGTCTCTAGGCTGTAGACGTTGACGTCGAGACCCTGAAGCTCGGGATCTTCGTTTGCTTCATTTGTTGACATCGTGTCTGTAATATTGCGACAAATGTCGAGAAGGTCTCTAGGTTATCTATGAACCGTCGAGATTTGGCTTCGCTTTCTGGTGGAGCCTGTTGGGAAGGTATTGTTCCCTTTTATCTTTGCCCCTGGATTGTATACAGGGATCGATGTGATTTCACCTGTAGGGCAAAAAGTTTCATTCTTTCATTTTTTTTATTCTTTCCGCGATGCTTTATCATTTCAGCTTTTATATCGCGAAGGTCACGATTGCCCAATCATTTCGGCTATTTTTCGCGGTGCCCAATCATTTCGGCTGTTTACTTTATTTTTACTCGCTGCTTTTTATTGCGAGTTGCCCAATCATTTCGACTGTTTATTTTATTTTTACTCGCTATTTTTTTATTGCGAGTTGTCCAATCATTTCGGCTATTTTTCTTTTTACTCGTGCATACATTTTTACTTGCTGATCTTGTTTGCAAGTTGCCCCATCATTTCGACTATTTCGTATGCATTTTTTTTATGAGTAGGGGATTTGGGATCTGATACCAATCTTGGCATCAGCATCGTTGCGACTGGAATATTGCCAGGAGCGAATCATCATTTGCCGTGAAAGGACTTGGAATTTGATACCGGTTTAGGCATCAGCATCGCTGCAACTGGGATATTGCCAGGAGCGAATCATCATTTGCCTTGAAAGGACTTGGAATTTGATACCGATTTAGGCATCAGCATCGCTGCAACTGGGATATTGTCAGGAGCGAATCATCATTTGCCTTGAAAGGACTTGGAATTTGATACCGATTTAGGCATCAGCATCGCTGCAACTGGAATATTGCCAGGAGCGAATCATCATTTGCCGTAAAAGGACTTGGAATTTAATACCGGTCTAGGCATCATTTGCCTTGAAAGGACTTGGAATTTTATACCGATTTAGGCATCAGCATCGCTGCAACTGGAATATTGCCAGGAGCGAATCATCATTTGCCGTAAAAGGACTTGGAATTTAATACCGGTCTAGGCATCAGCATCGCTGCAACTGGGATATTGCCAGGAGCGAATCATCATTTGCCTCTGTCGATGTTGAACAAAGGTGGCTTAGTAAACAGGGTTGAGGGTCCTGTCGGCTAAGGCTTTTGACTTCATGAGCCGTAAGGGTCTCGCAAAGGTATTTCTCCCTACAAGTCGTGAGGATCTTGTAGGTGTGTTTTCTCCTTGGGAATCGTGAGGATTCCTAAGTGCATGTTCTCTTGTAAGTCGTAAGGATCTTACAAAAGGGTTTTCTCCTTATAAGTCGAGAGGACTTACAAGTGTTGTTTGCTGGACAAGCATATCCCTAGTCGCAGATGGGACTTTGTTAGGGAAATATTTATTCGCGCCCGTGGATTGTATACAAGGGCCAATATTGGACCACTTGTAGGGCAATGTCGAAAGTTGTGGGGGTTGCTTAAGCACAGATTTAGGCCTCTGTAACTTAAGACTTTCAAATCTTATGAGCCGTAAGGGTCCCACAAGAGAGTTCTCCTTACGAGTCGTGAGGATCTCGCAAGTGTATTTTCTCCTTAGGAATCGTGGGGATCCCTAAGTGTGTTGTTCCTTTGTGAGTCGTAAGGATCTCACGCAGGTGGTTTCTCCTTACAGGGTCGAGAGGACCCTATAAGTGTTTCTTAACGAGGTTGCGCCCTTTCAGGTTTTCACAAACACTCGCCGGTAGCCCTGCTGTTTTTACTCACGGAGCCCTTTCGGGTTTTCATCCGTGCCCATTTTGCTTGTGGACATACCGTTTTTTTTATTCTTTTTTTTTTATTTTATTTATTTATTTATCTATTTTTTTCTCTCTTTTTTTTTACGAGGTCGCGCCCTTTCGGGTTTTCACGAACACTCGCCGGTAGCCCTGCTGTTTTTACTCGCGGAGCCCTTTCGGGTTTTCATCCGTGCCCATTTTGCTTGTGGACATACCGTTATTATTATTATTATTATTATTTTTTTTTAACGTCAGTCTGAAGATGCTGCGGGTTGGGAGTAGTTTAACGACGTTTCGGTCATTTGCAAGTTTTAGGACATTGCGGTCCGTCATTAGTTTAAGGACATCTCGGTCCGTTGTTAGTTTAAGGACGTTTCGGTCCGTTATCCAGTTTTAGGACGTAGTGGTCCGCTAGGCTTTCTCTATGAATGAGCATAATGCCCCCGGCGTGTCCATATTTTTCGGAGCATGCGGTTGTGGCGGGTTCACCTTCCAAATTTCGGACAACGCGAACTTGCCCTGTTGGTATTGGTCTTCAACCCAGTTCTTGAAGACGTAGCAATCCTTGATCAGATGACCTACCGTTTGGTGGTAAGGGCAATAATTAGGATTATTAATATCGCCTGGCCACAACGGACGTTTTGGACTCGGCAGATTGATGAGTCTGTCACACACTGCCAGCTCGAACAGTCCCCTTGTTTTATCTTGCGGAAACGAGTAAGGACGTTTCAACTTTTCCTGGAAGGATTGCCGCTTGTTGCTTTGGCAAGCAACCGGTCTAGGGTCACCTGATTGTTGGTGAGTGTTGGCGACGAGGGCCTTTTTTCCTTTTCCTTTGTTCTTCTTGTTCGGTCCCTTGCTTACGGGGTCGGGATTTTTTCCGAGTAGCATGCGATTGCATGGCTGAACGTTCTCGCAGCTTCTCAATTCCTTTATTTTTGAAATAGGTTCCCCGAGGGAAGAGTTGGGGGTAGCTTCTTCGTCAGAGTCGCTTCCAAAGGTGATAATTTGTGATCTCTTGAAGTCGGCTATATGACAGTCGGCGGTGGCTCTTTTGCGCTCATCTATCGCATTTTTCCGATGTCCACAAGCTTCACACTTTGTTCTGTCGGAGTGTCGCTTTTGAGCGACGTACCCTTGCCACCAACAGTTAAAGGATTCGCAGTCTTCGGTAGGATGTATGATCTTCTGATGATATAAACAGAAGTTAGGGTGCATCTCTACCTCAGAGAAAGGATTTTCTTCAGAGGGCGGTAGCTTCATTCCTACTGATAGAGCTTTGGCGAACCGTTTCCTCGTCTTGAATTTGTTTTTACCCGCAGTGTATGGCTTTTGATTTGACGGGAATACCTTGGTTATTTCCAGTATGGCCATTTCATGCTCTTGATTGGCTTTTGCTTTCAGACGAATTTCATTTAGGAAGGCATCGATCAACTTGTCTGACGGTCGCGGAATTTCTGTTTCAGGGTCCGCCGTTGATTTCTCAGCGCAAGGATCCTCCTCATCATCCATCAGTGAATGAGAAATCACATGACAAGTCGCTACGTAGTCTTCGGATTCATCCAATAAGTTTTCTCCATCGTTTTCATCCTCGACGAAAGAACAAGTTGCCCCCGGCGTGTCCGTCTTCTTTGGAGAGTGCGGCTGTCGGGGGTTTACCTTCCAGCTTTCAGACAGCGTGAACTTGCCTTGCAGGTATTGATCCTCGATCCATCCCTTAAAGACGAAACAATCCTCAATCGGGTGACTTACCGTTTGGTGGTAAGGGCAATAATTGGGATTATTAAGGTCGCCTGGCTGCAACGGACGTTTTGGATTCGGCAGATTAATGAGTCTGTTGCGCACTGCCAGCTCGAACAGTCTTCTCGTTTTATTCTGAGGAAACGAGTAATTACGTCCTAGCCTCTCTTCGAGGGATGGGCGTGGACGCACGTTGTTTTGGCGAGCGACCGGCTTTGAGTTGCTCGACTGTTGCTGAGCGTTGGCGACGATGATCGCTTTTCCTTTCTCATTTCGGGGATCGGGTCTTGGAGGAGACGGTCTATGGCCCATCTGGTCCATTTGGGCTAATTTGTCGATCAAGGCCTGGAAGGTGGTCGGCCTGAAGAACATCATGAATTGTGAGATGGTCGCCTGCGGATCGAGAGTGCCCACAAACATGCCTACCGCAGGTGCCTCTTCTATGCGTTGTTCGCATTTCGACCATAGGTTCCGCCATCGTGTTGCGTATTGAACCCACGTTTCGCTTGGCCTTATCCTGGCATTTATTAGTGCTGTTATCGGGGTACGTTCACTAGCACTCGCGAATCTTTGCGTAAACAGCAGTTCCATCTCTGCAAATGTTTTGACAGAGTCGTTAGGCAGCTCCGAATACCATTCAAAGGCTGTTTCTGCTAAGCTGCCGACGAATTGACGTAGCAACAATTTGTCATCGCCTCCAGTATTGCCGCATAAGGCCCTGAATTGAGCGACATGTTGATGCGGATTCCCTGTCCCTTTATATACGTGGAATTTAGGGATCGTATATCCTGGCGGGTAACTGATTTGGTCATACCAGCTCGGATACGGTCGTCCGGTTCTAACAATTTGCCCAGCCGCTTCATTCGCCTGATGAACCCGGATCTGCTGAGCTATATATTCGTCTAGGTCAACTTTGGAGATTGCCTCCTCCTTGGCTGTTGACAGAGCCGGCGGAGGATTTGACGTTTCTCCCCTGTCATCTTCAAGGACGATCGGAGGATCTTCAGCAGGAGGTTCCGGCTGTAACATCATCCCTACCATATCTTGGAAGAGGAGCGCCATCTGTTTTATATTAGCCGCTTGCTCTGCAGCTTCTTTGTCCCTCTTTTCGAGGACTCTGCGTAAAAATTCAGCGTCGGTTTCTTGTTCTTGACGCTCATCCGAAGACGTTTCAGAGCTTTCTTTTGGCTCAGTGAGTGCAGCCATTGTAGTCATCATTTCCTGAAGCTTTTGTTGTTGCTCCTGGGCTTTCGTCACGGATCGGGTGAGCGGTCGGTGGCCCGTAGAAGTGCGGCTTTCCTCCTTTCCAGAAGCCATATAAACTGTGTGCACTACCATGCCCCCGGACTTGGGGCGTTTGTGTTCGGTGTCTTTGCGATTTGCCGAAGACACAGGGGCTTTTTGCGGCCTCCTTTTTTGAGTGATTGGAGTTAAGGGAGCCGTTGTAGTGGGCACCCAAGTAGCTTTTGCTTTTTGTGGTTTGACAGAGTAATCCTTCCCTTGCCGAACCTTCATCTTTTTCTGTCGTTGGAGGCAGTCTTGATCGATCACCGACTCTTGGACCTGTCGCCAAACTTTGCAAATTTTAGAGGACAGCCGTTGAGGGGGCTGCTCTAACTTCTTCTCTGGAGTATTCTCCACAGGTGAAGGAGTTCGTTTCAACATCGCAGTAGGAGAGTTTCTGCGCACCTTGTTGAGCAGTTCAAAGCTGTTCTTGGTTGGAACAGCAGTATCGATCCCAACCGTTAGAGTTGGACGAGTAAGTCCAGAGGAGGAGTTGCCCCCAGCCTTCCTAACTCGGCGCCAGTAGCGACGTCGAGCATGTCGTGCTGATGGAATTGTTTCAGATATAGGGGTGACCTCCTCATGCCCCCTGTGTTGGTCAGAATATACCGGTACCAGCTTTTTAAAGATCGACGTCCGTTGAGCGGGGACGGCCAACTTGTCAGAAGCGGACTTCTGAACATGGGAAGCAACCTTGGTGATTTTGCCAGGAACGGGAGTTGGGATGGCTATCCGCTTCGGGATAACGCCTTCTGGTATGGCAGGCTTCTTCATAGGCCCGATGGAGCTCTGGCCTAATCCATTAAAACCTGAAGCAGTGGAGTTGTGCGACCTGTTGAGAGGGGTCGCGGCAGTGGTGAGTCGATCGAAGACCGACTTCTTTGGAGCTTCTTGCAATGTCATTGGGGCGTTGAAGCTCATTGATGGGAGCATGGTCCCAAAAAATAGTCCAGTGGTGGCTTGAGCCACCTGCTCCATCGGCATTTTGAAAAGGGAGGCCACTTGGGGCCCATAAGTCACTCCTCCAGTAATGACGGATCGAGAGTTGTTGCTGCAGGCGATGCAGTTCGAAGCCATTGATCTTCTGTTTTCTGCACGGAGCAAGACACCAAATCTTAGTACCTTGAATCCACAGGCAATCACAGCAAACCGCGATTTTTTCGCGAACACGACACACGAAATGTGGAGTGGAAAGAGGAAGAGGTCCCACCGGGCGTGCCAGAATCTGTTCCCCTCCGAACGGCGGCCTGGACTTTGGGTCCGTGCCTGAGGTTCGGGGCAGATGCTATTTGGTTTTATCCGTCTATCTTTCCGAAGATGCCAAGTTGATTTATGGCACCGTGTATCGGAGGTTTAGACGGATGCGACCGATGTAGCAGACTTCGTCAGATTCCCCCTCAGGATGAGGGGTTTTTGATTGTGGGGACGCTCTTCCCTGCAGGCGCAAGCCCCTGCAGTTAATTACGCTACCGCATCGCGGTAACAACTTTCTCCTTCTCCAGAATTTCACTTCGTGTCGTGTGTGTTTGTTTTGTTTGTGGTTGCCCGTGGATTGTATACGGAGACTGAGTAATGCCGTCGCCCGTAGGACGTGGATTAGTCCAAATCCGTATTTAATTTAGATTTGGGTTTGGTGTTTTTAGTTTAAGGATGCATTAGTCGCGTTGCGGCTAAGATCAACTTAAACGTTCATTAAGGATACATTAGTCCTGTTTGAGACTAAGATCAACTTAACGTCATCGTTTAGATCCGACAAAAGAGCGTTTGGGCTCTATTGTTCCAGTTTGGGAGATTCATAGTCCAATTTGGGACTAAAGTTTGTTTGGAGGATACGTTAGCCATTTTTGAGGCTAAGATCGACTCAAACGTTCGTTAAGGATACGTTAGTCCAGTTTGAGACTAAGATCAACTTAACGGGATCGTTTAGATCCGACAAAAGAGCATTTGGGCTTTATTGTGCCAGTTTAGGGACGTGGTGGTCCATAGCATTTATGGCCATCGGGACCCGTCACCTCTCTAACGTCGTTGAAGAATTACAACGATAGGTGTCAGAGGAGTTCAGAGATGTACCCTTGAACCAGAGTTGATTTGGGGTTTTATCATTCATTTAAATGTCTAAGGATGCGCTAGCCGTGTTTGGGGCTAAGATCAACTTAAACGGGACCGTTTAGATCCGGCAAAAGAGCATTTGGAGGCTCTATTGTTCCAGTTTAGGGACGTAGTGGTCCACTTTCCAGTTTAGGGACGTGAAGAGAATAATGGAGGAAAGAGGCCATAGGAGGGGATTTCCTCCTATGGCGTCGAAAAAACACCTCTTCCCTAGTTTTTTCCGACGATCGGCACCGACCATCTTCATCGTCTTCATCTAAGATGTGGGTACACCAAATTTCATGTGATTCTACAACTTTTTCACCGTTGATTTAGTGGGTTCAAAATTAACGGTTTACCGATAATAGAACTTTTTACATTGCTAAATCAACGGTGAAAAAGTTGTAGAATCACATGAAATTTGGTGTACCCACATCTTAGATGATGACGATGAAGATGGTGGGTGCCGATCGTCGGAAAAACCTAGAGAGGGGGTATTTTTTCGACGCCATAGGAGGGAATTCCCTCCTATGCCTCTTTCCTCCATTATTCTCAATGGTGATCCATCGCCAGTTTAGGGACGTGGTGGTCCAATATTAGTTTAGGGACGTTTCGGTCCGATATTAGTTTAGGGACGTTTCGGTCCGATGTTAGTTTATGGACATTTCGGTCTACGAGTTTAAAGACCCCGCAGTCCATATCGATGTGTGGTCGTTGGGACCCGTCACCTCTTTGACGTCGTTGAGGAATTACAACGACGGATGTCAAAGGAGTTCGGAGATGTACCCTCGAACCGGATGTAAATTGATTTAGAAGAGCAATTTTGCTCAGTCAATTTAATTTGAGGACTTATGGCCAAAATTGGGCTAAGTCCAGTTGAAATGTTCAACATTTTATTTGCTTTTGCATTGCATTTCTTTTTTTATTTTTATTTGGGCCTTGCCCAGAAAGGATGCAGAGCATCAATTTGTTTTGGGCTCTGCCCTTTTAGGAATGATGCAAGGCATCAATTTTATTTGGGCTCTGCCCTTGTATAAAGGATGCAAAGCATCAAT
Source organism: Agapanthus africanus (assembly GCA_030015575.1). Taxonomy (NCBI): domain Eukaryota; kingdom Viridiplantae; phylum Streptophyta; class Magnoliopsida; order Asparagales; family Amaryllidaceae; genus Agapanthus; species Agapanthus africanus. Next base: position 126,023,135 of record CM057338.1, read on the forward strand.
TTATTTGGGCTCTGCCCATTTATTGCCTTGCAATTTAATTGGGCCTGATAGGTCTTTTTGGTTTGGGCCTGGCCCTTTAGAAAATGCATTGCATTTGTCAAGCGCTTTGCGCCAATCAAAAAGCACAACAGTGCAAATTTATAAGTGCAAAGCACTATTAATTTTAGAATCTTTTAGATTCAAGAACCAATGGTTCATAAAAGAAGTGCAAAGCACTATTTGATTTCTTGATCTAATTTAGATCAAAGAAAAACAAGTTTGTTTATTTCAAGAACCAAAGGTTCATAAAAGTGCAAAGCACTATCTTTTTTTTTTATTTCTGTTTTTCCTGTTTTAGAGAACCGGTGGTTCATAAGAAGTGCAAAGCACTATTAATTTAAGAACCTTTTAGGTTCAAGAACCGATGGTTCATAAAACAAGTGCAAGGCACTATTTGATTTATTTCTAAGAAAAAAACAAGTTTTTTCTTCTTTTTCTTATCTCAGAGAACCAAAGGTTCATAAAAGTGCAAAGCACTATTTATTTAAGAACCTTTTAGGTTCAAGAACCGGTGGTTCATGAAACAAGTGCAAGGCACTATTTTTATTTATTTATTTATTTATCGTTAAAGATCTATGATCATGTTCATAAGAGAATTTTCTCTTCTTTAAAAGCTTTTTACCTTTTTTTTTATTCTTCAAGAGTTCTCTTCTCTTTTCTTTTTAGCCAGATGTTGATGATTTTGAAATGAGGTCTAGGGTCCTTTTTATAGTGCCCATAAATTAGTTAAAGTTGTTAAAGAGATCTTTCTCTGAGTGATTTGGGGAATTTTCCCCACCGTTGGATCTTTGATCCAAGGGTTTCTGCTTTACAGAAGAAAATCTTCTTGTTTTAGCAAGAACAGTAAAGATTTATTCTGTTTTGCGCAACTCTCCCAGCGCGTGACACGTGTCGCGCAGCTGTGCTTGCGCAACTGCGCAGACACGTGTCGCGCAACTGAATTTTTTTTTTTTAAATCTTGCGCAGCTGCGCGCGCTGACACGTGTCGCGCAGCGCACTGCGCAACTGCGCAGACACGTCTCGCGCACTGCGCAGTTTGCGCAGTTGCGCACTTGCGCAATCTTTTTTTTTTTTTTTTTTTATAAATCTTGCGCAGCTGCGCGCTGACACGTGTCGCGCAGCGCACTGCGCAACTGCGCAGACACGTGTCGCGCACTGCGCAGTTTGCGCAGTTGCGCACTTGCGTAATCTTTTTTTTTTTTTTTAAATCTTGCGCAGCTGCGCGCGCTGACACGTGTCGCGCAGCGCACTGCGCAACTGCGCAGACACGTGTCGCGCACTGCGCAGTTTGCGCAGTTGCGCACTTGCGCAATCTTTTTTTTTTTTTTTATATAAAAATCTTGCGCAGCTGCGCGCGCTGACACGTGTCGCGCAGCGCACTGCGCAACTGCGAAGACACGTGTCGCGCACTGCGCAGTTTGCGCACTTGCGCAATCTTTTTTTTTTTCAAGAGCTTTGCTCTAAAGCTCTTATGGAGTACGCTACTTCATTTATTTTAACTTTAATTTTCTTTTTAATTTTCAAGACAGGGCCTTACTCTGATTGGAGAAAAACAGAAGTATTGCTTGTTTTCCCACCTTGAAATTTAAACAGAGCTTTGCTCTGATTAAGGTAAACAAAGCTGAAGATCAAACGGATGGGTTATTATTGGCCCACGATGATCCAAGACTGCCTCGAATACGCGAAGCAGTGCCACTCGTGCCAGATTCATGAGGACTTTATCCATCAACATCCAAATCCGCTACATCCGACAGTGGCTAGCTGGCCATTCGAAATGTGGGGAACTGACGTAATCGGGCCCATCGAACCAGCATCGTCCAGAGGACATCGATTTATTTTGGCGACAACTGATTACTTCTCCAAATGGGCAGAAGCAGTACCGCTGAGGGAAGTGAAGACGGAGAATATCCTCCATTTCTTCAAAATACACGTCATTTATCGGTTCGGCACTCTGCGACGGATTATCTCCGATAATGGGCCAGCCTATAGAAGCCACAAGATCAGCTGCTTCGCACAACAACATAACATAGACTGGAGGTATTCATTGGTCTACAATCCCCGAGCTAACGGTCTGGCTGAGGCTTTTAACAAAACCTTGATGAAGATTGTGAAAAAGACGGTGTCTCGAAATAAGAGGGACTGGCACGAGAGACTGCATGAAGCTCTCTGGGCATATCGAACTACGTTCAAAACTGCCACAAACACAACGCCCTATGCGTTGGTATTCGGCACAGAAGCGGTACTTCCCCTCTAGATAGAGTTACCCTCTTTGCGAGTGGTCATTCACTACGAGCTAACAGACGAAGAAAATACTCGCCTTCGGTTTGAGGAGCTCGACGCCTTTGATGAAACCCGTCTCATGGCGCAACAAAATTTGGAGGCTTATAAAGCAAAGATGATGCGCTCATATGAGAGACTAACTAGGCCGAGGGCATTCCGCCAAGGCGAACTCATGCTAGTGGTCAAAAGACCTATGATCCCCAATCGTGCCAAGAGGGGGAAATTCGAGCCGAACTATGAAGGTCCGTACATCATAGACAAAGTTTACCAGGGTGGAGCCTATCTACTTATGGACATGCATGGCGAAAGACCTTTTAGGCCAATAAACGGTCTCTTCCTAAAAAAATACTACGCCTGACGAGTCACGGACTAGGTCAACGATAGATGACGACGCCTATGTCCGCTCGCTATCTTCCTAAGCACAAACTCTATAAGTAGTAGCCGGCAACGGACCGAAATGTCCTAAAACTAATAACGGACCGAAATGTCCTAAAACTAACGACGGACCGAAATGTCCTAAAACTAACGACGGACCGAAACGTCCTTAAACCAACGATGGACCACTATGTCCTAAAACTGGCCATTGACCGAGACGTCGATAAACTACTACGGACCGCAGTATTCCAAGGCTGACACAAAAAAAATAATAATAAAAAAAGAAAACGGTATGTCCATAAGCAAAATGGGCACGGATGAAAACCCGAAAGGGCGCCGTGAGTAAAAACAGCAGGACTACAGGCGAGTTTGTGAAAACTCGAAAGGGCGTAATCTCGTTAAAAGACACTTGCAAGGTCCTCTCGACCCTGCAAGGAGAAACACCTGCGTGAGATCCTTACGACTCACAAGGGTCCAACACACTTAGGGATCCCCACGATTCCTAAGGAGAAATTACACTTACGAGATCCTCGCGACTTGTAAGGAGAATTCCCCTTTGAGACCCTCACGGCTCACAGGGTTCAAAAGCCTTAAGTTACAGGGATCTGAACCTGTTCTTAAGCCATCACAACCTCCAATGCTGTCCTACAAGTGGTTCAGTATTGACCCTTGCATAAAATCCATGGGCACGAATAAACATCTCCCTGACAAAGTCCTGCCCGCGACTGGGGATATGCTCATATGGCAAACAACCCTTGTAAGTCCTCTCGACTTATAAGGAGAAAATACTCTTGTAAGATCCTTATGACTTATAAGAGACCATACACTTAAGACTCCTCACGATTCTTAAGGAGAAAATACACCTACGAGATCCTTACGACTCATAGGGAGAAATACATTTATGAGACCCTTACGGCTCGTAAAGTTAAAAGCCTTAGTCGACTGGATCCTAACCCTTTTTACTAAGCCACCTTTGTTCGACATCGACAGAGGTAAATGATGATTCGCTCCTGGCAATATCCCAGTTGTAGCGATGCTGATGCCTAAATCGGTATCAAATCCTAAAACTCGCAGCGAAAGTCAGCAAAACAAATGCATATGAAATAGCCGAAATGATGGGGTAACTTGCAACAAAATCAGCAAGTAAAAATATATGCATGAAAAAATAGCCGAAATGATTGGGCAACTCACAATAAAAAACAGCGAGTAAAAATAAAACAAATAGCCAAAATGATTGGGAACCGTGAAAAATAGCCGAAATGATTGGGCAATCGCGACTTTCGCGATATAAAAGCTGAAATGATAGAGTATCGCGGAAAGAAAAATATATAAATGAAACCTTTTGCCCCACAGATGAGATCACATCGATCCCTGTATGCAATCCAGGGGCACAAACGAAGAGGGAACCATACCTTCCCACCAGGCTCCATCAGAAAAAGAAGCCAAATCTCGACGGTTCACAGACAGCCTGGAGATCATCTCAATATTCATCCCATTACAACAGACGCAACATCAGCAAAGCGGAACCGCGGCAACTCTCAGTTCCATGACTCGGCGGTGCACAGACAACCGAGAGTCATCCCCCGACTCCGTGAAATGCGGATAAAGTCATCAAATCCTAGTCCTTGCGGCGGCTAATGTCAATCCTGACCCCGTGGGAAGCGTCCAGAGCGGATCCTGGTCCTGGCGGAACAAGGCTAATGTTAATCCCGACCATGTGGGAAGCATCCAGAGCAAATCCTGGTCTAGTGGAACACGGCTTATGTCAATCCTGACCCCGTGGGAAGCGTTCAGAGCGGATCATGGTCCTTATGGAACATGGCTAATGTCAGTCCTGACCCCGTGGAAAGCATCCAGAGCAAATTCTGGTCTAGTGGAGCATGGCTAATGTCAATCCTGACCCCGTAGGAAGCGTCCAGAGCGGATCCTGGTCCTTGCGTAACACGGCTAATTTCAATCCTGACCCCGTGGGAAGCATCCAGAGCAAATCTTGGTCTAGTGGAACAAGGCTAATGTCAATCCTGACCCCGTGGGAAGCGTCCAGAGCAGATCCTGGTCCTTGCGGAACATGACTAATGTCAATCCTGACCCCGTGGGAAGCATCCAGAGCAAATCCTGGTCTAGTGGAACACAACTAATGTCAATCCTGACCCCGTGGGAAGCATCCAGAGCAAATTCTGGTCTAGTGGAACACAGCTAATGCCAATCCTGACCCGTGGGAAGCGTCCAGAGCGGCTCCTGGACCTTGCGGAACACGGCTAATGTCAATCCTGACCCCGTGGGAAGAACCCAGAGCAAATCCTGGTCTAGTGGAACACGGCTTATTTCAATCCTGACCCCGTGGGAAGCGTCCAGAGCGGATCCTGGTCCTTGCGGAACACGGCTAATGTCAATCCTGACCCCGTGGGAAGCGTCCAGAGCAAATCCTGATCTAGTGGAACACGGCTAATGTCAATCCTGACCCGTGGGAAGCGTCCAGAGCGGATCCTGGTCCTTGCGAAATACGGCTAATGTCAATCCTGACCCCGTGGGAAGCATTCAGAGCAAATCTTGGTCTAATGGAACACGGCTTATGTCAATCCTAACCCCATGGGAAGCGTCCAGAGCAGATCCTGGTCCTTGCGAAACATGGCTAATGTCAATCTTGACCCTGTGGGAAGCATCCAGAGCAAATCCTGGTCTAGTGGAACACGGCTTATGTCAATCCTGACCCCGTGGGAAGCGTCCAGAGCAAATCCTGGTCTAGTGGAACACGGATAATGTCAATCCTGACCCCGTGGGAAGCATCCAGAGCGGATCCTGGTCCTTACGGAACATAGCTAATGCGTGGGAAGCATCCAGAGCAAATCCTGGTCTAGTGGAACACGGCTAATGTTAATCCTGACCCCGTGGGAAGCATCCAGAGCAAATCCTGGTCTAGTGGAACATGGCTAATGTCAATCCTGACCCCGTGGGAAGCGTCCAGAGCGGATCCCGGTCCTTGCGGAACACGGATAATGTCAATCCTGACCCCATAGGAAGCGTCCAGAGCAAATCCTGGTCTAGTAGAACACGGCTAATGTCAATCCTGACCCGTGGGAAGCGTCCAGAGAGGATCTTGGTCCTTGCGTAACACGGCTAATGTCAATCCTGGTCCCGTGGGAAGCATCCAGAGCAAATCCTGGTCCCGTGAAACACGGCTAATGTCAATCCTGACCCCGTAGGAAATGCCCAGAGCAACCCCTGACTCCGTGAAATGCAGATAAAGTCAACCCCATCAATCACTTACGGGTCCTCTCGACTCGTAAGGAAGAAAACTCTCTTGTAAGATCCTTACGAGTTATAAGAGAACACACACCTAGGAATCCTCACGATTCCTAAGGAGAAAATACACCTGCGAGATCCTCTGGACTCGTAGAGATAAAAGTCTTTATGAGACCCTCACAGCTCATAAAGTTGAAAAGCCTTAGGCAACAGATCTGAAGCTGCTTCCTAAGCCATCGCTACCTCTCGATGAATTCAAGATGGAATGCTCTCTATCATTTACAGGCTACGCTTACTAAAGTAACATGCCAGCAACAAAGAAAAAGAGAAGAAAGCGACAGTTAGGAGAATATTTGATTCGCATTCAGTTAAGCATTCAAAGCACACCCATTCATGCATGAGCGAAAAGGTTTAATGCATAAGATCAACACATGGAAATGGAAAAGCTTGCTATTCATACTTCAGAAAATTCTTACATTGATGAAAACGGTAAACAAAAACGCCATTAAAATGTTTACAAAGGCAAAACATCAAATCTAGAGCATGGATTGAGAAATTCAAAAGTGAGGCCATCCAAAATTTTTCGGGCCTCTCGGACCATCTTCGTGTGCATCCTTTCACGATCACATGCGTCAGGATCCCCACTGATGTCCTCCACCCTTCGATAGGCAGCGAGTATTGCCGCCTGCTGAAAAGCTTGATGTAGGATATCAACAAGGTTGTCTCGCCTTTTCTTTGAGATTAAGCCCATCAGATACACCGAGTGCACCTTATCTTCGGCATCGTCCAATGCTTTAAGCGGCATGCCTGCATAGAATAGAGGAAGTGCTCCCCAGATCGCTCTCACAATAAGCTTCAAGAGAGAGGAACGATGAGGAAGCAGTCAACCATTGTATGCATCAAAGCGACCCATAATTTCAGCACACTGGGCGTTTGTCAATTCCTGGTTCTGAGAACGGCCGAGTGCACGAATGTCTCCATAAGAAATAATCTCGTCGAGATCATACATATGAGCGTCCATAATGTCTGAAAAGGAAAAATCAGTGAGAGTTAGTGGACAGACTGACTAAGAAAAAGCTTATTGAAACGGACGCGGAATTTAAAAAACTCTTGATATCCCCAAGGAGAAAATAAGTGCTAATTAAATCCCCCAATGAATTTAATCCTGTGCAATTAAGAAAGGAATCCTAAAATGGATTTCACATTTAATAAAAAGGTTCCTCGAGCAAAGGAGTTAAATTCCTTGAGAGCAATGCTCTGCGGACGGGAATGACACCTGTCAAATTCAATTATGAGGGGAATTAAAAAAATTCTACGGGAATTCTAAGAGCCTTGCTCTGTAAAATTGATGGAATAACCCATCAGAAAAATTGAAATAAAATTTTTTAAAATTAAAATTCTGAGATCTTCAAGATCCGTAAACAAACTCTGAGAGTTCTTCATAAGAGATTAACAAATCTCCATTATTCAAGAGAGCAAAGCTCTGTTAATGGGTAAAGAAACGCTCAAAAGGTTTTGTTTAGATCTAAGATCTATGAAGAGCAAAACTCTGTTAATGGGTAAAACCCTAATAACATTTTTTAGACTTAAGATCTATGAAGAGCAAAGCTCTGTTAATGGGTGAAACCCTAGATTATTAAATGATCTACTCAAAGATTTAATCTTTGCCTAAGATTTTGACAGAGTTCTGTCCTTAAGAAAGTTCTTAAACCAAAGAGCTATGCTCTATAAGAGAATGAAAATAATCAGAAGGAAGAAGATGAATAGCAATCATCTCAAGGGCCAAGGGTCCTATTTATAAGCACTGAGTGCCGTTTCAACTTCTAAGTTGATCTAATGGTGGAGATGTTGCCACTGCTGCACTCACGTGTAAGCTACGTGAGCGCAACGGTGGGGGGCATTTGTTTTCCCCAATCAGAGCAAAGCTCTGTTTAAAATTCAAATTTTGAAATGATGCAATACTTCAGAAGCAGCGCCAAGTGCGCTGCGTCCTAAGCAGCGCACCACGTACAAAGCACGTGTGCGCTGGCGCTAGGTGCGCTGCGCTCTAAGCAGCGCACCACGTGCAAAGCACGGGTGCGCTAGCGCTGGAACTAAAAGCTTCCCACCGTCAGATCAAAAATCCAATAATAATGATAAATCATTAATTAATCAGAATTAAATTCTGTTAAGGAAAGATTTCTCAAAATCTTTCCAAACAACAAGATTGTGCTCTGTAAATCAGAGCACCATTGGATCAATGATCCATTGGTGATTAAAAATCACCAAAATACAGAATAAATTCTGTATGGAAAGATTTCCCAATCTTGTTAAAAATAAGAAGATTTCCTTCTGTAAATCAGAAGCCCTTGGATCAAGATCCAATGGTGGGGAATCCCCAAATCAATTGGAGAAAAGATCTCCTTGACTGATTGAACAAATCAGCTTGCCCTATAAAAAGGCCCCAGACTTCAAGTCTCAGGAGATAAAAAGATAGACAGAAACAAAGAGAGGAACCCTCATAAGCTTTGAGAGATCTCAGAAAGAAGAGCCAAGCTCTCAGAAAAAGAAGAGTTTCTTTAAGGTAAAAAAATGATGAACAGAGAGATGAAATCATCTCATAATTAAAAAGAAGAATTTACATCTTTAAAGATCATAGATCTACAAGACCAAGGTCTTTCACAAAGAGATCAAAGGATCTCATCATAAAATAAAATGAAGAACATAACTCTTCTCACAGATCATAGATCTATAAGACAAAGGTCTTTTATACAAAGAGATCATGAACATCTCATTATAAAATAAAGGGGGAGAGAATAATTCAATTCTCTTAAGGATCATAGATCCATAAAGGCAAAGCCTTTCATCAATACAAGAGATTGAAGCATCTCCTATAAAGTAAGAACTTTTGTTCTTAGGATCTTGAGACAAATTCCCTTCTAAGGAAGAATTTATTTCGCAGATCATAAAATTGATCAAATGAGTTTCTGCGCTCTTGGATTGGTGCTCAGCGCCAAGCGCACCACGTGTCACTCACGTGTGCGCCACTCAACAGTTAGCGCTTTTCGCTCTTGAACTAGCGCTTTGCGCTCATGGACTGGCCCTCAGCGCCAAGCGCCCCACGTGCTCCTCACGTGCACTCATAAATCAGCGCAACATGCTCATAAATCAGCGCAACATGCTCATGGACTGGCGCAAAGCGCCAAGCGCGCCACGTGTCCCTTACGTATGCGCTACTCGGCAGAAGCGCACTGCGCTCTTTAACTGGCGCAAAGCGCACCACGTACCCTTCACGTGTGCACTGATAGAACATAAATTATTCTTTAATAAGCCCAGAGCTCTGATGAATGCTCAACATTTAATAAAAGACAAAACATTATCAGAATGCAAGTCAATGCTCGGCATTGTTAAAAGGGCCAAGCCCAAATAAATGCTCAACAGCCCAAAATAAATGTTAATTTTTTTTAACTTGATTGGACTTAGCCCAAAATTGGCCATAAGTCCTCAATTCAGATTAATTGGCCCATATGCTCACAAATCTTTTAACAGACCTTAGTCCCAAATTGGACTACAGATCTCCCAACCAACCTTGGTTCAAGGGTACATCTCTTCACTCCTCTGATATTTGTTGTGGTAATCCTTCAACGTCTTCAGAGAGGTGACGGGTCTCGACAACCATACATTCCATAGACTATGATGTCTTTAAACTGGACTGTGGGTTCCTTAAACCCACGGACTATGATATCTTTAACCTCGGACTGTGGGGTCCCTTTAAACCCACGGACTATGATGTCCTTAAGCTTGGACTGTGGGGTCCTTAAACCCACGGATTATGATGTCCTTAACCTTGGACTGTGGGGTCCTTAAACCTATGGACTATGATGTCCTTAACCTTGGACTGTGGGGTCCTTAAACCCATGGACTATGATGTCCTTAACCTTGGACTGTGGGGTCCCTTTAAACCCACGGACTATGATGTCCTTAACCATGGACTGTGGGATCCTTAAACTCATAGACTATGATATCCTTAACCTTGGACTGTGGGGTCCTTAAACTCATGGACTATGATGTCCTTAACCTCGGACTGTGGGGTCCTTAAACCCATGGACCATGATGTCCTTAACCTTGGACCACCATGTCCTTAAACTGGTAATCGACCGCAATGTCCCTAAACTAAGCAATAGAGCCCAAATGCTCTGTTGTTGGATCTAAACGATCCCGTTAAGTTGATCTTAGTCTGAAATTAGACTAACGTATCTTTAACAAACGTTTAAGTTGATCTTAGTCTCAAATGAGACTAACGTATCCTTAAACTCAACCCAAAACCCAAATCTAAGAAAATGCAGATTTGGACTAATCCACGCCCTACGGGCGACAACATAAATTAGTCTTCGTATAAAATCCACGGGCAACCAAAAAAAAAAAACACACACACGACACGAAGTGACTATCTGGAGAAGGATAAAGTGGTTACCGCGATGCGGTTGCATAATTAACTGCAGGGGCTTGGCCAACAGGGAAGAGCGTCCCCATAATCAAAAACCCCTCAAATGAGGGGGAATCTGACGAAGTCTGCTACATCGGCCGCATCCGTTTAAACCTTAGATATACGGTGTCATAAATCAACTTGGCATCTTCGGAGAGGTGCACGGATAGCACCAATTAGTATCTGCCTTGGAAATTCAGGCAAGACGGACCTACGCGATCGCGCCTCCGTGTTTCGATAGGGAACATGCACCAAAAGTTATCGGTTATCGGGACCCTCCATCTCTCTTAAGACGCTGAGGAATTACAATGACATGTATCAGAGGTATGAAGAGATGTACCCTTGAACCAATGTTGGTTGAAAGGCTCTGGATTTTTCTTTGAATGTCATATGAGATGATCAATTTTGGAAGACAAGAGTGTATTTGAGGTTCAGTCAAAAAAGGGGGTCCTGCCTTTGGAAGACTTAGCTAATTTAGGCTAAGATTGGCTCGAATATAGTGTTAAACACTAGAGTACACTCGGCTATCACGTGATCCCATGTGATGCTCTTAGAATAGTGTTAAACACTAGGGATGAAGCGCACAAAATAGTGTTAAACACTAAAAAAAAGAAGCGCTCACATGGGGTCACGTGAGGCGCTTGAGTATTGGGCCAGACTTCCCTTATTTTATGCAAGTAAGTGTTAAACACTTGGTCTTTATGACCATCACGTGTGGACACGTGATGGTGCCCATGCATTGGGTATGAATTCCTCAGATTTACACCCTTTTCTCCTTTTTTTTAAAGGGGTGTTTGTCAGGGGTCACGTGGAGACACGTGAGGCGTCCAAAATCTGTTCTGCCCTTCTTATTTTGAGGAGTCTATTCAAGGGTCACGTGGGAGCACGTGACCTAATCTTATTCATTCTCTTTTGATCATTGAGGGGGAGAGTCACGTGTTGCCACGTGATCGTGTTGGGTACTTGATCTTTTTACGTGCATGGAGAGATAAATCCCTTGTTGAAGAATTAAATTCTCTTATAGGGTTAAACCCTAATTTTATTTAGAGGAATTAAATTTCTATATGTTCGAAAGAATTAAATTCTTTAAACTCAATTCTCCCTCTAAGTTTTGGATCTGCATGGCAGAATCTCCCCGATGAGAATTAAATTCTCAACTTATAGGGAGATCTGCTTCTGCAGATCTATTACCATGAAGAAAAACTAAGTTCTTATATTAAGGGTTAAACCCTATCTTTATTAGAGGAATTAAATTCCTATATGCTTTGTGGGAGAATAAAATTTTCTGAACTTAGGTCCTCCCTTAGGTTTTAAATCTGCATGGCAGAATCCCCCCGATGAGAATTAAATTCTCAACTTATGGGAAGATCTGCTTCTGTAGATCTTCAACCAAAGGAAGAACTAAATTCTTATTCAGAAGAGTTAAACTCTTAGTTTGAGAATTAAATTCTCTTTTGTTTTGTGGGAGCTTACAGAATGATCTCTTTCCCTCTCTTACCTAAGATTTTTTTCTTTTCTGAATAGATTTTCTTCTTTTTAGAGAATTAAATTCTCTTCTTTTTTCTCTCTGTTGTTGTATCCCCCCTTTTTCTTCCCTCTTGGCTCCTATTTATAGGAGAAAGAAAAGAATCAGTTTGTTTAATCAATCTTTCATTGAAAGATTTTGATTGATTTTGTAACCAACATGATCTTTTAGATCACTTGTCGAATTTTATTCACCATTGGATTTTTAATCCAAAAGATATTTTTTTTGTTGTTCTTGGTAGTTTTTTTTAGGAAAATATTTACTTGTATAGAATCTTTCTATGAATTGGTGATTTTTAATCACCATTGGATTTTTAATCCAACGGTGCTCCCTTTTATAGAGTGCAATCTTTTTGTTTGGAAAGATCTTGGAAAATATTTTTCCAATTAGGGTTTTTGATTCCTTTTAATTAGAATTTAATTCTATTAGTTCAGATGGTTTAGGAGTTTATCACGTGTTGTCACGTGACCCCACTTGATAAAGTATCTAATTAGAATTTAATCCTATTGTTTTAGAGGGCCCAGAAACCCATCACGTGTTGGCACGTGACCGCACTGGTTAAGAATTTCCAATTGTTTATTTTATTCAGCGCCTATATGCTTTGCCTATAAAAGGTCACGTGTTTGCATGTGAGACCTGGTCACGTGACCCCCCTTTGGGGTTTTCCTTGCTGCTTTAATTTAGAATTTAATTATATTAATTCAGTGGGTTCAAGAGCCCATCACGCGTGGGCACATGACTTTAACAATTTAGGCAATTCAGACACAGATAGAATTTGCCCATAAAAGGTCACATGTTTGCACGTGAGGCCCCATCACGTGTGAGCACGTGATGCCCAATTTGGGGTTTTCCTGGCTGCTTTATTTGATTTTATTCAGTTCCCATGAGGGAACAAATACCCCCACAACGTTGTTGATTGATCTCAAAATCTATCTATTACCGCAATCAAGAACGGCGTCGCATGCAGCTAGCCGGTGAGTACGGGTCGGTCCACAGGGATGTTGTGAATCTCCTAGTCGCTCAAACGAGTTAATTCCGATTGTGGTCGGATTGATTATTAAATCTAAAAACTAAATCTATCTATATCTAAGTCTTGCTAGGGTTAGGTCTAGATTAAGTTTGGAAAGTCAATAAATCTCACCGCTTTCTATACCTATATGAAGATCTAATTAGGTGTTATGATAATTATTAATAAAAGGGATTAAAATCATTTGGAAAGATATTTCTTCCTCTAGGTTCTTGTCCTTCCTTTATCAATCCTTACCCTAAGCTCCATGGAAAATAATCACAACCGGGCCTTTATACTACGGTATCACTGCTACCTCGTGGGATAGGGTGTCGTAGGGAGCGGTATGTGCATGTATGCATAGAGTCCTATAAAAATATATGACGGGCAAGAAAGGGGATGAGAGATCTTCGTCTCTCAAACCTTTCCCAGATCTAACCCTAACAAGCGAGGAGACTACTCACTCATTAGGGAATTTAAAAACATTTATCTAGGGCAGAGAATGAAAATTACCTAGGGCAAGAATTGAATCTAAACTAGGGCAATTAAATAAATCTACTTACTTTACATATGGCTCTCTCCAAACATTTACACAAGGTTGTCAGATCTGAATAGATGATATGAAAAGAGGCATCGATGCTCTCCAAAAGAATTCTAAATTTTATTCATAAAAAGAGGCATAGGGAGGCATGAGAAATTACAATGATTAGAGTTCCTATTTATAGAGAATAGGAACCCCTAGGTTACATTTGATTCGCATATCTGCATTTACAAGAATATCCCTGGGTTGACTAGTCAGCGCCGAAAAACATTATAGTAAAATTTTCTCCTTCTACAGGCTCAATACCGCCGCGGAACCGCGGCTGCAGCCAGGGTTTGGCCACGGTTCCGCGGCCAAAAGGAGGGGTTGAATGTTCACTTTTCTGCTGCTGGCTCTTCTGGACTTGGGCTACTTAATTCTTTAGTTCATTTCTCAAATGAACTTCTGGTTTTCTTCCAGATCTTTCCAGTGAATATTGTAGTGAGCTTTTAACCGTTCGCTTTGATATCTTGGACCTTGCGCTGCCTTGTACATTGTGAACTGTTCCTTCGATATAGGCTTGACTAAGATCCGTCTATTTGTTGGTCAAAAGTCCTTCTTTTGTACCGTCTTATGTCTTTTTCACTGTTTTCGCTCCAAGAACCTGTAACCTGTAACATGTAGCAGACATGCGTCAAAAGTACCTGTTTATTTGTAAAAAGAATAAGAATGGGGAATATAATAATATAATATTACGGTGTGAACAAATACCCCCAAACTTATCTTTTGCTCGTCCTCGAGCAAACTTATTTTTATTCTCTACAAAAAACCTAACCGCACTTTCGTAGGGAAACGCGATTGCACTGAGCTCGTGCAACAAGCCGTTAAACCTCTAGGTGTCCCTAGTAGGAGGAGTGTTGTCTCCTGAGGGTTTTCAGCGGATACTGCCCACAAAATCCTATCAATTCGGCTTTTCGACTTTTGTTCTCCAATTAGGTTTTCTAACAAGGAATTCTATTATCTTTGACTCGTAAATCATCCACCCATATTCTTCACACTTCCTCATCATTTAACTTAAGATTATGTATGTTTTATAGACTTACTTAGCTTTCGGCATTTCTTAAGTTTTCCTTCTAGGGTTCCATCTCCACTTAGGAATTTTTATCAATTCTACTAAAGATACAAGTTCTATTTTTTAATCCTCTCTCTTATCTAAATCCCAATCACATATCCCTATGTGTGTGTATAGATCACCCTTACACTTGGAAATTCAAATCAAGCAATCATACTCTTGTTCGTTGTCCAAAGCACTTATTAATATGTGAATTTTTAAATGAAATTTGCTTACATATCCTTCATGCGACCGTTAATACTTCTTGAGGTACCAACGACCGATTACAAAATGCGTTTGCACTTTAAAGCGTAATTCCTAGTTTTGCAATACCCAAGGCTTTTAGCAGTGACTCCCAGACCAATTGGTCTAAGGCACTAGGTGATGAAGCACCCTCGCTAAATATTTTTCTATTTTTACAGCCTTAAGTAATCACAAAAACCAGTGTTCATTTTTTTTCTTTATTCACTTTTTTTTTCTTTCATTGTACTAAGGACTTTAGACAAAAGCATTTCAAGGTCTCTTCTACTATTCCAAGTTTCAAGATGCGTGATAGTGCAAATTGTAGGGTATACATTTTCAGAATCTAGACTTAAGGTAGGAACTATTTTTCAAACTTATACTCTAATAAGAACATCAATACTTTTCCTTCGTTTCGACTTAGCCCAAGAAGTGAACCCAAGATTTTCCTATTTCTAAATAAACTACAAAAACATACTCTCTATTGTTAAACTTTAAGGAAGGTTATTTTTTAGGGTTTTTAATTTACTAAGTCTAAGATCTAGTTGTTCCTACCTAGTTAACCTATCTATCGAACTCTAGTCAAATAAGCCAAAATTGAATACAATAATTTTTATAATTTTTGAAAATTTTCAATTTTTATGGGTTTTCAAATAAGTATGCAAATGCAAAAATATGTACAAATGAATTCGAAGGAAGAAGACGTACCGAGCATACCCCCAAACTTGAACTTGACAGTGTCCTCACTGTCATGCTAAACCAAGAGGGTCAAAAATGCCGACACTCCCCTGTTTATTTATTTATAATTTTATTATTTTTTATTTGTTGTTCTGATTTTTTTTTGATTTTTTTTATAGAAAAAGAAAACAAAAATATATATACATATATACAAAAGTTCCCTCCAAATTAGGCTTGGCCTTACACAAGCCAAAGGTTAGCACCAACCATTCAAAAATCTTATCGTGGTAATGGTCTAGTTGGTGAAAGAATGGAGTAGAAAGAAAAGAGATGAGAAACACACGAGACCGAATGGGAAGAAGAGAATATGGTATCGGTGGGGGAGAAGAATGGCGGAAAGAAGAAAGAAATGGAGTACGATCTTGAAGGTGTAAAGCGAGTGAATAAATCAGCGCAATTTGTGATGACCGATGTGTTAAAAGTGATTGTGCTAATCTATCAACCCGTTGAGAAATGGGGTCAAATTCCTCAAGATTCGCAAGAAAACATGGGTCCGTCGAACTTGGTATTGGAGATGAAAGCGTAAGGAGCTCTTGTACGGTCGGAACGATAGGAAGGACGAAAGGGAGTGAATTAGGGATAGTCTTATTCTCACCGTAGTAAACTGTATCGAACTGGAAAGATTCCATCAATGGTTCGAAACGACTGAAAGCAACCGAGTCTGATGGATTGACTAACTCATCTGAAAATGCAAAGGACTCAAACTCGGGCGGTGAGACTTCAACATCGTCCGAAAAAGTGAAACACTCGTAAGTGTCATCGGCTGTGAGAACTGTGTCAGATTCAAAGGAAAAGTTTTCAAGCTCACAGTCGTCAAGCGTGAAATGAGGCGTGGTCGGAACGATGGAAAAGAGGGAGGGTGATTTAGGTAAAGGTTCAAGAGAATGAATTGGAAAATCCAACACATCAAAGAAAAATGGTTCAACCTCAATATGATCCTCACTACTCTTCTCAATATTATCCTCATAATTCTCCTCAATATTCAACTCATCCATGCCATTATCATCAAAATCAAGACGCATATGAGATTCGGGAGAAACATTTAATAACTCGGGATGATGATTTGAACATAAAATTTCAATTAAATCGACAGGTTCATCATCCGAAATATTCCCGGCGTCTATATCCTCAATCAAGTGAAAATCAATTTTCTTAGACACCTCATCAAAAGCATGGATATTTATCGATTTAGGTTCTAGATGGGAGGTGTAAAGGTCGAAAGGATTAGGTGTGGTTTCACTCGAAAGGGATTCTTCACAATTTGGCAAATCAAACACTACAAAGTCGCACAACTCGTTTTTATTTTGAACTTGTGAATCATTTAGGACATTCGATGGAAAACTGGAGTTATGGGCTTCAATTGGATAAGGGTAAGTTTGATTTGGAAATCCTCTCACATTCTCATTCTGTCCAACCGCCTCCTCATACATTGAAAAATTTAGGGCTACCGGGAAATTAGCTACCGGTTCAGCAGGTTGCATAAGGGCGGCCACGGACGCTTCCATATTCCTAACCATTTTGTTTGTTGCAGCAATATAAGCTTCCAACGACTCTTCCAAACTAGACTTTGGTGGTAAGAGGGTTTCGGCAAAAGATTCGAAATTGTTTGGGTATGTGAAACTCCCAAAAGGCTGTGTAGAAACATTGTCTAGTGACGGTGGAAAAGTCGGGTAGGACTGGTAGGATGTGGGTGGTTGGGCAGGGGTAGGGTCAACATGTGGATAAAAAGGTGAATAATCGTGCGGATCTCTAGAACTAGATGAGTGGAGAGGGGTGAAAGATCGGCTGCGAAATTGAGCAATATGCTCAGCAATGGACATCGGCCTGGGAGTGACAGAAGGACTTGAAAAATTGGTATCAACATATGGAGGTGGTAAAGGTTAACTTGGTTGACACAAAGTGGGTTGAAAAGTCGAATTGTTTCTCCTAGACGCCTCTATTTGATCTTTCAAAGATATTTTAGGCATGGAAGGATCGTCTTTAAATTGACTGAACAAATTGACGAACGACGCAAAATTAGTTTCGGGATACCAAAGTTCGGCAAGTGATTTATTATGTGGGGTACCCATGTTAGAAGAAAGGGTGAAAGAAAGAAGGCTGGGTGGTGGTGCAAGGATTTATTTGCGGCAAAAGTTTGCAAGTTCTCTATAAAAGATTTGTCCTTTTTCTTTTTTCTTTATTTGGAAATTGTTGCAAAAAAGATTTTTGACAAAAGATATGCAACAGAAAAATATTACTTGCAATCAGTTATAATCGTAAGCATATCACAAAGAATCTTTATTTGGAAAAAATTGTTGCAAAAAGATATTCGAGAAAAGATATGCAACAAAAAGATTACTGCAATCACTTTTTATTTCAAGCGGGGCCCAAAAATCCTGCACAAGATTGTTATTTGGAAGGGAATATATTTTATAGCTCACGGAATTCTGCAGGAATTTCCAGAAAAGATATTTCAAAAATTACAGAGGAGGAACCAGAGAAGCTTACAGCAAAATTTTCACAAGATAATGCCATGAGATGGCCGCGTTTCCACCGCCCAAGAGCCTTATTGCCGCGGTTTAGCGGTTCTCTGGACGGCACGGTTCCCCAAATTTTTTGTATGTGCTGAATCGACAAGTAGGCCGCGGTTCCGCGGCCTAAAGCAGGTTATGACCGCGGAAAGGCGGCGCTTTGGGGGGTTCGAAACTCCAAATTTTTTCTGCTGTTCTGTTGTTTAAAATCTCTTCTGTTCCGATATCCCGTTTTCTGTTTCGCTTTCTGGAAATTTCTAGATCCGTCTCGATTGTTCCTGCAAGAATCACACAACAAAGTACCCTTTCCAAAAAATAACAATTGGCATATTTTTATAGTTTTTTGATTTTTCAGATTTTTATGATTTTTTTAATTTAAGATTAATCCGAAATTGCAAAAAGGAATTTAACACGCCATCCCCGGCAACGGCGCCATTTGATTGATCTCAAAAACTATCTATTACTGCAATCAAGAACGGCGTCGCATGCAGCTAGCCGGTGAGTACGGGTCGGTCCACAGGGATGTTGTGAATCTCCTAGTCGCTCAAACGAGTTAATTCCGATTGTGGTCGGATTGATTATTAAATCTAAAAACTAAATCTATCTGTATCTAAGTCTTGCTAGGGTTAGGTCTAGGTTAAGTTTGAAAAGTCAATAAATCTCACCGCTTTCTATACCCATATGAAGATCTAATTAGGTGTTATGGTAATTATTAATAAAAGGGATTAGAATCATTTGGAAAGATGTTTCTTCCTCTAGGTTCTTGTTCTTCCTTTATCAATCCTTACCCTAACCTCTATGAAAAACAATCACAACCGGGCCTTTACACTATGGTATCACTGCTACCTCGTGGGATAGGGTGTCGTAGGGAGCGGTATGTGCATGTATGCATAGAGTCCTATGAAAATATATGACGGGCAAGAAAGGGGATGAGAGATCTTCGTCTCTCAAACCTTTCCCAGATCTAACCCTAACAAGCGAGGAGACTACTCACTCATTAGGGAATTTAAAAACATTTATCTAGGGCAGAGAATGAAAATTACCTAGGGCAAGAATTGAAATCTAAACTAGGACAATTAAATAAATCTACTTACTTTACATATGTCTCTCTCCAAACATTTACACAGGGTTGTCAGATCTGAATAGATGATATGAAAAGAGGCATCGATGCTCTCCAAATGAATTCTAAATTTTACATAGGGAGGCATGAGAAATTACAATGATTAGAGTTCCTATTTATAGAGAATAGGAACCCCTAGGTTACATTTGATTCGCATATCTGCATTTACAAGAATACCCCTAGGTTGACTAGTCAGCGCCGAAAAACATTATGGTAAATTTTTCTCCTTTTACAGGCTCAATACCGCCGCGGAACCGCGGCTGCAGCCAGGGTTTGGCCGCGGTTCCGCGGCCAAAAGGAGGAGTTGAATGTTCACTTTTCTGCTGCTGGCTCTTCTGGACTCGGGCTACTTAATTCTTTAGTTCATTTCTCAAATGAACTTCTGGTTTTCTTCCAGATCTTTCCAGTGAACATTGTGGTGAACTTTTAACCGTTCGCTTTGACATCTTGGACCTTGCGCTGCCTTGTACATTGTGAACTGTTCCTTCGATGTAGGCTTGACTAAGATCCGTCTATTTGTTGGTCAAAAGTCCTTCTTTTGTACTGTCTTATGTCTTTTTCACTGTTTTCGCTCCAAGAACCTGTAACCTGTAACATATAGCAGACATGCGTCAAAAGTACCTGTTTATTTGTAAAAATAATAAGAATGGGGAATATAATAATACAATATTACGGAGTGAACAGTTGTTCTCACGTGTTTGCACATGAGTGCAACGCTGTAACATTTATGGCCGTTGGATTTGCCTAGGGAACAGGGAAGATGAACCGTTTCCTATCATGTCTTATAAATGCAGGGGTCTCTTCAGAAGCGCCTCCACTCCTTCATCTTCTTCCTTCCTCATTCTAGCCTTGAGAATTTAATTCTCCTTCCTCAGAGCTCATTTCTCTGTTCAATAAAAATCCAGAGTTTGACTCTGTCAACGGAAAATAATCCTTTTTTAGGTAAGGATCTTGAATGGCCGAGGAACTATTTTATAGAAATTTTCTTTGGATTTTAAATCCACACCAAGGGTATTTCCCTTTAATAAAAAAAAACATCTTTCCAAGCTCTAAGAATGCATGATCTGTACGTAGCAAGCCCCCGATATTGAGCATTTGTTTTATCCACGGGGAGTTTGATGATAGCACATAGTTTCTTCTGGAATTTAATTCCGTTCCAAAGAGCTAAGCTCTGAAGATTTTCTTGGAATTTAATTCCTCTGTTAAAAAATGAATTTAATTCCTCAGAGAACTTAGTTCTAACAAGAAGACTTCTTGGGATTTAGATCTTCAGTTGTTCTTGGTAAAAAGTTTTTAGGAGAGATTTTGCTTGATTTGCGCAGAGTTCATGATGGGGTTTTCCTTGGGGAATGTGTAGAGATGTTTAAGATCCACTTATCATTTATTGAGAATCTTCCTTTTGTTCTCATGATGATTGCTCATCCTCATCATTAGTGAGCCGCCATGTTGATTTTATGGGGCCCATGTGTTTTGCAACCCATGGTCCCATGAAATAAGTGGCTTGTCGTTTTCTTTCATTGTCTTCTTACACACACACACACACATGTGGGCTTCACTAACAGTTTCCCCTTCTTTTGTTTCAGGAACAATGGCTTCTCTTCCATACTTTCCTTTCACCCGCTCGGAGGTTGCTTTTCCCAGTCACCGTATGACGAAGAGGTGATGGCGATGATTAGAGCTCATGACCCGGACTGCGCCAATCTACTTTTATGGCGAGCCTGGTACGGCCATATCATCCGCGGTCGCCGAAGTTTTCTTTGCGAGGTGCCAACAGAACCTCTCCGCCCATTCTTGCCGATGGATCGTCCACAGATTGCTTTTGCCGTAGAGGTGGCGGATTGGACTCCTACGGGCCGTCTTGAGCCGTCTACAGTTGGGATACCGCACCAGCCTGTGCCAGCCATAGATATCTTGGGGCGTTTTATTTGCCAAGGCGAAGCCCAGCCCTGGGGAAAAGTCTACAAGATAGGGCTTACCCCTCGCCATCCCACGGGCTATCTTCTCTGGGCTCGTTATATCTTGTCCGCTCATCGCGCGTGACTGCAGAAGGTTGGGCTTTACTAGGAGGTGTACGCGTCTCTCTTCCATTATCAGTCTCCCCATGTATGGTGGGTTAAAACTTTCCTAAATCAATGGAATCTTCCGACCAACACTTTCTTGTTAGGGGATCGCGAAGTTTCGATCTCTTTGGAAGAGTTTCGCGAGATCTCGGGTTTGCCGATCAGGGGAGCGCCTTACGAAGAATTGCTGCCTCGTGACGAGTATGCCTTCGCGACTGTGCCCGCTACGCTCGACGGCTTGTCGACTGAAAATGCCGTCTGTCACAAGTATCCAAGTCTAATCAAGACTCTGGGCATTTTTGAGAAGCTGTTCACCGAGTCAGAGGAACGGGGCGTCACTTTTAAAAGCTTTATCGCATGCTTCCTTCGTGGAGACGTCCTATCAAAGGAGGCTCCGAAGTTCGCGAATATCAACGACCCCTTCGAGTTTGGGTTAAATAAGCTACCGGCCAGAGAAGAAGATTTGCCACAGTTTTACATCCCAATCTTATCGGCTGTACCTTTTGAGTTGATTGCAGCTCCCGGCATGGATGAAGAAACTTTCTTTGTCGGTTTTATCAGCATTTGGCTCAGTTGGTTTGTTTTTCCAATGCATCATCGCTTTATGAGAGCCTCGGTCATTTACCCTGCTCATCGCATTGCTGAAGGGACGCGACTAGCCGTGGGCATTGCAGGGTTATCGCATTTGTACCACGGGTTGAGCACTGCAGCCAATACCTCAACCCCGGGTGTGAATGTGGTGAGTTTCTCTCTTCATTATTTTACGTCGTGGATGAGATGCACTTATTAGGGGCGTTCGCTGCGCACCAAAGACCGGGCTCTTACGATTCCTATACCTTCCCGCGACTCATGAAGTTGGTGGACGCTTCTGCTCCTGACCCGACTCAGTTAAGGGCTCTTCGTGTGCTGCTTAATCCTTATGCCAATGAAGGCGGGATGGTATTTAATGACCGAATCCTCTCTGCACCTTCGGGACCTGTTCAGCAACTGTTTGATTTATCGAAAGAAGGAGCACCATCCTTGAAGGCCAAGGAAGCCATGCACTTGTACTCGATCAGGCCGGGTTATTTGGTGTTCCGCCGAAATAATGCGGTTCTTTTTATGCGGTATAATCCTCACCGCTTCGCCCAGCAATTGGGTTATGACCAGGGTGTTACCTTTGAAGCATTCATGGTGGAGACTAGCTCTTCTTTGGAAGCTGTTCATGACGCCACCCACCATTTCATGAGGCTAAACACCGGTTCTCATTTCATGATCCCCGAGGCCGAATACATTCCAAGGTGTGTGGGGGCTTTCACGGGTTGGTACCACCACCGAGTTATCCCATTATTGCTGAGGAGAGGAGGATACTTTTTGGACACATAATTCCCGCCCTGCTCCAGGCTATGGGAGATCCGCCACGACCACGGACAACGGTTCACCCTCCCTTGAGGGGTATTGGCGCCTTACTCATTCCTGAGGCGGTGGATGCGGGCCTGACTCCTCCCACAGTTGGCATGCCGATGCGCACTAGAGCTCAGGCAAGGGCTTCTGATAAGGCGCCAGTAGCAGTTTCATCGGCTGCGGCATCAGCAATGGCAGTGTCATCATCGGTAGCACCGCCGAGAGAGGATACTGAAGGCAAAGTGGGTCAACGTCGTTCCAAAGCGTCGAAGGGAAGAAAGCGATCATCTTACAGTGCTAGTTCTGGGTCGAAGCGGAGGAAGAAGACGGTCACTGGTATGCTCGACTTTTTAATGGAATTTGAGCTCATTATTGAAGACGAACCAATATCCATGCAAGAGCCGGACGGTGGTCTTCTTTTTCCAGGTTCATCTGCCGAGGAAACCGCACAATTGGCTGAGGCTATAAGGCGCTCCCAGGACGAGACCGAGAACATGCGCGTCTCGAAAAGTTCCTATCCCGCCATGATATTCTATGAAGATCCTCCATCAGTGCGGCGAGTATTTATAGGTCCTCTGGAGCAGGGAGGCGAGATAGACCTCAAAAAGCCTATCTCTGCTGCTTCTGAAGATGAATTGTCTTTGTGGACCAGCGGCCATGAATCCACCTTAGAACCCTGGTGAGCATACCTTATTAAGAAGGAACGTCGGCTTGAAAAAGCTATACTCGAGGCAGCTTGGCGAATCGGTATGCACGTTTTCTGTATTTTTCGATTTGGCAAGTAATTTATTTTGCTTTCTATGTCTTCTTATCTTCGTAAAACCTTCCAGGGACTTCGGCTATGGTAGAGAATTTGAGCTCGAGTAGCGTCTTGACTGTGGACTCTGTAAATATCCCCGATGAGACACCAATAGGTGTGGAGTGGGACGCTACAGTTGCTATTCCTGCTGCAGAGCTTCCATTGGCGGCTTCTATTTCCCTTATACCCGTTCACCCTGAAGAGGTGTCTCTTCCGGCTGTGGATTTAATGGACCTTTCCGGCGACGACCTGGAGACGGCGGAATAGATAATTGAAATTGTCATCCCTGAAGTGGTGGCCGCTGCCCCTCTACTGATAGCCGTCACACCAGCAAGTGTCTCTGGTGATGTGCCTGAGGGTACGGAAGAGGCTACCGAAGCAGCTATCCCTCCTGTTCAAAGTGGAAGAAGTATCGAAGGTATTCTTCTATCTTTTGTTTTAATGATATTTTCATTATCTGAATCCTTCTGTCTTTTCAGAATTACGCGGATTGGTGGCGTCTATCGGGGATCTATTCCCTAGAAAGTCTTTCCAGCGTTTGCTCGAGATGGCCGCTCCGCAGGCAATATCCCCGCAACGCATCGTCCTCTCTTCTGGGAAAGGTTAGTGTTATTTGTCCTCTTAATGGAATTATTATTATTTTGTATAACGATGCTGATGTCTCCTGTAGTTCTAGAAGCTGATGAAGAAGTCGAGATCCTTGACGGGCCTGGAGATCTTTTAGACCGATCTTGCATGACTGTTGGTAAGTAAGGTTTCAACGCTGTTCCATCTGCTCTTTGTTTGCAAATCTCGCTGAATTTTTTTAATCTTAATAGCTCTGCCAGTTCCTACCCCGCTGGAATCTCGCATTATTATGCCACCCGGCCCTTATGCTCTACGCGCATCTGAACGAATGGCGAAACTAAGCCTTCATTCTTTGTCGGCTCTCATCGAAGACCTTCGTGCTGGTAGCTCGCTCACAGCCGAAGAATTTGCTGCTGAAGCCAATGGTTCTCTTCCTTTTCTTGTTGCTTATCATGATGAAACATTGGTGCGTATTTGGGTTGAGTTTTGTCGTCGGGTGGAGGCTTGCTTGCATAGTCTTGAGTGCACGCGCCTTCCTTCAGAGGTCGTGGCTGCAAAGGCGAGCTTGCGGGGGCTGGTTAAACGGTGCGCCGCAAATCTTTAGTCATATGAGAAGAGGCTAAACTGAAACTTTTCAGTAAGGGAGCTGGCTTCCAATGCGCTGGGGGGAACTTCAAGCTGAACTCATCGCCAAGACCACTCGTGCGTATGAACTTTGGCGAGTGCTTCAAGAAGTTATCAGGAAGGTGGTAGCTATTGATAAAGCCGTCGTTTTTACTCGCGAGATGGTTGAAGCTCACAAAGTTACCGAAAAGGAGCTTGAAAGTTGGCTCGCCTCGTGCCAGGCCCATCAGTCTCAAGCAGAGGCCCGTCTCATAGCAATAACAAATTATGAAGCCGAGACTCAGCGGAAGAAGAATGAACTGACGAATCTACTGAATTGTCCGCCGTCTTGAAAAAAAATGTATATGTTTCTTTTCATTCTCCTTTTGTACTTACTCCTGAATGAGAGTATTTTTTTATATTCTTTTATAGATTGTACTTTGTATTCATTTTGGTTCATGAATAAAAGACATATTTTGTTTCATGCCAGTGTGTCCCTTCTAGCAAATGCGTTTTGTGGATAATCTATTTTGATCTTTTTATAGGACAGCGATGGCTTAGGAGTCAGGTTCAGGTCTGCATCCTAAGGCTTTCCAACTTTATGAGCCATGAGAGTCTCATAAAGACTTTTCTTCCTACGAGTCGAGAGGATCTCGTAGGTGAATTTTCTCCTTAGGAATCGTGAGGAATCCTAAGTGTGTTTTCTCTTGAGAGTCGTAAGAATCTCACAAGAGAATTTTCTTCCTTATAAGTTGAGAGGACTCATAAGTGTTTGATGAATTGACTTGCTCCCGGGTCAAAGCATTGCTTCGATGGGGAGGTCGAGGGTTGACTTTTGGCTGTTTTCCACGGGATCAGGATTGATTTTAGCAGTGTTCTACGAGGTCAGGGGTTGACTTTGGCCGTATGGGTCAGGATTGACTTTAGCCATACGGGGTCAGGGGTTGACTTTAGCCATACGGGGTCAAGATTGACTTTGGCCGTACGGGGTCAGGGGTTGACTTTAGCCATACGGGGTCGGGATTGACTTTGGCCGTACGGGGTCAAGGGTTGACTTTAGCCATACGGGGTCAGGATTGACTTTGGCCGTACGAGGTCAGGGGTTGACTCTCGGTTGTCTGTACACCGCCGAATCCTGGAACTGGGAACTTTGCCGTAGCTCTGCTTGGTGGATGTCACATCCGTATCCTGCTGGAATGAGGAGGAACGCCGTTGATGATCTCTAGGATGTTGATGTCGCCGTTGAAATCTGGAACTAGGGACTTTGTCATGGCTCCGTTTGGTGGATGTCGCGTCCATATCCTGCTGGAATGAGAAGGAACGCCGTTGATGATCTCTAGCTTGTAGATGTCGCCGTTGAGATTTGACTCTCCGTTTGAAACAGCCTGGTGGGATGATATGATTCCCTCTTTGTTTATGCCCCTGGATTGTATACAGGGATCGATGTGATCTCATCTGTAGGGCAAAAGGTTTCATTTCATATTTTTAATTTCTTTCCGCGATGCTCTATCATTTCAGCATTTTGTAATTTGAAAGTCGTGATTGCCCCATCATTTCGGCTATTTTGTGTGGTGCCCAATCATTTTGGCTATTTTTTTTGTTTTTACTAGCTACTTTTTATTGCGAGTTGCCCAATCATTTCGGCTATTTCTATATGCATATATTTTACTTGCTGATTTTGTTGCAAGTTACCCTACCATTTCGGCTATTTCATATGCATTTATAGATCGCTGATTTTTGTTGCGAGTATTGAGTTTGGAATCTGATGCCAATCTCAGCATCAACATCGCTACGACTGGAATATTGCCAGGAGTGAATCATCATTTGCTGTGAAAGGACTTGGGATTTGATGCCGATTTAAGCATCATCATCGCTAAAACTGGGACATTGCCAGGAGCGAATCATCATTTTCCTTTGTCGATTCGAACAAAGGTGGCTTAGCAAACAGGGTTAGGATCCTGTCGACTAAGGCTTTTGATTTAATGAGTCATAAGGGTCTCATAAAGATTTTCTCCCTGTGAGTCGTGAGGATCTCGTAGGTGCATTTTCTCCTTAGGAATCGTGAGAATTCCTAAATGTGTGTTCTCTTATAAGTCGTAAAGATCTTACAAGAGTGTTTTCTCCTTATAAGTCGAGAGGACTTGCAAGGGTCGTTCACCGTGTGAGCATATCCCTAGTCACTGGTGGGACTTTGTTAAGGAAATGTTTATTCGTGCCCGTGGATTGTATACAAGGATCAATATTGAAACGCTTGTAGGGAAAAATCGGGGTGTATGACGGCTTAAGAACATATTCAGATCCCTGTTGTTTAAGGCTTTTGAATCCTATAAGCCGTGAGGGTCTCATAGGGGAATTCTCCTTACGAGTCGTGAGGATCTCGTAAGTGTGTTTCTGTCATGCCCCACCGCCAATACAGAGAGTATTGTCCGCTCTGACCGAAGCCGCACGGTTTTTTCCTTCGGGATGAACCGGATCCAGCTAGGGTCCACTTCCCAGGAGGTCACCCATCCCAGAACTTCCCTGGCTCGAGCACGCTTAACTACGGAGTTCTCAAGCTCCTATAGTGCCGGTTCACTTAAAAGGCGCCTCTGTATTGAAGAGTGGTATTATTCCATTTATAGTACAGATCTGCCTTCTTTCGGAATGTATTCCGAAGAGTCCCCATTGTTCTACAGTGGGTCCCACGGACTCAAGAGGTGGCCCCCATGGATTCAAAAGGTGGCCCCCGCCCACTTAACATGATACTTGGCGTGGCATTTTGTTCCGTGTGGCACTTTGTTCCGTGAGCAAGAACCGGGTCCCGATATTCTCCCCACCTTTGAACAATGGTTCGTACTCGAACCACAGACCTACTGTTAAGGGACCGGCTTTCCAGAGTATGCTAAGATAGGCACGTGACATAGCCAACCATGCTACCCGTGGATAGGAAAAATCCTTCCACAGTCACATTACGGCTGTAGAGATATCAAGAACAGGAAAGTAAACTAACTATCTAGTACATGTCCATAAGCCAGAGTAAATGAGTCAAGAAATAATATAATATGCGGAAGAAAAAGATCCAATAAATAAAACACCTGGAATAGTAAATCTGGATACCAACAGGGTCCTCACCGCTCGGTCTAATAGCGGCAGTACTCCTGATCAGTCTGCAACAAAGGTAGAGGATCTGGGCCATGCAAAACTCAGACGTCAGTGCGTCATAATATCAAGCAATACTATAAACAGGGGTAGCAAGACATACAGGTATGTGTATGAACAGTAAAACAGGTATAACAGTAATATAAATGAGGACAGTGAGGGTAATGTGGAGTGAGTAATCTAAACTGGTCTATTGGGTTAACTACTCTCAAGTCTTTGAAATCAATTTGATGAATCATCGATGTAACTCAATAGTATCCCATGCGTGCCCGGGATCACGGTCTATGACTCTCGGGCTGAACCCGAGACGTGCCGCAAGGCAGTAAAGGGTGGTAGGTAATGACGAGTGATGTCAGTAGCATCACCCCGGGGCTGGCCTAGCCCGTAAGACTGATCAGAAAAGGTATCGAACTGTCGAGTTACAAGTCAGGTTTCATCATTGATTTCCCCATACCCCCAAGTTATATATGTTCAAGTCAGGTATTAAATAATCTGGAGCTAATGCCAACACAGGATCAAGCAGGTTCAGGTTTGTCTGGATAGACAACAGGAAATGTCCGTAGGGACAACAGATCAGCTTTGTTGGCATTAGTAACAAGATCAGGTAACAGAGAAAGCCATGGTACCTCAAGTCAAGTCAGGTGATATATAGGTATCATGTCATGTCAAGAAGTGCACGATATCACGTTGTGTCAGGTAATAGGTGTATCAAGTCAGGTCAGGGGTGCACAAAATGTCATGTGGGTGCTCATAATCAAACTAAAAATAAGCATGGGTATACAAAACAAGTATGGGGTACTAATGGAACAATAAAAATGGAACATTGTGATGTGGTATGCAAATAGGTATAAATTCAAACACATGGATGCACAGTTATCGATTAGGGTTAAGATTATAGTTCCAATATTAATTAGGATGCACTTTATTAAGCATGGAATATTAATATCACATCATTATGTCTTAATATGATCCATGAATGCAATTATCTATATTCTAAAAGAGATGGGTGCAAAATGGTATCCGAAACATTATAAAGAGCTATCAAATGGTAATGTGGGTTATACAACTAAGCAGTATATGATATAAATATTGGTATGGATGCCTTGTAAGGTAATCAACTATGTAACAATATTATTTCCATGATCTAGATCTAAAATGATATAACTGAATGCAAATGGAACATCGAAACATGATAAA
Source organism: Agapanthus africanus (assembly GCA_030015575.1). NCBI lineage: Eukaryota > Viridiplantae > Streptophyta > Magnoliopsida > Asparagales > Amaryllidaceae > Agapanthus > Agapanthus africanus. The sequence continues at coordinate 126,052,054 of CM057338.1, forward strand.
ATGAAACATGTGGTATAAGATTTACGCTACAGGTATAATCTATATTTTAATAGGTATAAAATAATTTAAATAGCATGTAGCAAGTTTAACTTGCCTGACGGAACAAGAAACAGGTATACAGAACGTCTCACGTCGGCGGAAAAAGTCACGACGCATGCACGGTACACGGAACAGATCCAAACAACACACAAGGTGATCACACGGGTCAGGTACGCTCGCTGGGTCATCGAGATTGTCGACGCCACGCCCGGTTTCCGGCGAACTGACACTTTAATGAAGACTGCTGAACAGGTTTGTTCGAGCCTTAAACAGTTGCTTGTGGGGTTTCCAAGTCTGTAACGACACTATGAAGACACCGCAGAACTAAATCACTAAGAGCCTCGGTAGATTTCTTAGATATCCAATCTACTGAGGTTTTATAAACAGAATCAGAAATACGGCACAATGGAACCTAAAGATAAGTTGGAAATGTCTGTATATGGATAAATTGAATTATAAATGAGAAACCACCAACTCATAACGATCCAACTGTTTTTGCAGGAAAAGAAAAGATTGTACCCAAAGATCCATTCTGAATTTTCATATCGAAGTTATGGATGTTGCATAAGAAGACGAGAAAGATCGATGAGATCCTCCAGTGGATTCAAACTTCAAAAATTTATCCAGCGGAGAGCTTGCATTCTCCTCGCAAGCAGCGGCGGCGCAGGAAACAGAAAAGGTTAGGGTGATGGGTTGAACGAGACGAGGAAGGCGTTGGCGAAGGTGAAGGTGATAAGGGTGTTGCTCAGGTCGAGGTCAGGTTCGAGGTGATCGTGGTTTGGAAGGTTGTGTCGAGGGAGATGGAGGCGAGGTCGAGGGAAAAATGATAGGAGGCAGCAAAGGTAGAGTTTGGGTTGCAGGGGGTTTGGTCGAGGCTGAAGGGTTTGGAGTCGGGAAAGGAGAGAGAGGAGAAAGGGATGGTGATCGTGACGGCGACGGGAGGGAGAGGTCGGCGACGAGGCGACGATGAGACGATGGGTTCTTGAGTTCGTCGCGGTGGGTTCTGCAGGGGAGAGAAGAGGAGATGGCGATCGAGGGAGATGACGCGGAGGCGAGTTCAGAGATTTAGGCGACGGTGGAGGGCTGAAGGTGAGGTCGAGGCAGGCGAAGCCTCAGCGTGGGTTCGAGCGGGAATATGAAAAAGAAAGAAGGAACAGGAGAGAGATGTGTATTATCAAAGAAATATATATATAGTTATATATACACATAAATAAAGAGAGAGAATTGTGAGAGAGAGAGAAAGAGAGAGACAGAGAGAGGGGGGCTGAGAGAGAGAGAAAGAGAGAGACAGAGAGAGGGGGGCTGAGAGATCGAGATGAGAGAGAGAGAGAGAAATGAATAGTTAGGAGAAAGAAAATTGGATTTAGTGGAGGAGAGAGAAAGAGAGAGGCTGAGAGAGGGAGAGAGAAAGAGATTGGGTAAATATTTTAGGTTTTAGAATATATATATAAAGAGAGAGAGACGGTGAGATAAAGATTTATTCAGTTTTTAAAAAATATATATTAAATATATATATACGGAGAGAGAGAGAGAGAGATTTTTATCTGTGAGTAAAAAAATATAAAATATATTTTAGTTAAAAGTATATTAATAGTTATAAGGAATTAATGATATAATATTAGTCCGTTTTGAGATTTTGGCAAATACAAACTTACTCCAAAACACACCCGGGTCGGGTCTAAAATTTCAGATTTTAAATATGAAAAATATATGTGATGTCCAAATTTCAAAATGAAAGCTCGGGTAACGAAAATGCATACCCCCAAGAACGGATGCACGTACGTGCGCGTAGCCATCCAAACACGTCCGTTTCACTGAACGGGACGAGAACAAGATACGCGGATGCTACCACGGGATTAGGGGTATCATGCAGGCTATGAAATGCAATTTTAATTTATTTTACATGATCAAAAATGTTATATGATAAAATGTGCGATGCCAAATAAAAGTCAATATGCAGTATACAAAAGATGCACGTGTCTATTTAACAGGCCAGGGTAGTCTATAAATATGAATCAACAGGTTCAAGCAAGCGGGTCGGGTCGAAAGCAAAGTAAATGTAAAATTATTATTCGCACCCAAACACGATAAATAAATAAAATACCACAAATAAATGAATACGGAAACAGAAATTGGTATAACTGAATTCGGTTGTTACAGTTTTCTCTTAAGGAATCGTGGGGATTCCTAAGTATATTGCTCTCTTGTGAGTCGTAAGGATCCCACGCAGGTATTTTCTCCTTACTGGGTCGAGAGGACCTTGCAAGTATCTTTTAACGAGATTGCATCCTTTCTGGTTTTCACAAACTCGCCGGTAGTCCTGCTGTTTTTACTCACGGAGCACTTTCGGGTTTTCATCCGTGCCCATCTCGTTTATGGACGTACCTTTTTTTTGTATCAGCCTTGGGATGCTGCGGTCTGTAGTAGTTTAGAGACGTCTCGGTGAGTAAATGTTTAAAGACATTACAGTCCATCGTTAGTTTAGGGACGTTTCGGTCCATCGTTAGTTTAGGGACATTTCGGTCGGTTGTTGCAACGGTTTCGTTGGTTACCACTTATAAAGTTTTGGGCTTGGGAAGATAGCGAGCGAACATAGGCGTCGTTATCTATCATTAACCCAGGCCGTAACTCGTCAGGCGTAGTATTTCTTTAGGAACCGACCGTTTATTGGCCTGAAGGGTCTTTCACCTTGCATATCCATGAGCAAATAATCCCCACCTTGGTAGACTTTGTCTATGATGTATGGGCCTTCGTAGTTTGGCTCGAACTTCCCTAGTTTGGCACGATTGGGGATCATAGGTCTCTTGACTACTAGCACGAGTTCGTCTTGGCGGAATGTTCTCGGCCTAGTCAATCTCTCGTACGAGTGCGTCATCTTTGCTTTGTAAGCTTTCAAGTTTTGCTACGCCATGAGCCGGGTTTCATCGAGGGCATCAAGCTCCTCAAGCCGAAGATGAGCATTCTCTTCGTCCGTTAGCTCGTAATGAACTGCCCCTCGTAAGGAGGGTAACTCTATCTCCAAAAGGAGTACTGCTTCAGTGCCGAATACCAATGCATACGGCGTTGTGTTTGTGGCCATTTTGAACGTGGTCTGATACGCCCAAAGAGCTTCATGCGGTCTCTCGTGACAGTCCTTCTTATTTTTGGACACCGTCTTTTTCACGATCTTCTTCAGGGTTTTGTTGAAAGCCTCAGCCAGACCATTAGCTCGGGGATTATAGACCGAAGAGTATCTCAAGTCTATATTATGTTGTTATGCGAAGCGGCTGATTTTGTGACTTCTATAGGCCAGCCCGTTATCGGAGATAATCCGTCGCGGAGTGCCGAACCAATAGATGACATGTGTCTTGAAGAAATGGAGGATATTATCCGTCTTCGCTTCTCTTAGTGGTACTGCTTCTGCCCACTTGGAGAAGTAATCCGTTGTCGCCAATATGAATCGATGTCCTCTGGACGATGCTGGTTCAATGGGCCCGATTATGTCAGTTCCCCACATTTCGAACGGCCAGCTCGCCACTGTTGGGTGTAGCGGGTTTGGATACTGGTGGATGAAGTCTCCATGAATCTGGCACGAATGGCATTGCTTCGCATATTCAAGGCAGTCTTGAATCATCGTGGGCCAATAGTATCCCATTCTTTTAATCTTCAGCTTCATCTTTAGCCCAGCTTGATGAGAACCGCAGAGTCCGTCATGAGTTTCTTGGACGACTCTCCTTGCTTCTTCCGGTCCCAGGAATCTTAGCCACAAGGAGTCGAACGATCTCTTATACAGAGTATCATTGACGAAGGCGAAAGACATAGCTCGTTTAATGAGCTGATGTCTTGACGACGCATCTTTAGGTGTTCGACGGGATTTGAAGTAGTCTATAAAGACTTCTCTCTAATCCTTAGCCTTTTCCTGGTATTTTATTTGTAGGGTCGTCGGCTTAGTCGCTCCCTTTTCTTCGGACGAATCCAGAGATATTTCTGCCGGTGCAAGAACCCGACGGCTCTATACCACGATCCTTATGTCATCGAGGTTTTCGTCAGCCAGTTCTTTAGTGAGTCTGGCTAACGCATCCGCTTTGCTATTTTCCACGCGCGATATTCTTTCCAGGGCGTAGGAAAGGATTTGAGTTAGCAATTGCTGCACTCTCTCACCATACTTTACTAATTCTGGTTTGCACGTTTGATAGTCGCCATTTACTTGACTAACGACCAGCTGGGAGTCTCCGTATATGAGGAGGTTTTCAATTCCCATGTCGACAGCGATCTCGAGACCTGCTATCAAAGCTTCATACTCGGCTTCATTATTTGTCCTCGGCTTTGTTAAGGAGAAGGCAAAGTGCATTATCCTTCCTTGTGGAGTCATGAAGATGAGGCCAACCCCCGATTTGATTATAGGGAGTTGTGCTTTCGCTTCTTCATAGAAGATACTCTGTCGAAGTAGAGTTCCCACCAGGTATCACTCCCTCCTTTCTCCCCGTCGATCGTGTCAAACGCGTGCTTGTCTGGCAAATCGCAGTTCAAGGGAGAGTCGGCAGGTATTGGATGCTCAGCGAGGAAGTCGGCGATGACCTGGCCTTTCACTGCCTTGAGAGATCGATATGTTATCGATAACTCCATTAAGAGGAGGGACCATTTAGCGAGTCATCCCGTTAGTATGGCTCTTGACATCAAATATTTGAGAGGATCCACTTTTGATATGAGATGGACCTCATGCGCCAAAGCGTAGTGTCTGAGCTTCGTTATTGCGAAGATTAACGCCAGGCGGTGTTTTTCAATAGGGGAGTAGTTGTTTTCTGCCTCCAGGAAAACTCGACTCAAATAGTAGAGGGCTCTCTCCTTCCCTTAGTCATTCTCTTGTGCCCATAATGCACCTAGAGAACCCTCAAGGGTGGTTGTGTACAGAATGAGGAGCTTTCCCTTGACCGGAGCGGTTAGTACCCACGGGTTCTGCAGGTATTGCTTAATTTCGTCGAGTGCGCTTTGGCATTCGCGATCCCAGAAGAACGGGGTTCCCTTCTTCATCAGGTGACTGTAGGGACGATATTTGCCGAAGAGGTTAGCTATGAACCGTCGGATATATGCGAGCTTTCCTTGGAGAGACCGCAGTTGTTTCAGAGTCCTTGGCGGAGGCATTTCCAAAATCGCCTTGATCTTCGACGGGTCTATTTCGATACCTCGATGTCATATGATGAATCCTAGGAATTTTATCGAGGAAACTCCGAACGCGCATTTGAGAGGGTTCATCTTCAGGTTGTATTTCCGAAGACATTGGAACGCTATCTTCAGATGTTCCTAATGTTTCTCGTGCGACACAAGGTCGTCGATATAGCATTCGACGATTTCATGTATGAGATCGTCGAAAATCTTCATCATTGCCCTCTGATAGGTAGTGCCGGTGTTCTTCAGACCAAAAGGCATCACTTTGTAGCAGAATATGCCTAAAGGGGTCCGGAAAGCGATATGCTTCTGGTCTTCGGGATGCATCTTTATTTGATTGTACCCCGATAAGCCGTCCATGAAGGAGAAGACTTCGTGAGTGGACGTGTTTTCTATCATCAGCTCGGTAACCGGTACAGGAAAATCATCTTTTGGGCAAGCTTTGTTGAGGTCCCAGAAGTCTACGCAGATGCGTACTGTCCCATTTTTCTTCATCACTAGGACAATGTTGGCAATCCAGTCAGGGTACTGAACCTCTTAGATGAAGCCAGAGTCGATTAACTTCTTGACCTCGGCGTTGATACTCATCTCAAGCTCGAGCCGCATTCTTCTTGGTGCTTGTTTGACTGGCTTGATGTCCGAAGATATCGCCAATATGTGCACTGCTATCTCTGGATCTAGTCCTGGCATCTTGGAGTAGTTCCATACGAAACAATCTTTATACTGCATGAGCACGTCTCTTAGCGTAGCCACCCGTTCTTTAGACAGCGGCTCACTGACGAACGTAGGCCGTGGATCGTTTTCCGTTCCCAAGTCGATTTTTCTGAGGTTATCTGCAGTAGTGTGTATCCCATCTTCCAGCTCTTTTGGCGCCGGTGGAAACTCTGAGATCACCTCATCATCATCGATTTCGAAGCACCAGGGGAGGTCAGCCATATCCTTGCCTATTCCTTCTTCTAACAGTGTTATCGCGTGACAGGTACGAGATCGTTTCCAAGACCGATGTTGATCAAGTTCTACTCTCGCTATGTGCGTTGCTTTCGGCACATGCCTTTGCGGTGGGGCTACCCTCCAACTGTCGGATAGAGCGAATCCGTCGAGTTGGTATTGGTCTTCGACCCAGTTCTTGAAGGTGAAGCAATCTTTGAGAGGATGTCATATCACTCGGTAATAGGAGCAATAATCCGGGTGAGAGACCTCGTCTGCTTGTTCGGGGTGTTTAGACTCCGGGAGCGTAATCATTTGATGTTTCATGACGAGGTCGAATATCTTCCTTGTCTTGTCTTGGGGAAAAGAATACGCTCGACCCATCTTCTTTATAAGAGACGGATCCCAGTTGCTCGATTTTCGATCGCGTGACTTCTTGGACTCGCTTCGCTGTTGTCGAACATTTTTTCCGTTCTTCAATTTTTTTTTGCCTTTGCGTCGAGTCTTCTTTGTGACGGGCTGGCGACGAAGGGCATCGCCATTCTCCGTAGCCTGCTGAAGGAGGCGCTGCGTCCTGGCTTTCTCGTAGATGGCCATTTCGCGGCTATGATCATCCTGGACTTTTTGACCCGCTTCTCTTATTAGCTTGTCCATCTGTTCTTCAAACGACGGACTTAGCATTTTCTTAGTGGGAGCTCGTTTTGGTTCAGGGTTAGCGTCTTCTAACCGAGCATCTCCTTCTTCATCGAAGTCATGTATAACATAGCAGCCATAGAATCGCTCCCGTTTCTTGGATTGAACATATCCAAGCCTGATCGTTTCCATTCTCCCATTGGGCAACTTTCGCTGAGTTCCGAGGATGTTCCAGATCCTGTTGTAGAACTGAGCTTCTCAGGCGGTCTGTTTAAAGGGTACGCCTTGGCATCTTAACAGCCATTTTAATACTTCTGCATAGTTTCTAGGCAGACGGATGGGCTGGAGCCTGTCAAGTGTAGAATCGGCACTATGCCAGATTTCTTTCTCCATTTTGGTTTCCGAGGATCGATAAAAGAGGATTACTTTTTCATCTTTTCGCCTAGAAGGGACGTAGAACGTTTTCAGTTCCGGCACACTATAGGTATCAAGTGCGTCGAGCTCTTTGTAATGCTCATGCGGAACCATGGCAATTTGCAAATTTCGTTCATCGCCAGTGAAGGCTTGTATTGATGGCCGAACAGAACATACTGTATTAACCTCATCTTCAAAGTCGCTGCCGAAGACCAGAATAGGGGTGGACGATCCCGGCTTATTGCATTGGGGCGGTCTTGAATAGACTATCTCTTCTTTCTCTTCGGTATCGCTCCTAAAGACCAGAATAGTGGTGATAGCTTTCTGCTTATTCTCCGGCTTATGGCACCTTTTCGTGTCATCGAAGTCTGGCAAGAAGTATTTTGCATCTTCGTATTTTCGGACTTCATTCACGGAGAATGGGTTCAGCTCCCCTGTCACGGTATACTTGAGACCATCCTTGAAATACTTCATACACTGATGTTGTGTAGAAGGGATGATATTGTACTCGTGCAACCAAGGCCTGCCGAGCAAAGCGTTTTAGCAAGTCTTGGCGTCAATGACATAAAACTTGATGTCCGTGACAAGCAGCCTAAAGCACAACGTCAGTATCACAGACCCGAGCGTTCGTGATGACTGGGATTCGAAACCGGAGATGGTGATCTTATCCCGAGCGAGGTGTTGAACGCTCATGCAAATCTCTTTCAACACTCTCACGCTGAGAAGGTTGACGGAAGATCCATTGTCAACCAGGATTTCACCTATTTTGATGTTATGACAGTATTCGGTGACATATAAGGGACGGTTGTGCTCGCACGTCTCGAGGAGGAGGTCTTCATCGCCGAAAGTGATGTCAGCAGTGTGAACTTTGTCATGCCCTGCTTCCCAGAGTACGCTAAAATGGGCACGTGACACAGCCAACCATGCTACCTGTGGGTAGGAAGTATCCATCCACAGTCACATTACGGTTGTAAAGATATCAAGAACAAAATAAAACTATCTAAACATGTCCATAATCCAAAATAAATCATGAGTCAAGAATAATAAAATGCGGAAGCAAAAGATCCAATACAAACAACTGGAATGTATGTCCCATAATGCGGGCTCACATCAGGAATAAAATGCAGGAAAGAAAACTAACTACTGCCAACACTCACAGCTCAGCCTGTCGGCTGAAGTACTCCTGCTCGGACTGCGACAGCGGTACAGAATCTGGGCCATGCAAAACCCAGACGTCAGCGCGTCAAGTCATCAAATAATAACATAATAAACAGGCAATGCGAGTATAAACATGAATAAAGCAAGGGTAACAATAATATGAATCAGAGCAGTGCGGGGTAATGTGCAGTGGGTAAACTAAACTGTTCTATCAGGTTTTCTGTTCTAAAGTCTTTGAAACCAAATTGATGAACCATCGATGTAACTCAATAGTATCCCGTGCATGCCCGGGACCACAGTCTAAGACTCTCGGGTTGAAACCGAGACGTGCCGCTAGGCACTAACAGGGAAAGGATAAAGACCAACGATGTCAGCAGCATCGTCACGAGGCGGGCCTGGCCTCTAAAACTGATCAGTACAGGTAGAGAACTGTTGAGTTACAAGTCAGGTTTCACCTTTGATTTTCCCATACCCCCAAGTTATATGTGTAAGTCAAGTCAGGTATCCCGAAATCAAGAAACTAATGCCAACACAGGATCAGGTAAACAGGTTTGTCTGGATAGACAACAGGAACGGTCCATGAGGACTACATGTCAGGTTTGTTGGCATTAGACACAAAATCAGGTAACGGGTCAGGTCATGGTACATCAGGTCAAGTCAAGCAGTACGGTACCATGTCGGGTAGATCAATATATGTATCAAGTCAGGTCAAGATATAAACAATATCATGGGTGTGCTCGTACTCAGTTACATGATCAAGCATGGTTATCAGCAACATGATCTAAGCAATGAAGTAAGCAATAGGCAGATTAGCAGTACAGTTGTCAGTTGTGTCACAGAGATAATTTCAATATTTTGCGAATGCAGTATGACAATTATGGCCTTTTAATCATGTTAAAGTTTAAGCACTTTAGAGGTGCAATGATTTAAATAAAGGTTCAATACAGCTATTACAGGTTAAAATGCATACGAGTGTCCGAATGGAACAAAACTATAGAGATAAATGCCATATGCTATGTGATTAAACATGTAAATGTGGTTATTAGGTTCAATTGCAAACTGTAGGTTCCAAGTTTAATGATAAAATGATATATAACAATATTGTACATGAAAATGAGAAATGATCGTACCAAAGTTAAATTTACAGGTTTAGGGTGTCATCAATATGTATGTAAATATTATTTAGCATGTAGCAAGGGGTACTTGCCTCGACGGGTCGCGAACCGGGAAAAACGGAACGTAAAACGTCGGCGGGGAAACTCGCGACGGGCGCACGGTTCACGGAATGAACCCAAACGACGAACAATGGAACCACACGGGTCGGGGTATCTCGCTGGAACGTCGGGTCACATCGTCGGCATCGTCGGATTCCGGCTAAGGAATGAACAGTGAATGTCAAAAGTTGCACAAAGAAAAGAACGGAAAAATAAAGAAGAAAGGGAAGAAGGATGGAGAGGGAAGGCTTACAATGGTCGGTGGGACGGGTGGTGACGGTCGACGTTCGTCGACGAACTTCGGCGGTCACCACCCGTCCCACCGATCACCAAAAAGATTATAGAAAAGAAGGAAGGAGGGAGGGGGAAGAAGACGGGTAGGTAAGGCTTACAGGGGTCGTACGAAGGCCGGGGCACGGAGGCGAGGTCGTCGGCGGCGACAGATCCGGCGGTGCAACGCGTGTGTAGGGGGTGCGCGGCCACAGCTGGTGCAGGGTGCACGGGAAGAAGGGAGAGGAGGAAGGAATGGTGCAGCGGCTGTGACGAGGGCGAGGATGGTGGTGATGTTTGCGCCGGCGTTGGTGCTGCGGCGGCGAGGGAGCCGGAGACTAGGGTTCGCGAGGTGATAGGTTATCGTTTTGAAAAAGAAAGGAGGAGGGAAAGGAGATTTAAAATATAGGAGAGAGATAAAGATACGGGGAGAGAGAGAGAGAGAGGAATACGGGGGAGAGGAGAGAGATAGAGAGATACGGGGGGATAGAGAGAGAGAGGAGAGAGAGAGACGGGGCCCACTGGAAAATAAGGTTTGATTGGCTGATGAAGAAAGATTTAGATGTTAGGAAAATTTTTTAAAAAGATTTAAAGATTTAATAGATTAAGGAACAGTGAATGTATAGTTAAGAAAACTATATGATGGTTAAAATATATTAAAATTTGGGATTTTGGCGCAAACTAAAACATTTCCAAATCGCGCCCGGGTCGGGTCCAAAAATTTGAAATTGAAATAATAGGATTTTAAGCGGGATCCAAAAGTGAAAATGAAGTATTTTATGATCAAAAAGCATACCCCCAAAACGGACACACGTACGTGCATGTAGCCGTCCAAACTCGCCCGTTTCACTGAACGGGACGAGAACATGACGAACGGACGCTACAACGGGGTTAGGGGTGTCAAGCAAGCCAAGATGAATATTTTTAATTCTATTTTAGATGCCAAAATTGTTATATGCAGAATTGAATTAACGGGGTAAAATTATAGTAAGTAACAATCAAGCAAGATAAATGAAATAAGTGCCATACTACGTTCAAACGGTAACTATTAGTAGCATTGGCTCGGGTGTTACATTATACCCAACTACAAAAAGAATTTCGTCATCGAAATTCCAAGAATACAAAGATAGATAACTACAAGAAAAGGTGAGGAAACTTCTGCCGGATTTCATCTTCTCGTTCCCAAGTGGACTCTCCATGCGAGCGATTACCCCAAGAAACGAGCACAAGAGGGATCAGCTTGTCCTTAAGAACCTTTTCCCTTCGATCCATAATTTCAATCGGTCGTTCCTCAAAAGTTAAGTCTTCTCGTACAGTTAGCTCCGAATGATCCAATACGTGCGTTTCATCTCGAAAATACCTTCGTAGTTGAGATACGTGAAACACATCGTGCACATTAGCCAATGACTGCGGTAATGCCAAACGATACGCTATCTCACCAACACGCTCCAAGATCTCAAAGGGTCCAACGAATCGAGGACTAAGCTTTCCTCGACTTCCAAAACGAATCACCCCTCTAGTCGGTGATATCTTCAAGAATACCAAATCACCCACGGCGAACTCTAGAGGTCTTCTTGACGTGTCTGCCCAACTCTTCTGTCGGTCTTGTGCTGCCTTCATATGATTCCTGATAGTGTTAACCTTCTCAACTGTCTACACAACCAAATCTGGTCCTAATATTCTTCGTTCACCGACATCGTCCCAACAAATAGGTGAACGACATTTACGACCATACAATGCTTCAATTAGAGCCATCTGGATAGTTGCCTGAAAACTGTTGTTGTAAGAAAACTCCACCAAATGTAGATGATCCTCCCAAGAACCCTTGAAGTCCAACATGCATACTCTCAACATATCCTCGAGAGTTTGGATCGTTCTCTCCGACTGACCATCAGTTTGAGGATGATAAGCTGTGCTAAACTTCAATCGAGTCCCCAAACTTTCCTGTAAACTCCTCCAGAAGTGTGGTAAGAACCGAGTGTCCCAATCGGACACAATGCTCACCGGTACTCCATGCAATCTCACAATCTCTTGCATGTACCGCTCCGCCAAGGTCTCTGTTGATTGACCAACCGGAAAAGGAATAAAGTGAGCTGTCTTGGTCAACCGATCAACAATCACCCATGCAGCATTTTTGCCTTTTGGACTCCGCGGTGAAGCCGTCACGAAATCCATGGTTATATGTTCCCACTTCCACTGAGGAATCGGAAGTGGTTGCAATAAACCAGCAACCCTTTGATGTTCAGCCTTAACTTGCTTACACACCAAACACTTTGCCACAAAGCGAGCAATCTCCCGTTTTATGCCTTCCCACCAGAAATGCTGTCGAATATCTCGGTACATCTTTGTGCCTCCTGGATGTACAGAATAAGCTGAACTGTGTGCCTCCTTCATAAGCTCTTCACGAATAACTCCTTTTGGCATACACAGACGGCTACCATACCTCAACGAACCATCTTCGTGGATCAATAAATCTGTTCATAGTCCGGCATCAACCTGTTCTTGAAACTTTTGCAGTCTAGGGTCCTGCGATTGTGCTAATTTAATATTCTCGATCAACGATGAATGTACTTGCAGCTGCATCAACTGTCCCGTAGAATGCAGTAGCACAACATCCAAGTCAAATCTTCGAAAATCTGCAACGATCTCCTTCTGCGTAGTTAACACCTGAATTGCTGGTAACCGACTAAGCGCATCCGGCACGACATTAACCTTCCCCGGATGGTACTTAAGATCAAGATCGTAGTCAGCCATCAACTCCAACCATCTACGCTGCCTCATATTAAGCTCCTTCTGTGTGAACACATACTTCAAGCTCTTATGATCAGTAAAAACTTCGACCCTTTCGCCCAATAGGTAGTGTCTCCAAATCTTCAAAGCGAAAATCATAGCCGCAAGCTCCAAGTCATGAGTTGGGTAATTCTTCTCGTGGGTCTTTAACTGTCTCGATGCGTACGCTACAACCTTACCATGCTGCATCAAAACACATCCCAGTCCTTTCCCAGATGAGTCGCTGTGAATCACCAATCCTCCGGAATTGTCTGGCACGGTCAGAATAGGGGCGGTTATCAATTTCTTCTTCAACGTCTCAAAAGCTAACGCACATTTGTCCGTCCATACAAAAGGTACCTCCTTGCGCGTAAGCTTGGTTAACGGCTCCGCCAGACGAGCAAAGTTCTCCACAAATCTCCTGTAATATCCGGCGAGTCCAAGAAAACTTCTTATGTCCGCAACATTCCTCGGAATCGGCCAGTCTCGAACTGCTGCAATCTTTTCTGGATCGACGGCAATTCCATCGCCAGACACAATATGCCCCAAAAACTTTACTTCCTCCAGCCAAAACTCGCACTTACTCATCTTCGCATATAACTTCTCCTGTCTCAACGTTTGCAGTGCGATCTTCAAATGCTCGGTATGCTCTTCAAAACTCTTCGAGTAAACCAGAATATCATCAATGAATACCATAATAAACTAGTCCAAGAACGGTGAAAAGATTCGGTTCATCAAGTCCATGAATACTGCCGGCGCATTCGTTACTCCGAAGGGCATCACTAAGTACTCGTAATGTCCATACAGAGTTCGGAACGCCGTCTTGCAAATATCTTCTGTTTTCACTCGGACCTGATGATATCCAGATCGCAAATCCAGTTTCGAGAATACCCTCACGCCACTAAGCTTCTCGAAAAGTTCGCCAATGCGAGAGATCGGGTACTTGTTCTTGATAGTCACCCGGTTTAATTCTCGATAGTCGATGCACATCCTTCTTGTGCCATCCTTCTTCTTTACTAGAAGAACTGGAGCTCCCCAAGGCGAGTTACTGCTCCGAATCCAACCCTTTTTAAGCAATTCAGCAACCTGTTTCTTGACTTCTTCCAACTCTACTGGTGCCATTGGATAATACGCCTTGGATACTGGCGCTGCACCAGGAATAAGATCAATTGCGAACTCCACGTCTCGCTTCGGCGGTAAACCCGATATATCTTCAAATACGTCCATAAAATCACGAACAACAGCCGGCTCTTCACTTAAATCAACTTCTATTGTTGCAAGAATATCATTTGTCGGCCTAGCCCTAAACTCGACTGGCCTGACAGAACTGCTTCCTCCAATGAAGGTAAACTCGGGATGTCCGGGGATCTGGAAAATTACTTTCTTCACCCTACAATCAATGTGAGCGTGGAAAGTGCTAAGAAAATCCATTCCCAAGACGACTTCATAGCTGCCCGTATCAATCACCAAGAAATCTGCAAAAAGCTCCGTCTGCACACAACAACTGTACAATCTTTACATTCTCTACTAGCTATGATTTTCCCATTCCCAGTGTGTATGTCCCAGAAACTAGACAGGGTCGTGTAGTCAATTGAGTGTGTAGTTATAAACTTGGATGACATAAAACAATGGGATTCACCAGAATCAAATAATGCTAATGCTGGAAAACCATGAACGAGTAGAGTACCTGAAACAACTTCTCCTGACGCCTTAGCTTCCTCGGCTGTCAAGGTAAAAGCTCGAGCCTGATTAGGTCCTTGAGTCAACTGCTTCTGTCCCTGAAATGGTCTATGCGGAGGCTTCTGAATATCATCCTTTGTACGAAGCTTCGACGGACATGAGTTAATCGTGTGATCTGCCGCTCCACAAACTAAACAGAGTTCTTGCATCCTACGACACTCCCTTTGCAAATGTCCAGGTAAGTGGCAATAGCTACAGACCACGCGCTTCCTCTGATCAACGACAGTAGGCTTCTTCATCGGTGTTACGCCTCGACGGTCCACTGGAATACCTCTGCGACTATGAGCTCGGTTGGGTACAAATGCCGGCTTCCTTACCGCAACTGCTGTCTGCTGTGAACTCCCAGTTTTTCCCGATAGGCTGTGCTGTTCTTGAGCTGCCGTAAGAACCTGTGAGAAAGTGGTCAAACCCAAGGAGACAATCTGCCTCTGGATGTCCACGTCCAAGCTGCGCATGAACCTCCGTGCCCTGTTTGCATCGTTGGCAACTAAAGGTCCAGCGAATCTGCTGAGTCTTGTCCATTCTGCTGCATGCACATCTACGGGTGCTCCATTGTGCTTTAGCCCGATGAATTTCTCTTCCATTTCCTCCCGTGCGGTCCGCGGGAAGAACTTCTCTAGGAAACTCTTTGAAAAATCCGCCCACTTGATCGGCTTGGGCAAACGGTTCTCTTCCACAAGCCACCATTCTCGGGCGTAATCCACTAACTGAATGCGTACCACATCAACTCTTTTCTCATCCGGAATCTGTGCCGCAATAAGCAAGTTTTCTGTGTCAACTAACCACTGCTCTGCTGGCAACGGCTCCTCCAAACCAGTAAATGTAGACGGACCCTAACGTCTGAAATCTGCTACGGTCCCTACTCGGTCAACTGGTTTAGCTCCAACATTGTGCACAGACTGCTGAACGATCTGCAAACCTTCCTGAAACGAGTCTACTTGCTGCTGGATCAGCTCTGTCTGTTTCTTTTGATTCTCCAACATTCCTCTTATCACTCCAAGCATGGCGGCTTCGTCCACACGCCTCTGGTACGTCTTCAAATTCTTACCGGCCATATTCCTGAAATCAAAACACCCTACATTAGCATGATGATAGATTCAATATATAGATCAAGGCTAGAACTCCAAGGTACTTAAATAGAGTGCCGCATTGTAACTATACCGCGGTATCATAGCCACAATTACATAACTCCACCCAAGTCGCCTAAGTCCTAGAGATAACAAGGAAACAGGTTTCGAGTTGATATGCAAAGGAAGTTTGCACATCGTAGAAGATATAATCAGGAAGAATGTGATTAAAGAATGGTAAACGGCAATGTGGCAGGACATGTTTCTGAAACACGGGTATTCTGATTCGTGTATTGGGTACAATACCCAACTACAAAAGAATCAACCCGACTAACCTATGGCTCTGATACTAAAAGAACCATGTCACGCCCCGCTTCCCAGAGTACGCTAAAATGGGCACGTGACACAACCAACCATGCTACCTGTGGGTAGGAAGTATCTATCCACAGTCACATTACGGTTGTAGAGATATCAAGAACAAAATAAAACTATATAAACATGTCCATAATCCAAAATAAATCATGAGTCAAGAATAATAAAATGCAGAAGCGAAAGATCCAATACAAACAACTGGAATGTATGTCCTATAATACGGGCTCACATCAGGAATAAAATGCAGGAAAGAAAACTAACTACTGCCAACACTCACAGCTCAGCCTGTCGGCTGAAGTACTCCTGCTCGGACTGCGACAGCGGTACAGAATCTGGGCCATGCAAAATCCAGACGTCAGCGCGTCAAGTCATCAAATAATAACATAATAAACAGGCAATGCGAGTATAAACATGAATAAAGCAAGGGTAACAATAATATGAATCAGAGCAGTGCAGGGTAATGTGCAGTGGGTAAACTAAACTGTTCTATCAGGTTTTCTGTTCTAAAGTCTTTGAAACCAAATTGATGAACCATCGATGTAACTCAATAGTATCCCATGTATGCCCGGGACCACGGTCTAAGACTCTCGGGCTGAAACCGAGACGTGCCGCTAGGCACTAACAGGAAAAGGATAAAGACCAACGATGTCAGCAGCACCGTCACGAGGTGAGCCTGGCCTCTAAAACTGATCAGTACAGGTAGAGAACTGTTGAGTTACAAGTCAGGTTTCACTTTGATTTTCCCATACCCCCAAGTTATATGTGTAAGTCAAGTCAGGTATCCCGAAATCAAGAAACTAATGCCAACACAGGATCAGGTAAACAGGTTTGTCTGGATAGACAACAGGAACGGTCTATGAGGACTACATGTCAGGTTTGTTGGCATTAGACACAAGATCAGGTAACGGGTCAGGTCATGGTACATCAGGTCAAGTCAAGCAGTACGGTACCATGTCGGGTAGATCAATATATGTATCAAGTCAGGTCAAGATATAAACAATATCATGGGTGTGCTCGTACTCAGTTACATGATCAAGCATGGTTATCAGCAACATGATCTAAGCAATGAAGTAAGCAATAGGCAGATTAGCAGTACAGTTGTCAGTTGTGTCACAGAGATGATTTCAATGTTATGCGAATGCAGTATGACAATTATGGCCTTTTAATCATGTTAACAAGTTTAAGCACTTTATAGGTGCAATGATTTATATAAAGGTTCAATACAGCTATTACAGGTTAAAATGTATACGAGTGTCCGAATGGAACAAAACTATAGAGATAAATGCAATATGCTATGTCAATATTAAAATGTGATTAAACAGGTAAATGTGGTTATTAGGTTCAACTGCAAACTGTAGGTTCCAAGTTTAATGATAAAATGATATATAACAATATTGTACATGAAAATGAGAAATGATCGTACCAAAGTTAAATTTACAGGTTTAGGGTGTCATCAATATGTATGTAAATATTATTTAGCATGTAGCAAGGGGTACTTGCCTCGACGGGTCGCGAACCGGGAAAAACGGAACGTAAAACGTCGGCGGGGAAACTTGCGACGGGCGCACGGTTCACGGAATGAACCCAAACGACAAACAATGGAACCACACGGGTCGGGGTACCTCGCTGGAACGTCGGGTCATGTCATCGGCATCGTCGGATTCTGGCCAAGGAATGAACAGTGAATGTCAAAAGTTGCACAAAGAAAAGAACGGAAAAATAAGAAAGAAAGGGAAGGAGGATAGAGAGGAAAGGCTTACAATGGTCGGTGGGACGGGTGGTGACGGTCGACGTTCGTCGACGAACTCCGGCGGTCGGCAAACAGTGACCGTGAAAACTGCAGATCACCGAAAAGATTATACAAAAGAAAGAAGGAGGGAGGAGGAAGAAGACGGGTAGGTAAGGCTTACAGGGGTCGTACGAAGGCTGGGGCACAGAGGCGAGGCCGTCGGCGGCGACAGATCCGGCGGTGCAACGCATGTGTATGGGATGTGCGGCCGCGGCTGGTGCAGGGTGCACGGGAAGAAGGGAGAGGAGGAAGGAATGGTGCAGCGGCTGCGACGAGGGCGAGGATGGTGGTGATGTTTGCGTCGGCGTTGGTGCTGCGGCGGCGAGGGAGCCGGAGACTAGGGTTCGCGAGGTGATGGGTTATCGTTTTGAAAAAGAAAAGAGGAGGGAAGGGAGATTTAAAATATAGGAGAGAGAGAAAGATACGGGGAGAGAGAGAGAGGAATACGGGGGAGAGAGAGAGGGGGGAGAGAGAGAGAGAGAGAGAGAGAGATACGGGGGGATAGAGAGAGAGAAGAGAGAGAGAGAGACGGGGCCCACTGGAAAATAAGGTTTGATTGGCTGATGAAGAAAGATTTAGATGTTAGGAAAAAATTTTAAAAAGATTTAAAGATTTAATAGATTAAGGAACAGTGAATGTATAGTTAAGAAAAATATATGATGGTTAAAATATATTAAAATTTGGGATTTTAGCGCAAAGTAAAACATTTTCAAATCGCGTCCGGGTCGGGTCCAAAAATTTGAAATTGAAATAATAGGATTTTAAGCGGGATCCAAAAGTGAAAATGAAGTATTTTATGATCAAAAAGCATACCCCCAAAACGGACACACGTACGTGCGCATAGCCGTCCAAACTCGTCTGTTTCACTGAACGGGACGAGAACATGACGAACGGACGCTACAACGGGATTAGGGGTGTCAAGCAGGCCAAGATGAATATTTTTAATTCTATTTTAGATGCCAAAATTGTTATATGAAGAATTGAATTAACGGGGTAAAATTATAATAAGTAACAATCAAGCAAGATAAATGAAATAAGTGCCACACTACGTTCAAACGGTAACTGAAATTAGTAGCATTGGCTCGGATGTTACAAACTTCTTCCAGTTCGTCCTTCATCTTTTCTTTGGAAAGGAAAGTTTGAAACTGTTCGGGCTCTTGTAGTGCCTTGATCAAAGAATAGCATAACGGCGTCGAGAATGCTGGGTATTTTCCTCAGGTGTGCCAGAACGTTGTAATCCACCTTGTTTTTCTTGGTTGGATCCTTGGCTGCCAGCTCTTCGATGACTCTATCATCGATGGTGATATCCTCAGGGACTTTTTCTTTTCCCTTATCCTTTTTGTTCGATCCCCAGTTTGCGGGTCCGAGATTCTTTTCGGGTAACGTGCAATTACGCAGCTGAATGTTCTTACAGGTCTTCATATTTTCTGCTTCAGAGATGGATTCCTTGAAGAGAGGACCGAGGGCTATATCTTCATCCGAATCGCTCCCGATGGTGAGAACTTGCGATCCCCCGGAATCAACCATGTGACAGTTGCCAGTAGTTCTTTTGCGTTCATCTGTCGTGCTCCTTTGTTCTCGACGCATTTTGCGCTTCATCCGCTTGAAATGCTGTCGACGGGCAACATATCCCTGCCACCAGTTTTTAAAGGCATTGTACTCTTTAGTGGGGTGCGCAATCTTCTGATGGTACAAGCAGTAATTTGGATGTGCATCTGCCTCGCCGGGGTATATCCTGCCGGGAGTATTCCCTTTGTAGGATGGTAGCTTCATTCCCATTGACAGGGCTTTAGCGAACCGTTTCCTCGTCTTAAGTTTGCTTTTGTCCACGGTGGATGTGGTTTGATCTGGCGGGAGCGTTTTTACCCTTTCGTCCAATTGCCGGCGTATGGCCTTTTCGAATATAGCCATTTCACGCTCTCGGTCAACTTTACTTTTCTGACGGGCTTCGTTCAGGAATACGTCAATCATCTCGTCTGACGGTCCCAGGAGTTCCGGTTCGGGATCTGCCCCCAGTTTCTCTGCATCAAGAGCTTCTTCATCATTTATTACCGAGTGAGAGATCACGTGGCAGCTTGCCACATAATCCTCAGGTTCACCAGACGAGTCTTCTCCTTCATCTTCGTCGCCATCTCCGTCTTCAAGGATGTGGTTAAGAAACTCTTGGAGTGTGACCGGAGCTCGCGCCTTCTGGTTATATTCTTCCAGCGCGTTTATATGTTTTTGCAGGTCCGTGCGTTTGTCATCAGGATTCATGGACTTTTTGGTCTTCTTCTTCTTATTTGATGATTTTGACGGCTGGGCTTGAGCGTTTTGATTATCGCTGCAAATTCTTGGTGTCGGGCGCGGCTTCAGCATTCCCTCAATGATCTCGGGCTCTAGCGGGTTTTTCCACCTGATCGTCGGGCAAGTGTGAAGATCCCTCAGCATTCTTTTCGTCTTGGCTGAAAGAGCGACCTCCCATGGAGCTTCTTTTATAAAAGAGCATGATGCCCCCGGTGTGTCCCCTCTTTTGAGAGTGTGCGGCTGAGGCGGGCTTACTTTCTAATTCTCGGACAATGCGAATTTGCCCTGTTGGTATTGGTCCTCAATCCAACCTTTGAAGACGAAGCAATCTTCGATTGGGTGGCCTATCACTTGGTGATAGGGGCAATAATTGGGATTACTGGCCTCACCGGGTTGCAATGGGCGTTTTGGATCCGGCAAGGTGATGAGCCTGTTGCGCACCGCTAGCTCAAACAATCTTCTCGTTTTATCCCGGAGAAACGAATAAGGACGCTTCAGTTTCTCATTAAAGAATCGCCGACTTTCGTCTTGGCGGTCGGTTGGTTTTGGACCACTGGGTTGCTGCTGTGCATTGGCGATGAAGGTCGCTTTCCCTTTCCCTTTTTCGTTTCGAGAATCAGCTTTTGAAGAGGATGGCCTGTGGCCCATCTGATCCATCTAGGCCAGCTTGTCAATCAAGGCCTGGAAGGTGGTCGGCTTGAAGAACATCATGAATAGGGAAATGGTCGCCTGCGGATCGAAGGTTCCCACGAACATGCCCACTGCATGCGCTTCTTCGATGCGTTGTTCGCATTTCGACCATAGATTCCGCCACCGTATCACGTACTGGACCCATGTTTCGCCTGGCTTCACCCTTTCATTGATCAGTGTCGTGATTAGGGTACGGTCGCTAGCGCTCGCAAAATGTTGGGTGAATAGCAGCTCCATCTCTGCAAATGTTTTGACAGAGTCATTCGGAAGTTCAGAATACCACTCGAATGCTGTCTCCGACAAGCTGCCAATGAATTGGCGAAGAAGTGGCTTATCGTCACCTCCAGTATTACCGCACAAGGCTCTAATTTGAGCAACATGTTGGTGTGGATTCCCTGTCCCCTTATATACATGAAATTTAGGGATCGTGTATCCCGGCGGGTATTTTATTTGGTCATACCAACCCGGATAGGGTTTTCCAGTCTTAACAACTTGGACGGCTGCTTCATTCGCCTGATGAGCTCGTATCTATTGAGCGATATAGTCATCCAGTGCGGCTTTAGAAATGGTCTCCTCTTTGGCTGCTGAACAAGCCGGAAGAGGGTTCGATGTCTCCCCTCTGTAGTCTTCAAGGATAATCGGGGGGTCTTCAGCTGGAAGATCCGGCTGTAACATCATCCCGTCCATGTCTTGGAAGAGAAGCGCCATTTGTTTTATATTAGCCGCTTGTTCCGCGGCCTCTTTGTCTTTCTTTTCAAGAATCCTTCGTAGGAACTCGGTGTCGGTCTCCTGTTCCTGGCGTTGTTCTGACGATACTTCCGGGCTTTCTTTCTGCCCGGTGAATGCGGCCATCCTTGTCAACATTTCCTGGAGCTTTTGTTGTTGCTCCTAGGCTTTCGTCATAGACCTTGTTAGTGGTTGATGACTCACGGAAGCATGACTATCCTCTTTCCCGGATGCCATGTAGACAGTATGCATAACCATACCCCTAGACCTGGGGCGATTAGGTTTGGTGCCTTTGCGATTCGTCGTAGGGATCTTCTCTAGCCTTCTCCTTTTATGGGCGGTTGAAGTTGAGGGAGCCGTTGCAGCGGGCGCCCAAACAGATGACATCTCCTGTGGCATGACAGGGTGGTCCTTCTCTCGCTGAACCTTCATCTTCTTTGGTCGACGGGAGTAGTCTTGGTTAACTACAGAATCTTGGACCCGTCGCCAAACCCTATGAATTTTAGAGGACAGCCGCTGAGGGGGCTGCTCCAGCTTCACCTTTGTAACGGTCTCCATAGGTTGAGGAGATCTTTTCAGCACAGCAGTCGGAGAGTTCTTGCGGACCTTCCTGAGTGGTTTAAACATGTTCCCAGTTGGAACAGCAGCGTCAATTTCCACCGTTGGAGCTGGTGGGGTGAGTCCGAAAGGGGAGCTGCCCCCAGCTTTCCTCACTCGGCGCCAGTGGCGACGTCGAGCATGGCGAGCGGCCGGGACCACCTCCATTGTTGGATCAGCTTTTCCATGCCCTCCTGTTCTGATGAGAGCCTGTCGTTGGTGCCAGCCTGTCAAAGACAGACGTCCACTGAGAGGGAATGGTCAACTTGTCGAAAGTCGACCTTCAAGTAGGGAGAGCAGCCTGGAAGACCTCAACTGTAGCAGGAGTTGGAGTGTCCTTCTCTGGTATTGCGAGCCTCTTTGCGAGCCCACTTGAGCTTTGACCCAGCCTGTCGAAGACCGAGGCATTGGAGCTGGACGACCCACTAATAGGGGCCGTGGTGGTTGCAAGCCGATCAAAGACCGACTTCTTTGTAGTTTCCTGTAACGGCATCTGAACGTTGAAGCTCGTTGGTGGGATCATGGTCCCGAAGAATAGCCCAGTGGTGGCTTGCGTCACCTGATCCACCGGCATTATGAAAAGGGAGGCCGCTTGGGGCCCGTAGGTTACTCCTCCAGATGAGGTGGAACGGGAGTTGTTGTTGCAACTGGAGCAGTTTGTGCAGTTGAAAGCCATTGATCTTCTGTTTTCTGCACGGAGCAAGACACCAAATCTTAGTACCTCGAATCCAGGGGCAACCATAGCAAACCGCGATTCGTTCGTGAAACACGACACATGAAGTGTGGAGTGGAAAGAGGAAAAGGTCCCACCAGGCGTGCCAGAATCTGTTCTCCGCCGAAAAGATGCGACCGGGACGTTGGGACGTCTGGCCTAAATTTTAGGGCAGATGCTATTTGGTTTTATCCGTCCACCTCTCCGAAGATGCCAAGTTGATTTATGGCACCATGCATCGGAGGTTTAGACGGATGCGGCCGATGTAGCAGACTTCGTCAGATTCTCCTTCGTTTGAGGGGTTTTGGACTGTGGGGTCCTTAAACTCATGGACTATGATGTCCTTAAACTTTACAGACTATGACGTCTTTAAACTGACTGCAACGTCCCTAAACTAAAACAAAAGAGTCCAAATGCTCTTTTGTTGGATCTAAATGATCCTGTTAAGTCGATCTTAGTCTAAAAATTAGACTAACGTGTCCTTAACAAACGTTAAGTTGATCTTAGTCTAAAAACTAGACTAACGTATCTTTAAACAAACGTTTAAGTTGATCTTAGTCTCAAATGAGATTAATGATCCTTAAACCCAACCCAAACCCAAATCTAAGAAAATACGGATTTGGATTAATCCACGCCCTACGGACGACAACATAAATTAGTCTCCGTATACAATCCACGGGCAACCAAAAATAAAACAAACAAACACAACACGGAGTGACCATCTGAAGAAGGAGAAAGTTGTTACCGCG
The DNA here is from genome assembly GCA_030015575.1 of Agapanthus africanus. NCBI lineage: Eukaryota > Viridiplantae > Streptophyta > Magnoliopsida > Asparagales > Amaryllidaceae > Agapanthus > Agapanthus africanus. Next base: position 126,075,351 of record CM057338.1, read on the forward strand.
ATGCGGTAGCGTAATTAACTGCAGGGGCTTGCGTCTGCAGGGAAGAGCGTCCCCACAATCAAAAACCCTTCAAACGAGGGGGGATCTGACGAAGTCTACTACATCGGCCGCATCCATCTAAACCTCCGATGCACGGTGCCATAAATCAACTTGGCATCTTCGGAGAGGTGGACGGATAACACCAAATAGCATCTGCCCCAAAATTCAGGCCAGACGTCCCAACGTCCCGGTCGCGTCTTTTCGACGGAGAACAGATTCCACCGGCGTGCCAGAATCTGTTCTCCGCCGAAAAAACGCGACCGGGACGTTGGGACGTCTGGCCTGAATTTTAGGGCAGATGCTATTTGGTTTTATCCGTCCACCTCTCCGAAGATGCCAAGTTGATTTATGGCACCGTGCATCGGAGGTTTAAACGGATGCGGCCGATGTAGCAGACTTCGTCAGATTCCCCCTTGTTTGAAGGGGTTTTGATTGTGGGGACGCTTTTCCCTGCAGGCGCAAGCCCTTGCAGTTAATTATGCTACCGCATCGCGGTAACAACTTTCTCCTTCTCCAGATGGTCACTTCGTGTCGTGTGTGTTTGTTTTATTTTTGGTTGCCCGTGGATTGTATACGGAGACTAATTTATGTTGTCGCCTTATGTTGTCGCCCGTAGGGCGTGGATTAGTCCAAATCCATATTTTCTTAGATTTGGGTTTGGGGTGGGTTTAAGGATCGTTAATCTCATTTGGGACCAAGATCAACTTAAACGTTTATTTAAGGATACGTTAGTCTAGTTTTTAGACTAAGATCAACTTAACGTTTGTTAAGGACACGTTGGTTTAATTTTTAGACTAAGATCAACTTAACATGATCATTTAGATCCAACAAAAGAGCATTTGGACTTTTTTGTTTTAGTTTAGGGATGTTGCGGTCCAATTTAAAGACGTCATAGTCTGTAAAGTTTAAGGACATCATAGTCCATGAGTTTAAGGACCCCACAGTCCTTGGTACTTTAGAGACATTATAGTCTGTAAAGTTTAAGGACATCATAGTCCATGGAGTTTAAAGACATCATAGTCTGTAAAGTTTAAAGACATCATAGTCTATGAGTTTAAGGACCTCACAGTCCATGGAATGTCTGGTTGTCGGGACCCATCATCTCTCTGAAGACGTTGAAGGATTACAACGACAAGTATCAGAGGAGTAAAAAGATGTACCCTTGAACCAATATTGCTTGGGGGATCTGTAGTTGGATTGATTTAAGGATTGTTAATCTCGTTTAAGATTAAGATTGACTTAAATGTTTGTTAAGGATACATTAGTCTAATTTTTAGACTAAGATCTACTTAACAGGATCATTTAGATCCAACAAAAGAGCATTTGGGCTCTATTGTTTAGTTTAGGGATATTACGGTCCATAATTAGTTTAAAGACATTACGGTCCAGTTTAAAGACGTCATAGTCTATAAAGTTTAAAGACATCATAGTCTATGAGTTTAGGGACCTCACGGTCCATAAAGGTTAAGGACATCATAGTCCGTAAGTTTAAGGACCTCACAGTCCATAGAGGTTAAGGACATCATAGTCTATGAGTTTAATGACCTCATAGTCCATAGAGTTTAGTTTAGGGACATTACGGTCCAGTTTAAAGACGTCATAGTCTGTTTGGTTTTGATTCAACTGTTTGGGGATGCACCAAAAGTTATCGGTTATCGGGACCCTCCATCTCTCTGAAGACGCTGAGGAATTACAACGACATATATCAGAGGTATGAAGAGATGTACCCTTGAACCAATGTTGGTTGAAAGGCTCTGGGTTTTGATTTGAATGTCATATGAGATGATCAATTTCGGAAGACAAGAGTGTATTTGAGGTTCGGTCAAAAAAGGGGGTCCTGCCTCTGGAAAGGTTAGCTAATTTAGGTTAAGATTGGCTCGAATATAGTGTTAAACACTAGAGTACACTCGGCTATCACGTGCTCCCACGTGATATGCTTAGAATAGTGTTAAACACTAGAGATGAAGAGAACAAAATAGTGTTAAACACTAAAAAAAAGAAGCGCTCACATGGGGTCACATGAGGCGCTTGAGTATTGGGCCAGACTTCCCTTATTTTATGCAAGTAAGTGTTAAACACTTAGTCTTTATGACCATCATGTGTGGACACGTGATGGTGCCCATGCATTGGGTATGAATTTCTCAGTTTTACCCTATTTTCTCCTTTTTTTAAAGGGGTGTTTGTCAGGGGTCACGTGGAGACACGTGAGGGGGTCTGTTATGCCCTTCTTATTTTGAAAAGTCTGTTTAAGGGTCACGTGGGAGCACGTGACCTAATCTTATTCGTTCTCTTTTGATCATTGAGGGGGAGAGTCACATGTTGCCACGTGATCATGTTGGGTACTTGATCTTTTTACGTGCATGGAGAGATAAATCCCTTATTGAAGAATTAAATTCTCTTATAGGATTAAACCCTAATTTTATTTAGAGGAATTAAATTTCTATATTTTCGAAAGAATTAAATTCTTTAAACTCAATTCCATCTCTAAGTTTTAGATCTACATGGCAGAATCTCCCCGATGAGAATTAAATTCTCAACTTATGGGGAGATCTGCTTCTGCAGATCTATTACCATGAAGAAGAACTAAGTTCCTATATTTATGGTTAAATCCTATCTTTGTTAGAGGAATTAAATTCCTATGTGCTTTGTGGGAGAATAAAATTCTCTGAACTTAGGTTCTCCCTTAGGTTTTAGATCTGCATGGCAGAATCGCCCCGATAAGAATTAAATTCTCAACTTATGGGGAGATCTGCTTCTGCAGATCTTCAACCAAAGGAAAAACTAAGTTCTTATTCAGAAGAGTTAAACTCTTAGTTTGAGAATTAAATTCTCTTTTATTTTATGGGAGCTTATAGAATGATCTCTTTCCCTCTCTTACCTAGGGTTTCTTTCTTTTCTGTAGAGATCTTCTTCTTTTTGGAGAATTAAATTCTCTTCTTTTTTCTTTCTTTTGTCGTATCCCCCTTTTTTCTTCCCTCTTGGCTCCTATTTATAGTAGAAAGAAAAGAATCAGTTTATTTAGTCAATCTTTCATTGAAAGATTTTGATTGATTTTATAACCAACACAATCTTTCAGATCACTTTGTGAATTTTATTCACCATTGAATTTTTAATCCAAAACATATTTTATTTGTTGTTCCTGGTAGTTTTTTTAGGAAAATATTTCCTTGTATAGAATATTTCTATAAATTGGTGAATTTTAATCACCATTGGATTTTTAATCCAACAGTGCTCCCTTTTACAGAGTGCAATCTTTTTGTTTTGAAAGATCTAGGGAAATATTTTTCCAATTAGGGTTTTTGATTCCTTTTAATTAGAATTTAATTCTATTAGTTCAGATGGTTTAGGAGTTTATCACGTGTTGGCACGTGACCCCACTTGATAAAGCATTTAATTAGAATTTAATTCTATTGTTTTAGAGGGCCCAGGAACCCATCACGTGTTAGCACGTGACCCTACTGGTTAAGCATTTCCAATTGTTTATTTTATTCAGCACCTATAGGCTTTGCCTATAAAAGGTCACGTGTTTGCACGTGAGACCTGGTCACGTGTGGGCACGTGACCCCCCCTTTGGGGTTTTCCTTGCTGCTTTAATTTAGAATTTAATTCTATTAATTCAGTGGGTTCAAGAGCCCATCACGCGTGGGCATGTGACTTTAACAATTTAGGCAATTCAGACATAGATAGAATTTGCCCATAAAAGGTCACGTGTTTGCACGTGATGCCCCATCATGTGTGAGCACGTGATGCCCCATTTGGGGTTTTCCTGGCTGCTTTATTTGATTTTATTCAGGTCCCATGAGGGAACAATAGACAAACCAAATAGTATACTATCATATCGAGCAAGATTGTTCTGTACATACATATGTCCAAGTATCCACATGTATACATATACAATAATGGTCTATAGGGCATACATATCAAACAACTACAACCACAAGTCGATGGCCATCGACAGAGAGATAAACTGATAAGTGTTATCAGTTGTATCTCTGGTTGGCTATGAGTCCTCTGTCGCACGATTTATCGAGTATTTGGGTCTGACAAATTCCAAACCCTAGACCCGATATGCGATATTCTTAGAAGAAAAGACCGGACTGTACGGTGATGTCACTGATAGACTTTGCAGGGTTCAGATGAGCTTACTCATTAACTTTCTTTCGATCAATATCTGGGCAGTCGTTACATGCAGCTAGTACCGCTGACGTGCTTATAGGCTATGGATACAATCCTAAGCTACTGTCAGCGTATTGTCGAGTCTTTAAAATCCCACATAGAGGTTTCTCAGCACATGCAAAACGATATAGGGCACATATAGGGATACATGCAGGAGTTCGATTAAACACATGTATTTGATACACGTATTTTAATCGGGTGTTTATTGATATTAACCAGTATATATATGATATAGCCGGATTATTAAATCAAGTGTTGATTTAATGATTAAATGTATATTTATATATTGATATATTTATATATTAATTAATATCATGCCCACTTTATAATTTTCTTCTCTTTATTCATATTTATATTTGATATAAATATTGTGACATGTATGACAGTACATTGGAGATGGGTGTATGATACTTATATGGAAGATAAGAAAACTTTTATATGAGAATGAGTCATAGAAATTAGATGGTTGTAGACTTTATGAGATTATTCTTTTGATGGCTGATTTTAGTGAGTCATTTGTGATGACTCATTTTTATATGGATTATTCTAATCTTCATCTCCTTCTTGATCTCATCTCCTCCAAGGCTTTCTCACTTGATTTTTTGCAAGTGAGGAATGGAAAAGGTAAAGAGAAAAATTAAGTGAGCTAATTATTCTACATCTCATACTCATCATTCTTAGCAAGTTTAATTAGTGGATTGCGTCATTTTGATGAGATTAATTTGAAGCTAAAACTTGTGCTGGAGTTATCTTAAGGTGGATCATTTTCGGCGAGAAGATCATCGAGCAAGCTTGTTCCGGACTTCGTGGAGACTAGTCGGAGTCCAATGAGAGGTGGCTAACGCGCTACAAGTACAACCCGCCAAACTCTTGTTTTTAGCTTACTTGTTTAGTTACAAGTTTAGCTTTTTGTTTGTTTCTTGGGTTGGGTTTGCTATTTCTCTCTAGATTTTTTAAATTACCGTTTCCGCCACACTTTAAACCCTACTAGAGGAGCCTAACAACCCAACAGTGGTATCAGAGCCATACCAACAGACTACAACTTGTATTTGGCCAATTTGAAATCCAAAACCATGTTTCAATGTGAAGTGTTCACTGTTTTGGAAATATAGACTTAAATCGATTCTTTTCGGCTCAATTTGTCATACCCGGGCTTCTTAGAATTGTTCTAAATGGTGTTATGACGATGGGGAAGGGGTAGTAGGGGACCAACCCTATCCGGGAGCACCAAAGTGTGCTCTCGGGGGAGGTTGGTGACCCGAGAGCACCTTAAGGGTGCTCTCGGGTCTGGGAGAGCCTTAGGCCACCATAAAGGTGGCCAAAAGTCATCCTACCCCTTAATGCTCCTATCATTAGACATTAAATTTTTCCCCGAGGTCCACGCAAAGTTTGGGCGTGTTTCGAATTCGTTTCGACACGTTTCCGAGCCAAAAAGTGCCGATTTATTGTCGAGATGAATAACATTTTTCAATTTTCAAAATCTTCGCTTCGACTTAGAAAGTTGTATGATTCCTTAGCCATTTGCGATGGTATAAACTAAATTAAAGTATAATGTAGTTGTATCATCAGCGTATGTGATACGCGCAAATTAACGGTTTTTCTATGTCGGGGTGAATAGTGTTTTTTTCAAGTGTTGAATTAACCGTTTTGCCTCGATGTTTTTGTCATTTGTTGGCCATGGGTGATGAGTTATATAGTTTAAAGTGTTTAATTGATATAACTCATCAGCATATACGATACATGGTGTTTAACGCCGACGAATTGATGTGTTCAATTCGACAGGGTTGCACAAGTGAGTCTGAGATGTTGGCTTGTTGGAATGCGTTGGATTGTTGCGAAATGAATAGCCCCTTGCGGAAGTGTGATATTATGATAAGTGTTATTTCCATTCATGCTTCTAGTCATTTTGTATATTCATTTGTTCGGGACGAGCTCCAACTTGTGACCGCCGTTTCCGCTATATGTATATTCTTTTTCAAGGCATAGCGGTTCATATGTGGTCGTAGTCACCGCTTCATGTATTATTATTTGTCGAGACACGATCAGATTGCGATCGTTATCGCCGTTGTATAATACAGGTTTAGGATACCCCATGGAGAAGCGCACGAGCAATCGAATTATAGATTGCAGCGGGTGGCTATCTCAAGGAATTGAGATCGGGTCGCTCGAGTCTAGGATTAGTGGGTTGCTTGTCGCGCTTGTAGAGGGTATAGGATAGACCTGTTAGTTATATATATGCCCTAGAGGCCATTGTTGTACATATGATGTATATTATAGTGGATGTTTGGATATATATAGAGAGGACTTTCTTGCTCAACATGATAGTATGCTATTTGGTTTTACTTTCTCTTAACATGTTGACTTATATTGGTTTACTGCCTTGCTCTCACATGTTGATAAAGCCCTTAAGATATGTACTTGACTACTGGGACTATGATGGGATCATACTAGTAGGGCCAGGATAGTCAACGAGTACATCCTATAACTGTTCCTAGTCGAGGGTGTATCAAGACAGGGCATCGATACACCAGAGTAGACTAGCGTATTGCATCTTGACCCATATGATGGGTGATGGATGATCCCATATCCATCGGTGTTTGACATCAAAGATGGTGTGTGGGTGCTCAGTGAAGATTTGGTACACTGAACGGACTCTCCGAGAACTCCTGGATGGTATTATACTTATCGTCAGATAGCAATTCTCCAGTGACACTGGTACAGGTTAGTCTGTAGACCCGAGATCGTCATAGAGTCTTGTGTGATTCCCACTGTGCTTTGATTTCCACCTTACCACGTCCAAGAGGGCGTGCAAAACAGTGGCTTTTGGGTACAGTCCCGAATCACATGGAGGCAATGAGTGGTAGAAGGGGTTTCATCTCTCCCGGTATTGGGAGTTGATGTTGCGCCGTGTTCGATTGGCTATAACTGGAAGTCCCTGGCTAGGGCTGATATAGAGATTTACTGGTAAGAGTTATCAGTAGTTTCTCGACCCGTTATGAGCCATGCATCGACACGACTTATCGGTTACTGGCGTCTGACGTTTACCACCCCTAGACTGGATATGCGACATATCAGACGAAGAGACCGGACTGTACGTTAGTGTTACTGATTGGATTCACAGGAGAATGTACAGGCTTGCTTGTTGATCTTCTGATCGCTCAATACACGGGTGGCTGTTATGTTTAGCTGACCACTTGCAGCTTGTGGATGTTTGATATGATCATCACCTACTGCCGGCGTATTGACGATTCTTTAAAGTCCTACACAGAGGTTTCCTGGTTCAGGCAAAATGAAGTAGGAGCACTTATGTGATATGTGCGGGACCGAGAATAATACGATATGAGATACCGTATTCTATTCTCGCGATATGAGATATCGGCCGGGTATATGTGATATAGCCGGGTCATCGGATCAAGTGTTGATTCGATGAAATGGTACATGTTATATTAGTCGGTTATATGTAATATAGCCGGATTGTCGGATCAAGTTTTGATTCGATAAATTAATGTATAATTATATATATGATATATTACATTACGTTAACTAATATAAGCTCGCTTTATTGATTCATTTTCTCACCGGATAATACATTGATATAAATGCGATATATGTTAATTGTATTATTTTCTTTTGTTACATTATATATTATATATGTGATATATAATATTGTAACATGTTAGGGTTACAAGTGCAACATGGTTGTTGAGTTTAAACCAAGTTAGGGTTTGGATTTGGGTTAGCTTTTGGATGAAGCTTTCATGAAGCTTCATGAAGCTTTTGACTTTTGTCATCTAGCTTGATATTTTGTGTAGATATTTGTTAACCCAACCCAAACCCTTAACCATAGTTTATTCTCTACATGAGTTAAAGCCTTCATTATTAACTCATGGTTGTAATTGTAACCACAATAATTCATTATTCATCACAAAAGCTTTCTTCTTCTTCTTCCTCCTTGAAAAAGCTTTCTAGCTTTTTATGTTGTGATTATTTAAAGTGAGAAATTGAAAACAAAAGAGAGCAAAATTCCTACTTCATCATCCTCATCTATTCTAGCCACTTAGATTAGGATGTTCACTTCACTATACTTAATTAGAGAAGTGAGAGCTTGGGTTTGAGATTCTTCAATGTAGATCATCTTCGAAAAGGAAGACTTTAAGCCAGCATGGATCATTCGACTTGTGGAGCCTCTCTAAAGTCCAGGAGTTCATGGATTGCGGCGAAGGGACTACTACTCGGAGCTTATGAAGAGAAGGAACGGACTACAAAGGTTGTAATCCCTCTCTTTTAGATGTAAAGTTGTTTACATGCAAGTTAACCCTAATTCTCTAGTTAAGATCTTGGTTAGGGTTTGTTTAGCACCCCAAAAATTTTAAAGTAGCATGATTGATACTTGCCAAAACCTTCACAAGGTGCTAAACTATCCCAACAGTGGTATCAGAGCCAAGCTAGAGCATTAGGAGTTGTCTAGACGAAGTTAGAAGTCCGATCGGACCCCGAAACCCCGAAACGACCCCTTTTCTGGAAATTTTTCAAAAAGTAGAATTTTTCCATGTTAAAAATACTCAGAAAATCATGTAGGGAATTCTATGGACACACCTGAAGAACGGAACCCTAACTCGTCTAAGTGGCCGCGGATCCGCGTCCAAAACCTGGTTTTGGTGGCGGATCCGCGGCGCCACTTGAGAGGCTTGGGTCGGCCCTTCAACTGCTGGTCCGTAGGTACTGTGGTATGTCTCTGGTTAATTTTAACTGTGCTTAAGTGTTGAGTCTCTAGGAATTTTTGGGAATTCGTTGTATCTATCGAATTATCTAATTTCACCTAGTTATCTGTGATGATTATGTGTTGCTGTGATATGTTATATTGGATCGTTGTGTATTGAACAGCCGGGTTTTTTTATGTGAGATGAGAGTTTTCTTTTTCATTCATGTAAAATTCATTTGTATGTAATATTCTTTTATTGGGGCACTTCCAGGTTGAGTTTGATGTCACCATTGTATATTATTTAATTTTCCGCATTAGGATAGATCCAAGACGGAGAACATAAGTAACCGGGTTCTAGGATCCAATGAGAGGCCATCTCGAGGAGTCGAGACCGGGTCTCCTAACCCTAGAATTGGCAGGGTTACTTGCCGCTCTCGTAGGGGTCTAGGGATGTGGGTTTGGCTATTCATCGCGACTTTGGAATCCGTGCTTTATGCAGGCTCAAAATAAAACACGGACGTCCTAGTATATCCAATATTTCATATGTTGACTTCTGCTACAATGTTCTGTGATGAGATCATATTACTGCCTGTGACGAATGCTTATACTATATATATGTGTGTGCGTGCGAGTGTGTGTGTTGATATATAAATATTACTACTTTCGTTTTTTCTGTGATGCTTAGGAAGCTTAAATGATAGGATTTATTAATGAGATTAATAAAAGAGAAGAAACCTAAAAGATGTTGTAAAATCAAATTTTCAAAAAGGGTAGCTACAGTTTTTGCTTTGCATAGCGGTATTCGTTGTAGAATATCCTGCACCTTATTCGATGAGGAAAGAGCCGAGATCCTTTCACTGGGAGTGATCTCTTTAGCAAAACTGGCAGATGCTACAAACTCACGGTTTAGTTTTTAATTGCTTCTATAGTTCTTGCTTTGCACAGCGGTATTTATGAAATATCCTGCACCTTATTCGATGAGGAAAGAGCCGAGATCCCTTCACCGGGAGTGACCTCTTCAGCGAAACTAGAAAAGCCTCAAAAACATTCCTTTTTCAAAATCACTTGTTTCTACAACGATATTAAGTTCATTACGCTTATGGTTTTCTGAAAAACCTGCGTAGCCCTCCGTCATTTCAGTTAAGTACTACTTAGTATTCGTGCTACGTTTGTTGACTATGTTAAGGCGTAGTGTGCGGTAGCTAATTAGTGCTTATCTGCTTAAACATGAGATGTGATTGGATTAGGGTAGTTGTACGACTTTGTTGACTATGTTAAGGGTCGTGCAGGCGGGTTTAATTCAATTGGGAAATGACGGGTTGAACTTGGCTAGCAATTATGATTTGTTGACTATGTTAAGGTCATAAGTTGCTAGGGGCAAAAGCATTATCGGGAATTTCAAGTGTTGAAATTTGCAATGAGATTACATACATTCTATGAGATAGATGGATCCCGATACCTACTGCGAGAAAGAGTTACTTCTGGGAGAATTTTACACAGAACAATTAGCCGATCAAGTAGGTGTCTAGAAAGGTGTTAACGGGGTTATGCCTCTGGGAAAACGAGGTTTATTCTAATTAGGTCCATGCGAAAGCACGGGAAACCTCCCTCAAAGTACCAACACTGATCTGGCTGAAAGATTGACGAACTTGTAAGGTGTAATTAATCCCGGCTAATCTTACCTTTTAGAGTTTGAAGGAAGATTTGATTAAAACAGTGGGAGCCATCCTGATTAGATAAGATAATAACCAATCTAATCTTGTAAGAGCGCACGCTAAAATGTTTTTCTTCTCTCTCTCTCCAGGTAGCGATCATGTCAGGCCTTAATCAAGATAATAACATTAATGTATTGACCGAACCCGCTTGTTATACTGAGCAGGGGAACGTTGGTTCCGTTCTTTCTTATAATTGTTATAAGACTGAACAAGAAATGGGGGAATACCAGAATTCACACACCACCCGAACGAAAAAAAAACATGTTGATGCATCTTCTTCGGATGTGTTAGTTACCGAGAACTGTTTCGCAGTTCACTCTACGTCCTGGGTATTAGATACCGGATCAGGATCCCACATATGCAATATATTGCATAGGCTAAAGAGAGGTAAAGAACTGGGAATGGGTGATCATTCCGTAAGAGTAAAGAATGGTGTAAATGTTGCAGCCAAAGCAGTTGGCGAATATCACCTTGTATTACCAAGTGGTAATACATTGATTCTGAACGAATGCTATTATATACCGAACATGATATGCAACATTATATCAGTTTCTTTATTAAATAAAGAATGATATAATTTTGTAATACAGGATAATGTTATGAACATCTTCCTAAATCAAAATTTGATTGGATCAGGCTCGTTACATAATGGCATATACGTTTTAAATCAAAACACAGTTCTTAATATACAGAACACAGTTCTTAATATACAGAACACACACAAGAGGAAGAGTTCAGAAATGAACGAATTCTTCTTGTGGCATTGTAGACTAGATCATATAAATGTGACACGACTAGCTAAGTTACATAAAAATGGATATTTGAATCCGTTCGAATTTTCATCTTATGACACTTTCCAGTCATGTCTCAAAGGCAAAATGACCAAAACTCCGTTTAGTGGACACGGAGAAAGAGTTACGGAACTCTTGGGACTGATACATAGTGATGTATGCGGTCCTATGTCTACACATGCCAGGAATGGTTCTTCGTACTTCATTACATTCACTGACGATCTCTCAAGATACGGACATGTGTTCCTGTTGAAACACAAGTCTGAAGCTTTTGAGAAATTCAAAGAATATAAACACGAAGTCGAAAACCAAACGGGTAAAAGTATTAAAATCCTTCGATCTGATCGAGGAGGAAAATACTTGAGTAATGAGTTTCTGGACTATTTAAAAGAGAAAGAGATTCTCTCTCAGCTTACTCCTCCTTATACACCATAGCATAACGGTGTATCGGAGCGGAGGAATCGCACCATATTAGATATGGTGCGCTCTATGATGAGCTCCGCCGAGTTGCCTATTTCCTTTTGGGGTTATGCGCTGGAGACAGAAGCATACCTATTGAATCAAGTTCCATCTAAATCTGTACCTACCACACCACATGAGATATGGAGTGGGAAGAGACCATATTTTAAACGAGTTAAGATATGAGGTTGTCCGGCCTATGTCAAAAGGCAAAATCCGGACAAACTCGAGACACGATCAGTTCTTTGCAAGTTTATGGGATATCCTAAGAATTCACAAGGATATATTTTCTACAACACTGAGCAACAAAAGGTGTTTATTTCTCAATATGCCATCTTTTTGGAAAGGAATTTCTTGCAAAAGAAATTAGTGGCGAAGAGGTAGAGCTAGAAGAAGTTCCAGCAGCACAAACTGCAACTAAAGATTTAATGGAACCAGAGAATTCAGTAGTTCCCGACGAACCCCTGCCTCTCCGCCGATCTAGTAGGGTTCCTCATCCACCTGAGAGATACTACGGTTTTCTCATTGATGGTGGGAGCGAGGATTGTATCATGGAAGATGATGACCCGACTAGTTTCGAGCAAGCCATCACGAGTGGGGACTCTGTGAAATGGCTGGATGCAATACGATCTAAGATGGAATCCATGTATACCAACAAAGTATGGACTTTGGAAGTTGCTCCTGAAGGGGTAAAACCCATTGGGAGCAAATGGATCTTTAAGAAGAAACTTGGTGTAGATGGAAAAGTTGAGACTTTCAAAGCTAGACTTGTTGCAAAGGGTTTTTGTCAACGACCAGGTGTGGATTATGACGAAACCTTTTCTCCAGTGGATATGCTTAAGTCCATCCGGATCTTACTTGCCATTGCTGCATACCATGACTACGAAATCTGGCAAATGGATGTTAAAATCGCCTTTCTAAATGGTGATTTAGAGGAGTGCGTGTACATGACTCAGCCAGAGGTCTTCATAGATAGTGGGAGCAGCGGAAAGGTGTGCAAGCTGCTTAAATCCATCTTCGGGTTAAAGCAGGCATCACGGAGTTGGAACATCTGTTTTGATGTTGTAAGCAAAGAGTTTGACTTCATCAAAAACATAGATGAACCTTGTATATACAAGAAGGTGGCAGAGAGTAAGGTTGTCTTCCTCATATTGTACGTGGATGACGTACTCTTGATAGGAAATGATGTTCCTATGCTGCACTCGGTCAAGCTCTTCTTATCACAAAGATTCTTAATGAAAGATCTAAGTGATGCCTCCTGCATTTTGGGAATTAAGATCTCTAGAGATAGATCTAGATGGATACTGGGATTGTCCTAATCCAGGTACATTGACACCATACTAAAGAGGTTTAGTATGGAAGAATCCAAGTGTGGGAACTTACCCACGATCTCTGGACTCACTCTCTCCAAAGAGATGTCTCCCAAGACTGATTTGGAAAGAGCTCGCATGCAAGGGATACCCTACGCTTCGGCAGTAGGCTCTATCATGTACACGATGCTATGTACCATACCCGATGTAGCATACTCACTAAGTGTAGTGAATAGGTATCAAGCAGATCCTGGAGATAATCACTGGACAGCTGGGAAGAACATTCTCAAGTACTTGAGAAGGGCTAAAGAGATGTTCTTGGTGTATGCTAACGGAGAACTCTAGGTGGAGTCCTTTACCGATTCGAGCTTCCAAAGTGATAAGGACGGCTCTAAGTCGCACTCGGGATTTGTCTTTACCCTAAATGGAGGGGCGGTCTGTTGGAAGAGTTCCAAACAGGAAACCGTGGCAGACTCGACGATGGAGGCTGAATACATCGCTGCCAACGATGCTGCCAAAGAGGCTGTCTGGATAAAGAAGTTCATCACTGAACTTGGTATGGTTCCGTCCATTGTCCATCCAATACCTTTGTATTGTGATAACAATGGAGCTGTGGCTTTGGCTAAGGAACCCAGGTCCCATCAGAACTCCAGACATGTTCTGAGGCGGTATCACATGATCTGGGAGATAGTTGATCGCCGAGAGATCGAGATCAGGAGAGTTGACATGAAGGACAACACTGCGGATCCACTCATGAAGGCCATACCCCAGATACAATTTGAGAGACTCTTCAGGATGTTGGGTATGAGATACTACAACAGCTGGCCTTAGTGCAAGTGGGAGATTGTTAGTTATATATATGCCCTAGAGGCCATTGTTGTACATATGATGTATATTATAGTGGATGCTTGGATATATATAGAGAGGACTTTCTTGCTCAACATGATAGTATGCTATTTGGTTTTACTTTATCTTAATATGTTGACTTGTATTGGTTTACTGTCTTGCTCTCATATGTTGATAAAGCCCTTAGGATATGTACTTGACTACTAGTGGGGCCAGGGTAGTCAACGAGTACATCCTATAACTGTTCCTAGTCGAGCATGTATCGAGACAGGGCATCGATACACCAGAGTAGACTAGCGTATACGCATCTTGACCCATATGTTGGGCGATGGATGATCCCATATCCATCGGTGTTTGACATCAAAGATGGTGTACGGTGCTCAGTGGAGACTAGGTACACTGAACGGACTCGTCGAGAACTCCTGAATGGTATTATACCTATCGTCAGATAGAAGTTCTCCGGTGACACTGGTACAGATTAGTCTGTAGACCCGAGATCGTCATAGATTCTTGTGCGATTCCCACTATGCTTTGATTTCCACCTAACCACGTCCAAAAGGGCATGCAAAATGGTGGCTTTTGGTACAGTCCCGAATCACATGGAGGCAATGAGCGATAGGAGGGGTTTCGTCTCTCCCGGTATTGGGAATTGATGTTGCGCCGTGTTCGATTGGCTATAACTGGAAGTCCCTTGCCAAGGCTGATATGGAGATTTACTGGTAAGAGTTATCAGTAGTTTCTCGACCCGTTATGAGCCATACATCGACACGACTTATCGGTTACTGGGGTCTGACACCCCTAGGCTGGATATACGACATATCAGACGAAGAGACCGGACTGTACGGTAGTGTTACTGATTGGATTCACAGGAGAATGTACAGACTTGCTTGTTGATCTTCTGATCGCTCAATACACTGGTGGCTATTACGTTTAGCTGACTGCTTGCGGCTTGTGGATATGATCATCACGTACTGTCGGCGTATTGACGATTCTTTAGAGTCCTACACAGAGGTTTCCTGGCTCAACTAATGAGCCAGGAAACCATAATTAACATCAAAAGATAATGCAACCACTCTCTTTCCCTAACAATATCCACTATTCACAAACCATAATTAACATCAAAAGATAATGCAAAAGAAGAAGATATCAAAAAAAACAATATTGCAAGTAAGTAAATGGCAAGAAATGAAACTGCAAGAAAGTAAAAGAGATAGAAATACTAAGAAACCAAGTGCACAATTGAAAACTTCATTAAGTTCAAATTGATGATACAAACTATGGGTCCAATAACCAAAACCTAAACTTACAAGCTCAATGAAGAGCTTGCAAGATCAGGAGAAGGCAAGGAACTTAAGGTAAACTAACTACTATGTACAAGAACTAAAACAAAATTGTAAAATGAAAATGGAATGAAGTGTCAAACTTTTGCCAAAGTATATCCTAGCTTGCTCTCTGTTATGGTATTTATAGGCACAAAATCAGAATAAACAAACAATAAAACAAGAATGATGTGACAACATGGAATGAACAGAAGAAATATGGAGCTCATTGGTCTTAGTGGGCCGGCGGCGACGGTTTTTTGGGGATTTCCGCCGATTTTGTATTGAGTATTGGGGCCCGTATTCTTGTGATGACCTTGTGTGCTCTCCATGATCTCTCTAGTATTGTTTGATTCTTTAATATAGGCTTGGTTTGCAATCTGTAGATTTGGAGGGAAAATGTGACTTTAAATCACATCACATCTTTCTGCCTCACTCATCACACACCCACTTGCCTCATCCACTTGCACAAGTCATGATTTGTATGTCCACTTGTGTAAGGCATGTTAGTTATATGTATACCCTAGAAGCCATTACTGTACATACGATGTATATTGTAGTGGATGCTTGGACATATATATGGAGGACTTTCTTGCTCGACATGATAGTATGCTATCTGGTTGCTCTTTATCTTAACATGTACTCTGATTGTCTCTATGCTACATGTTGATAAAGCCCTTAGGATGAGTACTTGACTACCAGGACTATGATGCAGATCATACTAGTGGGGACAGAGTAGTCGCTAAGTACATCCTTCAAATTTTCCTAGTCGTAGGTGTATTGAGACGGGGCATCGATATACCAGAGTAGACTGGCGTATAGCTTCTTGACCCATGTAGATGGGCGATGAATGATCCCATATCCATTGGTGTTTGACATCAGAGATAGTATACGGGTGCTCAGTGGAGATTGGGACTCGCCGAGAACTCCCAGATGGTATTATACCTCACGTTAGATGGCTGTTCTCTGGTGACACTGGTACAGGTCAGTCTGTAGACCCGAGATCGTCATAGAGTCTTGTGTGATTCCCACTGTGCTATGATTTCCACCTTACCACCTTCAAGAGAACGTGCAAAACGGTGGCTTTTGGGTACAGTCCCGAATCACATGGAGGCAATGAGCGATAGGAGGGGTTTCGTCTCTCCCGGTATTAGGAGTTGATGTTGCGCTATGCTCGATTGGCTATAACAGGAAGTCCCTGGCCAGGGCTGCTTCAGAGATATACTGGTAAGTGTTATCAGTAGTTTCTCGACCCGTTATGAGCCTCATATCGACACGACTTATTGAGTTACTGGAGTCTGACGTTTACCACCCCTAGACGAGATATGCGACATATCAGACGAAGAGACCGGACTGTACGACAGTGTTACTGATTGGATTCGCAGGAGTATGAGCAGGCTTGCTTGTTGATCCTCTGATCGCTCAATACCCGGATGGCCGTTACGTTTAGCAGACCGCTTGCGGCTTGTGGGTGTTTGATATGATCATCACCTACTGCCGGCGTATTGACGAGTCTTTAGAGCCCTACGCAGAGGTTTCCTGGCTCAAGTGAAACGGAGTAAGAGCACATATGTGATATGTGTGGGACCGAGATTGATACGATATGAGATACCGTATTCTATTCTCGCGATTTGTGACATTGGTCGGTTATATGCGGTATAGCGGATCAAGTGTTGATTCGATAAGTTGTTACATATGATATTAGTCGGTTATATGCGATATAGCCAGATTATTAAATCAAGAGTTGATTTGATAATCTAATATATAATTATATATTTAATATATTACATTATATTAACTAGTATTAGCTCACTTAAGATTTCTTTTCTCACTAGTTTGTGCACATTGTATATATGTGATATATGCAAGTGTACATGTTTGTTTCATGCTAGGTTACACATGCAACATATATATATGAGACTTATATCATGCTAGGGTTATGTTAGGGATTATAATTTATTCAAACTTGAACAAATTAGTGGAGAATTAGTTTAATATTCAAAGCTTGTAGAAGCTTGTATGAACCTTTGACTAAGCCCACTCTTTTGTCTAGCTTAGGATATTTATTAACCCAACCCTTTAACCCATGGCCATGGTTAACTCTCTACAATGGTTAAGCTTGAAATGCTTAACCCTTGGTTGCATTTCTAACATCGACATGAATTCATTATTCACTTCATCACTTGATTCTTCTTCTTTTTCCTCAAAACTTTCTAGCTTCAATGGAGATAAAGGAAAATGAGTGAGAAAATGAAATCTAAAGTGAGCCCACTTCCTACTTCATCATCCTCTACTACTTACCATTTAGTATAGGGTGTTTGCTTCACCAATTCCGTAATTAGTGAAGAGATAGCTTGGGTTAGTATTTCCTCGACGTAGATAATCTTCGTCCTCGAAAACTTCGATGCAAGCATGTTCATTTCTTCATGGGAGCCTCTCTAGAGTCCGGAGTTCACGATCGCAGCGAAAGAACTACTACACTATTGAAGTGAAGGACTGGTCTACAAAGGTTGTATTCCTTGCTCACTTTACTTGCAAAGTGTTTGATTTACATTTCCGTCGGTTTTCTAGTATACGATTCTATGGTTAGGCTTAGCTAGAACGGAAAATTTTTGAATTTGGCATGGACGATACCTCCTGAAACCTTGCTGTCGTCCTACGCAACCCTGTAGTGGTATCAGAAACATGCTAGAAAATTGGACGGATTTTGTTAGGATTACGAAACCGAAATACTGCGAAACTTGCAATGCCAAAAACTGGTTTCTGTCGATTCTAAAAAATTGTTAATTTTTTTTAAACAAGTACAGAATGATGTATGAGATATATCATGAACACCATGAAAATTTCAGAGGGTTTACTCGGTTTTTGGCCGAGATCAAGGTTGTTGTGGCCGGCCAAAAAAAGTTGTTTTTGCATGAAATTTTCACTGTGTTCCAGTGACTGGGTTTTGGTGTTTCAGGTGTTGTTTATTTTTGCTAATTTTGCATGTGATGTAATCTTACACTAGAAGCAATGCTAATTTTGCATGTGATGTAATCTTACACTAGAAGCAATTCAGAGTGTTTCGTATTCGTAGTTTTAATATTGTTTCGGGTTGTCACATGTTGTTTAGGCGAAGTTTAAAGGGTCGAACGATTATCAAAAACCCATTTTTCCAAGTTTAACGTATCCGGAAAAACATGCAAGTAATTCTGTGAACCCTCTAGAAGAATGAAACCTTAACTCGACTTCTTGGATCGTGGAACCGTGGTCATACTCTAGGGTTTGCCGCACTTCCGTAGCGACATGAGTGAGGCTTGGGTTTGCCCTTCTACGACTGGTGCATAGGTACTGTGGCATATTCTGGGTATTATTAAAACTGTGCTCAAATGTTGAGTCGCCGGGAAATTGTGGGACTTTGATGAATCGATCGAAAAGTTTAACGCCGTCCGGGTATCATGTGATGGGATACAATATTTGGAATCCACAAAAGTAGTTATGAGATAACTAATTTGAATGTTATAAATCTAGCAATTTAGTCTCATTTGATCGGTTGCCACGGAATTTTGATGTGATCAAAAGTCCTTCGCAATCACGTAGCATACGCGGATACTCGCCGGGTAACCTTACTAGATAGCCACGCCCCATAGCCTCGACCAAGTGACTGTAGGAGAACCCCATCGCCAAAAGCATCCGTTCGGGTGCTCACGGCAACGGTGTTCCACCTTAGTGCACTTCGTCGACAGCATCGGGGGTGCGGCCGTCTGCTAAAGTTTCCGACGAGCATTCGATCAGGTTATTGGGAATCTTGTTGAATTGCCCGACTTGATATTGAAAAGTGTTTTCGAGATCGAGACTAAAATGCGGGGTTTATAATTGTTAGGCATGTGATGTCTAAGGAATTCATTTGGTTAGGCATGAAATCTAAAGTATGAGATACGTTGGGTTTATGATGTCTAAGGTGGTTGCGGATTCCAACTGTTGTAGTTTTTCACTTTCTTTTCTACGACCGTAAGTATAATATGTGGTGTATCGCCGGTTTCGTTGCTATACGTCAACGACAATTGGGATACATATATTTACTTACGTTGATGACATGTGATGTTATGTGTTGCTGTGATATTATTTTGGATCGTCGTGATTTGAATAGCCGGGGGTTTTATGTGAGATAAGAGTTTTTCATTTTCATTCCTGTAAAATTCATTGTATATAATATTCTTTTATTGGGGCACTTCCGGGTTGAGGATGATGTCACCATTGTATATTATTTACTTTTCCGCATTAGGATAGACCCAAGGCGGGGAACACAAGTAACCGGGTTCTAGAGTCCAGTGGGAGACCATCTTAAGGAGTTGAGACCGGGTCTCCTAACTCTAGAATTGGTAGGGTTGCTTGCCGCTCTCGTAGGGGTCTAGGGATGTGGGCTTAGCTATTCATCACGACCGTAGAATCCGTGTTTTATACAGGCTTAATCTAAAACACGGAAATCCTAGTATATCCAATATTTCATATGTTTTATTCTGCTGCGATATTCTGTGATGTTATCATTGATTATATTCTGAGACGAATGCTTATATTATATATATGTGATATATAGTATATATTGTTGCTTTCGTTTCATATGTGATGCTTGGGAAGCATAATAAATGGGACTTCATTAATGAGATTAATGAAATAAAAGAAACCTAAAGATATTGTAGAAACTTGTTTTAAAAACTGGTATCTCTAGTTCTTGCTTTGCATAGCGGTATTCCTTGTAGAATATCCAGCACCTTATTCGATAAGGAAAGAGCCGAGATCCCTTCACCGGGAGTGACCTCTTTAGCGAAACTAGCGGATGCTATACACTCGGTTTGTCTTTTGATTGCTTCTATAGTTTTTGCTTTGCATAGTGATATTTGTGAAATATCATGCACCTTATTCGATAAAGAAAGAGCTGAGATCCCTTCGCCGGGAGTGACCTCTTTAGCAAAACTAGTAAAAGCCTCAAAAACACTCCTTTACAAAACCTCTCGATTCTACAACGAGATCAAGTTCATTACGCAAAAGGTTTTCTTAAAAACCTGTCGTAGCCCTCCGTCATTTCAGATAAGTAATAGTTAGTATTCGTTCTACATTTGTTGACCTTGTCAAGGCGTAGTGTGTGGTAGCTGATTAGTGCTTATCTGCTAGCATATGATGCGATTGGATTAGGGTAGTCGTGCGACCTTGTTGACATGCGGGTGGGTTTAATTTAATCAGGAAATGACGGGTTGAACTTGACTTGCGATCTATGGTTTGTTGACCTTGTCAAGGTCATAGATCGCTCGGGGCAAAACATTATCGGGAATTTCAAGTGTTGAAATTTGTAATGAGATTGCATACCTTCTATGAGATAGTTGGATCCCGATACCCACTGCGAGTAAGAGTTACTCCTGGGAGAGTTTTACACATCACAATTAGCCGATCAGTAGGTGTCTAAAAAGGTGTTAACGGGGTTAAGCCCTTGGGAAAATGAGGTTTATTTTAATCAGGTTCGTACAAAAGCACGGGGAACCTCCTTCAAAGTACCGACACTGGTCTGGCCGAAAGATTGGCGAACTTGTAGGGTGTAATTAATCCTGGCTAGTCTTTCCTTTTAGGGTTTGAAGGAAGATTTGACTAAAACAGTGAAAGCCGTCCTGATTAGATAAAATAATAACCAATCTAATCTTGCAAGAGCATACACTGAGTGTTTTCCTCTCTCTCTCTCTCTCTCTCTCCATCCTCCCCTCTCTCTCTCTCCAGGTAGTGACCATGTCATGCCTTAATCAAGATAATAATATAGATGTATTAACCAAACCCGCTTGTTATACTGAGCTGGGGAACGTTGGTACCACTCCAACTTATAATTGTTATAAGACCGAGCAGGAAATAGGGGATTACCAGGATTCCCGTGCCACCCAAACGAAGAAAGTGCATGCTGATGCATCTTCTTCGGGTATGTTCATTATCGAGAATTGTTTCTCAGTATCCTTTACGTCCTGGGTATGAGATACCGGATCAGGATCCCACATATGTAATCTGTTACATGGGCTACAGATAGGTAGAGAACTAGAAATGAGTGATAAGTTTCAAGAGTTGGAAACGGTGCAAGTGTTGCAGCCAAGTTTGTTAGCAGTTATCACCCTGTATTATCAAATATATTGATTCTGAACGAATGTTATTAGATACCGAACCTGATATACAACATCATATCAGTCTCTTTATTAAGTAAAGAAGGATATAATTTTGTATTGTTGGATAATATTTTGAGCATTTCCTATATCAAGAGTTGATCGGTTCAGGCACGTTATCTAAAAACATATACGTTCTAAATCAAGCTACAGTTCTTAAATGTAAAGAACACACACAAGAGGAAGAGTTCAGAAATGAACGAATCCTTCTTGAGGTATTGTAGACTAGGTCATATCAATGCGACCCGACTAGCTAAGTTACATTAAGATGCATATTTAAATCAGTTTGAACTTATATCTTGTGAAACTTTCCAGTCATGTCACAATGATTAGATGACCATAGCTCCATTTATTGGAACAGAGAAAGAGTTAGTAAACTCTTGGGATTGATACATGATGATGTATGTAGGTCCTCTGTCTACACATGCCAGGATTGGTTCTTTGTACTTCATTACATTCATTGATGATCTCTAAAGATTCGCACATGTGTTCCAGTTGAAACACAAGTCTGAAGCTTTTGAGAAATTCAAAGAATATAAGTTAGAAGTAGAGAACCAAAATGGGTATAAGTATTATGTCCTTTGATGTGATCATGGAGGAGAATACTTGAGCACGGAATTCTTAGACTATTCTAAAGGAGAATAAGATTCTCTCTCAGCATTACTCCTCCATATACACCACAGCACGTTGGTATATCGGGACAGAGCAATCGCACCCTATTGATAAGGTGTGCTCTATGATGAGTACTACTGAGTTGCCTATTTCCTTTTGGGGGTTATGCACTTGAGAAGCTGCATACCTATTGAATTGGGTTCCAACCAAATCAGGTGCCTACCACTCCATATGTGATATGGTATAGGAAGAGCCCATCTCTTAAGGATGTTAAGATTTGGGGTTTCCGGCCTATGTCTAAAAGCAAAAATCCGGACAAGCTCGAGGCAAGATCAGTTCTGTGGAAGTTTGTTGGATATCCCAAGCATTCGCAAGGGAATATTTTCTACCACACCGAGGAGCAAAAGGTGTTTTATTTCTCAGCATGCCACCTTTTGAGAAAGGGAATTTCTTATGAAGAAATTAGTGGTCATGAGGTAGAACTGGAAGGACTTCCAGCTATACAAACTACAGCTGATGATTTGGTAAAACCGGAGGATTCAATAGTTCCCAACGAAACCTCAGCCTCTCCGCCAATCTGGTAGGTTTCCTCACCTATCTGAGAGATACTTCGGTTTTCTCTATGACAGTGGGAGCGAGAATTGCATCATGAGATGATGACCCAACTAGTTTCGAGCAGGCCATCAAGAGTGGGGACTCTGTAAGAATGGATGGATGCTAAGCGATCTAAGATGGAATCTATGTACACCAACAAAGTATGGATTTTGGTTGCTTTATCTGAAGGGTTAAATCCCCATTAGGTGTAAGTATATCTTGAGAAGATTACTTGGTGTACAGGGAAAGGTTGAGACTTTCAAAGCTAAGACTTGTTGCAAAAGGTTCTCGTTATCGACCAGGTGTGGATAATGATGAAACCTTTTCTAGTCCATCCGGATCCTGCTTGCCATTGCTACATACCATGACTATGATATCTGGCGGTTGGGTGTCATGACTGCTTTTCTAAATAGTGATTTAGAAGATAGCGTCTATAAGTACACAACCAGAGGGATTCGTTGACAGTGGGAGCAGCGGAAACGTGTGCAAGTTGCTTTATGGGATAAGGCAGGCATCACGGAGTTGGAACGTCTGTTTTGATGTGGTATTCAAAGAGTTTGACTTCATCAAAAGGTTAGATGAACCTTGTATATATAAAAAGGTAGTAGGGAGTATGGTGGTGATCCTCGTATTGTACGTGGATGATATACTCTTGATAGGAAAGGAATTTCCTATGCTACACTCGGTCAATCTCCTCTTATCACAAGGATTCTCCATATAAGATCAAGGTGATACCTCATAAATCCTGGTTTTTGGATCTATAAGATAGATCTAAGTGGATGATAGGATTCTCACTAGGTGTAGTGGGTTAGTATCAATCGATCCTGGGGAGAATCACTGGATAGCTTCCAAGATGGTAAGGTCGACTGAATGTCAGTCACAGGCATTGTCCTTACCCTCAGTGGAGGGACGGTATGTTGGAAGAGTTCCAAGCTAGATACCGTCGGCAAACTAGACGATAAAGGCTGGATACATTGCTACCAAGGATGCTACCAAAGAGGCAGTCTGGATATATAAAAGTTCATAAGATGAACTTCGTTCCTACCATTGTGTGACAATGGAGTTGTGGTTTATGCCTAGGAACCCCCGTCCCATCAGTGATTTAGACATATTCTTAGGCAGTATCACCTAATCATGGAGATGGTTGATCTCCAAGGAGATCGAGGTTAGGAGAGTAGACACAGAGGACAACAGGGCGGATCCACTCACAAAGGCCTTTTCCCAGGAGATACTTTTATGGGATGGTTAAGTATGAGATACTTCAACCACTGTTGATTGTTGGGTATGGGATACTACAACAGATAGCCCTAGTGCAAGTGGGAGATTGTTAGTTATATGTATGCCCTAGAGGCCATTACTGTACATACGATGTATATTGTAGTGGATGCTTGGACATATATATGGAGGACTTTCTTGCTCGACATGATAGTGTTAGTTATATGTATGCCCTAGAGGCCATTACTGTACATAGGATGTATATTGTAGTGGATGCTGGGACATATATAGGGAGGACTTTCTTGCTCGACATGATAGTATGCTATCTGGTTACCCTTTACCTTAACGTGTATGCTGATTGTCTCTCTGTTACATGTTGGTAAAGCCCTTAGGATCTGTACTTGACTACCTGGACTATGATGCGGATCATACTAGTGGGGACATGGTAGTCCATAAGTACATCCTTCAAAGTCCCTAGTCGTGGGTGTATCGAGACGGGGCATCGATATACCAGAGTAGACTAGCGTGTACCTTCTCGACCCATATAGATGGGCGATGGATGATCCCATATCCATCGGTGTTTGACATCAGAGATGATATACGGGTGCTCAGTAGAGACTGGGTACACTGGACGGACTCGCCGAGAACTCCCAGATGGTATTATACCTCACGTCAGATGGCAGTTCTCTGGTGACACTGGTACAGAGTAGTCTGTTGACCCGAGATCGTCATAGAGTCTTGTGTGGTTCCCACTGTGCTTTGATTTCCATCTTACCACGTCCAAGAGGGCGTGCAAAACGGTGGTTTTTGGGTACAGTCCCGAGTCACATGGAGGCAATGAGCGATAGGAGGGGATTCGTCTCTCCCGGTATATGGGAGTTGATGTTGCGCTGTGTTCGATTGGCTATAACAGGAAATCCCTGGCCAGGGTTGCTGAGATTTACTGGTAAGTGTTACCAGTAGTTTCTCGAACAGTTATAGACCTCATATCGACACGACTTATCGAGCTATTGGGGTCTGACGTTTACCACCCCTAGGCGAGATATGCGACAGATCAGACGATCAGACCGGACTGTACGGTAGTGTTACTGATCGGATTCACTGGAGTGTGAGCGGGGTTGCTCGTCGATCTTCAGATCGCTCAATACCCGGGTGGCCGTTACGTTTAGCAGACCGCTTGCGGCTTGTGGGTGCTTGATATGATCATCATCTGCTGCCGGCGTATTGACGAGTCTTTAGAGTCCTACACAGAGGTTTCCTGGCTCAATCGAAACGAAATAGGAGCGCATATGAGATATGTGCGGGACCGAGAATAATACGGTATGTGATACTGTATTTGATTCTCGCGATGTGACATTGATCGGTTATATGCGATATAGCCGGGTTATCGGATCAAGTGTTGATTCGATAAGTTGTTACAAATGATACCAGTCGGTTATGTTCGACATGACCGGATCATTGAATTAAGTGTTGATTTAATGATTTAATGCATAATTATATATTTGATATATTACTTTGCATTAACTAGTATCGGTTCACTTTAAAATGGATTTTCTCACTCGGGTGTGCACATTGCATATGCGATATGATATTGTGCACTAGATTGTATCATGTTTGATGATACATGAATTTTTGGTTAAGTGTAAAGATTTAAACAATGGTTAAGTGGATAATTAGGGTTTTTCTTTTCTTATTTATTTGTTCATTTATTCTTTTTGGAAAAATGAATAGCTTAAGAGAAAATGGTGGCTTATTTTGTTTTCTAGCAAAGCTTCTTGAAGCTTTGACCTAAGTCACCCTTTTTGTCTCATGCTAAACCCTATCCACTTCACTAACCCTAGTTTACTCTCTACAACTAACCATGGTTCACTTATGATAAGAATGGATTATTCTTTTCATTTTAATTATTCTTATCATAACTATTTTCCTTCTTCTTCTTCATTCTTCAAGTGAAGAAAACCTAGCTCCATCAATGGTGATTGTTGGAAAAGAGTGAGAAATCCAAAACTAAAGTCTACCCACTTCCTATTTCTTCATTCTCTACCTCTTGCCAAGTAGTAGAGTGTGTTTACTTCACAAGTTTCATGACTTGGTGAAGTTGTGAGCTTGATCTAGCGATGCCTCGACGTAGATCATCTTCGGCATGGACATCGACGACCTAGCTTGCCCATTCTCCGACGAAGCCGATCCTAGAGCCCGGATTTGACTTGGACAGCGGAGAGGACCTCGTTGCGGAGCCGTGGAGGTGGATATCCGGATCTACAAAGGTTGTATTTCCGTATTCTCTTTAGCTAAGTTGTTAGCTAGCTTTCTTTTCGCCTAGACATCTAGTTATCGATCCGTACACTAGGGTTTGTAGGCACCATAATTTTGAAATTGCCATGGTTGATGGCTTGGGAGACCTCACTAGCGTGCCTAGGAACCCTACAGATAGTATGCTATTTGGTTGCTCTTTATCTTAACATGTACTCTGATTGTCTCTATGTTACATGTTGATAAATCCCTTAGGATGAGTACATGACTACCAGGACTATGATGCAGATCATACTAGTGGGGACAGAGTAGTCGTTAAGTACATCCTTCAAATGTTCCTAGTCATAGGTGTATCGAGACAGGGCATCGATATACCGGAGTAGACTAGCGTATATCTTCTCGACCCATGTAGATGGGCGATGGATGATCCCATATCCGTTAGTGTTTGACATCAGAGACAGTATACGGGTGCTCAGTGGAGACTGGGTATACTAAACGGACTCGCCGAGAACTCCTAGATGGTATTATACCTCACGTCAGATGGCAGTTCTCTGGTGACACTGGTATATGTTAGTCTTTAGACCCGAGATCGTCATAGAGTCTTGTGTGATTCCCACCGTGCTTTGATTTCCACCTTACCATGTTCAAGAGAACATGCAAAACGATGGCTTTTGGGTACAGTCCCGAATCACATGGAGGCAATGAGCGATAGGAGGGGTTTCGTCTCTCCCGGTATTGGGAGCTGATGTTGCGCTGTGCTCGATTGGCTATAACAGGAAGTCCCTGGCCAGGGCTGCTTCAGAGATATACTAGTAAGTGTTATCAGTAGTTTCTCGACCCGTTATGAGCCTCATATCGACACGACTTATCGAGTTACTGGGGTCTGACGTTTACCACCCCTAGACGAGATATGTGACAAATCAGACGAAGAGCCCGGACTGTACGGTAATGTTACTGATTGGATCCGCAGGAGTATTAGCAGGCTTGCTTATTGATCTTCTGATCGCTCAATACCCGGATGTCCGTTACGTTTAGCAGACCACTTATGGGTGTTTGATATGATCATCACCTACTGCCGACGTATTGACGAGTCTTCAGAGTCCTACATAGAGGTTTCTTGGCTCAAGTGAAACGGAGTAAGAGCACATATGTGATATGTGCAGGACCGAGATTGATACGATATGAGATACCGTATTCTATTCTCGCGATTTGTAACATTGGTCGGTTATATGCGATATAGCCGGGTTATCGGATCAAGTGTTGATTCGATAAGTTGTTACATATGATATTAGTCGGTTATGTGATATAGCCGGATTATTAAATCATGTAACAACCCTAATTTTCCTATACAACTTTCTTTACAAAATTTTTTTCTTCAAAATCCATAAAGGGGTATGTATTGCCTTAGCACAAGACATAAGTAATTAATTCGCTATTTAATTATAAGAAAGAGCTTGTAGCTCATTGGTAATATCTTGCACTGCTGAACCAAGCCACCAAAGTTCAAATCCGATACCCAACATTATTTTTAATATTTATTTGTTTTAAATTTTATAGAAGCCCAACAGTCCACACGAAATAACTCCAAAATTTCCCACTACCCATGAAAAACTGAAAGTACCAGTGCTACCTCAGGGGACCCCCCACCTCCCCATGCCCTGACTCGGCCCGACTCGGCCGAGTCGGCCGGCGGACCGGCCGGCTCCGCCTGCCGGACTCGGCCGGACGGCCGAGTCCCCAACAGGGAAAATGTGAATTTTCCTCTTCTCAACACCCCTGCACACTCTATTTATTTAGATCGGTTCTAGAGACTGTTGAATTCGTCGTTTACTCTATTTTTAATGAATTTTTAATTTATTTTTACATTTTTTAAAATTAAAACCCTACATCTACCCTAACCCTAGCCTAACCCTATAAATACACCCCTACCCTCTACCCTCTCACCCCAAAACTCTGAGCCAACTCTCTAAAATTCTCAAGAAAACTTGTGTACATTGAAAACGAGCACGAAGCGAAGCTACGACGAAATTTCCGGCGAACTTCCGGCGATCATCCTAGGAGCTCCCGGCGACGAAACTACGCACCGGCGACTCCTCCCATTCAATCTCCCTCTTCTAGTTGTCCAAAACCCGTAAGCCCCATTTCTAATTTTCTTTTCCATTCTAAAAATACAGATTAACAAAACCCGGCAGAATTGGAACAAATCCGATTTCCGATTCGGTTTTCTTATAAAACTTCACTTCTCGTTAATACAATTATGCTTAAACTCGCTCATGTTGACTATTAAACACTAATCAACCAGATTGATCAAGTTCCATTTCATTAAATGATGGCTATTTCACTTTATCGTATTTTTCATTTAAATACCACATTGTTTCAATTATACATTTAACTTCATTAAACTTGCTATACCTTTAAGTAGATCACGAGGTAACGACCTACCTCCTCACACAATCATATGCAACATTGCACGACATCCTCGGGAACATAGAATACGAGAAATCGAAATCATTACAAATAAATAACCTTTGAGCTAATAATAAAAAAAGAAAATATATAGACTTAGCCAATTAAGAACTGTCGCGCTCATTAGGAAAGAGGAAGGTTGTGGGTATTCAGTCGTTTATCTAAATCTGAATTTGTGGTGCCTAGGCTAGACAAGTGAGAAAGGTGAGTTTAAAAGGCCAGTCTCACGGTGATTCGTGAGCGGATCTCTCATTTCTTCACTTGTACTTACCTGGCCACAATTGGCGGTGAAGAGGCGATTTGAGGGATATCTCACAACTTGTCGCTTTGGACCTGTTAGGAGCAGTCTAGTTGACTTAGAAGACCCTAGAATATAGAATACGGGAAATCGATATCTTTACAAATAAATACCATAATTAATAAAACCGTTTTTCCTTAATGATTAGTATTTATACAAATCTTTGCAAAGCGCCGCTACAACCCATTTGGGATGGTGCGGATTATTGCACATCCTCGGGCTTAGTAGTGCGAGATGCAGACCTCCGCAAGGAGCATTCGGTCTCGAAAAATTTAAAATACGACATCTTAAGAAAACGAGATTTCTAGAATATTATATATATACTAAAATTATTTTCATATAAATATATGTATATGTAACGTAAAAATATCTATTTTGAATTATTACAAATATTCCACTTTTTCTAAAAATTTCACAGGAATCATTTTACACTAAAATACCATGAATTCCATACAAATCAATATTACAAATAAATACCTTTATTTATGAAAATAGGATATTTTCACTAGAAATATCACAATATAAAATCTACATTCATTACAGCTCTAAAGACGATTAATAAATACTTGGGGTATATTTTGAAAAGTATATAAAAGTATTTTTACATAAAATCCCCTCAAGTTCTATAATTTACCATAAGGACCCTAGTAAATATAGGTTTAAGCGGGACCAATCTCTTGAGCCTCAGGGAGCCGGAGAAGTGGGTTCTTGCCTATCTAAGGTGGGCAACTTAACAACGGTGTTATCAATACGGTAATCGTCTTTGAAAAAGACACAAATCCTGCCGTCCATGTGCAGCGGTTACCGATAATATCAAAACAATCAGGACTTCAATTTACTTTTCTAATTGTCTGAATCAGTTTGAGTCTCATTATAATCTGACTTGAATATGATTCAAGTACAATCTACAATCTACAATATTACAATCCAACATGAATCCATGAATCCATGAATCTAATTATCAACCTATACAACTTGACTGAACCGAACCATGGATATACATTCCATTTACATAATCTCCAGTTTACATCCATTTACATGATTCTACGGTTACATCCGTTACATATATCATGGCTTCAGTCAGTCATCCAATTATACAATCTATACAGTTTACAATACAATACAATCAAAACACTACGGGGTTTAAGGGGTAGACTGGTACGGAAGGTGTTAAAAGTGGCACGAGACTGCAAGATTTAAGACACCTAACATGAGTCCAATTGCCGTTGTTCCGGGCCTTCTAACGGAGCCTTGTACTCTATATTCAGTTCACCGTAGTCTCTGGTCTAACGAGACTATTCTCGTATACACTGGCATCCTTCTGTACCAAGCTACAAACAACAGCATTAACACAACATTACAACAATATAATACAACTTTAAAAGATACCTTCTTATTCTGTCTATTCTATTTCTCCCTTGTCTTTGGGACTTACCGAGCAACCTGTTCGCTGACGACATTCTCTTTCTTTCTTCTTTGAATGTCGTCAAGTGATTTGGACCCGTCAAAGATCAAGCCCACTGCTGAAGACTTGGACCAGTTCAGTGAAGACCCCGAGCTCTAGTCATTGTACACTTTCCATTCAGTACTTTTCTTTTCTGTTATGCCGTTGTTTAGGCATTGCTTTTTATTTCAGTTGTATTTACTTTCCATGTATTGTACAGAAAGAACGTGAATGAATAAAGTTGCTGTTTTATTATAACTTTTCTCTTGTGCATTTACTTTTATATTGCTTAGATATGCTTAGCGTATTTACTTCAGAGTAAATACGTAGCGGACCAGTCGCGTCCCCTTCGCCGTATATTAAGAAGCGGGGCGTGACAGGTTTTGTTGGTGGCCCCTGCAGGTCAGAGTTGTATGGAACACTGCCATGCAATTCTGTTTTGCGTGAACAACCTAAGCAATATAACACAAGAACCAGCAACTAAAACATTCTTTACAATTCATATTCCTTGAATCTTACAATTTCATAATCCTTGAATTTTATCATTTCATGTACTTGAATCTGTCCTAACCTAAATTTTTCTTCAAGGTTATGGATTCTCCAAACAACACCAGCACCAATGTCAACAACACACCTCCACCACTACCTCTCACATCTGTTGTTCCTGCTCCACCCACCGAGAAAATGGTTCTACTTGAGGCGATCCGCAGCCTCCTTGAGGGACAGCAACAATTCCTGAACCGTCCCGAGACTGACGCACCTGGGGTAAATCAATTCAGGGCTTTACATCCCAAACAGTTCTCCAGAAAGGGAAGCCCACTTGAAGCTGAGAAATGGGCACAGAGCATAAAAGATGATCTGGCAGCGGCACAAGTGCCAGATATAGCTTGGGTTCGTGTGGCAAAATTACAACACACGGACAATGCACGGAACTGGTGGAAGGCGGAAGAAAGCCGTCTTGATCAGCCCATTGAATGGAAGACTTTTCGCGATAAGTTCGACGCGAAGTACTTCCCTGTGACTGCCAAGTTTTCCATGGAACGGCAGTTCATTCATCTACAACAAGCTTCTATATGGGTCAAGTCGGTAGATGAGTATGACGCTGAGTTCACCATGCTCAGTCGGTAAGATATGTCACAGTATTTCAAAATTTTAATATCACATACTACACAAATAACACAAGATCGTAACAAATTTGCGGCACACCTGATACCGACGGATGAGATCAGAGCCCGTCGATTTCAACAAGGTTTGGACATGGAAATCCAGGCAGCACTAGCCACAGGGAAATTTCTGACTCATGAAGATGCTTTAGAAGCTGCCCACAGTTATGAGGCAGTGATAAAGGCGAGGGGCAGACCACAATCTGCCGGTTTGAAACGCCCTGCCACTCAAATAGCAGGAGGAGCCTCTTCCAGACTATCGTTTGAACCCAGGAGACCAGAAGAAACCAAAAACCAGTCGAGTCTAGATTTCTACTACTACTGCAGAAGAAAGGGACACTTGTGGAAGGACTGTAGGCACGCAAAAGGCCTGTGTCTTATTTGTGGCGCATCCAACCACGGAATTGGGAACTGTCCTTACAATAACAACTCAGCTCACACACACACCAGCTACCCGCAGCGGCCGGCTATCCAGGCTCCTGCACCTCGTTTTGCACTACCTGCTCCACCACCTGCACAGCCTACTCGCCAATTCCAACAGGCAATGAGGGACATGCCTCGAAAGCAGAGAAACAGGCCCCAAAGACAGAATGTGCCTCGGCTAGAAGGAATGTACCACGGCGACAGACTTTCACATTAGCAGCCGTAGAAGCCGAAACTGTAGGTTAAAATAACACTAGTAAGTCTTTCTCACACTTTTTAAAACCCTTGCACCATCTTGTTATACACTATCTGTACTTCAGTCACCAAACTTTCTTGAATCTGTTACACTTTCCTTTTATAAATTTCGAGGACGAAATTTTTATAAGGAGGATAGAATGTAACAACCCTAATTTTTCCATACAACTTTCTTTACAAATTTTTTTTCAAAATCCATAAAGGGGTATATATTGCCTGAGCACAAGACATAAGTAATTAATTCGCTATTTAATTACAAGAAAGAGCTTGTAGCTCATTGGTAATACCTTGCACTGTTGAACCAAGCCACCAGAGTTCAAATCCCATACCCCATATTATTTTTAATATTTATTTGTTTTAAATTTTATAGAAGCCCAACAGTTCACACGAGATAACTCCAAAATTTCCCACTACCCATGAAAAACTGAAAGTACCAGTGACTACCTCAGAAGACCCCCCACCTTTCTATGCCCCGACTCGGGCCAGCGCCGCCGGCCGGACTCGGCCGGACAGTCGAGTCTCCAACAGGGAAAATGTGACTTTTCCTCTTCTCAACACCCCTGCACACTCCATTTATTTAGATCGGTTCCAGATACTGTTGAATTCCCCATTTACTCTATTTTTAATGTATTTTTACATTTTTTAAAATTAAAATCCTACATCTACCCTAACCCTAGCCTAACCCTATAAATA
Source organism: Agapanthus africanus (assembly GCA_030015575.1). Classification (NCBI taxonomy): domain Eukaryota; kingdom Viridiplantae; phylum Streptophyta; class Magnoliopsida; order Asparagales; family Amaryllidaceae; genus Agapanthus; species Agapanthus africanus. Next base: position 126,108,297 of record CM057338.1, read on the forward strand.
CATCCCTACCCTCTACCCTCTCACCCCAAAACTCTGAGCCAACTCTCTAAAATTCTCAAGAAAACTTGTGTACTTTGAAAACGAGCACGAAGCGAAGCTACGACGAAATTTCCGACGAACTTCCGGCGATCATCCTAGGAGCTCCCGGCGACGAAACGACGCACCGGCGACTCCTCCCATTCAATCTCCCTCTTCTAGTTGTCCGAAACCCGTAAGTCCCATTTCTAATTTTCTTTTCCATTCTAAAAATACAGATTTACAAAACCCAGCAGAATTGGAACAAATCCGATTTCCGATTCGTTTTTCTTATAAAACTTCACTTCTCGTTAATACAATTATGCTTAAACTCGCTCATGTTGACTATTAAACACTAATCAACCAAATTGATCAAGTTCCATTTCATTAAATAATGGCTATTTCACTTTATCGTATTTTTCATTTAAATACCACATTGTTTCAATTATACTGTCACGCCCCGCTTCCCAAAATACGGAATACGAGGGGTTGACAAGGCCAGCCATGCTCCTACGGTCAAGGAAACATCCTGCCGTAGTCACACTTCGGCTTCTAGCTTTACATGGTAATCAGTAAATAATGCGCAGGTAATGAGAAATGCAGTAACTGGAACAAAACAGTATAAAAAACTGACCTGATGGGAAACAAAAGGTATAACTCTGGATAGCTAAACAAGATGTCCGTGATGTACGTCTAGTCCTGGTCCAGGCTAAATCTTCTCCTCACACTGAGCATGCATACTCAGGTCGACAGAGCGACACAATAGCAATATAATATATAAAATCATGTGACAATCCTAACAGTGATAATAGATATATATACCAGTAAATCAATGACGGCATATGTATGAACATGCAGTAATCAATGCAGCGGAACAGTAAAAGCAGTAAAATGATATGCCACGTATGTCAACACAGTAAGTATGTATATCGATGCCATCATCCCTATCAGTCTCTAAGTCTCACTGTACAGGTCACTAAGCCTATCGTCAGTCCAAGTGTGAGAGTCAACCACTCGCGAGTGTCCTCCACCCAAGGGTAGAACCCAAGGGCAAGGGACCACGGGGCCAACATGTAACTCACGGTAATAATCATGTACCCTGTAAATCTCCATATATCTCCATATATATAAGCCGGCAAGGGACTCCCGAGATTTTGTTGAATTCACACTCGAACTACCCCACACCCCGTAGTCTACATCAAACACTAACCATAACCTTAAATACCAATCGGTCTGTGACAAGTCTGCGCGAGAACTGGAGGCAGGACCTCCATCAAGCACGTCCCGACTAATACCTAAGATAAATGGCAGTGTCTGGTGCCTTATCTGTGACACCCATGCAAGAGCTTCCATAAGTGTCCCATACCACTTATAGTTACACGTACACGCGTTCCACAGACGTCGACAATGCAATAGAATAATAAGGTTCACTGATTGTGTACAAGTACGTATCACTTTCACTTATTCACTGATACACGAACACTAACGTACTTGCCACAATCATCACTGATACCTAATACTGGGTAATGCACGTTATCACTAGGTTATCAATGCAGTGACATGTGTATGATATGATGTGTAAACAGTATGTAAAGCATGATTAGGGTGTCATGAATCAGTAATCTACCACTTGCATAATTTATCATAAATCATACGGTTACAGTTTAGTGAAACGATGAACGGGGAATAAATAGTATGTTCAATTATCTATCCAGCGAATTTGGTTTCATGCCAATCGGATTCCAGGATCATTAATTATAGCCATTTCATTTTAAGCGTTCACGGATGGAAATCCAGTTTCAGAATCGGAAGTCCGTTTTGCAACGCATTTTAATCTCTGTTGGGATCAGATTTTAGCGACTCTACAGTTTGAATGAAGTCTAGGGTTTTCAGTAAGGTTTTCAATGCAATAGACGGATCTTCAATCGCGTCTGTACGTTAGGATTTATACACTGTTCAATACTAATATGTCAGTTCTGATTCTATTAGGACTGTTATACGTCCCCATCTTTTAAATTACAGGTTAAATAACAAATGATAACGAAACAGGATGAAACTAATTGTGTTGTCTAGCTAACAGATTCACCTATAATAAACAGTAGAGTTCTGCTACCTACAAGTTAAGGAAACAGGGTGGTGTTCATTACGGGACAGTAAACAACAACTGGAGTCGCTCTGGACTGCAGTCCAGAGTCGCACTCCGATCCAAATATTGTCACAGTTTAAGTACAGAAACAATTAGAAATTTACATAGGGTTATAGTTTGTCAAGTCGGCTTCGATTTAAGCCCTCGAACGCATCTTTCCAGTGTGTATACAATTTATGGCAATTTTAACGGTTTTCAGGTAAAAGAAAATTCCAGTTTTACGAGTAAACTTGAGGGTAGTCGTTTTAGTCGTTAACGGTCATATTTTCCAGCGAAACTTGCACAAGATATCCATCACTACAAGGGCCAATATAAACCATCCAGTTCCGTCAAATTTGATAAGTATTCTCATTGGGAACACACATCGAACAGGTATGACACCTAATTGATCTAAAATTATAACTTTATGATCTATGTAATCTAAGATTGTAACTTAAGTATATAGCATGTAAGCAACTAAAATACTTGCCTGGAGGTGCACGGCAGTGGTATCGATTTGGGTTTAACAGTAGTGGAGCTCGACGGCGGTGAGTAGAGGGGATCTAGGCGACTGCGAGAAGGCTGGTGGTGACGTGGTCGGCACTGGTGAACATAGCTTGGGCACGGACGATAGCAGCGACAGGGGCACGGCTTGGCCACGACGATGGGCGAGGTAGTGGCACCACGGCAACGGTGATGCTGCGATGGCGTGGGGGCGGTGCAGTGGCCAGAGGCCTCGGCCAGAGAGGGTAGTTTAGAGGGAAGAGAGAGAGAGAGAGGTTTAGAGAGGAGAGAGAGAGAGAGCACAGAGAGTTAGAGTGAGAGTGAGAGAGAGAGAGAACCAGAAACATTGAGAGAGAGGAAGAGAGAGAGAGAGAGGGTAGGAGAGAGAGATCAGAGGGATAGAGTAGAGGAAGAGAGAGGTAGGAAACAGAGGGGATGCTGGGTTGAGAGATTGAGGAGGAGGCATTGAGGAGTGAGGAGGTGAGGAGCATGGTGATGAGGTTTGAGAGGTGATGGTGGTTGCTACCGACGACGATGGTGGCTGAGCTCGGTTGCGGGGATGGGTTGTAGTGGATTGAGGTGGTGGTGAAGGAGAAAGCGACGGTGGAAGTGCACTGCTGGGGTTGGGTTCGGTGGAGGTGCTCGGTGTAGGGAGGAGATGATGGTGGGGGTCGGAGCTCCGGCGAAGGGAGCAGGTGAGGAATCGGAGTGCAGGGGTCGGTTAGTGAGTTCGCGAGAGGAGGAGGAAGGAAAGAGAGGAGGGGAGAGAGTGATTGAGAGTTTTGAGAGGAGAGAGAGAGGGGGGATGAGGGCGACGGGGTTAGAGAGGGGAGTGCGTGGGGTAACGTTCGCGCGAGCGAGGGCGAAGGAGGCGGCGAAAAAAGGAGTGGGTCGCGAAGCAAACGCGCGCGGGAAATGAGGAAAGAGCCGTTGGAGAAGAGGATGGAGCGAAGCGGGTCGGGTCGGGGAAGCGGGTTTGGATTGAGAGTGGAGCGGGCTGCTGGGGAGTGGGCTGGGCCGGAAAGAAAGAAAAATAAGTTAAAAGAATAAGGAATTTAGAACGGGCCGGCTGAAGAAGTGGGCTGGGGGTTTAAAAGAAAAGATTAAGTTTATAAAGGAATGGGCTGAGTTATTTAGAGGAAAAAATCAAATGGGAAAAAAAAAGGGAGTGGGCTTGGGATTTGGGTTTAGGGAAAAGGGGATTTAGTTTTGGGTTTTAATTTTCAAATAGAAGAAAAGGGCTTGGGGCCGGGCTGAAGGAAAATTATAAGGAAAAGAATTTGATGATGGGAGTGGGCCAGAGGGATTTTAAATTTGATTTCTAGGCTGCGAAAAAATGTGCTTAGGCCGGAGGGAATGAAAGGTAAGGTCTGGGTTTAATGGGATTTTGAAAATAAATAGTTAATTATAAATAAATTTTATAAGTGAAAAAGAAATACGGATATAGATGTATAAAAAGGGGCTGGGTATTACATATACATTTAACTTCATTAAACTTGCTATACCTTTAAGTAGATCACGAGGTAACGAACTACCTCCTCACACACTCATATGCAACATAGCATGACATCCTCGGGAACATAGAATACGGGAAATCGAAATCATTAAAAATAGATAATTTTTGAGCTAATAATAAAAAAAAGAAAATATATAGGCTCAACCAATTAAGGAATGCCGCGCTCCTTAGGACAGAGGAAGGTTGTGGGCATTCAGTCGTTTATCTAAACCTGACTTTGTGGTGCCTAGGCTAGACAAGTGAGAAAGGTAAGTTTAAAAGGCCCGTCTCACGATGATTCGTGAGCGGATCCCTCCTTTCTTCACTTGTACTTACCTGGCCACAATTGGCGGTGAAGAGGCGATTTGAGGGATATCTCACAACTTGTCGCTTTGGACCTGTTAGGAGCAGTCTAGTTGACTTAGGAGACCCTAGAACATAGAATACGGGAAATCGACATCCTTACAAATAAATACCATAATTAATAAAACCGTTTTTCCTTAATGATTAGTATTTATACAAATCTTTGCAAAGCGCCGCTACAACCCATTTGGGGAACCCGTCCGGGATGGAGCGGATTATTGCACATCCTCGGGCTTAGTAGTGCGAGATGCAGACCTCCGCAAGGAGCATTCGGTCTCGAAAGATTTAAAATACGACATCTTAAGAAAACGAGATTTCTAGAATATTATATATATACTAAAATTATTTTCATATAAATATATGTATATGTAACGTAAAAATATCTATTTTGAATTATTACAAATATTCTACTTTTTCTAAAAATTTCACAGGAATCATTTTACACTAAAATACCATGAATTCCATACAAATCAATATTACAAATAAATACCTTTATTTATAAAAATAGGATATTTTCACTAGAAATATCACAATATAAAATCTACATTCATTACAGCTCTAAAGACGATTAATAAATACTTGGGGTATATTTTGAAAAGTATATAAAAGTATTTTTACATAAAACCCCCTCAAATTCTATAATTTACCATAAGGACCCTAGTAAATATAGGTTTAAGCGGGACCAATCTCCTGAGCCTCAGGGAGCCGAAGAAGTGGGTGCTTGCCTATCTAAGGTGGACAACTTAACAACGGTGTTATCAATACGGTAATCGTTTTTTAAAAAGACACAAATCCTGCCGCCCATGTGCAGCGGTTACCGATAACATCAAAACAATCAGGACTTCAATTTACTTTTCTAATTATCTGACTCAGTTTGAGTCTCATTATAATCTGACTTGAATATGATTCAAGTACAATCTACAATCTACAAAATTATAATCTAACATGAATCTATGAATCCAACTATCAACCTATACAACTTGACCGAACCGAACCATGGATATACATTCCATTTACATGATCTCCAGTTTACATCCATTTACATGATTCTACGGTTACATCCGTTACATATATCATGGTTTCGGTCAGTCATCCAATTATACAATCTATACAGTTTACAATACAATACAATCAAAACATTACGGGATTTAAGGGGTAGACTAGTAAGGAAGGTGTTAAAAGTGGCATGAGACTGCAAGATTTAAGACACCTAACATGAATCCAATTGCCGTTGTTCCGGACCTTCTAACGGAGCCTTGTACTCTATATTCAGTTCACCGTAGTCTCTGGTCTAACATAACTCCTCTCGTATACACTGGCATCCTTCTGTACCAAGCTACAAATAACAGCGTTAACACAACATTACAACAATATAATACAACTTTAAAAGATACCTTCTTATTCTGTCTATTCTATTTCTCCCTTGTCTTTGGGACTTACCAAGCGACCTGTTCGCTGACGACATTCTCTTTCTTTCTTCTTTGAATGTCGTCGGGTGATTTGGACCTGTCAGAGATCAAGCCCACTGCTGAAGACTTGGACCAGTTCAGTGAAGACCCCGAGCTCTAGTCATTGTACACTTGTTATTCAATACTTTTCTTTTCTGTTATGCCATTATTTAGGCATTGCTTTTTATTTCAGTTGTATTTACTTTCCATGTATTGTACAGAAAGAATATGAATGAATAAAGTTGTTGTTTTATTATAACTTGTCTCTTGTGCATTTACTTTTATATTGCTTAGATACGCTTAGCGTATTTACTTCAGAGTAAATACGTAGCGGACCATTCGTGTCCCCTTCGCCGTATACTGGGAAGCGGGGCGTGACAAATCAAGAGTTGATTTGATAATCTAATATATAATTATATATTTGATACATTACATTATATTAACTAGTATTAGCTCACTTAAGATTTCTTTTCTCACTAGTTTGTGCACATTGTATATATGTGATATATGCAAGTGTACATGTTTGTTTCATGCTAGGTTACACATGCAACATGTATATATGAGACTTATACCATGTTAGGGTTAAGTTAGGGTTTATAATTTATTCAAAGTTAAACAAAATAGTGGAGAATTAGTTTAATATTCAAAGCTTGTAGAAGCTTGTATGAACCTTTGACTAAGTCCATTCTTTTGTCCAGCTTAGGATATTTATTAACCCAACCCTTTAACCTATGGCCATGGTTAACTCTCTACAAGGGTTAAGCATTAGTTGTATTTCTAACCTCAACATGAATTCGTTATTCACTTCATCACTTGATTCTTCTTCTTCCTCCTCAAAGATTTCTAGCTTCAATGGAGATAAAGGAAAATGAGTGAGAAAATGAAATCTAAAGTTAGCCCACTTCCTACTTTATCATCCTCTACTACTTGCCATTTAGTATAGGGTGTTTGCTTCACTAATTCCGTAATTAGTGAAGAGATAGCTTGGGTTAGTGTCTCCTCGACGTAGATCATCTTCGGCCTCGAAGACTTCGATGCAAGCATGTTCATTTCTTCATGGGAGCCTCTCTAGAGTCCGGAGTTCACGATCGCAGCGAAGGGACTACTACACGGAGCTATTGAAGTGAAGGACCGGTCTACAAAGGTTGTATTCCATGCTCACTTTACTTGCAAAGTGTTTGCATTTACATTTCCGTCGGTTTTCGAGTATACGATTCTAGGGTTAGGGTTAGCTAGAACGGCAAATTTTTGAATTTGGCATGGACGATGCCTCCCGAAACCTTGCTGCCGTTTTAGGCAACCCTGCAAGGCATCCCCACCATAGTTCATGCATCAAAAGAGTTTGTGTTCACACTTGTATCATGTTGGACCATTCTTGAATAAAGATGTGTACACATGAATTGTTTTGCAAAACTCTTTGACTATTGATCGGTTTTCTGTTCCGGTTGCAGTGTCGACTCACAAATGTCATATCCGTGTATTTGAGTGTATTTCCAGTATTTTGTCATGAATACCTATAATCTGTATTTATTGAGCATACATGAGTTAATAGTACTGATATATCACAAAAATGATAATGAATGAGCGGTATTAAAATTCAGTTTTTTGTTATGAACAGTTGCCTGGTAGTTTGCCGCTCTCGTAGGGATCTACCTTTGGCTGCGCACGGGCTATTCACGCGACCGGGGAATATCACGTTTCGTTTGATAGCTTGAACGAAACGCGGGATTCCTAGATGTTCCGACCATTCTTATTCTGTGATGTTCATTACTTGTTTGTATGTTTACCTGCCTGTGACGATATTTGTCGCTTAGCTATAATGATAATTATCTGTGTGCGATGTGTTATATGATGATATATTGATATATGTGATATATATATATATGCTATATACGTTTTGCACCCGCACTAGCCCTACCCCCGCCCTGACATAAGTTAAGTAACCTTACGGTGAAGACCCGGGGCCCCGTGGCAAATGCGGATAGCGTATATGTGTATTTTATTTTTCTTTTCATATCATGCTTTATCTATAATAGTGTGAGGAGATGCTAGATAATGAGATTATCTAAATGATGGGATAACATTGATTCAGCTTAATACAAAGATAATAAACCTAAAACACATTGTAGGGACCAAATATCAAATATTGTAGTGTTATAGTCGAATTATTTACTTTACACATAGGTATTCGGTTAGGAATATTCTGCACCTCATTTCATGAGGAAAGGGCCTAGATCCCTTCACAGGGAGTGGCCTCTTTGGCAAAAGATCGTGTTACTATAAATTTTCAAATTGTATAACCGTAGTTATTTGTTTTGCATCGAGGTATTTGGTTAGGAATATCCTGCATCTCATTCGATGAGGGTAGATCCTTGATCCCTTCACCGGGAGTTCACTTTTAAGCAAAATTTTATGTTACTATAAATTTGCAAAACCACTTGGTTCCTACGATGAGATCATGTTCATTACATTAAAGATTTTCTTCAAAACCATTCGTAGCCCTCTGTCATTTCAGGAATTAGAGTACTTAGTATTTGTGCTACGTTTGTCGACCTCGTTGAGGCGTAGTATACGGTTGCTAAGTGATGTCTACCTGCTAACATGTGATGCGATTAGTTAGAACAGTCGTATGGCTTTGTTGACCATAGTTAAGGGTCGTGCAGGTGGGTCTAAATTAACCATGAAATGATGGGTTGAACTTGACTAGCGACTTATGATTTATTGACCTCGTTAAGGTCATTATTCGTTAAGGGTAAAAACCAAAATCGAGAGTTTCAAGTGTTGTAACTTGCAATGAGAATGCATACCTTCTATGGTTTGGAGTGACTTGTTGACCTCGTCAAGGTTACCACTCCATGATAGTTTGGATTCTGATTCCTACTGTGAGTGATACTTACTCTCGGAAGATTTTCTATTAATGATCTCGGCTAGTTCTCCTTTTAGGGTTTGAATGAGAATTCGACAAAACAGTGGAAGACCAGATTAGATAAATTAATTAACCAATCTAATTTAGGATAGAGTGCACGACGAGTGTTTCTTCTCTCTCTCTCTCTCTCTCTCTCTGGCAGTGACCTAAGACTGACCTTAAACCAAAACTCGTAAACCATGTTAACCGAACCTTTTTATAATCAATGGCTTTGGAATGTAATGATTTCCCTATTTCACGACATAGTCGCATATGTCCCCACCCCTCCTACTTCCCCTTTTGCTTCCTCCAGAACACTCTTTATTCAATACAGAGATCCATAAAGTTTGGAAGGCCATCGTATAGTTAGATACGAACTCGAACAAATTGTTTCAGTCAAGGATGGTCGCTGGTTCTGGAGAAAGTGAATTGTATATGTTACAATTCAATTTTCTCTCTTCTCCACCTTATCTCAAGTTTGAGAGCTCCTTAAATAAGGAGAATATACCAGTTACGCTTGTTGGATGATCTTCTTCCAATCCCGATACTGAAGCTGAAAGGAAGGGAAAGAAGAAAACTAACTAGTATAAGTTCGGTATAAATAAGGTAAAAAGAGAGACAACAATAGGGTTCGAAGTGAGAGAAAAGGAAAATACAATTACTGTTGTAACCCTGGGCAGTGAAAGAGTCATGACCTGGAATGCATGGCCTCCCTTTGAAACATTTTAATGTTTCATATTTTTTATATATGATTGTAATCGAAAACTGTTTTCCAATTAATTCTGGCTCCTGAGATATAGATATCGGATTAACATCCCATATCTGTAAGATATTACAGATGCTGATGTAGGGTGTTTTTCGTCACCCCATTGAGATGGGAAATACGCGTCGCTTATCAGGCGTTTTGCAGATCCCCCCTGCCTAGGGTAGACTGCGGTTTATTGATTGTAGGGATCCGAATTTTCGACAGCCACGAACTAAGCCGCCGTTAATTACCCCTTACTTTTGGAGCAAGAGAACTTCCGATTTATTGGTAAAACTGGTCATGCGAACTCAATGTGCAATATGCGTGTATTGTGTTTTGAAGGGGATTTAGACATATCGGGGGCCTCACAGAGTTTACGGGGGTCGCCGGATAGCGGGCTGGGGGTCAAGGGGGCTAGCAGCCCCCTTGCGAGGTGTGAGGCAGCGCCCCGTTAGCATTTTTTTAACGGGGGACGTGTTTTGAGTATGGAGCATGAGGGAAAAAGAAGGGTGAGGAGCGTCCTAAGGTCGCGTAAGTGGCGCATGGGCGCTGGGCGCCCGCGGATCACGTGCCAGACGCATGGGCGCCTGCTGATCACATGCCAGACGTATGGGCGCCAGCGGGTCACGTGCGCGGCACGTGACCGCTGGAAACTGTTAGTTATGTATATGCCCTAGAGGCCATTGTTGAACATATGATGTATATTATAATGGATGCTTGGATATATATAGAGATGACTTTCTTGCTCGTCATGATAGTATGCTATTTGGTTTCACTTTATCTTAACATGTTGACTTGTATTGGTTTACTGTTTTACTCTCACATGTTGATAAAGCCCTTAGGATCTGTACTCGACTACTGGGACTATGATGAGATCATACTAGTGGGGCCGCGGTAGTCGATGAGTACATCCTATAACTGTTCCTAGTCGAGGGTATATCGAGACAGGGCATCGATACACTAGAGTAGACTAGCGTATACGCATCTTGACCCATATGATGGGCGATGGATGATCCCATATCCATCGGTGTTAGACATCAGAGATGGTGTACGGGTGCTCAGTGGAGACTGGGTACACTGGACGGACTCGCCGAGAACTCCCAGATGGTGATATACCACACGTCAGATGGCGGTTCTCCGGTGACACTGGTACAGGGTAGTCTGTAGACCCGAGATCGTCATAGAGTCTTGTGTGATTCCCACTGTGCTTTGATTTCCACCTTACCACGTCCAAGAGGGCGTGCAAAACGGTGGCTTTTGGATACAGTCTCGAATCATATGGAGGCAATGAACGATAGGAGGGGATTCGTCTCTCCCGGTATAGGGAGTTGATGTTGTGCTGTGTTCGATTGGCTATAACTGGAAGTCCCTGGCCAGGGCTGATATAGAGATTTACTGGTAAGTGTTACTAGTAGTTTCTCGACCCGTTATGAGCCACACATCGACACGACTTATCGGTTACTGGGGTCTGACGTATACCACCCCTAGACTTGATATGCGACATATCAGACGAACAGACCGGACTGTACGGGAGTGTTACTGATTGGATTCACAGGAGAACGCACAGGCTAGCTTGTTGATCTTCTGATCGCTCAATACCTGGGTGGCTGTTACGTTTAGCTGACCGCTTGCAGCTTGCGGGTGTTTGATATGATCATCACCTGCTACCGGCGTATTGACGATTCTTTAGAGTCCTACACAGAGGTTTCTTGGCTCAGGCGAAACAGAGTAGAGGCACATATGTGATATGTGCAGGACCGAGAATAATGCGATATGGGATACCGTATTATATTCTCGCGATATTTAGTTATGAACCGGGTCATCGGATCAAGTGTTGATTCGATGAATCGGTACATGATATATTAGTCGGTAATATTCGATATAGCCGGATCGTCGGATCAAGTGTTGATTCGATGATTTAATGTATAATAATATATATGATATATTATTACATTATCTAATATTGGCTCGCTTTATTATTTCATTTTCTCACTGGATGATACATTGATATATATGCGATATATGTTAATTGTATTATTTTCTTTTGTTACAATTATATAATATATATGTGATATATATTATTGTGACATGATATGATTAATTGTTAAACATGTTTAAGGATGATTAATTGAGGTTAGGGTTTGATTTGGGTTAGATGCTTCATGCACCTTCTAGAAGCTTTTTCTTTTGTCATTGTAAAGATATTTTAGGATGACACATTCTTAACCCAACCAAACCCTAACTCTAGTTTATTCTCTACACAATCTTATCCACTCATCCTTGACCATGGTTAATATATCAATCATATAGCTTTGTTTTCTATTCATCACAAAAGATATAATTCATTTTATCATTTCCATTATCATTTTCTTCTCTCTTGAAGAAAGCTTACTAGATTTTCTTTATGTGATGAAATAATATGAGAAAATGATTTAAAAAGAAAACAAAAATACTACTCTCTCATCCTCATCTCATCTAGCCCATGAGATTAGTGTGTTCATCTCTTTAGAGTGAGAAAGCTTGAGTCTTTGCAATTTCGAGGTAGATCATCGGAGATTTGGAATACTTCGAGCTAGCATGGATCGTTCGAGTCGTGGAGCCTCTCATGAGTCCGGAAGATCGTGGATCGCGGCAAAGGGACTTCTACTCGGAGCTTGTGAAGCGAAGGAGCGGACTACAAAGGTTGTAATCCCTCACACTTAGATAAAAGTTATCATCTTGCATGTTTAACCCTAATAATCTAGCAAAGATCCCGGTTTTGGGTTGTTCGGCACGTCTAAATTTTTATCCGGGCATGTTTGATGCCTTATGAACCTTCACAAGAGTGCCTAGGAACCCTACAGTGGTATCAGAGCCTAGCTAGAGCATTAGGTGATGTGTTTACGAAGTTAAAACTCCGATCGAACCCGAAACGACAAAATTGGACCCCTCTCTGGAAATTTTTTAAATTTTGGGATTTTTCTGAATTAAAAATATGTAAAAAAATCAGCAGGGAATTCTAATAATTACCATAAAACCCGAGCCCCCAATTTGATCAAACGGCGGCGGAACCGCGGCGTAAGCATGCTTACGCGACGGTTCCGCGGCGGATTGATAGGATTGTGACACGTGGCTTTTATGGTAATTTCCGTAGGTGCTTGTTGATGCTTCTGGGTATTTTTAATCTGTTTCAGGTGTTGGAAATTCTGGGGTTTGTTTTGTAATAGTAGACTCGATCAAAAATTTTAAATTCGTATTTCTTTCCGGATATTTAGAAATTGTTAAACTATTTGAACGGATATCATTAACTCACTGTTTCCCGGTACGGCAAACTTTCAAGTGTTGAAATTTCTTCGGGTTTAAATCTTTCGGAAAAATTGTACAAGTTAAGCGGTGGACCCTCTAGAAGACAACAAACCTTAACTCGATTATGTGACCATCTTGAACTGCCTTTTGAACCTTCGGGTTTGGGGCAGTACGGCGTGCCACATGTGAGGCGTTGGCTTGACCCTTCTACGGCTGGATCACCGGTACTGTGACATATTCTGGGATTATTTGAACTCCGCTCAAGTGTTGAGCACTTTGGGAAATTTTGGGTATTTGATTAAATGTTCGAAAAGTTTAATATTGTCTATTTATCTGGAATGTGATACAATATGTGGAATTCATAGAGTTAGGCATGAAATGCGAAGTATATGATATTTCGGATTTACGATGTCTAAAGTGATTGTGGATTCCAAATGTTGTAAGTTTTACACTTTCTTTTCTGTGACCGTAAGTGTAATATGTGATATCGCTGGTTTCGTTGCTATATATCAACGACAATTAGGATGCGCATATTTACTTACGTTGATGATATGTGATATTATGTGTTGCTGTGATATGTTATATTGGATCGTCGCGTTCTGAATAGCCGGAGGTTTTATGTGAGATGAGGGTTTTTATTTTCATTCATGTAAAATTTATTTGTAATGTAATATTCTTTTATTTGGGGCACTTCCAGGTTGCAGTTGCTGTCACCAGTGTATATTATTTACTTTTCCGCATTAGGTAGACCCAAGGTGGGGAGCACAAGTAACCGGGTTCTAGGGTCCAGTGGGAGGCCATCTCGAGGAGTCGAGACCGGGTCTCCTAACCCTAGAATTGGCAGTGTTACTTGCCGCTCTCGTAGGGGTCTTCAGATGTGGGTTTGGCTATTCGTCGCGACCGTGGAATCCGTGTTTTATACAGGCTCATATTGAAAACACGGACGTCCTAGTATATCCAATATTTCATATATGTTCTTCTGCTGCAATGTTCTGTGATGAGATCATATTACTGCCTGAGACGAATGCTTATACTATATATATATGCTGATATATAAATATTACTGCTTTCATTTCTTCTGTGATGCTTAGGAAGCATAAGCTGATGGGATATTTATTAATGAGATTAATAAAAAGAAAAGAAACCTAAAGATGTTGTAGAATCAAAAACTTTATAAAAAGGGGTAGCTACAGTTTTGCTTTGCACAGTGATATATATGATATATTCTGCACCTTATTCGATGAGGAAAGGACCGAGATCCCTTCATCGGGAGTGACTCCTTTAGCGAAACTGGCAGATGCTACAACACTCGGTTTGTCTTTTGAATGCTTTTAGTGTTTTGCTTTGCACAGCGGTATATATGATATATCCTGCACCTTATTCGATGAGGAAAGGGCTGACGATCCCTTCACCGGGAGTGACCCCTTTAGCGAAACTAAGAAAAGCCTCAAAAACACTCCTTTTCAAAACTTCACTCGATTCTATGACGATATCAAGTTCATTACGCTCAGGGTTTTCTGAAAAACCTGCGTAGCCCTCCGTCATTTCAGATAGATATTATTTAGTATTCGTGCTATGTTTGTTGACTTAGTTAAGGCATAGTGTACGGTAGCTAAGTAATGTTTATCTGCTAAAACATGAGATGTGATTGGATTAGGGTATTCGTACGGCCTTGTTGACTCAGTTAAGGGTCATACGGGTGGGTTTAATTCAATCGGGAAATGTACGGGTTGAACTTGACTTGCAATTTATGGTTTGTTGACTTAGTTAAGGTCATAGATCGCTAGGGGCAAAATATTATCGGGAATTTCAAGTGTTGAAATTTGCAATGAGATTGCATACCTCCTATAAGATAGTTGGATCCCGATACCCACTGCGAGTAAGAGTTATTCCTGGGAGAGTTTTACACAAGACAATTAGCCGATCAAGTAGGTGTCTAGAAAAGTGTTAATGGGGTTACGCCTCTGGGAAAACGAGGTTTACTTTAATTATGTCCATGCAAAAGCACGGGGAACCTCCCTTAAAGTACCGACACTGATCTGGCTGAAAGATTGACGAAGTTGTAGGGTGTAATTAATCCCGGCTAATCTTACCTTTTTGGGTTTGAAGGTAGATTTGATAAAAACAGTAGGAGACATCCTGATTAGATAAGATAATAACCAATCTAATCTTGCAAGAGCATACGCTAAAGTGTTTTCTTCTCTCTCTCTCCAGGTAGCGACCATGTCATGCCATAATCAAGATAATAATATGGATGTATTGACTGAACCCAATTATTGTACTGAGCTAGGGAATGTTGGACCCGTTCTTTCTTATAAGAGTTATAAGACTGAACAGGAAACAGGAGAATATCTAGATTCTCACGCCGCCCAAAAGAACATGCATGCTGATGCATCTTCTTCGGGTGTGTTAGTTATTGAAAACTATTTCTCAGTTCACCCTACATCCTGGGTATTAGATACCGGATCAGGATCCCACATATGTAAACAGTTACATGGGCTACGGAAAGGTAGAGAACTGGGAAAAGGTGATCATTCCGTTCAAGTAGGGAACGGTGCAACTATTGTAGCCAAAGCAGTTGGCGAATATCACCTAGTATTGTCGAGTCGTAATACACTGATTCTAAATGAGTGCTATTATATACCGAACATGATGTGCAACATTATATCAGTTTCTTTATTGAGTAAAGAGGGTTATAATTTTGTAGTACAGGATAATGTTATGAACATATTCCTAGATCAAAAGTTGATTGCATCAGGCTCGTTACATAATGGCATATTCATTCTAAATCAGAATACAGTTCTGAATATACAAAACACACACAAGAGGAAAAGTTCAGATATGAACGAATCCTACTTATGGCATTGTAGACTTGGTCATATCAATGCAACACGACTGGCTAAGTTACATAAAGATGGTTATTTGAATCCGTTCGAATTATCATCTTATGATACTTGCCATTCATGTCTCAAAGGAAAAATAACCAAAGCTCCGTTTAGTGGACACGGAGAAAGAGTTACCGAACTCTTAGGACTGGTACATAGTGATGTATGCGGTCCCATGTCTACGCATGCCAGGAACGGTTCTTCCTACTTCATTACATTCACTGACGATCTCTCTAGATACGGACATGTGTTCCTGTTGAAACACAAGTCTGAAGCTTTTGAGAAATTCAGAGAATATAAGCACGAAGTAGAGAACCAGACGGGCAAAAGTATTAAGATCCTTCGATCTGATCGAGGAGGAGAATACTTGAGCAATGAGTTCCAAGATTATCTAAAAGAGAATGGGATTCTCTCTCAGCTTACTCCACCTTATACACCACAGCACAACGGTGTATCGGAACGAAGGAATCGCACCTTATTAGATATGGTGCGTTCAATGATGAGTACAGCTGAGTTACCTATTTCCTTTTGGGGGTATGCGCTTGAGACAGCCATATACATATTGAATCTAGTTCCTTCTAAATCTGTACCTACCACACCATATGAGATATAGAGTGGGAAGAGACCATATTTTAAACGAGTTAAGATATGGGGTTGTCCGGCCTATGTCAAAAGACAAAATCCAGACAAACTCGAGGCACGATCAGTTCTTTGCAAATTTATGGGATATCCTAAGAATTCTCAAGGATATATTTTCTATCACGCTGAGGAACAAAAGGTGT
Source organism: Agapanthus africanus (assembly GCA_030015575.1). NCBI lineage: Eukaryota > Viridiplantae > Streptophyta > Magnoliopsida > Asparagales > Amaryllidaceae > Agapanthus > Agapanthus africanus. The sequence continues at coordinate 126,124,849 of CM057338.1, forward strand.
TTATTTCTCAATATGCCACCTTTTTAGAAAAGGAATTTCTTGAAAAAGAAATTAGTGGCAAAGAGGTAGAACTGGAAGAGGTTCCAGCACCACAAACCGCAACTGATGATTTGTTGGAACCAGAAGATTCAGTAGTACCCGACGAACCCCAGCCTCTCCGCCGATCTAGTAGGGTTTCTCGTCCACCTGAGAGATACTACGGTTTTCTCATTGATGGTGGAAGCGAAGATTGCATCATGGATGATGATGACCCCACTAGTTTCGAGCAGGCCATCACGAGTAGTGACTCTGTGAAATGGCTGGATGCAATGCGATCTGAGATGGAATCCATGTACACCAATAAAGTATGGGTTTTGGAAAATGCTCCTGAAGGGGTAAAACCCATTGGGAGCAAGTGGATTTTTAAAAGGAAATTTGGTGTAGATGGAAAAGTTGAGACTTTCAAAGCTAGACTTGTAGCAAAGGGTTTTCGTTAACGACCAGGTGTGGACTATGACGAAACCTTTTCTCCAGTGGCTATGCTTAAGTCCATCCGGATCTTACTTGCCATTGCTGCATATCATGACTACGAAATCTGGCAAATGGATGTTAAGACCGCCTTTCTAAACGGTGATTTAGAAGAGAGCGTGTACATGACTCAGCCAGAGGGCTTCGTAGATAGTGGGAGCAGCGGAAAGGTGTGCAAGCTGCTTAAATCCATCTATGGGTTAAAGAAAGCATCGCAGAGTTGGAACATCTGTTTTGATGTTGTAGTCAAAGAGTTTGACTTCATCAAAAATATAGATGAACCTTGTATCTATAAGAAGGTAGCAGAGGGTAAGGTTGTCTTCCTCGTATTGTACGTGGATGACATACTCTTGATAGGAAATGATATTCCTATGCTGCAATCAGTCAAGCTCTTCTTATCACAGAGATTCTCAATGAAAGATCTAGGTGATGCCTCCTGCATATTGGGAATCATGATCTATAGAGATAGATCTAAACGGATACTGGGATTGTCCAAATCCAGGTACATTGACACCATACTAAAGAGGTTTAGTATGGAAGAATCCAAGCGTGGGAACCAACCCACGATCTCTGGACTCACTCTCTCCAAAGAGATGTCTCCCAAGACTGATTTATAGAGAGCTCGCATGCAAGGGATACCCTATGCTTCGGCAGTAGGCTCTATCATGTATGCGATGCTATGTACCAGACCCGATGTAGCATACTCACTAAGTGTAGTGAGTCGGTATCAAGTAGATCCTGGAGAGAATCACTGGACAGCTGTGAAGAACATTCTCAAGTACTTACGAAGGACTAAGGAGATGTTCTTGGTGTATGGTAACGGAGAACTCCAGGTGGGGTCCTTTACCGATTCCAGCTTCCAAAGTGATAAGGACGACTCTAAGTCGCATTCGGGTTTTGTCTTTACCCTCAATGGAGGGGCGGTATGTTGGAAAAGTTCCAAACAGGATACCGTTGCAGACTCGACGATGGAGGCTGAATACATCGCTGCCAACGATGCTGCCAAGGAGGCTGTCTGGATAAAGAAGTTCATTAGTGAACTTGGTGTGGTTCTATCCATTGAGCATCCAATACCTCTGTATTGCGATAACAATGGAGCTGTGGCGTTAGCCAAGGAACCCAGGTCCCATCAAAAGTCCAGAAATATTCTGAGGCGGTATCACCTGATCAGGGAGATAGTTGATCGCCGGGAGATCGAGGTCAGGAGAGTAGATATGAAGGACAACACTGCGGATCCATTCACGAAGGCTATTCCCCAGATACAGTTTGAGAGATTATTCGGGATGCTAGGTATGCGATACTACAGCAGCTGGCATTAGTGCAAGTGGGAAATTGTTAGTTATGTATATGCCCTAGAGGCCATTGTTGTACATATGATGTATATTATAATGGATGCTTGGATATATATAGAGATGACTTTCTTGCTCGTCATGATAGTATACTATTTGGTTTCACTTTATCTTAACATGTTGACTTGTATTGGTTTACTGTTTTACTCTCACATGTTGATAAAGCCCTTAGGATCTGTACTCGACTACTGGGACTATGATGAGATCATACTAGTGGGGCCGCGGTAGTCGATGAGTACATCCTATAACTGTTCCTAGTCGAGGGTATATCGAGACAGGGCATCGATACACCAGAGTAGACTAGCGTATACGCATCTTGACCCATATGATGGGCGATGGATGATCCCATATCCATCGGTGTTAGACATCAGAGATGGTGTACGGGTGCTCAGTGGAGACTGGGTACACTGGACGGACTAGCCGAGAACTCCCAGATAGTGATATACTACACGTCAGATAGCAGTTCTCTGGTGACACTGGTACAGGGTAGTCTGTAGACCCGAGATCGTCATAGAGTCTTGTGTGATTCCCACTGTGCTTTGATTTCCGCCTTACCACGTCCAAGAGGGCGTGCAAAACGGTGGCTTTTGGGTACAGTCCCGAATCACATGGAGGCAATGAACGATAGGAGGGGATTCGTCTCTCCCGGTATAGGGAGTTGATGTTGTGTTGTGTTCGATTGGCTATAACTGGAAGTCCCTGGCCAGGGCTGATATAGAAATTTACTGGTAAGTGTTACTAGTAGTTTCTCGATCCGTTATGAGCCACACATCGACACGACTTATCGGTTACTGGGGTCTGACGTATACCACCCCTAGACTTGATATGCGACATATCAGACGAACAGACCGGACTGTACGGGAGTGTTACTGATTGGATTCACAGGAGAACGCACAGGCTAGCTTGTTAATCTTCTGATCGCTCAATACCTGGGTGGCTGTTACGTTTAGCTGACCGCTTGCAGCTTGCGGGTGTTTGATATGAAAATCACCTGCTACCGGCGTATTGACGATTCTTTAGAGTCCTACACAGAGGTTTCTTGGCTCAGGCGAAACAGAGTAGAGGCACATATGTGATATGTGCAGGACCGAGAATAATGCGATATGGGATACCGCATTATATTCTCGCGATGTTTAGTTATGAACCGGGTCATCGGATCAAGTGTTGATTCGATGAATCGGTACATGATATATTAGTCGGTAATATTCGATATAGCCGGATCGTCGGATCAAGTGTTGATTCGATGATTTAATGTATAATAATATATATGATATATTATTACATTATCTAATATTGGCGCGCTTTATTATTTCATTTTCTCACTGGATGATACATTGATATATATGCGATATATGTTAATTGTATTATTTTCTTTTGTTACAAATATATAATATATATGTGATATATATTATTGTGACATGATATGATTAATTGTTAAACATGTTTAAGGATGATTAATTGAGGTTAGGGTTTGATTTGGGTTAGATGCTTCATGCACCTTCTAGAAGCTTTTTCTTTTGTCATTGTAAAGATATTTTAGGATGACACATTCTTAACCCAACCAAACCCTAACTCTAGTTTATTCTCTACACAATCTTATCCACTCATCCTTGACCATGGTTAATATATCAATCATATAGCTTTGTTTTCTATTCATCACAAAAGATATAATTCATTTTATCATTTCCATTATCATCTTCTTCTCTCTTGAAGAAAGCTTACTAGATTTTCTTTATGTGATGAAATAATATGAGAAAATGATTTAAAAAGAAAACAAAAATACTACTCTCTCATCCTCATCTCATCTAGCCCATGAGATTAGTGTGTTCATCTCTTTAGAGTGAGAAACCTTGAGTCTTTGCAACTTCGAGGTAGATCATCGGAGATTTGGAATACTTCGAGCTAGCATGGATCGTTCGAGTCGTGGAGCCTCTCATGAGTCCGGAAGATCGTGGATCGCGGCAAAGGGACTTCTACTCGGAGCTTGTGAAGCGAAGGAGCGGACTACAAAGGTTGTAATCCCTCACACTTAGATAAAAGTTATCATCTTGCATGTTTAACCCTAATAATCTAGCAAAGATCCCGGCTTTGTGTTGTTCGGCACGTCTAAATTTTTATCCAGGCATGTTTGATGCCTTATGAACCTTCACAAGAGTGCCTAGGAACCCTACAGAAACACCATCGGAGAAAGAGGCTTAGCCCCTGGGCTGGGAGTTAAACTCCTGAGGGGATTTGGAGTTGAACTCTTAAACAGGAATTAGGTACAGATTTAGAGTTAAACTCCCAAAAGATTTGGATTTGGAGTTAAATTCCTATGTAAGAAATTGAATATGAATTTGGAGTTAAACTCTTAAAAGGCTCAGATTTGGAGTTAAACTCCTAAAAGGTCTGGAAGTGGAGTTAAACTCTTTTGAGGATTTGGATCTTGGAGTTGAACTTCTCAAATATCGGTTTGGAGTTGAACTCCTGAAGAAGAGATTCTTGTTCTGAGTTAAACTCCCGAGAGATTTTCGGAGATGATGAAAGGAGACCCCTTTCTTCTCCCTTGAGATCTAGATCTTCTCTTGAGCCTTGGATCTTCCTAAAGTGGGATTTTTGGACATGGGTCTCCTTCTTCCTCCTCTCGGTTGGCTGGATCTTGGAGAAAATGGGGAGACTTAAAAATCTCCCCTTTTAGAGATTTGATGGGAGATCTGATCTCCTCTTCGTGAGTTTTATGGTGAAAAACTATTCTCTTTTATGAAAAGAATAGTTAAACTCTTGATTTAATTCAAGAAAAAGAAAGAATGTTAGAACATTGAGGAAGGAGAAGGAGGCACAGCACCCTAATTTTTGAGAAAATGAAAAAGTTGTTCTTGATTTTTCATCATGTTTGCCTTTTATAGACTACACACTTTACATATAGCCCCTTGGGCTTTTCCATATGGCACTTGTGCCACCCCATGCCTTATGTACTTATTTGTTTTTGCACATAAGCCATGAGATTTACAAAATTTTGGCTTTTTGCCTATATTCTATACATTTATTTCTAAAAAATTACATTAAACTAATTTATGGTTTCATTCTTTTTGTCATGGGGTCGGCCCTTCCATGCTCGGTCTTGACCTGAGCTTGGGCTCGGGCCCACTTGGCTTGGGGTTGACTTTGATTTTGACTTGGTCAACTGGGTGTAGTTTTTGACCCCAACAACTGAGAAGGATTAGATTATTGGGAAGCTGGTTTGATCCTCAATATCGAAATCAGAGCAATTGTTGTTATTGGGGGAATCACCTGGTTTTGCCTTTCAACAAACTTTTGGTTTTGAATATGTGTTATTATGCACCAAGCTTTAAAAAATTATATATCCGTCTACTTATACGATAAAGTGGAATATAAATTTTGTAAAATTATGTTATGAATATTTGTCTTTATCATTTGATGATTGGGTAAGGTACATTGAACAACGGGATATACATTCTTAACCAACATACAGTTTTCAAATTGCAATACACAGAGTATGAGTTAGTGAACTTATAGGACATATACATAGTGATGTATGTTGTCCGGTGTCCACATAGACAAGGGGTTGGTACTCATACTTCGTTCCGGTTTACTATGAGTTCTCTGGTTTTAGATACGCGTTATTATTGATATGCAAAGTCCAATGATTTTGAGAAGTTCATATGATATAGAAATAAAGTAGAGAACCAAGTGTTGGAAGTATCAAGGTTCTTCGAAGTGTTCGAAAATGTGGATACTTATGCTAGGTATTCCGTAATTATATAATTGGGATTTTGATTCTCTCTCTGATTACTCATCCATGTGTACGCTTCTTGATTAGTAATGCTGGATCGTTTTTTTTATTAAGGAATGCACTAGAGATAGATGCATGTCAATTGATACCGGTTCCACCTAAATCAGTGCCTCCTATTCTATATCTGATATAGATTAGGTTATCATCTTATGATTGTTAAGATATTGAGTTGTCCGGTTTATGCTTAAAACTAGAATCTGGATAAACTCAAGACACGTTTCAGTAATGGCAGTTTATGGGTTATCCCGGGTATTGACGAGGGTTTAACATTCTACCATTTCCAAGATCAAAAGTTGTATTGTTCTCGACACGCCACCTTTTTAGAAAAGCAATTTCTTGCAAGAGAAATTAGTGGGAATATGGCAGAACTGGAAGTGATTTTAGAACCATAAATGGTTACTGAAGATTTAGTGGAACCTGAAGATTCAATTGACCCTGACAAATCTTAGCCTACTCCGCAGATTTAGTAGGTGATCTCAACCACCTGAGAGGTACTACGGTTTCCTCGTTAACGGTGATAAGGAGGCTTGCATCATGTGATGATGACCCTACTAGTTATCAGCAGGACATGGGAAGTGGTGACTTCCAATTGATGGCTGGATGCCGAGTTATCCTACTTGGACTCCATGCACCACAACAAAGTGTCGACTTTGTTGGATACTTCTGAAGGGGTAAAATCCATTAAGAGCAAGTAGATCTTACGAGATCAGTGCAAATGGAAAGGTATTAATTTGATAAGGCTAGATTTGTAGTAAAAATTTTTCATCAGATACCCGTTGTAGATTGTGATGAAACTATTACTCAGTGTCTGTGCTGAAATCGATACGGATATAACTTAACATTGTTGTTTTTCATGACTATTATATCTGGCATGAGGATGGCTAACGTATTTCTAAATTGGATTTAGAAGTGTACGTGTATATGACTCTACCAGAGGGTTATTTTAGTCGGTGGGAGCAGCGGTAAGTATGCAAGTTGCTTAAGTCTATCTTTAAACTAAAGCAGGCATAGCGGAGAAGGGTCGTCTGTTTTGATGATATGGTCAAAGTGTTTGACTTCATCTAAATGAGAGATGAACCAGGTATTTGTAGAAAGGTAATAGGGTGTGTTGTCATATTCCTCATATGGTATGTGGATGACATACTCATGATAGGAAGTGATGTTCCTATACTACAATCGGTTAAACAATTGTGGTCATAAGTGTTTCTCCATACATGATATGGATGTCGGTCCAATCCTAGAGAAACATAGGGTAGCATTGAAGAGAATTTAATGTTCTTGGTATATGGTAATGGCAGCTTCCTGAAGTAGGTGGTTACCGATTCTAGCTTCCCATAGAAGACAGAGCGTCTGTCGCGAGTTATAAGTTTACCCTCTTTTAAGGAGCAGTATATTGAAAAGAGTTCCAAGTGGGATACTGAGATAGTCATGACGCTAGATACTGATTGTGAATCAGCAAAGGATATCGCATAAGAATTCGCTGGATATAATTGTTCATTTATGAACATGATCTCATCGACTGTCCAGACAAATACTGAGGCAGCTATCGCTCAGTTCGAGAGATATTTGATCTCCGCGAAGTTGAGATTCAGGGAGAAACAGAGAGATACGCTATGCCGAGTCCACTCATTGAGATTATTTTTTGAACACAGTTTGCAAAACTTCTAGTACATAAGTTGGGTATGCAATACCGCAATAATTGGTCTTAAGTGCAAGTGAGAGATTGTTGGATAAAAGTGCTCTCAAGTCAATTATTGCAATTAAAGGAGGATTGATGGAGCTCACGAATGCGGATTCCCCTGATCAAGACATATGGTGGATGGCAAGTCCCTCACGTGCACCAACCAGCTCTTTGAAGTACGATGCGAATGGGACATTCTTCAGCGCCTCATCTCCGAGGTATCATCCGACCTTTGGGGGGCCTCCCCTGAGTACATTCCCTATTCTCCTAGCAACAAGCCAACAGCTCACCTCCGAGCTATCCTACAGGTGAGCTTTCTCAGTCTCCACACTCGTCTCTGAGCTATCATAGAGCTGAGCTTCCTTAGCATCCTCGCTCGTCTCCGAGCTAAGCTTCCTCAGCCTCCTTGTCTGGCCGGGAGCACGGAGTAAGAGTGTTCCCATAACGGTTCTGTGTATCTCTCCACGATGAGATCTCCACCACTCTACGTCCTCCATCCCACGCTACTGTATCCCATCATTAATGAGCGTATCTCGCCATTAATAGCCGTATCCCGCCATCAACGTGAACATGATGCAGGGGTGTAACGGACGGCAAGAATCTCGCATCGGCTCGCTCCATACGACCGCTATATAAACCCCTCATCCAAACGACTCAGGTATCTCGAACTCATTCCAATACGCTACTGCCCTGTCCTAATATTCTTCGATACTCACTTGATCGTCAGAGGGTCCTACAGTGGTTTCCTACCCCGGGACTTCCCTTACAGATAACTCGGCATCAACAACAACCGACAATCCATTGAGATCTACACGTTCAACCCTCATCTCAAATCTCAGTTGTTCAGTCCGCTGGCAGCAAGATCGACGGAGGATAATATCTGAGGGAGATTCAGGCCTCCATCAATTGGCACCATCTGTGGAAAACTATTTTCCACCCAAAAAGTTGATCTTCCGCCTTTGATTCGATAGCCAGCGATCATCACAACGGAGATCCTACTGTGAGCCATCCCTTGCTTCGCAACGGAGGCGGGGGTGGTTCCACTCCACCTCCAAACATCGTCGAAGTCCTGACAATACGGATCGACCGACTGGCGGCGATGGTGGACACGCTCGTTCATGTTCAAGCTGCAACCTAGGCCTAGCAAACCGCCATACCTGCCCCCCAGAACGACGGCGGGAACGTGACGGCGGACAAACACGCTTGAGTCCACGGCCTCGCTCATGTCAATCCTGACACCAGGGGACATCGGCATGCTAACTCCGGAAGTCACAACCCCCATATGAGGAATGATTCTATGACTCATTGGGCGCCGAATAGTTCAACGCCGAAGTATCAGTTCAATGCTCGCCACGCTCCCTCGCCCTCCGAAGCGATGTCGGGTAGAACACATGATTCCAGGAACAACCGACGTCACCACGATCACCAAGGCCTTGCACATGGCGTTCGCCAGGGAGAACCGTGAAATGTCCAATCCGAGGATCTGAGGAATGTAATAGAGCGGAGCCGAATCCATTCCGTCGCTCAAGCACGCAGCGGGGGCTCTGACCAGGAAGAATCCTCGGGGTAGCAGCAACGGATCGATGTCCTCGAGAAAAAGATCAAGGGCATGCAGCTCGCCACTCGCCAACCTGAAGGATCGACGAGATATTCCTCGGACTCTCTCATGAAACATTTCACCGAGCAACTACTGAGAGAGTGAGTCTCTTCCCAGAACAAGTCGTCCAAAGTTGCTCTTTTTGATGGGAAGTCCGACCCAAAAGACCACCTGGACGTGTTCACTGCGGGCATGAGCTATCAGGATAACTCGGACGCCGCTCAGTGCCGAGCATTCCCCACCACTCTTATATGAGAAGGACAAGACTGGTTCCGCGGCCTGACTCCGCACTCGATCTCGCCTCACGTGGTTCCTCGGCCACTATTGGCAACCAGTGATAGAAGAGATCGGTTGACTACCTATTCACCATCAAGTGCATGGACAGGGCATCTTTCAAAGACTATAATGCCCTTCTAGAGGTACCCGAGCACCTGGATGAGACAATCATAACTGTCATGAGGTCTGGTCTTAGGCATAAAGAGTGGCTCCGCTCTATTGTATTGGCGCAACCTATCTTGGCCGAGGTAAAAATCTGGACCGAACGGGAAATCCAGCTCGAATCAGAGGTTAACGCTCACCTTTCCCAGGGAGACTGGACAGGCCAAAAGAAAAGGGACCGGTAAGAAGACAAGAAGAAGGCTTATCGGTCGAAACTATACACTCCGAGGTTTCACGATTACACACCTCTCAATGTCTCGCAGGCCGATCTACTAGAGGAGGCGAGGAGTGAAAGATTTTTCAAGCTACCACCGATGACACGGAAGCTGGGCAAGCGACTCTGCGGCCTGTATTGTGCCTATCATCGGAACAAGGACACCCGACCAAGGATTGTAAACAGCCATGCGATTATATCGAGGAGCTGATCTACTCCGGTCACTTGGCAAAATACCCGCGAGACAAACATCAAACACATAGGGGGAAAGCCGACCAACTTGAAGCCGGAAAACTGACGATCGGGCAGATCATGGTCGTCACCGACTGACCTGAGCCGAGCAACAAAGACACCCACTGTTCCCACCAAAAATTTTGGCCCAGAGCTTGTTGTTCCTTGATAAAACTAAAAGGAAGCACCACGTGTTAAACACGTGCGCTACCACATGCAAAGTATGTAGGCGCCGCTTCGGCTATGATTAAATCCTATGTTGGTTCTATAGCGCCTCATGTGATATCCACGTGAGCGCTAGCGCCTGCTTCTTTGCAGCGCCTCACGTGATATCCATGTGAGCGCTAGCGACGGCTACTTGGCAGCGCCTCACGAGATATCCACGTGAGGTACTATAAGTCAATGGGTTGCTGATTGTAAAGATTTTGTATGCTAATTTTAATTACTGCAATCAACACGGTGTCGCTTTGCAGCTAGCCAGTTGAGTATGGGTCGATCCAGGAGAGATAAGAATCTTTTTCTTAGTGTTTTAACGAGTTAAGTCCAAATTGTCTGAGTTTGTTCAAAGTTAACTATGTGCTTAAATATGTATGTTAATAGAAACTTGTTAAGGTTAGGATTAGGTTAGTTTGAGTTAGAAGTTCGCTCATTTTTTCGTTTACCACTCGTGATATCGATGTTAAGGACTAGGAAGGAAACTTGCGAGTATAAACTAGACTTTCCAATACTTAGTTCCTTCATTTTAAGAAATCTTTTCTGTTCTTGTTAAAACAAGAAAATTTTCTTCTGTGAAACAGGAGCTCCTGGATCAAAGATCCAACGGTGGGGAAAATTCCCCAAATCACTCAAAGAAATATCTCTCTAACTAATTTATGGGCACTATAAAAAGGACCCCAGACCTCAATCCAAAGGCATGAACATTTTCTTGAAAAAGGTCAAGAGCTTCAAACAGAGAGAGAATTCTGAGAAAATTTCAAAGAAAAAGGTAAAAACCTTCACGAGAGAAAAGAAATCTCTTTAATAAATCATTGATCTAAAAACTAGATCAATGTTCTTCACATAATAAACAGTGCTTTGCACTTCTTATGAACCACTGGTTCTTCAAAAATAAGGAAACAACAAAAATAAAAATAGTGCTTTGCACTTCTGTTCTTGAATCTAAAAGATTTTTAGTGCTTTGCACTTCCAAACTGCGCTGTTGCGCTCTTGAGAGAGTGCCACGTGTCAGCTACAGAATAATTTGCGCTATGCGCTCTTAAAATAGAGCTTCGCTCTCTGGAATTGGCGCAACTCACCAGAGCGCGCCACGTGTTAACAGCGCAACAGCGCAGCGCACTAGCGCAGCGCACTGCGCTGTTGCGCTTGCGCTCACCAGAGCATGACACGTGTCCTCACCAGAAGCGCTTGCGCTCTTTGACTGGCGCTTGCGCTCTTTGACTGGCGCAAAGCGCCTGAATAATGCAATGCATTTATTTTACTGAAGGGCCAAGCCCAAATCAGAGGGGCCTAGTAGGCCGAATTAAATTGCAATACAATGAAAAGGGGCAGAGCCCAAACAAAAATTGAAAATGCAATAAACAGGGCAGAGCCCAAGCAAGACTGATGCTCTGCATCATATATAAATGGGCACAGCCCTGATAAAATAAATAATGCTATGCATTATTAAACAGGAGCAGAGCCCCAGTAAAGGCCTAACAGGCCAAAAATAAATAAAATGTTGAACATTTTCAACTGGACTTAGCCCAATTCTGGCCGTAAGTCCTTAAATTAAATTGACTAAGCAAGATTGCTCTCTTAAATCAATTTACATCTGGTTCGAGGGTACATCTCCGAACTCCTCTGATACAGGTCGTTGTAATCCTTCAACGACGTCAGAGAGGTAACGGGTCCCGACGACCACACATCGATATGGGCTGCGGGGCCCTCAAACTCGTGGACCAAAACGTCCTTAAACTAATATCGGACCGAAACGTCCTTAAACTAATGATGGACCACCATGTCCCTAAACTGGCATTGGACCACCATGTCCCTAAACTGGAACAATAGAGCTCCCAAATGCTCTTTTGCCGGATCTAAACGATCCCGTTTAAGTTGATCTTAACCTCAAATATGGCTAACTTATCCTTAAACATTCAAACAGACTTTAGTCCCAAATTGGACTATAAGACCCCCAATCAATTTTGGTTCAAGGGTATATCTCCGAACTCCTCTGACACATGTCGTTGTAATCCTTCAACGTCTTCAGAAAGGTGACGGGTCCCGACGGCCATATATTAAATGGAGCACTACGTCCTTAAACTGGAAATGGATCTAGACGATCCCGTTAAGTTGATCTTAGTCTCAAATTAGACTAACGTATCCTTAAAGAACGTTTAAGTTGATCTTAGTCTCAAATGCGGGTAACGTATCCTTAAACTAAAAACACCAAACCCAAATCTAAGTAAATACGGATTTGGACTAATCCACGTCCTACGGGCGACGACATAAATTAATCTCCGTATACAATCCACGGGCAACCATAAACAAAACAAACACCCACGACACGAAGTGAACATCTGGAGAAGGAGAAAGTTGTTACCGTGATGCGGTAGCGTAATTAACTGCAGGGGCTTGCGCCTGCAGGGAAGAGCGTCCCCACAATCAAAAACCCCTCAAGCGAGGGGGAATCTGACGAAGTCTGCTGCATCGGCTGCACCCGTCTAAACCTTCAATACACGGTGCCATAAATCAACTTGGCATCTTCGGAGAGGTGGACGGATAGCACCAATTAGCATCTGCCCCAAATCTCAGCGTCAGGACATCGCGGTCCTGTGCGCCGTCCTTCGGAGGGGAACAGATTCTGGCACGCCCGGTGGGACCTCTTCCTCTTTCCACTCCACACTTCGTGTGTCGTCTTCGCGAACCAATCGCGGTTTGTTAATGGTTGCCTTCAGATTTCAAATTACTAAGATTTAGTCTTTTGCCTGGCGCAGAACACAAGATTCAATGGCCTCTAACTGCACCAACTGCTCGAAGTGCTACTGCAACGGACGCTCCACCTCATCGGGAGGTGTAGCATATGGGCCCCAAGCGGCTTCCTTCCTCACTCTGCCGGTAGATCAGGTGACCCAAGCTACCACTGGTCTGTTCTTTGGGACCATGACCTATGCCAATACCTGCACCGGAAATGAACAAAAAGTCGGTCTTCGACCGGCTCACGGCTACGACGGCACCTGTCAACGGGTCGCTCACTACCAAACCGACAGCCTCTGTTTTCACCAGGCTAAATCAGAACTCTAAATTGGCTGTCCCGAGGAAGGCAATAACTGTTGCTCCAGAAGTCGTCAAGGCGGCTTCCCCTGTCAAAGAGTCAGTCTTTTCAAGGCTGACGATTCCTGCTCCTCCCCCTACTCGAGAATCTGTCTTCGACAGGTTGAATATCACCCCTCAAAAGACAACCTCAGTCTTTAAGAGGTTAACACCGGCGGCGCCCCATTCAGACAGGGGGCAAAAAGAAGATGTCTCAATCTCCGAGCCAGTCCCAACGGCTCGTCATGCTCGACGTCGCCATTGGCAACGAGTGAGGAAGGCAGGGGGCAACTCTCCCTCAGGGCTAACTCCACCGGCTCCAGTGGTGGAAGTCAACGCTGCTGTTCCAACTGGGAACAGCTTTGAACTGCTGAGGAGGGTACAAAAAAACTCTCCAACCGCTACACTGAAGAGATCTCCTCCACCTGCGGGGAGAGTTCCAGAAACAAAGCAAGAACAGCCCCCTCAACGGCTGTCCTCAAGAATTTATAAAGTTTGGCGGAGGGTTCAAGACTCCGTGATTGACCCAGGTCACTCTCGTCACCAGAAAAAGGCGAAGGTGGAAAAAGACAAGGACCGTCCCATTAAACAGCGGGGGACAGCAGCTGCTAGGATGCCCACTTCAACGGTTCCTTCAACCTCAACGGCCAACAAAAGAAGAAGGCCGGAGAAAACCCCCACGCAAGTGGCAAAAGTTAAAAATGGTGAACCTAAACGCCCCAAGTTAGGAGGCATAACAGTTCATACGGTTTACATGGCATCGGGAAAAGAAGATAGCCGCATATCAACAGGTCATAGACCGCACACGAAGTCAGTGACCAAGGCTCAGGAGCAGCAGCAGAAGCTCCAAGAAATGATGAACGCTATGGCCGCACTTACAGGGCCAAAAGAAACCCCTGAAACGTCCTCGGACGAGCGTCAAGAACAAGAAACGGACGCTGAATTCCTTCGTCGCGTACTAGAGAAGAAGGATAAAGAAGCTGCAGAGCAGGCAGCCAACATAAAGAAAATGGCCCTCCTGTTCCAGGATATGGTGGGTATGATGATTCAACAAGATCCACCTGCTGAAGATCCCCCGATCATCCTTGAAGACGATAGGGGAGAGACGTCGAATCCTTCACCAGTTCTGTCTACGGCTAAAGAAGATACAATCTCTAAAGCTGATTTGGATGAGTACATAGCCCAACAAATACGGGTTCATCATGCGACCGAAGCGGCCGGTCAGGTCGTAAAAACAAGGCGGCCATATCCAAGTTGGTACGATCAAATCAAGTACCCACCCGGTTATACAATTCCCAAGTTCCATGTCTACAAAGGGACGGGCAATCCCCATCGGCATGTTGCCCAGTTCAGGGCACTCTGCGGCAATACCGGCGGTGATGACAAGCTTTTGCTTCACCGGTTCATTGGAAGCTTATCAGATACGGCGTTCGAATGGTACTCCGAGCTCCCGAACGACTCTATTAAAACCTTCGCGGAGATGGAGCTGTTGTTTACTCAGCGTTTTGCAAGCGCCAGTGAACGTACCCCGATGACAGCGCTGATTAACGCCAGGGTAAAACCCGGCGAGACGTGGGTTCAGTACGCTATACGATGGCGGAATTTATGGTCGAAGTGTGAGCAGCGCATTGAAGAAGCTCCCGCGGTGGGTATGTTTGTGGGAACCCTCGATCCACAAGCAACCATCTCGCAGTCTATGATGTTTTTCAAGCCGAATACCTTCCAGGCCTTGATTGAAAACTAGCGCAAATGGATCAAATGGGCCATAAAACCCCTCTTCCAAGGCCAGATTCCCGAAATGACAAAGGGAAGGGAAAAGCGATCGTCGTCGCTAATGCTTAACAACAACCGAGCGACTCGAAGCCGGTTGCTCGTCAAAATAATATGCGACCGTACGTGCCCCTTGAGGATAGGATGAGACGTCCTTATTCCTTTCCCCACGATAAAACGAGGAGGTTATTCGAGCTGGCGTTGCGCAACAGACTCATAAATCTGCCGGATCCAAAGCGTCCGTTGCAACCAAGTGACGTCAACGAGCCCAACTACTGTCCTTATCATCGAGTACTAGGACATCCGATAGAAGATTGCTACGTTTTCAAGAATTGGCTTGAAAACTAGTACCGACAGGGCAAGTTCACGTTATCTGACAAATGGAAGGTGAATCCCCCGCAGCCCCACACATCTAAGGGGACGAGTACGCCGGGGGCAACATGCTCCGTCATTGAAGAAGCTCCTTGGGAGGTTGTATTATCAGCCAAGACAAAGAGGATGCTAAACGATCTTCAGACATATCCAGCGATCAAGAGGAAGAACCCGTTGGAACCACAGGTCATTGAAAGGATGTTGAAGCCACGTCCAACTCCAAAGACCGATGGTGGCGGTTCAAGCACTTTCAGCCAGCCATCAAAATCTTCGAAAAAGAAGAAAAAGAAATCTTAGAACCCCGTGGAGCCTGACGGCAAACGCACGGACTTACAAAAGCAAATCGACGCGTTGGAGGAATACAACCAAAAGGTGCGGACTCCCATTACGCTCCAGGAGTTCATCAATCACGTTTTTCAAGAAAAAGATGAGGGAGAAAGTTCATCGGATGAATCCGAGGAATATGTGGCGAGCTGTCATATGATTTCCCATTCGATCACGAATGATGAGGAGACTCCTTGCACCGAAAAGCTGGGGGCATATCCTGAACCAAAAGTCCTGGGGCCACCAGACGAAGTAATCGACGCATTCCTTAATGAAGCTCGGTTGAAAAGTAAAGCTGATCGGGAGAGCGAGGCGGCTATATTTGAAAGGGCCAAGCGCCAGCGACTTGATGAAGGAGCTGAAATGATCCCGGTGGAGCTAAGCACCTCCGCTACCGACAAAAGCCAATTCAAGATGAGAAAGAAGTTTGCTAAGGCTATGTCAATGGGCATGAAGCTACCATCCTCCGAAGAAGAAATTACTGGTGAAGCGAAAATGCACCCGTCTTATTGCTTATATCATCAGAAGGTTTCGCACCCCACTCAGGAGTGCAAAGCTTTCGATAGATGGTGGCAAGGATACGTTGCTCATCGACAACGCTTTAACCGGGAAAAGCGTAAAACTCATCGAGAGCAAAGAAATACGACCGAAGGGCTTAAAAGAACTGCTAGCGATTGTTGCATGGTTAACATCGGTAGATCACAAGTGCCCACATTCGGGAGTGATTCTGATGAAGAGCTAGAACTTGCCCCTCTCTTTAAAGAGTACGCTTCGAGAAAAGAAGAAGAACCGAAGGTTTGCGAAAATATCCGGCTACGTAATCGCACGCTGCCCGAAAAGAACCTCGGACCCTCGAACAAAAAAGATAAAGGGAAAGAAAAGGCCACTGAAGATATCGTCTTAGATGACCAAGTGGTGGAAGAGCTAGTTGCCAAAGACCCACCAAAGAAGAATAAGGTGGATTACAACATCTTAGCACATCTGAGGAAGCTTCCCTCACAGCTCAGCATTCTTGACGCCCTTTTGCTATCAAAAGAGGCGAGAGATTCGTTGATTAAGGTACTCCAAGACCCAGAACAATTCCAAGCATGCCTGGCCGAGGAAAAGATGAAGGATGATTGGAGGAAGTGCACACGGCCGATGTTACTTTTGGCGATGAAGACCTTCTACTTGGGACGTGCGAACACAATCGCCATCTCTATATCTCGGGATACTGCCATGATATAAAGATAGGCAAAATCCTGATCGATAACGGGTCGTCTGTTAACCTACTCAACGTGCGGGTGTTGAAGGAAATCTGCATGAGCGTCCAGCACCTTGCTCGGGACAAGATCACCATCTCCTGGTTCGACTCCCAATCGTCAAAGACTCTTGGATCGGTGATACTGACGCTACGCTTCGGGCTACTCGTCACGGACATTAAGTTCCACGTCATAGACGCCAAGACATGCTACAACGCTTTGCTCGGCCGACCATGGTTACACGAGTACAACATTATCCCTTCTACACAACATCAGTGTATGAAGTATTTTAAGGATGGTTTCGAGTATACCGTGACGGAAGAACTGAACCCGTTCTCTGTGAACGAGGTCCGCAAATACGAAGACGCCAAATACTTCTTACCGGATTTCGAAGACACGGAGAAGTGTCATAAGCCGGAGAATAAAACTAACGCCACCATCCCTGTCTTCGGCAGTGATACTGAGGAGGAAGAGGAGATGGTTTATTCTGGTCTGCCCCAACACAACAAGCCGGGACCATCAGCTCCTACGTTGATCTTTGGCAGCGACTCGGAAGATGAAGTCCACGCTGTATTCTCTGCTCGACCTTCAATACGAACGTTCGCTGACGAAGAGCAAAGTCTGTAAGTCGCCATGGTGCCACTTAAACACTATAAAGAACTGGATGCACTTAATATTTACAACGTAGAAGAGCTACAAACATTCTACATCCCTCCCAGGCGAGAAAGCGAGAAAGCAATTCTGTTCTACCGCTCTGAAGAAACCAAGGTGAAAAAAGAAATCTGGCATGGCGCGGATCCTACGCTCGACAGGCTTCAGCCTATCCGTCTTCCCAGATATTATACAGAGGGTTTGAAGAAGCTGCTGAAACGCCAGGGGATATCCTTCAAACAGACCGTTAGAAAGGCCAAATTCTATGACAGGGTCTGGAACGTTCCCGGGACTCAACGCAAACTGCCTAATGGGAGAATGGAAAAAAAGGGCTTGGATACATCCGGTCAAAGAAACGAGAGTTACTGCCCAGCTGTTACGTCGTGTATGACCTCGATGAAGAAGTGGATGCTCAATGGGAGGACGCTAATCCTAAACCAGTGAAAGTTCCAGATGCAAAGGAGCCCAGTCCGTCATTCGAGGAACAAATGGACAGACTTATAAAGAAAGCTGGTCAAAAAGTCCGAGATGATCACAACCGCGAGACGGCCATTTATGAGAAAGCCAAGACGCAACGCCTTCTCCAACAAGCCATGAAGAATGAAGATGCCGCTCATTGCCAATCTGTTATAAAGAAGGCTCGGCGCAGAAGCAGAAATAAGTCGAAATGCCAAAAAGGCGCTCAACAGCAATAAAGTAGGGCTAAGAAGCCGCGCAAACGGGAGTCGAGCGTTATTAATCTATCCCTCATGAAGAAAATGGGTCGAGCGTACTCGTTTCCTCGGGACAAGACGAAGAAGATACTTGATCTTGCTCTAAAACATCAAATACTTACATTGCCGGAGTCTAAACACCCTGAACAAGCGTGCGAAGTCTCACACCCGGACTATTGCTCTTACCATCGAGTAATAGGGCGTCCTCTTGAAGATTGCTTCACCTTCAAGAATTGGGTCGAAGATCAGTATCAGCTTGGCAAGTTCGCTCTGTCCGACAACTGGAGGGTAGCACCACCACAGAAGCACAAGCACAAGGCCACGAAAGAAGAACCGGTTCCACATTCGGATCGGAAGCGAATTCGTACTTGTCATGTGATAACAATATTAAAAGAAGAGCCCGAGAACATGGACAACCTTCCCTGGTGCTTCGAAAACAGCAACGATGAGGTAATCTCAGAATTCCCACCAGCACCGAAAGAGCTGGAAGATGGAATCCATACCACTGCAGATAACCTCAAGAAAATTGAGTTGGGGACGGTAAACGACCCGCGACCGACGTTTGTCAGCGAGCTACTATCTAAAGAAAGGGTGGCTGCGTTAAAAGACGTCCTTGTACAGCATAAAGATAGCTTCGCATGGAACTATTCTGAGATGCCAGGACTAGATCCGGAAGTTGCTGTACATAAATTGGCGATATCTCCGGACATCAAGCCAGTCAAATAAGCGCCGAGAAGAATGCGGCTCGAGCTCAAGATGAGCATCAACACTGAGGTCAAAAAGCTAATCGACTCTGGCTTTATCCAGGAGGTTCAATATCCTGAATGGATCGCCAACATCGTCCCAGTGATGAAGAAAAATGGGACAGTGTGCATATGCGTAGACTTCCGGAATCTTAATAAAGCTTGCCCGAAGAATGATTTTCCAGTACCAGTCACCGAACTGATGATAGACAATACGTCCACGCATGAGATTTTCTCCTTCATGGACGGCTCATCAGGGTATAACCAGATAAAGATGCATCCCGAAGACCAGAAGCACACAGCCTTCAGGACTCCTTTGGGTATATTCTGCTACAAGGTGATGCCCTTCGGTTTAAAGAACGCCGGTGCCACTTATCAAAGGGCCATGACGAAGATCTTCGATGACCTTATACATGAAATCATCGAATGTTATATCAACGACCTCGTTGTTAAAAGCAAATCATATGAGGAACATCTCGAGCATCTGAAGAACGTATTTCAACGCCTTCGGCAATACAACTTGAAGATGAACCCGCTCAAGTGTGCATTCGGAGTTTCCTCGGGCAAATCCCTGGGATTCATCGTCCGGCACCGAGGTATTGAGATAGATCCATCAAAGATCAAGGCGATCATGGAAATGCCTCCGCCAAGGACTCTCAAACGGCTGCGATCTCTCCAAGGGAAGCTCGCGTATATACGGCGATTTATAGCCAACCTTTCAGGAAAGTGCCGTCCTTATAGCCACCTGATGAAGAAGGGAACCCCGTTCGTCTGGGATCGCAAATGCCAAGACGCACTAGATGAAATCAAACAATACCTGCAGAACCCGCCGGTGTTGGCTACTCCAGTTAAGGGAAAACCCTTCATTCTTTATACAACCGCCCTCGAAGGTTCTTTAGGCGCGTTATGGGCCCAAGAGAACGACCAAGGAAAGGAAAGAGCACTTTACTACTTTAAGTCGAGTTCTGCTGGGGGCAGAAAGCAATTACTCTCCCATTGAGAAGCACTGCCTGGCGTTAATCTTTGCGATAACAAAGCTCACATATTACGCATTAGCACATGAGGTCCGTCTCATTTCGAAGGTTGACCCTCTCAAATATCTAATGTCAAAGGCCATATTGACAGGTCGACTCGCTAAATGGGCTCTGCTTTTGATGGAGTTCTCGATAACATATCAACCTCTCAAGGCAGTGAAAGGCCAGGCCATCGCCGATTTCCTCGCTGAGCATCCGATACCGGCTGATTCTCCTCTGAATTGCGATTTGCCAGACGAACATGTGTTTGACGCGATCGACGGTGGTGATACCCAATGGGAACTTTATTTCGATGGAGCGTCTTCCATGAAAAAGCGCAAACAAAGTACCCCTATAATCAAATCGGGGGTAGGCCTCATCTTTGTAACTCCACAAGGAGGGATTATGCGCTTCGCCTTCTCCTTAACAGAGCCGAGGAAAAACAATGAAACTGAATACGAAGCTTTGATAGCAGGCCTCGAGATCACCATTGACATGGGAATTGAAGACCTCCTCATATATGGAGACTCCCAGCTGGTCGTTAGTCAAGTAAACGGCAACTACCAAACGTGCAAACCGGAGTTGGTGAGGTACGGCGAAAAGGTGCAGCAATTGTTGACCCAAATCCCCTCTTATACTTTGGAGAACATACCGCACGCGGAAAACAGCAAAGCAGACGCGTTGGCCAAACTTGCTAAAGAACTGGCTGACGAGAACCTCGATGACGTTAGAATCGTGGTGCAAAGCCGTCGGGTGCTTGCCCCAGCAGAAGTATCTCCGGAATCATCCGAAGGAAAAGGACTGAGCAAGTAAAAGGTTTGGAAAATACCGGAGATTGGATAGAAGTCTTCATAGATTACTTCAAGTCCCGCCGAATGCCTGAAGAAGCGTCCACAAGACATCAGCTCATGAAACGAGCTCTGTCTTTCGCCTTCGTCAATGATACTCTGTACAAGAGGTCATTTGATTCTCTGTGGCTGAGATGCTTAGGACCTGACGAAGCGAAAAGGGTCGTCCAAGAAGTTCATGACGGACTCTGCGGTTCTCACCAAGCAGGCCCAAAAATGAAGATAAAGATAAAACGAATGGGCTACTATTGGCCCACGATGATCCAGGACTGCCTCGAATATGCGAAGCAATGCCACTCATGCCAAATTCATGGGGATTTCATCCATCAGCATCCGAATCCACTACATCCAACGGTGGCTAGCTGGCCATTCGAAATGTGGGGACTGATATAGTCGGCCCCATCGAACCGGCATCGTCTAGAGGACATCGTTTCATCCTAGCGACGACCGACTACTTCTCTAAGTGGGCAGAAGCGGTACCGCTGAGAGAAGTAAAGACGGAGAATATCCTCCATTTCTTCAAGACGCATGTCATATATCGGTTTGGAACGCCAAGACGGATCATCTCCGATAATGAGCCAGCCTACAGAAGCCACAAAATCAGTCGCTTCGCGCAACAACACAATATAGATTGGAGATATTCCTCGGTTTATAATCCGCGAGCTAACGGTCTAGTTGAGGCCTTCAACAAGACCTTGACGAAGATCATGAAGAAAACAGTGTCGCGAAATAAGAAAGACTGGCATGAAAGACTGCAAGAGGCTCTCTGGGCATATCGAACTACGTTTAAAACGGCCACAAACGCAACACCATATGCGTTAGTATTCGGGACAGAATCAGTACTCCCCCTCGAGATAGAGTTACCCTCTCTACGAGTGGCAGTCCACTACGAACTGACGGACGAAGAGAATGCTCACCTTCGGCTTGAGGAGCTTGACGCCCTTGATGAAACCCGGCTCATAGCACGGCAAAATTTGGAAGCTTATAAAGTAAAGATGACGCGTTCATATGAAAGATTGACCCGACAGAGGACATTTCGCCAAGGCGAACTCGTCCTAGTGGTCAAAAGGCCTATGATCCCCAATCGCGCCAAACGGGGAAAATTCGAGCCAAACTATGAAGGCCCGTACATCATAGATAAGGTCTACCAGGGCGGGGCCTATCTACTCATAGATATGCACGGTGAAAGGCCTTTCAGGCCGATAAACGGTCGCTTCCTAAAGAAATACTACGCTTAATGAGCCACAGCCTAGGTCAATGATAGATGACGACGACTACGTCCGCTCGCTATCTTCCTAAGCTCAAGCTTTATAAGCAGTAGCCCGCCTCACAACGACGGACCGAAATGTCCTTAAACTAGTAGCAGACCGAAACGTCTTTAAACTACTACCGCAGCATCTTTAGGCTGACGAGATATAAAAAAAACATATAAAAATAGAATAAAAAAACGGTATGTCCATAAGCAAAAAGGGCACGGATGAAAATCCGAAAGGGCTCCGTGAGTAAAAACAGCATGGCTACCGGCAAGTGTTCGTGAAAACCCGAAAGAGCGCGACCTCGTAAAAAAAAGGAGAGAAAAAAAAATATATAAAAATAAAAAGAATAAAAAAACGGTATGTCCATAAGCAAAATGGGCACGGATGAAAACCCGAAAGGGCTCCGTGAGTAAAAACAGTGGGACTACCGGCGAGTGTTTGTGAAAACCTGAAAGGGCGCAACCTCGTTAAAAGACACTTATAGGGTCCTCTCGACCTTGTAAGGAGAAACCACCTGCATGAGATCCTTACGACTCACAAGGGAGCAACACACTTAGGGATCCCCACGATTCCTAGGGAGAAAATACACTCGTGAGATCCTCACGACTCGTGAGGAGAACTCTCTTATGGGACCCTCACGGCTCACAAGATTTGAAAGTCTTAAGTTACAGAGACCTATACCTGTGCTTAAGCAAACCCCCCCTACAAACCTTCGATATTGCCCTACAAGTGGCTCAATACTGACCCTTGTATACAATCCATGGGCGCGAATAAGCATTTCCCTAATCAAGTCTCATCCGAGACTGGGGATATGTTCGCATGGTAAACGACCCTTGTAAATCCTCTCGATTTACAAGGAGAAAACCCTCCTGTAGGATCCTTACGACTCACAGAGGAATATGCACTTAGGAATCCTTACGATTCCTAAGGAGAAAATAATCCTACAAGATCCTCACGACTTGTAGGGAGAAATACCTTTGTGAGACCCTTACGGCTCATGAAGTTAAAAGCCTTAGTCGACAGCGCCTTAACCCTGTTCGCTAAGCCACCCTTTTTCGACATCGACAGAGGCATATGATGATTCGCTCCTGGAAATATCCCAGTTGTAGCGGTGCTGATGCCGAAATGGTGTCTAATTCCAGGTTTACGGCGGAAAGCCAGTAGGCCACACATGCATACAGAATAGCCGAAATGATTGGGCAACTTGCAATAAAAAGCAGCAAGTAAAAATGTATGCATGCAAAATAGCCGAAATGATTGGGCAACTCGCAATAAAAAGCAGCGAGTAAAAATAAAATAAATAGCCGAAATGATTGGGCATCGCGAAAAATAGCCGAAATGATTGGGCAATCGCGACCTTCGCGATATAAAAGCTGAAATGATAGAGCATCGCGGAGATAAAACAAAAAATAATGATAAAACTTTGGCCTTACAGTTAAGATCACATCGATCCCTGTATACAATCCAAGGGCGTAAACAAAAAGGGAACCATACTTTCCTAACAGGCTCCGCCAGAAGACGAAGCCAAATCTCGACGGTTCAGTCCAACTCCGAAGAAATCAGTGTCTTCAGCAGATACCTCGACTCACGGATACAAACACTCTTTGATGAGAGCCTCCTGATCCGCGTCGACTCGCAGAGCCACCAGTGCCTCCGTGGGAAATTCCCGACTCGTTTCAAACCCCAAGGAAACAAATAATCCTTGGCGCTTGGGAAACAAATAATCCCTAGCAAACTCCTCGACTCACGGATACAAACACTCCTTGATGAGAGCCTCCTGATCCGCGTCGACTCGCAGAGCCACCAGTGCCTCCGTGGGAAATTCCCGACTCGTTTCAAACCCCAAGGAAACAAATAATCCTTGGCGCTTGGGAAACAAATAATCCCTAGCAAACTCCTCGACTCACGGATACAAACACTCCTTGACGAGAGCCTCCTGATCCGCGTCGACTCACAGAGCCACCAGTGCCTCCGTGGGAAATTCTTGACTCGTTTCAAACCCCTAGGAAACAAATAATCTTTGGTGCTAGGGAAACAAATAATCCTTAGCAAATTCCTCGACTCACGGATACAAACACTCCTTGACGAGAACCTCCTGATCCGCGTCGACTCGCAGAGCAACCAGTGCCTCCGTGGGAAATTCTTGACTCGTTTCAAACCCCAAGGAAACAAATAATCCTTGGCGCTTGGAAAACAAATAATCCCTAGCAAACTCCTCGACTCACGGATACAAACACTCCTTGACGAGAGCCTCCTGATTCGCGTCAGCTCGCAGAGAAACTAGTGTCTCCATGGGAAATTCCCGATTCGTCTCAACATGCAAATGAAGCCTCAGGCAGCAGGGACCAAAAAACTTGCTTCCTGAATAATGGGACCCTGCAAGTCAATCCAAAATGGTCTCTTGCATACTATTCACGGGTCTCACTCTCTAAAGTCGAATTTCGACGAGGAGGGAAACAACCGCTTGTGGGTCCTCTCGACTCGTAAGTGGGAAAAATTCTCTTATAGGATCCTTACGACTTGTAAGAGAAAACCACACTTAGGAATCCTCACGATTCCTAAGGAGAAAGCCCACCTACGAGATCCTCTCGATCCGTAGGGAGAAGAATCTCTATGAGACCCTCACGGCTCATGGAGTTGAAAAGTCTTAGGCAGCAGATCCGAACCTGCGGCCTAAGCCATCGCTATTTCTTAAGAAAGTCAGGATACTCGTTCTAATCATCCGTCAACCATGTTTGCTAAAGTGATATGCTGATAGTAAAAGAAAGAAAAGACGGAGAAAATGACAAATTACAAAAAATGTGTATCTTTTATTCATAAACTTGATTGGGTACAGGATACATTATGTCAAAGAATAAAAAAATATATATATACATTCTTTTATCTACAAGTACAAACGATACAAAGATGGATAGCTACTGAGAAGGAAGTGTCTTTAGTAAATCCACAAGCTGCTCTCGCACTTCCTTCAGCGCCTCCTCCTGAGTGACAACCGCAGCCACCTCCGCCTCCACCTGGGCCCGCTGCTGCAAGAAAGATGAAAGTTGCTCCTCCGCCGCCTTCTGGGCTGCTTCCTGGCTGGGTGCATCTCGTTCGACAACATCAAGTTGTTGCCTTAATAATAACCCTTCAGAAAGACATTGCAGAAGGCCCTCAAAGACAACCTTCAGCCATGCGGCGTTGGCCTCCACCCGAGCATGCAGTTGGGCAGACTTGCTCGAAGTCTCACCACGCTCCTTACGCCTTGAAATGACTTCTTGTTCGGGGTGGCGGAAGTAAGGAGCGCTCTGCTCAATCCACGCTGTTCTTTGATTACTGGCAGCCAAGGTCTCGGGAGCGGGATGCAGCGACTCCAACTGATATAGGCGACCCTCGATCTCCCTACAATGGTTAACCTAGGATGCGATGATGCCCTCATCATGAAAGTTCACGAGTATTGTTAGCATCGGGTTAAGCACCATAGCGAAGTCTGCGGCAGATGTAGGAGTTTCAACGTCAAGTTCCTCGACGTAGTCACTCAACATGCGCAGACTATTCGCGGCGCCTTTTGAAGACAGACTCCTCAGATAAGGACCCGCCGGCATTGTAATACGAGGCTCGAAGGGCGCCGAGGCTAGAACGATAGCTGAAAAGAAACAGGATGCGATCAGATAACAGTTCTGAAAATAAAAAAGGGTGGATTCATCAATGTGATAGTCGTTGTACCAGCTGAGGCAGGTGGCAGGGCCGGAAGGGTCGGCAGCATAGCCCGTCTTTCGTCCCCTCCTTCGATTTGTAACACTGCAGTCGAGATAAGAAAAATGGGTTTAGAAGTAATCCCATCAATGAATAAAGAAGGATATCATTGGAAATCATACTCACCAACGTCACCAGAGGAAGAAGCGAGCTCGGATGGGAAGGAGAAGTGTGGGAGCAACATCTGATAAAGATGGTCAAAAAGTACTCCTGAAAAGGCACAACAACACGACTTCAATACATAAACTATACATCTGAAAGATAAGACTAATAAGTTGCGAACCCATACCTTCCAATATCTTAGATGGTATGAGAGAGGGTTGAGAGGTGACTACCGCTAAAGCAGTCGTTGAAGGCGCTCCCTCAAGCAGTGGGGCATCGGCGCTGGCTGCACCTGCGTTACAAGAAAGGTGAACTTGTCAAAAAGAACTGTAAAGTAAAGAAAAACAGCAACTTGGGGTTTACCTGAGGAGCTCCCGGCTGAAACGGAGACGACTCCCTCCTCTATCAACATGAGGCCACCGCCCGTGGCCTCATCACCCGACTCGATGGGAACCGTCGTCGTGCTCGCACGGCCAGGAGACGGCGGAAGATCGTAGACGGGGAGGGCAATGATCGGAGCATTACCAGACTCTTGGGAGAGAGCGGTCCAGACTCTTGGGAGAGAGCGGCTGACTCCTTCTCGAAAGTCATGCTCATCTCACCCGCTACTTCTTCGGGCTCCGTGACCTCCATCGGCTCATCCGCCGTCACCACGATGTCACCGGCCTCAAGCGTCTCGTCCGCCACTACCCTGGGCTCAGTTATAATGATCATATCATCTGCCACCGCTTCAGGTTCGGCATCAATGACCTTCTCGGCTGCAGGCCCCTCGACCTCCACCTCAGGCTCCAAATCTATAACGACGTTGCCCACCGTCGGCTCGAGTTCGGCAGGTACCACCTCCTCTGTTTCTTTGGGATCAACGGTTTCCGCCTCCCCCTCGATCGGACTTGGCCCTGCAAGATAAGGGATATAAGGACCAATGACATTAAAAATCCTTATAACAAAAACTCTGAGAGAAATATTACCTGAAGCAGATTTACCGTTTGCGCTCCGAACTGCGCTCGCCACCTCTCTGCGGGCAGTGGATAGGGCGACAGGGGCCTCTTCAGATGGAGTATCAGCACGAGGGGCGGTGCTGGGACCTGCTCCCATAGCCAAGGCAGCCCTGCGCGCCTTCGCCTCACGCCTCAGCCGCTTCCTTTCCTCCCGGGCTGTCGCGATGGACCTTTGTGACGCCTCCTTCAAGGCGGCGTCATCCTCATTCAGGGATGCCTCCAGAGCCTTTAAGGCATCTTTCATCGGCTCTTCAAGACGAACCTCCTGCGGTGGCCCAGAGGAAACAGGAACATCGGCAGCCGGTAAAACATCTGCGTCACTTGGAGGGAACGGCATTGAGGTTCCTGTGATTAAAAGGGAAAGGTTAGATTGACCGTAACACAAGAGAAATGAAAACTTGATGAATCAAAACTTACTAAGGCCCATGGATGCTCTAAGACGTTCCTCCTCCTGAAAAGTCTTCAGAGAAGCGGCAATGGCTTCTTTGTCAGTGATGCCTGTTGAAAGGAAAGAAAGAAAAGCATTAGTCAAAGGCAATGAAGAAGATATGTTGCAATAAAGAAAAGGCGACTAGTAGTTACCTGATTGCGCTAGTTTAGCCAGCCACGCGTCACGCCTCGCCAACCACGCTGAAGCTTTGAGAGCAGCCTCCAAGTCTGTATCGTCCGGCGGCGGCATCACTAGTCCTTCGTTAGTCCCGTATTCGATCAGGCCCTCGGCATAGGGGGCATGGGGTTCCTGACCGAACACGACGTCCGTGGCGAAGAGCGACTTCTTTTTCTTTTGCCTTCCGACCCTAGGCTCACGTGGGATCGACTTCCGCTTAGCAGCCACTTTGGGACGACGGGTCCCGATGTCTGCACCTACACCGGACTCCGGCGAGGCCACGACCACAGTCTCCACTGGAGCACGGGGCGCTGGGGCTGCATCTGTAATATCGGGAAGCGGCAATCCGTGCGGAGGACTTTGCGCATGCGATGGTCTGCCCCCGGCATCTTTTAGAGGAGGAACCACCGGGTCCTTGGCATTAAGGGAGCATTACGGTCGGTGCCGGGAGGTGCTTCTTTACGGTCGATCAACACTCGCCTCTCCTCCTTTATAACGGCCCCCGTCACATGATTGTACCACTCTTTATATATATTAAGGAGTCGTGGAGTGCAGGCCGGCGTGCTGATAAAAAAACGAGAACCCATGTTCAGGCGCATGAAGTGATGTAACGCGTTCTCCATCCCTTCTTCATTGGCAGCAGGCTCCAGTAAGAAAGCTTCCAAGGGTACCCCTTGATCGTAGCCCAGTTGTTGGGCGAAACGATGCGGGTTATATCTCATGAAGATTGCCGCACCGCCCTGCCTGAAGACTAAGAAGCCCGGTCTAATAGAATACAAGTGGAGGGTCTCCCAGGCCGTCAACACTGAAGCTCCATCCTTAAAGGAATCCTGTAATGGTCGCACCGCAGTGGTGGACGCTTTTCCAATGGTTAATACCTTGTCAATGAAGGACATCCCGACTCCAACGATGTGAGGGCGAAGCAGTAAACCCCTGGCATTCCGTGGTGAGGGGGTCACGATTGATGAGCCAATCAACTGTATAATGCGAGGAAAACCGCACTTGTCAAAGAATGAAGGCCTTTTATGCATGCCGAAGACACCCGCCGTGTGTAGCTCGAGCCACGATGCAAAGTAGTGCATCGGGAAGACCATGTGCAGTACCCCGGGCTTATTGGCATCCGCTGCTCGGCTGAGGCCATGATATAGATGCGCCAAGCCAGCGATCCCCACAGCCACCTTTACCCCGATGACCATTCGGTGGGCTGGGTAAAAGACAGAAGGCCGCATGCGATGAGAGTGCATTGGGATCGCGAACCAACTCAGCCACAGTCCGAGAAATCCTAAGAAAAAGGCATCCTCATCCATTCCAGGGGCCGCAATTTCTGCAAAAGACATGGTTGGGGAGTTAGGAAGAAAAAGTCCCTTTGGTCTATGTCTTTCGCTGGCAGGTTATCCAAACCTAAACCGAAAGGGTCATATAGGGTAGCAAACTTGGCAGATCCCGATGAAATGACGCTTGGACAAAGAAAACGAGTAATGAAGTCCTCAAAGTTAACCCCCCGACTCCCATGTTCGATAAAAAGGGACTCGTAGATATTCAACACCTTGATCAGGCTCGGGAATTGGTGTTGAACGGCATTTTCCGGCGTGATCCCCCTTACCATCGGCTTAGCACCGAAGATGTACTCATCTTTCGGGAGAAGCTCTTCATAGTGTTCCCCCATGACTGGTAGGCCGGATACCTCCGCGAATTCCTCCAAAGAGATGGACACTTCCCGATCCATCGCAAGGAAAGTGTGGGTGGGAATGTTCCACTGCTCCAGGAAAGCCTTAAACCACCAGGTGGGGAGCGTGGGATACTGGAAGAGAGAGACGTAGACCGCGGGGTACAATCCTAATCTTATCAACGCGACTTCTTCGTCGACAGGATGTACCGGGCCCACGGCAGGTAGCCAATCGGATGGCGGGGGATCAGACCAATGTTATATGATTGCCCCCAGGGTCTCGCCTCGCCCTGACAGATACGACGTCCTAGGATATCCAAGACCATAGGACGTTGGACCGGAACCGCATCCATAGCGGGATGAAGAAAGCTGTTCGCGGTCCAATCCACCATCTCCACGGCATACCGCACCAAGGGTGGGGTAGCATAATGAATCGCCGTAATGGGCTCGGACGGCACTGCGCATGTGAAGCTGCGTCGACCCATAATGATCTGGTTATACCAAGACCCCCAAAGGTGGAGTTTCTTGTACTCCGGATCGTATTCTCTAATCATGGTCAGGACCTCGCGGTCCGAGGGTGCCTCGGGAAATCCCTCCTCCGAGCAGACGAACGGGAATGAAGTGTCTAGAGACATGATCGCTGCAAAAGAACAATTTAGCCGTTAGTGTTGTAATTCCAACGTTTGGCGTCTAAAAAATGCATTAATTAAATTAAATTAAAAATTAATTAATTACACCATACAGCAGTGCAGTGAGTAGGGGACCAAAGGGGGACCCACAAAATCTGGATGACAATGCATCATTTAATAAGACTGCCCCTTCATTGGGTGAGACTATCAACTAATGAAAAGATCCCCAAGAGAACATCCTCATTAATAATAAAAAATCCCTAGAGATAAGGAGAAAATCTCCTCTTTTAGAGCAAAGCTCTGTCACAGAGTGACACTTGTCCAACTCTGGTCTCAGGGGAATAAGATTCCTTAAAAGAGCCTAGCTCTGTGATAATGATGAGAAAATCTAAAAAGAAAAGTTTTTCTTTAAACTCCTAAAAGATTAAAAATTTTTTGGGGATCGTAAAAGATCCATGAAGACTCTTAGAAATTCTTCATTTTTTTTTAGATCAAAAAAGATCTACATTTTGATCCATGAGCAAAGCTCTGTTCATGGGTTAGAACCCATGAACAAAATCTCTTCAGATCTATGGATTCTTGAGAGCAAAGCTCTGTTGGTGAAACCCCAAAGGGAATTTCTTTAGATCAAAAGATCTATGAGAGCAAAGCTCTGTTGGTTAAAATTGATTTAAATTAATTTAACTTAATTTTAAATTAATTTTACCTAAAGTTTTCTAACATGGAAAATGAGAGCAAAGCTCTAAAGTTCTGGAAGCAAGAGCAAAGCTCTGAAGTTCTTAAAACAAGAGCAAAGCTCTGTAAATCAAAATCTAGAAAATGGTGAAGATTTTCTAAAGGCCAGGGGCCTATTTATAAGGTGCTTGCGCCCCTTCAGCTCACCCGTTGATCCAACGGTCAGGATGTTGCCACCGCTGCACTCACGTGTGCGCCACGTGAGTGCAACGGTGGGGGGGCATTTGTTTCGCCCAATCAGAGCAAAGCTCTGTTGAAATTCAAAATTCAAAATTTTGAAGCAACGCTTCAAATCTCGGACGCAACGCGCCACATGTCAGGCGCTGATACGTCAGCGCAACGCCCTAGAAGGCACGCCCAATCAGAGCAAAGCTCTATTAAAGGAAGCAACGCTTCAGTTGCGCAGGCGCTGCGCTGCGCGACACGTGTCAGCGCAGATGCGCTAACGGAGTTGCGCTGCGCGACACGTGTCACGCGCTGGGGCATCTGCGCCAAACAGAATTAAAATTTTAAGAAATCTTTTCTGTTCTTGTTAAAACAAGAAAATTTTCTTCTGTGAAACAGGAGCTCCTGGATCAAAGATCCAACGGTGGGGAAAATTCCCCAAATCACTCAAAGAAATATCTCTCTAACTAATTTATGGGCACTATAAAAAGGACCCCAGACCTCAATCCAAAGGCATGAACATTTTCTTGAAAAAGGTCAATAGCTTCAAACAGAGAGAGAATTCTGAGAAAATTTCAAAGAAAAAGGTAAAAACCTTCACGAGAGAAAAGAAATCTCTTTAATAAATCATTGATCTAAAAACTAGATCAATGTTCTTCATATAATAAACAGTGCTTTGCACTTCTTATGAACCACTGGTTCTTCAAAAATAAGGAAACAACAAAAATAAAAATAGTGCTTTGCACTTCTGTTCTTGAATCTAAAAGATTTTTAGTGCTTTGCACTTCCAAACTGCGATGTTGTGCTCTTGAGAGAGTGCCACGTGTCAGCTACAGAATAATTTGCGCTATGCGCTCTTAAAATAGAGCTTCGCTCTCTGGAATTGGCGCAACTCACCAGAGCGCGCCACGTGTTAACAGCACAACAGCGCAGCGCACTAGCGCAGCGCACTGCGCAGCGCACTGCGCTGTTGCGCTTGCGCTCACCAGAGCATGACACGTGTCCTCACCAGAAGCGCTTGCGCTCTTTGACTGGCGCTTGCGCTCTTTGACTGGCACAAAGCGCCTGAATAATGCAATGCATTTATTTTACTGAAGGGCCAAGCCCAAATCAGAGGGGCCTAGTAGGCCGAATTAAATTGCAATACAATGAAAAGGGGCAGAGCCCAAACAAAAATTGAAAATGCAATAAACAGGGCAGAGCCCAAGCAAGACTGATGCTCTGCATCATATATAAATGGGCACAGCCCTGATAAAATAAATAATGCTATGCATTATTAAACAGGAGCAGAGCCCCAGTAAAGGCCTAACAGGCCAAAAATAAATAAAATGTTGAACATTTTCAACTGGACTTAGCCCAATTCTGGCCGTAAGTCCTTAAATTAAATTGACTAAGCAAGATTGCTCTCTTAAATCAATTTACATCTGGTTCGAGGGTACATCTCCGAACTCCTCTGATACAGGTCGTTGTAATCCTTCAACGACGTCAGAGAGGTAACGGGTCCCGACGACCACACATCGATATGGGCTGCGGGGCCCTCAAACTCGTGGACCAAAACGTCCTTAAACTAATATCGGACCGAAACGTCCTTAAACTAACGATGGACCACCATGTCCCTAAACTGGCATTGGACCACCATGTCCCTAAACTGGAACAATAGAGCTCCCAAATGCTCTTTTGCCGGATCTAAACGATCCCGTTTAAGTTGATCTTAGCCTCAAATATGGCTAACGTATCCTTAAACATTCAAACAGACTTTAGTCCCAAATTGGACTATAAGACCCCCAATCAACTTTGGTTCAAGGGTATATCTCCGAACTCCTCTGATACATGTCGTTGTAATCCTTCAACGTCTTCAGAAAGGTGACGGGTCCCGACGGCCATATATTAAATGGACCACTACGTCCTTAAACTGGAAATGGATCTAGACGATCCCGTTAAGTTGATCTTAGTCTCAAATTAGACTAACGTATCCTTAACGAACGTTTAAGTTGATCTTAGTCTCAAATGCGGGTAACGTATCCTTAAACTAAAAACACCAAACCCAAATCTAAGTAAATACGGATTTGGACTAATCCACGTCCTACGGGCGATGACATAAATTAGTCTCCGTATACAATCCACGGGCAACCACAAACAAAACAAACACCCACGACACGAAGTGAACATCTGTAGAAGGAGAAAGTTGTTACCGTGATGCGGTAGCGTAATTAACTGCAGGGGCTTGCGCTTGCAGGGAAAAGCGTCCCCACAATCAAAAACCCCTCAAGCGAGGGGGAATCTGATGAAGTCTGCTACATCGGCCGCACCCGTCTAAACCTTCAATACACGGTGCCATAAATCAAATTGGCATCTTCGGAGAGGTGGACGGATAGCACCAATTAGCATCTGTCCCGAATCTCAGCGTCAGGACATCGCGGTCCTGTGTGCCGTACTTCGGAGGGGAACACCTTCTAGCGAGATTGAAACTTACCGGGATGGAAATGAAGTCTGGTGTCATAAAGAAGTACCTGTTGTCCAGGTGTGAAAGTTTTGCGCGTAAGTTGTTTATCATGAAACACCTTCGTTCGATTTTTTATAACAACCGCGTTCTCGTAAGCCTCATCCCAAAACTCGTTCAATTCATTAAGTTGCAGCTTCCGATAGCTGCCCGCATCTTCAAGGTTAAAGTTCAGCTCTTTGATCGCCCAAAATGCGCGATGCTCGATTTCTACAGGGAGGTGGCAAGCCTTTCCGTACACAAGCCGATAGGGAGACATGCCAATATCAGTTTTGTACGCAGTTCGAAATGCCCAAAAGGAATCGGTTAATTTCAAAGACCAATCTTTACGGTTTCTAGAAACCATTTTCTCCAATATTTGCTTGATCTGCCGATTTGAAATTTCGGCTTGCCCACATGTTTGGGGGTGGTAGGGCACGGATAGCTTGTGATTAATCGAGTATTTCCACATCAAGGCCTCAAAGACCTATTACAGAAATATGCCCCATTGTCGCTAATGATAGCGCGAGGGTGTCCGAACCGGGAAAAGATGTTTTTTTCAGGAATCTAACGACAATCTTGTTGTCGTTCGTCCGGTGATTGAATGTTGAGATTTTATGATCAAAGAATTAATTACCGCAATCAAGAACGGCGTCGGTTAGTAGCTAGCCGGTGAGTACGGGTCGGTCCACGGGGATTTTGTGTATTCTCAATTTGTTCTAACGAGTTAATTCCAAACGGTGTTGGATTGATTATTGCTAAAAACTAAGTTGATCTAGACTAAGATTAAAATCTTGCTAGGGTTAGGTTTAGGTTAAGTTTGGAAAGTCAATATTCCTCACCGATTTCTATGCCCTAATTAAGATCTATTTAAGTGTTATGGTAATAATTAATAAAGTGGATTAGTACCATCGGGAAGAAACGATATTTCTTCCTCTAGGTTCTTGTCCTTCCTTTCTTAATTCTTACCCTAACTTCCATGGAAAACATACGCAACCGATCTTTTAAACTACGGTATCACCGCTACCTCGTAGAATAAGGTGCCGTAGGGAGTGGTGTGTGTATGTATGCATGGAGTCCTATAAAAATATGTGATGGGCAAAAAATGGGTGAGAGATTTTCATCTCTCAAACCTTCCCTATTCCTAACCCTAACAAGTGAGGAACTACTCACTCATTAGGGAATTGAAAAACATGTTCTAAACTAATTAACTAGGGCAGATAATAAAAATTAACTAGGGCAGATAATAAAAGTTATACTAGGGCAGAAAGAAAATTAACTAGGGCAATAAAAAGAAAACTTACTCTAATTTTTATTTGATGCTCTCTTCAATCATTTACAGGAATTGAATTCTGAATTTTGATAAATACAATGAGGCACAAGAAGAGGCATACCTCAAAAAGAGATTTAGGGCTTCTATTTATAGATCATAGAAACCCTAGGGTACATTCGATACATATCTGCATTTACAAAATTACCCCTAAGAAACCTAGTCAACGCACCGCCACGCCGTCACAAAAATGCACCGACACGTGCTCCATATGGCCGCGGATCCGCGGCCATAAGGCATGTTTGGCCGCGGTTCCGCGGCCATATTGTGGGATCATGGGCTGAATCTTTCTGGGGTTCTTCTGGTTAAATTTGGCTTCTTGTCTCTTTACTTGGTTTCTCAAATTGTCTTCTAGTTTTCTTCCAGATTTCCATAATGCATAATGTCGTGGACTTTTACCGTTTGCTTCGTGGTGAAGTCTTGAATCTTGCGCTGCCTTTGTGCTTTGTGAAATTTTCCATTGATCTTCGTTTATTCTTCAAACTGTAGGCATAATCAAGATTCTTCCATTTGTTGGTCGTAGTCTCACTTTTGTATCATCTTTTCATCATTTTCATTATTTTTGTTCCGAGAACCTGTAATCTGCAACTATGTAGCATACATGGATCAAAAGCACCTGTTTATTTGTAAAATGAATAAGAATGGGGAATATAAAAATGCAAAATTATGATATGAACATCCGGCTCGGCACTATCTCGACCCATTTGGAGACATAATCAACAGTTAAAAGAATGTACAGGTTCCCAAAAGAGTTGGGAAACGGCCCATGAAATCTATCCCCCAAACATCGAACATCTCAACAACCAGAATTGATTAGAGCGGCATCTCGTTTCTCCTGGAAATCCGGCCCAAATGTTGGCACCGGGAGCAAGTCATGCAGTAATTATAGGCATCTTTGGAAAGTTGTGGCCAGTAAAAACCACACTGCAAGACTTTCTCAGCTATCTTTCTTGGGCCAAAATGCCTGCCACGCGTTTGATCGTGGCAAAATGACAACACACTCTTGAACTGATTATCAGGGACACATCGGCGAATGATCTGGTCTGGACAATACTTGAACAGGTAGGGTTCGTCCCAGTAAAAGTGCTTTATTTAGGATAAAAATCTAAATCTGTCTTGACCCGACCATTCGTTTGGTATGAGTCTTGTCACCAAATAGTCCACGATATCTGCGAACCACGGTTTGCAAGATACTGTCAAGAGTTGTTCTTCAGGAAAAATATCGTTAATTGGGAGAGGAAGCAACAGCGAAAAATGAAGTCATGAAAGATGATCGGCCACTACATTTTCACATCCTCTTTTGTCCTTAATGACAAGGTCAAACTCTTGAAGTAAGAGGATCCTACGTATTAGCCGAGATTTGGCATCCTTTTTCATAAAAAGATGTCTCAGAGCGGAATGATCAGTGTAGACAACGACTAGGGAGCTAATGAGATATGGCCTGAATTTCTTTAAAGCAAATACAACCGCCAAGAACTCTTTCTCTGTTGTCGTATAGCTCATTTGTGTGTCATTCAGGGTCCGGCTCGCGAAGTAGATTACGTGCAGTTTCTTATCGACGTGCTGTCCTAGGACCGCACCAATAGCAAAGTCGGATGCATCGCACATAATCTCGAAAGGATGCGTCCAGTCAGGAGAAGAAAAAACGGGAGCAGTGGTGGGTGAGCTTCTCAGTGATTCAAAAGCAGTCAAACAGCTCGAGTCAAAATTGAACGTGGTATCCTTGGCCAAAAGAAGAGTCAAGGATCTAGCAATCTTGCTAAAGTCCTTGATAAACCATCTGTAGAAACCGGCATGGCCAAGGAAAGCTCGGATATTTCTGACGCATTTGGGAGGAGGGAGGTTGGAAATGACATCAATTTTTACTTTGTCAACCTCGATGCCATTTCGCGAAATGATATATCCTAAGACAATACCTTCGTGTACCATAAAGTGGCATTTTTCCCAGTTTAAAGTGAGATTTTTATCCTTATATCGGGTAAGGACAGCGTCAAGATGTTGTAAACACTCGTCAAAGGAATTGCCAAAGATAGAGAAATTATCCATGAATATCTCCAGAAATTTCTCAACCATGTCAGAGAATATTCCCATCATACACCGCTGAAAAGTAGCGGGAGCATTGCATAGCCTAAAGGGCATGCGGTGATATGCGAACGTGCTGAAAGGACAAGTGAAAGTGGTTTTATCCTGGTCTTTCTCGGCGATGGGAATCTGGTTGTAGCCTGAGTAACCGTCCAGAAAATAGTAGAACTCATGTCCAGCTAATCTCTCGAGCATTTGGTCAATGAATGGTAGCGGAAAGTGATCCTTCCATGTTGCGGCGTTGAGTTTTCATAATCAATGCATACTCGCCACCCAGTTTAGGTGTGAGTAGGGATCAACTCATTTGCCTCGTTTGTGATGACCTCAATGTCCGACTTTTTAGGGACAAAGTGTATAGGACTGACCCATTGGCTGTCTGAAATAGGATAAATGATACCACTATCCATACATTTGACGATCTTCTTTTTCACAGCCTCCTTCATGACTGGATTCAATCGCCTCTATGGATCCTGATTGTTACGAATGAATGTGTTTGCAGTTAACCGCAATCAATAACGGTGTCGCACGTAGCTAAACCGAGATGGGTGCGGGTCGTCCTCAGGGAAACGTTGAATCTTTTACTCTTACTTTAGATGTGTTGAAAAAGAGAGGAGGAATAAAGAATTTTGTGAAAAGTTTCTAGATCTACTTTAAGCAAGAGTGCAAATTTATAGATCTAGATTATTTTAGGAATATAGTTAATATAATAAGAGAGCTTGTAGGGTTCGTTAGGATTTAGTAGTCATGGACGATTAATTAAAAGTTACCTTTTTTATCCTTTAATAGATTTAAAACTAGAACAACGGCGATGCGTGTAGATTAGGGTTTCTGGAGGGAAAAGGAATCCCACTCTTAACCCTTATTTCGACACGGAACTCCGTTCAAATCTAGCCTTTACCAAAACAATTATTAATCTAATCTCTAATCGCGGTCGGAACTAGCAAAGAATTGTTAGCACGCCCGATTAGGATGTTAATGATTGTTTTGATAAAGTTCATAAACTTTATAGGACTTAAAAAGGGTTTAGGGATGTTCATCGTCCATTAGCCTACCCTAATCCTACGAACCCTAACAAGCGGAGAATTACTCGCGCATGTTGGGAGAAGAAGATGAAAAGACAGAGAGGGGAAACATAATGTAAAATGCAAAAGAATTAAATAAAATAACTAGCTTTATTAATCAACTTGAACAATCTACACTTTATTCCGTAGAAAATGATTACAAAACTAGTTGCTTCTCGATCTTTCCTAAGGAGGTAGACGAACAGTTGATGATCAGCCTGGATGCGTGAGCGTCTGGGACTTCGTGATCTCTTCGGCTTGATGATTTTTCCAAGAGGCTTTCGGTCCTTATTTATAGTCCCAGAGCTAGAACCCTAGCTTCATAATTTTTGGAAACTTGTTGTTACGATTCTAACCAAAAAAATCCAGATTCCCAACTCCCTTAAAGTGCGGCGGAACTGCGGCCGTTGGATGTGTTTGACCGCGGATCCGCGGTCTTATGGTGGGATCTTGGCCTTAAATTTCTTATGGCTTCTTCTGGTGACACGTGGTGATCTTTTGAATCTTTGGAAACTGAAAATTTTTTCTACGTCACTGATAGAATTGATTTCTTTAGTTTACTTTCTTAATTAGGCAGGTTTGTTTTGCCAACTTTGATTTCCTTGATTTCAGCGCTGCAAATTCTGCACAATATCTCAACAAATAATATTTAGTAGAGTTTGTTATATTGAGATATTAACTTTAGCATTAAGATTTGGTCAATGGTATCTTTGCATACATTTTCCTACCAAATGTTAATTATAATATATCAATACATGAAAAATAGTATTTTTACAGATAAACCCTCATATGTATGATATATTATAATAAAGACCTTTTTAGTATAGAAATAGTAGGAAGAATGTAATAACAAATGTGCAGTTTTATCAACTGAACAAATACCCCCAAACTTATCTTTGATCGTCCCGAGCAAACTAGTTTATTCAAGAGAATGAGAAAACTAAGCACACTTTCGTAGGCAAACACGATTGCACTGAGCACGTGCAACAAGCCGTTAAATCTCTAGATGTCCCTAGTAGGAGGAGTGTTGTCTCCTGAGGGTTTTCAGCGGATTACACCCAAAAAATCCTATAATAAAAGAGAGATGGTGAAATTTACATATAAAATTAAGAACCATAAAAGAAAGACTTTGAAAATAAGAGTTTCCAACTAATAGTAGCTTTTCAGTTGTCATGAGCCCTATCTTAATAGTCATGAAAAGATGTTAGAAATTACATCATCCCTCAATAAAATATCGTCTTATTCTTCATTCCTACCTTTCATCCAAACATTGATCATATAACCCTATGTGTGTGTAAAGAACATCCCTACACTCGGAGAATTCAATTCAAGCTATCATACTCTTGTCCATCTACCTCAGTACTTTTTAATTTGATGAATATTTAGATTTGCTCACACATTTTCATGCGACCGTTAATACTTCTTGGGGTACTAACGGACCGATTATTTATGTGCTTGCTGATTAGGTGATAGTATTTTCCTCGTCTTGCACCACCTAAGGCTTAGTAGTGACTCCCAGAGCAGTTGGTCTAAGGTACTAGGTGATGAAGCACCCTCGCTATATTTTTTTATTGCTGCCTTGGCGATAACAAAACCAGTGTTCATTTTTCTTTTCACCATTTTTATATTTTCTTTATTTTTTTATTTCCTTCATACTTTGGCTTTTAGACAAGAGCATTTCAAGGTATCCTCTACTATCCCGAGTTTCAAGACATGTGTAAGTGCATATAGTAGGGTATCAACATTCAAATGTTTGGCTTCCAGAATAGAAACTATTTTTCAGACTTATTTTTATCCTCAGATTAGTGACTTCCTTCATCTTACTAACCCTTGGGACAACAGCTCATAACTACTTATTACCAGTTCGTTTAAGAAAACTTCTAATTTTCTTGGTTTTCTTAAACTATTCCTATCTTTTAGATGTAATTTTTCACTTTCTACTCTTTTGTTATAAAAAAAATTTGTACTTATATATAGTATAATGCAAAGTATCGCGTAAATAAGTACAAACCTCCCCCAAACCTATATTCAACAATGTCCCCACTGTTGCTATCTGCTGGATCATAAAAACCTGTAAGCTTGAGAGAACATTATTAATGGGGGCAAGAATATATGAAAGTGAAAATCCTCCCCCAAACTTATTTTTGGCTCACAAATTTGAGGACAAAAGTTATGTTCAAGAGCCAAAAATATACCCCCCCTCAAACATGAGTTAGACAATACGAAGCATTTTAAGAGGGGATGAGTCATTTGGTCAAAGTAAGACTTTACAAAGACCAAAAGTTAACACCAACCATTTAAAATTTTTATCAGTATAGCGTATAGGTTGGTGGAAGAATGTGTTGTATCGAGTCAAGAAAAAATGGGGAAGGAATAAGAGGTAGTCTGGAAAGGGTTTGAAATTAGAGAAAAGAAAGAATAAGGATGAATGTGAATGATTAGGAAGAAGGAATGGTGACGGTTCAACCTCTATAGGTGGAGATTGATTAATCACAAAATCCGTATTGTTTAAAAATTCAAGTTCGTCAGCAAAAAGTTCTTCAAAACTTTTATCAATGGTGTGATTGAACATTTTGTTGTCAAAGGGTTTTATGCCAGAATTTATCCTACTTGATTCAAAAATTATTGAGGTAGAGGACTCGAAAAACTCATCTACCTCATTTTCAAAAATATCCAAATCAAGTTGAATTTCTGGTATTATTGAACTTGAATTAACGGATTGTGATTCATCAAAACTCACTGAAATTATAGGAACAGAAGAAGAACCGGAGAAAGTAGAAGGTGAAATGGGTAAACAAATTGGTGTGTCGAGTATTACTGAACCAGATGTGGAAGATGGAAGATGTATTTCGGTCTGATCTTCGGGTATACCATTATCATCAACTTCAAGACATATTTGGGGTTCGGGAAGAATTAAAGGCTCAAGATGATGACCACAAGGAAGTGAAAGGATTTGATGAATTGGTGGGACAAAATTATCCAAAATTTCGGGTTCATCAATCAATATATCCCCAACGTCAATCACCTCATACAAGTGAAGGTTAAAATTCTCAAACACCTCATCAAAAGTATGGTTTTCAATCAGTTTTGGTTCAAGAGTGGAGGTGTAGAGATCACAAGGGTTGGGTATGGTTTCACTTGAAATGGAACCTTCACGGTCGGGTAAATTAAACACTATAAAGTCACACAACTTATCAGACATTCTATTTGGTGTACTTGATGAATCTATGAAACTGGAGTTGTAGATTTCAGTTTGGAATGGGAAGGTTTGATTAGGAAGGGTGTATAGTTCTGTCTCACTACCCAAATTCTCATTTTGTCCTATGCCCGAATCATATACTGAAAAATTTTGGGCAGGTTTGAAATTATTTGCTTGCATCCACTCTGTTGTTTCCTTCCTAATTTGGTTCGACAATTCCAGAAATTTTTCTAATGTCTGCTCCAGACTAGTCTTGGGTTGATAAGGGGTTTCAGTATAAGATTGAAATTCCTGTGGATAATTAAAACTCCCAAATGGATGATTAGAAGAACTGTCTAGAGAAAGTGGAAAAGTCGGATTGGATTGATAAGAATAGAATAGTTGCGAAAATTGGGTGGGAGTAGGGTCAACATTGTGATAAGAAGAATATTGATATGGGTTGGTCGGTTGGCTTTCAAACTCTTCTTTGGAAAGTGGAGGTGATGGTTAATATTGGTCCGGGTTGAAACTTTGGCCTCTAGCCCTAGCTACGTGCTCAGCAATGGACATTCTTCTAGGGGCTTCCTCACTCTGGGTATCAACTGAAACAGGTGTAGGATTAGGATACGGTTGATAAGACCTAAACTGAGGTGGCCAACTGTTTCTTCCTGCTTGTTCTATATGATCTCTTAAGGACATGGAAGAGCCGGACGGTATACCGAAGGGATTACGAAAACAAGAGATATCTGGTTGTGGACAGCAAAGCTCGGCAAGTGTTCTTATGTTTAGGTCACCCATTATAAGAAGAGAAGAAGGGGGAAGGGTAAAAAGGGGAGAAAATAATTGGTTTATTTTGAAAAATGACGGATTTAGACAAATCACACAAAAATGCACAAACAACCCTGAAACTAAGGTTACCTAGGTCAAGTCTTTAGACCGCTCCTAGACTTCCAAAGGACAAGCCGCAGGATAAATTCTCTACCGCCTCTTTACTACCCTTGTAGCCAGGTAAGTGCCAGGTGAGTGGGAGGCTCCCCACTACAAAAGTAGTGGTCCTAATTAAGTAACCACTCGCCTTGGACACACTTGCCTAGTCACCACAAAAGTAATGCGGATAAGCGATAGATTACCCACGACCTTCCTCTGTCCTTATTGAGCGGGACAGTCCTTAGAGTCTGGTCTAGATATTTTTTAAATTAATGTAGGGTTGATGCAAATGCTCGGTTTGTGATTTGTGGGGCTTAGGAAGGGTGATGAAATCCCCACCTAATCTGGATTTGGTCTTACCCCTTAAAAATCCGTATTAAAATATGCAAAAAAAAACCGCAAAACAAAACTTTGCAAAAAGATTTTTGAGCAGCGATATTTTGTGAAGAATCTTGCAAAAAATAGATTTTATTGGATTTGAGAGGAGAGAGAAGGAGTTAAGAAAGATACCAGAGAAGTGTGAAACCCTAGATCTCCTGTTTCCTCAAGTCCGTGACTCCAGATTCGCTCGCAAAATTCACACACAAATCGTTAAATATGCAATTTGCAGTTTTGTTTTAATAATGATATGAATCGTCTAAGAATTCAACACAAATAGTAAGAATAAAAAAATTACGCACGTATCCCCGGCAATGGCGCCATTTGATTGCTACGAATGAGTGTGTTTGTAGTTAACCGCAATCAATAACGGTGTCGCACGTAGCTAGACCGAGATGAGTACAGGTCGTCCTCAGGGAAACGTTGAATCTTTTACTCTTACTTTAGATGTGTTGAAAAAGAGAGGAGGAATAAAGAATTTTGTGAAAAGTTTCTAGATCTACTTTAAGCAAGAGTGCAAATTTATAGATCTAGATTATTTTAGGAATATAGTTAATATAATAAGAGGGCTTGTAGGGTTCGTTAGGATTTAGTAGTCATGGACGATTAATTAAAAGTTACCCTTTTTATCCTTTAATAGATTTAAAACTAGAACGACAGTGATGCGTGTAGATTAGGCTTTCTGGAGGGAAAAGGAATCCCACTCTTAACCCTTATCTCGACACGGAACTCCGTTCAAATCTAGCCTTTACCAAAACAATCATTAATCTAATCTCTAATCGCAGTCGGAACTAGCAAAGAATTGTTAGCACGCCCGATTAGGATGTTAATGATTGTTTTGATAAAGTTCATAAACTTTATAGGACTTAAAAAGGGTTTAGGGATGTTCATCGTCCATTAGCCTACCCTTATCCTACGAACCCTAACAAGAGGAGAATTACTCGCGCATGTTGGGAGAAGAAGATGAAAAGACAGAGAGGGGAAATATAATGTAAAATGCAAAAGAATTAAATAAAATAACTAGCTTTATTAATCAACTTGAACAATCTACACTTTATTCTATAGAAAATGATTACAAAACTAGTTGCTTCTCGATCTTTCCTAAGGAGGTAGACGAACAGTTGATGATCAGCCTGGATGCGTGAGCGTCTGGGACTTCGTGATCTCTTCGGCTTGATAATTTTTCCAAGAGGCTCTCGGTCCTTATTTATAGTCCCAGAGCTAGAACCCTAGCTTCATAATTTGGAAACTTGTTGTTACGATTCTAACCAAAAAATCCAGAATCCCAACTTCCTTAAAGTGCGGCGGAACTGCGGCCGTTGGATGTGTTTGACCGCGGATCCGCAGTCTTATGGTGGGATCTTGGCCTTAAATTTCTTATGGCTTCTTCTGGTGACACGTGGTGATCTTTTGAATCTCTGGAAACTGAAAAATCTTTTCTACGTCACTGCCAGAATTGATTTCTATAGTTTACTTTCTTAATTAGGCAGGTTTGTTTTGCCAACTTTGATTTCCTTGATTTCAGCGCTGCAAATTCTGCGCAATATCTCAACAAATAATATTTAGTAGAGTTTGTTATATTGAGATATTAACTTTACCATTAAGATTTGGTCAATAGTATCTTTGCATACATTTTCCTACCAAATGTTAATTATAATATATCAATACATGAAAATAGTATTTTTACAAATAAACCCTCATATGTATAATATATTATAATAAAGACCTTTTTTACTATAGAAATAGTAGGAAGAATGTAATAACAAATGTGCAGTTTTATCAACTGAACAGATCCCTAGCTGGTTTGGCATCATTCATCATATGAATGTGACGTTCAACGATTATGGGACTAATCCCCTTCATGTCCGCCATCGTCCAACCGAATGCTTGCCGATTAGATTGCAAGACCACGAGAAGGGCTTTCTCTTTCTCTAGAGCTAGATAAGCCGAGATGATTACTGGGACGATCTCGTTTTCACCTAAGTAGGCAGACTTGAGATGAGACGGCAGAGGCTTGAGTTCAAGTGTCGGAGGAGAAACAATTGAAGGCAAGATCGGAGAAAATGCCTCGAACTCAAAGGATTCCAACATGGGCTCAAAGCGAGTGTATGCAACCGAGTTGAATGGTTCAACTAACGCATCCAAAAATTCAAAAGATTCAAACTATGGTGGTAACAAGCTAAGATCATTTAAAAATGTGAAGCACTCATATTCGTTGTCGGAAGCGGAAGAGCAGGTTCAAAAAGGGACGCACTAGCGTCAAGATCACTATGATCAAACAGGAATTCTTCAAATTCACAGTTCTCGAAAGCGATCTCTTGAATGGAACAGACATCCAGTATATAAGCGTTCGGTTTGGATGGCTGATTCCCTAACCTAATAATGTTGAGTTCAATTGTCATGTTACCAAAAGATAGGTTCACAGAACCATTTAGACAATTGATGTCACGACCCGAAAAAGGTACATGACTGGCACTTTAATCATGTGAAGTCTATAGGAATCCACCGAATTCAAGTAAGCTAAAAGCCCAGAAATCTAAACCTTTTTAGGGAAAATAGTGGAGGTGGAATTTTGAAATAAAGGTTTAATGAAATCAGGTTCTTCCTTTAAAATATAAGTCATAGTATATGAAAACACGATGTTTGTAACTATCTTGACATCATGTTTCGTCGTTTGAAATTTGGGCAGCAACTTCTTTGTATAATTTAACCCGAAAACAATACAAGTAATAGTAATAAAAGGCATCCCCAAGCGGGAGCTAGCTCTTCGCCAATTGGCGGAAACAACCACGCAGGATATAAATATACAACGCCGAAGACGAGGATCAAAACCACGAATAAAGCAAAGAAAACAAAGTATCATCACGAACCAGAAATAAG
This sequence comes from Agapanthus africanus, assembly GCA_030015575.1. Classification (NCBI taxonomy): domain Eukaryota; kingdom Viridiplantae; phylum Streptophyta; class Magnoliopsida; order Asparagales; family Amaryllidaceae; genus Agapanthus; species Agapanthus africanus. Next base: position 126,169,830 of record CM057338.1, read on the forward strand.
AATAAATACATGAGCGTGACTCTGAGGCCAAAAGAATATACAATAAAGGTTTCTAAGTCTATGAATATATACATAGTCTGGTTGATGGAGTTTTAACTAGATACAACAGAATAATTATACAAATACAAATGGTGGTTATGATGCAAGTAGATCCCACCTACCAAAGCAACCACCCAGAATAAAATGGAGTGCCAGCGAAGCCGCTACGGAACCTGTGTGGCCTAACTTGCAAGAAAACTGTGGCACAACGGGGGTGAGTTGCCAACTCGTGAGTAGAAGATATCATCGAGTAGAAACTGAATGTATGACTTTTCCTAGGTCATACAGTATGATACAGTAATAATAGTAGCATGATAATATCGAGTAGCAGTAAAGGTAATAATATAAGCATATGTGTAAGCCAAGTACTTATGTCCGTGTCACGCCCCGCATCCCAGTATACGGGCAGAGGACGCGACGAGGCCGCTATGTATTTACTATGAAGTAAATACGCTAAGCGTATTTAAGCAATATAAAAGTAAAGCACAAGAGACAAGATATAAATAAACAGCAACTTTATTTATTCACATTCTTTCTGTACAATACATGAAAAGTAAATACAACTGAAATAAAAAGCAATGCCTAAACAATGACATAACAGAAAAGAAAAGTACTGTAATGGAAAGTGTACAATGACTAGAGCTCGGGGTCTTCACTGAACTGGTCTAAGTCTTCAGCAGTGGGCTCGATCTCTGACGGGTCCAGATCACCTGACGACATTCAAAGAATAAAGAAAGAGAATGTCGTCAGCGAACAGATTACTCGGTAAGTCCCAAAGATAAGGAAGAAATAGAATAGACAGAATAAGAAGGTAGCTTTTAAAGTTATATTATATTGTGATGTTAACGCTGTTGTTTGTAGCTTGGTACAGAAGAATGCCAGTGTATACGAGAGGAGTCTCTATATGCCAGAGACTAGAGGCAAGTATAGTACAAGGAACCGTTTATGCCACGGTACAACAGCAACTGGATTCATGTTAGGTGTATTAAGTCTTACTGTCTCGTGCCACTTCTAACACCTTCCGTACCAATCTACCCCTTAAACCCCGAGATGTCTTGTTTGTATTGTATCGTATTGTAAATTGTATTGATTGTATAATTGGATGACTGACCGAAACCATGATATCAGTAAACGGATGTAATCGTAGAATCATGTAAATGGAATAACTGGAGAACCATATAAATGAAATGTATATCCATAGTTCGGTCCGGTCAAGTTGTATAGATTGATAATTGGATTCATGGATTCATGTTGAATTGTAATATTATAAATTGTAGATTGTAGATTGTACTTGAATCATATTCAAGTCAGATTATAATGAGACTCACTCTGAGTCAGACAATTAGAAAAGTAAATTGAAGTCCTGATTGTTTTGATGTCATCGGTAACCGCTGCACATGGACGACAGGATTTGTGTCTTTTTCAAAGACGATTATCGTATTGATAACACCATTATTAAGTTGTCTACCTTAAATAGGCAAGCACCCACTTCTCCGGCTCCCTGAGGCTCAAGAGATTGGTCCCGCTTAAACCTATGTTTACAAGGGTCCTTAGGGTAATTTATAGAACTTGAGGGGTTTTAGGTAAAAATACTTTTATATACTTTTCAAAATACACCCCAAGTATTTATTATTCGTCTTTAGAGTTGTAATGAATGTAGATTTTATATTGTGATATTTCTACTGAAAACATCCTAATTTCATAAATAAAGGCATTTATTTATAATATTGATTTGTATGGAATTCATGGTATATTAGTGTAAAATGATTCTTGTGACATTTTTAGAAAAAAAAGTGGAATATTTATAATAATTCAAAATAGATATTTTTATGTTACATATACATATATTTATATGAAAATAATTTTTTGTATATATATAATATTCTAGAAATCTCATTTTCTTTAGATGTCGTATTTTAAATCTTTCGAGACTGAATGCTCCTGGTGGAGGTCTGCATCTCGCACTACTAAGACCGAGGATGTGCGATGATCCGCACCATCCCAAATGGGTTCCTCAAATGGGTTGTAGCGGCGCTTTGCAAAAATTTGTATAAATACTAATCATTAAGAAAAAACGGTTTTATTAATTATGGTATTTATTTGTAAAGATGTCGATTTCCCGTATTCTATGTTCCCGAGGGTATTGTGCTATGTTGCATATGAGTGTGTGAGGAGGTAGGTCATTACCTCGTGATCTACTTAAAAGTATAGAAAGTTTTGTGATGTTAAATGTAGAATTGAAACTACGTGGTATTTAAATGAAAAATACGGTAAAATGAAATAGCGATTACTTTATGATATGAAACTTGATCAATATGGTTGATTAGTGATTAATAGTCAACATGTAATAGTTTAAGCATAATTGTATTAAAGAAAAGTGAGGTTTTATAAAGAAACCGAATCGGAAATCGGATTTGTTCCGATTCCATCGGGTTTTATAATTCCGTATTTTTAGAAAGAAAAAGGAAGATAGAAATGGGACTTACGGGTTTAGGACAACAAGGAGAGGGAGATGGATCGGGAGGAGTCGCCGGTGCGTCGTTTCGTCGCCGGGATCTCCTAAGATGGTCATCGGAAGTTCGCCGGAAAATTCGTCGTAGCTTCGCTTCTTGCTCGTTTTCAAAGTACACAAGGTTTCTTGAAAATTCTTGAGAGTTGGCTCAGATTTTTGGGTGAGGGGGTAGTGTGTAGGGTTGGTATTTATAAGGTTAGGTTAGGGTTGGCGCCGGCCCGAGTCGGCCGGTCCACCAGCACGACTTGGCCGAGCCGGGCCGAGTCAGGTGCCAGGGAGGTGGGGGTCTTCAGGTGTAGCCTCTGGTGCATTAACATTTTCATGTGTAGTGGGAAATTTGGAAGTTATCACGTGCTGACTGTTGGGCTTCTAAAAAAAATTTAATCCAAAATAAAATTAAAAATAATGTGGGGTATGAGATTTGAACTCTGGTGACTTGGTTCAGCAATGCAAGGTATTACCAATAAGCTACAAGCTCCTTTTTGTAATTAAGGAGTGAATTAAATACTTAAAATGATAACAGCAGAAGTAAATACTCTAAGTATACATTAATTTTAAAGCAAATTTTTGTACATGGAAAATGGAGTTGTTACAGTCTGTGTCACAAAATAACTACATGTCATGTGTATCATGTATAAATGCATCATCCAACGTGTGTCCAGCAACGACACACAAAATCATGATAAAACCTGAGTGCCAAATATCGACACTCGAAAACATCATGAAAACCGTGTCCATCAGCGACACATAATCCTCATATCTCGGGCTTCGTCAGTCCGGATCGGCCCATATCATCTGAATCCCGGGCTCCGTCGGTCCGGATCGGCCCATATCATCTGATCTCATGACTACAGTAGATATCCTATGGATATCCTCCGTGCCAACTATCTCGAGCCCCGTCGGTCCGGATCGGCCCAAACTATCACCGGTCGATAGTGCTCTCCTGCCGGACTCAACGTCTTTATCTCTCTATATACGTCAATCTTACCCCGGGGTACCGCACCGGGTCCACCATGTACCCGCAGACGGTGTCTTCCTCGCTCCTCATGGCGGGTAATCATATATCATATATGCTCCAGAACCGAGAAATCCTATGGTGGACATCACACATCATATCAACGAAAACCACATTTTTCATTTTAAAATGAGCATAAGTTTTCAAATTTACATGCGGTTTCCCAAATTCAGAAATCTCATGAAATCGGAATCTCATAATCATGAGCTAGAAATGAATCATGAATATCGGCATAGAGCCCATCTTATAATGCATAAAACATAATGTATGTATGAAAATGCATGCGGCATTTAAGGAATGCAATATCTAAACTAGCATGTGAGAGCAAGAATACTATCAATATGAATAAACTACCAGCTAGCAGGTTACACAAGTGAAGTAACGTTTTTCTAATGTGTACGTGTCATGGCAATTACTGATGATGATGTGTGTGAGCCGGCAAGCAAGTGTACGTGCAACATACGCATCATCAATAATGGTGCATGTGTCCTAGCAGACGAGACCATAACAGCTAATGCAAAACATGTAGAAATCTATACGTATCTGAGTCGATATAGCTAGTAGTCGGCGATCTAGCCTCATAGCATCACGTACGGTATAACACATCGTACGGCATCCTTGAGTCATGAGTGCAGATCAATCATCATATATATATCTCGTACGGTATAGTCCGTTGTACGGCATCCTCAAAATCGAGGGTACGGGTCAATTATCATATATATATATATCATCATTCATACGGTATCATTCATCGTACTATATCATAATCACGGGTACGGATCTAAGGTCTCGTACATTCAATTATATCATCAGGTCACATGTTATTGCATGTTAAGAATATTTTACCCAACGATCCTTAAATATGCCATATCATATACGAGGTCTCACTCGATCATATATCATAGCCTCACGATATCATGTCCAGTCATATCGACTCAAATCCATTAGCATATACTATCCTCATCTCACGTGTATATGTATATATATGTGTGTGTGTGTGTGTGTGTTCTCACACACACACACACACACACATATATACCAAGTATGTGTGTGCGCGCACGTGTGCGTGTGTGTAACAACACATAACTTATGATTCGCTACAAGGTAATAACACTATGGGTAGATCTTCCTATGATTATACCTAATCTAACCTAAGCTCTCCTAGATACCCTATTTGCTAAGTATCCATATATCACATCAACATATATAACTAATAAAGCAATTTCATATTCTACGGTTGCGGGGGTGCTATACGCCATCCACCCGACTTCCCCCGTATATATATATCTACTCACCTCGATCCTTACTTGCCGAAGTCGATGACGCCTTGTTCTCCCTTATCGTCCCAAAGTCCACATGAAGGTACCTACATATCAAAACACATCGTATCACATCAAAATCATATTCGAAAACCGACACGTCATGCGAAGTGCTCATAGGTTAGAACCTATAGCCTACGCATGCAAAAACAACCAAATAACCCTCATCATTGACGTACAAACGTCCAACGACCAAATCCAAATTCGAATACCAAAAACCAAGTTTTAGAAATCGGAAAAACATTGCCAAAATCAACTCAAAATGCTTCCAGATTTTTGCTCAGGTAAAGTAGGACTAAACTAACAATACATGGGATAGGTTATGGGGAATATGAGCTACAGGCCAAAACCCAACACCAGACTCCAAAATTTGGCCGGCGAGAAGTGCTACAGTAACAGATGCCGCCGGCCCAATTTTGGTATTTTGGTCTCGTTCTTCTGTGATGGTCTCCTAGTAGTCTAACTAGGTCAATACAGTTGTTTGATTTTCTTAATAATATCCCAAGTTGCTCCAGATTTCCTGTAAATCCTCAAAACTTCACAAAACCGACACGGGAAAATTCTAAGATCGTGTATTGGTTTCTATTCTCTGATCTAGGCCAGTAAACATTACTAAGGTCATGTAAAACACTCACTACACCTCAAATACACCTTCAAAATTCATAGAAACCCCTAATCCTCATCAAGGAAAATTCTAATATCACCAAACAATATCGGTTTATCTCTAACTACAAAAGGATATACTAAACATTAATAACTTAACTAAAACTCTAGAATTATACCTCATGTGGCAACTAAAGAAATTTCTTGAGTTGCCCAAAGTGCTTAAAATCTTCACTTGATAGATCCATAGGGTTTTAAGGAAGCTTGTGCACAAAATTTATGAAGAAGGTATAAGATTTTGTAGTGGTTTGTGGGGTGGTGCAAAGAGGTAGAGGAGGTAGAGGAAAGAGGAGGAGAAGATGGAGATGACTGAAGTGAAGAGAGTATAAGCCATGGTGTGAAGATAAACCCCCCTCTCTCCCTCTCCTAACCCATACGTCCGTGTCCTCCCCCTCATGCAAATATATCACAAATTCTTTTTATCTTTTATTTTTAAACAAAAACAATAACAATTAAAATGACAAATGAAGCCATGGTTTCCAAAACAAAAAAATGACACAAGTGTTGCAAACATTACATGTTGCATGTCATAAACGAGATTAATGCATAATAAATGAAGTATTAATCGAGTTTAGTAATAAACTCGTATACAAATAATTGTATAAATATTTATAAAATATCCAAATCAACTTAACACCTTCAAAATCAATAATTATATTAATTTTCCAAATATTTTCCAAATTATCGGTATATAATTATATCATATCCTTTAACCAATTTCCATAATTATAATATCCATAAAAATTATTATTTTTAATTATTTAAATTATGAAAATAATATTTTATTTTCCTGAAATGTTACAATTGATCACAACATTTGAGGTTGCAAGGAATAGGCGATCGAGAATCACCAGAATTTGATTCCGGGGTTGGCTACAGGTTGTGTATCTAAAATAATGAAATCTACGGGGAATATGAAGTCATCAATCTTGATCAACACATCCTCTAGCTCACCCCTAAGATCGGTGATAGATCGGTCGGCCATTTGAAGAGTACAATATATAGGTTTCAGTTCTCCTACACCGAATTGCTCATAAACTGAATAAAGAAGAAGGTTAACACTGGTACCAAGATCTAAAAGAGCGCGATTGATGTTCTTATCCCCAATGGTTATTGAAATCGTAGGACAGCCAGGGTCTTTCCGTTTCTGTGGTAAATCTTGGGTAAGAGCATCACTCATGTTACCAGCCAAGAAAACTTTTTTTAGTACCTAAGATTTCCTCTTCTTAGTGCATAAGGCTTTCAAGATTTTTGTGTAAGACGGGACTTGCTGAGTTGCATCTAAGAGGGGAATATTGATATTAATCTGTTTGAACAACTCCATAATCTTCTCCATTTGTGGATTTTGTTTATTGGATCTCAACCGGTTTGGAAATGGAGCATTTTTTAAATTGGTTGAGCCCAATACTTGTGGAGGGGATTGTGGAGATGGAACGAAACCCAAAACTGGAGTTTGAGTGGAGTAAGATGTGGATTCGTTCGAAGCAGCAGTTGAAGAAAAAGAGCTTTTTGAAGAATGGAGAATAGGCTCAAAAGAAGAAGGAGAGGCAGAAACGACAGGGGTGTCATCATCAATTCGTGCGCCAATGTTGTTATTCAGCATTCTTTCAGATCTCAACGTAGTCACGGCACCCACATTATAGTTCTGTTGTTCAAGAGCAACATGTATATTATGTGGGTGACCAGGATTTGGGAGTGGTTGAGATTGAAGCTTTCCCTTCTCTCGCTCGCTCAATGTTGCGATCAGCTGTGCAATCTGGGTTTCGATGGTCTTGATGCTTTGCCCGTGTGCAGCGGTGTGTTGCACCAGAGATTGAATAGAAGACTGGATGTTGGCGGTGGATTGAGTCGATTGCTTTACAAAACCCACTAAACTCCGTTCTAGCGAGGAAAACTTATCGTTATTTGACGAAACAAAGTTGTTTTGAGAAAAAGAATTGTTGTAAGGTGCAAAATTGTTCGTCGGATTCCGAAAAGGTTGGGGTTGGAAAGATTGCTGAAATTGTTGCTGAGCTTGTTGTTGAGGAGGACGAGGCCTTTAAAAGTTGTTATGGCCTTGGAATTGATGTTAGTTCTGATTCCAGGCAAAATTAAGGTGGTTCCTCCAACTGGGATTGTATGTAGAAGAGTATGGATCGTTTCTTGGTCTTTGCTGAAATGCAACATTAAGCTGATCATGTCCTTGAAATGGTGGATTGTAAGGACACTCTTCGGTCAAATGAGATGTATCCGAACAACAAGCGCAAATGGTACGAGAGGGAGGAACATGGGAAGGAGAAGAAGATGAGAATTTGCTCTCAATTGCTTCCAGTTTCCGCGTGATTGCAGCCATCTCGGCCTTCATTGCAATTGAGATATCGAGTTGGTGAACTCCTGTCCTAGAGAGACCCGAAGAAGAAGAAGTTGAAGCATTCGGTCGGGTGCTCTCCCATTGTAGCATCTGTTCCGCAAGATCGTCAAAGAATTGCCAAGCCTCCTCGTCAGATTTGGACAGGAAGTGTCCCTGACAAATGGTCTCCATCAACTGTCTGGTTGATGGATTCAGGCCCTCGTATAGAGTTTGGCAAAGTTGCCATTTCTCGATACCGTGATGAGGACATTGAACAAGGAGGTCCTTGTACCAGTCAAAACACTTCCAAAAAGGTTCAGTTGGAAACTGGGTGAATTAGTTTATCTCATTTCGGATCCATACGGTCTTATGATTCGGGTAGAATTTCTTCAGAAAGGCTTTCACAAACTCATCCCAACTGGTTATCGAATGAGATGCGGTGCTATACAGCCACTTTTCAGCAAGGTCACACAAAGTGAAAGGAATAACTCGTAGCCGTATAGTATCATCAGAAAGTTTGGTTGTCTTCATCATCGCGCACACGTTTTGGAATTTATTTATGAAGATGTAGGCATCTTCGGATTCAAGCCCGTGAAATTTGGGCAGCATGTTGATGAAGTGGGGCTTGATTTCGAAATTATCCCCATTGGCCGGTGGGAGAGAAAGACAAGTGAGGAGTGCAGCGCGGGTAAGATAGAAACGATCTTGGAGCGCGATTCGTTGTGGCGTTGCTGGATGTGGTTGCGGGTTATTCGCACCAAGTGGAGGTGGAACTATTCCCGGGGGAGGTAAAGTGATGCTAGGAGGGAATCCCGACATCTTGAAAGAAGAATTGGGTGAAGGTGAAAGTGAAAATGTATGAACAGAATTGTGGTCAACGTCGGAGTCGGCCGGCAAAAGTAAGGATGAAAGAGGAGTGGAAGGAGTTTCGACGTTGGAGTCAATCGCGCAGTCGGTAGCGACTAATGTAACGCGGACTAGGAGAGCACTAGTGTCCCGAGTCCAAACAGACATACACTAAATGAATTTAGTGTAGTCAAAGTGTAGAATGTGAGGGTAAGGAAACGTCAATGGAGAAAAGTCGATGAAAGGTGGGTGAAATGGAAATTTGGCGACAAATGGGAAGTTTTTATAAAAGTTTTTGGGGGTTTTTTAACAAAGTTTTGCAAAATATATACGGATTTATGGACACAACTTCAAACAAATAGTCACAATATGCACAATCACGCCTAGAGCTATAGTTTTCAAAGTCCACTAGACTGCTCCTAACTGTTCCAAAGCGATAAATTGTGAGATAACTCTCAAATCGCCTCTTCACTACCAATTGTGGCCAGGTAAGAACAAGTGAGGTAAGGAATGTTCCGCTCACGAATCACCGTGAGACGGGCCTTTTAAAATCACCTCATCACTTGTCTAGCCTTAGGCACCACAAAGTCAAGTTTAGATAAACGACCGAATGCCCACAACCTTTCTCTATCCTATTGAGCACGACAAGTCCTTAGTTGGTCGAATATAGATATTTTTTAATTAAGCTCAAGAGTAATGCGTATGCTTTTAGTGATTTTTGGAGTCTTAGGAAGGGTGATGAAATCCCCATCCATTATGAATTGGTTTTATAGCCCCTTAAAGTCCGTATTATTTATGCAAAATGATAACAAGCAAAAATCTAAAACACTTGCAAAAAAATTTATTTGGCGGCGGCGCAAAGAATTCTGCACAAAAACTGTTTATTGGAGATGGGAGAGAATTTGCGCAAAGAATACTGCAGAAAAAATAGTTTAGTGGAGTTCAGAAGGGGTAGATAGAATAAAGAGACACTCACAAAAATTTTGGCGCTCTGAAGCAATAGGTTGACCGTGGTTCCGCGGTCAAAAGCACTAAACCGCGGCGGTTCCGCGGTCCTTTGGTCGATGTAAAGCTCTAAATTTCTTCTATATGCTAAACTTGGTCTCCTTTTTTGGTTTTGAGCATCCGAGTCTTGATTTGGTCAATTTATTTGCTCTAGAATGTGTATGGTTAGTCGCCGTTTCGTCTTTGATTCTCCACGGTGAAACCGCGAGATGTGGGTCTAACTCCCCACGACTTTAGCACTGAACTTGATCTTCTCTCTATTCTGCACACTCGCACAAAAAGAATCAAAAATAACAAGATGATTTTTATAGTTTTATTTATATATATATATTCACAAATTAACCCAAAACTACACAAAGAAATAAACTATCATCTTCCCGGTAACAGCGTCATTTGATTGTTAAGTTTTTGTATGCTAATTTTAATTATCGTAATCAAGATGGGGTCGCTTCGCGCTAGCCAGTTAAATACGGGTCGATCCATGGAGAGATATGAATATTTTTCTTAGTGTTTTAACGAGTTAAGTCTAAATTGTCCGAGTTTGTTCAAAGTTAATTATGTGCTTAGATATGTATGTTAATAGAAACATGTTAGGGTTAGGATTAGGTTAGTTTGAGTTAGGAGTTCGCTCACTTCTTTCGTTTGCCACTCTTGATATCGATGTTACGGTAATCGGCAACAACGGGAATTAGCACGGCTAAGGAAACTTGCGAGTATAAGTTAGGCTTTCCAACGCTTAGTTCCTTTCTTTTGGTTCTTGTCCGTCCGTTCTAAGCTCTTAGCCATAATCTCCGGTCAATTCAACTACAACCGATCTCACTAAGGTGTCACCGCTATCATATAGGATAGGGTGCCGTAGGGAACGAATTGTGGTTGCCTTGACGGGAGTTCGAATCAAGTTGTTGGGAAAAGAAAAGAGTGAGAGAGATTTCCTTCTCTCAAACTTTCCTTATCATATCTTAACAAAGTGAGAAACTGCTCGTTCATTATAAAAGAAAATAAAATAAAACAAGTAAAGAAGATAGAAAGAAATAAGATAGAAAATTACAACTAGCTACTTGGGACCTCACCTAGGCAAGGATCACTCTTAAGTATCATGGTTGTAAGGATAAAAGAAAAGAGAAGAAGAAAAAGAACAAGAAAACCAACAACTAATTAACAAAGAAAATTACAAGCAACATATATAAAAACTACTTAACAAATTATAAGATATGCATATAACAAGAACCCCTCTTCATTTATCATCCACTCAAAAGCTCTCACTACAATTTTAATGAAGGAGAGATGAAGAAGAAAGAGAAGTTACACAAAATTCTAACAAAAAACTAATGAAAAAATATATCCTTCATATAGCTCTGAGAGTATTTATAGGAAGATAACTGAAACCATATGGCCATATTCTAAGTCCCTACACAATTACCAAACTATCCCCAAAAGATGATCTTCAGACGACATGATGTCGCCGCGGAACCGCCGCCTAAAAGACCTATTGGCCGCGGTTCCGTGGTCGTTTGGATTGGTTGACTTGTCATTTTTCTTGGGCTGTCTTGTGTTGCTTTTATCTTCTGTTTAGTGCACTTGAATTTGCAGAATAATTCTATTTTGCTCCCATATTTTCAACAGTCCAAAAGATAAAAATGTGTGGACTTTTTGCCTTGATTTTCTTGAGCTCCGTGTTGTCAACTTGATTCTCGTGCGCCTCTCTCGTGCTTTGTGCTTGAATGACCCTTGCTTGACTTTTGTCTCTCGAACTGGTAGGCGCCACCTGACGGATAGTGAGCGGAACCCGTATTTTTATCCGTTGTTGGCAGTTGTCCTGAATTTGTCGTGACTGTTCATGATTTTCATTGTTTTGGACTGAGAACCACATGCAATTATATAGCAAATACGGATCAAAAGTACCTACCTATATGCAATGAGATCAAGAATGGGTGGTGTAAAAGTGCAAAATTCTGATACGAACACTCACGTCCAAAGCACGTGAGTGTTCTTTCTGATAAAATTGAATTCTATGTAGAATTAAATTCTATGAGGGAGAAAATATCTCGTTGATCTTTCTAAATAAGAAAAATATTCTCTGTTAAACAGAGAGCGGATAGATCAAAGATCCAATAGTCATTAAAAGTTAGAATTAAATTCTATATTTCTCTAATCTTTCTCAAACTAGAAAGATTTTCTCTGTTAAACAGAGCCGATGGATCAAAAATCCAACGATGATTATAAAATCACCAATCGATCGTATGATAGAATAAAATTCTATGGTTAGGAAAATATCTTCCTAGTCTTGTTAAACTAATAAGGTATTCATATGATAGAATTAAATTCTATCTTAGAAAAATATTTTCCTAATCATATTAAAACAAATAAGAAATCTTCTCTGTAAAACAGAGAGCCCTTGGATTAAAATCCAATGGTGAATAAAATTCACTGGTTGATCTGTAAGATCATTTCGATTATTATGAAATCAATCATGATCTTTCAATGAGAGATTTCCTCCAACAGATTGATTATTTCTCTTCTCCTATAAATAGGAACAAATAGATTAAATCTAGAGAGAGGAGACCCCCCACAAGCTTCTGTAAAAATACATAAAGCTCTAAAAATCGTTTCACAAATAACAGAGAATTTAATTCTCAATAAAGAAGAAAGACCTTCTTCCTCAAAACCCTAGGTAAAGAAAAAGACAGAGATCAAAATATCTCCTTTATCTATATAAGGGTTAACCCTTCTCAAAGAACTTAGTTCTTTCTTTGGATCTGAGATCCACAAGATGAGGCTTTCACAAGTTGAGATTTAATTCTCATTGGGAAGATCTTATTCTTGAGAATTAAAAATTCAAGGAAGAATACGGATACAAGAACATGAAGAAGATGGAGTCCATAATACTCCAAGAACATAGTTCTTCCAAATCAAGAACTTAGTTCTTTAAGAACTCAATCCAAGGTTCTCAAAATAGCGATCTTGGTGATCGTTAATTGTCAAAATACCATTAACAGATATTTAACCTCTCTGAAAACATGAACAGGAAAATATGGATAAAAGAACATGGAGAAGATGGAGTCCATAATACTCCAGGAACTTAGTTCCTTCAAAATCAAGAACTTAGTTCTTAAAGAACCCGATCCCAGATCCTCAAAATTGTGATCTTGGTGATCGTTGATGGCCAAAATACCATTAACAGAGATTTAAGTTCTCTAAAAATATCAACATAGATCAAATCTCCAAAAGAACTCAGCGTCTCACGTGAGCACCCAAGGCCAAGTTATATAGTGTCTCACGTAAAACACACGTGAGCGCCAGAAAATAGAAAGTTTAGTGCTTAGCATTAGTGCAGCGCCTCACGTGAAACACACATGAGCGCCAAAACTTAGAGCCTTATGTGAAACACACGTGAGCGCCAGATGCTCAGCGCCTCATGTTAAACACACATGAGCGCCAAAGAAAAATTAGTGCTTAGAACTATTATAGCGCCTCATGTGATATACACGTGAGCGCTATATGTAACTGAGTGCTTAGCATTACTGGGTGTTACAGAAACCCAATCTTAGTCCAAATTGGCTAAGCTTATGTTCGTGATATCCAAACTGATCTTAGTCCCATACATGACTAACGATCTTCATTCCATACCTTCTAAGTTAATATTAGTCTCAAACAAGACTAACGATTCTTGGATAATCCACCATAATTCTTTCCCTCAAATACGTGATTTGATTCAAGAGTACATCTCTTCACACATCTGATATATGTCGTTGTAACTTCTCAACATCATTAGAGAGGTGGCGGGTTCCATTAACCAACAACTCCTCTTCCTTTGTCTCCAAAATGAGAATGTTGGACCGAAATATTCTTAAACTAATATTCGTCCTAAACAGGGAATGTTGGATCAAATTGTCCTTAAACTAATATTCGTCTCAAACATGGCGATAATATTCGTCTCAAACCAAGCTACCAACGTGGACCCCGTCAAGCAAGTTCTTAACCCAAACCCAAATCATGAAAATATATGTACGAATTTGGACTAATCCACACCCTACGGGCGATGGCATAAATTAGTCTATGTATACAATCCAAGGGCAACTCCATAAAAACAAACATAACACGACACGAAGTGAACTGCTAAAGGAGGAGAAAGTGGTTATCGCAACGCGGTAACGTAATTTACTGCAAGGGCTTGCACCTGCAGGGAAGAGCGTCCTCACAATCAAAAACCCCTCACAAATGAGGGGGGATCTGATAAAGTCTGCTACATCGGTCGTATCTATCCAAACCTCCAATATACGGTGCCATAAATCAACTTAGTATTTTCGGAGAGGTGGATGGATATGTCCAAATAGCATCTGCCCCTAAATTCAGACTAGATGTTCGATCCCAGTTCGTCTCTGTTTTCGGCGGTAAACACCCACCGAATCCGGTCATTCAAAGCAGGAGAGTTTAAACTGTATCATCAAATCTGTATTATATTTAATAATAAATATTCTTACTTCCCTGCAATCTGAACTGCTTCTTTTTGCTTCCATGCTTAAACACCCCGCAGGGCCAGCGAGTAGCTTCCTGCCCGTCAAGCAAAGACCAGCCCTTAACTCAAGTAAATGAAGCTCGGGTGTACCTATAAGTAGCCGCCTAAAGCCCTCATCATGAGGAGGCCAGGTAACTTCCCGCTCGGCCCATCCGCAGCGGGTAGCTTCCTGCCTAACAACGATGTGGATCCAAAGCCCTCATCATGATGCAGCCGGATAGCTTCCTGCTCGGCCCAACCACAATGGGTAGCTTCCTACTTGGCCCAACCACAGTGGGTAGCTTCTTGCCCAACAACACCGTTGATTCAAAGCCCTCATCACAAGATGACCGATTAGCTTCCTGCTTGGCCCATCCACAGTGGGTAGCTTCCTACCCAACGAAGATATAGATCCATCCACCGCGGGTAGTTTCCTGCCTGGCCCAACCATCATGGGTAGTTTCCTGCCCAACAGCGCCATGGATCTAAAGCCCTCATCATGAGGCCGCTAGGCGGTTTCATGCTCGGCTCAACCGCAATGGGTAGCTTCCTGCCGAACAACGCCGTGGATCTAAAGCCCTCATCACGAGGCGGCCGGGTAGCTTCCTGCTCGGCCCATTCACAGTGGGTAGCTTCCTGCTCAACAAAAACGTGGATCCAAACCCTCATCACGAAGCGGCTGGGTAGTTTCCTGCCCGACCCATCCACTGCGAGTAGTTTCCTGCATAACAATGCCGTGGATCTAAAGCTTTCATCACGAGGCTGCCAGGCAGTTTCCTGCTCAGCACATCTGCTGTGGATAGCTTCCTGCCTAACAACACTGTGGATCCAAAGTCCTCATCATGAGGTGGTCGGGTAGCTTCCTGCTTGGCTCATCCACCGCGGGTAGCTTCATACCCAACAACGTCGTAGATTCAAAGCCCTCATCATGAGGCCACGGGGTAGCTTCCTGCTCGGCCCATCCACAGCGGGTAGCTTCCTACCTAGCAACGCTGAGGATCCAAAACCCTCATCATGAAGCCGCCGGGAAGCTTCCTGCTCGGCCTATTCGCAGTGGATAGCTTCTTACCCAACAACGTTGTGGATCCAAAACCCTCATTACGAGGTGTTCAGCACGATTTATTACATTTTAATACCGCTCATTCCCTATCATTTTGTCAATAAATAGTGTTATTTTATCCATGTCTGCAGATTGGTACAGATTACAGGTACATAGGCAAAAACTCTGGAGATGGTACACAACATACACTGAAACGATGGTTTTTAGCCGGAACCGCAAACATGACAGAATACAGATCAGATCAAATGTGTTTGCAACAAATGAAGTTGTGTACAAATAATTCATTGATTTTGGTCCAACATGATCAAGTGTGAACCATCAAATCATCAAGTGGGCATGAGCCATCATCAAATTGCAAACATCATCATGGTGTCATGCAAGTGGGTATGCAAGTGGTTGTGTTATGATGTGTAATAAAAAGAGTTGATTTGAAGTGTGAACACATACCTACTTGACTCATTTCTCTTGTTTTAACTCTACATTGCACTCCAGAAAGAAATAAAAGAAATTGAGACTACAGAGAGATGTTCTTGATGATAGAAGACTACTGAACCAAGATGGACCCCACCCTCCAAACAATGGACACAAATCTTATTTGCCGCAATTTGCTGCCAATACTTTGCCAATTCGGCTCGTTCAATTTTGGTGGGTCCCTGGTGGTCTTGTCGGTCCATTTTTATATGCAACTTTTGATTTTGAGTTGCCTATATATAGCAGATTTCAGATTAAGTTCTAGGTTGGATTCTTGAACTAAAAAACAGATTATAATACTTGCCTACTTCTTTTTCTTCCTCTTGCAAGCTCTCATTTGAGAGCTTGGAAAGTGAAGGTTGAAGTTGTAAGCTATCTTATACTCAAGTCCTTCCAAATGTGAATAAAGAATTACACCTGTTTTCTTTTACTTACTTGTTTTCTTCACATTCTTCTTTTGTTTTTTATTTTCTCTTTTTGTGATGTTTGAGTAAACTCTTTGGTTGTGGTGATGGTGAGTATGTGAGATGAATGGTTTTGCCTTCCTCCTTCTCTTATGAATATTTAATGTGCTTAAAATGGGGTTGTAAATTTAAGATTACCTATTGGTTTTGGTTTGATATGGTATTTTGATTCCATGGTTACTTGGTAATCTCATCGCATACCATATTCTCTCCAAGTTTCCTTTAGGCAATGTTAAGCTTAGATTCACACTAGTGTTAAGATTGCCAAGTGTTTAAATAAGGTATTTTGTCAACAAGTTGCTTGACACCCATCTTCATTCATATACCTTATACTATCACCACTCACTTAGCAAGTTTAATGCTAAACCACTTACTTTCATGTGTTAATTTGTGTATTTGTTGATGATGTATGCTTGATAACCCTTGTGCTTAATTTCGATACGTCATGCTTGGACATACAAACGGTAAGTGAGAACAATACGAATTCATTTTGTTCCTAACATTGAACTTTGATATCTTGATAGCTTGTGTTTCGCGAATGCCTTGACAAGCCATGCTTCACGTCGGATCCAACACAATGACGGAACAACTCATGATCAAGGGAGCATCGAAGAATTCGCCATGACTAAACCATCCGATCCGGAACCACGGTCACTTTTTTTCTTTATACTTTGCTTTTCTAAATTTTTGACAAACCTATTCTAAAATATTCTTTCTCTTTGAACCTTTAACGACAACTCCTAATCATCAATTCCTTGTGAATCGACCCGTACTTGCCGGCTCGCTACAACGCGCCATACACTTGCGGTTTATAAATTTTAAAACGAGCCCGGGCTTGTGTGCGCCGCATTTCCAAAACCTATTCTTTCAAAACTACAAAAGCGCGCGCGGGTAAAGTCCTAACAAGTTTTTGGCGTCGTTGCCGGGGAAGCAGTAGTCATTAGGGGTTGTTATTTCTGCTTCAATTGTATATACAAAATTAATTTTAACAAAAAAATTCAAAAACAAAAATAAACAAAACTAACTTTTTGGACATTTTTCTCTGTCTTTTTGATCTGCTATCACTCTGAGTTTAATTGAAAAATTTTGCATATAAAATTGTAACACTAAAAGAACAAGAAGTACACAGTACAAAGTTGGAGCACCAACTCAGGAAGGCAGCCAAAAATTTCAATATAGCCGCAATTTGCGGCCCATATTTCTTCATTTGCTCCAAATTTTTGGTGTTTGCTTCTACATCCTATTTTTACTCCAGTTTTATACTCTAAATTTCATGATTGTGTCTGTTCAGTATATTGGCCATATATATCTCTTTTTGCACTAAATATCGTATTTTCCTACATTTTCAAATTTCAACGGAATTATGAGCAGCGATTGTGCGGAACAAGGTTCACTTTCAAAAATAAGGCGTTAGTGAAATACAGTGCCAAAGATCCGGGTAGTTTGACCCGCGCAAGCGAACATTCAAATACTCATGGATAACTTCAACGGGGGTTTCTTAAACCCAAAATCATATCGGTACGTATTTTTCTAACACCTTTTCTCAAATCCGACGCATTCTACTATTATATCTTCTGCAGGATTCTTCACAAAATTTGTCGCCAATAGAACAGAGAAATAACCCGTATTTTTTTGCAGCGCCTAAGCCTAAAATAAAAAAAGATGTGCTTGATTGTTTGATTAATTAAAATTCTTTTATTGATTTGCGCATTTGCATCTTAATATGAACGTTAAGGGCAACGAACCTAAATAAGATACGGTAAAGGATTTCATCACCTTTTTCCGTGGCCCATAAATAAAAAAAACTACATTCTTGCATACCCACAGTAATTTTAAAATCAATCAGAACTTTGACTTTAAGGTTTCGCGCTCAATAGGGCAAGTTAATTATGTTTAGAATACCGCTTAATGTTATATTGTTCATGAGATGTCTAGGCAACTGTTCACGGCGCAACCGCCAAAAGAGAAATGGTTATTCTAATTAAGAAACTTCACGAAAGCGTTGGACAATCTCCCCTTATCTCTGCACTTACCTGGCTTCATGATCCATATATCTTGAGCCCGTTTCTCGACACAATTTTATTTCGATAAACAGTTTCTTGAGCAGGTCTAGTTGACTTAGAATAATATAGACCGCTATGGGTGTGATATTCTTTGTTTTTGTGATTATGTGAATACTTGTTAATATGGGTGACACACAGTTCAATTCGATTTTTCACGATCCTTA
Source organism: Agapanthus africanus (assembly GCA_030015575.1). Lineage (NCBI taxonomy): Eukaryota > Viridiplantae > Streptophyta > Magnoliopsida > Asparagales > Amaryllidaceae > Agapanthus > Agapanthus africanus. Next base: position 126,188,275 of record CM057338.1, read on the forward strand.
TTCTTTTGTTTATACTCATACCCAATTATTTTGTTCAAATTGCCGAGATTCTTCTCATATTTTTGAAAACTGTTCTTTCTTAGGGGGTGGCCAACCATGTCAGAATTTTGACATCGGTCACCCACCTAACACTCTTGAACCCAATCCCACTTCAAATATCGGGCAACTGATTGAAAATTTAGAGAAAGAGAACGACAAGAGGAATGTTTTAGCACCGCTACCTTCACAACCCTCCCTTCTTGAAACAATTGACGCATCAATAGGGTATGATAGCGAGATGGATGCTAGGTTGACTGCTTTAGAGAAATTTTTAGAAGTGATGATTGCAGTCGAGAATCAAACAGCTTCGACGCTAGCCATGTTCATACAATAATCTGATCAATTGTTTCACGCTAAATCTCAATCATTGGTTAGAATTGACGAACAAGTGAAATATTTAGCTATACAGATTCTAAGGAGTGAACACGGTGAATATGAAACCAATAATGCCAATATCTGTCATCTAGGAAGTCACCTAAGTGAGATAAATGATGAAACAAATTTTGATGATTTCATTGATGATGATGATATAATTGATTTGACTGAATGTTATCTGGATAAGCAAGAAAACCCTCTGAGTTGGTCCGACACTACCCTTCAGTACCAAATAGGTCTCCTATCACTTGTAATCTTAAGAATGATTTAACCAATATACTACTTGAAGATGAGACTATTGCACCAACTGATTTTAGCGATAAACTTTTAGAGGAGGAAGCCTGTGAATTTGACGGGTATGGTTTCGATATAGTGTTCGATATAATTCACAATCAGGAACCCACAACTTTAGTATTACCGATTGATATAGTTTTAGACGAAACATTAGAGTGGGAACCTATATTTTTGGATGACATTAACTTATCCATAGGTCACTGTGTTGAGGGAGAACTTGAATCGGAAGATGTGAGCTGTAATGACGAGAATATGATTGTGAAGAATTATAGGGTGGAAGATAACCTTGATAAACATCCTTTCATATGAATTTTGAGGAGATATTTGCGGATGAACTTGATATGCTTTGGGAGTTTGAATCACGATCACTTTGGGAACATCTTACGGACCTTTATTTTGCTGAACTTTTTAAGAATGAACTCCAGTTTTTAAACAAGCTTGACCTCAAAACTCAACACAGGATTCATTCGGGTAACAATTCTTTAACTCCTTCAAAACTTCGTTTTCATCTTCAGCGTCTTCCGATCCCTACTTTCATGCACCTATGCCTGATACTAACAACTAACCAAACCATTAACATTTTCTTTTTTCTTTTCTTTTTCATATACCATTTTCTTTTGCCAGCTCTGGCCTTATATCGATAAAAATTTTGAATGGCCGGTACTAATTTCTAGACTGACGCAATCTCTTAACTTGTAAATACTGTAATTAGCTCTTAGATTTCCTTTTTTGTGAATAAAAACACACCCTGATGTCTAAGTCTACCGGAGACGGGGGCAACGATAAGGACATCGTAAATCTCAGGTCTGGGGGTAAGCACTATGTTTACTTTGTTGTATCATGTGTAAATTCTGCATTGCATACATATTTTAAAAAACCCAAAAATTAAAATTTTTTCATAACATAAAAACTTTGTCGTCAAGTTACCTAGTGGGGAAACTTAGATTCAAAGTCCGACGGTTTTGTTTGATAACATAGAAACAACTAAATCCTATTTTTAGAAATTGAAAACTCGAAAGATAACACTCCTTTGAGTTTAACCATAGCTAATATATGTCTTTGTATCACACTACACGTGTCGTGAGTTGTGAAAAATTAGATGACAAGTTCGATATGTCTTTAAATCTTTGTAAAATTGATAAATATCTTTAAGATCAAACAAGTTTGTTCTAAATTATGTAATATCAAGAATAGTTCATAAAGTGAAGTGGATATAAAGGATGTTATTGAAAGCTTTAATAGAGGCTAAAAGTCTGAAAAATAACCCATCTGGAATCTTGTTGGAGTGATTACACACTTTATCCATAGGAACACGTCTTTGGGATGAAAAGAAAAACCGGCAATATCTCCGTTCGCACTGCTTTTCGAATATTTTTTAAACGCAACAAAATGAGTCTTTTATTTTGCGGCCTTGGTGTCTTGGGCAATTAGGTCCTAGGGGTGTCTCTACACCTAATATCCTAAAACCATCTGGTTTAGGAGTTATTGACCCAAAACTCTCTAAATCTCCAATCGCCAAATAAAACAAGTCAAGTAAGTATTCTCTCCGAGTTAAAAGTTCTCATGGTTCTTTGTGGGAGAATAATCTTGGCAGGGACAAATTTTCGATTATAACAGTTTTTTAGCGGAGATATGAAAGTTTAATTTGTAAGATTATAAGACTTTTTGCACAATCATGAAAGGTGTGTATGAACGAAGACAGGTAAAAGGTAGGAGTGAAAAATAAGACTTAGTTCTCTGTTAAAAATGATAAAAATTCCGACTTAAAACTTAACTGGAGAATGAAATTTGAGAAAATCCTAAGTCTTTTTAAATTCGTGTAATCGTTTAGAAATCTTTCCTGGTCCGTATTTGTGACATAATGACCGATGTTTTTAAAACTTAATGACACTATTCGTACAAACACATAAAGACGTATATGAATTTATGTTAAATAAAATGTGAGGAGTGAAAAATATAGGTTGGAGGTTTCTAACTAGGGTAATAGAATTTTTAGCCTTGATACTAAAACCTTAGAATTAGAATCGACAGTTTCCTCATGAAACAAGTTTGACGGGATTTTATGGGTGTAATCCGCTGAAAATCCAAAATTCTTCATACTAGGGATACCTTTAGGTTTAACGGTTTGTTGCACGGACTCAGTGCAATCCCTTTCCCTGCGAAAGTGAGATTAGTATTTTGTTTTGCTCAGGACGAGCAAAAGATAAGTTTAGGGGTATTTGTTCAGCATGATTTATTACATTTTAATACCGCTCATTTCCTATCATTTGTCAATAAACAATGCTATTTTATCTGTGTCTGCTCATTAGTACAGATTACAGGTACACAGGCAAAAACACTGGTGACGGTACACAACATACACTGAAATGACGGTTTTTAGCCGGAACTCCAAATGGGACAGAATACAGATCAGATCAAATGTGTTCGCAACAAATGATGTTGTGTATAAATAATTCATTGATTTTGGTCCAATATGATTAAGTGTGAACCATCATATCATCAAGCGGGCATGAGCCATCATCAAGTTGCAAACAGTATCATGGTGTCATGCAAGTGGGCATGCAAGTGGTTGTGTAATGATGTGTAATAAAAAGATTTGATTTGAAGTGTGAACACATATCTACTTGACTCCTTTCTCTATGTTTTGGCTCCAGACCGCACTCCAGAAAGAAATAAAAGAAATTGAGACTACAAAGAGATGTTCTTGATGATAGAAGACCACTGAACCAAGATGGTCCTACCCTCCAAACAATGGCCACAAATTTAATCATATTGGCCGCAAAAGTGGCCAATACTTTGCCAATTTGGCTCGTTCAATTTTGGTGGGTCCCTGGTGGTCTTGTCAGTCCATTTTTATATGCAACTTTTGATTTTGAGTTGCCTATATATAGCAGATATCGGATTAAGTTTTGGGTTGGATTCTTGAACCGAAAAACATATTGTAATGCTTGCCTACTTCTTCTTTTTCCCCTTACAAGCTCTCATTTGAGAGCTTGGAAAGTGGAGGTTGAAATTGTAAGCTATCTTGTACTCAAGTCCATCCAAATGTGAATAAAGAATTGCATTTGTTTTCTTTTACTTACTTGTTTTCTTTATATTCTTCTCTTGTGTTTTATTTACTCTTTTTTTGATATTTGAATAAACTCTTTGGTTGTGGTAATGGTGAGGATGTGAGATGAATGGTTTTGCCTTCCTCTTTCTCTTATGAATGTTTAATGTGCTTAAAATAGGATTGTAAGTTTAAGATTACCTATTGGTTTTGGTTTGATATGGTATTTTGATTCCATTGTTACTTGGTAACCTCATCACATCCCATATTTTCTCCAAGTTTCCCTTAGGCAATGTTAAGCTTAGAATCACACGTGTTAAGATTGCCAGGTGTTTAGATAGGGTATTTTGTTAACAAGTTGCTTGACACCCTTCTTAATTCATATACCCTATACTATCACCACTCACTTAGTAAGTCTAATGCTAACCACTTATTCTCATGTACTAATTTGTGTATTTGTTGATAATGTATGCTTACTAACCCTTATGCTTAGTTTCGATACGTCATGCTTGGACATACAAATAGTAAGCAAGAACAATACTGATTCGTTTCGTTCCTAACATTGAACTTCGACATCTTGATGGCTTGTACTTCACGAACGCCTTGACAAGCCATGCTTCACGTTGGATGCAACACAAGAATGGAACAACTCATGATCAAGGGAGCATCGAAGAATTCGCCACGACTCAACCATCTGATCCGGAACCACGACCACTTTTCTTTCTTTATACCTTGTTTTTCTTAATTTCGTGACAAACATAATCTAAAACATTCTTTCTCTTTGAACTTTTAACGACAACTCATAATCACCAATTTCCTGTGGATCGACCCGTACGTGCCAACTCACTACAACGCGCCGTGCACTTGCGGTTTATAAATTTTTAAATGAGACCGAACTCGCGTACGCCGCATTTTCAAAACCTTTTCTTTCAAAACTACAAAAGCGCATGGCAAAGTCCCATCTCGCGGCCGCCGGGTAGCTTCCTGCTCGGCCCATCCACTGTGGGTAGCTTCCTACCCAGCCTAACCCGTGAATCCTTAGCCCTCGTCATGAGGCCGGTGGACGGCTTTCTGCCCAATGATATGCCATGTGGACTCGGGGATCAAAGAGACAAAACCGCCGAACGCCATGTCATTTCCGGACAAACTACCATGGAGAATCCTCTACACCAAGCTGAACAGAGATAACTGAGCAGACAACTTTCGACCCTACCCATAAATAGGTCGAAACAAGAGTGGGGGGCTAATGATGGTGCTTACGAATGCGGATTCTCCTGATCAAGACACATGGCGCAAGTCTCTCGCGTGCACCAACCAGCTCTTTGAAGTACCATGCGAAGGGGACATTCCTCGGCGCCTCATTTCCGAGGTATCATCCGACCTTTGGGGGGCCTCCCCTGAGTGCATTCCCTATTCGCCTAGCAACCAGCCAACAGCTCGCCTCCGAGCTATCCTACAGCCGAGCTTCTTCAGCCTCGACGCTCGTCTCCGATCTATCATAGAGCCGAGCTTCCTCAGCCTCCTCGCTTATCTCCGAGCTGAGTTTCCTCAGCCTCCTTGTCTGGCCGGGAGCATGGAGCACGAGCATTCCCATAACGGTTTCGTGTATCTCTCCACGATGAGATCTCCACCGCTCCACGTCCCGCATCCCACGCTAGCGTATCTCGCCATCAATACGAACGTGACACATGGACGTAACGGACGGTGAGAATCTCGCATCGTCTCACTCCATGCGACCGCTATATAAACCCCTCTTCCAACCGACTCAGGTATCTCGAACTCATTCCAATACATTACTACTCTGCCCTAATATTCCTCGGTACTCACTTGATCGTCGGAGGGTCCTACGGTGGCTTCCCACCCCGGGACTTTCCTTGTAGGTAGCTCGACGTCAACAACAACATACAACCTATTGAGATCCATACGCTCATCCTTCATCTCAAATCTCAGTCGTTCAGTCCGTTGGCAGCAAGATCGACGGAGGACAACATCCGAGGAAGACTCAGGCCTCCATCGGTTGGAGCTGTCTTTGGGAAACTCTTTTCCACCCAAAAACTCATAATATTTTCATTTAAATTATAAAAAAAATATTTATAATTTTTAAAATGTTACACGACGATGATGGCGGTGGGTCGCGGTGGAAGCAGAGGTGTCATGCACCGGAGCAGTCGGCGACGGTGGAGGTGATGATGATAGTGTGTGATGGCGGTGATGGTTGTGGTGATGATGATAGTGATGATTGTGGTAATGATGGAGCAGCGGCGATGTAGAGGTTGCGGTGGTGTGGGGCAGCGGCGCTCGGAGGCGGGGGGCAGCGATCGGAAGCTGGGGAATGGGTTAGCGAGAGGAGGGGTCTTGGGCAGCGGGCTCAGAAAAAGTTCCTAAGCTCAGGCTCAGGAACCTTAATCCATATATATATATATATATATATATATATATATATATAGAGAGAGAGAGAGAGAGAGAGAGAGAGGAATGAATTTCTTTCTACGGCGTCGAAAATATACACCCTCCATCATTTTTCCGACGATCAGAATCCATGATCTTCATTTTTATTATCTAAAACGTAGATACACCAAATTTCCTGTAATTCTACAGCTTTTCACCGTTGAGTTAACAATATAAAAAGTTCTATTGTTGGCCAACCGTTAATTTTGCATCCACTAAATCAACAGTGAAAAAGTGGCAGAATCGCATGAATTTGGTATATCCATGTCTTAGATCATAAAGATGAAGATCATAGGTTCCGATTGTCGGAAAAAATAATGGAGAGTGTATTTTTCGACCCCGTAAGAGGAAATTCCCTTCTATGGCATATTTTCTCCATTATTCTCTCTCACACACACACACACGCACGTGTATGCACTGGCCAGTAAGCCCTAATGTCACGTCCCGCTTCCCAGAGTACGCTAAAATAGGCACGTGACATAGCCAACCATGCTACCTGTGGATAGGAAAAATCCTTCCACAGTCACATTACGGCTGTAGAGATATCAAGAACGGAAAAGTAAACTAAACTATCTAGTACATGTCCATGAGCCAGAATAAATGAGTTAAGAAATGATAATATGCGGAAGTAAAGGATACAATAAATGAAACACCTGGAAAGTAAAACTGCATACCAACGGGATCTTCACCGCTCGGTCTAACAGCGACAATACTCCTGATCAGTCTGCAACAAAGGTAGAAGGATCTGGGCCATGCAAAACCCAGACGTCAGCGCGTCATAATATCAAACAATAATAAAACAGGGTTAGCAATACATGCAAGTATGAATATAAATGGTAAAACAAGCATAACAGTGATATAAGTAAGGACAGTGGGGTAATATGTAGCGTGTTATCTAAACTGGTCTATTGGGCTAGCTACTCTCAAGTCTTTGAAATCAATATGATGAATCATCGATGTAACTCAATGGTATCCCGTGCGTGGCCGGGATCACGGTGAAGATTCTCGGGCTGAAACCGAGACATGCCGCTAGGCACTAAAGGAAAATGGTAAAGATGAATGATGTCTATGGCATCATCCCAAGGCTGGCCTAGCCTCTAAAAGGTAATGGATAACGATGGATGATGTCAGCAGCATCACCCCAAGGCTGGCCTAGCCTCTAAAACTGATCAGTAAAGGTAGCACACTGTCGAGTTACAAGTCAGGTTTCATCATTAATTTCCCCATACCCCCAAGTTATATATGTTCAAGTCATGTATTAAATAATCTAGAGCTAATACCAGCACAGGATCAGGTATGTACATGTTTGTCTGGATAGACAACAGGAACGGTCCGTAAGGACAACAGGTCAAGTTTGTTGGCATTAGACACAAGATCAGGTAACAGGTAAAGCCATGGTATATCAGGTCAGGTCAAGTAATGTATATAGGTGTAATGTCATGTCAAGACTGTACGGTACCATGTCATGTCAAGTAGGAAGTGTAACAGGTCATGTCAGGATGCACAAGATGTCATGTGGGTGCTCATAATCAAGCTAACATAAGCATGTGTATAAACAAACAAGCATGGGTACTAACAAAACAATAAACTGGAACATGTAATATGATACGCAAATAGGTACAGAATAAACTAGATAGATGTACGGTTATCGATTAGAGTTCGGTTTATGGTTCCAACATTAAGTATCATACACTTAAACAAATATGGATTGTTAAAAACACATTGACATGTATTAAATGGCCTAGGGATGCAATTATATATATAAAACAGGTTAGATGCACACGGGTGTCTAATAGGGTAAAACTATAAAGGGTACCATAGACTATGGAAATAGTTATTATGTGATTTTAAATATAGATGTGGTTACTAGGTATAGTAAGACAGAATGCAACATGATAGAGTTCAGTCGTAAATCTAAAATGATATAACCGGACATCGAAATGTAAATTGTAATATAGGGCACTGGATTCAAACTTCATGATTACTATGTATCTAAAAGAATATGGAATAACATAAAATAGCATGTAACAAGTTTTACTTGCCTTGACGGATCGCGAAGCGGTATACGGAACGTCGCGCGTCGGCGGAAAGAGTCGCGACGCGCGCACGGTACACGGAATGAGTCCAAACAACGCACGATGGGATCACACGGGTCAGATATCCTCGCTGGGACGTCGGGATCGTCGAGTCGTCACGGCTCCGGCGATCAACAGAGGCTTAAAGATTTTACAGAAAAGAGACAAAATACAAGAAAGAAGAATAGAAGGAAGAAGAATAAAGAAGGGGGAGAACGAGAGAGAGAAGGCTCACTGGGGTTGCACTGATAACGGGAGACGAGATGTTGGCGATGTCGGGGTCACCGGAGGTGAGTTGCCGGCGAGGGTGCAGGGTGCAAGTTAGGTTCTGGTGTGTGGGGTTTTAAGAAAGAAAAAGAAGAGAAGAGAGGGAGGAGAAGAGAATGAAGAGGAAGAGAAGAGGAGAATGGGTGGTGACGGTGAGGTTGAGGGATCGCCGGCGACGAGGTGTGCAGGGTGATGGGTTCTCATCGCGGTGGGTGCAGGGATGAGAGGAGGTCGGGTGTGCATAAGGTTTGCTCAGGGTTTGGAGAAAGGTGTGTGCGAGGTTGAGGAGAAGAGAAGAAGAAGGAGATGATAGAGATGAGGAGAGAAGGAGGTGTTGGCGATGACGATGTGATCGGCGGCGATGGAGGTGAGGATGGAGGTGATGGGTCCTGTGGTTTGCAGGCTCGGGGAAAGGAGGAATGAGAAGGAGATGACGAGGAGGAAGAGATGAGGAGAGGAGAGAAAGGTGGAGGAGATGGTGGTCGCGGGGGTGAGGCGACGAAGCTAGGGTTTTCTCGTGTTCATGGGCTCGCGTTTAAAAGAGAAGAGAGGGAGAAAACAAGGAGGGAGGTGACGAGATCCAGGGAGCGGTGACGGGAATCGAGAAGCGAACAGTGTTCTCGAGAGGAGAGAGAGAGAAGGCGCGAGAGGAGATAGAAAGGGAAGAGAGAGGGGGGGAAAGGAGAAAGATTTTGGGGAAAGATAGAAAGAGACGTGTGGGGCCCGGTGACTAAGAGGAGGATTTCTATTGGTTGTGGAAAATAAAAGGAGAGAGAAGGGAGATAGAAGAGAGAGATGCACAATGGTGGGGCCAGTATAAAAGGAAGCTAGGGATTGGCTGGAGAAAGAATTAATTTTAGGGAAAGAAGATTTCAATTGGAAAAATATATTCGTTAGTTGAAAATAAATTTAGGCTGTTATAAAAATATAAACGAATTTAAAAGAATTTAAAATAATTAGAATTTGGTGGGATACAAGAATAATTCAGAAATGCGTCCGGGTCGGGTCCAAAATTTTGGATTTGAAATACGAATATTATTAGCAAGTTCCAAAATTTAAAATGAAAGATTATGTAACAGAAATACATACCCCCAAGAACGGACGCACGTACGTGCGCGTAGCCATCCAAACACGTCCGTTTCGCTGAACGGGACGAGAACACGATGCAAGGATGCTACCACAGGGTTAGGGGTATCAAGCAGGCCATGAAATGCAATTTTAATTTATTTTACGTGATTTAAATTGTTATATGCAAAAAGATGTGATACTAGATAAAATACCAGTATGTACTAAATATGAGATGCACGTGTCCATGCAACAAGTCAAGCTAATCTATAAATAATAATCAAACAGGTTCAAGCAAGCGGGTCGGGTCGAATGCAATGTAAAATACCATTCGCACCCAAAATACGATAAATCAATAAAATACCACGAATAAAGAAATACGAGAACTGGAATTGGTATAAATGGACTCGGGTGTTACATTATACCCAACTACAAAAAGAATTTCGTCCTCGAAATTCCAAGAACAAGAAAGGATAAACAATCAAGAAACTACTAGGATAGATGGGAAATCTTCTGTCGGACTTCATCTTCTCGTTCCCAAGTTGACTCTCCATGTGAGTGATTACTCCAAAAAAACAAGTACAAGAGTGATAACCTCGTTCTTAAGAACCTTTTCTCTTCGATCCATAATCGACATCGGTCGTTCCTCAAAAGTCAAATCTTCTTGTACAGTCAGTTTCGAAAGATCCAACGCATGTATTTCCTCTCGAGCATACTTACGGAGTTGAGGTATGAGAAACACGTCACGACCAATCGTCAGGGATTGCGGTAACGCCAAACGATAAACCACTTCTCCAACACGCTCCAAAATCTCGAAAGGTCCGACGAATCGAGGACTAAGCTTGCCTCGACTCCCGAAACGAATAACTCTTCTAGTTGGTGATATCTTCAAATTTTCAAATCACTAACCACGAACTCCAGAGATCTCCTCGATGTATCTGCCCAACTCTTCTGTCGGTCTTGTGCTGCTTTCATATGATTCCGGATAGTATTATTCATTTGATAAAACTGCACATTTGTATTACATTTTTCCTACCATTTTCATATTAAAAAAGGACTTTATTATGATATATTATACATATGAGGGTTTATGTGTTAAAACACCATTTTCCATGTGTTAATATATTTTAATTAGTATTTGGTAGGAAAATGTATGCAAATAAATTCATTGACCAAATCCTAGTAGAAATAAGTCTACTAAATATTATTTGAGATTATTGTGCAGAATTTTTCAAATTGTTATGCAGAATATATCAAAGAAATCAAGCTGTTGAAGAAGACTTGCCTAATTAAGAAGCAAAACTTGGAGACCAAGTCTGGAAGCAACCGAGAGAAGATTTCTGAAATCTGAAGGTGCCTAGGATTGCCACATGTCACAATTACAAAGCCCAAGAAAAATGATGAAATGATCTCCACCATTGGCCGCGGAACCGCGGCCAAACCCCCCTGTTGGCCGCGGATCCGCGGCCTTCTAGAAGGATCAATTGCTAAACTTTTGGGAGATCAATCTTTGCTGAATTTTACCAAGTTTCCAACTAAAAGATTCTGGCTTTGCACTATAAAAGGGCACCGAGAGCTTCTTGGAAAAGTTATCAAGCCGAAAAGATCACGAAGCCCCAGACGCTCACGCATCCTGGCTGATCATCGACTGTTCGACTACCTCCTTAGGAAAGATCGAGAAGCAACTAGTTTGTAATCATTTTCTACGGATTAAAGTGTAGTTTGTTCAAGTTGATTAATAAAGGTAGTTATTTTATTTAATTGTTTTTGCATTTACATTATGTTTTCCCTCTCTGTCTTTTCATCTTCTTTTCCCAACATGCGCGAGTAATTCTCCGCTTGTTAGGGTTCGTAGGATTAGGGTAGGCTAATAGATGATGAAAATAACTAAACCCTTTTTAAGTCCTATAAAGTTTAGAAACTTTATCAAAAGAATCATTAATATCCTAATCGGGCGCGCTAGCAATTCTTTGCTAGTTCCGACCGCGATTAAAGATTAGATTAATGATTGTTTTGGTAAAGGCTAGATATGAACGGAGTTCCATGTCGAGATAAGGGTTAGAGTGGGATTTCTTTTCCCTCCAGAAACTCTAATTTACACGCATCACCGTCGTTCTAGTTCTAAATCTATTAATGGATAAAAAGGGTAACTTTTAATTAATCGTTCATAACTACAAAATCCTAACGAACCCTACAAGCCCTCTTATTAATATTAACTACATCTTTAAAATAATCTAGATCTATATTTTATATTCTTGTTTAACGTAGATCTAGAAACCATTCTATAAAATTCTTTATCCCTCCTTTCTTTCTCAACACATCTAAAGTAAAAGTAAAAGGTTCCACGTTTTCCTGAGGACGACCCGTACTCATCTCGGTCTAGCTACGCGCGACACCGTTATTGATTGCGGTTATTCTACAAAACACAAATTTTCGTATCAATCAAGTATTAACCTTCTCAATTGTCTGCACAACCAAATCCGATCCCCACAATCTTCGTTCACCGATATCGTCCCAACAAACAGGTGAATGACATTTGCGACCATACAAAGCTTCGAATGGAGCCATCTGAATAGTCGCCTGGGAACTGTTGTCGTACGAAACTCCACCAAGTGTAGATGATCCTCCCATGAACTCTTGAAGTCTAACATGCAAGCTCTCAACATGTCTTCAAGAGTTTGGATCGTTCTCTCCAACTGGCCATCGGTTTGAGGATGATAAGCTGTGCTAAACTTCAATCGAGTCCCCAAACCTTCCTGTAAGCTCCTCCAAAATGTGATAAGAAACGAGTGTCACGGTCGGACACGATGCTCACCGGTACTTCATGCAATCTTACAATCTCCTGCATGTACCGTTCTGCCAAAACTTCTGTTGATTGATCATCTCAAAAAGAGATGAAATGAGCTGCCTTGGTCAATCCGTCAACAATCACCCAAACTGCATTGTTGCCCTTTGGACTCCGCGGTAAAGCCGTCACGAAATCCATGGTTATATGTTCCCACTTCTACTGAGGAATCGGAAGTGGTTGCAGTAAACCAGCAACCCTTTGATGTTCAGCCTTAACTTGCTGACACACCAAGCACTTTGTCACCAAGCGGGCAATCTCCCGTTTCATGCCTTCCCACCAGAAATGCTGTCGTATATCTCGGTACATCTTCGTGCCTCCTGGATGTACGGAATACGCGAAACTGTGTGCCTCCTTCATAACTTCTTCACGGATATCTCCCTTTGGCACACACAAACGGCTACTATAACGCAATGAACCATCTTCATGAATCAACAAGTCCGTTCGAAGTCCAGCTTCAACCCGTTCTCGAAACTTCTGCAATCTAGGGTCCTGTAACTGCGCTGCTTTAATATTCTCGATCAACGACGACCGTACTTGCAGCTGCATCAACTGTCCCGAAGAATGCGGTAGCACAACTTCCAAATCGAATCTCCGAAAGTCTTCAATAAGTTCCTTCTGTGTGAACACATACTTCAAGATTTTATGATCAGTGAAAACCTCGACCCTTCCGCCCAAAAGGTAGTGTCTCCAAATCTTCAAAGCTAACATCACAGCTGCTAGCTCCAAGTCAGGAGTTGGGTAATTCTTCTCATGGGTCTTCAACTGTCTCTACGTGTAAGCTACAACCTTCCCATGCTGCATCAAACACATCCAAATCCTTTTTCCAGATACGTTGCTATGAAACACCAATTCTCCGGAACCGTCTGGTACGGTCAAAATAAGAGCGGTTATCCATCCTTGCCTCAACGCCTCAAAGGCTTACGCACACTTATCCGTCCACACCAATGGTACTTCCTTGCACGTAAGCTTGGTCAGAATCTCAACCAAACGAGTACAATTCTCCACGAACCTTCTAGAATACCCGGCAAGTCTAAGGAAACTTCTTATCTCCGCAACATTCTTCGGAATCGGCCAATCTCGAACTGCTGTAGTCCTTTGGGATCAACGGTGATTCCATCTCCAGCCTCAACGTTCCCCAAAACTTCACTTCTTCCAGCCAAACTCGCACTTGCTCATCTTTGCATATAATTTTTCTTATCTCAACGTCTGCAGTGCGATCTTCAAGTGTTCTGCATGCTCTTCAATGCTCCTCGAGTAAACCAGAATATCATCAATGAACACCACTCTAAACTGGTCTAAGAATGGTGAAGAGATTCGGTTCATCAAGTCCAAGAATATCGCCAGTGCATTCGTTACTCCGAAGGGCATCACTAAATACTCGTAATGTCCATACTGAGTTATGAACGCCGTCTTGAAATCATCCTCTGATTCAATTCGGACCTGATGATATCCGGATCTCAAATCCAGCTTCGAGAATACCCTCGCGCCACTAAGCTGTTCAAATAATTCGCTAATGCGAGGGATCGGGTACTTGTTCTTAATAGTCACCCGGTTTAATTCTCGATAATTGATGCACATTCTCCTTGTGCCATCCTTCTTCTTGACTAGAAGAACTGGAATTCCCCAGGGTGGGTTACGGCTGCGAGTCCAACCCTTCTCAAGTAATTCAGCAACCTGCTTCGTGACTTCTTCCAACCCCACTGGTGCCATTGGATAGTACGCCTTTGAGATTGGCGCTACACTAGGAACAAGATCAATTGCGAACTCCACGTCTCGCTTCGGCGGTAAACCCGAGGTGTTTTCGAACACGTCCATGAATTCTCGAACTATAGCTGGCGCTTCTTTCTTATCAACTTCCATCAACGAAATAACACTGCTTGTCGGCCTAGCCCTAAACTCGACTGGCCCGACAGAACTGCTTCCTCCAGCAAAACAAACTCCGGATGTCCGGGAATCTGTAGAATCACTTTCCTTTCCTTACCATCAATATAAGCGTGGAAAGTGCCGCGAAAATCCATTCCCAAGACGACGACAACTAAGGGATGCACCAGGATTGAATAATCCTAATGCGGGGAAAAACAAGAACAAGTAAGATACCGAGATGACTTCATCCGAAGTCAAGATACTGAAGTGGATTAAGCACGGTAAACATGATTCAAGCTGGTGATAAAACAATAACTGGTAAGCAATGAAACCGAGAGAAGCAAAGTAATATAATGATCATGAAACAAGGAAATGAATCAAGACCAGGACTCCAAGTTACTTGAATAGAGTACCGCATTGTAAACATGCTGCAGTTCATGGGTACAATTACACAACTCCACTCAAGTCGCCCAAATCCTAGTATCGGAATTAAGGAACAGGGAGAAACAATAGTGAACCAAAAAGGTTTTAAGTCGAGATGCAGGTGGCTTGCATATCGTCAAGGCGAAGGATAAAAGAAGGATATGATTCAAGAATCACGATAACAAGGTGGCAGGACATGTTCCTAATCACGAGTATTCTGATTCTTGTATTGGGTCCAATACCCAACTACAAAAGAATCAAACCCGATTAACATATATCCTATGGCTCTGATACCAAAAGAACCATGTCACGCCCCGCTTCCCAGAGTACGCTAAAATAGGCACGTGACATAGCCAACCATGCTACCTGTGGATAGGAAAAATCCTTCCACAGTCACATTACGGCTGTAGAAATATCAAGAACAGGAAAGTAAACTAAACTATCTAGTACATGTCCATGAGCCAGAATAAATGAGTCAAGAAATGATAATATGCGGAAGCAAAGGATACAATAAATGAAATATCTGGAAAGTAAAACTGCATACCAACAGGATCTTCACCGCTCGGTCTAACAGCGGCAATTTTCCTGATCAGTCCGCAACAAAGGTAGAAGGATCTGGGCCATGCAAAACCCAGACGTCAGCGCGTCATAACATCAAGCAATAATAAAACAGGGGTAGCAATACATGCAATTATGAATATAAATGGTAAAACAAGCATAACAGTGATATAAGTAAAGACAGTGGGGTAATATGTAGTGTGTTATCTAAACTGGTCTATTGGGCTAGCTACTCTCAAGTCTTTGAAATTAATTTGATGAATCATCGATGTAACTCAATGGTATCCCATGCGTGGCCGGCATCACGGTGAAGATTCTCGGGCTGAAACCGAGACATGCCGCTAGGCACTAAAGGAAAAGGGTAAAGATGAATGATGTCCATCGCATCATCCCAAGGCTGGCCTAGCCTCTAAAAGGTAATGGATAACAATGGATGATGTCAGCAGCATCACCCCAAGGCTGGCCTAGCCTCTAAAACTGATCAGTAAAGGCAGCACACTGTCGAGTTACAAGTCAGGTTTTATCATTGATTTCCCCATACCCCCAAGTTATATGTGTTCAAGTCATGTATTAAATAATCTAGAGCTAATGCCAACACAGGATCAGGCAGGTACAGGTTTGTCTGGATAGACAACAGGAACGGTCCGTAAGGACAACATGTCAGGTTTATTGGCATTAGACATAAGATCAGGTAACAGGTAAAGCCATGATACATCAGGTCAGGTCAAGTAATGTATATAGGTGTCATGTCATGTCAAGACTGTACGGTACCATGTCATGTCAAGTAGGAAGTGTAACAGGTCATGTCAGGATGCACAAAATGTCATGTGGGTGCTCATAATCAAGCTAACATAAGCATGTGTATAAACAAACAAGCATGGGTACTAACAAAACAATAAACTGAAACATGTAATATGATATGCAAATATGTACAGAATAAACTAAATAGATGTACGGTTATCGATTAGAGTTCGGTTTATGGTTCCAACATTAAGTATCATACACTTAAACAAATATGGATTGTTAAAAACACATTGACATGTATTAAATGGCCTAAGGATGCAATTATATATATAAAACAGGTTAGATGCACACGGGTGTCCAATAGGATAAAACTATAAATGGTACCATAGACTATGCAAATAGTTATTATGTGATTTTAAATATAGATGTGGTTACTAGGTATAGTAAGACAGAATGCAACATGATAGAGTTCAGTCGTAAATCTAAAATGATATAACCAGACATCGAAATGTAAATTGTAATGTAGGGCACTAGATTCAAACTTCATGATTACTGTGTATCTAAAAGAATATGGAATAACATAAAATAGCATGTAGTAAGTTTTACTTGCCTTGATGGATCGCGAAGCGGTATACGGAACGTCACGTGTCGGCGGAAAAAGTCACGATGCGCGCACGGTACACGAAATGAGTCCAAACAACGCACGATGGGATCACACGGGTCAGATATCCTCGCTGGGACGTCGGGATCGTTGAGTCGTCACGGCTCCGGCGATCAATAAAGGCTTAAAGATTTTACAGAAAAGAAACAAAATACAAGAAAGAAGAATAGAAGGAAGAAGAATAAAGAAGGGGGAGAACGAGAGAGAGAAGGCTCACTGGGGTTGCACTGATAACGGGAGACGAGATGTTGGCGATGTCGGGGTCACCGGAGATGAGTTGCCGGCGAGGGTGCAGGGTGCAAGTTAGGTTCTGGTGTATGGGGTTTTAAGAAAGAAAAAGAAGAGAAGAGAGGGAGGAGAAGAGAATGAAGAGGAAGAGAATAGGAGAGTGGGTGGTGACGGTGAGGTTAAGGGATCGCCGGCAATGAGGTGTGCAGGGTGATGGGTTCTCGTCGCGGTGGGTGCAGGGATGAGAGGAGGTCGGGTGTGCAGGGGGTTTGCTCGGGGTTTGGAGAGAGGTGTGTGCGAGGTTGAGGAGAAGAGAAGAAGAAGGAGATGATAGAGACGAGGAGAGAAGGAGGTGTTGGCGATGACGATGTGATCGGCGGCAATGGAGGTGAGGATGGCAGTGATGGGTCCTGTGGTTTGAAGGCTCGTGGAAAGGAGGAATGAGAAGGAGATGACGAGGAGGAAGAGATGAGGAGAGGAGAGAAAGGTGGAGGGATGGCGGTCGCGGGGATGAGGCGACGACGGCGACGAAGCTAGGGTTTTCTCGTGTTCATGGGCTCGCGTTTAAAAGAGAAGAAAGGGAGAAAACAAGGAGGGAGGTGACGGGATCCAGGGAGCGGTGACGGGAATCGAGAAGCGAACAGTGTTCGCGGGAGGGGAGAGAGAGGGCGCGAGAGGAGAGAGAAGGGGAAAGAGAGATAGGAGAAAGATTTTGGGGAAAGATAGAAAGAGACGTGTGGGGCCCGGTGACTAAGAGGAGGATTTCTATTGGTTGTGGAAAATAAAAGGAGAGAGAAGGGAGATAGAAGAGAGAGATGCTCAATGGTGGGGCCGGCATAAAAGGAAGCTAGGGATTGGCTGGAGAAAGAATTAATTTTAGGGAAAGAAGATTCAATTGGCAAAATATTTTGGTTAGTTGAAAATAAATTTAGGCTGTTATAAAAATATAAACAAATTTAAAAGAATTTAAAATAATTAGAATTTGACGGGATACAAGAATAATTCAGAAATGCGCCGGTTCGGGTCCAAAATTTTGGATTTGAAATACGAAAATTATTAGCAAGTTCCAAAATTTAAAATGAAAGATTATGTAACAGAAATATATACCCCCAAGAACGGACGCACGTACGTGCGGGTAGCCATCCAAACACGTCCGTTTCGCTGAACGGGACGAGAACATGATGGAAGGATACTAGCACAGGGTTAGGGGTATCAAGCAGGCCATGAAATGCAATTTTAATTTATTTTACGTGATTTAAATTGTTATATGCAAAAAGATGCGATACTAGATAAAATACCAGTATGTACTAAACATGAGATGCACGTGTCCATGCAACAAGTTAAGGCAATCTATAAATAAGAATCAAACAGGTTCAAGCAAGCGGGTCGGGTCGAATGCAATACAAAATACCATTCGCACCCAAAATACGATAAATCAAGAAAATACCACGAATAAAAAAATACGAGAACTGGAATTGGTATAAATAGACTCAGGTGTTGCACCTAATCTACAACACATCCAAGCACACACCACACAAGCACACATCACACACATATCCAGGGGATCAACGAATTTTCCCCGAAAGCGTTAATTTGTGGGGACTTCCCTTTTTAGAGTTTTTGGGGTTCGAACTCCGCGCTTTCCCTAAGAGGGGAAATGCCCATACCAATTGAGCTATTGCTCATTGGCAAGAAGGAAATATTTGAATCCCTTTGACAAAAGGATAATGTTAATATAAATTCAATTATTACCTAATAGTCATGGCTCATAAAAAATGGAAGAGGATATTCTTTCTAATTAGAAATACTTAACCTACTCACTTGAATCATCTACCAAGATTTACCTAAGATACAAACACCATGGCTTCACCTATTTGGCACGGATATCTATATGTTATGGATTCCACTATTTTATCTCTTGGATATATTTGGATAGGATTTCAAGTCGGCAGGTAAAATATTGCTCTTTAACAAGTGGTAAACATAAACCAAAGGGATAATTTGATTTTACATATGTACTTATAGTATTTTTACAACGTGTTTATTAAAAAAATGTTTCATATGGATATCTTCATTATCCCGGTTAAAAGTCTCTAAAAGTCTTTTACTTTAACTAATGGTTTTTATCTTACAAATATTATTCGGCTTGTAGATCTGGATTAGCCCCTTATAGTCTTATGCGAATCAAAACTGTTTAATGCATGATCAGCCCGGCCTGCTCTTTTCGGGTTAAATGACGCAATGGTTTGGAAATGTTACCCGTTAATCCTTATAACCAGTTGTAAATATGAAAGATAGGTTTATCTTTCTGTCCAAACGTAAATGTAAAATTATCCGGTCTTCCTTTTGTCATTTACTGCTTTAGTGCCTCAAATGCCTCCCAAAAAGCTGATAGCAGCTCCATACATTCATGGTCATGATCCGTTAAAGGATCTTAAGGAAATACAAAGAAAGAAGACACTATTACAAATGTGGAATTTAGTAATGAGAAATTGGTAACCTGTTACCTATTCCTCGTAACGGTTTTAAGGGAATCGGTAGAGGTTCATGCCGCTACCAATTCCAATGTTAGACGGCCTCTACAACCCAGGACCATAAAAACCAAGCCCCTCCCACAAAATCCCCCTGAGCCTTTTATTTTCCCTCTCTCCCCAAAAATTTTCCCACCATCGTCCCCAATTCTCCCGCCCTCCTATCGTCGTTTCCTTCGCCGTCGACGCCGCTTCGCCTCCATAGTCAAGCCCCGGCCCCGTCGAAGCCCTCGTCTCCCTGGTCGAGCTTGTCGTCGAAGGTCCAGACACGATCGAGCTGATCGTCGAAGCTCATCATCGCCGTCGATTGAAGCCGATCGAAGCCCCAGGTCGTCGTCGAAACTCACCGTCATCGTCAAGAGGTAAGTAAAATTGATTCAGATTAGGGTAATTTTGATTTTTGTGTTTAATTTTAATTTTAATTTTTTGCGGTCGTCGTTGAAGCCAATTGGAGCCTTAGGTCGTCTCTGCCGCCGTCGTCAAGAGGTAAATTTTAATATTTTTTGGGTTTAATTTTTATTTTTTGAAGAATATTCCAAAAAGAAACTGTTGTTTGGTTTTGCTGCTGCTGCGGTTCTTGCTGCTGCTATTGTTGTTTGCTGATGTAGTTGTTGCTGTTATTGGTGATGTTGTTGTAGAGAATATGGATTATGATTAGGATTATAGTTAGGGTTAGGGATATGTAGTTTAGTGAAATGCAACAATAATTAAAGGTATTTTAGTGACAAAGCTACAAAAGTTAAGGGTATTTTAGTGTAAAAAACATAAAATTGAGCAAGGGGTATTTTACTAAAAAAATTAATCATAATTTAGTGAAAAACAACAATAGTTAAGGGTATTATAGTGAAATTTATAGTAATTTAGTTAATTTAAGATCTGTTGTTTATTTAATTTTGTTAAGGTAGTTTAGTGAAAACCAACAACAGTTAACGGTATTTTAGTATGATCTATTGAAATTGAAGAAATAGGTTGCTTAGGAACAAATTTAAGACAGTTTAGTGAAAAACAACAATAGTAAAGGGTAGTTTAGGGAGAATTTGTTTAGTTTTTTAATAATAATTTAGTAAGTGTGTGTGTGTGTGTATGCTTGTGTGTGCGCGTACGCGTGCATGTTTATGCTTGTATGCATACACACAGACACACACACACAGACACACAAATACAAACAAGGCCAAACATTAATTCATCATCATTCTCCTCTACATTGAACTCTTGTCAAATCACACCCTAACTCTAAATCCAAAATCTTAAACTAGATTAAGAAAAACCTCAACTTTAGAAAACTTTACCCTAAACTTAAAACTTCAAAACCTTGTATTTGGAATGTAAATGTAAAACTAATTGAAATTAAATCCTAAACTAAGTGTATGATACTCGATGATAATATGAAATTTTTGTTTTCTCATCGATAATCATATGTGAAAATGAAAACGTGACTTAGTCCCCGTCTATCGGTTAACATACGTTCGATATTCGTCGTGACATAAAATTACACGAAAGTTAAATATCAGACGGTATCGTTCGGTTCTAACAAGCGTTGTATAGTCTATATGACGAGAGTATTCAATCGTATGATAATCGATAGATTTGTCCAATGTGTACAAATTAGGAATGTATAAAGCAAACACCTGCATTCATCTGTGTATTTCATCGTTTCGAGATATTTCGTCGGTACCTTTTCGCTTGTACTCTGTGTACAACGATAGATTAGTTGTTCGTTTCAATGTTGTTTAACACCATTGAAATGATCATCTTTTCTATTATAGTGTACTCGAAAAACAACGGGGAGGTGCTGCCGAATTTTTTTTGAAATAGATGAAAGCACAAGTGAATGGGTGTATGCTCTATACATTCTTAATGAGATATGTATTTTACCCCCGACAGCTGCTACCTTCAATATCCAATATAGAACCGTTAATATCATCATCTTTCTTGGAAGAAGAATCCAACTTCCGAGCTATGAGCATTTGCTCTCGGTCCCTGATAATCTTTATAACTAAATCTTCAATTGAAACTAAACTTAACCAAGTCATCAATTAAACCTAACACGAACACTTTTTAGTATCTGTCTATCGTGTGTTTGTCAAGAAATCTTAATTTCGTGACTATTGTCTTTAGGAACCTCACTTCATCCGATCTGTTCTAATATGCCATTTCCGTATCTCCACGACAAGAGCTGGATGTACGTCGACGCTCCTTAGAAAGCCAATGAATTTTTCCTTAACGGTGTTTACTGTTTCACCGATTTTACCTATGCACGTCTTGGGTTACCGATAAAGTATGAAATATATTGTCTTTACTCTAAATATATGAACAAGCGATTGCTCAAGAGGTTGGATGTTGAGTTACACATCGTGAAATACAGGTTCATTAAAGATTACACTATGTGGGAATTTCGTGGAGAAAAAAGTTATTGTAATGGAAGATGAGGCATAGCCAGCGCAAGAGACGGAAAACGAATTTATCGAGACGGAAAACGAATTTATCGAAACGGAAACCAACGAATGGCAAGGGATAGTAGAAGAGGAGAAAGACGAATGACGGTTTGAAGAAGACGAAGCCGTCGAAGATGATAATATTGTATTCACGCTGATCGATGACATGTATGGGCTTATAAATGCCGCTGGACTTTTTTATGATACGGAAAGCACTGGACCATCGTTATTGGACAAGTACAAGGCCGACTAGAGAATCCCGCTATATCCGAATTACAAATGGTTTTCAAAACTTTTCTTTTTCGTACGTCTCTTCCAGATCAAGGCGAAGAACAGATGGAGTAATCAGTTTTTCACCGATCTCCTAGCACGGCTGAAGGAAATTTTTCCTGACGGAAATAAAGTACCACCGAACTGGTATGAAACTCAAAATATAATCACAAATATCGGCCTAAAATATAACAAGATCCATGCATGTGAGAATGACTGCGTTTTGTTCCGGAATGAACATGTAACTCTCAGAAACTGCCCCGTGTGCGGGACCAGCCGATTCAAGCATAAGAAAGACCCTTAGTCGAGTGATGTGCCCATGAAGATTCTCTGTCATTTTCCATGA
Source organism: Agapanthus africanus (assembly GCA_030015575.1). NCBI lineage: Eukaryota > Viridiplantae > Streptophyta > Magnoliopsida > Asparagales > Amaryllidaceae > Agapanthus > Agapanthus africanus. The sequence goes on from CM057338.1 coordinate 126,210,794, forward strand.
ATATCGAGGATGCAACCGTTATTTGTGTGAGGAGACGACGTCCGAAATGCAGTGGCACCATAAAGCGTCCCGTGAGAAGAGAAAATGAGTCATCCTAGAGATTCGATATCATGGAAACTTTTAGATGAAAAACATTCTACATTCAGCGATGACCCTCATAACGTGAGGCTGGGAATTGCGAGCGACGGTTTCAGTTTATTTGGGATGGGTCGCGGCGGGCGTACTCACAGTACTTGACCCGTTGTGGTGACTATATACAACCTTCCGCCATGGAAGGGTCTTATCTTACGGTGGCGTTTTTAATCCACGATCCCCCGTCTCCAGAGAAAAATATCGATGTGTACCTTCAACCCTTGATCGATGAGTTAAAATCGCTGTGGGAACCTGGCGTAAGAACCTATGATGCACAAGATAAACAGTTTTTTCATATGCGGGCCGCTTTGTTGTGGACAATTAATGATTTTCCTGTCTACAACATGTTGTCGGGATGGAAAACTCAAGGTAAGCGTGCGTGCCCTTGTTATCATATTCATACGAGCAGCGTACATTTAGCGGGAAAGAGTCGTATATGGGTTACCGACGTTTCTTGCTTATAATTCACAGATTCAAAAGAAATAAAGAATTGTTCAATGGCAAGAAGGAGACCGACAGACTTCCTAAACCGTTGTCTAGCAATGACATACTACAACAATAGAGAGGTTATCAGAATATCATGTTCGGAAGGACACAGAACAAAGATGCAATGCCATACTCAGCTAGTTGGAAGAAATTTAGTGGTTTATTTCAGCTTTTGTACTGGTCCGATCTATCGCTGTGCCACAATTTAGATGTCATGTATATTGAGAAGGGCGTCTCCGAGCACATCATTGATCTTCTGTTGTGTAAAGATGGAAAAACGAAGGACAATTTCAACGCCCATCGTGATTTGACGGATTCAGATGATTTGTCCATTAGAGAAGAATTGCAGCCTCGGCCTGTGGTTGGTAAACCGGGTTATTATGAGATCCCACCGGAAATCCACAATCTAAACAAAGAGAAGAGGTGGCGGTTCTTGTGGGTGTTGAAACAATTGAAAGCCCTGACAGTTTCTCATCAAACATTGCTAATCAGGTGCAGGTAGAAAACGGAAAAATCGTACGACTCAAGAATCACGATTACCACGTACTGATGCAATATCTTCTTCCTTTATGCTTCAGAGCATCGGTAAATTTAGAAATTGGTTTCTTGCTTAATGACTTGAATTTGTTTTCGGCAATTGTGTTAAAAAAATGTGGACGTCAGTGAGGTAGTACAGCTCGAAGAAGATATTCCTTTGATCCTATGCAAGCTCGAAACTATCTTTCGACCTTCATTTTTCGACATTATTGTTCACCTGTCCATTCATCTAGCAACCGAGGTCAGGATTAGCGGTCTGGTGCATTACCGTTGGATGTTTCCCATCGAGAGGTATGAAAATATTTATTATTTATCATTTAAATTGTAAAACATTATCGTGAATTATTAATATCTATTATCTTTCAATAGATATCCATTAACTTTAAAAAAAATTTTATATCCACAGCAAGTATCGTCTTGAAGATTCGATTGCGGAAGGTTATCTCTTGGAAGAAGTTGTTTCTTTCTGTGCTCATTTCCTGAACGACGATATCAGAACGAAACTGAACAAACCGCCGCGTGTGTTTGACGGTCCAATTGGAGTAGGAAAATTAAAGAGCATGACTTACGATCTTCAGGGCAGGGCACATGTGTACATCTTGCTAAACAACGAATGTTTTGCTAATTCTGCAAAGTAAAATTTTCTAATTTTATCCATTTAAACATTTGAAATTAAATTTAATATAATCGATACAACTGTAAATTAACGACCAGAGCGCATAAAACCATACTCAAGTGATCGAATCTTAGGACGTGATCGGATGATAGAATCGAAGAAAAATAGAGACGCATTTTGCTGCATGGTATAGACAATAAGTCGACGAACAATTGCATCGTGGAGAGCAGATTGAGAGAGAAGTCCATGACCTTCTAAGGGGTTCAACGATTGCAGCTACGTTTTACAATGGGTAAGGGGTTTCCAGCTACAAATTTAAGACAGAAAGAACGGAACGTATTAGAGCTATACAAAATAGCGGCGTCGCAACCTTCGATGACAAAGGAAATCCCTACTACGGTGTTCTTGAGAAGGTTATAGCGGTCTCATATATGCATAATACTGTCCCATTTTATATATTCCAATTCAAATGGTACGATAGTGTAACGTCTACGTTTTGTTTATACCTTAATAAAAATTTTCATATTTTCTTTCAGTATTTTTTCTCCACATATAGCTAGTTGACTGTTCGATATTTGTTGTGCTGGATATTTATTTACCATGTTATTGTGTGCATATGATTATACTGTATTTATTTGTTTTTGTATTTTCCGTATATTTTTGTAACCCGTTAAGTATATTAATTATTATTTAATCTCTCCATCTAATTTTTCTATTATTTTTCTAAAGCCCACAAACTCCCTTTACAATTTTCCTTCCTATTATTTTCTGTTCTAAAATGTTTTCGGCCCAAGCCCAAAGTCTCATACCATATATTCCATCACAGTGTTTAAATTTTTATTAATGGTGTTATTAATTTGGTTTTAATGGTGATTAATTTATATTAATTATCATTAAGCTTAATTTATTGGGATGTTTTTAAAACTAATTTCAAAAACACTATTACCTTTATTAAAATCCTAAGCCTATAATCCTCATGCAGAGCTCATCCCCTTCCTTCTCGTTCTCCCTCCTCCTTCTCATGCCGACCCATGAACCCACCAAACCTGTTCCCCTCTCGAGCCAACACTTCCCCTTCCAACAAGACTTGGCCGAGCTCATCTCTCTTCCCACTCACCGCATCTTCATCCTCTCTCTCTACAATAACCCAGCACCTCTAAACAACCGAGGCTCCTTCTCCCTAGCCTCGGCTGAGCACTGCAACTCCGTCGTCGTCGTCTTCTTCCTCTTCCACGTGACATCATCCTCCAGCAGCAACGACGGCGACCACAACGTCAACAACAGCTGCTACGACCCACTAAGAGAATCGAGACCCCAATCCACCCACCTCTTTCGACAGCCCGTTCTCCGCGACCCGAGCGGAGAACCGAGGCTCCAGGCTAGGCCAAAGTTCACCCGACCTCCATGATCGTTTCCCTGCCACCGCCGCTCCGCCGCTCCGATCTAACAACATACCAACGATGCACGCTAAGTGTTTGGTGAATTGTCTCAACGAGCATTCCATCGTTTTCTCGCCACAAGCCGCGCATCCATGGATTCCCGAGGGAAGTATTTATCACTTGCTCGTCTAAGTCGGACGACTTGGTATATTATGATTTCGTATTGGTTACTAACATTTCAAACTTTATACTCTATGAAATCATAATACTATATCATATACATAATACGTAAATAAATACTCAAGACTGGCACTTTTTATGCCATTCTGGTTTATTATACATCTATATATTTACTTTCTATCAAAGTATTTTCTTTGGCTAATTAAAACTAAAATACCATTTCCCATTTTCATGTTTTTTCCCTTCTAAATCACCTTCAAGTTTTTACGGTTAATTTTTGGTTTTAAGGGATTTAGTTCACTGAAATGGGCTTATTGAATGGGGAAAAATCAATATGGTAGTTGTGTTAAAAACAGTGATACTTAAGGGTATTTTTACTGTTATCTAGCTTTTGGACCACATATAACTATAATTTACACCCAGGACCATTCATATCTAATTGATACCTAATTGGACATTTAAATCCATTCTTCAATGGTTGTGTGGGCTCTATGCTTTTGGGGGGAGTTGTTGGAGAGTCGGTTTAGGGGCTGTTTGGTTGCAAGATTATAAAATTTGGATTCCAAAATGGTACGGTTGAAAATTTCTGGATTTAGCAATTTGTTGTTTGGTTGATATTGGATTCCTAATATTGGATTTGTAGATCTTTATAATCTTTGTTTGTTTGGTGAAAAGAAAGTAGGATTTGGATTTGAGTATTTTAGAGATAGATAGAGGATTATTAAATAAATAAAGTATCCGGGTCCCATCTAAAAGTACAATGAACAGTACCAAATCCTTGTAAATTCTTCAAATTTTTTAGGATTGAAGGATTCTTGTTTTGTGGTGCCCCCTAAAAAACAAAGGAATCCTACAAATCCAAATCTCACAACCAAACACAAAATTATGGAATCCTCTTAATTTTTTGGATTCCACAATCCAATTCTTTCATAATCCTCCAACCAAACAACCCTTAGCTCCTTCGTTGGAAGGAGGCATGATGGTCCTTCGCGACCTCAACCGTCCGATCGCGAACGAGGAGATGTGGGACCTCCGGCGACTTAACGGGATTAATTTCTCCCCGTCAACGTTTTGTTATCACGCGACTCTCACACGTCTAGGGTTTCCACCTTTTCTTCGTCTGGGGACCCCTCTTCGCCGCCATCTACTCTTCGTGATGGTCCTAGTAAGATTCTTGCATCAAAGCCGCATCTTTGGGTACCTGATTCGGCTCTTAGGAAGCCTACCTCGTGTGATTATTGCGTGAGGGCGTTCTTGACGGGATCAACAGGGCTTATGACTCTGGTTTTGGTTCCATTTGATAATGGGTTCTTGAATTGGGATCAACCAATCACGTGCTTGAGAGAATCGAATCATTGCAGCTCATCAAGAGTGTGAGAAAAAAGATGGGATTGGCAATAGCCCCAATTCTCATTTTGGGTTTTGTGGGAATGTGATGACGATGGTGATGCAAGATTTTGGGGCTAAGAATTTTTTGCAAAGATGTCAAGTTTGTGAGACTGTTTCGATTTCTAAGGTCGAGGAGAGAGGCATTCGAAACAAGCCAAATTGGAATCAGATCCGTGTTGTGAATCCAAACCCGCTGCGATTGAAGCAGATAGCTTTTAACGCGGCGGCGAGTTCGGGTGCATTGGTTGCCAAAATTTGGGCATTAGAGCGCGAGCAATCGGATGTTGAGTTCTCTAAAGATGAAAATGTTGTGATTTTGGATGAGAAAAGGCCGAGAAAAAAGAGGAAGAAAACCCGCATATGGAAGAGAGGAGCCACTCAATCATGTCGAGGCCGAGAAAAAAGAGGAAGAAACTCAATCGGGGGTTTTATTTTTTGAGAGCCGTGGTGTCCAATATATAAAAAATGGACAGCGTCTTGGTGATGCCATTGCTTACACTGGTGAGCTTCAAACTAAGATCAAAGACATAGAATTAGAGAAAGCGCCCAATGCATAGTCCGGAAATTGAAGTTCAAATTGTTAACGACAAAGTGAAGTACAAGTTAGTTGTTCAATGACTTGTCATCCTGTGTCAAAGGTGATGCAAGTATTGAAGGAGGAAGAGATCAATGTGATCGATACAAAGGCTATATATATTGATACAAAGGCTATATATATTTTGTACACAAGTGTTGTAAATTTATAGAAAATTTTAATGTATTTCACTTACAGGAATTTGTTGCCCTAGCTTTCAATCTCTTGTTCCTCTCATTGTGCCTTTGAAGCTAGCATAAATACAACAAATACAACAACAATTTTCCAAATGCAAGGCAAATTTAAAATAAGAGGTAAATTTAAAATACATGACAAATACATAGAAGCAGAAATAAGAGGCATAAATACAAGGCAAATTTGAAATGCCTTAAAAGCATCACTGTATTTTCCAAAACCTTATAAAGCAAAATAGTTTTACATTGTTCCTAGTTGGGATTCTTGAGAATCATGAATAATCTGAGCACAAATTTAAAGCAAAAAAAGTTACATGAATCCTAGGGTAGAAATTAAGCAATGTATACACATGAAACATTGTCTTTAGGATTTTGCGCTCTTCCAACTGCAAAATAAAACAAAAGAACTGGGAGAAGATATCCATTATTCTTGATGATTAGTAAATTGTTTGCTTCTTTGCTCCCATGTCTTAGATGTCTTTCAATCACCATATCAGGCAACCTGGAAGGAGAAAAATTATTTTCTTCGAGTTAAACATGACTTTTGAATAATAATCTAGAAATATTAATCTGCAACATATAAATTTAAAAGAGTTCAAAAAATTTGATTACCGTCTACAATTTGTAAAATGTTGGCTCGAGTCAAGCTCCCGACGATTCATTTTGAGCTGCTCGAGTGTCACTAGATGGAGTTTGGCATGAATGAGGAAAAGTAGAATCCTATATATGATATAAATCTGGAACTCAATTAGCATATGTACCATATATATGCACATAGAAACAAAAATATGTTTTCTCTTACCATTTATTTTGATACTGAAATAAAGTTAACTACATCTAATAGACTCATCTTTTCTCCACTCTCTGGAAATTTTTTGGTTTATATCCCTGATATTTAATTCATATGCATCCAAATTTGGAAATAAGTTATTTGGGCACATTGGTATGATGGTTAATATCTTGATTATTGTTTGAGTACTTGGTAAGTAATTTTTTATTTAAAGTTAGTTACCAATTAGTTATCCTTCATTTAGACAGAATAAATCTTTAATTTTAAATTTGACCTGCCAGGGAAACAAAAATATGTGCACGTGTGCGTACACACACATACACACATAAAATTTACCTGGTTAAACATGGTCATATTGTGAAGGCCATGTCCAAGAGAACCATGCATGCATGGCATCCAAAAGTATACTTGAGGACGCATAGCCATACGGTACCTACATTATCCTCATATAGATAATAACACGTCAATATTAAATAGGGGAAAGAGTCATATTTTATGAAAAAAATTGCTTTAATGCATAGTCTTACATGTGTAAAATGATTTGTTGAAATATCTTGTTGCACAAAAGTTCCACTAGGTTGTGGTGTGACATATGTTACCTACATATTTCTCATAACAAATAATAATGTTCGACATTAAATATATAGAGGGTCATAAATAATAAAATATACATAAAAAGGATAGTTTTACTTGTGCAAACTGATTTGGGGAAACTCCTTGTTGCAGAGAAGATGCAACATGTTGTGGCGGACTTGGTGTGACATATGGCACCTACACAATTCTCATATAAATTATAATACTTCAATATTGAATATGAAAAACATGTATGGTTTATGTAAAGTGATTTGGCGAAACTGTGTTGTGAAGAAGACCCAACATGTTGTGGCTGATTTGGCGATACATAATATGTTGGCATATTGATCAATTGTGTCCTCGAACAATTAGTAGATGAACCTAATATATATTTCACAAAATTTTCAGAAATCTAATATGTATACATAGCATAAAAATGTTCGTTATATATGTATGATTTAAAATTAAATTATGAACCTTTTGTAGTTTTTTTCTTTTTTGAACCCTCTAATGCACTGCGCTTCCGACGAGTGCCACAACCTCCATCACTTCTCTTAATACCGCTTGCTTGCATAGTAGGCATTGCCGAAACATTATCAATAGATTGCTGAGAAGAAATCATATTAATGTCGTCACCACTTTTAGAGTGCACGCCTTTAACTCGAGAATTTGTTACAACTGAAATATCATTTATCCAATTGAAGAATGATTCAATCTTCTCCATAAATTGTTTGGAAAAATCATGTGCAAACTCATATGCTTTCTTGTTTTCAGAAACCCTTGCTAAGATATAATTGTTTGTGTGTATCAATGATGAGTAACGATTTGCCACACATACTTTTGAATTCATCTGAGTTTGATCTTTCTTGCTTTCTGTCATACCATCCTTAACATTTCTACACGATCTTCTCAGATAATATTTTGTAGGAAGAACCTTGACGTTCATATTATCAAACACTTTTAAGACATGCCCACATTGTATTCCAACAAATTCAAATATTTGCACGGACATGTAATACTGTCATTTGAAAAATCATATCTCACAGTATGCTCCTTTGATAATTCTTTTTCTTTTACCAACTTTGCTTATAATTTTATACTCGTGTATTGTGCCACTGATACTGCTATCGTATAACATGCAGTTAAGAAACAGTGCATAATCTTTTTCAAATATTTTGTATACCTTAGGTGCATATCTTTGCAGCTTGATCCAACAAATTAGAGAATGGAACTTTAGTGTTACCTTGGCATGCACGAAAATCTGAAAGTAACTCTGAATGACGTCTATCTTCAACAAGCCTTTCATAATGACGAAAAAAGTCTAATAATCTTTGATGAGGATGTAAATACCTTTTGATTGCACTGTTCAAACTCTCGCTCCTCTGGGTGCTTTTCATATTGGCACAAAAGGACTCACGACCATAAACCAAAGCCTACTGCCTTCGCTCTTTAAACAAATTATTCAACCACTGGTTTTCAGAGAGCTTGTATTTTGCTAACATATGATTCCATGCATTGATAAAATCTTCTTCATCACAATTGTAGACACAATAGCCGAAATCATGTGCAAAATTTGAAGAACCGTTGAATACATGGCTTAGATGCTTTGGAACATTCTGATACATATACCACACACACACATGATGAACAGTTTCTGGCCAAACTTCTATTATTGCAGGACTCATTACAGCATCATGATCAGTCAATATGACCTTCGGAGCCTTCCCACCCATTGCATGAGTAAATGTCTCAAATAGCCATTTAAAAGAAGGAATTGTTTCATCGTATAACAATGCTGGACCAAATATCACAGTTTCTTTATGGTGGTTAACACCAGCAAATGGAATGAAGGGCCTACCATAGGAATTTGTTTTATAGGTGGTGTCGAAGAACATAACATCACCAAAGAACTCGTAGTCCAATAAAGGTCTGGCATCTGCCCAAAAATATTTGTAATCTGGTCTTCCTTGTCTAGCTGTACTGCATAGTAGAAAGAAGGATGTTCTTTGAGACGATTTTGGAGATATTATAATACTGCCCCGGCATCTCCTAAAGCCATATCATGCATGCACCTTGCTCGTAAATAATTTTTGTAATCACTTGGGAAAAAAGATAAATGTCATCGTCCACCAGCTTGTTTCGCCAAAAGATTATAAGTTCCCGTCTCACCAACAGAATCGGCTACATCAGCTGCACACTTCTGGGCATCAGTTATAAAACATTGCGACTTTAACAAGTATCGTTTCGTTGGAGTTATGACATTATGATTATGTGTAGCCTCAAATTCAGTGACTTTATAGGTTCCCTTTTCGCAAATTTTGATAGACATGTGAGCAAGGCATCCAGTTCTCTCATCTAATCTTGGATATCTGGGTTCATCAAGCTTAGACTTTTTTCTGCAATGGCCCTCTTTGTAGCAAGAAAAACTCTGAAATATTACGATATCATCTTTGTTCTTCCTTAGAAGATTTTTCCGGATATTGAATCCAATATGAAAAGCATACTTTATTATAAAATGCATATGCCGCTTCCTCATCCTTGAACTCCATTCCAACTTTTGGTTCAAATTGTTCCTCAAAATCAATTCCGCCTGATGCATCTGACATGCTTTCAATCTGCCAAATAAAAGAAGATATTGTTAGTTAAAAAAATATGAACATATTGGCAACATTTATATGCTCAATAATGCCTTGTTTTCCCAATTCTCAACTGAATTAAATATTTCCCAATCCTCATTGACATAAGAAATGAACTTGGCTGATTATTGTGCACATGATTTAAATGTGTTATCTTTTGGTATCTTGTTATCATTTTCTATATTTATTTGCTGGTGTGTATAAAAATGTGTTGGTGTTGTAGACTGCATCAATTGAAGCAGTGCAAACATCATATTATGCATCAATTAAATCTATTGAATAGATACGCTGTTATCTTCAGCAATGATTCTACAAGCTTTTATAACATAGTTATGGTTTAGGAATTTTCTCCATTATGAAGACTTGTTAATTTGTTCATTTACGCCTTTTTGCAATTCTTTTTTGATAAGTAGGTGCAAATTTGTGTCCCTTACAGGATTCAATTTCCTGCTCACAAACATACTTTTGGCCATAAGACTATTTTTCATATGTGGAGCAATTTATAAATTAAATTGCTCACAAACATACTGTTGATAGAACTCACCCTTTTGGAATCTCCAAAGAGATCAGGACGATCACATAAGTAATAAAAGACCAAGAAAGCTCCAAACTCTGATCTGAATATTACGAGCTAGAATTATTTAGCTCAGAGTTGCTAAAAACAAAAAATTTCTTTTCAAGTCTTAACTTTAAAGGAATTTGACTTACTTTCTATCAAGAAATCCTTTGTCCAACAGAAAGAACCTGAACAACTCCATAAATAAATCATAACATTATATCAGGTTTAAACAAATAACTCAATGTTCTCATTATATTATTATTATAGTAACTATCATCATCATCATCATCATCATCATATCCTAGTATGCTATTAGGCTATTATGCTATAGATTCCTGCAGATATTAGGTGATACTTTGCAAGATTTTATAGGTGCTGCAAGAAGTCTGCCCTCTAACAAGTGAGTGTTAGCATCTTCACCAAGGGGCCTGATATCCAACTCGGCTAAATTAGCATCAGAATTTGTCACTGGAAAAGAGTTGATCATGTAAGATGTTTTAGGTTAACAAGTAGGTCACAATATCATTTGGCTAGAGTCACTTTGACTCCATCCATATTTCTCAAAATAAGTAGGTAGCTGGTAACAATACTTTCGTATCAAATTTCCATATGCACAAACAATAATATTTAAATACATAAAAAATCACACTGGGAAAAATGAATAGAAATATGACTACCGGGTGTCTCCTAAGCAAACTTAAAATACTACCATTCATCTCATGGACTACAAATGAGAATTCCTTGTGTATGCATATTTGGCTTACCCTCTTGACCATCCTCACAAAATAGGAGCAGCCACCAACATCTCCTACAAAGTCTTTATATTCTATCCTCTGGGAGAGCTACTTGTTACTTTGTATGGACGCAATCGTTTCTTAACCTATATCTTTGAGTAATTCCATAATCACTACTGTAAATAAGGGTTGCCCCTACGGATTTATCCGTAGGAGCAAACCACTGCCCCTACGGATATATTCGTAGGGCCAAGAAAATACCCTGTAGGTACAAACGCCGTAGGTGCAAGTCACAGTCTTGAACATTCCTCTACGGTCAAAAACTTGCCCCTACGTAGTAATCTGTAGGTCCAATTGTTCCTACGGATTACGCCGTAGGGACAAAAAATTTATTTAATTTATGATTTTATAAAATAAATTAGGTGTCCCGGACTAATTCGTAGGGCAAGTATTTGCCCCTACGGATAAGTGCGTAGGTATACATCCGTAGGGACAAAATATCAGGTATTTTGATATTTTGTCCATACGGATGCCTCTGTAGGGGCATTTGTTTGCCCCTACGGATATATCCGTAGGGGCAAGCGTAACCCCTAATACTGACATCATAGGGGCAAAATATCAGGTATCCTGATATTTTGCCCTTACGGATAAATCTGTAGGTACATTTTTGGGCCCTACGGTTAAATCCGTAGGTACATATTATCAATTTTTTTTTTTAAAAAAAGGGCTGCCTATTTTTTTCTCGCCCTGTGCACAATAGTATATACATCATATATAAAATTAATCATCACGCAGAACATATATCGCAGTATTCATAATCACATCTCACGCATAATATACGAAAGAAATCAACAAGCAGAATATGATATCAATATAAACACGCAAACACCACCAATATCAATATCGTCCAAAATGTAGTACAATATGTATCATATAAATAAATACATGTTTAAAATATAAGAATCAAAAAGCTACCCTAGCTCGGTCCAGCTCCACCTCTGATAAACGCCAGAATCTGGCGCGCCTGCTCCTCGGATAGATCTTGAGTCAATAAATCATGCAATGCGGAGCGTGCAGGAGTCTGAGCGGGCTGTGGAGCTGTAGGAGTGGTTTGCGCAGCCGCCGTCGAGGTAGTGGTTTGCGGAGCCGCGACTGCGGGAGTCTGAGCGGGCAGTGGAGCTATAGGAGCTGTCTGCGGAACCGCAGCTGATGTAGTGGCTTGCGGAGCCGCAGCCGAAGGAGATGCATGTGGAGGCTCGGTCGATGTACCCTGTCGCGTCTGGACCTACGTGTGTAATAAGCGAGTAAGAACTGTGTATTATTCGAATTCGTATCATTATCAAGTTATTTCGAAACCCCAATGTATGTATACTTAGGGACTTAGGCCTCGTTTGGATATCTAGTTTGGAAAACTGTAGTTTATTTTAATTAGATATGTATGTATGATTAATCAAAGCTAAGTCTACAACTAAATAAGCTCAGGCTACGTACTAATATTGGATATGTTGCTATCTATAATATGACATAATATTTTACTATTAAGTAGTATACATACCAGCATCTTCTTCAACTCCTGAACGGCGGCCTTCAAGCTCTCCAGTTCCTGCTGGAAACGTCGCTCACCGGAGACGGAGAAAGTAATCGCCGGGGTGGAGTCCAACCTCATATGGGCCCTGCTAGGGCCCAGTCACCGGCCTCTCTCCCAACCTCCGTAGTGCCTTCCGTGTGTGGCGTCCAGGACTGGGGTCAGCAGCATCAGATCGCTCTGTCCGGTAACATCGATCCTCGATGCCTCGGCCTGCTCAACCACCCGCCCCTACACCCACATTAACCAGTAAAATATAAGTATATCATTTAAATTTGAACCTTTCAAAACTAAAATTTCAAATAGGGGTTGAATAAATATTAACACTTACGCAATACTCCTGGGTAGCGACGTCGGGGTATCGAAGCTCGCCCGTGGCGGGATCTGTCGAGGTGCCGTGGACGGCAAGATATGTGGACAGCACGCTCGGTGTACCACCTTGCGCCAGGGTCTGAGCTCTCTGCAATATTAGAAAATAACTCTTAATATTAGATATATTAGAAAATAACTCTTAATATTGCATTATATCACAAAGGCCGGTCTATTGTAATTTACCGATAACTCCATGGCACCAGTAATATTCCTCGAGCCACCTGTATAAGTGGGGCGACCCCTTTTCGCCGACTTCCTATTCTCTATATTTTGAGCGGCCTGTTTCTGCACAACACATTCACATTTAGTTTTCTAATTAAGGAACACAAAAAAATAAATTATATATTAAACAATGGATTACATTTAAAATACATACCTGTTTGCGTTGAGAGTCGAAATATTCGCACAATAGAGGCCATGTCTCTACGTCGACTCTCGCAAAGGCCGGAGTAGATAGGAGGGCCGCTCTCTCTGTCTCGGGGGTCGCCATCCACAGGGAGTAGCAGTCGGCCTTCAGCTCATTCCTGTTGTATCGGACCTTGGTCTGCATGTTCTTCATCAGGCCATTGTAGAGCATGAAGATCGAGCACCCTCCCAGGATGATCAGGGTCGGGTACAGGCTGAAAATCGTAATCCAACTGAAAATACAAAAAAAAAACATTGTTATTAGATTGCAAGTGTTAATAATAAATATATTGGATAAATCAAATGAAAAAATATATTAATACCCGAACCGGATCAAAGAAGAGGGCGAATGAGCGCCGGTGCTGGTCGCCCCACTCAACGTGAAGTGGATAGTTTTTCATGAGCCGGCTCTCATCCCCAATATACCGGCCGAACCTCTCGGCATGATCGCCGGTATAGCGATAATCGGGGTTAAAAAAGAGGGGGAATGCTGCCTCCCCTTTAGCTCTGTCAGGCCTCAGCCCGTGGGACTGATTCGGGCCTCGAGTCCCCCTCTGGGGATGGGGAGGCCCTGCGTCTGCAAGAAATATCAAGAAAATCAATATTAAGACAAAGTTGTATTAAGAAATCAAGGTTAAACGAAAATTGATGTGTGATATATACCTTCAGTGATTAAATCACGAGCCTGGGCCCGGGCAGCAGCACGAGCGGGACGATAGTTCCTCCGGTGAGGAACAGCCGGTGTCCCGGATGCGGACGCATCCCCTCCAACTAGAAAATAAACATTGACGCTAAATTTCCATGAAGTTCATATTTATTTTTTAGAGGATATGTAAAATGAATAAATATTTTATATTTATTCATACTAACCTACAGACTGAGCGGAGGGTACGGAAGTGGCAGAAGTGGCCCCTGCGTCAGATGTGGACGCACCACCTATAATTAGACAATTAAAAATAGATTATATAAGTAATTGCAAAAAGAATGTGTAGATCAATAATATAACATTCTAAATCAATATGCATACACTATAGGATATATAAACATACCAGCAGGTGCGGTGGTGTCACCACCTACAGCTAGACAATAAAAAAATGATTATCTAAGTAAGAGCAAAAGGAATGCGTGTATATTTATGATATAGCATTCTAAATCAATATACATGCACTATATGATATATAAATATACCTGGAGGTGCGGGAGTGGCCTCTGTCCCTGATGTGGACGCATCACCAACAACTAGACAATCAAACATTGACAATATAAGTAATTTTGATATGAACAGGTATGAATATCTATAATATTACATTCAAAATGGATATGCGTGCAATATACCTGGAGGTGTGGTAAAGTCCACACGGAAGGAGGCATCCGAAGGGGTCTCCGATCTGGGTGCAAGACCGGCCCTCTAAAGCTCCCTACGCAGCTCTCCGGGCGGCAGAACCGCTCTGTCTCTTCCTTTGCCGGTGCCGCGGCTGGAGCTCCTGTCGCCTCTCGCTGCTCCCGTTATCGTCAACAAACCTAGATAAACGGTTCGTGGACGCATTAGACAATCATTACAAGTATTGACTATATATGTATAGATCGTAAAATGTGAAGTAATAATATAACATTACTGATAATCTTTTTCGTTTCGTGGGCACATTAAACATATCTACTTGGATTTCATCATCGATATCATTTCTAACCCACGTAACTTTATGATCGGCCGAAGACAACCCGTCTTTCGAAACAGACGGTCGGAGCACTCTAAGCCTTCTCTCTTCTTCATCCTCATCGCTGTTCTCGAATTCTGGGACATCGTAGACATCCCTAGGTTTCCAACGGCATATGACACTCCATCCCGGATGCTTCAAACACTATGAGTAGTATACTTGGAACGCTTGGTTCGGAAAGATAAACGGATCTTCCTGACCGTAAAATCAAAGTGTGTTCACACCGGTCAATCCATATTCATCTTTCCAAGTCCCAAGATTGCTTCTCCACTTATCTGTATCGGTTCGCGTATCGTACCAAGTACACTGGAATATATAAAAGGGTTCTGATCGTACTTATGGGCCATGTTAGACTGTATAACATATAAATTGTAGGTTATGGTGACTATATTGAGAAATCTAAGAACATGATAGTTACTGACAAAGGAGAAAATCCATGTATATGCTTTGTGTGTGCGTTTGTCGTTGAAAAGAATAAATTATTGAACGTATGTTAACCGATAGACGGGGACTAAGTGACGCTTTTAGTTTCATATATGAGTATCGATGAGAATATGAAAGTTTCATATTATCATCGAGTATCATATATTGGTTTTAACTTGAATATCTTGAATCACTCTCTAATGATGCGTTTGTTGTGTATTCTTGTTGTATGTGTGTGTTTCGGCTGTCGGGGGTAAGGCTTCTATCCCATTAAGAATGTATAGAGCGAACATCCATTCGCTTGTGCTTTCAACCACTTCGAGTAAATTTCGGTAGCACCTCCCTGCTGTTCTCCGAGTACACTGTAATAGAATAGGTAATCATTTCAAAGCTGTGAAACAACGTTGAAATGAACATCTAATCTATCTTTGTACATGGAGAACCAGCGGAAAGGTACCGACGAAATATCTCGAAACGGATAAAAACACAAGTGAATGAAGGTGTTTGCTTTTATACATTCCTAACTTGTCCACACGGGATAAATCTATCGGTTATCATACGATTGAATCTTCCCGTCACATAGACTATACGACGGTTGTTAGTATCGAGCTATACCGTCCGATATTTAACAACCTTCGTATAGTTCTATGTCACGACGAACATCGAACGTATGTTAACCGATAGACGGGGACTAAGTGACGCTTTTAGTTTCATATATGAGTATCGATGAGAATATGAAAGTTTCATATTATCATCGAGTATCATATATTGGTTTTAACTTGAACATCTTGAATCACTTTCTAATGATGCATTTGTTGTGTATTCTTATTGTATGTGTGTGTTTCGGCTGTCGGGGGTAAGGCTTCTATCCCATTAAGAATGTATAGAGCGAACACTCATTCGCTTGTGCTTTCAACCGTTTCGAGTAAATTTCGGCAACACCTTCCCGCTGTTCTCCAAGTACACTGTAATAGAATAGATAATCATTTCAAAGCTGTGAAACAACGTTGAAATGAACATCTAATCTATCTTTGTACACGGAGAACCAGCGGAAAGGTACCGACGAAATATCTTGAAACGGATGAAAACACAAGTGAATGAAGGTGTTTGCTTTATACATTCCTAACTTGTCCACACGGGACAAATCTATCGGTTATCATACGATTGAATCTTCTCGTCACATAGACTATACGACGATTGTTAGTATCGAGCTATACCGTCTGATATTTAACGATCTTCGTATAGTTCTATGCCACGACGAACATCAAACGTATGTTAACCGATAGACGGGGACTAAGTGGCGCTTTTAGTTTCATATATGAGTATCGATGAGAATATGAAAATTTCATATTATCGAGTATCAAATATTGGTTTTAACTTGAACATCTTGAATCACTCTCTAATGATGCGTTTGTTGTATATTCTTGTTGTATGTGTAACATGATTTTAAACTTATGAAATTATACTTGCAAGTTGCAACTTGAGAATAAGATATATGAAGAATTGAGTATTAAAGAACTAAGATGCATTAGATTTGAGATTGAGATACATACCTTCAACATAGAAAAGAAATCAATAAACAAGATGAATATAATATAAATTCAAGTTGAAAGAATATATATCCTCTTTTCAAATGCAATTAAGTCTCGATGATGCTGAAGATGTTACCAGAAAAACAAAGATTATAATTCACTGCTCATGGGTCTACATATGGATGCATATAGGATTTTAATATAGTGGGACTCCATCCAAAAGACTCAAGCCTTATGGAGGTTTATCCCATTTTATATCTTATACTCATATGAATCCCATAGTTTTACTAATGTGGGACTAAATGTTAACCACATTATCAACACTCTACCTTACAAAGAGGACTTTACGTGCGATGGCTCAAAGCTCATGTGCAACGTGGAACAAACAACAAACACCCGAGATCCGATACCATATAAAACTCGGTTTGAGTTCACAGCATATGAGCCCATATATGGATGCACATGGGCTTTTAATATAGTGGGACTCCATTCAAAATACTCTAGCCTTATGGAGGTTTATCCAATGTGGGACTAAATGTTAACCACATTCTTGATACAAGTTACAGCTAGTAATAAATTTGGTGCAAATGGATCCTGACAAATCATGCCTTCTCTGATGCTCATCCTTGAGCTGGTACTATAAGATAGGATCATATTTTAACTAAGTTATTCTATCTCATGTAAGATCATGAATGAAGTTAGATAAGATAGAGTTGTTGTAACTTCTTTATACAAGGTGGTGCCTTTGTAATTGTATCAAAAGGTGTAATCTATGTCATTTTAAGGATTAAGAAATAGAGAAATAATATTGCCTCCTTTTATGGTATGAGAGCAGTGAATTATATATTCACTGATTTTATGGATTTCTTTGGTCCCTCATCCACTCCATTTCCCTCCACCAATATCTCATTAGCCCTAACCCTAACCTCAGCCCCAGCCGAACCCCAACCCTAACCCTAACCCCAACCCCAACCCCAATCGCAACCCCAGCCGAACCCCAGCCTCAGCCGAACCCCAACCCCAATCCTAACCCCAACCGCAACCCTAGCCGAACCCAACCCCAATCGCAACCTTAGCCGAACCCCAACCGCAATCCCAACCCCAACCCCTAAAATAATCAAAAATTTCTTTAATTGAAGATTTAATTACTTACATGTTCGGTGGAGGAGACAATCGGCGACGAGGAAGAACGGCGACGAGATCCGGAACGGGATCGGGAACGAGATCGGCGATGAAAGAGAGAGAATGACGACGAGATCGGCGAGATCGGCGATGAGATTTGGGGATTTGGGAGTTTCGCGCACGCGCTCGAGCGAGAGAGAGAAGATAATCAGCGTAGGAAAATTATGTGCCCTTTTTATTAAATCCATATTTAGATGCCCCCACGGATTAGTCCGTAGGTCCTTGGTTTGCGGCTCCGTAGGGGAAAACAACAAATTACGATTTAATATTTTTAAATTAAACGTCTGGGACCGTAGGGGCAACCGTCTGGCCCTACGGACTAATCCGTAGGGCCAAAATAAATCTGCCCCTACTGATTTCATTATCCGTAGGGGCAACCCCCTATTTTAGTAGTGAATGGCTGACTGCAACATTCAATTTTAGCTGATTTTATCAACTTATTTTTCAAAGTTTAACCTAATTCGAGAACCCCATTATCAAATGGAACCAAAACCACAGTCCTAAACCCTGTAGATCTCGCCAAGTACGCCCTCACGCAATAATCACAAGAGGTGGGGTTCCTAAGAGCCGAATCGGGTACCCAAAGATGCGATTTTGATGCAAGAATCTTACCAGGACCATCGCGAAGAGTGGATGACGGCGAAGAGGAGATCCCCAGACGAAAAAGAGGTGGAAACCCTAGGCGTGTGAGAGTTGCATGATAACGAAACGTTGACGGAGAGAAATTAATCCCGTTAAGTCGCTCGAGACCCCACATCTCCGCGCGTGAATCTCTTCACGATCGGACGGTTGAGGTTTGTAAGTCGATGTACAACACCCCACGACTTGCGGGAAGGCGGAAATATGAAAAACGATCTTGTTCTTTGCTTAAACATCGACTAACCGCATGAATCGAAGCTAAACGATAACTAACAACTATCATAGAAGTTCTAAACTACTATGTGAAGTGATTATACCTAAAGAACCGTGTCCTTCGTCTTTACGAACTCCACCTCCTCGGCCTTCTCCAAGTAGTAGACGATCCACCACGAGAGCTTTACTCCAAGCTTTGCCTCTAAACTTGAGGCAACTAGGTTTCTTTAAGTGCTAATCAAAGTACCTAGATGATATAGAGTGAGGGTTATGGATTAAGTAGTCTAACTAATTCTTGTACTCAACACATGAGAGGGGAGGATTAGGGTTTGAAGAGAGGAAGCTTGAGGAGAGAGAAGGTGAGAATGATTATTGATATGAGAAAATGAGTTATCATAATATATATGAAGCATTAAGATTTATCAATAAAAGAAAATAAAATGATGAATAATCATGCTTCACAAATATCTAATGGTGATTCATCTCCATGAGTCATTAAGCATTTATGATGCATTAATGACATGGATGAATCACTTATATGACTCACTAATCCCATTCAATGTATATGCCACCTTAACCTCCTTAATCACCATCTTTTAGAAGCTTCTCGCGCAATTACGAGAACGCCTCTCCTATCCGTGAAAACACGGAAAAACTTTAGACTGTATAAATCCAATAACCGGATACTAGTAACTGGCTTAAACCAAAGCCGACTAGTAAAAACTGTCCGGATGTCGTACGTGCGTAAACACACGTATGCGTCCGAACCCTTGTCGTAAAACCATACGACCTCTATATCGTTTCGCCTGGAGTAGGGAAACCCTCTGTGTGGGACTCTAGAGACTCGACTACTACGCTGGCAGTGGGTTTAATCACAGACCGCAAGTGGCACTAGCTGTACGTAACGGTCCCTAGGTAGATGTCGATAAGAAGGCCGATGAGGAAACCCATCCGAACTCCTACTGAGTCTGATGTGACAATCTCCGTACAGTCCGGTCTGTTCGTCTAAGACTATCGCATATCGGGCCTAGGGGGCGGCAAGCGTCAGTCCCTTAATAGCGGTATAAGTCGTGTCGGATTGAAGCCCATTACACCCTGAGAAACTACTGGAACCTACTAGCAAATCTCGCTTTCCCTGGCCAGGGACTTTGCGTAATGGCTCTCTGACACAGCGCGATATCAACCCCCAATACCGGGAGAGACGAATCCTGTCTAACCGCCACTGCCTCCAAGTGTTCGGGACTGCACCCAACTGCTATCTGTTTGCACGACTCCTTTGAGCCGTGGTAGGGTAGCAAACACACTCGAGGCGAAGTAGCAGTGTCAAGTCTGCGGACTATGCTGTACTCATGTCACCTGGGAATTGCTCACTGACGACTGTTATAAAACCAACCAACAGTTCCCTGTGGGTCCTGTCCGGTGTACCCGTAACCTAACGAGTACCTGCATACTATCTCCAGTACGACGTACTGACGGCTGTGGGACAGACCATCTCCCCAACTGGGATAAGAAGCGTACACACTAGTCTACTCTGGAGTATCGATGCCCTGTCTCGATAATCCTACGATTAGGGACCTGAATAAGGATGTGCTTGTAGACTATCCAGCCCCCACTAGTGTGACTGCCATCACAACGCTGGTAGTCAAGCAAGATCCCAAGAGCTCTATCAATACGCATACTCACATATTAAGATAGAAAAAACCAAGTAGCATACTACCATGTTTAGCAAGACTGTTATATACATGTGAATATCCCAAGCTTCTATTAAGTAATATACAAACTAGTATGATACAGTAATGGCCTTTTAGGGCATAAACACTAACAATCTCCCACTTGCACTAGGGCCATGTACTGGCGTATCGAAGATCGATGATCTCGAGTAGCCTCTCGAACTGAATCTGAGGTAGGGCCTTAGTGAATGGATCAGCAATGTTATCCTCTGTATTTACTCTCTTTACCTCGATCTCCTGGCGATCTACGATCTCCCTGATCAGGTGATACCGCCTTAAGATGTGTCTGGACTTCTGATGGGATCTAGGTTCCTTTGCTAAAGCTATAGCGCCGTTGTTGTCGCAATACAGAGGTATTGGACCAACACTGGTAGGAACCACCTGAAGTTCTGTGAGGAACTTCTTCATCCAGACAGCTTCTTTTGCGGCATCGCAAGCAGCTATGTACTCCGCTTTCATTGTTGAGTCAGCAACGGTGTCCTGCTTGGAACTCTTCCAACAGACCGCCCCTCCATTGAGGGTAAAGATATAACCCGACATGGACTTGGAGTCATCCTTGTCACTCTGGAAGCCGGAATCAGCATAGGCCTCCATCCTGAGGTCTTTTTCGCCGTAAACCAAGAACATCTCCTTAGTCCTCCTCAGGTACTTGAGAATGTTCTTTACTGCTATCCAGTGATTCTCCCCTGGGTTTGCCTGATACCGGCTTACAACGCTCAACGCGTATGCTACATCTGGTCTGGTACATAACATCACATACATTATAGAGCCTACTGCAGAAGCGTAGGGTATAATCGACATGCGTTTCCTTTCCAAATCAGTCTTGGGAGACATCTCTTTGGAGAGGGTGATTCCGTGACAAGCCGGTAGGTTACCGCGCTTAGAATCTTCCATACTGAATCTTTTCAATATGGTGTCAATGTACCTGGACTGTGAAAGTCCCAACATTCTCTTTGATCTATCACGATAGATCTGGATTCCCAGAATGTACGTGGCATCACCCAGGTCCTTCATGGAGAATTTTCGTGACAAGAATCTTTTGACTGACTGTAGCATAGGAATATCATTTCCTATTAGGAGAATGTCATCTACGTACAAGACGAGGAATACAACAACTCTCCCTACAATCTTACTGTATATGCATGGTTCATCTGGATTTTTGATAACTCGAATTCTTTGACAGTATTATCAAAACAGATGTTCCAACTCCGCGATACCTGCTATAGTCCATAAATGGACTTAAGCAGCTTGCATACTTTACCGCTGCTCCCACTCTGAATGAATCCCTCTGGCTGATCCATATAGACGCTCTCTTCTAAATTTCCATTTAGAGAGGCCGTCTTTACGTCCATCTGCCAGATCTCATAATCATGGAAGGCAGCAATAGCAAGAAGGACCCGAATGGATTTTAGCATAGCCACTGGAGAAAATGTTTCGTCATAGTCCAAACCAGGTCTTTGACGGAAACCCTTTGCAACAAGTCTAGCCTTATAGGTTTCAACCTGTCCATCTACACCAATCTTCTTTCTGAAGATCCACTTGCATCCTACGGGTTTCACCCCATCTGGAGCAGTGTCCAAAGTCCATACTTTGTTAGTGTACATGGACTCCATTTCGGTCCGCATTGCATCCAGCCATTTTACCTAGTCGCCGCTCTGAATGGCTTGCTGGAAGCTAGTAGGGTCGTCATTATCAATGATGCAATCTTCTCTATCTCCGTCTATGAGAAAACCGTTGTATCTCTCGGGCGGATGAGACTGCCTACTACTTCTGCGGATAGGCGCTTGTGGTTCTGGAATTTCTTGTTCTACCAAACTTTCAGTAACAGCTTGTGGTTCTGGAATTTCTTCCAATTCTACTGCGCTCCCACTCTTCTGATTTTCTAAAAATTCAGTTTCTAAGAAGTGGGCATGACGAGAAACAAAAACCTTTTGTTCCTCTGCGTAATAGAAATAATATCCCTTGGAGTTCTTTGGATATCCCACAAGCTTACACTGTACTGAGCGTGCCTCGAGCTTGTCTTGATGCTGCTTTTTTACAAAAGCTGGACACCCCCATGTCCTAAAATGTTTTAGACAGGGTTTCTTCGCACTCCACATCTGATATGGTGTGGTAGGCACAGTCTTGGTTGAAACCTGGTTCAAAAGATATGCAGCTGATTCTAGTGCATAACCCCAGAAAGATCGCGGTAACTCAGCCTTACTCATCATGAAACGAACCAAATCCAATAGGGTTCGATTCCTCCTTTCCGATACACCATTGTGTTGTGGTGTGTATGGAGGAGTAAGCTGAGAGAGAATTCCATTCTCTTTTAAGTAACCCAGGAATTCAGCACTTAAGTATTCACCACCTCGATCAGATCTCAGTGTCTTTATACTTTTGCCTGTCTGTTTTCCTACTTCATTCTTGTATTCTTGGAATTTCTCAAATGCCTCGGATTTATGCTTCATTAAGAAGATATATCCATACCTAGAGAAATCATCCGTAAAAGTAATGAAGTAGGAATAACCACCTCGAGCATGTGTAGATATTGGACCGCACACGTCATTGTGTACGAGTCCTAAGAGTTCGCTTGCTCTTACTCCGTGTCCAGTAAACGGAGTCTTTGTCATCTTTCCTATGAGACAAGATTCACAAGTGGCATAAGATTGATATTCGAACGGATTCAAATATCCTTCTCTATGTAACTTTGTTAATCGTGTTTCATTGATGTGACCTAGTCTACAATGCCATAAGAAAGCCTGATTTATTTTTGGAGACTTTCTTTTAAGTGTGTTCTGGACATTGAAAACCTGAGCTTGATTCAATACGTATATACCGTCATCTAATGTACCGGACCCAATCAGAACTTGATTTAGGTGGATGTGAACTACATCGCTTACGAATGTAAAGTCATATCCCTCTCTTGAAAGTGAGGACACTGATATGATATTACAAGTCAAACTAGGTACATACAGACAATTACGTAGAATCAACATCTGCCTACTTGTCAAACCTAGGCGATGTTCTCCCACGGATTCAGCGTCCACGCTTATTCCGTTTGCAACTCTGAGAGACAAATCACCTATCCTTATAACTTTACGGTTTCTCAAAGCATGTAACGAATTACAGATATGAGATCCTGCTCCGGTATCAAGTACCCAGGAAGTAGAGTTAATTGACAAACAGTTCTCAATTACAAACACACTTGAGGCTGAAGCCACAACATGCTTCGTATCCTGGCTACTGGCTTCCAAAGCCCTGCAATCCTTCTGCCAATGTCCATTCCCATAACAATAGGAATATCCCTCCTTACCTATACCAAGTCCCGAAACTTTTTCTCTTCCCTTTCCTCTTACTTTGCTGACACCGTATATCGGCTTTGTAGAGGTCTTCTTCTTTTCACCCTTTGTTTTCGCCTTGGATGAAGAAGAAGAAGGTCCCCTATTAAGCAGAGCTTGTGCCTTCCTGGTTTCTTTCAGGGTGTAAGTAGAGGGTAGGGACTGTGGAAATAATTCAGTATATGACCTGTTTCCTAACGTGGTCTTCAGGTCCTTGAGCTCATCAATATAGCTAGTCATTGTAAGGACGTCGTCCCTTACAGATGACCCGTCAGCCGACCTAGCTTGAATTAATTCGTTCGAGGCCTCATATCTTGCGATATGAGATTGCTCCATATAAATCTTTGTTATGGAGAAAGGTGGAAACAGAGCCCATCTTCTCGTGCTGCTTCTGGTATATACCATCAATTGAAGCCAACATGAGGCATTTGGCTTTCGCTTTATCCTTTTCTTTTGTCTGACGGATATTCATATCCGCGACGGTGGAACCTGGATCTGGGACGGCGGGATCTTGAGTAGTAATAGGGTGGTCCAGCTTGTCATAGGCAATGGTCATCTGGACAGACTTTTGCCAGTCATATAAGTTAGATTCAGTCAACTTGTTATCTAGATGTAACCTAGTCATGGTCACAAGGTCGCTGCAATGAGAGAGAGAGAAGAAAATACTTTAGCATGATGCTCTTGCAAGTTTAGATTGGTTTTTAATTTATCTAAACTGGATGGCTCCCACTGTTTCTCGAATCCTTCCTCAAACCATAAAAGAAGAATTAGCCAGTACTATTCTCACTGTACAATACTTGCTTAATCGTTCAGCCAGGCTAGTGTCGGTATTTCGAGGGAGGTTTTCCAACGCTTTTGCGAAGTTCCTTAATTAAATAACCTCTTTTCTCTGGGGGCGTAGCCCCGCTGACACCTTTCTTGGCACCTACTTGGTTTATAGCATTGATCGTTAAGTGCCGAATCTCCTGATAAGTAGCATATACTCACAGTAGGATCGGGCTCCAAATATCATCGTATGATAATGTTGAAGGAATCCTACTAACATTCATCAAACTCCAAATGGTATGCATCTCTTTGCAAATTTCAGTTTCTTTAGAAATTCCCGATATAGATTTTTGCCCCATGTTCTTATGACCTTGACTAAGGGCCAACAAATCATAAGTCATATGTCAATTTCTGCCCATCATTATCCTGTTGATTTGAACCCATCCGTATATACTCTTGATTAAGGGCCAAACAAAGTAATACGACTGTCCCAAACCAACTCATCTATCTATGCAACAAATGAATATCCCAGCAGCTACCAATCACTATGTCTTGACTAAGAGCCAAACAAACATAGCTTGAATACTACTGACCATTCATAAGAAATGACGGAGGGCTACGACTGGTTTTGGCGAAACCGTGAACGTAGTGAACTTGATATAATCGAAGGAACCTGATAGCTTTTTAGAAGGAGTGGTTAAAGCTCCGCAATTAAAAATTCTGCTCTTTTAAAATAACCGAGTGGTTTCTTTTAAATTGTTCCAACGATTCAACTTTTGGTTTATTTTCTTTGCATTATAAATAATGCGTCCCATCATTAACCTATCATTACAGAAAACAACGAAAATACAACGTCCTCTTATGCCATCCGCATTCGCCACGGGGTCCCGTCATCACCCGTTAGGTTACTTAACTAACGGCAGAGCGGAGGCTGGGCTAGCGCGGGTGTAAAACATAAGTGACGTCGAAATAGCTATTATATATAGATATTGTACATTCGTCAGACGCAATAATAGGCATTCCAGATCTCATATGAACTTTATTGGATTTGCAAGCAATCCGTGTTTGTTTAGAGCCTGCAACAAAAGACGGATTACACAGTTGTGATGAATAGCCATTACCCCACCCTAGACCCCTACGGGTACGGCAAACTACCCGTCAAATAGCCGAAGTGAAGTGGTCTCCCTCAACAAAGTGAGTATGCCACTAAACACTTCAAAGTACCCGGTAGTTTGTGCACCCCATCTTGGGTCTATCCTAGGAGCAAAAACAGTAAAATGAAATAATACAACGGTGGCTACAACCGCAACCTGGATGTGCCCCGCAAAATAATATTACAACATATTACAGTTACACCGAATGAATGAATATAACAACCCATCTCAAACCCCGGCTAATCATCATAACAGTCCAATACAGTTCACATCCACAAACAGTAAAAACCATTACAGAAATGTGCAACCCCCTGCCAACCGACATACTAGCAGTTAGGGGAGGTTTACGAACACATTATACAAACACAGATTTAATCAAATTAGCAAACATCGTAAAATTTCGATCGAGTAAAACACTATAGATTCTACTCCAATACTTCTCTGTGCACCTGAGACTTGAGCAGAAAACTAAACATCCAGAAATATCACTGTTAACACCAGAAGGTCACTGAAGAAATTTGGGCCGACTCGGTCCTAACTCGGCCGCGGATCCGCGGCGGATCGCATGGATCCGCCGCGGTTCCGCGGCAAGTTAGCCGAGTTACGCGACCAAATTTCTTGAGTACCCCTATAATTTCCTGCTTGTTATTCTGCAGGTCCCTGAAAAATTTTTAGGGCCTGTTTAAATTTCGACAGAAACTGTGTAAAACGATGATCTTTCCGGTTCCTTTTTGCGTTCGAAATACTTACGACTTTACTAATGAGTTAATTATTGTTTAGCGAGGCTCTGATACCACTGTAAGTCGATGTACAACACCCCACGACTTGCGGGGAGGCGGAAATATGAAAAACGATCTTGTTCTTTGCTTAAACATCGACTAACCGCATGAATCGAAGCTAAACGATAACTAACAACTATCATAGAAGTTCTAAACTACTATGTGAAGTGATTATACCTAAAGAACCGTGTCCTTCGTCTTTACGAACTCCACCTCCTCCTCGGCCTTCTCCAAGTAGTAGACGATCCACCACGAGAGCTTTACTCCAAGTTTTGCCTCTAAACTTGAGGCAACTAGGTTTCTTTAAGTGCTAATCAAAGTACCTAGATGATATAGAGTGAGGGTTATGGATTAAGTAGACTAACTAATCCTTGTACTCAACACATGAGAGGGGAGGATTAGGGTTTGAAGAGAGGAAGCTTGAGGAGAGAGAAGGTGAGAATGATTATTGATATGAGAAAATGAGTTATCATAATATATATGAAGCATTAAGATTTATCAATAAAATAAAATAAAATGATGAATAATCATGCTTCACAAATATCTAATGGTGATTCATCTCCATGAGTCATTAAGCATTTATGATGCATTAATGACATGGATGAATCACTTATATAACTCACTAATCTCATTCAATGTATATGCCATCTTAACCTCCTTAGTCACCATCTTCTAGAAGCTTCTCGCGCAATTACGAGAACGCCCTTCCTATCCGTGAAAACACGGAAAAACTTTAGACTGTATAAATCCAATAACCGGATATTAGTAACTGGTTTAAACCAAAGCCGACTAGTAAAAACTGTCCGGATGTCGTACGTGCGTAAACACACGTATGTGTCTGAACCCTTGTCGTAAAACCATACGATCTCTATTTCGTTTCGCCTGGAGGAGGGAAACCCTCTGTGTGGGACTCTAGAGACTCGACTACTACGCTGGCAGTGGGTTTAACCACAGACCATAAGCGGCACTAGCTGTACGTAACGGTCCCCAGGTAGATGTCGATAAGAAGGCCGATGAGGAAACCCATCCGAACTCCTACTGAGTCTGATGTGACAATCTCCGTACAGTCCGGTCTATTCGTCTAAGACTATCGCATATCGGGCCTAGTGGGGCGGCAGGCGTCAGTCCCTTAATAGCGGTATAAGTCGTAGCGGAGTGAAGCCCATTACACCCTGAGAAACTACTGGAACCTACCAGCAAATCTCGCTTGCCCTGGCCAGGGACTTTGCGTAATGGCTCTCTGACACAGCGCGATATCAACCCCCAATACCGGGAAAGACGAATCCTGTCTAACCGCCACTACCTTCAAGTGCTCGGGACTGCACCTAACTGCTACCTGTTTGCACGACTCCTTTGAGCCGTGGTAGGGTAGCAATCTAAGAACAGTGGGACACACTCGAGGCGAAGTAGCAGTGTCAAGTCTGCGGACTATGCTTTACTCATGTCATCTGGGAACTGCTCACTGACGACTGGTAATAAACCAACCAACAGTTCCCTGTGAGTCCTGTCCGGTGTACCCGTAACCTAACGAACAGCTGCATACTATCTCCAGTACGACGTACTGACGGCTGTGGGACAGACCATCTCCCCAACTGGGATGAGAAGCGTACACACTAGTCTACTCTGGAGTATCGATGCTCTGTCTCGATAATCCTACGACTAGGGACCTGAATAAGGATGTGCTTGTAGACTATCCAGCCCTGTGACTGCCATCACAACGCCGGTAGTCAAGCAAGATCCTAAGAGCTCTATCAATACGTATACTCACATATTAAGATTAAAAAAACCAAGTAGCATAGTACCATGTTTAGCAAGACTGTTATATACATGTGAATATCCCAAGTTTCCATTAAGTAATATACAAACTAGTATGATACAGTAATGGCCTTCTAGGGCATAAACACTAACATGGTTGCGAAGGACCATCACGCGTCCTTTTAGCGAAGGAGCTAAACCGAACTCGTTGGTTGCTTTCCAACTTGTAGGGTATTATTGCATTGTGTAGGCTTAAGAAGTAAAGGTCCAAGTCTTCTTCAGGACATAAATTATGTCTTTTAATTGAATACTTCATTTATGTTGATTTTATTTTATAATTATGGCATTACCTACCAAATCTCGATCACTTTTTGGGAAAATTTCCTTGGTTTAATATACAACTCTCTTTGAGGTTAGCATTTGTGGTGACTTTAGTTAATCCGGATTAACAATTAATATTGACTTGATTCGACATCCTGCCATCAGATTTACCTTCAGTCCCGACACAAGATTTACCTTATGACCAAATACCTGGTTCACTGTGAGCCTTGATTTTGTCACCTGATTGCTATTGAGACATTGACATTAGACCCGATTACACAGTCGATGCTGAGTAATTCGTGATATAATATGTTACAGGACATCTCTTGTTATTCGTGATTTATATTGGATTACCGTTGATATGTATTGGTTGGATTATCTTGACTTTACATTGACATGAATTATGAATAGATTAGTCAGCATCTTGGATTGGGGTATTTTACCAGTTTAGACTTGTTGTTTATTGGAGAAACTGAAGGGTGAAAATAATTGTGCACTCGGGTGATATTCTTGGAGAAACTGAAGGGTGAAAATAACTGTGCACTTGGGTGATATTCACGCTAGACAAAACTCCATCGTAGTCATAAGACACATTTCGGGGATGTTCACGCTACTGCATTGATTCATATTACTGTTGCCGTCCCAGGCATAAGCGCCAGCTCATACTGTTTCCAACTAATCATGGGATATCCAGGGATACGAGTACGTCCATCAGTCAATTCCATCAATACACACCATGTTTGATCTGATTCGACCCTTAAACTAATACCCGAATGACTTAACTTTCATATTGACCTTTAGATTGATACTGTCTTGACTCAATTATTGACATTCAATTTGACATCTTGTTTACTTGCATTGGTACTTCCTGCATGTTTACCCTTCTGCATTCTTATTTATTTACAGTACATGTTTTCACATTGCTTTATATGCACGATTTTCCTTACTTTCGGTTTACCTGTTTTCATATGTACCATGATTTACTGTTATTACTTGCATTGCACTCTCCTGTCTATATTTATGCTTGTGGGTGTTCTGACACTCTGGGAATTGTGTTCCCAGTTGGATAGCTTGATTTGTAGGACCCGACTTAGTCATCGGATTGCACAGTGGAACCGTGATGGGCTAAGATTCGTAGAGTTTCATTTCGGTATCTTTCATGGTGTATTTGTACCATATTGTATTCTTTTGTAACTTTGGAATCTATTATATATTGTTATTCCTTGTTGATCTCGTTTGTAACAAATGTTGGTTAATGAATAAAGTTGATTTTATTTATCTTATTTTGTATACTCATGCATTATTATACGTTTAACGTAACTGTATCAGGGAGAATCTAGTTTTCTATATAGTTATGTTGCAGGCCTTGTCTCGTCTCCACTCCCATATTTTGGGAAGCGGGGCGTGACAGATAGCAAGTTTGACCGGGATAGGAAGATCGATGAATACAGTCTTATTTTGATAAACACCAAATGGACAGCCTACGAATATGATAGCTTTATCTTTTCCCACAATGGCAACACAAATATATTATTATCGGGGCTTGAAGAAAAATGACTGGGGTGTTTTTTGTCGTTGGAAACCGAGATATTATTATAATGTGCTGACGTTGAATGACTCTGAAGATGAGAGTGACGACGAAAATCCCGCGATAACACGTCTCAGTCCTTCTATTGAACGTACCAGGAATCCAAACTACTCAGCTCCATCCATCAATACATTAATAAGATGTGATATCGGCCAATTGATTGTCATGGATCAAGATTTTGAGAATCCACCTAATTAATCTTCAGCCAATAAATCGAATAAACGTGTCAGGTAATGAAATTGAAATAAATGTTTTAAAGTGCTTAATGATTATAAGTAATGAAATATTATTTGGATATATACATATAGGGTCTGATGGCGGCGCATGATCAAGGTCTAAACGTCATAATTGTAAGTGTATGGTGCTTCTTGCCGTGACTGCTACGGCTTTGCGGAATCAAAAACTTCAAAAATCTTAAGCACTACACACTTGAAACCCTATAATACAGGCCTAAACACTAAACTACACTAACTAGAGTTTTAGCAACTAGGTTAGTGTAACAATCTTTGTAGACGGTCTTTCGGGTCTCGAAAGATTCACTCCTTGAGCTCTTAGTGTTGATGGAACGAGCTCTCGAAATCGATCTCCTGAGTTGAAGATGATCCACCCGAGAATGCCGATTCAAGCGATACCTTCTACGAAGCAATTAAAGATAGAGTCTTACTAGGACAAGATGCTTAGGGGGTGTAGTTTATAAACAAGACACTTTCTTTTTATCTCTTAAGAACTCTAGTGAGCAAGTGAAGAAGAAGAAGATGAAGTGAAGATGGTAACTCAAGAAAATATCAACCATAATAAAATCCTACACTCTACTCAATTCTTATTTCTTCATGTTAGAAAACAAAACAAGTGGATGGGTAGGCCGTGACTCATTAGTGTGAGTTACAAGCCCACACAACTCTAGAAGAAATGAGAATATGAGAGTGTAGAGAGAGGCCACCTCACCATGGTATACATACACATATAAATACTTGTATGTATATAATCAAGTATACCAAAACCCGTATTTATAATAATTATGTATACCGTATTTCTACCAAAATACGAATACCGTACTTGTACTGAAAATACAAAATACGCGGATTCATATTTAGAAAGAAATATATGTATTTGTATAAAGACACAAATACCCGTATTCATACAAATACACGTATTCGTATAAATACTGTATTCGTGTTAAAATACAAATAGCCAAAAGAGAGCAATATAATACTAGTATCAAAACCGGATGTCTTTCAAATCTGCTAGTAATACTAAATAGTCCGATTAAATCACGTGTATAAATATACGTGTTCAATCGAACACCCAAGCATATCGAAATACGCAAACTATACCGTTTTGCCTGAACCGGGAAACCCTCTGTGTGGGACACGCTGGCAGTGGGTTTAGCCACAAGTACTTCAGTGGAACTAGCTGTACGTAATAGCTACCCAGGTAGAAGATCGACAAGATAACTCGTCCGAAACCCTACTAAGCCTATAGGTGACATTCTCTGTACAGTCCGGTCTCTTCGTCTAAGAGTATCGTATATTGAGCCTAGGGGGATGGTAAATGTTAGACCCCTAATAGCGCGAAAAGTCGTATCGGTATGGAACCCGATACAACTTGAGAAACTACTGGTGTACCTACCAGTAAATCTCACTTGCTTTGGCCAGGGACCTTTAGTATTGGCCAACCGTACAATCCCAATACCGGGAGAGACGAATTCCTTCTATCACTTATTGCCTCAAAGTGCTTCGGGGCTGCACTAAACTACTACCTGTTTGCATGACTTTTTAAAGCCGTGGTAGGGTAGTAATCTAAGTACAGTGGGAACACATTCGAGACGAATAGTGATGTCAAGTCATCGGACTAACCTGTACTCATGTCATCGGAGAACTGCTATCCGACGATAGGTATAATGCCAACCAGCAGTTTCCAGCGAGTCCGTCCAGTGTAACTCATAACCCAATGAGCATATGTATACTATCTTTGGTACCGTATACCAATGGTTGCGGGACATGCCATCTCCTTTGACGGAGATAAGAAACGTATACACTAGTCTACTCTAGAATATTGATACCATGTCTCTATAATCCTATGACTAGGGACAAGTTTAAGGATGTGCTTATAGACTATCCACCCCCACCGGTGTGATTGCTATCACAACGGTGGTAGTCAAGCAAAGATCCTACGGGTTCTATCAATATGTATTAGCGATACGTTAAAAGAAACATATACACATGTTAAGATGGATACAAACCAGATATCATATTGAATAAGACTGGTATATATCTGTATATATCCTAAACTTCCAAAATATAATATACAATCCTGTACTATACAATAAGGGTCTCTATGGCATATATCACTAACAATTTCCCACTTGCACTAAGGCCATGTATTGGCGTATCACGGACCTATCATCTCGAATAGCCTTTCGAACTGCGTCTAAGGATAACCTTTGTGAGTGGATCTGCAGTGTTGTTCTCCGTGTCTACTCTCCGCACCTCGATCTCCTGGCGATCCACGATCTCCCTGATCAGGTGATACTGCCTCAAGATATGTCTGGATCTCTGATGGGACATTGGTTTCTTTACTAAAACTATAGCCCTGTTGTTATCACAATACAAAGGTATTGGGTCAACAATGGACGGAACCACCTGAAGTTCTGTAATGAACTTTCTCATCCAGACTGCTTCTTTTGCGTCGTCATAAGCAGCGATATACTCTGCTTTTATCGTCGAGTCAGTAACGGTGTCATGTTTGGAGCTTTTCCAACGGACCGCCCCTCCATTGAGGGTGAAGACATAACGCGACATGGATTTGGAGTCATCCTTGTCACTCTGGAAGTTGGAGTCAGGAAAGGTCTCGATCTGGAGGTCTTTACTGCCGTATACCAAGAATATCTATGGGGTACTTGAGAATGTTCTTTACTGCTATCTAGTGCTTCTCCCTAGTGCTTGACTGATATCTTCTTACCACGCTTAGTGCGTAAGCAACATCTGGCTGGTACATAATATCGCATATATTATGCATCCTACCGCAGAAGCGTAGGGCATAATACTCACGCGATCCCTTTCCAAATCATTCTTGGAGACATCTCTTTGAAGAGGGTGATTCCATGAAAAGCGGGTAAATTACCGCGCTTGGAATCTTCCATACTAAATCTTTTCAGTATGGTGTCTATTGTTGGGGGCAAAAATTACATCCCGGTTGACTAAGTCAAAGTCAACCCCAAGCCAAATGGGCCCAAGCTCAGGTCAAGACCGAGCATGGAAGGGACCGACCTTGTGACAAAAAGAATAAAGTCATAAATTAATTTAATGTAATTCTTTTTTTAGAAATAAATGTAAGTAAAATGGGTAAAAAACCAAAATTATGTAAATCCCATGGCTTATGTGCAAAAAGAGATAAGCACATAAGGTATGGGGTGGCACAAGTGCTATTTGGCAAAACTCAAGAGGCTATATGTAAAATGTGTAGCCTATAAAGGCAAACATGATAAAAAATAAAGAACAACTTTTTCATTCTCTAAAAAAAAGCCTAGGCTTCTGTGTCTCCTTCTCCTTCCTCAAGGTTCTAAACCTTCTTCCCTTTTCATAAATTAAATTAAGAGTTTCACTCTCCTTCCCCCCTCCCCCCAAAATAGTTTTTCGTCATAAAACACACAAAGGGGAGTTCAAATCTCCCATCAGATCTCTAAAAGGGAAGATTTTTTTAAAACTCACCCCTTTTTTTCTCCAAGATCCAGCCAACAAAAAGGAGGAAGAAGGAGACTCATCTCTAAAAATTCCACTTTGGGAAAATCCAAGGCTTAACAGAAAACCCGGCGCTCAAAGGAGAAGAAAGGGGTCCCCTTTCATCATCTCTGAAAATCTCTTAGGAGTTTAACTCCACAAAAAAAGAATATATAAAATAATAAATCCCTTTTTAGGAGTTTAACTCCAAAAGTCAACCGGGGAGTACAACTCCCTATGCGGGCTAAGCCCCTCATCTTTTTTTTAGGAGTTTAACTCCAAAAGTCAACCGGGAGTACAACTCTCTGTGCAGGGGCTAAGCCCCTCTTCCTTTTTTTAGGAGTTTAACTCCAAAAGTCAATCGGGAGTACAACTCCCAGCGCAGGAGCTAAGCATTTTTTCTGTGGGCGCCCAGCGTCCACATGCCGGGCACGTGAGGCGCTAGCGCCCAGCGCCCACGCGTCCTTAGGACGCCACTCACCATTTATTATTATTATTATATTTTTATATACACACTCCACACTCAAAACACGTCCCCCGTTAGAAAAAAATTTCTAACGGGGCGTTGCCTCGCACCCCACGAGGAGGCTGCTAGCCCCCTTGACCCCCAGCCCACCATCCGGATAGCGGGACCCCCGTAAACTCTGTGAGGTCCCGATATACCCAAGACCCCTCAAAACACAACACACGCACTCGGCACATTGAGTTCGCATGACCAGTTTGACCCATCAATCGGAGGTTCCCTCGCTTCAAAAGTGAGGAGTAATTAACGGCAGCTTAGTCCGTGGCCGCCGGAGATTCGGATCCCCACAATCAATAAAACCCGGTCTGCCCCAGGCAGGGGGAATCTGTATATGCCTGACAAGCGCGCGCATTCCCATCTCAATGGGGTGACGAAAAACACCCTACATCTATGTACCTGGATCGTGAAAGTTCCAACATTCTCTTAGATTTATCACGATAGATCTTAATCTCCAAAATGTAGGAGGCATCACCCAAGTTTATCATGGAGAACTTCTGTGACAAGAAACTTTTGACCGATTGTAGCATACGAATGTCATTTCCTATCAAGAGAATGTCATCCACGTACAGATGAGAAATAGTACAGTTCTCGCTACAATCTTACTATAAATGCATGATTCATCTAAATTTTTGATAAAGTCAAATTCTTTGACTGTCTCATCAAAACAGATATTTCAACTCCGTGATGCCTGGTTTAATCAATAAATAGATTTAAGCAATTTGCACACTCTTCAGCTGCTCCCACTCTCTATGAAGCCTTCTGGATGATCTATATAAACACACTCTTCCAAACATCTATTCAGAAAAGCGGTCTTTACGTCCATCTGCCAAATTTCATAATCATGGAAGGTAGCAATGGCAAGTAGGATCCGAATGGATTTTAGCATAGCCACTGGAGAATAGGTTTCATCATAGTCCAAGCCAGGTTTTTGACGAAAGCCTTTTGCTACAAGTCTAGCTTTATAGATTTCAACTTTTCCATCTGCACTAATTTTTTTTTGAAGATCCATTTGTAGCCTACGGGTTTTACCCTTGGAGGTGCAATGTCCAAAATCTAAAATTTATTGGTGTATATGGATTTTATCTCGGACCGCATTGTATCCAGCCACTTTACTGAGTCTTTGTACATAATGGCTTGCTGGAAACTAGTAGGCTTATCATCATCGAAAATGCAATTCTCTCTATCCTTGTCTATGAGAAAACCGTAGTATCTCTCGGGCGGATGAGATTGCCTATTAGATCTACGGAGCGGCGCAGAGACGTATGTTTCTCTTGAAACTTCGGGTTCTACTAAGTTTTCGGTAATAGATTGTTCAGTTCTATTGCGCTCCCACTTATTTCTTTTTCAAGAAATTGAGTCTCCAGAAAGCGGGCATGCCGAGAAACAAAATTTCTTTATTCCTCTGCGTAATAGAAAAGATACCCACTGGAATTCCTTATGTATCCCACAAACTTACACAATACTGATCGTGCTTCGAGCTTGTCCGCATGCTGCTTTTTAACAAAAACTGGAATCCCCATATCTTAATATACTTAAAATAGGGTTTCTTCTCACTCCATATTTAATATGGAGTGGTAGGCACCGACTTAGTTGGAACTTTGTTCAAAAGATATGCAGCAGATTATAGTGCATAATCCCAGAAGGATCGCGGTAACTCAGCATTACTCATCATGGAACGTACCATATCTAGTAAGGTGCGGTTCCGCTTTTGCGATACACCGTTGTGTTGAGGTGTGTATGTAGGATTACGCTGAGAGAGAATTCCATTCTCTTTTAAATATCTCAAGAACTCGACACTCATGTATTCACTACCCCGATCAAATCGAAGTGTCTTGATACTTTTGCATGTTTGTTTTCCCACTTCATTTTTTTATTCCTGAAATTTCTCAAAGGCATCGAATTTATGTTTCATCAAGAATACATATTCATACCTTGAGAAATCATCCGTAAAAATAATGAAGTAGGAATAACCACTTCCTGCATGTGTAGATATTGGACCACACACATCGCTGTGTATGAGTCCCGGTAGCTCTTACTCCATATCCAGTGAACGGAATCTTTGTCATCTTTCCTTTGATACATGATTGACAAATTGTACTAGATAGATATTCAAACGGATCCAAATATCTCTCTTTATGTAATTTCGTTAACCGTGTTTCATTGATGTGACCTAGTCTACAATGCCATAAGAAACTTTGATTTAATTCTGGAGTCTTTCTTTTAAGTGTGTTCTGGATATTGAAAACTTGATATTGATTTAATACGTATATACCGTTGTCTAGTATACCAGACTCAATCAAACCATGATTAAGGTGAATGCTAACAATATCGCTTACAAATGTAAAATCATAAGCTTCTTTGGGTAGTAAAGATACAGAAATGATATTACATGGCAAACTTGGTACACAAAAACAGTTACACAAAATCAAAATGTTTCCAGTTGTCAATTCTAAGTGATATTCCTCTACGGAAACAATATCCACGCCCGCTCCGTTCGCAACCCTGAGGGCATATTACCTGCCTTTAAAACTCTACGGTTTCTCAGTGCCTGCAATGAATTATAGATATGAGATCCTGAACCGATATCCAATACCCAGGAAGTATAGTTGACTGACAGACAGTTTTCAATCATAAACACTCCTGAAACCAAAACCACAACTTACTTCGAATCCTGGTTCTTGACTTTCCAAGCCCTGCAGTTCTTCTTTCAATGACCTTTCTTGTGACAATAGAAGCATTTGTCTTTTGCTACTGTTGGCCTCCTAAATTTTACCTTGTCATTCCCCTGTACCTTAGCGACACTGCCTTTCGGCTTGGTGGAGGCCTTCTTCTTCTTCTCCTTGGCTTTCACCCTAGATTTAGAGGAAGAAGATTCCCCAATAAGTAGAGCGGATGTCTTCCTGGTTTTCTTTTGGGTGCTCTCTGCACTCCTCAATATGTTAAGGAGCTCTTGAAGTGTAACTTTATTTCCTTGAATATTGAAATTCAATATAAACTGGGCATGGGTAGATGGGAGAGACTGTAGAATCAAGTCTATGTATAACTCGTTCTCCAAAGTGGTCCTAAGGTCCGCGAGCTTTTTAATAAAGCTGATCATCTTAAGGACGTGGTCCCCTACAGATGACCCAACAGCTAACCTCGCCTGAAAGAGTTTCTTCGAGGTCTCGTATCTTGCGATACGAGATTGCTCTCTATATAAATCTTTGATATGGAGGAAGATGGAAACAATGGCCATCTTCTCGTACCGTCTCTGGTGTTCATTATCCATAGAGGCCAGCACGAGACACTTGGTTTTCGCACTGTTTATTTTCCATGTCTTACGGATCTCTTTATCCGCAACTATGGAATCTGGACCTGGGACGGCGGGGGCTTTAGTAGTAAGGAGGTAGCCCAGTTTGTTATAAGTAATGGTCATCTGAATATTTCTTAGCCAATCTTTATAGTTTGGCCCCGTCAATATATTTTTATCTAATAGTAACTAAAACCCGGTTATCTTGGTCACTGCAATTAGGAGAGAAAGAAGAAACGCTCATCATAGATGCTCTTGCAAGTTTAGATCAGTTTTTAGTTTATCTAAATATGATGGCTCCCACCGTTTTCTCGAATTCTCCTTCAAACCATAAAAGAACTAGTCGGGATTAATCGCACCTTACAATTCTTGCTTTAACCTTTCGGCCAGGCTAGTGTTGGTATTTCGAGAGAGGTTTTACAACGCTTTTGCTATATTCCTTAATTAAATAACCTCTTTTCTATGGAGGCGTTGCCCCGCTAACACCTTTCTAGACACCTACTTGGTTTATAACATTGATCGTAAAGTGAAAAACTCTCCCGATGAATAATAATAATTACTCACGGTGGGATCGAATCCAACTATCATTGTGTGATTACTTTGAAGGAATCCTACCAGAATCATCACACTCCAGATGGTCCAGTTTAAGGACATTACGGTCCAGTTTAAAGACGTCATAGTCTGTAAAGTTTAAGTACATCATAGTCCATGAGTTTAAGGACCCCACAGTCCGTAAAGTTTAAGGACATCATAGTCCGTGAATTTAAGGACCCCACAGTCCGTGGAATGTCTGATTGTCGGGACCCGTCACCTCTCTGAAGACGTTGAAGGATTACAACGACAAATATCAGAGGAGTGAAGAGATGTACTCTTGAACCAATATTGGTTAGGGGATCTGTAATTGGATTGATTTAAATATCGTTAATCTCGTATGAGACTAAGATCAACTTAACAGGATCATTTAGATCCAACAAAAGAGCATTTGGCCTTTATTGTTTAGTTTAGAGACATTGCGGTCCAAGTTTAGATGCAAACATGGGTTTGGAAATGCACCAAATAGTTATTGGTCATTGGGACCCACCACCTCTCTGAAGACGTTGAAGAATTACAACGACATGTATCAGAGGTGTGAAAAGATGTACTCTCGAACCAAAGTTGATTGAAAGGCTCTGGGTTTTACTTTGAATGTCATATGAGATGACCAATTTCGGAAGACAAGAGTGTATTTGAGGTTCAGTCAAAAGGGAGGGTCCTGCCTCTAGAAGACTTGGCTAATTTGGGCTAAGATTAGCTCGAATATAGTATTAAACACTAGAGTACACTCGTCTATCACGTGCTTCCGTGTGATGCGCTTAAAATAGTTTTAAACACCAAGGACGAAACACACAAAATAGTGTTAAACACTAAAAAAAGAAGCGCTCACGTGGGGTCACGTGAAGCGCCTGAGTGTTGGGCCAAACTTCCTTTATCTTATTCTCAAAATATGCAAGTAAGTGTTAAACACTTAATCTTCATGGCCATCACGTGTGGGCACGTGATGGGTACCCATGCATTGGATATTAAAAGGATTTGTTACGGGTCACGTGGGGACACGTGAGGGCACCCATGCGTTGGATATTAATCCTTCAGATTTTTCCATCTTCTCTTTTTTAAAGAGGTATTTGCCAGGGGTCATGTGGGGACATGTGAGTCACCCAAAATCGATTCTGCCCTTTTTATTTTGAGAAGTCTGTTCAAGGGTCACGTGGGAGCATGTGACCTAATCTTATTCGTTTTCTTTTGGTCATTGGAGGGGAGGGTCACGTGTTGCCACGTGATCATGTTGGGTACTTGATCCTTTTACGTGCATGGAGAGATGAATCCCTTGCATAAGAATTAAATTCTCTTATAGGGTTAAACCCTAATTTTATTTAGAGGAATTAAATTCCTATGTGTTTAAAAGAATTAAATTCTTTAAACCCAATTCTTCTTCTAAGCTTTAAATTTGTATAGCAGAATCTCCCTGTTGAGAATTAAATTTTCAACTTATGGGAAGATCTTCTTCTGTAGATCTATTACCATGAAGAAGAACTAAATTCTTGTATTACGGGTTAAACCCTATCTTTGTTGGAGGAATTAAATTCCTATATGCTTTGTGGGAGAATAGAATTCTTTGAACTTAGGTCCTCGCTCAGGTTTTAGATCTGCATGACAGAATCTTCCCGATAAGAATTAAATTCTTAACTTATGGGGAGATCTGCTTCTGCAAATTTTCAACCAGAGGAAGAACTAAGTTCTTATTTAGAAGAGTTAAACTCTTAATTTGAGAATTAAATTCTCTTTTGTTTTGTGGGAGCTTATGGAATGATGTCTTTCCCTCTCTTACCTAGGGTTTCTTTCTTTTCTGAAAAGCTCTTCTTTTCTCTCTGAAGAATTAAATTCTTTTTTTTGTATTCTCTCTCTGTTGTTGTATCCCCTTGTAGGGTGTTTTTCGTCACCCTATTGAGATGGGAATACGCGCGCGCTTGTCAGGCGTACTATAGATCCCCCTGTCTGGGGTAGGCCGGGGTTTAATGATTGTGGGAATCCGAATCTCCGGCAGCCGCGGACTAAGCTGCCGTTAATTACCCCTCGCATTTGGGGCGAAGCAACCTCCGATTGACGGGTTAAACTGTTCATACGAACTCAATTTGCCGTGTTGTGTTTTAAAAGGGGGGTTCGGATGTATCGGGGGCTCCGCAGAGTTTTTACGGGGGTCCCGCTACCCGGATAGCGGGCTGGGGGTCAAGGGGGCTAGCAGCCCCCTTGCGGGGTGTGGGGCAGCGCCCCGTTAGAAATTTTTTCTAACGGGGGGGCATATTTACTGTGGAGTGCATAAAAAAAGGGGGGGAAAGCGTCTTAAAGACGCGTGCGTAGCATGTGGACGCATGGTGCCCGGGGTCACGTGGCGCACACGTGACCGTTTGGGCGCCTCAGCGCCCGGGGTCACGTGGCGCACAAGTGACCGTTTGGACGCCTCAGCGCCCGGGGTCAAGTGGCGCACACGTGACCTTTGGACGCCTCAGCCCCCGGGGTCACGTGGGCACACGTGACCATTGGGCGCCTCAGCGCCCGGGGTCACGTGGGCGCACGTGACCACGGGAAAACACCAGCAGAGAAGGGGGGGCCTAGCCCTTAGGTTGGGGAGTTGAACTCCCAAGGGATTTTTGGAGTTAAACTCCTGACAGAAAATTAATTTATGGAGTTAAATTCCAACTGATCTAGAAAGGAATTAAACTCCTAGGAATATTTGGCCCTTCTTCTGAGCCATGGATCTGTCCAAAGTTAGATTCTTGGAGCTGGGTCTTCTTCTTCCAGCTCTTGTTCGGCGGGATCTTGGAGAAAAGGGGGTGAGACTTGAAAGTCTCCCATTTTCGAGATCTGACTGGAGATCCGAGTTCCCCTTCGTAGGTTTTGTGGTGGAAATCTACTTATTTTGAGAAAAGGAAGAGATAAACTCTTGATTTAATTCAAAAGAAAGAAGAAGGTTTTTAGAATCTTGAAGAAGGAGAAAGAGGCACAAGCCCTAATTTTTGGGGAATGAAAGGTGTTCTTTTTATTCATCATCATGTTGCCTTTTATAGGCTTACATATTTACATATAGCCCCTCGGGCTTTACAAAAATGGCATTTTAGCCATCCCATGGCTCATGTGCCATTTCATTTTTGCACATAAGCTATGGGCTTACAAAATATTGGCTTTATGCCCATTTTGTTTACATTCATGCATAAACAATTACATAAAAATTATTTATTACATGATTTTGTTGTTGGCATGGGGAGGCTGGCCGCGGGCTCGACTTGGGCATGGGCCCGCTTGATCTGGGCTTGGGCCCACCTAGCTTGGGGGTTGACCTTGACTTTGACTCGGTCAACCGGGGTGTAAATTTTTACCCCAACAAATTGCCCCCCATCAATGAATGCACACCGCACATGTGGGTCGTGTGCATGAAATTGATGGATCTTCTTTTGCGTGGAGGCGACTTGCTTTGGTTCCCACTTTTTTTTGGGATGCACTGCCCTTTTTACGACGTGGACGGCCGGCGCTTAACGCGTCTCCGAGACGGAGTGTCCGTGGTAGACGTTTCCCTGGCCCGGAGCGATCTGGTTCCTGCTTTGTAGGAAGCCTGCACTGCCCTTTTTGCGACATGGACGGTCGACGCTCTGTTATGAAGCGATTTGGGTTCCCAATTTGCGGGAGCCTGCACTGCCCTTTTTGCGACATAGACGGTCGACGCTCTGATCCGGAGCGATTTGGGTTCCCAATTTGCGGGAGCCTGCACTGCCCTTTTTGCGACATAGACGGTCGACGCTCTGTTACGAAGCGATTTGGGTTCCCAATTTGCGGGAGCCTGCACTGCCCTTTTTGCGACATAGACGGTCGACGCTCTGATCCGGAGCGATTTGGGTTCCCAATTTGCGGGAGCCTGCACTGCCCTTTTTGCGACATAGACGGTCGATGCTCTGTTACGAAGCGATTTGGGTTCCCAATTTGCGGGAGCCTGCACTGCCCTTTTTGCGACATAGACGGTCGACGCTCTGATCCGAAGCGATTTGGTAGACGTGTCCCCGGCACGGAGTGTCGCTGGTCGACGTTTCCCCGAGGCGGAGTGTCTGTTGTCGATGTGCCCCCGGCACGGAGTGTCTGCTTGACGTTTCCCCGAGGCGGAGTATCGGCTGGTTGACGTTTCCCTGATGCGGACTGTCTGTGTTGGACGTTTTCCCCGATGCAGAGTGTCGCTGGTTGACGTGTCCCCGGCACGGAGTGTCGCTGATGGACTTTTCCCCGGCGCGGAGTGCCTGTTGTAGGGCGCTTCCCCGAGACGGAGTGCCTGTGGTAGGACGTATCCCCGAGACGGAGTGCCTGTGGTAGGACGTATCCCCAAGACGGAGTGTCTGTTGTAGGACGTATCCCCGAGACGGAGTGCCTGTGGTAGGACATTTCCCCGATACGGAGTGCCTGTTGTAGGACGTATCCCCGAGACGGAGTGCCTGTTGTAGGACGTATCTCCGAGACGGAGTGCCTGTGGTAGGACGTTTTCCTGATACGGAGTGCCTGTGGTAGGGCGTATCCCCGAGACGGAGTGCCTGTGGTAGGACGTTTCCCCGATACGGAGTGCCTGTTGTAGGGCGTATCCCCGAGACGGAGTGCCTGTGGTAAGGCGTATCCCCGAGACGGAGTGCTTGTTGTAGGACGTATCCCCGAGACGGAGTGTCTGTTGTAGGACGTATCCCCGAGACGGAGTGCCTGTGGTAGGACGTTTCCCCGATACGGAGTGCCTGTTGTAGGGCGTATCCCCGATACGGAGTGCCTGTGGTAGGGCGTATCCCCGAGACGGAGTGCCTGTGGTAGGACGTTTCCCCGATACGGAGTGCCTGTTGTAGGGCGTATCCCCGAAACGGAGTGCCTGTTGTAGGACGTATCCCCGATACGGAGTGCCTGTTGTAGGACGTATCCCCGAGACGGAGTGCCTGTTGTAGGGCGTATCCCCGAGACGGAGTGCCTGTGGTAGGGCGTATCCCCGAGACGGAGTGCCTGTGGTAGGACGTTTCCCCGAGACGGAGTGCCTGTTGTAGGGCGTATCCCCGAGATGGAGTGCCTATGGTAGGACGTATCCCTGAGACGGAGTGCCTGTGGTAGGACGTATCCCCGAGACGGAGTGTCTGTGTTGGACGTTTCCTTGATGCAGAGTGTCTGTGTTGGACGTTTCCCCGATGCAGAGTGCCTGTTGTAGGACGTATCCCCGAGACGGAGTGCCTGTGGTAGGACGTATTCCCGAGACGGAGTGCCTGTGGTAGGGCGTATCCCCGAGACGGAGTGCCTGTGGTAGGACGTTTCCCCGATACGGAGTGCCTGTTGTAGGGCGTATCTCCGAGACGGAGTGCCTGTTGTAGGACGTATCCCCGAGACGGAGTGCCTGTGGTAGGACGTTTCCCCGATACGGAGTGCCTGTTGTAGGGCGTATCCCCGATACGGAGTGCCTGTGGTAGGACGTTTCCCCGATAC
Organism: Agapanthus africanus; assembly: GCA_030015575.1. Classification (NCBI taxonomy): domain Eukaryota; kingdom Viridiplantae; phylum Streptophyta; class Magnoliopsida; order Asparagales; family Amaryllidaceae; genus Agapanthus; species Agapanthus africanus. The sequence goes on from CM057338.1 coordinate 126,254,606, forward strand.
GGAGTGCCTGTTGTAGGGCGTATCTCCGAGACGGAGTGCCTGTTGTAGGACGTATCCCCGAGACGGAGTGTCTGTGGTAGGAAGTTTCCCCGATACGGAGTGCCTGTTGTAGGGCGTATCCCCGATACGGAGTGCCTGTGGTAGGACGTTTCCCCGATACGGAGTGCCTGTTGTAGGGCGTATCTCCGAGACGGAGTGCCTGTTGTAGGACGTATCCACGAGACGGAGTGCCTGTGGTAGGACGTTTCCCCGATACGGAGTGCCTGTGGTAGGGCGTATCCCCGATACGGAGTGCCTATGGTAGGGCGTATCCCCGATACGGAGTGCATGTTGTGGGACGTATCCCCGAGACGGAGTGCCTGTGGTAGGACGTTTCCCCGATACGGAGTGCCTGTTGTAGGGCGTATCCCCGATACGGCGTGTCGCTGGTTGACGCAGAGGTCGATGTTGGAATTAGTTGGTTTGATTTATTTGATTTGAGTTGACATCAGCATCGCTGTACTGGAATATGGTACCAGGAGCGAATCATCATCTGTCTTTGAGAGGATTTGGGAATTGGGGTTTTTGTTTGGCATCTGCATTGCTGCACTGGAATAATGCCAGGAGCAACTCATCATGTGTCCCGAGAGGATTTGGATTGGGTTTGTTTGGCATCAGTATCGCTACACTGGAATATGGTACCAGGAGCGAATCATCATTTGCACCGAGAGGATTTGGGAATTGGTGGCTTAGGAGACATGTTTAGATTCCTATCACCTAAGGCTTTTCAATTTTATGGGCCGTGAGGGTCCCATAAAAGCATTTTCTCCCTACGGGTCGTAAGGATCCCGCAGGTGTATTTTCTCCTTAGGAGTCGTGGGGACTCCTAAGTGTGTTGCTCCTTTGTGAGTCGTAGGGATCTCACGCGGGAATTTTCTCCTCACAAAGTCGAGAGGACTTTGCGAGTGCATTTCATTTCTTTTTTTTTTTTACGAGTTTGCGCCCTTTCGGGTTTTCACAAACTCGCCGGCAGTCCTGCTGTTTTTACTCACGGAGCCCTTTTGGGTTTTCATCCGTGCCCGTTTTGCTTGTGGACATACCATTCTTCTTTTTTTCTTTCTTTTTTTTTTCTTTTTTTTTGGAGAGATCGGGATTGTTTTACGCCCGTGGATTGTATACGGTTTTGCAGGATGTATGATCCAGACCGTAGGGCCGGAAAATTTTTGGGACATTGTTGGCGTCTGCATCGCTGCACTGGAATATGGTACCAGGAGCGACTCATCATTCGCCACTTGGGGATTTCGATTTGGAATTTGGCTGGTGTCTGCATTGCTGCACTGGAATATGGTACCAGGAGCGACTCATCATTTGCCACTTGGGGGTTGGGGAGCGATGGCTTAGGAGACATGTTTAGATCCCTACCACCTAAAACTTTTCAATTTATGGGCCGTGAGGGTTCTATAAAAGCATTTTCTCCCTGCGAGTCGTAAGGATCTCGCAGGTGTATTTTCTCCTTAGGAGTCGTGGGGACTCCTAAGTGTGTTTTTCCTTCGTGAGTCGTAAGGATCCCATAAAGGTTTGATCTCCTCATGCATCGTAAGGACACATGAGTGGATCTTCTTAATGGAGCATAATTCCAAAGGCGGAGACCAGCCGCGTAACTGGTGATTATGGTGGGATATAAGTATGATGAGAATTATTTGAGCCCGTGGATTGTATACGGTAGTCAATTTGGGGATTGGCCGTAGGGTTGGAAGAACTTTGGAAATTTGAATTTTTGTTGGCGTCTGTATCGCTGCACTGGAATATGGTACCAGGAGCGACTCATCATCCGCCGTTTTTTTTGTTTTTTTGTTTGTTTTTTTTGTTTTACCGCGATTGCTCTATCATTTCAGCTTTTCTTATCGCGAAGATCGCGATTGCCCTACCATTTCGGCTTTTATTCGCGGTTGCCCCATCATTTCGGCTTTATTTTATTTTTATTTTACTCGCTGATTTTTATTGCGAGTTGCCCCATCATTTCGGCTTTTTTTTTATTTACACATTTTTTTTGTTTATTTACATTTTTTTTACATTCCCAGTTTAACGACTTAGAGGTCGATTGTTCCCAGTTTAATGACGTGGCGGTCGATAGTTCCCAGAGAAAGGCGGGTGTTTGAGAGAATCAGGTCCCTGAAGGACATCGGTCCCCGTATGTATGAAGTTGGCGGTCGCAGCTTGATTGTTTGTTAACACGCCAGGGGACAATGATATTTCTCCCGCCTTATATTGTTTCTCGACCCAATCCTTGAAGATGCAACAGTCTTCAATAGTGTGGCCCAGCACTCGGTGGTATGGGCAAAAGTTAGGATGATCGGTCCTGTTCGCTTCACTTAGCCTTCTTGGTTCTGGTAGCCGCAGGCCATTCTTCAGAGCATCTTTAAAAATTTTGTGAACCTTGTCCCTTCGGAATGAGTAGACCTTATTTCTTCTTTCCTCCAAAGTTGGCTCTCGAGACTGGTCAGTTTTTGCTCCGCCCGTTCTCTGCTTATTTGGAGAATCGGTGATACTAGAACTTCCGCCTTTTCGGTTGTCGTCCCTCCAAGGTTTCGGTCTGTTTGTGAACTGAAGATCCTGAGCGGACTTGGGTTTTGAGCGTTCTAATGTTTGGACCTTTTTGGTCAGCTTTTGGAATGTTTTGAGACCCGCGGTACATAGAAACGGGGTCATCCAGTTGTTGAGATTTCCGACAAGGAGACTGACAGATTGGTCCTGCTCTATCGGCGGTTCGCATTTGACGGAAAGATTACGCCATCGGGTTATAAAATCCGTGCTGCTTTCGTCGCTCTTGGGCTTGGTCCTTACGAGCTCAGCAATGGTAATCTTATCGCTGACGCTCATGAACCTCTGCCAAAACAGAGACTCCATTTGGACAAAAGTTGTGACGGAGCCATCTGGTATGCTCGCGTACCAGTCGAAAGCAACATCGGTCAGGCTATTAACGAACTGGCGGAGGAGAAGCGCATCACTGCCCCCAGTATTCCCGCATGAGGCTTTGAAGTGGGCGATGTGCTGATTTGCATTTCCCGTCCCATCGAATCTTCCGAATTTGGGGATGACATAGCCGCTAGGAAATTCTACCCGATCATACTGAGCAGGATATGGTCTCCCACTACTGCCGATATCTTTTTGCGCTTCAGCTTCGGCTACCGGTGTTTTGACTTTGCTGGCAACCAAATCCATGATTTGATCTTGAGTTAGCGGGCTACTGTCATCGGTAGCCAAGACATTTCCCGAGATAAGATGCGACTGATTTTCATGCGGTCCGCCCACTTTTGGATTTGAGGGAATGGGTGTCGGCTGTTTTGGGACACCGTTTCCCGGTTCATGAGAGCCCTGCGCCTGATTGGACGGCTGAGAGGTAAGTTGGGCCGTGAGCTGTAGGACGACATTTGTCATGTCGTCAATTTTTGAGTAGAGCATGGCCATCTCCTTGTCTTTGTTTCTGAGCTGCTTTCGGAGCTCTTGAAGCAGCTCTTGCTCCGCGGTCCTTGGGCGGAAAGTCGGCTCTTCTTCGCTTTCCGAGCCCGACTCCTCATGGACCGAAAGGTCCTTCTGCCTATCATCCTCATCGAGAGGGTTTTCATCACCAAGCAGAGGCGGTTGTTCTTGGGAAGCGGCCACCACATTCAAGCCAGATTGGGTTTGAGATGTGGTAGCCCCGTCCTTGCTCTTGCTGCGCGTGCCCACCGTGTAGACAGTGTGGACCACATACCCAGCCATTTTCTCATCTTCGGCGGGGTAACCCTGTTCTTCGAACCTCATGAGGTTCGGCCTGGCAGGAGTCCTAGCCCTTTTGTTGGCTCTATATCTGAGCCTTTTCTCCCTCAGCTTCTTGATTTTGAAGGCTTGGCGGGCATCCGCTATCCGGGAAGCTATTGTGAGTTGATCAGCGGGGAGCTTAGAGAAGACACCCGGTCGAGCAGTTGTCAGGGGCACCGCCGGAGCTTGCGCGAGACGCTCTGTTGCTTTGTTGATGTTGATGGCCTTGCCCCCAGCTGGGGCCATAGAGAGTCATTCGGAAACGGACTTGCGCTTGGGCTGAGGTGCCCTCGCGACCATGACGTTCGACCTTTTCCCCTTTGAGGCTGGTTTATCCATCACTGGGGCTTGAAGAGCAGGGACGGCGTACGCTGGTACGAACAGAATAGAGCCGAATGGTAGCAGCGGCTCCTCCCACTGTCACCCAAGACTGGCCGGGAGGACCGTCCTGGAGTCCATCTTCATCGTGTAAGAGATGGGAGCTGAGTTCATCATTGGAGACATTGTTGAAAGGCGATTGCTTGAAAACCTGCATGAAAGAGAATTATTTTAGTATAAATATAGATATGTAAATTGATTGAGTTCGCATGAACGTTTAACCCAAAATATGGGAGGAGAGATTGGTCCCACCGGGCGTACCAGAATCTGTAGGGTGTTTATCGTCACCCCATTGAGATGGGTATACGCGCGCGCTTGTCAGGCGTACTACAGATCCCCCTGCCTGGGGTAGGCCGGGGTTTAATGATTGTGGGGATCCGAATCTCCGGCAACCGCGGATTAAGCTGCCGTTAATTACCCCTTGCATTTGGGGCGAAGGAACCTCCGATTGACGGGTTAAACTGTTCATGCGAACTCAATTTGCCGTGTTGTGTTTTAAAAGGGGGGTTCGGATGTATCGGGGTCCCCGCAGAGTTTTTACGGGGGTCCCGCTACCCGGATAGCGGGCTGGGGGTCAAGGGGGCTAGCAGCCCCCTTGCGGGGTGCGGGGCAGCTCCCCGTTAAAAATTTTTTCTAACGGGGGAGGCATATTTAGTGTGGAGTGCATAAAAAAAGGGGGGGAAAGCATCTTAAAGACGCGTGCGTAGCATGTGGGCGCATGGTGCCCGGGGTCACGTGGCGCACACGTGACCGTTTGGGCGCCTCAGCGCCCGGGGTCACGTGGGCGCACGTGACCGTTGGGCGCCTCAGCGCCCCGGGGTCACGTGGCGCACACGTGACCTTTGGGCGTCTCACCGTCCGGGGTCACGTGGCGCGTACGTGACCTTTGGGCGCCTCAGCGTCCGGGGTTACGTGGGCGCACGTGACCGTTGGACGCCTCAGCGCCCCGGAGTCACGTGGCGCACACGTGACCTTTGGACGCCTCAGCCCCCGGGGTCACGTGGGCGCACGTGACCATTGGGCGCCTCAGCTCCCGGGGTCACGTGGGCGCACGTGACCACGGGAAAACACCCGCAGAAAAGGGGGGGCCTAGCCCTTAGGTTGGGGAGTTGAACTCCCAAGGGATTTTTGGAGTTAAACTCCTGACAGAAAATTAATTTATGGAGTTAAACTCCAACTGATCTAGAAAGGAGTTAAACTCCTAGGAATATTTGGCCCTTCTTCTGAGCCTTGGATCTGTCCAAAGTTAGATTCTTGGAGCTGGGTCTTCTTCTTCCAGCTCTTGCTCGGCGGGATCTTGGAGAAAAGGGGGTGAAACTTGAAAGTCTCCCCTTTTCGAGATCTGACTGGAGATCTGAGTTCCCCTTCGTAGGTTTTGTGGTGGAAATCTACTTATTTTGAGAAAAGGAAGAGTTAAACTCTTGATTTAATTCAAAAGAAAGAAGAAGGTTTTTAGAACCTTGAAGAAAGAGAAAGAGGCATAAGCCCCAATTTTTGGGGAATGAAAGGTGTTCTTTTTATTCATCATCATGTTGCCTTTAATAGGCTTACATATTTACATATAGCCCCTCGGGCTTTACAAAAATGGCATTTTAGCCATCCCATGGCTCATGTGCCATTTCATTTTTGCACATAAGCCACGGGCTTACAAAATATTGACTTTTTGCCCATTTTGTTTACATTCATGCATAAACAATTACATAAAAATTATTTATTACATGATTTTATTGTTGGCATGGGGAGGCTGGCCGCGGGCTCGACTTGGGCATGGGCCCGCTTGATCTGGGCTTGGGCCCACCTAGCTTGGGGGTTGACCTTGACTTTGACTCGGTCAGCCGGGGTGTAAATTTTTACCCCAACACCCCTTCCTTTCTCTTCTCTTCTTGGCTCCTATTTATAGGAGAAAGAAAAGAATCAGTTTGTTTAGTCAATCTCTCATTGAGAGATTTTGATTGATTTCCTATAACCAACATGATCTTTTAGATCACCATTGGATTTTTAATCCAAAAGATATTTTATTTGTTGTTCCTGACAAATTTTAGGAAAATATTTCTTTGTGTGGAATCTTTTTATAAATTGGTGATTTTTAATTACCATTGGATTTTTAATCCAACGGCGTTCCACTTTACAGAGCGCAATCTTTTTTGTTTGGAAAGATCTAGGGAAATATTTTTCCAATTAAGGATTTTGATTCCTTTTAATTAGAATTTAATTCTATTGTTTCAGAGGGTCTAGAAATCCATAACGTGTTGGCACGTGACCCATCTAATTAGAAATTAATTTCATTATTTCAGAGGGCTCAGGAACCCATCACGTGTTGGCACGTGATCCATCTAATTAGAATTTAATTCTATTATTTCAAAGGGTTTAGGGGCCCATTACGTGTTGGCACGTGACCCCATCTCCAATTGTGTATTTCAACGCCCATAACTTTGCTCACAGAAGGTTACGTGTCCCCACGTGATGTCCGATCACGTGATGCCCGATCACGTGTGGACACGTGATGCTCCTTTTGGGTATTTCCTTGCTGCTTTATTCAGTTCTCATGAGGGAACAACTCAGACTGAGTCTAATTAATAAACTGACTTGAATATGATTCAAGTACAATCCACAATCTGCAATTTACAATATTACAATTCAACATGAATCCATTCAAATCTTTATTGACCGAACCGAACCATGGATATACTTCCATTTACACGATTCTCCAGTTACATCCACAATTCTACAGTTACATCCATTTATTGATATCATGGTTTCGGTAAGTCATCCAACTATACAATCTATATAGTTTACAATACAAGATAATACAATACAACTATACAAATAAGACATCTCAGGGTTTAAGGGGTAGATTGGTACGGAAGGTGTTAAAAGTGGCACGAGACAGTAAGATTAAGACACCTAACCTATATTTCGTTACTGTTGTACCGTGGCCCAACGGTTCCTTGTACATTCCATTTGCTCTAGTTTCTAGCATATAGAGACTCCTCTCGTATACACTGACATCCTTCTGTACCAAGCTACAAACAACAACGTTAACACCATATTATAACAATATAATACAACTTTAAAAGTTACCTTCTTATTCTGTCTATTTTATTTCTCCCTTATCTTTGGGACTTACCGAGCGATCTGTTCGTTGACGACGTTCTCTTCTTTCTTCTTTGAATGTCGTCAGGTGATCTGGACACGTCAGAGATCGAGCCCAGCGCTGAAGACTTGGACCATTTCGTTGAAGACCCAGAGCTTTAGTTCATTGTACACTTTTATTTCAGTACCATTCCTTTTCTGTTATGCCATTATTTAGGCATTGCTTTATTTCAGTTGTATTTACATTTCCATGCATTGTACAGAAAGAATGTGAATAAATGAAGTTGCTGTTTTATTATATCTTATCTCTTGTGCATTTACTTTTATATTGCTTAGATTCGCTTAGCGTATTTACTTCACAGTAAATACGTAGCGGTTTCATCGCATGCTCTGCCCGTATACTGGGAAGCGGGGTGTGATAGCTGGCCTGGGTGCAGCAATTGGATTTTGTCTATGAGGACAAGACCCAATATCATGAGTAGCTGAGCCGCAGACTAAGCAAAAACGGTTGGCTCGCCGGCAGTCTTTCATCATATGTCCAGCTCTCTTGCAGTAGGTACAAAAGGCTGGGCTGGGCCTGTTGTTCGGTACTCCCGGCCGCCTTGGCACAAAAGGTGGCCTTGACGAGACTCCTCCTGCCATCTGGTTGACAGGGTGCTTAACTCCAGCAGAATGAGATCTGCCCCTCGCCTTTACCACTGCCTCATAACGGCGGGCAGCTTTCAGAGCCGATTCATGAGTCGGAAAATCTCCTGTGGCCAGTGCAGCCTGGATCTCCGAATCCAAACCTTGTTGAAATCGATGGGCTCTGATCTCATCCGTCGATATCAGGTGTGTCGCAAATCTGGTAAAGTTTTGTGTTAGCTGTGTAATATGTGATATTTTAAAAATTCGAATTATTGAGATATATCTTACCGACTGAGCATGGTGAACTCAGCGTCATATTCATCTACTGACTTGGTCTATATCGAACCTTGTTGCAGATGGATGAACTGCTGTTCCATGTTGAACTTGGCAGTCTCAGGGAAGTACTTAGCGTCGAACATGTCGCGGAAAGTCTTCCATTCGATGGGTTGTTCAAGACGGTTTTTTTCCGCCTTCCACCAATTCCGTGCATTGTCCGTGAGCTGCAGTTTCGCAACACAGACCCAAGCTCCCTCTGACACTTGTGCCGCTGCCAGATCATCTTTGATACTCTGAGCCTATTCCTCAGCTTCCAGTGGGCTCTCCTTTCCTGAGAACTGTTTCGGGTCCAAAGTCCTGAATTGCTTCACCATAGGTGCTTCTGTTTCGGGACTGTTCATTAAAAGAGCAGTCTGCTGCTGCTGTCCCTCTAGGAGGCTGCGGATTGCCTCAAGAAGAACCATCTTCTCGTTGAGCGGAGCAGGGATGGCAGGTGTGATTGGTTGGGAAGGTGGAGTGTTGTTGAAGTTGGTGCTGGTGTTGTTCGGGGAATCCATAACCTTGAAAGAAAAATTTGGGTTAGGACAGGTTCAAAGTATATGAAATGATAAGATTCAAGAAATATGAGTTGGAAAGAATGTTTTAGTTGCTGTTCTTGTGTTATATTGCTTAGGTTGTTCACGCAGAACAAAACTGCATGGTAGGGTTCCATACAGCTCTGGCCTACATGGGCCACCAACAAAACCTGTCACGCTCCGCTTTCCGGTGTACGGCGAAGGGGACGCGACTAAACCGCTACGTATTTACTCTGAAGTAAATACGCTGAGCGTATCTAGCAATATAAATAAAAATGCACAACAGACAAAGACAGTAGATATAACTGAACAACAACTTTATTTATTAACATTCTTTTGTACAATGCATGGAAAAGTAAATATATCTGAATGAAAGCAATGCCTAAAAAGTGGCATAACAGAAATGAAAAGTACTGAAATAAAATGTGTACAATGAAGCTAGAGCTCTAGGTCGTAAGTAAGCTGATCCAAGTGTTGGGGTAAAAATTTACACCCCGGTTGACCGAATCAAAGTCAAGGTCGACCCCCAAGCTAGGTGGGCCCAAGCCCAGGTCAAGCGGGCCCATGCCCAAGTCGAGCCCGCGGCCAGCCTCCTCCATGTCAAAATATAGATCATGTAATAAATAATTTTTATGTAATTTTTTATACATGAATGCGTGCAAAATGGGCATAAAGCCAATATTTTGTAAGCCCATGGCTTATGTGCAAAAAGAAATGACACATGAGCCATGGGATGGCTAAAATGCCATTTTGTGAAGCCCAAGGGGCTATACGTAAATATGTAAGCCTATAAAAGGCAACATGATGATGAATAAAGGACACTTTTTCCATTCTCTAAAAAACCCAGGGTTTGTACATCTTTCCCTTTTCTTAAGGTTTCAAATCTTTTTCTTTCTTTGAATTAAATCAAGAGTTTTACTCTTCCTTTTCCAAAACTAAATAGTTTTTCACCATAAAACCCACCAAGGGGAGCTTGGATCTGTCATTAGATCTCAAAAGAAGAGATTTTTAGATTTTACATCTCTTGATCTTCAAGATCCTGCCAAACTACAGGAGGAAGAAGAAGAACCCCCTTAATCAGCTTCAACACATCCTAGGAGTTTAACTCCATATATATATATATATAATAAATGTTTCCTTTCTGAAGCATAGCTTCTGGTTTCTGGGGCTAAAAGTCCTCTTTTCTTTACCGGCGCCCAAGCGCTCAAGCGCCGAGTGCCCACGTGCCAACACGTGGCGCGCTAGCGCTCGAGCGCAAAACGCCCACGTGCCGACACGTGGCGTGTTTGCGCTCCAGTGCCCTTGCGTTCGAGCGCAAGGCGCCCGTGTGCCGACACGTGGCGCGCTTGCGTTCAAGCGCGCTTGCGTTCAAGCGCACTGCGCGCGAGCGCAAGGCGCTCGCGTGCCGACACGTGGCGCGCTTGCGCTCCAGCGCCTTGCGCTCAAGCGCAAAGCGCCCACGTGCCGACACGTGGCGCTTGCGCTCGAGCGCCCAACGCTCAAGCGCAAAGCGCCCACGTGCCGACACGTGGTGCTTGCGCTCGAGCGCCCAACGCTCAAGCGCGCCTGAGCGTACAACACCTAAGCGTACAGCGCTCAAGGCGCTGGCCCCACGCATCTCTTGGATGCCTTTTCCCCCTCTTTTTATGTACATACATATACATATACATATACATATACATATGTATACATATTTGCACACACACGTGCTCCACGACATTGTCCCTGTTAGAAAAAAATTTCTAACGGGGAGCTGCCCCGCACCCCGCAAGGGGGCTGCTAGCCCCCTTGACCCTCAGCCTGCTATCCGGGTAGCGGGACCCCCGTAAAAACTCTGCGTGGTTCCCGATATATCCAAAACCCCTTTTCAAAACACAACACACGCATACAGCACATTGAGTTCGCATGACCAGTTTAACCCGTTAATCGGAGGTTCCCTCACCGCAAAGGCGAGGGGTAATTAACGGCAGCTTAGTCCGCGGCTGCCGGAGATTCGGATCCCCACAATCAATACACCCCGGCCTACCTCAGGCAGGGGGAATCTGTAGTACGCCTGACAAGCGCGCGCGTATTCCCATCTTAATGGGGTGACGAAAAACACCCTACAGATTCTGGCACGCCCGGTGGGACCGATCTCTCCTCCCATATTTCGGGTTAAGCGTTCATGCGAACTCAATCAATTTACATGTCTATATTTATACTAAAATAATGCTCTTTCATGCAGGTTTTCAAGCAATCGCCTTTCAACAATGTCTCCAATGACGAACTCAGCTCCCATCTCTTACACGATGAAGATGGACTCCAGGACGGTCCTCCCAGCCAGTCTTGGGCGACAGTGGGAGGAGCCGCTGCTACCGTTCGGCTCTATTCTGTTCATGCCCGCTAACGCCATTCCCGCTCCTCAAGCTCCAGCAACAGACAGACCGGTCTCGAAAGGAAAGAGACCAAATGTGGTGATCTCGAGGGCGCCCCAACCCAAACGCAAGTCGATGTCTGAACGACTTTCCTTGGCCCCAACTGGGGGTAAGGCCATCAACACCAACAAAGCTACAACGCGTCTTGAGCAATCTCCAGCGGCACCTCCGACAACTGCTCGATTGGGTGTCTTCTCAAGCCTCCCCATCACTTAGCCTATGGCGGCTCCCTGAAGAGCAGAAGCCTGCCAAGCGCTTAAGGCAGAGAAGCTGAGGCAGAAGCGGCTCAGATATAGAGCCAACAAAAGGGCTAGGGCTCTGGCCATGTTAAAATTTATGAATTTCCAAAGCCCGGACCGCTTCGCGAAACCAGCTGCCAGTGATGAAAGAATGGCTGAATGTGTTATCCACACTGTCTACATGGCCGGATATGAAGAAACGAACCCTCCTCTTCTTCACAGCCATGGTGATGATATGGTTGACACTACCCAGCATCGGCTCGATCTAAATGATGAAGAGCCCGCTCAGGCCGATAAGCCAGAGGAGCCCGTGGTTCCTGCGGAATTGAGCTCAGGCAATAAAGATTACCCGGTTGTCACAGCCGGAACTACAGAACAAGTATTATTCCAATGGCTTCAAAGGCAATTTCAGGACAGGGATGAGAAGATGGCCGAGGTCTATTCCAAAGTCGACGAGCTGGCAAACGTCGTGGCAGATCTCGCGACCCAAGTCGTCCGATTGCAATTACAGCAGAATCAAATTTTAGTTCATGAGCCAGGGATTGATACCCGGAGGCAGCCAACTGATACCCAACCTAAGGGCGGAGCGCCTTCACGGAAAACGGCCGCAATCAGCCTCCAGTCCCTCCGCCACAAACGCCGGGAGGGAATCACCTCTGAAAGAGAAACTAGAGAAAGTCTATTCCTTCAAAAGGGAAAAAGTCCACAAGATATTCAGGGACGCCCTAAGAAACGGTCTACAACTGCCGGAATCAAAGAGACCGCAAGAAGCGAATATGACCGACGACCCAGAATATTGCCCCTATCACAAGGTGATAGGTCATGCCATTAAGGACTACTTCGTCTTCAAAGATTGGGTCGAAAGGCAATACAAGACGGGAGAGATAAAACTGTCTAAAGGCGCGTTAGCAAACAGTCAAGCTACGACCGACGATTTCATGCAAATGGAGACCGGAGCCTTTCGGGAACCTAATCCTCCTAAACACGTGCCATTATCTGAAAAGGGCGAACCAAAGACCGATCGGCCTCGAGGACAGCATCAGTAAAGGCACCTACTCCAATGGAGAGAAAGAAGAAGGTATACTCCTTCAGGAGGGATGAAGTCCGCAAAATATTCATGGACGCCTTGAACAACGGTTTGCAACTGCCTATTCCAAAGAGGCCACAGGAAATGAACATGACCGGCAATCCCGTATACTGCCCATATCATAGAGTGGTGGGTCATACCATCGAAAACTGCTATATTTTCAAAGATTGGGCAGAGGACCAATATAAGCTTGGAAAAACTTCACAATTCTCGGATGTATCGGCAAGCCACGGAGCTAGGTCATCAACACAGCTCCGCCAAGATCAAAGTTCAAGGAGCTCGGATAAGCAAAGATGACCCCCACGTCGTTAAACTGGGAACCGTCGACTTCTAAGTCGTTAAACTGGGAATGTAAAAAAATATATATGTATGTAAATAAACAAAAAATGTGTAAATAAAAGAAAAATAAAGAAAAGCCGAAATGATGGGGCAACTCGCAAAAAAAAAATCAGCGAATAAAGATAAATATGAAAATAAAGCCGAAATGGTGGGGCAACCGCGAATAAATAGCCGAAATGATAGGACAATCGCGACCTTCGCGATAAGAAAAGCTGAAATGATAGAGCAATCGTGGTAAAACAAAAAAAACAAAAAACAAAAAAATAAAACAACTGGCGAATGATGAGTTGCTCCTGGTACCATATTCCAGTGCAGCGATGCAGACGCCAACAAAAATCCATTTTTTCAAAATTCTTCCGGCTCTACGGTCAGTCCCCAATTGACTGCCGTATACAATCCACGGGCTCAAATAATTCTCATCATACCCATGCCCCACCGTAATCACCAGTTACACGACTGGTCTCCGCCTTTGGAGTTATGCTCCATTGAGAAGACCCACTCATGTGTCCTCACGATACATGAGGAGAACAAACCTTTGTAGGATCCTTACGACTCATAAAGGAAAAACACACTTAGGAGTCCTCACGACTCCTAAGGAGAAAATACACCTGCGGGATCCTCACGACTCGCAGGGAGAAAATGCTTTTATGGGATCCTTACGGCCCATAAAATTGAAAAGCCTTAGGCGATAGGGACCTAAACCCGTCTCCTAAGCCATCGCTCCGCCAACAAGAGTAGGCAAAGGATGAATTTCTCCTGGCACCTCTGCTTCAGTGTTAGCAACGCTGATGCCGTCCCCTACCCCAAAATTCCAAGCTCGCCATCAATAGACCTCTAAGTCTTTACACTGGAAATAGATGACCTCTAAGTCTTTAAACTGGAAATAGATGACCTCTATGTCGTTAAACTGGAAACAGTAGACCTCTAAGTCTCTAAACTGGAAACAGATGACCACCAAGTCTCTAAACTAGAAACAGATGACCACCAAGTCGTTAAAATGGAAACAGATGACCACCAAGTCGTTAAACTGGAAACAGATGACCACCAAGCCGTTAAACTGGAAACAGATGACCTCTAAGTCGTTAAACTGGAAACAGTAGACCTCTAAGTCTCTAAACTGGAAACAAATGACCAACAAGTCGTTAAACTGAAAACAGATGACCACCAAGTCGTTAAACAGGAAACAGATGACCTCTAAGTCTTTAAACTGGAAACAGATGACCTCTAAGTCGTTAAACTGGAAACAGATGACCACCAAGTCGTTAAACTGGAAACAGATGACCACCAAGTCGTTAAACTGGAAACAGATGACCTCTATGTCGTTAAACTGGAAACAGATGACCTCTATGTCGTTAAACTGGAAACAGATGACCACCAAGTCGTTAAACTGGAAACAGATGACCACCAAGTCGCTAAACAGGAAACAGATGACCACCAAGTCGTTAAACTGGAAACAGATGACCACCAAGTCGTTAAAATGGAAACAGATGACCTCTAAGTCGTTAAAATGGAAACAGATGACCTCTAAGTCGTTAAACTGGAAACAGATGATCACTAAGTCGTTAAACTGGGCACCACAGACCCCTAAGTCTTTAAACTGGAAACAGATGACCGCTAAGTCGTTAAACTGGAAACAGTCGACCTCTAAGTCATTAAACTGGGAACGAGGGAAATCCACTCATGTGTCCTCATGATACATGAGGACAACAAACCTTTGTGGGATCCTTACGACTCATAAAGGAAAAACACACTTAGGAGTCCTCATGACTCCTAAGGAGAAAATACACCTGCGGGATCCTTACGACTCGCAAGGAGAAAATGCTTTTATAGGACCCTCACGGCCCATAAAATTGAAAAGCCTTAGGCGATAGGGATCTGAACCTGTCTCCTAAGCTATCGCTCCCTAATTCCCAAGTGGCGAATGATGAGTCGCTCCTGGTACCATATCTCAGTGCAGCGATGCAGACGCCAGCCAAATTCCAAATCCCAACGGCGAATGATGAGTCGCTCCTGGTACCATATTCCAGTGCAGCGATGCAGACACCAACAAAAACCTAAAATGCTTTTGGCCCTACGGTCTGGATCATACATCCTGCAAAACCGTATACAATCCACGGGCGTAAAACAATCCCAATCTCTCCCAAGTCCTACCGGTGAGACCACATACAAAGTCCCATCAAAAATAATAAAATAAAAATAAAAAATAAAAAAATAAAAAAAATAAAAAAGGTATGTCCACAAGCAAAATGGGCACGGATGAAAACCCGAAAGGGCTCCGTGAGTAAAAACAGCAGTACTGCCGACGAGTTTGTGAAAACCCGAAAAGGCGCAAACTTGTAAAAGAAAAAAAGAGATGAAATGCACTCACAAGGTCCTCTCGACTTTTTGAGGAGAAAATTCCCGCGTGAGATCCTTACGACTCACAAAGGAGCGACACACTTAGGAGTCCCCATGACTCCTAAGGAGAAAATACGCCTACGAGATCCTTTCGACTCGTAGGAAGAAAATGCTTTTATGGGACCCTTACGACCCATAAAATTGAAAAGTCTTGGGTGATAGGGACCTAAAACCTGTTTCCTAAGCCATCGTTCCCTAATAAACAAATGCAAATGATGATTCGCTCCTGGTACCATATTCCAGTGTAGCGATGCTGATGCCAAACAAAAAAAAACAATTCCTCTCGGGGAAAATGATGAGTTGCTCTTGGCATTATTCCAGTGCAGCAATGCAGATGCCAAACAAAAAAAACCAATTCCAAAATCCTCCCGGGGCAAATGATGAGTTGCTCCTGGCATTATTCCAGTGCAGCAATGCAGATGCCAAACAAAAACCCCAATTCCTAAATCCTCTCAAAGACGGATGATGATTCGCTCCTGGTACCATATTCCAGTGTAGCGATGCTGATGTCGACTCAAATCAAACAAATCAAACCAACCAATTCCAACATCGACCTCTGCGTCAACAAGCGACACTCCACGCCGGGGAAAAGTCGATCAGCGACACTCCGTGCTGGGGAAAAGTCAACCCGACACTCCGCGCCGAGGAAAAGTCGATCAGCGACACTCCGTGCCGGGGAAAAGTCAACCAGCGACACTCCACGCCGGGAAAAGTCGATCAGCGACACTCCATGCACGGGAAAAGTCAACCAGCGACACTCCGTGCCAGGGAAAAGTCAATCAGCGACACTCCGTGCCGGGGAAAAGTCAACCCGATACTCCGCGCCGGGAAAAAGTCGATCAGCGACACTCCGTGCCGGGGAAAAGTCAACCAGCGATACTCCGCGCCGGGGAAAAGTCGATCAGCGACACTCTGCGCCGGGGAAAAGTCGATCAGCGACACTCCGTGCCGGGGAAAAGTCAACCAGCGACACTCCGCGCCGGGAAAAGTCGATCAGCGACACTCCGTCTTGGGGATACGTCAACCAGCAGACACTCCGCGCCGGGGACACGTCGACCAGCGACGCTCCGTCTGGGGGGAAACGTCAAGCAGACACTCCGTCTCGGGGATACGTCAACCAGCCGATACTCCGCCTCGGGGAAACGTCGACCAGCGACACTCCGCGCCGGGGGAACGTCAACGAAATCACTCCGGGCTAGGGAAACGTCTACCACGGACACTCTGTCTCGGAGACGCGTCAAGCGTCGGCCGTCCATGTCGTAAAAAGGGTATTGCGTCCTAAAAAGTGGGAATCAAAGCAAGTCGCCTCCACGCAAAAGGAGATCCATCAATTTCATGCACACGACCCACATGTGCAGTGTGCATTCATTGATGGGGGGCAATTTGTTGTGGTAAAAATTTACACCCCGGTTGACCGAGTCAAAGTCAAGGTCAACCCCTAAGCTAGGTGGGCCCAAGCCCAGGTCAAGCGGGCCCATACCCAAGTCGAGCCCGCGGCCAGCCTCCTCCATGCCAAAATATAGATCATGTAATAAATAATTTTTATGTAATTTTTTATACATGAATGCATGCAAAAGGGCATAAAGCCAATATTTTGTAAGCCCTTGGCTTATGTGCAAAAAGAAATGACACATGAGCCATGGGATGGCTAAAATGCCATTTTGTGAAGCCCAATGGGCTATATGTAAATATGTAAGCCTATAAAAGGCAACATGATGATGAATAAAGGACACTTTTTCCATTCTCTCAAAAACCTAGGGTTTGTACATCTTTCCCTTTTCTGAAGGTTTCAAACTTTTTTCTTTCTTTGAATTAAATCAAGAGTTTTACTCTTTCTTTTCCAAAACTAAATAGTTTTTCACCATAAAACCCACCAAGGGGAGCTTGGATCTGTCATTAGATCTCAAAAGAAAAGATTTTTAGATTTTACATCTCTTGATCTTCAAGATCCGGCCAAACCACAGGAGGAAGAAGAAGAATCGTCTTAATCAGTTTCAACACATCCTAGGAGTTTAACTCCACATATATATATATATATATAATAAATATTTCCTTTCTGAAGCATAGCTTCTGGTTTCTGGGGCTAAAAGCCCTTTTTTCCTCGCCGGCGCTCAAGCGCCGAGCGCCCACGTGCCGACACGCCGGCGCGCTAGCGCTCGAGCGCAAGGCGCCCGCGTGCCGACACGTGGCGCGTTTGCGCTCCAGCGCCCTTGCGCTCGAGCGCAAGGCGCCCGCGTGCCGACACGTGGCGAGCTTGCGCTCCAGCGCACTGCACCCGAGCGCAAGGCGTCCGCGTGCCGACACGTAGCGCGCTTGCGCTCCCGAGTGCAAGGAGCCCACGTGCTGATACGTGGCGCGCTTGCGCTCCTGCGCCTTGCGCTCAAGCGCAAAGCGCCCACGTGCCGACACGCGGCGCGCTTGCGCTCGAGCGTCCAGCGCTCATGCGCAAAGCGCCCACGTGCCGACACGCGGCGCGCTTGTGCCTGAGCGTACAGCACCTAAGCGTACAGCGCTTAAGGCGCTGGTCCCACGCATCTCTTGGATGCCTTTCCCCCCTCTTTTTATGTACATACATATACATATACATATGTATACATATTTGCACACACACGTGCTCCACGACACTGTCCCTGTTAGAAAAAAATTTCTAACGGGGCGCTGCCCCGCACCCCGCAAAAGGGCTGCTAGCCCCCTTGACCCTCAGCCTGCTATCCGGGTAGCGGGACCCCCGTAAAAACTCTGCGTGGCTCCCGATATATCCAAAACCCCTTTTCAAAACACAACACACACATACAGCACATTGAGTTCGCATGATCAGTTTAACCCGTTAATCGGAGGTTCTCTCGCCCCAAAGGCGAGAGGTAATTAACGGCAGCTTAGTCCGCGGCTGCCGGAGATTCGCATCCCCACAATCAATACACCCCGGCCTACCCCAGGCAGGGGGAATCTGTAGTACGCCTGACAAGCGCGCGCGTATTCCCATCTCAATGTTGTGACGAAAAACACCCTACACCAAGTTCTCGCTAGTAGCCTCGATCTCCTGAGTATCCAGATCACCTGACAACATTCCAAAGAAAAAAGAGAAGGAATGTCGTCAGCGAACAATCGCTCGGTAAGTCCCAAAGATAAGGGGGAAATTGAATGGACAGAGAGAGAATGTAGATTTTAAAGTTATATTATATGGTTAGCGCTGTTGTTTGTAGCTTGGTACAGAAGGATGCTAGTGTATATGAGAGGAGTCTCAGTAGACCAGAGAATAAGGTGAACGGAAGGTACAAGGAACCGTTATGCCACGGTACAACAACAACGGAATATAGGTTAGGCGTCTTAAATCTTACAGTCTCGTGATACTTCTAACACCTTCCGTACCAATCTACCCCTTAAACCCCGCGATATCTTGATTGTATTGTTTGTGTTGTATTGTAAATTGTATTGTCTTATAATATAGATTGTATAATTGGATGACTTGCCGAAACCATGATATCAGTAAATGAATGTAACTGGAGAATCATGTAAGTGGAAGTATGTCCATGGTTCGGTTCGGTCAATATAGATTAAATAGATTGAAGATATGTATTCATGAATTCATGTTGAATTGTAGTTTGTACTTGAATCATATTCAAGTCAGATTATTATAATGAGACTCGGTCTGAGTCAGAACAATTAGAAAAGAAATAAAAGTCTTGAATTAGGTTTTGATGTTATTGGTAACCGCTGCACATGGGCGGCAAGATTTGTGTCTTTTCCAAAAACGATTATCGTGTTGATAACAACGCTTGTTAAGTTGTTTACCTTAGATAGGCAAGCACCCATATCTCCGGCTCCTTGAGGCTCAAGAGACTGGTCCCGCTTAAACCTATATTTACTAGGGTCCTTAGGGTAATTTATAGAACTTGAGGGGGTTATATGTAAAATGCTTTTGTATAATTTTAAAAATACACCCCAAGTATTTAATTATCGTCTTCAGAGTTATCATAGATATAGATTTTATATTTGTGATATTTCCAGTGAAAATAACCTAATTTTCGTAATACATGGTATTTAATTGTAAGTGTTGGACTTGTATGGAATTTCATGGTATTTTCATGTAAATTGATTCTTTTGATTTAGAAAGGTTGGAATATTTATATAACATCAAAAATAGGTATTTTGATAATATATATATATATATATATTATATAAAATAATTTTAATTTATTATTTTCTAGAAATCTCATTTTCTTAAGATATTCGTATTTTAAATCTCTCGAGACCGAATGCTCCTTGCGGAGGTCTGCATCTCGCACTACTAAGCCCAGGGATGTGCGATAATCCGCACCATCCCAGTCATGTTCCCCAAAATGGGTTGTACAAAGATTTATAAAAATACGTAATCTTATAGAAAACGGTTTTAATAGTTAGTGGTATTTATATGTAAAGTTTCGTTTTCCCGTATTCTATGTTCCTGAAAGGTATTGTGCTATATTGCATATGAGTGTTGTGAGGAGGTAGGTCATTATCTCGTGATTTAATTAAAGGTATAACAAATTTAATGATGTTTTAAAGTAGAAAGGAAACTACATGGTAAAAAGAGCAGTAAAAATTACAAAATGAAATATATTGTCATGAAACATATTCAACATGTTTGTTAATAATTAATAGTCAACATGTAAGGGTTTGGTATGTTTGTATTTAAGAAAAGATTGATTTTTTTTGCGAAGAACCGAATCGGAAATCGGATTAATTCCGATTCCGCCGGGTTTTAAAAATACATGTTTTTAGAATAGCAAGGTGAAGAGGGAGAAGGGACTTACGGGTTTGTAGTATAGAGAAGAGGGAGAGGAAGACGTAGGAGGTGCCGGTGCGTCGTTTTGTCGCCGGGAGCTCCTATGGTCGTCGTCGGAAGATCGCCGGAGTTTTGCCCTTCGATCACTCCACTTGTACAAAAAATTTCTAGAGGAATTTTTTGAGAGTTTAGACAAAATTGTGAGTGAGGGGTGTGTGTCTAAGGATGGTATTTATAGGGTAAAGCTAGGGTTAAGGTAGGTGAAATGTTGTATTGAAAATGTAATAAAAATTGTATTAAAAATATGGTTTAATGGGGTTTTAATTGGATTTAAAAGACTCTGGAAATGTGCAGGAAATTTAAACTATACAAGGGTGTTAAGAAGACCAAGAGACACAACTTTCATGTTGGAGAATCGGCGATCCGTCCGAGTCCGGCCGGCGGCGGCGGGCCGAGTCGCCGGCCGATCCGGTTCAGACGTGCTACGTGTCTCTCTTCGCATCGTCTACCCCTTGAGCCAGTTTGTTTTACATGTGACGTGGGGTTTTTACGAGTTATGCACGTGTAGACTCTTGGACTTCTAAAAATTTAAAAGAAAACAATATTAAAAATAATATGGGGGATGTGATTTGAATTCTGGTGTTTTGGTTCAGCAGTGTAAGGTATTACCAGTGAGCGCAAGCTCCTTCTTGCTATTAAAAAACAAAACAAATACTTATAGTACTCACAGTAAATGCAAA
Source organism: Agapanthus africanus (assembly GCA_030015575.1). NCBI lineage: Eukaryota > Viridiplantae > Streptophyta > Magnoliopsida > Asparagales > Amaryllidaceae > Agapanthus > Agapanthus africanus. The sequence continues at coordinate 126,275,316 of CM057338.1, forward strand.
TACCCTAAGTATATATTAATTTTTAAACAAATTTTTGTACACTAAAATTGGAGTTGTTACAGGGTATCACGGTGGGTATGAGCGCGGGTTTAGTCTTAGGCCCACCGACACTTTACTAGACGGCGTCTGTCTACGCCGTGGTACAGACACGGGGAGATGCGGCGACTGCGTCGCAGGAGGAGATCCGTCAGCTCCGCGACCAGATGGCCTAGACACAGCAGCAGTTGCAGACCCTTACGACGGAAGTCCAAGAGCTGAGTCAGTCAAACACTGAGACCATCTGGGAAGCCATACAGAACGAGTTTAGGAGTATTTTAAGGCCACAGGACGATGGAGGTTCTTCATCCCAACGACCATAGTCTTTATTTATTTGTTGATTTATTGATACAAACATTTATTTTGTTGATTTATTGATCATATTGGCTGTATATATATTTTGTTTATAATTGTGTGCGATTCAAATCATATTACTTCTTGTTTGTTTATAATTGTGTGAGATTTGATCATAATAATATTATTATGTATTGCTGATTGTAATTGAAAGTAGCGCTCGTGGGACGAGGAAATTTCTTGTTTTAAAAAAAATACATATAACCTATGGTAACGGTTTAAACCGTTACCATATACTCTATGGTAAACCGTTACGATAGGTTATGGTAACGGTTGCCTGTGTTTGATATCCGGAGGATATCAGATATCAGGTGGGCTTTAGTAATGGGAGGTGTTACGGTAATGGTTGAAACCGTTATTATATGATGTATATGGTAACGGACTAAACCGTTACCCTATGTATGGTTACCACATATGTGGGCCCCACAATTTTATGTGTGAGGTATCTGAACCAATTTTGGTAGCGGCGTCTATATTGTAACGGATTAGCCCGTTATCTTTTTTGTCTTTGGTAACTAATTAAATCGTGTGGTTATGGTAACGGTTCTATAACGGCTTAAACCGTTACCAAATTGGGAAATGGTAACGGTTTAAACCATTACGAGATCCCTATATTGTAGTTGTGAGAGAGAAAACCGGGGTGGGGAGGGGGTTGCAAGCAGAAAAAGATCGTGGGCTTCAGGCCTGTTGGGGTAAAAATTTACATCCCGGTTGACCAAGTCAAAATCAAAGTCAACCCCAAGCCAAGTGGGCCCAAGCCCAGATCCAGTGGACCCATGCCCGGGACGAGCCCGAACATGAAGCGACCGGCCTCCCCTCATGCCAAGATAAAAATTTTGTAATAAATAATTTTGTTGTATTTTGTTTTCTTTTATTTTATAAATGTAAGAAAAATAGACATAAAACCAAATTTTTGTAAAGCCCATGATTTATGTGCAAAAAGAAATGGCACATGAGCCATTTGATAGGCAAAATGCCATTTTGTGAAGCCCAAGGGGCTATGTGTAAAGTGTATAGCCTATAAAGGCAAGGATAATGAAAATATCTCACAAGTTTTCTCTTTCCAAAAAATTTAGATCTGAGATCTTTTCTCCTTCTTCAAGGTTCCAAAATCTTCTTCTTTTTTTTGAATTAAATCAAGAGTTTTACTCTTCATTTTATAAAACAAAATAGTTTTTCACCACCAAACCCACAAAGGGGAACTTGGATCTGTCACTAGATCTCAAAAAGGAGAGATTTTTAAAAATCCCATATCTCTTGATCTTCAAGATCCAGCCAACATTAGAGGAAGAAGAAGAACCCCCTTCATTAACCCAAATCATCTTAGGAGTTTAAACTCCACCATATTTTCTCTTTAGAGAATTTCCGGGGCTAAAAGCCCCATTTTCCTCGCCGGCGCGCTAGCGCCCGAGCGCAAAACGCCCACGTACCGACACGTGGAGCGCTTGCGCTCCAGCGTCCTGCGCCCGAGCGCAAAGCGCCCACGTGCTGACACGTGGCGCGCTTGCGCTCCAGCGCCCGAGCGCAAAGCGCCCACGTGGCGCGCTTGCGCTCAAGCGCCCAGCGCCAGAGAGCAAAGTGCCCACGTGCCGACACGTTGCGCGCTTGCGCTCCAGCAATCTGCGCTCGAGCGCAAAGCGCCCACATGCCGACACGTGGCGCGCTTGCGCTTAAGCGTCTCGGCGCTGGCTCCACGCATCCTTTGGATGTCTTTCCCCCCTTTATTTATATATACATGTATATATATACATATGTATACATATGTACACATACACATACTCCACGACACTGTCCCTGTTAGAAAAAATTTTTTTAACGGGACGCTGCCCCGCACCCCACAAGGGGGCTGCTAGCTCCCTTGACCCCCAGCTCACTATCCGGGTAGCGGGACCTCTGTAAAAACTCTGCGTGGCTCCCGATATATCCAAAATCCTCCTTCAAAACACAACAAACGTACACTGCACATCGAGTTCGCATGACCAGTTTAACCCGTCAATCGAAGGTTCTCTCGCTCCAAAGGCGAGGGGTAATTAACGGCAGTTTAGTCCGCGGCTGCCGGAGATTCGGATTCCCACAATCATTAAACCCCGGCCTACCCTAGACAGGGGGAATCTGTAGTACGCCTGACAAGTGTGCGCGTATTCCCATCTCAATGGGGTGACGAAAAACACTCTATAAGGCCCTCAGGTGAGCATGCCACTCATTGCCTTAAAGGAACGATTACCGGCTTCATACAGTTAGCCAAGACAAAATTTCCCTCTAGTGATACTTCATCTGAAATAGCAGTATTCCCCGATATGATAGCACATTGCGGGGAGAGACCAATAGAAATGATCATTTTGGCAAAGGAAACTTTTATGATGATAAAAGAAGTGATTTTCTCTTATCATACATTACTCATTTTAATAATTCTTTTTTAATTATTTCTATTTCATCACTTGTTTTGTTGTGTTTATATAGTCAAAGTTGTAGGTTGTTCCTTACAAAATCTCCTAGCTGATGAGATGTTTGTGTTGACTGTGAAGAACAAGACGAAAGTTGCTGATGATTTTCTACAGCATTTGTGAAATATTAAAACGAAGTCAGAATTCGCCTTCTATCTATTTTCATTTATATAGATCCAATTTCTTAATAGATTCTGATTTTTACATTTTTTATATTATTAAATTTTGAATAGGTTAATTCCACACTTATACTTTTAAGTATTTTGTGCTTATAGATTTAATATGGAAAAAACCAATCTTGAATGAAGTAATGAATTATTTTAGAGCTTGTTCATTTGAACAAGTTGTATTAATTGTGATCGAAAGAAAATTCGATGACAAAATTTTGAAGGAGAACCAAAGAGAAACATTTGTAGAATTTGTTCATTTTGTAATATCAAGATGCATTGATCGCTGTAATTTATAAGTGGTTATCTCAATATGCTAAACTTAGTTTTATGTTATGTTAATATTACATAATTAATTAACCTCTTAAGTTCTTATAGCTTTTGAGTTTTTGAAGGGAATTGTTGGTTCTACATCACCGGCGTTTCTAAAGTACGAGTACGTTGAAGCGGCTCATTCTAGCAAAGGTATATATGTAGTATAAATATCAAAGTTCTCTATCAATCTTAAATAATAGTCGCTAGATTTAATAGAGTAACCAGCCTATAACAAAGTTGATGGAGAACTGAATAGATTCTGCACGGAAATATTGGAATCCATAGAGTTGTTAATTATGGAGTAGTAGGATGCACGTGCATGTGCAAATGAATCCTGGAGGTACTTCATGCAAATTGGATACGGATTGGATCAGTATATATACAAACTGTACAAAGTTATGTACAAATGGTTGGGAGATTCAAACATGCATGATCTCCAATATCTAGCTAGGCATTAATTTTTCAGATTCAATGTACGATCCTTTCGTCAAAATATTCATTAGTCGACGCTCTTACGACTAAAATAGCTATTGATTTCAATCATCATGTTGTCTTCGCTTTAAATTAATCGCTACATGGGGGCATTAATTAATCGACAATATTGGACTATATATTTGATGCATCCGATCGTATCAGATGATTATAATTTAGTCTAGTTTGAGAGTTCGGATATATCATCATAGTAATCAAAGTTCCAATAATCATCCAAGTATATACATGATGTTTAAATTCTTGAAGAGCTCTAATTAAAAAAATAACAATTAACAAGATGTAGACAGGAAAATTCCAAGAGCCTATATATGGCAAAAAATAAAAAGAAACGAGGACGATGGCCCCCGCAAGCATGATAATTGAAGACAGAAGGAATAATTAACATTATATATATGTAACGAGAAACATGCATATATGCATGCATGTGTGTGCTGCATTGCAAGAATCCACCCCATCTACAGATCCAACAACAAGAACAGGCTGATCTCAAAGGCCATTAATTATATACATTTATATTTGAATTTAAATTGATTGATATCGCCTGCGAAACCCCACACTAGTTCTCTCTAAGAGAAAGGTAGCCATGAGATTTCCTGCATTGGGCTCTGTCCATTGCTTTTTGTGAACTCACAACATGTCATCAGGTTAATTCCACAACTCGCTACTCATGCCCATCCCTTTTGAAACTTTACCAAGGTCTATGTGTCCTTTTGAGCTGGAGAATAATGTAGGAATATTTTTTTGTATTTATTTTTATCTTAATTGCAAAGATATGTATTCATGTCACCGTCATGCATGTATGAAGAAGCTCAAACGTTTGGCTGATATTATTCAGGCCTGTAGTTAGCCTGTCGTATAGACGCGGGTCTTCGACCATGTGACGAATGAGTGGCCATGCATGTATCTCGATCCCCTGAAATAATGAATGTGACTATGATTTTTTTGGAGATTTATATTTAATTAGTTTTTCTTTTTTCGATATATACACAATACACACACACACATACTTACTTGTGGCTAATTAACGCAATCTATCAAGCTATTTGCAGCATGCATGAAAGTAGAAGAATCAGTTTTGTGGTGCATGGTTCAATGTCCTATAGGTTGATATGGTGATATTTCAGAAATTAATGCATGCTTTATTCTGCATAAAAAGTGATCTGGTGCTATTTGAGCTTCATCAAAATTCAAGGCATGAATACTTTTTCCTTGAAGAGAACAAGTATTCGTCACATGCCAATCAAAAGCCTATTTTTTCGATCGATAAATTCGACAACAAAGATTTATAGCTTTCTTTTCGCCAAAAGCCTATTTTTTCGATCGATAAATTCGACAACAAAGATTTATAGCTTTCTTTTCGCCACATGCCGATCTTTTCGATCGTCGCTTCTAAGCGAAACATACAAGTTCCTGGTAATAGCATATACATATATATATGCATGTTCTTCATTTTCACCTTTTGATGATAGACAACTAGCAGGGCCCCCGCTCCATGTGCGGGGACTGAACATAAATATACATTTATTCCAGGGGGGGTGGAGGATAATTTTCCTCAACCTAGCGGGAATTGAATGCAAATATCCTTAAATTCTAGGGGATGGAGGTTAATTTTCCTCGCTAAGGGAGGGCCATGAAATTACCGAATGTGCCGGACGCCTAGCTTTTTATAATAACAGCATGGCCCGTTCCATGCGCGGGGGCTAAAAACAAATATCCATAAATTTTAGGGGGGTTTGGAGGATAATTTTACACATTAGAGTCCAAAAAATAACCGGGTCTGGGTGCCTAACGCCTAGCTTTTAATAGTATACAATAGCAGGGGCCTCCTGCCATGCGCGGGGGCTTAAGGCATATATCCATAAATTTCGGTGGTGAAGTATAATTTTACGCGCTAGAGTCCAATATTAACCATATATGGGGTGCTTGACGCCTAGCTTTTGATAATACATAATAATAGCATGGCCCTCGCGCCATGCGCGGGGCCTGAACACAAATATCCATAAACTCCAGAGGTGAAGTATAATTTTACGCACCAGAGTCCAAAATATAGTCGGATCTGGCTTTTAATAATATATAAAGAAATAAATATAAATATAAAAGAATATATAAAAAAGAAAAGGAGAATGGATATATGTTGGCATGTTGCTATAATTAGGATGCGAGCTTAATTAACTTGAAAAAAATTCTTTTAGCCAATGATTCATGCAGTCACCTCACTTCTCTCTTTTGCGATTAATTAGTGGACCAAAGTTTCGATTGGTCCTTATTTTTATTCTATATAAACCTCTCTTTCTCTCTAGGTTTTGGCACTCCCCTCACCTCACTCTTGAGCTCTCTCTTTCTCAAACTATCCCCCACTTGTTCTTCTATTGGTGGCATTAATATTTTGAAAATGAAGGTTTGTGAAAGCTTCTTCAAGTTTTTTTTTTTCGTCTTAAAAAATAATAGAAGCCAATTAATTTCTGTTTTTTTTTTCCATTTTGAGGTGGAACAGATCTTTGGCTGGATGCACAAGAAGCTGCACTTAGGCACCACTGAATACCAAAGGGTTGCTCACAGGAATTCTCCAGGTTTCATTTGTTTGCTTGCTGGCTTATATTACACTAAACTACCTTAAACTTTAGTTTAAATAATTTAGCCTTTTGTTTGCTTACATTATATTTGAGGATTTTCTTATTGCTAACTGTACATCATTACAGATATATTAATTAATTAAGAAGCCCACCTTACATTGGATATTTTGTTTTCACATGGGATAATAAGATTTTCAATAAAATTGTCAGGTAATTGATTAAGGTGAGAACACTTCATGATGAAGGCGACATCAATTGTTAAGAATGGAACCGAAAGTATAAAAATTACGAAGCGTTACTAAATAATTAAGTATTAGAGTAGCTGAAAAATTGAGTAAAGAAAAGGTTTTATATATAAGCTAGCAGGGTTGAGTACTAATTTCTCATCTAAGAATTTTTTAAGAAATAACCACTTGTATAGCTTTGTGCATTCTCTAGAAAATTTTGAAATTTGAAAGTGTTATGAAAATGTTAAAGAAGAACCTCTTGCAACAGGACAAAGTTTATCTACGTTCATTAAGAGCATTTGTCCAAACCATATATCAAAATATAAACAAAAATCCCTCAAATCTCATTATAATTTCAGGGTTGTGACATGATAATAACTCAATGTTCAGATCCTTTCATTATAAGTGTGTTTAAAGCAAATTCCGCTGTGAAAAAAATCTAAATTTCGACCCGTGGAAAGGACACTGGATCAACTTATCCCATGTGTTACAATATAAAAATAAATCATTACTTCGTAGTAGAAGTTGTGGTACAGTACTTTTTGCACTAAAAAGCTCATCCATGAATGTGCAGAGGACCCATTGAAGTCTCTATCAATCAGTATCCTTGCAAGATATTGACTGTGATAAGTTTGTTGCTTAGCGAATGTTTGTTTTCATTTGCATATATCCTTAAGAATCACTTTTATATATAGGCAAAGTTAGGGATATGGACATCAATTTTGTTTGTTTGCCCTGTGAATAGTGAAAAAGAGGTTGCATGCCCTTGACCATACATGTGACAAGTCACTTGGACACATATATACACACATGATGATTTGGACATATCTTAAATCACGATCAATCACAAAAGAGGAAACATGCTATAGCGGTGGGAAATTTCCAACCGTGACGTCCCTAAAATTCAAGTATCCATCGATATTTCCGTCGATCGGCTACGACCATGTTGATTTCCGTGTCCTTAAATATATATCCACCAATTTTCATGCTTTTAGACACCGTTCATCCTTGCATTGAATGATCCTGAAAGTAATGCTTTACCAACAATAGAACATTTAGAAACGCTATATGAGCGGTAAAAAAGTATCCAAACGGTATGAAAATTTGTAAACATATATTTGAGAACATGAAGATAAACTTGGCCGGAGTCGATCGATGAAAGTATCGATGGACAGTTGATTTTTAGATGCGCCACGGTATATTCCGTTTCCCCATCACGAAAAATGAATATCTTTCGTTATTTGTGTGTCAAAATCTTTGTATGGTAGCTGATCTATATTTTTTTTACCGCAACGAAACCCACCGGCCCTGCATGCCCCTCTTAGAAACACTAAATGGGAGATCTCGGATTCAATCCCGGGTCTCCCCCACAAACTCATATTGCCTACCACTAGGCTATGTGCCCCCGCACAGCTGATCTATATTCTTGTCCCAAAGATAGTTCCTTTAAGGCTTAATTCCAAAAAATTACCTAAATCGTTGACTTAGTTATAAGAAACTATCAAATTCTCTCAAAATTAGGAGAAAATACCATGCTTTCAAAAGTTTTTGTGGCAGTTTCTTGCCATTATCGCTGACGTGGCATCTTATTTATAGTAATTTTTTTTTATAGTTTTCGAAGGTTTTGTAGAGGTTTCATGTAATTTTTGAAAGTTTTATGGTAATTTCTTATGTATTTATTAAGAATTTGGTAGTTTTTCATAACTAGACCAAAATATTTAGCAGTTCTTCAATATATTTAGAGTAATTTTCTAACCCTTCGCTTAACAATATTTGTAAGACCCTTTCATTTTTTCAAGTTGAAGACACTATCACAACTTCATCACTCATTACCCCAACACGTAGGATCTAAAATTTCTTATTGCATAAATTAACCTAAATACCAAACAATATAAGTTGACAAATATCTTATACTGCCAAATTCAATAAAATCCCAAAACTTAAAAAGAAAGAAAAGAAAAAAAGGAAAAAGAAAAAAACAACTAGTGACGGGGACCCTACGATGAACTATTACATGGTTAATTGTTTGGAAAAGTGATGGAAAGGGTCAATTTTCCAATGGAGGCGCATCAGAAAAATCAAAGCTCTGGTAACATGCACATGCACACGTCCATAACACGGTCCAAAGATCAGAACGAGAATTAATTCAATAAAGCGCTGAAAAATTCAGATAATTATATGCAATCCTGCAATTTATAACGTATGTATGTGTGGTTATTTTGAGGGATACTTGCATATAAAAGCGGTCATGTGTAGAGCTCATATATATCATCAGCTGTTTCCTCTTGTTTACATACCAAACCCCTATAGCTTAATTTGCTCTCAATGTGACTTAAATTATAGATTTTAAAAAAATATATTTTACCATTGAGTAGGTCATTATGAGTGATATATATTCATGTCTATCTGGTCGGTAGATTTCACATTAGCCTATAAGATCGACTTCATGTTTGATAGAGCATGCAATTCATTAGGACCATAGCTAGCTAGTGAAGGCACAAACCATTGGGTTAATCATATCTGTAATTACCTGGTATCCTCTGTGGTACTTATCCGTAGGATATCGAAAAGGGATTTTCTTTCATTCTCTTTTTTCAGGCGCCGTCTACTAAGCACTTGATTTTTCAGACGTGCACCTTCCCGAGGAAAATACGGGGAAGACCCTGGCGGAAAATGAAACAGAAGCACTCCACCTCCTCCCTCAGGTGCTCCTCACCATCGGCACCTTCGGTCACTCTACTCCTGCACGACTCCGACAATCACAAGAAGAAGAAGAAGAAGTAGAAATAGAAATCGAAAAAGAAGAAGAAAAAGAAGAAGAAGAAGAGCCGTCGACTGACCTCGAAGAAGAGAAGCCGAAACTAACAAAACAAGCGTCGGTTCATCTAGCAACTATGACACCGCTTCATTCTTCCACCTCAGAACTAATCAAACCTCAATGCGATGGCATTGAGATGATCAAGATGGAGGACATGGTGCGTGATGAAATAACCCAAGAAGAAGAGGTAATAAGCAAAGAGCCATTGCTAAAGGAGGACAAGGAGAAGGTATTTGAGAAGAGGACCACACTTGCCGATCTCTTTGCTGCCGAGTCGGAACATGCCGGTGAAAACGCTTCGCCAAAAGTCGTTGCGCTGGCCGGCATAGGTTTGACCGCTTGTGTGACGACAAAGAAAGCTAAGAAAACCAAGACGAAGAAGATGAAGAAGGGAGAGGAGTCATCGCTTTCTGGTGATCATGGTACCAAGAAAATACATCAGGTATGGTGCATGTTTTTATTTTTTATTTTTATTTTACAACAAAGATGCTTAATTTACACACTCGTACTATTTTCATTTAGCACATTCAAAGGCTAATGCATGGCGGTCCTTGTTGCATATCATTTTTGTTTTTGTTTTTTGTTTTTTTCCTTCCCTGTATACATTAGCCTTCGATCGAGTGTGCATACGGCTGTATTATTTATTAAGTGCCGGGCAAAGAGATTTATTTTCTATTAAGTTGTATGTGAACTCCCTGTAGATGAGAGGTTTGAGTTATTTTCTACGTCCATATATGGAACACCGAAATAAATTAAATTCTCAAACATGCATATATGCATGTGACGACACACCTCTTTATCTATGGAAGCCGCATAATTTAAAAATAAATAAATCTAACGAGATCAACAAGTCCACTTTGAGTCGACGGCTAATGTAAGATACAATTTAAAATATATATCGCACTTGAAATAATTAATATATCTATATATATATATATATATATATATATATATATAAAAGAAAAGAAGTTCATAAACTTGGGTTGTTTTGGTTTTTGCCATGGCAATGGGTACGTAGCTGATCACAAGGATGTTGAAGAAGAAGATCCATCCGGATATGACAAGATGGAACAGCAGAAGAGGAGGACTCTCTGATGGCGGGGAGGCTAGAACTGAGGAAACTCATCTTACCCGAGGGTAGACCAATCATCATCGTTTTCTGGAAGAAGAAATAAAGAGAAAATAGTTTCGGGCGGTCTTGGATCATTTATGCTATCGTTCTCTGCGACCAATTATGATCGAATTGTATCTTTTCCGTATTTTGAGCTCTATTATATATATATAGTTTGAAGTCTGAGTGTGTCAATTAATGGATTTTATGCTTTTGCTTGTAATCAAAATTCTAAGTTGTTGAGAGTATTTGTATCTGTAAGGATGCCTTCGATATGATGGGATGTGCTTGATGAACTTGTCTGTTCAAGGCTAATTTAGATGTGAAGAAACATGTGAATTTTTTCAATCCAAAAGGCACATATACAGTAAAATTGTGATTAAATAGATCATGAGCGTGCATGTGCGATGTGTGAAGAAACAATACTTACGAAGTTACGATATGAAGGAAAAAATTGATTAATTAAATACACATAACATTGTGTGTCTGTGTGTGTGTGTGTGTATATAGAGATGAAAGTAAAAGTAAAAGGTTCAAAAAAAATTACAAGGTGCATGATATATTCATTCGATAAGTTGTCACAAAAGAAAAAAAAGAGTGATAAAAGATAATGTGATATGGATCAATGAACAGCGTACCTGTATCCCTTCCCTGTATCGTATCCTCTCATATGAATTTGTATGTTTTTTTAATAGAAATATTGACATGTATGCTGGTAGATATAATTTAGAAAATTGTTGAATTAAGGAATGCTAATTAATGATTTACCAAATTGTTGAATTAAGGAATGCTAATTAATGATTTACCATCATTCAAATATCAAGCGTATATAATTTTAAAAAAATTGAAATCCATAGCCATTGGCTTAAAATAATCTGTGGATTTAAAGTTGATTTATTCTCTTTTTAGAAATTAAAGATGGTAATTATGTTTCACTTTATACAGATTTTTAATCCCACTGCAACGTGGCATCTCCAACATCTTAATTTCTTCATTTCAAAAATCATTTAATCATAAAAAACAACTATTTAATATTAGTGGCTACTAAATCATACATGAATGAAAAGAGATGGCCAATTCTTTAAGCATAAGTTAATTTGAGCTGCCACTATGCATCCATCTTGTTCTTCACCACCTAACTGTCACGACCCGAATGTGGTACGCGACCGGCATTTAAATCATGTGACATCTAAAAATATTGACACGGTCGAAATAAACCGAAACCCAGAATCTAAACCCTTTTTTGAAAATATTGGAGATGAGCTTTAAAATAGTCATCAGATGGAATTAATTTAAAATAAACATTTAAATTTAACTTAGTATGTTTGAAAAAGCATCTAAAACGTTTTGAAATTCGACAGCACATCCTTTGTAATTTTTGAATGATACAAGCATAATTATATAAAGCATCCCAACGGGATCTACCTTCCACACAAAAGACGGAGCAACCAAGCAAACAATATACGACGCACAATGGTGAAGAAAAGAAAAGCGAATCAAAATCAACAATATAAAAAGATTGAATCCAATGAGTGTGATGCCCACAAACACACAACTTTAAGTCTCGCTTCTAGGTCCATAATATACAAGTTCTAAGTCGATAGAGTTTCACTAGAAACAAGAATATATAAAAAAACAAGTGTGGGTATGAACAAAAGTAGCCCACCTACCAGAGCAATCACCGAGAAGAAGGGTGTGCCGCAATCCGCCGATAATCCGAGCGGTAAAACTTACAAGAAACTGTGGCACAATAAGGGTGAGTTGCCAACTCAGTGAATAAAAATACATCACAAGTTAGAAATTGAAATGCACAACGATACCTAGGTTATAAATATAGTACTATCATATCCTGTACTAATATAACACATGATATGCATATATATCATAAATGTAATTCTATCCATCACATGAATTCCAAAATAGAATATATCATGCAAATGACCTATACATCTAGATATAAGCCCATAAGTAGACGAAAATATATATATTAAAACCTCTTCTTTAAAATAACCGCGGAATACATATATCACGGCATAAAAGCAGACATGATAGTATGAAATATAATAGGTATCTTATTTAAAATATACGTCTTACTGTTTTAGTGAAGAGTGTTAAGAGATTTACAATTTAAAACATCCCAGTGTCATATCAGACACGTCAAATAATGAGACTATAGCTCGATTTTGAAATCCTTTTTATATGCAACAATCGGTAAAAAGGTTATTCAGATACCGTCCCCCGGATCAGTCTTGGTCGGCTACAATAACTCATAACATAACTGTATAGCTCATATGATAGCAACATATCAACCTCTGGATGTCCAGTATCGACACCCGAAATCAGAAATCCCTCGTGTCCATCACCGAAACGCAAATCCTCAAATCTCTCCTGTCCATCACCGATATGCAAATGCAGATATCGTCGACACCATCTCAACAGATGAGCGCCACCCGATATCCCTAGCCCCGGTAGGTATCCCCTGGATATCCGCCGTGTCCAAATCGAGGCCCGGTCAGTTTCCCCTGGATATCTGCTGTGCTCATCTCTATCTCCGGTATCGAGTTTTCTCGCTAGACTCCTAACCTCTAATGCGGCTTTTCCTGCCCCTCGGTCTCGACCGGGTCCACCATGTATCCGTCTGTATACTCCCGCACTCAGTCGGGATAAGTAGCAATTCTGAAACCGTATATCTCCCCCACTCGGTTCAGAATGAAACAATCAGAAAAACATCAAGTTCATAGTGGACGTCAACTCATCGTATCAAGAAATATCAAGTAAAAATTAAGAATATTTGCATAGATAATTCTTATATATATATATATATATATATATATATATAGATATATATATATATATAACAGCATCCCATACCACTGATATACATCATCAAAAGTAGAACATCCTGAAAAATCATAAGAATCAAATACGAATACCCATAGTACTGGTATTCGCAATGCTTAACAGGTAATAAAGGTAAAGTACGTAAATAAATTCATACAAGCAATAAACGTAATAGTCCTACCGTGTCATGACAATACTAATTATGTGTAGTGTAGCATACGCGTCTATACTCGTGCAGCATGTCAATCATTAGTATTTGTGCAAGTATTCTAAAAGTGTATAAAGTATACTCGTATCGACATTTACATACGTATCACGTAGTATAGCGGTCCTATAGTGACATGGCAGTACCAATGAGGTGTAATATAACATGGGCGTATGTGCTTGTGCAACATAATACTCATTGGTAGTTGTGCAGTATTCTATCATTGTTTCGTATCACGAAAACGTATAACATCGATAAATATATCGCGAATATGTAAAGTAAATCTAAGCGTAACTATTAAATGTAACTACTTACTATGAGCTATACCATTATCTTTGAAAATGGAACGAAACGTTGGTTTTGAAATAAGAAAGCCGCCTTAGGTTAAAAATAAATATTCGTTTTGGAAATTGGCATCGCATCCTTGTCCTTTATCATTAAAAAGGGAAACGAATCTTTAGTTTTTAAAACAGTATAGCTCACTCAAGTATTACGTTCTAAAACGAAATAAAATATGACTTTACCAGTATAAAGGAAACTTGGCCATTATACGGTATGCTAATCTCGTCATCACAAGTACGGTATGATTTCTCGTACAATATCCACATTATCACAATATCCAAATTATCTCAAGTACGGCATGATCTCTTGTATAAATCCACCAAACCATGAATAAAACTATATGCACATGAATAATATACTAGATGCAACATAACACTAATACCATTAACTTGAATTAACACTAAGAACTAACTAGATAGCATAACTATTCTAGTTATATGGTTGCGGGGGTGCTATACGCCATCCATCCGATTTTCCCCATAGATATAAATCTACTCACCAACTTGTCGAACTCGTCGAAATCCACAATCGCTTTTTCTCGTCTCAATGCCTTCAGCGCCTCCGCTAATACTCCTTCAAATGTAAGAACATGCTCATCAATAAAATTATCTTACTGGCAAAATGTAACGAGAAAAATACAATGCTCGGATGCATATTTTGAAAATGTTAGCTCAGAAAACGACAGTTTTTGGGCTCGCTTTGAAAAATCATCAGAAATCATAAAGACAATATTTAGAGTGAAACTAAAATTATACACATTGTTAAAGGAGTTAACTTTGATACCCCAAAATATATTTGCCAATTTCTATGTATAGGACATGAAATAAAATGCAAAATTAAAACATATTTCTGGATAATCTGCAGTAACCAGAAAACAATCTTCACTAAAAATTTGATATCTCTAGATTTTGTAAATAGAATAAGAAAAATGAAAATTTTAGAGATATATACACAAAATTATCTACAACCTACAATTTTCAGATTCTCCAAATTGTTAACATAAAAATTAAGAAAATTGTTACAATTTGAGTTTAAAAAAGCCACTGGAAATGAAATTTCCAGTTTGGAAACCCTTTCTTTAAAAATTCGTGTAAAATTTATTTTACAGTAAAACTTAACCAAATACTTTTGGCTAAATGATATAGAAATTATATACAACTTTTTAGTTTTAACCATTAACTAATTATCAATAGAGAGTCATCAAAAAAATTTAAAGCTCCTAACATGTCACTGATATTCAGCTAGCAAGTAAAACTTACTATCACTTTAAAATTTAAAAGCAAGATGATAAACTATATGGAATGAGAACAAAGAAATTCTAATCTCATAAAGTGTAGGCTTGAATCATCTTGAATTGGTGTTGGCCTTAGCTTGATGATATGCTCAAATTTGATGAAGGGATCATGGTTTTTTCTCTTTTGATTTGGTGAATACTTAGAAATTTTGGTGTTGGAGTATGAAAGAATGTGTTTGTTCAGTTTGGAAAGCTCAAGAATAACCTAAGATTGAATAAGAATAAGGTGAAGGTGTCATAGTTGAAGGAGAAGGTGGAGCTGAAGGTGGAGCTAGAGGTGAGAGTTTTATCTTAGGCTAACATATACCTAACCATATAAAGAAATACAAATATAACAATTCTTTTTAAATAAGTGGCCTCATTTTAAAACTCAATACATTTTGTAAATAATTACCCCTTGCACATAAATACCTTTATGTTACCATAAATCTAAGCTCTTTATTTTAAATGAATAAAAATACTTATCATAATACTTTAAATATCATTATCTAAATGTAAAATATCATGTCATGTTAAAATATCATTTTTATGATATCTTCCCTTTTTCTCCATTTTTACCAAAATAAGTACATTTTTGCGGATATAAATCCGATACCAAAACTCATATACGATATCATTTTTGTAAACCCATATCTTCATATTTAAAATTATAAATTAATATTTATAATTTTCCAAAATGTTATAATATCCCCCCTAAAGAATTCGGTCCTCGAATTTAAATTCGGTCCTCGAATTTAAATTCAACCCCCATCTGAAAACATTTTTTTCTCAATCAATTAACTCAATTCAAACAAATTGCCGGGGTCCAAATTTTAAAACATATAGTCCGCTCAATATAACGGAACTCCGAAATCCCACACGAGCTAAGACATAAAATAACGCAACCGTGTGCTTGAAAACTCAAAAAGGTATAAAACTCATATAACTGTAACTCTAGCGGTTGCTATGAGATTTACGCCGGTTATGATGCAAAATTCCAAATACGAAAATCATTGTCTATACAAGTACACGATCAATGCCATAGCCGTAGTGCAATACCGGTAGCACACAACCAAACGAAAATATAGAAGTCAAATTTATAAAATATCCTATCAAGTGCAATGCACGAAAACGAAATCAACCATAATGGGTTTGCACAAAAATCCAAACCATAAGCCACGGTTGTGCATGAAAACAAAACAGCGCTAAGTGCAACAAATGTGCACAAAAAAATATCTACTGCATCAAATGTGCATGGAGCAAATACCGAGTGCATATAGAATGCACAAGATCAATATCCAGTGCATCGGGGGCGCACAATACAAATATCAAGTGCATCGGGGTGCACAAAACAAATCTCAAAATGTTCAACTGATGTGCACAAAATCATACCGAGTATACCTAGAATAAATCTTTTAATCATGTGCAACTGATGCGCACGAAAATATCAGTCTAGTGTATCTAGCGTACACAACACTCTAATCGAGTGCAGTCATCTCGTACATAAATCTCAAACAAGTACACCTGATGTGCACAAAACATTTGTGTGGCCCTCAAATCCTTAGAATATATAAATTAAAATAACTGACGTTGAGTTGTCCTTTCTTCAATATTGAAAACGAAATATTTGGATCATAAAAACCCAAATCGAAATCAAATGGCATCGAAGTATATCTTCTTCAATGTCGAAAGGTGTCTATACACCCAAAACGAGCATAGCAGGGATTACCACTTGCCTTCTGCCACGGTCCAGCGTTCTCTGTCTCTGAATTCTTGTTCATCCTGCGGATCACTAATGCCACGGTTTCTTTATACAATCGTATGGTGAGAAACAACGACGAAAACAGTCTTATGCTGATATTTCTCAAGACACTTCCTTGCCAAATAGTCCAGTCTCTTATAATGCAACATGTCGACGACGGCGATCCCTAACCTCTGCGTGTGCGCCAAACAACTGATCCTGGGTCCAATCTTACTTTTTATAGTATCCAGAAATGAATCCGTCATGTCTCCTGCCGATTTTATCTATCAATTCTGTCCAGAAATAGCACTCATTACTGAATCTACTTCCATTTCGAAACAACTGCAATCTCCTCAAGATTTTTCCTCTGAAAGTGTGGTCGTACGCGCATCTGCATACACATCGAACCTCCAGTATTGACAAGGAAGAACAATCGTGTTTTGAGGTTTCGCACCAATCTCCTGTTCCATTACTCTCTAGTATCGGTCAAATAATGAGCGTATCGCGATAGTTATGCGAATTGCAAGTCATACACAGTCATGACCATGCCCGGAGTCTTACAAAACTCGAAATATGAATCCGGCAGCTCTGACACTCTATGGAAGAATTTGGCTAGGCTTACCTTCGCGAACTCGTCCCAATTCGTCGGACAATACGATCTCTCTCGAGCGACTTACATCAAGTCTGAGCAGAACCCATCATAAAGAAACTAATCAACTTCACCAATCTTGTATCGGAGCGCCACAACGGATTAAATATCCTAGCCATCACTCATCTGAATGACTACGAACCCTCTGGTCCATCTATACTCGTAAATATCAGCGACTTTTAACTTCATGAACTCTGGAAGCAACATCTCGATAAGCTCAACAATGATTGGTACCACTTGTCTGAACAGTATGCAACATCACGATCTTTAGAGTAAGGCAAACGTCAGGCCTCCAAGTCCGGTTGGTCTCCTGCAATGACCCGACCCTTTTGTGCGGATCCCGAAAAAACTCGCTTCAACATTAGAAACCCGATAATATAAGGATAAACAACATGTCCCTATGTCATCGGAATGTCACCTTGGTCAGTCCTCATCCCAGACAAGTCTGTCCTGACCGTGTCTCTAAACGCAGCTCTCTCGGCTTACGTAGACATGGTGACCGGAACAACCAACATGTATCGATGATGATAGATCAATTGAACGAATAGAAGAAAAATCTTAAGATATATATCCTAAGGTAACTTAGGTGGAATATTATATTGTAAATATGCTGCGGAACATATGTATGGTACGTCACTCTAATTAGTAGCTACTCCATCAACCAAGGTCATCCTATATAACGAAAGTTCGGGTATAAGACCCCCAAAGTCAAGTCTAAGTCCTATATGGTAAATCCTATGTAACAAAAATGTACGCTTAGACTCCATATAGTCAAAGCTAGACTCGAACAAAGGTTAAACCAAACGCTCTGATACCAACTTGTCACGACCCGAATGTGGCACGTGACCGGCACTTAAATCACGTGACATCTAAAAATATCGACGCGGTCCAAGTAAGCCAAAACCCGGAATATAAACTCTTTTTTGAAAATATTGGAGGTGAGATTTAAAATAGTCATCAGATGAAATTAGTTTAAAATAAATATTTAAATTTAACTAAGTATGTTTGAAAAAGCATCTATGACGTTTTGAAATTCGACAGCACCTCATTTGTAATTTTTGAATAAAACATGATACAAGCACAATTATATAAAGCATCTCAACGGGAGCAAGCTTCCACGCCCAAAAGACAGAGCAACCAAGCAAACAATATACGACGCACAATGGCGAAGGAAAGAAAAGCGAATCAAAATCAACAATATTAAAAGGTCGACTCCAATGAAAGTGATGCCCACAAACACGTAACTCTAAGTCTCGCTTCTAAGTCCATAATATACAAGTTCTAAGTCGATGGAGTTTCACTAGATACAAGAATATATAAAAATACAAGTGTGGGTACGAACAACAGTAGCCTACCTACCAGAGCAATCACCGAGAAGAAGGGTGTACCGCAATCCGCCGATAATCCGAGCGGTAAAACCTGCAAGAAACTGTGGCACAATGGGGGTGAGTTGCCAACTCAGTGAATAAAAGTACATCACAAGATAAAAATTGAAATGCACAACGATACCTAGGTTATAAATGTAGTACTATCATATCCTGTACTAATATAACATATGATATGCATATGTATCCTAAATGTAACTCTATCCATCACATGAATCCCGAGATAGAATATATCATGCAAATGATCTGTATCTAGGTATAAGCCTATAAGTAGTCGAAAATATATATGTAAAAGCTCTTCTTTAAAATAGCAGCGGAATACATATATCACGACATAAAAGCAGACGTGATAGTATGAAATATAATAAGTATTTTATTTAAGATATACGTTTTGCTGTTTTAGTGATGAGTGTTAAGAGGTTTACAATTTAAAAGATCCCAGTGTCATATCAGACACGTCAAATAATGAAGTTATAGCTCGATTTTGAAATCCTTTTTATATGCAACAATCGGTAAAAAGGTTATTCAGGTACTGTCCCCCGGATCAGCCCTGGTCGGCTACAATAAATCATAACATAACTGTATACCTCATATGATAGCAACATATCGACATCTGGATGTCCAGCATCGACACCCGAAATCAGAAATCCCTCGTGTCCATCACTGACACGCAAATCCTAAAATCTCTTGTGTCTATAACCGACACGCAAATGAAGATATCGTCGACACCATCTCAACAGATGATCGCCACCCGATATCTCTGGCCCCGGTTGGTATCCCCTGGATATCCGCCGTGCCCAAATCGAGCCCCGGTCAGTATCTCCTGGATATCTGTCGTTCCCATCTCTATCTCCGATATCGAGTGTCCTCGCTAGGCTCCCCGCCTCTAATGCGGCTTTCCTATCCCTCGGTCTCGATCGGATCCACCATATATCCGTCTGTATACTCCCCCACTCAGTCGGGATAAGTAGCAAGTCCTAAACCGTATATCCCCCCACTCGGTTCGGAATGAAACAATCAGAAAAATATCAAGCTCATGGTGGACGTCAACTCATCGTATCCAGAAATATCAAGTAAAGAATAAGAATACTTGCATAGATCATTCTGATGATATTATATATATATATATATATATATATATATAACAGCGTCCCATACCACTGATATATATCATCAAAAGTAGAATATCCTGAAAACTCATAAGAATCAAATACGAATACCCATGGTACTGGTATTCGCAATGCTTAACAGCTAATAAAGGTAAAGTACGTAAATAAATTCATACAAGCAATAAACGTAATAGTCCTACTGTGTCATGGCAATACTAATGTTGTGTAGTGTAGCATTCGTGTCTGTGCTCGTGCAGCATGGCAATCATTAGTATTTGTGCAAGTGTTCTAAAAGTGTATAAAGCATACTTGTATCGACATCTACATACACATCACATAGTATAGCGGTCCAACAGTGACATGGCAGTACCAATGAGGTGTAGTGTAACATGTGCGTATATGCTTGTGCAACATAATACTCATTGGTAGTTGTGCATTGTTCTATCATTGTGTTCGTATCACGGAAACGTATAACATCGATAAATATATCGCGAAGATGTAAAGTAAATCTAAGCGTAACTATTAAATGCAACTACTTGCTGTGAGCTATACCATTATTTTTGAAAATTGAATGAAACGTTGGTTTTGAAATAAGGAAGTGCCTTAGGTTACAAATAGATATTCGTTTTGGAAATTAGTATCACATTCTTGTTCTTTATCATTAAAAAGGGAAATGAATCGTTATTTTTTAAAAGAGTATAGCTTACTAAGGTATTACGTTCTAAAACAAAATAAAACATGACTCTACCAGTGTAAAGGAAACTTGGCCGTTATTCGGCATGCTAATCTCGTCATCATAAGTACGATATGATTTCTCGTACAATATCCACATTATCACAATATCCAAATTATCTCAAGTACGGCATGATCCCTTATACAAATCCACCAAACCATGAATAAAACTATATGCACATGAATAATATACTAGATGCAATATAACACTAATACCATTAACTTGAATTAACACTAAGAACTAACTAGATAGCATAACTATCCTAGTTACATGGTTGCGGGGGTGCTATACGCCATCCATCCCACTACCCCGTAGATATAAATCTACTCACCAACTTGTCGAACTCGTCGAAATCCAGAATCGCTTTTCCTCGTCTCGACGCCTTCAGCGTCTCCGCTAATACTCCTTCAAATGTAAGAACACGCTCGTCAATAATATTATCTTACTGGAAAAATATAGCGAGAAAAATGCAATGCTTGGATGCATATTGTTTGAAAATGTTAGCTCAGAAAACGACAGTTTTTGGGCTCGCTTCGAAAAATCACCAGAAATCATAAACACAATGTTTAGAGTGAAACTAAAATTATACACATTGTTAAAGGAGTTAATTTTGATACCCAAAATATCTTTTCCAATTTCTATGTATAGGACATGAAATAAAATGCAAAATTAAAATATGTTCTGGATAATCTGCAGAAACCAGAAAACAATCTTCACTAAAAATTTGATATCTCTAGATTTTGTAACTAGAATAAGAAAAATGAAAATTATAGAGATATCTACACAAAATTATATACAACCTACAATTTTCAGATTCTCCAAATTGTTAACAGAAAAATTTAAAAAATTGTTACAATTTGAGTGAAAAACAGCTACTGGAAATAAAATTTCCAGTTTGGAAACCCTTTCTTTAAAAATTCGTGTAAAATTTATTTTACTGTAAAACTTAACTAAATTGTTTTGGCTAAATGATATGGCAATTATCTACAACGTTTTAGTTTTAACCATTCGCTAATTATCAATAGAGTGTCATCAAAAAAAATTCAAAACCCCTAACATATCATTGATATTCAGCCAGCAAGCAAAACTTTCTATCACTTCAAAATTTAAAAGCAAGATGATATTTACCAGTATGGAATGAGAACAAAGAAATTCCAATCTCATAAAGTGTAGGCTTGAATCATTTTGAATTGGTGTTGGCCTTAGCTTGATAATATGCTCAAATTTGATGAAGGGGCCATGGTTTTTTCTCTTTTGGTTTGGTGAATACTTGGAATTTTTGTGTTAGAGTTTGGAAGAATGTGCTTGTTCAGTTTGGAAAGCTTAAGAATAACCTAAGGTTGAATAAGAATAAGGTGGAGATGTCATGGTTGAAGGAGGAGGTAGAGGGAAGAGAGCATGGGTGAGAGTATGCTAGAGGCGAGGGTTTTATCCTAGGCTAACATATATCCAACCATAAAAAGAAATACAAATATAACAATTCTTTTTAAATAAGTGGCCTCATTTTAAAACTCAATACATTTTGTAAATAATTACCCCTTGCACATAAATACCTTTATGTTACCACAAATCTAAACTCTTTATTTTAAATGAATAAAAATACTTATCATAATACTTTAAATATCATTATCTAAATGTAAAATATCATGTCATGTTAAAATATCATTTTTACGATATCACCCATTTTTCTCCATTTTTACCAAAATAAGTACATTTTTCCGGATATAAATCTGATACCAAAACTCATATGCGATATCATTTTTGTAAACTCATATATTCATATTTAAAATTATAAATTAATACTTATAATTTTCCAAAATGTTATAATATCTCCCCTTAAAGAAATTTGGTCTCCAAATTTAATTCAACCCCCATATGAAAACATTTTTTTCTCTCAATCAATTAACTCAATTCAAACAAATTGCGGGGGTTCAAATTTTAAAACATATAGTCCGCTCAATATAATGGAACTCTGAAATCCTACACGAGCTAAGACATAAAATAACGCAACCGTGTGCGTAAAAACTCAAAAAGGTATAAAACTCATATAACTATAACTCTAGCGGTTGTTATGAGATTTACGCCAGTTATGATGCAAAATTCCAAATACGAAAACCGTTGTCTATACAAGTACACGATCAATGCCATAGTCATAGTGCAATATCGGTAGCACACGACCAAGCGAAAATATAGAAGTCAAATTTATAAAATATCCTATCAAGTGCAATGCACAAAAATGAAATCAACCATAATGGGTTTGCACAAAAATCCAAACCATAAGCCACGGTTGTGCATGAAAACAAAACAGCGCTAAGCGCAACAAATGTACACAAAAACAATATCTACCGCATCAAATGTGCGTGGAGCAAATACCGAGTGCATCTAGAATGTACAAGATCAATATCCAGTGCATCAGGGCGCACAAAACAAATATCAAGTGTATCGGGGTGCACAAAACAAATCTCAAAATGTGCAACTGATGTGCACAAAATCATACTGAGTATACCTAGATTAAATCTTTTAATCATGTGCAACTGATATACACGAAAATATCAGTCTAGTGTATCTGGCGTACACAACACTCCAATCGAATGTCATCACCTCGTACAGAAATCTTAAACAAGTGCACCTGGTGTATACAAAACATTTGTGTGACCTTCAAATCCTCAGAATATATAAATCAAAATAACGGACGTTGAATTGTTCTTTCTTCAATGTTGAAACCGAAATATTTGGATCATAAAAACGCAAATCGAGATCAAATGACATCGAAGTATATTTTCTTTAATGTTGAAAGGTGTCTATACACCTAGAACTGGCATAGCAAGGATTACCACTTGCCTTCTGCCACGGTCTAGCGCTCTCAGTCTCTGAATTCTTGTTCATCCTGTGGATCACTGATGCCATGGCCTCTTTATACAATCGTATGGTGAGGAATAGTGACCCAAACAGTCTTATGCTGATACTTCTCAAAACACTTCCTTGCCAAATAGTCCAGTCTCTCATAATGCAACATGTCGACGACGGCGATCTCTAACCTCTGTGTGTGCGCCAAACAACTGATCCTAAGTCCAATCTTACTTTTTATAGTATCCAGGAATGAACCCGTCAAGTCTCCTGCCGATTTCATCTATCAATTCTGTCCAGAAATAGCACTCAGTACTGAATCTACTTCTACAACTCCTCAAGTTTTTTCCTCTGAAAGTGTGGTCGTACACGCATCTTCATACACATTGAACCTTCAGTATTGACAGGGAAGAACAACTGTGTTTTGAGGCTTCGCACCAATCTCATGTTCCATTACTCTCTAGTATCGGTCAAATAAGGAGCGTATCGCGACAGTCACGCGAATTGAAAGTCATACAAAGCCATGACCAAGCTCGGAGTCTTACAAAACTCGAAATATGAATACGGCAGCTCTGACACTCTGTGGAAGAATCTGGCTAGGCTCACCTTCGCGAACTCGTCCCAATTCGTCGGACAATACGATCTCTCTCGAGCGACTTACATCAGGTCTGAGCAGGACCCGTCATAAGGAAACTAATCAACTTCACCAATCTCGCATCGGAGCGCCACAAAGGATTAAATATCCTAGCCATCACTCATCTGAATGACTACGGACCCTCTGGTCCATCTATACTCGTAAATATCGATGACTTTTAACTTCATGAACTCTGGAAGCAACACCTCGATAACCTCAGCAATGATTGGTACTACTTGTCTGAACAGTACGCAATCTAAGTTATTGCGAAATCACAATCTAAGAATACTTAGGGACTTAGGCCTCGTTTGGGTATCTAATTTGGAAAGCCGTAGTTTATTTTAATTAGATAGTTTTATGCAACTATGATTAATCAAAATTAAGTCTACAACCAAATAAGCCCATGCTACTAATATTGCATATGTTACTATCTATATTGTCATATAGTATTTTTCTATTAAGTAGTATACGTACCAACATCTCCTTCAACTCCTCGACTGTGGTTTTCAAGACGGCAACATCATGCTCCAGACGTCGCTCACGGGGGGTAGGAGAAGTAACCGCCGGAGTGGAGACCAACCTCATATGGGCCCTGCTAGGACTCAGTCCCGGGCCTCTCTTCCAACCTCTGTGGTTCCCTCCGTATGCGACGTCTAGGACTGGGGTCAGTAGCATCGGATTGGTCTGTCCGCTAAAATCGATCCCCGATACCTCCGCCTGCTCCACCACCCGCTCCTACACCCACATTAGCCATCAAAATATAAGTATATCATTTAAATTTGAACTTTTCAAAACAAAAATTTCATTCGAATTAGAATAAATATTAACACTTACGCAATACTCCTAGGTAGCGGTGTCGGGGAATCGAAACTCGTCCATGCCAGGATCTGTCAAGGTGCCGTGGACGGCAAGATACGCGGTCAGCACGCTCGGTGTACCACCTTGTGCCAGGGTCTGAGCTCTCTGCAATTCGCAAAAAATTTACATATATTATAAAATAAGTCTTAATATTACATTATATCAAAATAGATCTATTGTAATTTACTGATGCCTCCATGGCACGAGTAATGTTCCTCGAGCCACCTGTATAAGTGGGGTGACCCCTCTTCGCCGACTTCCTATTCTCCTTATTTTGATCGGCCTGTTTCTGCACAACACATTCAGATTTAGTTTTCTAATTAAGCAACAAAAAAAAATTATATACTAAACAATGAATTACATTTAAATTACAAATCTGTTTGCGCTGAGAGTCGAAATATTGGTACAAGAGAAGCCATGTATCTACGTCTACTCTCACAAAGGCCGGAGTATGTAGCAGAGCCGCTCTTTCTGCCTCGGGGGTCGCCATTCATAGGGAATAGCAGCCGATCTTCAGCTCGTTACTATTGTATCGGACCTTTGATTGCATGTTCTTCATCAGGCCATGGTACAAAGCATGAAGATCGAGCACTCTTTCAGGGTGATCAGGATCGGGTATAGGCCAAAATTTGTAATCCAACTGCAAATACAAAAAAATAATATATTTAAATTGCAAGTGTTAAATAATAATAAATATATTAGATAAGTCAAATCAAAATATATATTAAGACCTGAGTATGATTCCAGAAGAGGGCAAATGAGTGCCGGTGCTGATCGCCCCACTCAACATGAAGTGGATACTTTTTTAGGATGCGGCTCTCATCCCCTATATACCAGCCGAATCTCTCGGCATAATCGCCAGTATAGCGATAATTGGGGGTAAAGAAGAGGGGGAATTGTGCTTCCCCCTACCTCTATCGGGCCTCAGTCTGTGGGACTGATTTGGCCCTCGAGTCCCCCTCTCGGGATGGGGCTGCCCTGCATCTACAAGAAATATCAAGACAAGCAATATTAAGACAAAGTGATATTAAGAAATCAAGGATTAGTGAAAATTGAAATGTGATATATACCTCCGGCGACAGCAGCACGAGCCTGGGCCTGGGCAGCAGCACGAGTGGGACGATAGTTCCTCCGGTGAGGAACAGCCGGTGAACCGGACGTGGACGCGTCCCCTCCAATTAGAAAATAAATATTGACGATAAAATTACATGAAGTTTATGTTTATTCTTAGAAGATATGTAAAATAAATAAATATTTTATATTTATTCATACTAACCTGCAGACTGAGCGGAGGGTACGGAAGTGGCGGGAGTGGTCTCTGCGCCAGATGTGAATGCACCACCTATAATTAGACAATTAAAAATAGATTATATAAGTAATTGAAAAAAGAATGTGTATATCAATAATATAACATTCTAAATCAATATGCATGCAATATAGGATATATAAACTGTTAGTTATATGTATGCCCTAGAGGCTATTATTATACATGTGATGTATATTATAGTGGATACTTGGACATATACAGGGATGACTTTCTTGCTCGACATGATAGTATACTATCTGGTTGCTCTTTATCTTAACATGTACACTTACTGTCTCTCTATTACATGTTGATAATGCCTTTAGGATGAATACTTAACTACCAGGATTATGATGTGGATCATACTAGTGGGGCAAAGGTAGTAGGTAAGTACATCCTTCAAATGTTCCTAGTCATGGGAGTATCGAGACGGGGTATCGATATTCCAGAGTATACTAGTGTATACGCTTGTTGACCCATATGATGGGTGATGGATGATCACACAACCATTGGTGTTTGTCATCAGAGAAGGTATATGTGTGCTCAGTGGAGACTGGGTATACTGAACGGACTCGCCGAGAACTCCTAGATGGTATTATACCTATCGTTTGATAGCAGTTCTCTGGTGACACTGGTACAGGTTAGTCTGTCGACCCGAGATCGTCATACAGTCTTGTGTGATTCTCACTATGCTTTGATTTCCACCTTATTACGTTCAAGAGATCATGCAAAACGGTGGTTTTTGGATACAGTCCCGAGTCACATGGAGGCAATGAGCAATAGGAGGGGATTTCGTCTCTCCCGGTATTGGGGGTTGATGTTGCGCTATGCTCGATTGGCCATAACAGGAAATCCCTGGCCAGGGTTGCTGAGATTTACTGGTAAGTGTTATCAGTAGTTTCTCGAAACGTTATGGGTCTCACATCGGCATGACTTATCAGGCTATTGGGGTCTGATGTTTACCACCCCCGGGCTGAAATATGCAACATATCAGACGAGGAGACCGGACTATACGGTATTGTTACTTATTGGATTCACAGGAGTATGAACAGGCTTGCTTTTTGATCTTCTGATCGCTCAATACCTGGGTAGCCGTTACGTACAGCTAGTACCGCTGACGGCTTGTGGGTGACTGATATGATCATCACCTACTGCCAGCGTATTGACGAGTCTTTAGAGTTCTACACAGAGGTTTCCTGGCTCAGGTGAAACGAAGTTGGAGCACATATGTGATATGTGCGGAACCGAGATTAATGCGCTTATGTGATACCGCATTCTATTCTCGCGATATGGATATCGATCGGTTATATGTGATATAGCCGGGTTATCGAATCAAGTGTCGATTCGATAAGTTGATACATATGATATTAGTCGGTTATATGTGATATAACCAGATTATTAAATCAAGTGTTGATTTAATAATTTAATGTATAATTATATATTTGATATATTAATTTACATTAACTAAAATTAGCTCACTTAAGCATTTCTTTTTCTCACTTGTGTGCACTTAATATATATGTGATATATATTAATGTGTCATGCTTGTTGCTACATACTACATGGGTGTATGAGACTCACACCATGTTTATGATAATGTGGGGTTTATTTATTTAAAGTAAATCACTAATTAGTTGGAAATTAGTCACATGGTTTGAGCTTAGTGGAAGCTTGTAGAACCATTGACTTAGTCCACTAGTTTTGTTTTACATTAGATATGTATTAACCCAACCATTAGCTTAAGCCATGGTTAAGTCTCTACAAGAGTTAGTATGAGATATTATCTCACCCATGGTTGCTATTCTCACTCATGAGATTCATTCTACATTTGCTTCACTCCATGGTTGTTTTTCTTCATCTCCTACCTCAAGTTCTCTAGCTTTTGGGAGGTGAAGAAAATTAGTGAGGAAAATTATTCTAAAGTGAGCAAAATTCCTACTTCATCAACCTACACTAGATTATCCATTTAGTGTAGGTTGTTTGCTTCACAATTAGTGAAGAGCTAGCTTGAGTTAGTGTCTCCTCGACGTAGATCATCTTTGGCTTCGAAGACTTCAAGCAAGTTTGTTTCTTTCATCTTGTGGAGCCTTTCTAGAGTCCGGGAGTTCACTACTTGGAGCGAAGGAACTACTACACGGAGCTATTGAAGTGAAGGACCGGTCTACAAAGGTTATATTTTTTGTTCACTTAGATGTAAAGATATTTACATTCTAGTTTCGTCTAATTTTCTAGTTAAGATTCTGGGTTAGGATTCTTTAGCGCTCCAATTTTTTAAAAACGGTATGGTCGATGCCTCCTGAAACCCAGTGGCGGTGCTGTGGAACCCTGCAGTGGTATCAAAGCCAGACTAGAGAATTAGACGATATTTGTAGAATTGCAAAACCGAAACAACTCCGAAACACTCGAAAGAAAAACCTAGTTTCTGTCAATTTTTCCAGAGTGTCTAAAATTTTTTTAAGCAACTGCAGAATATTACATGAGATGTAACATGAACACCACACAAATACGAACCCTTTTCGCCGGATTTCACCCGATGAAACAGGCAATAAAACCGGCCTGGCCGGTCTGGGAATTCATTCCGGGCTTCGTTTTTGGTTTGTGTTCTGGTCTTTGGGTTTTGGTGTTTCAGGTGTTGCTTGTTTTTACTGAGATTGCATGTGATGTTATCTTTCTATAAAGGCAATTCATAGTGTTTCATAGTCGTAATTCTAACATCGTTTCGGATAATTTAAACGACATTAAAAAGTTCGAACGAATATCAATAACCCATTTCTCCCTCGCTGGAAATTTTCCAAGAGTTGGAATTTTCCATGTTTAAAATTTTCAGAAAATCATGCAGGTGATTCTATAGACCCTCTAGATGAATGAAACCCTAACTCGATTCTATGACCGTCGGAACCGCCACCAAACCATAGGGTTTGTGGTAGTTCCGCGGCGCCATAGGTGAGGCAAGAGTTGGCCCTTCTACGGTTGGTCCATAGGTGTTGTGGCATATTCTGGGTATTTTTTAAACTCCGCTCAAGTGTTGAGCTCTTTAGGAAATTTTGGGTGTGTGTTGATTCGATCGAAAAATTTAACATCGTCTAACTATCTGTAGTTGTGATACAATACTTGCAATCCATAATAATTAGTTTTGTGAAAACTAATTTGAATTTTATAAATCTAGCAATTTAGTTGATTGATCTGTAAAGTGTGTGTAGTAACCGCAATCAATAACGGTGTCGCGTGTAGCTAGACCGAGATGAGTACGGGTCATCCTCAGGGATATGTGGAATCTTTCAATCTTACTTTAGACGTGTTGAATAAGAGGAAGAATAAAGGAATAAAGAATAGTGGAGAATAGTTTCTAGATCTATATCAAAATACGGATGTAGAATACAGATCTAGTTTGAATACATATATAGATTTTATAAGAAGAATGCTTGTAGGGTTCGTTCGAATTTAGTAGTCATGGATGACTAATAAAGATTACTCCTTTTATCTATTGATAGATTTAATACTAGATAGATAGTGATGAATGAGAATTACGGTTCTTAAAAGAAACTAGGGTTTCCCCATTATTGACCCTTGTCCTTTCATTGATCTCTATTCATGTCTTGCCTTTAACAAAACGATTGCTAATCTGATCTCAAATCGCGGTCGAGACTAGCAATAAATTAGTAGCTCGCCCGATAAGGATATTAACATTTATTTTGCTAAAATTTATAAACTTCATAAGATTTAAAAGAAGTTAAAACATTTTCTCATCTATTGTTCTACCCTAATCCTACGAACCCTATCAAGCAGAGAATTACCCGCGCATGATAGAGATAGAAGAATGGATAGAGATGAAATTCATAATGTAACTAAATAATTAAACTTATTAAACTAAAGATCTACTGTCACACCCCCTTCCCAAAATACAGAATACGAGGTGTAGACAAGGCCAGCCATGCTCCTACGGTCGAGGAATGTCCTGCCGTAGTCACACTTCGGCTTCTAGTTTTTCATGGCAAACAGTAAATGATGCACAGGTAATGAGAAATGCAGTAATTGGAACAAAATAGTAATATAAACTGACCTGATGGGAAACAAACGAATGTAACTCGGAATAGCAAGTCAAGAAGTCTGTGTTGCACGTCTAGTTCTGGTCCAGGCTAAATCTTCTCCTCACACTGAGCATGCATACTCAGGTCGTCAGAGCGACAAAATAGCAATATAATACATAAAATCATATGACAATTCTAACAGTGATAACATATATATAGCAGTAAATCAGAATGATGTAGGTATGAACATGCAGTAATCAATGCAGCGGAACAGTAAAAGCAGTAGAATGATATGCCACGTATGTCAACACAGTATGTAAGGTATATCAATGCCAGTATCCCTATCAGTCTCTAAGTCTCACTGTACAGGTCACTAAACCTATCGTCAGCCCAAGTATGAGAGTCAACCACTCGCGAGTGTCCTCCACCCAAGGGTAGAACCCAAGGGCAAGGGACCACGGGCCCAACATGTATATCACGGTGAATATCACATACCCTGTAAAACTCCATATATCTCCCTAAATATATAAGCCGGCATGGGACTCCCGAGATTCTGTTGAACTCACACTTAAACTACCCCACACCCCGTGGTCTATATCAAACGCTAACCATAACCCTAAATACCAATCGGTCGGTGACATGTCTGCGCGAGAACTGGAGGCAGGACCTCCATCAAGTACGTCCCGACTAATACCTAAGATAAATGGCAGTGTCTGATGCCTTATCTGTGACACCCGTGCAAGCGCTTCCATAAGTGTCCCATACCACTTATAGTCACACGTACACGCATCCCACAGACGTCGACAATGCAATAGAATAATAGGGTCACTGATTGTGTATAAGTACGTATCACTTTCACTTATTCACGGATACACGAACACTGACGTACTTGCCACAATCGTCACTAAAATCTAACATTGGGTAAATGCACGATATCACTAGGTTATCAATACAATGATATGGGTATGATATGATGCGTGAACAGTATATAAGCATGATTAGGATGTTATGAAACAGTATTTTATCACTTGCACGATTTATCATGAAACGTACGTGTACAGTTTAGCGAAACGGTAAACAGGTAATAATTAGTATGTTCAGTTATCTATCTATCTAATTTAGTTTCAAGCCAATCGGATTCCAGGATCACTAATTATAGCCATTTCATTTTAAGCGTTCACGGCTGGAAATCTGGTTTCAGAATCAAAAATCCGTTTCGCAACGCGTTTTAATCCCAGTTGGGATCAGAATTTAGCGATGCTACAGTTGAATGAAATCTAGGGTTCTCACTAAATATTTCAATGCAATAAACGGATCGTCAATCGTATATCCACGACAGGAGTTATACACTGTTTAACACTAACATGTCAGTTCTGATTCTGTTGGGACTGTTATGCGTCCCGATTTTTTAAATTACGGGATAAATAACAAACGATAACGAAACAGAATAAAACCACTTGTGTTGTCTAGATAACAAGTTCACCTACAATAAAGAGTGGAGTTCCGCAAGCTATGGGTTGAGTAAATCTTGTGGTACCCCTTACGGAACAGCAAGCAACAATTGGAGTCGCACTGGACTGCAGTCCAGGGTCGCACTCCGATCCACATATCGTCACAGTTTAAGTACAGGAATATCTAGAAACTAATATAGGATTAAAGTTCGTCGAGTTGGATTCGATTTGAGACTTTGAACGCATCATTCCCATGTGTATATAATTTATATTGATTTTAACGGTTTTCAGGTACAATAAAATTCCAGTTTCACAAGTAAACTTAGGGGTAGTCGTTTTAGTCATTAATGGTCATAATATTCAGCAAAATTTGCATAAGATATTCATCACACCAAGGGCCAACAAAAACAATCTAGTTCCATCAAATTAGACAAGTAATTTCATTGGGATCACACATCAAACGGTTGCATCATGTAATTTATCGAGGATGCTTAGTATAAAATTTATAAGATTATAGTTCGTAACAAATACTAATTAGCATGTAGCAAGTATAAAACTTGCCTGGAGACGTTTTTGGGGTACTCGACGGTGGCAACGACACACGCGCGGCACAGCGACAACGATTCCGGCACGGCCTACTAGTGACAAAAGTCTCGACCTTGGCTCGAGCTTGGATTTGATGTTGATGCGATGCACAAAGAGGCTCGTGGGTGCGGGCTGGCTGTTGTCGAAAGAAAAGTGACGACGGCAAGGGAAAAGCATTGGTGTTTGAAGTGAGAGACGTAGAAAGGAGGAGAGAGAGAGAGAGAGAGAGAGAGATTTTAGAGAGAGAGGGAGAGGAAGAAAAGAGAGACAGAGAGGGATGGAGATAAAGAGAATTGGAGAGAGAGAGAGGGAGCATGCCAGAAAGAGAGGGGGAGAGATCAGGGAGTGAGGTAAGAGATAGAAAATAGAGAGAGAGAGATCACAGAGAGAGGGAGTTAGAGAGAGAAAAAACAGAGGAAGGGGAAAGAGAGCAGGCAGATTGAGAGAGCTTGGGAGAGGGGTGTAAGTGGTGAAGGTGATGCTGCTGGCGACGAGGAGGGCACGGAAGGTCGACGATAAGCACTGGGGCTCGCCGACGGGAGGGCGCCGGGGCACCGAGCTCGTGTGAGTGGGTTGGGTGTGCAGGAGAGGGTTCTGTGATGGTTGGAGAAGGTG
Organism: Agapanthus africanus; assembly: GCA_030015575.1. NCBI lineage: Eukaryota > Viridiplantae > Streptophyta > Magnoliopsida > Asparagales > Amaryllidaceae > Agapanthus > Agapanthus africanus. Next base: position 126,308,452 of record CM057338.1, read on the forward strand.
AACGTGAGAGTTTTAGGAGGAGGTTAGGGTGAGGAGATGAAGGAGGAGGAGGTTCGTCGTCGTCGTCGTCGTCGGGGGGTGTGGCTGCAGCTTGGAGGCGATGGGTTGAAGTTGGGTTTGCGAGAGGAGAAGGTGATGGTTGCGGGGGTGAGGGTTGAGGGAAGGCGATGGAAATGAGGGGGACAGAAAGTGAGACGAGGCGAGCATCGTGGGGGTAACGTCGCGCGAGCCGGGGCGGGGGCGAGGGAGACGGCGAAGGAAACGTGCGCGGGAAAGAAGGAGCCGTTGGGGAAGAAGGTAAGTGAGGCGGGTCGGGTTGGTTTCAGCGAAGGCGGGCTCGGGCTATGGGTAAGGAGCTGAGAAGTTGGGCCGGGCCGAGGGTTTTAAATATATTATAGGAAAAGAGCAACGGGCCGGGCCAAGAAAAATAAAAGGAAAGAATTAATTTTGGGCAGAGCGGGCTGCTAAGAGGGGCTGGGCCAAATAAATTAAAAGGAAAAAGGAATTTGATTTAATTGGGAAAAAGAATATAAGGGAATGGAAAAAAGAACGGGCCAGAGAATCTAAAGAAAATCAAAATGGAAAAATATAGGGAGTGGGCCGGAGATTTGATATAAAAGAAAAATGGGTTTTAATGAGATGGATTAAGTTTATAAAAAGATGGGAGATGGGCTTGGGATATTCTAAATGAAATTTTGTGAGAAATGGAGGGGGAAAAGATTTAAATAAAATAAAATAAACTAATGAGAAATTACAAGGGCTGGGCCGAAGTAATGGTGCTGAGTGTTATGGTGTGGGGATTTTGGGTTTGAGAAAGGGGAGGGGATAAACTAAAATAGGTTGGGAAATTTTAAAATAATCAATAATTATAAATACAAATTATAGGTGAAAAGAAATACAAACATAGACGTACAAAAAGGGGCTGGGTATTACATCTACTTTTATTAATCAACTTCACAAGTACAAATTTCAAGTTTAGATTACAAGAGGAAGAAGAAATTGCTCTCGATCTCTGTCTTGTCGGATGTAGATGTTCCGTCGAATCTCACGTCGCTTTATCATGTCGAATCTTGGACTTGTCTTGGATCACTTGTTCTTTAATGGTGATTAGCTTATGTAAAAGATTGGTGATTTCTAAGTTTAGCCCTCGGTCCCATATATAGCCCCAAAATCAGAAACCAAAAATCCCCAGAATTAGAGTTTGTTGTTGCAAATCACAACTAAAAATCTCAAATCCTGACTCAGTGAATCGGTCGCGGATCCGCCGCATATTGTATGATTTAGCCGCGGATCCACGGTTTATTGGTGAGATCTTGGCTTTAGAATTCTGGAGCTGCTTTGTTGTGACACATGGAGATTTATTTGATGTCTGGAATCTTCATATCTTTTCTGAGTCTCTACCAGTATTGATTCTTCGATTTTATTTAACTTTATCAGCAGATTTTTGATTCCCGACATCTTAACATCTCGATCTCCTGACCTGAACTAAACCATGCACAATATCTCAATGAATAATGTTAGTAATATTTGGTATTTTTGAGATATTATCCTAACCAATTTGATATGATATTATATTTTAAGAATATTGATTAAGGATATTTGATATGATATGCATATTTAAATTATCAAAATATTATATAAATATTATATGCATACATTTTCCTTCATAATTTTAATTATAATATATAAACTTATGATAAATAGTATTTTTGCAGATAAACCCAAATATATGTCATATTTATAATAAACACCTTTAGATATTTAAGAAAAGTAAGGAAAATGTTATATCAAAAGTGTGATGTTTTCGACTGAACAAATACCCCCAAACTTAACTTTGATCATCTCGAGCAAACTACTTATTCAATAGAGGGAGAAAAAGAAAAAGAAAAACTAAGTAGCACACTTTCGTAGGCAACACGATTGCACTGAGCACGTGCAACAAGTTGTTAAACCTCTGGGTGTCCCCAGTAGGAGGAATGTTGTCTCCTGGGGGTTTTCAGCGGATTACACCCACAAAATCATATAATAAAAGAAAGATAGTAAAAGTTACATACAAAGATAAGAACTATAAAAGAAAGAACTTGAAAATAAGAGTTTCCAACTACACCAGTTTTTCGGTTGTCATGAGCCCTATTTTAATGGTCGTGAAAAGATATTAAAAATCACATCATCCCTCAACAAAACACCATCTGTAGTTTTCGTCCCTATCTTTCCTCCAAATATTGATCATATACCCCTACGTGTGTGTAAAAAACATCTCTACACTTAGAAAATTCAATTCAAACTATCATACTCTTGTCCATCTTCCTTAGTACTTTTTAGTTGGTGAATTTTTAGATGGAATTGCTCACACATTCTTCATGCGACCGTTAATACTTCTTAAAGTACTAACCAACCAATTACAAAATGTGCTCGCATATTAAGGCGTAATTCCTCGTCTTGCAACACCTAAGGCTTAGCAGTGGCTCCTGTTCTCCACCGGAAGACGCGACCGGGACGTTGGGATGTCCGGCCTGAATTTCGGGGGGGGGGGCAGATACTAATTGGTGCTATCCGTCCATCTCTCCAAAGATGCCAAGTTGATTTATGACACCATGTATCGAAGGTTTAAACGGATGCGACCGATGTAGCAGACTTTGTCAGATTCCCCCTCGTTGAGGGGTTTTTTGATTGTGGGAATGCTCTTCCCTTCTGGCACAAGCCCCTGCAGTTAATTACGCTACCGTATCGTGGTAACCACTTTCTCCTTCTCCAGATGGTCACTTCGTGTCGTGTGTGTTTGTTTTGTTTTTGGTTGCCCGTGGATTCTATACGAAGACTAATTTATGTTGTCACCCGTAGAGCGTGGATTAGTCCAAATTCGTATTTTCTTAGATTTAGGTTTGGGGTTGGGTTTAAGGATACGTTAGTCTCATTTGAGACTAAGATCAACTTAAACGATCGTTAAGGATACGTTAGTCTAATTTTAGACTAAGATCAACTTAACGATTTGTTAAGGATACGTTAGTCTAATTTTAGGCTAAGATCAACTTAACAAGATCATTTAGACCCAACAAAAGAGCATTTGGACTTTATTGTTTAGTTTAGGGACAATGCGGTCGATAATTAGTTTAGGGGCATTGCGGTCGATAATTAGTTTAAGGACATTACGATCCAAGGTTAAGGACATCATAGTCCATGGGCTTAAGGACCCCACAGTCCGAGGTTAAGGACATCATAGTCCATGGGTTTAAGGACCCCACAGTCCAAGGTTAAGGACATCATAGTCCGTGGGTTTAAGGACCCCACAGTCCAAGGTTAAAGACATCATAGTCCGTGGGTTTAAAGGGACCCCACAGTCCGAGATTAAGGACATCATAGTCCGTGGATTTAAGGACCCCACAATCCAATTTAAAGACGTCATAGCCTATGAAATGTATAGTTGTCGGGACCCGTCACCTCTCCGAAGACGTTGAAGGATTACAACGACATATATCAGAAGGGTTCAGAGATGTACCCTTGAACCAATTTTGGTTGGTAGATCTGTAGTCCAATTGAAACTAAGATTTGTTAAATGATTCATGAGCATATGGGCTCAATTAATCTGAGTTGAGGACTTATGGCCAATCTTGGGCTACGTCCAATCGAGTTAAAATGTTTGACATTTATCTTGGGCTGTTGAGCCTTTATTTAAGCTTGGCCCCGACAGAGTTTTTTGTCTTTTATTGAATGCTAAGCATTCTTCATAGCTCTGGGCTTTATTAAAGAACAATTAATGTTCTATCAGGGCAACATGTGATGCGCTTGGCGCTTTGCGCCAATCAAAGAGCACAGTGCACTTTTGCCGAGTAGCGCACACGTGAAGGACACGTGTCGCGCTTGGTGCTAAGCGCCAGATGATGGGCGCATTGCGCCAGTTCATGAGCGCAGAGCGCTAATTTATGAGCGCAGAGCGCTATTATTTCAGTAGCGCACACGTGAGTGACACGTGGTGCGCCTGGCGCTGAGCGACAGCCCATGAGCGCAGTGCGCTAGCTCAAGAGCGCAAAGCGCTAGCTGTTAAGAGCGCATACGTGAGGGACACGCGTCGCGCTGAGCGCCAGTCCAAGAGCGCAGAAGCGCAGTTCAAGAGCGCAAAGCGCATCTGATCAATTTTATGATCTGAGAAATAAATTTATGTTCTTTTAAAAGAGACTTTGTCTCAAGATCTAAGAACAATAGTTCTTATTTTGTAGGAGATGTTTCCAATCTCTTATGTTGATGAAAGACTTTGCCTTTATAGATATATGATCTTTAAGAGAATTGAATTATTCTCCCCCTTCTTAAAATGAGATATATTGATCTCATTTTGTAAAAGGCCTTAGTCTTGTAGATCTATGTTTTATGAGAAGATTTATATTCTTCTTTTTATTTTATGATGGGATCTTTTGATCTCTTTTTGAAAGACCTTGGTCTTTGTAGATCTATGATCTTTTAAAGAAGTGAATTCTTCTTTTGAAATTAATTATGAGATGATTTCATCTCTCTGAAAAATCTTCTTTCCCTGAGAGCTTGGCTCTTCTCTCAATTTTCTTAAAGTTTTATGGGGGAGGTTCCTCTCTATGCTTCTCTCTATCTGAGATTTGAAGTCTAAGGGCCTTTTTATAGGGCAAGCTGATTTGTTTAATCAGTTAAGGAGATCTTTTCTCCAATTGATTTGGGGATTTTCCCATCGTTGGATATTTGATCCAAGGGCTTCTGATTTACAGAAGATAATCTTCTTGTTTTTAACAAAGATTGGGAAATCTTCTAAACATAATTTATTCTGTATTTTTAGTGATTTTTAATCACCATTGGATCATTGATCCAACGGTGCTCTGATTTACAGAACACAATCTTGTTATTTGGAAAGATTTTGAGAAATATTTTCTTAACAGAATTTAATTCTGATCAATTAATGATTTATCATTATTATTAGATCTTTGATCTAACGGTGGGGAGCTTTTAGTTCCAGTGCTAGCGCACCCGTGCTTTGCACGTGATGCGCTGCTTAGAGTGCAGTGCACTTAGCGCTAGCGCACCGTGCTTTGCACGTGATGCGCTGCTCAGAGCGCAGCGCACTTAGCACTAGCGCATCCGTGTCTTACACGTGGTTCACTGCTCAGAGCGCAGCGCACCTAGTGCTAGCGCACACGTGCTTTGCACGTGGTGCGCTGCTTAGGGCGCAGCGCACTTGGCACTGCATCTGAAACGTTGCTTCATTTCAAAATTTGAATTTTGAACAGAGCTTTGCTCTGATTGAGGGAAACAAATGCCCCCCCACCGTTGCGCTCACGTGGCCCACATGTGAGTGCAGCGGTGGCAGCATCTGAACCCTTTGATCAACTCAGAAGTTGAAAAGGCATCTCAGTGCTTATAAATAGGACCCTTGGCCCTTAGGATGATTTCTGTTCATCTTCTTACTTCTGAGAAATTTATTCTCTTTCAGAGCATAGCTCTTTGGCTTAAGAACTCTTTTAAGGACAAAACTCTGTCAAAATTTTTAGGTAAACATTAAATCTTTTTAAAAATCTTTTAATAATCTAGGGTTTCACCCATTAACAGAGCTTTGCTCTTCATAGATCTTTGATCTAAAGAAAACCCTTTTAGGGCTTCATCAACGGAGCTTTGCTCTCTTGAACCCATAGATCTAAAGAGATCTTTTCTTGGGGTTTCTTAGCCTATGAACAGAGCTTTGCTCATAAAGAACTCTTAGAATTTGTTCATAAATCTTGAAGATCTCAGAGTTTTTCATTCATATATAAAAATTGATTTCAATTTTTCTGTTAGATTATTCCATCATTTTTTCAGAGCAGGGCTCTTGAGGAATTTTTTATTCCTTCATCATTAGAACTTGACAGGTGTCATTCTGTTACAGAGCACCGCTCTCAAGGGGAGATTTACTCAGCCCGAGGGATTTCTCATTAAATGAGAATCAATTGAGGATTTCCTCATTTAATTGACAGTCTCATCAAATGATGAGGCAGTTTTATTAATGATGAACTGTCATCTAGATTTTGAGGGTCCCCTTTGGTCTTTTTTTACTGCATTGCAGTGCGGTATGAATTTTTAGAGTACCAAGCGTCAGAATATAAATTATAGCACTGATGGTTGACTTTTGTTCTTTTTCGCGCAGGTGACATGTCTTTCGACACTTCTTTTCCGTTCGTTCGCTCAGAAGGCGGATTTCCTGAAGCACCCGTAGACCGGGAGGTTATTGCGCTGATCAAAGACCATGACCCGGAACACAAGAATCTTCATTTGTGGGGAACATAGTATAACCAGATCATCATGGGTCGACGCAGCTTCTCTTGCGCAACACCTTCAGAGGCTATCTCAGCGATTCACTATACTAACGTACCCCCGGTGAATTATGTTGTGAAGGTGGTTAACTGGACTTCAGAGGGTTGTCTTCAGCCCTCTATGGCTGCAATACCTGTACAACCGCCGATGGCTTTGGACATTCTAGGACGGCGTATATGCCAAGGTGAGTCGCGCCCTTGGGGACAGCCATACAATATAGGTCTGACTCCCCGTCACTTGGCTAGATACCAGCAGTGGGCCCGATATATCCTATCGGCAAAGAAGTCAGAACTGCTGAAGCTTGGGTTGGATCCTGCGATTTATGCTTCTCTGTTCCAGTATCCCACACCTCCCGCATGGTGGGTCAAAGCCTTCTTGGAACAATGGAACGTTCTGTAAGTGCACGGCGGCTCCCCGGCCTCCATCCCGAGGCCAAATGCGGAAGCGATGGCTAACTTTAATTTTTCTTGAACCGGCACCACCGCGCACTAAAACCCGGATCGTACCATTAACTAGTCCTAGCTAATTACAAGATGGGAAGAGAGATATACCGAGTGATCCGTGTCCTCCGGTCTTCTCGTCGTCGTCCCGATCTCCCGCGGAGTCTTCAGTCTCCACCTCGTCGCCGGAAGGGCACCACGTCGCCGGCTTCTTTTACGGGCTCCCACCTCTATACCGAGGCAACTCGGGCACGAAGTTGGGGCACGAAGTTGGCGAGCCGACATGCCCAAGGTTTGCTGTAGAATGTAGTGTAGAACCATGTCTCATTTTGGGGTTCATGGAGGTTGCCTTTTGGTGGAGGGATGATACAAGCTAATGGAGATTGATCTTGTGGGATTTTTACCAAAGCAAAAGCACAAAATCCCCACCTCTAGAATTTTGGACAGCCCCCAAGGAGCTTGGCCGGCCATGACAAAATGGTAGGAGTGAGGAATGGAGAGAGAGAGAGAGCAAAGGTCAAAGGGTAGCAAAGTAACTCATACAAGCAAAAAGGAAAATGATTATCATATAAAATGATGATCACAATCCAATCCAAAACCACTCCCATCAACAACCATGATGAATCAAAAGTCAAGCCATGAAGAAAGTCAAGGAAAGCTACACCCATCATGAAAACCATCATGAAGCAAAAGTCAAGGGTGGTAGAATTATCATGACAAAACATCTTGCAAAAACAACCCTCCACAAATGCTTATTTGCACAAATACAAATAAGCCCTCCTCCACCAATCTTCGGCCAATGAAAGATACAAATGAAAATGGCCGAAACGGAAAGAAAAATGGCAACTCCAGAAAACTGGTCCCGTAATAAATTACAGGAAAGCCCCGATACTGTGCATACACACCCGCATCTGTATTCCGACCGAATACAAATGCAATAAGACAAAATCTACACTGTACTATACTAGGATCCGGCTTAAACCAAAGCCGGCTAGTAATATCCGTCCGATCCTGATCCGTGCAATACCGCACGTATCTGATCGAACCCTGCCATATCTCCATACGGCCTCTACAGCGTTTCGCCCGAAAACTTGAGCAACTGAATGTGGGGGACTCTAAAGACTCGTCAACACCTTGGTTGTGGATTTAACCACTAGCACGTCAGAGATATAAGCCAATACGTAACGGGCTACCAGGTATTGACCAAAAGGGACGTCGATGAGCAAACTCATCCTGACACCCTACTGAGCCTGACAGTGACAATATCCGTACAGTCCGGTCCGTTCGTCTATGAGCATCGCATGGCGGGCCTAGGGGGTTGGTAAAAGTCAGACCCCCAAAAGCGGTACAAGTCGTGTCGGAGTGTAACCCAGAATACCCTGAGATGCTACTGGAATACCTACCAGTAAATCTCCTGCCTCGGCCGAGGGCTTCGTGTAATGGCTCTCCTAGACACAGCGCGACCTCACCCCCAATACCGGGAGAGACGAACCCGTGAAGATCCGCTCACTGCCTCCATGTGGCTCGGGACTGTACCCAACTAAAACCTGTTTGCACGTCTCTTTTGAGCGTGGTAGGGTAGTAATCAAAGTAAAGTGGGAACTCACACGAGACAAATAACGATCCTCAGGTCGATGAACTAACCTGTACACATGTCACCAGGGAACTGCTATCTGACGTCTGGTATAATCCCAACTAGCAGGTTCACGGCGAGTCCTGTCCGGTGTACTCATAACCCAATGAGCACCTGTATAAATCTTAGGTGAACCAACTGACACCAGTGGCTTGTGAGACCGGCCACCGCCCCTCGTCGGGGTCTCGACTGTATACACTAGTCTACTCTGGAGTATCGATGCCCTGTCTCGAAACTCCCACGACTAGGGACCTTTTAAGGATGTGCTTATAGACCACCAGCTCCCACGTATATGATCGCCCTCATACTGCTGGCAGTCAAGCAAGAATCCTAGGGGCTCTATCAATGTGTAATAGCGACCTGTCTGGTCACCTAAAGCAGTACACGATGATAAAGATAAACCGGATAGCATACTATCATCTCGAGTAAGATTGTCCTACTGGGACAGGTCCTCCCTCAATCATTGCAATCACGTGCCTGTGATCCAATAATTGACTCTGAGGGCACTATCTCCAACAATCTCCCACTTGCACTCAAGGCTAATTATTGCGATGTCGCATACTCACAGCCCGTGTGATACCGAACACCCAACTCCTCTACTAGTCAGTCTCACAAAGCTCGTTTGCGAAACTATTGCGTTCGAGGAATAGCCTCAGTGAGTGGATCCGCCTTGATGTTTCTTTCTATGTCTCTCTATATCTCAAGTTTGCGGAGAAACCCATCTCCCGAAATGAGTAATACCTGTCCAAGAATGTGTCTGGATGTCTGATGGGACCTAGCTCATAAATGAACTCCAAATCCAAACTTCTTAGACTGTATCGACAACTGAACTTAATCAGTATCCTGCACCATACCTCCCTCAGTATTGCCTTGGACCACCTGTCCAAAATACTGCCCCTCGACAGAAGGAAAACTATAACTCTGACAACCTCCCTGTCGTCCACGTCACCTTGGAAGCCTGGAATGATAACTGTCTCCCGAATGAGGCTGTCGTTATCATATCCCTAGAACATCCACTTATGTTCTAAAACTGCTTCCGACTGTTTCTCCAGGATTGGATCAACATCAACTTATTGCATCTAGTGCAAGAACAACATCTGGTGTGGTACTTGACATCTCATGATTGACTCAATTGCCTGAGCAAGTGATCTGCCAATCATGCATATCCCTCTCCCCTTTAGTCTGTAAGACACCTTTAGAGAGGGTGACTCCATCACCTGCAGGTACACTACCGTGCCAGGAGTCGTCCATTCTAAATACTCTTAGAATGCTGTCTAAGTACCCTTAATTGGGAAACCACCCAAATCTAGATCTAAAACCATAAATCTAGTAACCAGTATGTCTGATATAATATCCAAGTCCCATATGGAAAAACCACTGTGTGACGACCAAAGCATAACCGATCGTAGTATAGGAATATCACTTCCTACTCTGTGTATGTCATCCAAATACCATAACATCACACCCTACTACCTTCTCAACAGATCCATCCCCTATTCTGATGAAGTCAAACCTATGACTGTCACATCAGAAATTGATGATCTATCTCCGCTATATCTGCTTTAGTTTATAAATAGACATAAGCCACCTGTCCACCAATGCTTCCGTTGCTCCTACTGACTACGACAACCCTCTGGCAGAGTCATATAAACGTACACTTCTAAAGCAAGTTTAGAACGACGCTATACTCATCCTCCTGCCGGGTCTCACAGTCTGGAACAACAGCAATGGCAAGTGTGGGTAAACAAGAACCTCCCTGCCACCGTCCTTGAGCATACCGAAGTACCTCTCGGGTGCCTGAGGTTACCCACTGTATCTGCGGAGTGGCCAATGGAATGTCAAACCAGATTGAATCTTTAGCTTCTTATCAAATCTTCAGTAATCGTTTGTGGTTCTGGAATCACTTCCAGTTCTACCATACTCCCACTACTGTTTTCTGAAAAAATCCATTTTTATTAAAACTGTGGCGAGTTTAGAACAATATCACTATTGATCTTCCAGATGGTAGAAAGTCAACTCTCGTCATAGCCTGGGTTAATCCACAAACAGCCATTACAGAAACGTGCCTTGAGTTGTCCAGTGTCTGGTTTTAATCATAAACCGGACAACTCCCCGTACCTTAACATCGTTAAGATATGAACTGTTCTATATCCAATATAGAACCAGAGGCACTGATTTAATTGAACTAGATTCAAATCATGCAGCTGTCTCCAGTGCATGTCAACTAAATGGAAAGAGGCCGATCAGCGTTACTCAACTTAGGAATGCTTCCAATTATGAGTAACCTGAAAGAGAAGCAAGTTCTCTTAACCATTACTATCAACTAAATACCATACTCAAGTATCTACATCTTCGATCAATTTGAAGAATCCCGATACTTGCAACACATGGTTCTCTACTTTATTCAAATACCTATAACTTCTCAAAATTCGGACCCTGTGTTTCCGTGAAACACCTGTCTAAAAACTAGAGAAGTCATAAGTAAACCGAATATAGTACGAGGACCAACCTCTCTGTCCTGAAGGACCCTGGACAACATACAATACTCTGTATAAGTCCTTTGAGTCTGATAACTCATTTACTGTGTATCGTAGGTTGAAAACTGTATTTATGGTTAAGAAGAATTACACCGCTGTTTAATGCTCCTTACCTAACCATCCACTGATATAGGTAAATGTCATAGACATAATTTCAAAAAAAAAGGTATATCTCACTCTATGAAAATAGACGTACAGATATATCAATTTGAAATTGGTGCACAACAGCGGATATTCAAAACCAAATATTTGCCGACCGGCAAACAGTCCAGGTGACTTCCTCAAATATCACTGATTACAACGAATCCCGATATAATGAGGATGATCACCTAATTCCCAATGACTTACTCCCACTCATCATCTGTAAAACCATACAGATGTGAGAATCAGACTTGGTAAATATATACCCTGGAGCAGGTGTCTAATCGGGAAATCAGTTTTCCTTTAACAGTAAACAGTGAAACTGAAACATTGAAATGTTTCGATGGGGTATCCTGGTATTCCTAGTAATGCCTCTTCCATATTCACAACTGTAACCGTATAAATCTCTGCCACCTCTCCAAATCCCTTCATATGTCTTTAGTCATTACCTTCTGTACACCCCTTTAGGCCAACTGGTTTTCTTCCTTCCCTACCGTTCGGCACCAGCCTATGGTTTGGAAGAAGACTATCCAATAAGCATAATGGGTGTACTGTCCCAATCCTAGGAACACTCGCAATGCGAGAGAAGGTGAAGATAAAAGACACCTGAATAAACCTTATTCCTATTTCTCCTGAACCAGAATCCATCCCCGAACTGGAACAAGTTTCTTTCGAGTTCATATATAACCATACGATGGAGTATCCAAAAAACTGTGGATCTTCGTAGTGATACGGAGTGTTCTGGAGAAATACAAAGGTGATTTTAGGATTGGCGAAGAAATACTTGGTTTGGTCGTGAATAGCAGTCGCAATTTACTTTGCCCTCCTTCTAATCCCTTTCTTTGTCTTAACTTAATACCATCTGTACACCATCGTTATGCTAATTGGTTTTCTTCATTCCCTACTAGTCGGCACCAGCCTAAAGTTTGGAAGAAGACTATCCAATTTGCATAATAGGTGTACTATCTCCTAAACCAAGGAGTACTCGCAATCTGAGAGAGAAGGTAAAAGGAAAAGACAACTGAATAGTCCTATTCGTTTTCTCCAGAACCGGAAACCATCCTCGAATAAATCCCTTCAAGTTCGTATATAACCATACGATGGTTTTGTCCAATGGAAGTGGACATTCGTAATAACACGGGGTGTCCTGGAGAAAAGGGTAAAAGTAGGAGTGGCAATGAGGTTTGCAACTCTGACAATCCAAAAGCCAGTGTTTAAGAAGGTTCGGTTAATTTGGTCACTGAGTCATAGTCTTAGGGTCGGGTCAATGGTCGCTGTCGAAGAGAGAGAGAAAAGAAACACTCAGCGTGCACTCTAACCTAGATCAGAATGGTTACCAATTTATCTAATCTGGAAACCTCCCACTGTACCGTCAAATTCTCCTCCAAACCTGAAAGAAGAATTAGTCGGGATCACCCGAGGAGTAAACCAACTCATCAGTGGGAATCGGGATCCAACTATCATCGCATGATAACGTGACGGAATCCGCTCACGGTGTCACACTCCAGAAGGTATGCGCATATCTGGCAAGTTTCAGTTTCTTTAGAAACTCCCGATGAGATTTTTGCCCCATCCTCTTATGACCTTGGCGTGAGGTCAAAATATCATAAGTCACATGTCAAGTTCTGCCCATCATTATCCAGGTTAATTTGAACCCACCCGTACATACCCTTGACGTAGGCCAAAATAGTAGTACGACTGTCCCAAACCAACGCATCTATCTATGCAACAGATAAATACCCGGCAGCTACCAATCACTATGCCTTGGCGTGAGGTCAAAATACATAGCTTGAATACTACCGAATATTTAACTGAAATGATGGAGGGCTACGAATGGTTTCTGGCGAAAACCTTTAACGTAATGAACTTGATATCGTTGAAGGAACTGATAGCTTTTAAAAATATAGTGACGAAAACCTTTGCTAAAGAGGCCACTCCCGGTGAAGGGATCTCGGCTCTTTCCCCGTAGAATGAGGTGCAGGATATTCCAACTGAATACCACGATGCAAAGCAAAAGTAATCGGCTATAGTGAAGTTAATGCCCTGACGCAAACTTTTGTCCAAGGGGTCACTCCCGGTGAAGGGATCTCGGCCCTTGCCTCGTCGACTGAGGAGCAGGATATTCCAACTGAATACCACGATGCAAAACAAAAGTGAACGTCCTTGCAATAACAGCTTTTTGAAAAGTGTTCCAAAAACATCAGATTAGGTTTGTTTTTAACTTGCATTGATCCGAATCAACGCAGTCCCATCAATTGATCACACCACAAAGAATGAAAATATACTGATGTACGTATATGCCATCCGCATTCGCCACTGGGTCCCGTCATTACCCGTTAGGTTAGATAACTAACGACAGAGCGGGGACTGGACTAGCGCGGATGCAAAACATATACAACATCTACTAATATATATACCAATATATTATATTTCGCTCAAGGCGTGATAAAATGCAACATCACAGAAATGTACAGCATCACAGAACAATACAGATATCTGGGATCCCCGGGTTTCACAGAGCCGCTGAAACCCGACGTTCCCCTGGTCGTGTGGATAGCCTGTGCAATGAAATCCTAGACCCCTACGAGCGCGGCAAGTTACCTGCCTAAACCTGAAGCGAGGCAGCCCCCTTCAGCAACGTGAATGGACCACCCAGCACTTCACGGAATCCGGTAACTTGGGCACCCCTCCCGGGTCAACCTGTACCCCCTACGAGTGCGGCGAATAGCCCGCCAATTCTAGAGTGAAGCCCCCCCCCGTCTCAATGCCATGAGATGCGGGCTTGTTGCCTTCTAGAATCCGGCTATCCGTGCACCCCACTTTGGGGTAATCCTAGTACAGAAAGTAAAATATACATACAACGGGTACATCGACCGCAACCTGGTCGTGCCCCAAAATAATAATACAAACAGGCAGTGACGGCAGTCCACATGTCGGACGCTCACCCTGCAATATCAAATGTACATAATACAACAAAACTGTACTACCACTGCAACCAGGTTATCCCCCACGACCAATCCGCAATATCACAGTAAAATCACAGAACATCAATGTGAAAGTCACGTTCGCAAATCCGTCTAACCGGGCTATAGCAGTTAGACTGGATTTACCGATCAAGTGACATTTACGGTCGCAGATATAATATAAATACTGTGAACTAATGTGTTTTAAAATATCCGATCGATCAAATTTTACCAAGTGGGCCCCAAAGTACTACTGTAGCACATCAAGAAATCTGGGCCCAAAAATAATATTCCAGAAAACCTATTTTCCACTCAGGAGCATTCTGTAAATTTTTGGGGGACTGAACAGTTCAAGTAGCGGCGGAACCGCGGCCCAAGCATGGGTTTGGCCGCGGTTCCGCGGTTGTTTGGACTGTTCACGAGCCCAAATATTCACAGAACTCTTAGAATGTCCTACACATCATTCTGAAACAATCTGAAAAATTTTTGGACTTCAAAAAATTTCGACAGAAACTGATGTGAAGAAAAATACGGTTTTTGGAAAATTGTTCGATCGAAAATGTAGAACACATTAGATAAAGCTAGACTATGTTAATGACGAGGCTCTGATACCACTGTAAGTGCACGGCGGCACCCCGGCCTCCATCCTGAGGCCAAATGCGGAAGCGATGGTTAACTTTAATTTTTCTTGAACCGGCACCACTGCGCACTAAAACCCGGATCGTACCATTAACTAGTCCTAGCTAACTACAAGATGGGAAGAGAGATATACCGAGTGATCCGTGTCCTCCGGTCTTCTCGTCGTCGTCCCGATCTCCCGCGGAGTCTTCAGTCTCCACCTCGTCGCCGGAAGGGCACCACGTCACCGGCTTCTTTTACGGGCTCCCACCTCTATACCAAGGCAACTCGGGCACGAAGTTGGCGAGCCGACGTGCCCAAGGTTTGCTGTAGAATGTAGTGTAGAACCATGTCTCATTTTGGGGTTCATGGAGGTTGCCTTTTGGTGGAGGGATGATACAAGCTAATGGAGATTGATCTTGTGGGATTTTTACCAAAGCAAAAGCACAAAAACCCCACCTCTAGAATTTTGGACAGCCCCCAAGGAGCTTGGCCGGCCATGACAAAATGGTGGGAGTAAGGAATGGAGAGAGAGAGAGAGCAAAGGTCAAAGGGTAGCAAAGCAAGTCATACAAGCAAAAAGGAAAATGATTATCATATAAAATGATGATCACAATCCAATCCAAAACCACTCCCATCAACAACCATGATGAATCAAAAGTCAAGCCATGAAGAAAGTCAAGGAAAGCTACACCCATCATGAAAACCATCATGAAGCAAAAGTCAAGGGTGGTAGAATTATCATGACAAAACATCTTGCAAAAACAACCCTCCACAAATGCTTATTTGCACAAATGCAAATAAGCCCTCCTCCACCAATCTTCGGCCAATGAAAGATACAAATGAAAATGGCCGAAACGGAAAGCAAACTGGCAACTCCAGAAAACTGGTCCCGTAATAAATTACAGGAAAACCCCGATACTGTGCATACACACCCGCATCTGTATTCCGACCGAATACAAATGCAATAAGACAAAATCTACACTGTACTATACTAGGATCCGGCTTAAACCAAAGCCGGCTAGTAATATCCGTCCGATCCTGATCCGTGCAATACCGCACGTATCTGATCGAACCCTGCCATATCTCCATACGGCCTCTACAGCGTTTCGCCCGAAAACTTGAGCAACTGAATGTGGGGGACTCTAAAGACTCGTCAACACCTTGGTTGTGGATTTAACCACTAGCACGTCAGAGATATAAGCCAATACGTAACGGGCTACCAGGTATTGACCAAAAGGGACGTCGATGAGGAAACTCATCCTGACACCCTACTGAGCCTGACAGTGACAATATCCGTACAGTCCGGTCCGTTCGTCTATGAGCATCGCATGGCGGGCCTAGGGGGTTGGTAAAAGTCAGACCCCCAAAAGCGGTACAAGTCGTGTCGGAGTGTAACCCAGAATACCCTGAGATGCTACTGGAATACCTACCAGTAAATCTCCTGCCTCGGCCGAGGGCTTCGTGTAATGGCTCTCCTAGACACAGCGCGACCTCACCCCCAATACCGGGAGAGACGAACCCGTGAAGATCCGCTCACTGCCTCCATGTGGCTCGGGACTGTACCCAACTAAAACCTGTTTGCACGTCTCTTTTGAGCGTGGTAGGGTAGTAATCAAAGTAAAGTGGGAACTCACACGAGACAAATAACGATCCTCAGGTCGATGAACTAACCTGTACACATGTCACCAGGGAACTTCTATCTGACGTCTGGTATAATCCCAACTAGCAGGTTCACGGCGAGTCCTGTCCGGTGTACTCATAACCCAATGAGCACCTGTATAAATCTTAGGTGAACCAACTGACACCAGTGGCTTGTGAGACCGGCCACCGCCCCTCGTCGGGGTCTCGACTGTATACACTAGTCTACTCTGGAGTATCGATGCCCTGTCTCGAAACTCCCACGACTAGGGACCTTTTAAGGATGTGCTTATAGACCACCAGCTCCCACGTATATGATCGCCCTCATACTGCTGGCAGTCAAGCAAGAATCCTAGGGGCTCTATCAATGTGTAATAGCGACCTGTCTGGTCACCTAAAGCAGTACACGATGATAAAGATAAACCGGATAGCATACTATCATCTCGAGTAAGACTGTCCTACTGGGACAGGTCCTCCCTTAATCATTGCAATCACGTGCCTGTGATCCAATAATTGACTCTGAGGGCACTATCTCCAACACGTTCCAACTCATACCTTCCTTATGCTAGATCGGGAAGTTTCCATCTCTCTGGAAGAGTTTGCGGATATCTCCGGCTTACCTGTCAGAGGGAAGCATTATGAGGAGATCTTGCCCTCTAATGAATATGTTTTCGCTACCCGACTGGTGATGACGGGTCTAAACCCAGAGAATGCCATTCAGCATCGATTCCCTAGCTTGATCAAGGTGCTAAACATTTACGAAGGCCTATTTCTTGAATCTGGAAGCCATGGGGTTAGCTTTGCGGACTTCATCACCCGTTTTCTTTGCCCAGAAGTTTTATCGTGACAAGGTGAAAAGTTTGCCAAACTCGATGATCCTTTCGGCTTTGGCTTGGATCGCCGGCCAATATTGGAAGCTGATCAAAAGGGATTCTTTCTTCCAAACGTCGCGATCGTCCCTTTTTCAGAAATTGCTGCTCCGGGCATCGATGAGGAAGCGTTCTTTTTAGGGTTCCTCGGTTTGTGGTTAAGCTGGTTCGCGCTTCTTATTCATCCTCGCTACATGAGGCCGTCAGTCTTCTACCCAGCTCATCGGATGGTTGAAGGGAGACAAGTTGCTGTTGGAATTGCCGGGCTGGCTCATTTATATCACGACCTTAGTTCGGCGGCCGATACCACTCAGTCGGGGGTGCAGACCGTGAACTTCCCGATGCATTATTTTACCTCATGGCTTGAATTGCATGTGCTCGGTGCCTTTGGAATGCACAAGCGGCCTCATTTCTATGAAACTTGCAATTTCCCACGGATCATGCGGCTGGTCAATGCTTCCATTGTGGAGCCAAGTCAGCGAGAGGCTCGGGGTGTAATCCTTCGCCCACGTACCGTCGGGGACGACATGACCTTTGTTGACAAGGTTATGACCATCGGTAAGGAGTCCGCTAAGACGGTGCAGCCGCTGCTGGACACCTTTAAGGATGGAGCTTCTACCCTGAAAGCTCGGGAAATTCCCCATCTATACTCTATTAGGCCAGGATATTTGGTGTTGAGGCAGAACGATTCAGCTCTATTCATGAGATATAATCCCCACCGTTTTGCCCAGCAATCAAGTTACAATCAGGGCGTCCCGCTTGAGGCATTCGTGGCAGAACCAGTTTATATTGAGGAGGGTATTCGGAGCGCTTTGCACCACTTCATGCGCCTAAACACAGGGTCCAATTTCTTCATTAGTGAACCAAGTTGTGTTCCTAGGGCCCTAAACGTATACGTGGCATGGTATCAACACGCAATGGGTGCCGTTATCAGGGAGGAAAAGAAATTGTTGCTCGACCGTAAGGGTGCACCCCCTGCCGGTAATCCAAATTTCCCTCTTAAGCGATGGACCATCGTCCGTCCTCCCTTATGATAAGTTGCTACGGTCGAGGTCCCGCATGATAGGCCTGAGTTGCCGATACCCCGTGCTCCAGTGGAAGCGGTGACCGTAGCGTCCCTCGAGTCTGGCGTGGGTTCAGATATCGGGACTCATCGTCCCAAGGTGCCCACCAAGCGTAAGCTTGTGCTAGCGGCTACCGGTTCTCGCTCGCAGAAGAGGAAGAAGAAGTCGATTCTCTCTGCCGACGTTGCATTCGGCCAAGAGCCTCATGCTCCTTATAGCGAGGGACTGAGCGAATATGGGACCAACGGGGGTCTATTCATAGCGCCGGACCATACCGACCTCGAGGCTACTATTGCAGCTTCTGAGCGACTAGCAAGCCACAAAGCGGGACTGGCCATCCTCGCGCAATCAAGTAAACATCAGTCGTACCTTTTGTTATTGCATCATATTTTTATCGTCATATTTTAACCGACACTTTTCCTTCTTTAACATGCATTTCCACCGAAGAAGCTCTCGCAGCTTATCTCAATACTTTTGAGGAGGAGGAAAGACATCTAGCATCCTTAGGTATCGGTACATTTCGGTTCACTGCGTCTCCACTCCCGTTTCTTATGGGTAATCTGACCCCTCCTTTTCATCTTATTACAGGAACTACCTCTACTCAGGTTATTCTAGGTGTGGTACCGACTTCGCAGGGCAGTGCGGAGACACTTCCAAGGTCGGCTATCGAAGTCTCAGTTCCGCTGGTATTGCCGAAAGAAGCTTCACTTAAGCAACAGATGACGGACGCCATGACGGCTCTAGAGATAGCTCTTGGTGTGGGCGATGACGTCCCATTAACGGAGGTCTTGAGAAGATCAGCTCTCACGGCCCAGGGGGATGGAAGCGCAGAATGCGTGCAGCAAGGGAACGTAATGCTGCCTTGGCCGTGGGTGCAGGCTCGAGCGCTGCTACCCCTGCCTCTACTCCTTCAGGGGGTGTTTCGGCCACCCTGTCTACCGCTCACAGACAGGCAGCGCGTGCGGCTCGGGAAGCAATTGAAAGATCAACCTAAGGTAACGTAACACTGAGTTCTTTCGTCAAAGTTTTAATCTTCAGATTCTCATATATCCTATCCTGCAGGGCCGAGTCTTGATGAGGAAGCGGTAGGTGAGATGGCGGCAACCACCGAGCCTGAGGTAGCCACTCTTTCTCAAGAGTCTGGCACTGCCCCAATCGCCATTCTTTCCGCCTGCGGTTCTCCTGGCGTCGCGAGTGTTACGACGGCTCTCGTGGAGTCAGGGGATGAGGCCACGGGCGGCGAAACCATTCCAATGGAGGAGGGTGAAGCATTCGCTGCATCCAGTGATGCCCTTGTCGCGGTCTCGACCGGCGACTCACCAGGTAGATTTTGGGTCATTGCTTTCCTTTTCGTTCTGCAATCTCTTTCAATCTCTCCTCACAGTATTTATCTCATTTCTAAATGCAGGTGTGCCGAGCGTTGATATTGTGCCACCCGAGGAAGCATCGCTAGTTGCTATTTTGACGGTGGCCGTCCCTTTGCCTTCTCTTGTATCCTCTCAAATGCTGGAAGGTACGGATTTGTGACCTATCGGTTTCATTGTAGGCAGTATACTTTATGTACTGACATTGCATTATTTCATCCTTGCAGGAGTCCTTTTTGATCACCTGTACCAGGTGCTGCACCCACATTTCTCCTTCCAGTCAGAGATTGCCTCATCTAGTGGCGCTGGTGAGTACATCCTTTAGCTAATGTCTTTTCTTTTCTTTCACGGGAAGCCAAATCGTTTCTAATCCTTCTTTGTTTTAACTGCAGCACTACAGATTGAAGGAGGAGACGAAGGAACAGTTGCATCACCGGTACTCCCGGCCTTGCCACCTGCCGCAGCTGGTATAGTAAACTCCATTGTTCATGTAGCTTCTCCATTTCTTGAACCGTTATTTGAGTATGATTTGTTTTGCAGCAGTGGCACCGATTTCAGCTCCGTTCGAGTCTCGAGTCATAATGCCAGCATGCCCCTTTTTTCGACGTCCCTCTTCAAAAGGCGTTGTGAATAGTCTGCGTATGTTGAGCGATTACATCAAGGAGCTTGACGCGTAGACCCCTGCCCTTGCTGCAGATTTTGCTGCCGAGGTTAATCCTATGCTGGTGACACTCATGAACTTTCATAGTGAGGGCATCGTTGAGTCTTGGGTTAATCACTGCAGGATTATCGAGACTTGTCTGCATGAGCTCGAGGTCGGGCGTCCTGCTCCCGAGGTCCTGGCTGTGACCTCTCAACGGGCTGCATGGGTCGAGCAGAGCACTCCCTACTTTCGTTATCTTGAACAAGAAGCGGCCTTAAAGCGTAAGGAGCGCGAAGAGACTTCAAGCGAATATGCTCGATTGCATGCTCAAGTTGATGCAAACGCTGCACAGCTGAAAGCTATCTTTGAGGGCCTTCTGCGATGTATTTCCGATGGGCTAACGCTGAGGCAGAAGCTCGACCTCATTGAGCGGGATGCACAGAGTCGTGTGGCAGCTCAACGGGTCGTTGATGAGCAACTTTCATCTTACTTGCAGCAACGAGCTTAGGTTGAAGCAGAGTTGGCCGTGGCAGCTGACCGTGCAAAGGGGATGAGGGGAGTGCACGAGAAACTGATTGGTCTATTGAAAACGCTTCCCTCCCAATAGTTGTTCTTGTACCAATTTGTAAATTTTGAATAAAATGTATCCATCTTTTATTCTTTCATATGATATATTTTGTACCCAATTGAATTTATGAATAAAAGATACATTTCTGTCGTACTATCTTGTGTTATCTCTTGCTTTCTTGTCTTTTCTGTGTTGCCGGCTTGTTACCTTAGTAAGCGTAGCCTGTAGATGATAGAAAGCATTCTGTCTTGAACTCTTCGAGAGGTAGTGATGGCTTAGGAAGCAGTTTCAGATCTGCTGCCTAAGGCTTTTCAACTTTATGAGCCATGAGGCTCTCATAAAGACTTTTCGCCGTATAAGTCGTGAGGATCTCGTACGTTTATTTTCTCCTTAGGAATCGTGAGGATTCCTAAGCATCTTGGGAGTCATAAGGATCTCACAAGAGAGTTTTCTTCCTTACGGGTCGAAAGGACCCGTAAGTGATTGATGAGGTTGACATTATCCACATTTCACGGAGTCAGAAGTTGCTCTGGGTGTTTCCCACGGGGTCGAGATTGACTCTAGCCGTGTTTCACGGGACCAGGATTTGCTCTGGATGCTTCTCACGGGATCGGATTGACATAGTTGTGTTCCGTAAGGACCAGGATCGGCTCTGGACGCTTCCTACGGGGTCAAGATTGACATAGGTCGTGTTCCACTAGACCAGGATTTGCTCTGGATGCTTCCCACGGGGTCAGGATTGACATAAGTCGTGTTCTGCAAGGACCAGATTCTACTCTGGACGCTTCCCACGGGGTCAGGATTGATATAGATCGTGTTCCACTAGACCAGGATTTGCTCTGGATGCTTCCCATGGGGTCAGGAATGACATAAGCCGTGTTCCGCAAGGACCAGGATCCGCTCTGGACACCTCGCACGGGTCAGGATTGACATAGGCCGTGTTCCACTTGACCAGGATTTGCTCTGGATGCTTCCTACGGGATTAGGATTGACATAAGCCATGTTTCACAAGGACCAGGTTCCGCTCTGGACGCTTCCCACGGGGTCAGGATTGACATAGGCCGTGTTCCACGAAACCAGGATTTGCTCTGGATGCTTCCCACGGGGTCAGGATTGACATAGGCCGTGTTCTGCAAGGACCAGGATCCGCTCTGGACGTTTTCCACGGGGTCAGGATTGACATAGGCCGTGTTCCACTAAACCAAGATTTGCTCTGGATGCTTCTCACGGGGTCAGGATTGACATAGCCGTGTTTCGCTAGAACCAGGTTCCGCTCTGGACGCTTCCCACGGGGTTAGGATTGACATAGCCATGTTCCACGTGACCAGGATTTGCTCTGGATGCTTCCCACGGGGTCAGGATTGACATAGCCGTGTTCCGCTAGGACCAGGTTCCGCTCTGGACGCTTCCCATGGGGTCAAGATTGACATAGCCGTGTTCCACGTGACCAGGATTTGCTCTGGATGCTTCCTACGGGATCAGGATTGATATAGCCGTGTTCCTCTAGGACCAGGTTCCACTCTGGACGCTTCCCACGGTGTCAGGACTGACATAGCCGTGTTCCGCAAGGACCAGGATCCGCTCTAGACGTTTTCCACGGGGTCAGGATTGACATAGGCCGTGTTCCACTAGACCAGGATTTGCTCTGGATACTTCCCACGGGGTCAGGATTGACATAGCCGTGTTCCGCTAAGACCAGGTTCCGCTCTGGACGCTTTCCACGGGGTCAGGATTGACATAGCCGTGTTCCACGTGATCAGGATTTGCTCTGGATGCTTCCTACGGGGTCAGGATTAACATAGCCATGTTTCGCTAGGACCAGGTTCCGCTCTGGACGCTTCCCACGGGTTCAAGATTGACATAGGCCGTGTTCCACGTGACCAGGATTTGCTCTGGATGCTTTCCACGGGTCAGGATTGACATAGCCATGTTTCGCTAGGACCAGGTTTTGCTCTGGACGCTTCCCACGGAGTCAGGATTGACAAAGCCGTGTTCCACGTGACCAGGATTTGCTCTGGATGCTTCCCATAGGGTCAGGATTGACATAGCCGTGTTCCGCTAGGACCAGGTTTTGCTCTGGATGCTTCCCACGGGGTCAGGATTGACATAGCCGTGTTCCACGTGACCAGGATTTGCTCTGGATGCTTCCCACGGGGTCAGGATTGACATAGCCGTGTTCCGCTAGGACCATATTTTGCTCTGGACGCTTCCCACGGGGTCAGCATTGACATAGTCGTTTTCCACATGACCAGGATTTGCTCTGGATGTTCCCACGGGGTCAGGATTGACATAGCCGCGTTCCTCTAGGACCAGGTTCCGCTCTGGACGCTTCCCACGGAGTCAAGATTGACATAGACGTGTTCCACGTGACCAGGATTTGTTCTGGATGCTTCCCACGGGGTCAGGATTGACATAGTCGTGTTCCGCTAGGACCAGGTTCCGCTCTGGACGCTTCCCACGGGGTCAGGATTGACATAGGCCGTGTTCCATGTGACCAGGATTTGCTCTGGATGCTTTCCACAGGGTCAAGATTGACATAGCCGTGTTCCGCTAGGACCAGGTTCCGCTCTGGACGCTTCCCACGGGGTCAGAATTGACATAGCCGTGTTCCACGTTACCAGGATTTGCTCTGGATACTTCCCACGGGGTCAGGATTAACATAGGCCGTGTTCCACGAAACCAGGAAGGGTTGACTTTATCCGCATTTTACGGAGTCGGAGGTTGACGATCGGTTGTCTGTGCACCGCCGAGTCATGGAACTGGGAGTTGTCGCGGTTCCATTTTGCTGATGTTGCGTTTGTGGTACTGAGACGAATGTTAAGATGATCTCCATGCTGTCTGTGAACCGTCGAGATTTGGCTCTTTTTCGGATGGAGCCTAGGGGGGAAGGTGTGATTCCTCCTTTATTTGTGCCCCTGGATTGTATACAGGGATCGATGTGATTTCACCTGTAGGGCAAAAAGTTTCATTTTATATATTTTTCTTTCCGCGATGCTCTATCATTTCAGCTTTTTATATCGCGAAAGTCGCGATTGCCTAATCATTTCGGCCATTTGTTTTATTTACTTGCTACTTTTTATTGCGAGTTGCCCAACCATTTTGGCTATTTTGTATGCATACATTTTTACTTGCTGATTTTGTTGCAAGTTGCCCCATCATTCGGGTATTTCGTACGCATTTGTGGCTCGCTGGCTTTTCACTGCGAATTTAGGATTTGACTCCGATTTCGGCGTCAGCATCGCTACAACTGGGATATTACCAGGAGCGAATCATTATTTGCCTTTGCCGATGTCGAACAAAGGTGGCTTAGTAAACAGGGTTAGGATCCTGTCGACTAAGGCTTTTAACTTTACGAGCCGTAAGGGTCTCATAAAGGTATTTCTCCCTGCGAGTCGTAAGAATCTCGTAGGTGCGTTTTCTCCTTAGGAATCGTGAGGATTCCTAAGTTTGTGTTCTCTTATAAGTCGTAAGGATCTTATAAGAGTATTTTCTCCTTCTAAGTCGAGAGGACCTACAAGGGATGTTTTCCATATGAGCATATCTCCAGTCGCTGGTGGGACTTTGTTAGGGAAATGTTTCTTCGCACCCGTGGATTGTATACAAGGGTCAATATTGAACCGCTTGTAGGGCAGCATTGGAGATTGTGGTGGCTTAAGAATAGGTTCAGATCCCTGTAGCTTAAGGCTTTTGAATCCTATGAGCCGTGAGGGTCTCAAAATGGAATTCTCCTTACGAGTCGTGATGATCTCGTAAGTGTGATTTCTCCTTAAGAATCGTGGGGATCCCTAAGTGTATTGCTCCCTTATGAGTCGTAAAGATCTCACGCAGGTATTTTCTCCTCACAAGGTCGAGAGGACCTTGCAAGTGTCTTTTAACGAGATTGCGCCCTTTCGGGTTTTCACAAAACTCTCCGGTAGTCCTGCTGTTTTTACTCACGGAACCCTTTCGGGTTTTCATCCGTACCCATTTTGCTTATGGACATACCGTTTTCTTTTTTTTCTATATATTTTTTCTTTGTCAGCCTTGGAATACTGCGATCCGTAGTAGTTTATCGACGTCTCGGTCAATAGCCAGTTTTAGGACATAGTAGTCTATCGTTAGTTTAAGGACGATTCGGTCCATTGTTAGTTTAGGGACATTTCGGCCCGTAGGACATTTCGACCCGTCGTTATTTTAAGGACGTTTCGGTCCGTCATTAGTTTTAGGACATTTCGGTCCGTCGTTAGTTTAAGGACGTTTCGGTCCGTAGTTAGTTTAAGGACGTTTCGGTCCGTTTGCCGGCTACTACTTATAGAGTTTGGGCTTATGAAGATAGCGAGTGGACATAGGCGTCGTCATCTATCGTTGACCTAGGCCGTGACTCGTCAGGCGTAGTATTTTTTCGGGAATCGACCGTTTATTGGTCGGAAAGGTCTTTCACCATGCATGTCCATGAGTAGTTAGGCTCTACCCTAGTAAACTTTGTCTATGATGTACGGAACTTCATAGTTCGGCTCGAATTTTCCCCGTTTGGCTTGATTGGGGATCATAGGTTTCTTGACCACTAGCACGAGTTCGCCTTGGCGTAATGTCCTCGGCCTACTCAATCTTTCGTATGAACGCGTCATCTTTGCTTTATATGCCTCCAGGTTTTGTTGCGCCATGAGCCGAGTTTCGTCGAGGGCATCAAGCTCCTCAAGCCGAAGGTGAGCATTTTCTTCGTCTGTTAGCTCATAGTGACCCGCCACTCGTAGAGAGGGTAACTCTATCTCGAGGGGGGTACCACTTCTGTGCCGAATACCAATGCATACGGCGTTGTGTTTGTAGCCGTTTTGAACGTAGTTCGATACGCCCAGAGAGCTTCATGCAGTCTCTCGTGCCAGTCCTTCTTATTTTGAGACACCGTCTTTTTCACGATATTTGTCAAGGTCTTGTTGAAAGCCTCAGCTAGACCGTTAGCTCGGGAATTATAGACCGAAGAGTATCTCCAGTCTATGTTATGCTGTTGTGCGAAGCGGCTGATCTTGTGGCTTCTATAGGCTGGCCCGTTATCGGAGATAATCCGTCGCGGAGTGCCAAACCGATAAATAACGTATATCTTGAAGAAATGGAGGATATTCTCCGTCTTCACTTCTTTCAGCGGTACTGCTTCTGCCCATTTGGAGAAGTAATCAATCGTCGCCAAAATGAACCGATGTCCTCTGGACGATACCGGTTCGATGGGGCCGGTTATATCAGTCCCCCACATTTCGAACGGCCAGCTAGCCACCGTTGGATGTAGTGGATTTGGATGCTAATGGATAAAATCCCCGTGAATCTGGCACGAGTGGCACTGCTTCGCGTATTCAAGGCAGTCCTGGATCATCGTGGGCCAATAGTAGCCCATCCTTTTAATCTTCAGCTTCATCTTCGGCCCGATTTGGTGAGAACCGCAGAGTCCGTCGTGAGTTTCTTGGACGACTCTCTTTGCCTCTTCAGGTCCCAGGCAAATTAGCCACAGAGAATCAAATGATCTCTTATACAGAGTATCATTGACGAAGGCGAAAGACAGAGCTCATTTCATGAGCTGATGCCTTGAGGATGCGTCTTCAGGTGTTCGACGGGATTTGAAGTAGTCTATAAAGACTTCTCTCCAATCCTTAGTCTCTTCCTATTCTTTTACTTGTAGAGTCGTTTGTTCGGTCGCTCCCTTTTCTTCGGACGACTCCGGAGATATTTCTGCCGGTGCAAGAACCCTACGACTTTGCACAACGATCCTTACGTCGTCGAGGTTCTCGTCGGCCAGTTCTTTAGCGAGCTTGGCTAATGCATCCACCTTGCTATTTTCTGCGCGCGGTATGCTTTCCAGGGCATAAGAAGGAATTTGAGTCAGCAGTTGCTACACTCTTTCGCCGTATTTCACCAACTCAGGCTTGCACGTTTGATAGTCGTCGTTTACTTGACTAACGATCAGATGGGAGTCTCCGTATATGAGGAGGTTTTCAATTCCCATGTCGATAGCAATCTCAAGACCTGCTATCAAAGCTTCGTATTCGGCTTCATTTTTCATCATCGGCTCTGTTAAGGAGAAGGCAAAGCGCATTATCCCTCCTTGTGGAGTCATGAAGATGAGGCCCACCCCGGATTTGATTATGGGGGTACTTTGTTTGCGCTTCTTCATAGAAGACGCTCCATCGAAGTAGAGTTCCCACTGAGTATCATTCCCTCTTCTCTCTCCGTCGATCGTGTCAAATGCGTGCTCGTCGGGCAATTCGCAGTCCAAAGGAGAATCGGCGGGTATCGGATGCTTAGCGAGAAAGTCGGCGATGGCCTAGCCTTTCACCGCCTTGAGAGGACGATAAGTTATCGAGAATTCCATCAAGAGCATGGCCCATTTAGCGAGTCGCCCTGTTAGTATGGCTTTTGACATCAAGTATTTGAGAGGATCCACTTTTGATATGAGATGGACCTCGTGTGCCAACGTACAGTGTCTGAGCTTTGTTATCGCGAAAATTAACGCCAGGCAGTGTTTTTCAATGGGGGAGTAATTGTTTTCTGCCCCCAGTAGAACTCGACTCAAGTAGTAGAGGGCTCTCTCTTTCTCTTGGTCATTTTCTTGTGCCCATAATGCACCTAGAGAACCTTCGAGGGCTGTTGTATATAGGACGAGAGGTTTTCCCTTGACAGGAGCAGTCAGCACCGGCGGATTCTACAAGTATTGCTTGGTTTCGTCCAGTGCGCTTTGGCATTTGGGATCCCAGACGAACGGGGTTCATTTCTTCATTAGGTGACTGTAAGGACGGCACTTGCCTGAGAGATTGGCTATGAATCGCCGGATATACGCGAGCTTTCCTTGGAGAGACCGCAGTTGCTTGAGAGTCATTGGGGAAGGCATTTCCATGATCGCCTTGATCTTTGACGGGTCTATTTCGATGCATCGGTGTCGGACGATGAATCCTAGGTACTTACCCGAGGAAACTCCGAACTCGCATTTGAGAGGGTTCATCTTCAAGTTGTATTTCCGGAGGCGCTGAAACACGATCCTCAGATACTCTAAATGTTCCTCGTATGATTTTCTTTTAACTACGAGGTCGTCGATATAGCATTCGACGATTTCATGTATGAGGTCATCAAAGATCTTTGTCATGGCCCTCTGATAGGTGGCACCGGCGTTCTTCAGACCAAAGGGCATCACCTTGTAGCAGAATATGCCCAAAGGGGTCCGAAAAGCGGTATGCTTCTGATCCTCAGGATGCATCTTTATCTGATTGTATCCTGATGAGCCGTCCATGAAGGAGAAAACTTCGTGAGTGGACGTATTATCTATCATCAGTTCGGTGACCGGTACTGGAAAGTCATCTTTCGGGCAAGCTTTGTTAAGATCCCGAAAGTCTACACATATGCGCACCGTCCCATTTTTCTTCATCACTGGGACGATGTTGGCGATCCAGTCAGGATATTGAACTTCTTGGATAAAGGCGGAGTCGATTAGCTTCTTGACCTCGGCGTTGATGCTCATCTCAAGCTCGAGCCGCATTCTTCTCAATGCTTGTTTGATCGGCTTGACGTCCGGAGATATCGCCAATTTGTGGACAGCAATCTCTGGATCGAGTCCCGGCATCTCTGAATAGTCCCATGCAAAGCAGTATTTATACTGCATGAGCACGTCTTTTATGTCAGTTATGTATATGCCCTAGAGGCCATTGTTGTACATATGATGTATATTATGATGGATGCTTGGATATATACAGAGAGGACTTTCTTGCTCGTCATGATAGTATGCTATTTGGTTTCACTTTATCTTAACATGTTGACTTGTATTGGTTTACTGTCTTTCTCTCACATGTTGATAAAGCCCTTAGGATCTGTACTCGACTATTGGGATTATGATGAGATCATACTAGTGGGGCCACGGCAGTCGATGAGTACATCCTATAAATGTTCCTAGTCGAGGGTGTATCGAGATAGAGCATCGATACACCAGAGTAGACTAGCGTATACGCATCTTGACCCATATGATGGGCGATGGATGATCCCATATCCATTGGTGTTTGACATCAAGGATGGTGTACGAGTGCTCAGTGGAGACTGGGTACACTGGACGGACTCGCCGAGAACTCCCAGATAGTGATATACCACACGTCAGATGGCAGTTCTCCGGTGACACTGGTACAGGGTAGTCTGTAGACCCGAGATCGTCATAGAGTCTTGTGTGATTCCCACTGTGCTTTGATTTCCACCTTACCACGTCCAAGAGGGCATGCTAAACGGTGGCTTTTGGGTACAGTCCCGAATCACATGGAGGCAATGAGCGATAGGAAGGGATTCGTCTCTCCCGGTATAGGGAGTTGATGTTGTGCTGTGTTCGATTGGCTATAACTGGAAGTCCCTGGCCAGGGCTGATATAGAGATTTACTGGTAAGTGTTAACAGTCGTTTCTCGACCTATTATGAGCCTCACATCGACACGACTTATCCGTTACTGGGGTCTGACGTATACCACCCCTAGACTTGATATGCGACATATCAGACGAACAGACCGGACTGTACGGGAGTGTTACTGATTGGATTCACAGGAGAACGTACAGGCTAGCTTGTTGATCTTCTGATCGCTCAAGGGTGGCTGTTATGTTTAGCTGACCGCTTGCAGCTTGTGGGTGTTTGATATGATCATCACCTGCTACCGGCGTATTGACGATTCTTTAGAGTCCTACACAGAGCTTTCTTGGCTCAGGCAAAACGGAGTAGAGGCACATATGTGATATGTGCAAGACCGAGGATAATGCGATATGTGATACCGTACTATATTCTCGCGATATTTAGATATGAACCGGGTCATCGGATCAAGTGTTGATTCGATGAATCGGTACATGATATATTGGTCGGTTATATTCGATATAGCCGGATTGTCGGATCAAGTGTTGATTCGATGATTTAATGTGTAATAATATATATGATATATTGTATTATATTATCTAATATTGGCTCGCTTTATTATTTCATTTTCTCACCGGATAATACATTGATATATATGCGATATATATTAATTGTATTATTTTTCTTTTGTTGTAAATATATAATATATATGTGATATATATTATTGCAACATGATATGATTAATAATGGAACATGTTTAGTAGAGGTTAAGCAAGGTTAGGGTTTGATTAGGGTTAGCTTCTTCTTGCACCATCTAGAAGCTTTCCTTTTGTCAAGTGTAAGATATTATGGTTGATATTATCTTATGACTCATTCTTTAAACCAAACCAAACCCTAGCCCTAGTTTATTCTCTACAAAGGTTAAGCTTCTCATCCTTGACCATGGTTCCATAATCAATCATATATTCACTTTTACTATTCATCACAAAAGGATTAACTCTTTTTCATTCATCTTCTTCTCTCTTTAGCTTTGAGAAAGCTTACTAGTTATTTTTTTTGTGATGATTTCTTATGAGAAAATGATATAAAAAGATAGCATAAATACTACTCCATCATTCTCATCTAATCTAGCCCATTAGATTAGGGTGTTCACCTCATTAGAGTGAGAGAGCTTGAGTTATAGCAACTTCGACGTAGATCATCGGAGAAGCGGAACACTACAAGCTAGCATGGATCGTTCGAGTCGTGGAGCCTCTTTTAAGTCCGGGAGATCGTGGATCGCGGCGAAGGGACTTCTACTCGGAGCTTATGAAGCGAAGGAGCGGACTACAAAGGTTGTAATCCCTCACACTAAGTAGTAAATATGTTTACTTGCATATTAAACCATAATAATCTAGCAAAGATCCCGGCTTTGGGTTGTTCAGCACGTCTAAAATTTTATTCGGGCATATTTGATGCCTTATGAACCTTCACAAGAGTGCCTAGGAACCCTACATTTTAGCGTAGCCTCCTTTTCTTTAGACAACAGTTTACTGACGAACGTCAGCCGTGGGTTGTTTGTCGTCCCCAAGTCAATTTTTCTGAGGTCATCTGCAGTAGTATGTATCCCATCTTCCAGCTCTTTTGGCGCTGGTGGAAATTCTGAGATTAACTCACCCTCCTTGTTTTCGAAGCACCAAGAAAGGTCATCCACATTCTCGGGTTCTTCTTCTGACAGCGTTATCGCGTGACAGGTATGAGATCGTTTCCAAGCCCGACGTTGATCCGGCTCTGCTTTCGTGTCTTTTGGTTCATACTTCTGCGGCGGGGTTATCCTCCAACTGCTGGATAAAGCGAACTTGCCTTGTTGATACTAATGTTCTACCCAATCTTTGAATGTGAAGCAGTCTTCGAGAGGATGTCCTATCGCTCGGTGATAGGAGCAATAGTCCGGGTGAGAGATCTCGCCTGCTTGCTTGGGGTGTTTGGACTCCGGGAGGGTAATCATCTGATGTTTTATGACAAGATCGAATATCTTCTGTGTCTTGTCTTGGGAAAAAGAATACGCCCGAACCATCTTCTTTATAAGAGATGAATCCTGGTTGCTCGATTCTTGATCGCGTGGCTTCTTGGTCCCGCTTCGTCGCTGTCGAACGCTTTTTCCTTTCTTGGGTTTATTTCTGCCTCTGCATCGGGTCTTTTGTATGATAAGCCGGCAACGGAGGGCATCGTCACTTTCTGCAGCCTGCTGAAGGAGGCGCCGCGTTCTGTCTTTCTAGAAGATGGCCATTTCGCGATTATGGTCATCTCGAGCCTTTTGACCCGCTTCCCTTATATGCTTGTCCATTTGTTCTTCGAACGACGGGCTTGGCATTTTCACGACGGGAGCTTGTTTTGGTTCAGGGTTAGCATCTTCCCACAAAGCATCTCCTTCTTCGTCAAAGTCATATATGACGTAGCAGCCGCGGAATCGCTCTCGTTTCTTGGATTGAACATATCCAAACCCGATCGTTTCCAATCTCCCGTTGGGCAACTTTCGTTGAGTTCCGGATACGTTCCAGATCTTGTTATAGAACTGGGCTTGTCAAGCGGTCTGTTTGAAGGGTACGCCTTGGTGCCTCAACAGTCTTTTTAATCCATCTGTGTAGTATCTGGGCAAACGAATGGGCTGGAGCCTGTCAAGTGTAGAATCAGCACCATGCCAAATTTCTTTCTCCACTTTGGTTTTCCCGGATCGGTAGAATAGGATCGCCTTCTCACCTTTTCGCCTGGGAGGGACATAGAACGTCTGCAATTCTTGCACACTGTAGATGTCAAATGCGTCGAGCTCTTTGTAATACTTTCGCGGAACCATGGCGATCTGCAAACTCTGATCATCTCCGACTAAGGCTTGCACTGATGGACGAGCAGAAAATACGGCATTGACTTCATCTTCCGAGTCGCTGCCGAAGATCAACATAGGGGTGGACGGTCCCAGCTTGTTTCATTGGGGTGGCCCTGAATAAACTATTTCTTCTTCTTCTTCGGTATCACTCCCGAAGACCGGAATAGTAGTGGTGGCTTTGTTCTTGTCCTCCGGTTTGCGACATCTTTCTGTGTCTTCAAAATCTGGCAGGAAGTACTTGGCATCCTCATATTTCCGGACTTCGTTCATGGAGAATGGGTTTAGTTCCCCTGTCACAGTGTACTCGAGACCATCTTTGAAGTACTTCATACACTGATGTTGTGTAGAAGGGATAATGTTGTACTCGTGTAGCCAAGGCCCCCGGCCGAGCAAAGCGTTGTAGCATGTCTTGGCGTCAATGACGTGAAATTTAATGTTTGTGACGAGCAGCTCAAAGCGCAACGTAAGTATCACAGACCCGAGCGTGACGACTGGGAATCAAATCCGGAGATAGTGATCTTATCCCGAGCGAGGTGTTGAACGCTCATACAGATTTCCTTCAACACTCTCACATTGAGGAGGTTAACGGAGGACCCATTGTCAACCAAGATTTTGCCTATCTTGATATCATGACAGTATCCGGAGACATAAAGGGGACGGTTATGCTCGCACATCCCGAGGAGGAGATCTTCATCGCCGAAGGTGATATCGACTGTATGCACTTCTTCCAACTCATCCTTCATCTTTTCTTCGGCGAGGAAAGGTTGGAATTGTTTAGGCTCTTGTAACCCTTGATCAGCGAATCTCTCGCCTCTTTGGATAGCAGAAGGGCGTCAAGAATGCTGAGCTACGAGGGTATCTTCCTCAGGTGTGCCAGAACGTTGTAATCCACCTTACTTTTCTTGGACGGGTCCTTGGCTGCCAGCTCTTCAACGACTCGATCATCGAGGGCGATATCCTCAGGGACCTTTTCTTTCCCCTTATCCTTTTTATTGGATCCCTTATTTGCAGGTCTGAGATTCTTTTCAGGTAGCGTGCGATTGCGCAGCTGAATGTTCTCACAGCTCTTCGGTTCTTCCTCTTTTCCTGAGGTGGATTCATTGAAGAGAGGGCCAAGAGCCATTTCTTCTTCAGAATCACTCCCAAAGGTGAGAGCTTGCGATCCCCTGCTATCAACCATGTGACAGTTGCCGGCATCTCTTCCACGTTCGTCTGTCGCATTTTTTTCTGTCGACGAGCTTCACGCTTCATCCTCTTGAAGTGTTGCCTGTGAGCGACATACCCTTGCCACCAATATTTAAAGGCGTTGCATTCTTCAGTAGGGTGTGAGATCTTCTGATGATATAAGCAGAAGTTAGGATGTACGTCCGCTTCACCGAGATGTATACCGCCAGGAGAATTTCCTCTGAACGAGGGCAGCTTCATTCCCATCGATATGGCTTTGGCGAACCTATTCCTCGTCTTGAACCTGTTTTTATTTACGGCGGATGCGCTCTGATCTGGTGGGAGTGTTTCGACTCTTTCGTCCAGTCGCCGGCGTTTGGCCTTTTCAAATATGACCATCTTGCGCTCTCGATCAGCTTTGCTTTTCAGAAGAGCTTTGTTCAGGAATGCATCAATCATTTCATCTGATGGTCCTAGAAGTTCCGGCTCAGGATCTGCCGCTAGTTTCTCTGTATCCAGAGCTTCTACACCATTTATTAATGAGTGAGATATTACATGGTAACTTGCCACATAATCCTCAGGTTCATCTGACGAGTCTTCTCCATTGTCATCATCTCCGTCCTCAAGGACGTGGCTGAGAAATTCTTGGAGTGTGACTGGAGTCCGCGCTTTCTGATTATACTCTTCCAGCGCGTCGATATGTTTTTGCAGGTCCGTGCGCTTGTCATTAGGCTTCACGGGCCTTTTGATTTTCTTCTTCTTCGAAGACTTTGACGGCTGGGTGTGGGTGCTTTAACTATCACCACCAGTTTCTAGAGTTGGGCGCGGCTTCATCATTCTCTTGATGACTTCAGGTTCCAACGGACTTTTCCATTTGATCGCCGGGCATGTTTGGAGATCCTTCAACATTCTTTTGGTTTGGGCTGAAAGAGCGATCTCCCATGGAGCTTCTTCGACAAAAGAGCACGATGCCCTCGGTGTGTCCCCCCTTTTAAGAGCATACGGTTGAGGCGGGCTTACTTTCCAATTCTCAGATAATGCGAATTTGCCCTGTTGGTATTGATCTTCAATCCAGCCTTTAAAAACGAAACAATCCTCAATTGGATGGCCTATTGCTTGGTGATAGGGGCAATAATTGGGATTATTAGCCTCACCGGGTTGCAATGGGCGTTTCGGATTCGGCAAATTAATAAGCCTGTTGCGCACCGCCAGCTCGAACAATCTCCTCGTTTTGTCCCGGGGAAATGAATAAGGGCGCTTTATTTTCTCATTATAGAATCGCTGTCTCTCGTCTAGGCGATCAGTTAATTTTGGACCAGTGGGCTGCTGTTGAGAATTGGTGACGAAAGTCGCTTTCCCTTTCCCTTTTTCATTCCACGGCTCCGGCTTCGAAGAGGAAGGCATGTGGCCCATCTGGCCCATTGGGGCCAGCTTATCAATCAAGGACTGGAAAGTGGTCGGCTTGAAAAACATCATAAATTGGGAGATGGTCGCTTGAGGGTCGAGAGTACCCATAAACATGCCTACCGTAGGCGCTTCTTCGATGCACTGCTCGCACTTAGACCATAGATTCCGCCACTGTATTGCATACTAAACCCATGTCTCTCCTGGCTTCACCCTGGCATTGATTAGTGCCGTGATTAGGGTACGTTCGCTAGCGCTCGCGAAACGTTGGGTGAATATCAGCTCCATTTTCTGCAAACGTCTTAACGGAGTCGTTCGGGAGTTCAGAGTACCATTCGAACGCTGTTTCCGACAAGTTGCCGATGAACTGGCGAAGTAGTAGTTTATCGTCACCTCCAGTGTTGCCACATAGAGCCCTGAACTAGGCGACATGCTGATGGGGATTGCCCGTCCCTTTATATACATGGAATTTAGGGATCGTATATCCCGGCGGGTACTTTATTTGGTCATACCAGCCCGGATAGGGTCGTCCAGTCTTAACGATCTGCCCGGCCGTTTCGCTCGCCTGATGAGCTCGTATTTGCTGAGCGATGTAATCATCCAGAGCGGCCTTGGAGATGGTCTCTTCCTTGGCTGTTGAAAAAGCCGGAGGAGGGTTCGATGTCTCCCCTCTTTCGTCTTCAATGATAATCGAGGGGTCTTCAGCTGGAGGTTCCGACTGTAACATCATCTCGGCCATGTCTTGGAACAAAAGGGCCATTCGTTTTATGTTGGCCGCATGTTCCACGGATTCTTTTTCTTTCCTCTCGAGCATTCTTCGGAGGAATTCTGCATCAGTTTCTTGTTCCTGACGCTGCTCTGAGGTCTCTGGATTTTCTTTTGGCCCAGTGAATGCGGCCATTGCA
The DNA here is from genome assembly GCA_030015575.1 of Agapanthus africanus. NCBI lineage: Eukaryota > Viridiplantae > Streptophyta > Magnoliopsida > Asparagales > Amaryllidaceae > Agapanthus > Agapanthus africanus. The sequence goes on from CM057338.1 coordinate 126,343,902, forward strand.
GTCAGCATCTCCTGAATTTTTTGCTGCTGTTGCTCCTGAGCCTTTGTTATCGATCGGGTAAGCGGTCGATGACCTGTAGAAGCACGACTTTCCTCTTTTCTGAAAGCCATATAAACGGTATGTGTTACCATGCCCCCAGACTTGGGGCGTTTGGATTCAGCGTCCTTGCGGTTTGCCGCGGTCACAGGGGCTTTCTCCGGCCTCCTTCTCTTGTGAGCGGTTGAAGTTGAAGGAGCCGTTGCAGCGGGCACCCAGATGGATGACATCTTCTGTGGTACTATGGGATGGCTCTTTTCTTGCCGAGATTTAATCTTCTTTTGTCGGCGAGAGTAGTCCTGGTCAATCACCGATTCCTGGACCCATCGCCAAACTTTGTAAATTTGGAGGACAGCCGCTGAGGGGGCTGCTCCGGCTTCTTTTCTGTAGCATTCTCTACAGGTGGAGGAGATCTTTTCAGCATGGCAGTTGGAGAGTTCTTGCGAACCCTCCTAAGCGGTTCGAAGCTGTTCCCAGTCGGAACAGCAGCATCGACTTCCACCATAGGAGCTGGCAGAGTCAGTCCAGAAGGGGAGCTGCCCCCAGCCTTCCTCACTCGGCGCCAGTGGCGATGGAAAGCATGTCGTGTAGATGGGATTGTCTCAGCTATAGGGGTGACTTCCTCATGCCCCCTGTGTTGGCGAAGGGTTGTCACCGACGTCAGCCTCTTTAAGACCAATGCCCGTTGAGAAGCGATGTCCAATTTGTCAAAGACAGACCTCTGGGCGGGGGAAGTAGCTTTGATGACTTCATCTGGAGTGGGAGTCGGAACGGCCAGCCTTGTGAAGACTGTCTTCTTGGCAGAAGAAGCTTCTCTGATAATTCCGTCCACATGAGCGGGGATGGCTATCCGGTATGGGATGGCTGCTTCAGGTATCGCAGGCTTGTTAGCTTTCTGGCCCAGTCTGTTGAAAACTGAGGCGGTGGAGCTGGGTGACCCGTTGAGAGGGGCCGCTGCAGTAGTAAGACGATCAAAGACTGACTTCTTTGGGGCTTCTTGCGACAGCTGTGGGGCATTGAAGCTCATCAGTGGGATCATGGTCCCAAAGAACAGCCCAGTGGTGGCCTGAGTTACTTTCTCCACTGGCATTTTGAACAGGGAGGCCGCTTGGGGCCCGTAGGTTACACCTCCAGATGAGGCGGAACGGGAGTTGCAGTTGCAGTTGGAGCAGTTGGAGGCCATCGATATTCTTTTTTCTGCACGAGAGCAAAACTAAATCTTAGTACCTCGAACCTAAGGGCAACCATATCAAACCGCGATTCGTATGCGAACACGACACACGAAATATGGAGTGGAAAGAGGAAAAGGTCCCACCGGGCATGCCAGAATCTGTTCTCCGCCGGAAGACGCGACTGGGACGTTCGACTTGAATTTTGGGGGGGGGCAGATACTAATTGGTGCTATCCGTACACCTCTCCAAAGATGCCAAGTTGATTTATGACACCATGTATCGAAGGTTTAAACGGATGCGACCGATGTAGCAGACTTCGTCAGATTCCCCCTCGTTGAGGGGTTTTTTGATTGTGGGGACGCTCTTCCCTATTGGCACAAGCCCCTGCAATTAATTACTCTACCGCATCGCAGTAACCATTTTCTCCTTCTCCAGATGGTCACTTCGTGTCGTGTGTGTTGGTTTTGTTTTTGGTTTCCTGTGGATTCTATACGAAGACTAATTTATGTTGTCGCCCGTAGGGCATGGATTAGTCCAAATTCGTATTTTCTTAGATTTGGGTTTGGGGTTGGGTTTAAGGATACGTTAGTCCCATTAGAGACTAAGATCAACTTAAACGTTCGTTAAGGATACGTTAGTCTAATTTTAGACTAAGATCAACTTAACGATTTGTTAAGGATACGCTAGTCTAATTTTAGACTAAGATCAACTTAACAGGATCATTTAGATCCAACAAAGGAGCATTTGGACTTTATTATTTAGTTTAGGGACAATGCGGTCGATAATTAGTTTAGGGGCATTGCGGTCGATAATTAGTTTAAGGACATTACGGTCCAAGGTTAAGGACATCATAGTCCATGGGCTTAAGGACCCCACAGTCCGAGGTTAAGGACATCATAGTCCATGGGTTTAAGAACCCCACAGTCCAAGGTTAAGGACATCATAGTCCGTGGGTTTAAGGACCCCACAGTCCAAGGTTAAAGACATCATAGTCCGTGGGTTTAAAGGGACCCCACAGTCCGAGGTTAAGAACATCATAGTCCGTGGATTTAAGGACCCCACAGTCCAATTTAAAGACGTCATAGCCTATGAAATGTATGGTTGTCGGGACCCGTCACCTCTCCGAAAACGTTGAAGGATTACAATGACATATATCAGAGGGGTTCAGAGATGTACCCTTGAACCAATTTTGGTTGGTAGATCTGTAGTCCAATTGAAACTAAGATCTGTTAAAAGATTCATGAGCATATGGGCTCAATTAATCTGAATTGAGGACTTATAGCCAATCTTGGGCTACGTCCAATCGAGTTAAAATGTTTAACATTTATCTTGGGCTGTTGAGCCTTTATTTGCGCTTGGCTCTGATAGTGTTTTTGTCTTTTATTGAATGCTAAGCATTCATCATAGCTCTGGGCTTTATTAAAGAACAATTTATGTTCTATCAGGGCAACACGTGATGCGCTTGGCGCTTTGCGCCAATCAAAGAGCACAGTGCACTTCTGCCGAGTAGCGCACACGTGAGGGACACGTGTCGCGCTTGGCGCTAAGCGCCAGATGATGAGCGCATTGCGCCAGTTCATGAGTGTAGAGCGCTAGTTTATGAGCGCATTACGCTATTAGTTCAGTGGCGCACACATGAGTGACACGTGGTGCGCCTTGCGCTGAGCGCCAGCCCATGAGCGCAGTGTGCTAGTTCAAGAGCGCAAAGCGCTATCTGTTAAGAGTGCATACATGAGGGACACGTGTCGTGCTTAGCGCTGAGCGCCAATCCAAGAGCCCAGAAGCGCAGATCAAGAGCGCAAAGCGCATCTGATCAATTTTATGATCTGAGAAATAAATTTATGTTCTTTTAAAAGAGACTTTGTCTCAAGATCTAAGAACAACAGTTCTTATTTTGTTGGAGATGTTTCCAATCTCTTATGTTGATGAAATGCTTTGCCTTTATAGATCTATGATCTTTAAGAGAATTGAATGATTCTCCCCCTTCTTATAATGAGATGTATTGATCTCATTTTGTAAAAGACCTTAGTCTTGTAGATCTATGATCTATGAGAAGATTTATATTCTTCTTTTTATTTTATGCTGGGATCTTTTGATCTCTTTTTGAAAGACCTTGGTCTTTGTAGATCTATGATCTTTTAAAGAAGTGAATTCTTCTTTTGAAATTAATTATGAGATGATTTCATATCTCTGTTCATCATCATTCTTTTTTACCTTGAAGAAAAATCTTTTTTCTCTGAGAGCTTGCTTCTTCTCTCAATTTTCTCAAAGTTTTATTAGGGAGGTTCCTCTCTATGCTTCTCTCTATGTGAGATTTGAAGTCTAGGGGCCTTTTTATAGGGCAAGCTGATTTGTTCAATCAGTTAAGGAGATCTTTTCTCCAATTGATTTGGGGATTTTTCCATCGTTGGATCTTTGATCCAAGGGCTTCTGATTTACAGAAGGTAATCTTCTTGTTTTTAACAAAGATTGGAAAATCTTCTAAACATAATTATTCTGTATTTTTAGTGATTTTTAATCACCATTGGATCATTGATCCAACGGTGCTCTGATTTACAGAGCACAATCTTGTTATTTTGAAAGATTTTGAGAAATCTTTTCTTAACAGAATTTAATTCTGATCAATTAATGATTTATCATTATTATTAGATTTTTGATCTAACTGTGGGAAGTTTTTAGTTCCAGCGCTAGCGCACCCGTGCTTTGCACGTGGTGCGCTGTTTAGAGTGCAGCGCACTTAGCGCTAACGCACCCGTGCTTTGCACGTGGTGCACTGCTCAGAGCGCAGCGCACTTAGCGCTAGCGCATCCGTGTGTTACACGTGGTGCGCTGCTCAGAGCGCAGCGCATCTAGTGCTAGCGCACACGTGCTTTGCACGTGGTGCGCTGCTTAGGGCGCAGCACACTTGGCGCTGCATCTGAAGCGTTGCTTCATTTCAAAATTTGAATTTTGAACAGAGATTTGCTCTGATTGGGGGAAACAGCTTTCAAACCAGTTGGTCTAAGGCACTAGGTGATAAAGCACCCTCGCTATATTTTTTTATGCCGTCTTAAGCAATTACAAAACTAGTGTTCATTTTTTCTTCACCACTTATATTTTTTTTATGCTGCCTTAAGCAATTACAAAACCAGTGTTCATTTTTTTCTTCACCACTTATATTTTATTTTATTTTCCTTCATACTAAGGCTTTTAGACAAGAGCATTTCAAGGTATTCTCTACTATCCCAAGTTTCAAGATGTGTGTAAGTGCGTATAGTAGGGTATCAACGTTCAAATGTTTGGCCTCAAGAATAGGGACTATTTTTCAGACTTATTTTTATTCTCAGATTAGCAATTTCCTTCATCTTACTAACCCTTGGAACAACGGCTCATAACTACTTATTATTAGTTTCATTTAAGAAAACATCTAACTTTCTTGTTTTTCTCAAACTATTCCTATCTTTCATATGTAAATTTTCACTTTCAAACTTTCATTATCAAAAAAAATTTGTGCTTATATATAGTATAATGCAAAGTAACGCGTGAATAAGCACAAATCTCCCCCAAACCTGTTTACGGTGGTGTCCTCACTAATGTCATCTGTTAAGCTTAAAAAAGCTGTAGACTTGGGAGGAAAAGTTAGTAACGGGGACATGAAATAGTGAAAGTAAAATTCTCCCCCAAGCTTATTTTTTTGGCTCACAATTTTATAAAAAATTTCTTTCAAGAACCAAAATATCCCCCCCAAATTTAAAATTATTGGGTGGTTAAAGTTATTGGTCAAAGTAAAGCCTTACAAAGACCAAAAGTCAATACCAACCATTCAAAAATTTTATCGATGTAACGCACTGGTTGGTGAAAAATCAGGGATTTGAAGAAGTGGGGAGATAGGGGGCGGTATGGTTTACATCTCGGTTGATAGAGACGAAACAATAATGGTGAACGGAAACGAGAATGTGGATGATTAGGAATGGGAAGAATGGTCATATTCTCGTATAGGCTAAGAAGAAATGGTGGTTGTTCGACTTCTTCAGGTGGAGGTTGATTAATCACAAAATCCGTGTCATTTAGGAATGCGAGTTCGTCGGCGAAAATATCTTCAAAAATTTCATCGATGGTCCGATTAAACGTTTCAATGTTGATAAGTGTCGCACCATAATTCAACACACTTGATTTGTCAAAAATTATGGAGGTAGGAGACTCGTAAAGCTCATCTACCTCATTATCAAAAGAGTCTAAATTAAGTTGTCTTTCTAGAATTATCAAACTCGAAATATCGGATTGTGATTCATCAACACTTGCTATTATTAAAGGAAGATTAGAAGAAGAATCAGAGAAAGTGGAAGATGAAATGGGTAAACAAATTGGTGTGTCGAGTATTGCTGAATCAGATGTGGAAAATGAAGGCTGAATTTCTTTCTGCTTTTCGGCTATACATTTATCATCAACTTCAAGATGCATATGGGGTTCGAGAAGAATAGTTAAAGGTTCGAGATGATGACCACACGGGAGTGAAAGGACCTGATGAATTGTGTTAGTTATATGTATGCCCTAGAGGCCATTATTGTATATATGATGTATATTATAGTGGATGCTTGGACATATATAAAGATGACTTTCTTGCTCGACATGATAGTATGCTATCTGGTTACCTTTATCTTAACGTGAAGACTGGTATTTATACCTTCTGTCTCTTACATGTTGATAAAACCCTTAGGATATGTACTTGACTACCAGGACTATGATGAGATCATACTAGTGGGGCCAGGGTGGTCCAAAAGTACATCCTTTAATTGTTCCTAGTCGAGAGTATATCGAGACATGGCATCGATATTCCAGAGTAGACTAGCATATACGCTTCTTGACCCATATGATAGGCGATGGATAATCCCACATCCATTGGTGTTTGACATCAAAGATGGTATACGGGTGCTCAGTGGAGACTGGATACACTGAACAGGACTCGCCGAGGACTCCTATATGGTAGTATACCTATCGTCAGATAGAAGTCCTTTGGTGACACTGGTACAGGTTAGTCTGTAGACTCGAGATCGTCCTAGAGTCTTGTGTGATTCCTACTGTGCTTTGATTTCCACCTTACCACGTTCAAGAGAACGTGTAAAACGGTGGTTTTTGGGTACAGTCCCGAGTCACATAGAGGCAATGAGCGATAGGAGGGGTTTCACCTCTCCCGGTATTAGGGGTTGATGTTACGCTATGCTCGATTGGCTATAACTGGAAGTCCATGGCCAGGGCTGCTTATGAGATTTACTGATAAGTGTTATTAGTAGTTTCTCAAACTGTTATAGGCTAGACATCGGCATGACTTATCACGTTACTGGGGTCTGACGATTTCCACCCCTAAACTTGATATGCGACATATCAGACGAAGAGACCGGACTGTACGGTGGTGTTACTGATAGGCTTCATGGAGACTGTGGACAAGCTTACTTGTTGATCTTCATATTGCTCAATACCCGGGCAGCCGTTACGTCCAGCTAGTACCGCTGACGGCTTGTAGGTGACTGATATGATCATCACCTACTGCTGGCGTATTGACGAGTCCTTAGAGTCCCACACGGAAGTTTTCTGGTTCAAGCGAAACGAAATAGGACATATATGTGATGTGTGTGGGCCTGATTAAATACGAGTATGTGATATCGTATCGTAATCTGGCAGTTATCTGTTATTGGTTCGGTTATATGTGATATAACCAGATTGTCGAATCAAGTGTTGATTTGATAATGTGATGTACAGATAAATGATATTAGTCGGTCATATGTGATATAACCGGATTATTAAATCAAGTGTTGATTTAATAATATGATATATATTATAAGTGATATAATTATATCTTAACTAATATCATTAGCTCACTAATTATTCTTCATTATATATATATTAATATATATGATATATATATATATAATAATAATAATGAAGTATGGCATATGAATTTCTATTTTGTGAAAATAGAAATGAGGTGGAAAATGAGAGCATGGTTGCAAGCATGGGATTTACTTTTGTTTATTCATCTTGACTCACTATTCAAGCATGGTTGCAATTTTATATTGCAAAATTCCATGCTTGAATGGGTGGGGGTCAAGAGTTGCCATTCATTATTGAGCTCATTCTCAACACTTAGCATTTTTCTTGAGTTGCTCTCATGGTTGCTCTTTAGCTTCTTCTTCCTCCTCATGTCATGGTTCAAGCTTCAACCCTCATATGTGATGTGAACTATGAAACTTATATACAAACTTGTGAGCTTTTAACATCCCCTACTTCACCATCCTACACTTGACTAGCGATTGATTGTAGCGTATTTCCTATGCTAAAAAGTTTAGTGTAGAGATAGCTTGAGTTGGAGGAACTTCGCGTGGATCATTTTCGGCACGAAGGTCATCGGAGGAAGCTCATCCAAAGCCTCAAGTGGAGCCTAGTGGAGTCGCGGGACTACTACACGGAGCATGTGAAGTAAAGGACCGGTCTACAAACGTTGTATTCCTTGTTCACTTGATGTAAAGTTGTTTACATTCTTGTATCGTCTAATTCTCTAGTTAAGATTCTAGGGTTAGAGTTATTTAGCATAGCAAATTTTTGAAAGCGGCATGGATGATGCCTCCCGAAACCTTGCTGTCGTGCTAGGCATCCCTACAAATTGGTGGGACAAACTCATCTAAAATTTCGGGTTTATCATCCAATATATCCCCAACGTCAATATCCTCAATCAAGTGAAGATTACAAGTCTCAGACACCTCATCAAAAGCAAGGTTTTCAATCAATTGTGGTTCTAGAGTGGAGGTGTAGAGATCACAAGGGTTGGGTGTGGCTTCGCTTGAAATGGACCCTTCACAACCGGGTAAATCAAACACTACAAAGTCACACAACACATCAAATATTCTATCTTCGATTGGTGAATCATTTGGTGTACTCGATAGATCTATGAAACTGGAGGTGTGGATTTCAATTTGAGATGGGGATGTTTGATTTGGAAGGGTGTACCGCTCTCTCTCACTACCCAAATTTTCAATTTGTCCTATAGCCGTATCATACGTTGGAAAATTTTGAGCTGGTTTGAAACTAGTTGCTCGTTCGTTTTGTTTATCGAGAACGGCCATGCACTCATTCAATTCTTCTCTGGCACGGCGCGACGCTACCACATATTCTTCCACGGTCCGTTCAAGACTAGACATGGGTCGGTAAGGGGTTTTAGCATAAGATTGAAATTCTTGTGGATAAGTAAAACTCCCAAATGACTGATTAGAAACAATGTCTCGAGAAGGTGTAAAAGTCGGAGAGGATTGATAGGAATCGAAAGGTTGTGATAATTGGGCAGGAGTAGAATCAACGTTGTGATAAGAAGAATATTGACATTGGTTGTGTGGTTGGCGACTGTCAACAGATGTCATATACGCCACAAACCAAGTAGTAAAATGTCCGGTTCTGGATTGATCGGATTGAAACTTTGGCTGTTAGTCCTCGCTATAAACGCAGCGATGGACATGCGTTTAGGAGTTCCCTCACACGCGTTAGATGGAGTATTAACATAAGAAGATGTAGAATTTTAATGCGGTTGATAGGACCTGGAGTGAGGTGGCCAACTGTTTATTTCCGCTTGCTCTATCCAATCTCTTAAAGACATGGTAGAGTTGGATGGTATACCGAAGCGATTACGATAACAAAAAATATCCGGTTCTGGATAGCAAAACTCGGCAAGAGTTGTTCTATTTGGGTTACCCATTATAAGAAGGAAAGAGGAGGGAGGGTGAAAAGTTTAAGCTCTAGTTGGATAGTTTTGCTTTGAAAGTGGGTCTTGAGGGTTGACTCGACAAATCACAAATGCACAAGCAACCCTAGAACTAAGGTTACCTAGGTCAAGCACTAGACTGCTCCTAGACTTCCAAAGGATAAGCCGCAGGATCAATCCTCTAACACCTCTTTATCACTTTTGTGCCCAGGTAAGTGCCAGGTAAGTGGGAGGTATCCGTTATAGGAATTACCAAAAATAACGGGCCTAATTAAGTAACCACTTACCTAGACACACTTGCCTAGACACCACAAAAGAAATGCGGATAAGCGATGGATTACCCACGACCTTCCTCTGTCCTATTTGAGCGCGACGGTCCTTAGAGTCTTGGTCTAGATATTTTTTAATTAATTTAAGGTGATGCGGATGCTCGTTTTGTGATTTGTGGGGCCTCGAAAGGGTGATGAAATTCCCACCTAATCTGAATTGTGGTCTTACCCCTTTAAGTCCGTATTAAAATATGCAAAAACAACCCGCAAAACAAAACACGCAAAAAGATTTTTGAGCGGCGATATTTTTCAAAGAATCCTGCAGAAAATATATTATTGGATTTTTCAGAGGAGAGACAAAGAGATAGAAAAGATACCAGAAAAGTTTGAGGGCACAACTCCCCAAGACTGCCGCGGTTCCGCCGCCGTTTGCACACAATAGCCGCAGTTCCGCCGCCGTTTGCACACAATAGCCGCGGTTCCACTGCGCTTTAGAGAGTTCATTGTGTAATTTTTTTAATGTGGCCTCATTTGCTCCTCTGGGTCTTGATGAATGTCTCTGAATCTTTATTTTCTCACTTCAGTGACTCCAGATTCTCTCGTAAAAATCGCACACTAATCGTTAAATATGCAAGATGCGGTTTTGTTTTATTTTATGATATAGATCGAATAAGAATTCAACACGAATAGTAAGAATAAAAAATTACGCACGTATCTCCGAAAACGGCGCCAATTGGTTGATCTGTAAAGTGTGTGTAGTAACCGCAATCAATAACGGTGTCGCGTGTAACTAGACCGAGATGAGGACGGGTCGTCCTCAGGGATATGTGGAATCTTTCAATCTTAGTTTAGACGTATTGACAAAGAGGAAGAATAGAAGAATAAAGAATAGTGGAAAATAGTTTTTAGATCTACGTCAAAATATGGATGTAGAATACAGATCTAGTTTGAATACAGATATAGATTTTATACGAAGAATGCTTGTAGGGTTTGTTCGGATTTAGTAGTCATGAATGATTAATAAAGATTATTCCTTTTATCTATTGATAGATTTAATATTAGATAGATAGTGATGAATGAGGATTACGGTTCTTTGAAGAAACTAGGGTTTTCCCACTATTGACCTTTGTCCTTTCATTGATCTCTATTCATGTCTAGCCCTTAACAAAACAATTGTTAATCTGATCTCAAATCGCGGTCGAGACTAGCAATAAATTGGTAGCTCGCCCGATAAGGATATTAACATTTATTTTGCTAAAGTTTATAAACTTCATAAGATTTAAAAGAAGTAAAAACATTTTCTCATTTATTATTCTACCCTAATCCTATGAATGCTATCAAGCGGAGAATTACTCGAGCATGATGGAGATAGAAGAACGGATAAAGATGAAATTCATAATATAACTAAATAATTAAACTAATTAAACTAAAGATCTATCTTTATTAATCAACTTCACAAGTACAAACTTCAAGTTTAGATTACAAGAGTAAGAAGAAGTTGCTTTCGATTTCTGCCTTGTCGGATATAGATGTTCCGTTGAATCTCACGTCACTTTATCACGTCGAATCTTGGACCTGCCTTGGATCACATGTTCTTTGACGGTGATTAGCTTGTGTAAAAGATTGATGATTTCTAAGTTTAGCCCTCGGTCCTTTATATAGCCCTAAAATAAGAAACCAAAGATCCCCAGAATTAGGGTTTGTTGTTGCAAATCACAACTAAAAATCCCAAATCCTGACTCAGTGAATCGGTCGTGGATCCACCGCATATTGCATGGTTTGGCCGCGGATCCGCGGTTTATTGGTGAGATCTTGGCTTTAGAATTCTGGAGCTGTTTTGTTGTGACACGTGGAGATTTATTTGATGTCTGGAATTTTCATATCTTTTTTGAGTCTCTGCTGTTCGCCGCCGAAAGACGCGACCGGGACGTTGGGACGTTCGGCCTGAATTTGGGGGCAGATACTATTTGGTTTTATCCGTCCACCTCTCCGAAGATGCCAAATTGATTTATGGTACCGTATATCGGAGGTTTAGACAGATGCGACCGTTGTGGAAGACTTCGTCAGATTCTTCCTCGTTTGAGGGGCTGTTCGTTTGTCGTTGGGGATTCATTGCTCTCACTGACGAGCTCTTCCTTTTCGAAGGCTTAGCCAAATGATTGTGGGGACGCTCTCCCCTGCAGGCGTAAGCCCCTGCAATTAATTACGCTACCGCATCGCGGTAACCACTTTCTCCTTCTCCAGATGGTCACTTCGTGTCGTGTGTGTTTGTTTTATTTTTTTTGTTGCCCGTGGATTGTATACGGAGACTAATTTATATTGTCGCCCGTAGGGCGTGGATTAGTCCAAATCCGTATTTTCTTAGATTTGGGTTTGATTTAGGTTTAAGGATCGATAATCTCATTGAGATTAAGATCAACTTAAACATTTGTTGAGGATACGTTAGTCTAATTTTAGACTAAGATCTACTCAACAGGATTTTAGGATCATTTAGATCCAATGAAAGAGCATTTGGGCTCTATCATTTTAGTTTAGGAACGTTGCGGTCTATTGGTTTTAAGGACATCATAGTCCGTAAAGTTTAAGGACATCATAGTCCATGAGTTTAAGGACCTCATAGTTTGGTTTAAAGACATTATAGTCTGGTTTAAAGACGTCATAGTCTGGTATTTTGGTTTCACAATTTAAGGATGCGCCAAAAGTTTTTTGGTTATTGGGACCCTCCATCTCTCTGAAGACGTTGAAGAATTACAACGACATGTATCAGAGGTATGAAGAGATGTATCCTTGAACCAGTATTGGTTGAGAGATCTATAGTCAGGTTTGGGACCAAGACCAATTAAAAAGATTATGAGCACATGGGCTCAGTTGATCTGAATTAAGGACTTATGGCCAACTTAGGCTCAGTCCACTCAGATTTGAATAAAATGTTGAACATTTGTTTGGGCTCAATCCCTTTTGGTTCAATAATGCTAAGCATTAAATTGGGTTCTAACACCCCTTTTTATTTTTTCTTTTACCGAGTGTTGAACACTATTTATGGCGCTGGGTTTTATTTAAAGAACACTTTGTGTTCCTTCAGCGCACACGTGAGGAGCACGTGGTGCGCTTGGCGCTGAGCGCCAGACCTGAAGCGCTATGGCGCTTATTGTGAAATAGCGCACACGTGAGGAGTACGTGGTACGCTTGGCGCTGAGCACCAGACTTGGAGCGCTGAAATGCTTCTTTTGAAATAGCGCACATGTGAGGAGCATGTGGTGCGCTCGGCACTGAGCGCTAGACTTGGAGCGCTAAAGTGCTTCTTTGGCAGTTCTGGTCAATTCTGTGCTATGAGAATTAAGTTCTCGTTTATAAGAGACCCTGTCTCACAGAACTAAGTTCTAAGTTCTTCTTTTTGTGAAGAGAGACTTTGTCTCATGGATCTAAGAACTAAGTTTTTCTTTTTATGAAGAGATGGTATGATCTCTTTTGATTTTGTGAAAAACTTTGTCTTGTAGATCTGTGATCTAGAAAAAGAACTAAGTTCTTTTGATATGAGAGTTAAACTCTCAAAAATCGAGGAGATGTTATGATCTCCTTTCTTTTTATTTACCTTGAAGAAGGTTCTTCTTCTTAGAGCTTGCTCTTCTTTTTTTCCTCTGAGAACTTCAAACTTATGGAGAGGTTCTTCTCTGTAAGACTTGAAGTCTTGGGTCCTTTATATAGGGGAAGATGATTTGTTGAATCAGTTAAGAAAATCTCTCGTTGAGAGATTTCTTAATTGATTTGTGGAATTTATCCACCATTGGATCTTTGATCCAAGGGCTTCTGTTTTACAGAAAATAGTTTTCTTGTTATTAACAAGATTGGGAAAATATTTTCCCATACAGAACTTGTTCTGTATCTTGGTGATTTTTTAATCACCACTGGATCTTTGATCCAATGGCGCTCTGATTTATAGAGCATAATCTTTCTTGTTTGGAAAGATTTGAGGAGTATTTCCTCAACAGAATTAAATTCTGTGATCTGATGATTTATTCATCTTAGTTGGATCTTTGATCCAAGGGTGGAGAACATTTAGTTCTAGCGCTGACGCTCTCGTGCTTTGCATGTGAGCGCTGCCTCAGAGTCATTGACTCTTAGCGCTGGCACTCTTGGCGCTAGCGCTCTCGTGCTTTGCACGTGAGCGCTGCCTCAGAGTCTTTGACTCTTAGCGCTGGCGCTCTTGGCATGAGCGCTCTCGTGCTTTGCACGTGAACGCTGCCTCAGAGTCTTTGACTCTTAGCGCTGGCGCTCTTGGCGCTAGCGCTCTCGTGCTTTACACGTGAGCGCTGCCTCAGAGTCTTTGACTCTTAGTGCCGGCGCTTTTGGCGCCGGCGCTTTTATGAAGCGCTGCTTTATTTCAAATTTTAAAATTTGAACAGAGTTTTGCTCTGATTGGGGGAAACAAATGCCCCCCACCGTTGCGCTCATGTGGCTCACACATGAGTGCAACGGTGGTAGCTTTTCCACCGTTGGACTGCCTTGGAAGTTAGACCGATTTTCAGCGCCTATAAATAGGGACTTTGGCCCTTGAGATGACCTATGTTCATCTTCTTGCTTTGTTCTTGTTTCCTGAGAATTTAATTCTTTTCCAGAGCCAAGCTCTCTGCCCTTAAGAAATTTCTCAGAGTCAAAACTCTGCCCAAATTCGGTAAGAATTGAACTTATTAACAGAGTTTTGCTCTTCTCAGATCATAGATCTTAAAAATATATTTTAGGGTTTTACCCATCAACAGAGCTTTGCTCTTTCAAATCATATAGATTTTTTAGGGTTTCTCAACAGAGCTTTGCTCTTGTTAGATCATAGATCTAAAGAGATCTTTTTTTAGGGTTTCTTAACCCGTTAATGAAGAACTCTTAGAGTTCACTTTACAGATCTTAAAGATCCTGAAGTTTTTAACTTCTGTAAAAAGCATTGCTTTTAGAGTTTTTGATGGATTATTCCATCTTCTTTGCAGAGAATGGCTCTTTAGGATTCTTGGGGAATTTTTATTCCCCTCATGATTAGGGTTGACAGGTGTCACCCCTGTCTGCAGAGCGTTGCTCTCAAAGGAGATTAACTCCTTGGCCCGAGGGGCCCCTCATTAAATGAGAATCCCTTTAGGATTTTCTATTTAATGAGTATCTCATCAATGATGAGACTGTCTCATGATGAGCCGCCATCTAGATTATGTGGGTCCCCTTTGGTCCCTTTCCACTGCATTACAGTGCGGTACGAATTTAAAGTACCAAGTGCCAGAACTTAAACTGTAGCATTGACGGCTAACTTTTGTTCTTTTTCGCGCAGGTACTATGTCTTTCGACATTTCTTTCCCATTTGTTCGTTCGGAAAGCGGATTCCCTGAAGCTCCTCTGGATAGGGAAGTGTTCGCGTTGATCAATGATCATCAGGGGTCGGTGTACCTTTTCTTGTGCAGCACCTTCGGAACCCATTTCAGCGATCCACTACGCCGACCCACCCCCAGTGAACTATACCGTGGAGGAAGTCAACTGGACTTCGGAGGGTCTCCTTCGGCCTTCCATGGTCGCGATACCCGTACAGCCTCCAATAGCTTTGGATACCTTAGGACGACGTATATGTCAAGACGAGTTGCGCCCTTGGGGACAGCCATACATGATAGGCTTGATTCCTCACCATCCAGCTGGGTGCCTGCAGTGGGCCCGATACATCTTCTCGGCCAGGAAATCGCAACTGCTGAAGCTCGAGTTGTATCCCGCGATTTAGGATTCTCTCTTCCAGTATTCCATGCCTCCTGTATGGTGGGTCAAAGCTTTTCTGGAGCAATGGAATATTCCGACCCATACCTTCCTTCTGTCGGATCGGGAAGTTTCAATTTCTTTGGAGGAGTTCGCGGAGATCTCCGGCTTACCCGTCAGGGGAGAACACTACGAGGAGCTACTTCCTCCGGACAAATACATCTTTGCCACCAAATTAGTGGTAATGGGTCTTACCCCGGAGAACGCCATTCAACACCGATTCCCAAGCTTGATCAAGGTGTTGAATATCTACGAAAGTCTATTTCTAGAGTCCGGAGGGTACGGAGTCAGCTACGCAGACTTCATCGCTCGCTTTCTTCTTCCGGAAGTCTTATCGAAGAAAGCTGCGCTGTTCGCCAAGCTTGACGATCCGTTTGGTTTTGGTTTGGATAAACAACCGACGGTGGAGGCGGATTTAAAAACTTCTTTATTCCTGATGCCCCTGTCGTTCCTTTCGCAGAGCTTGCTGCTTCGGACGTCGATGAAGAGACGTTCTTGCTGGGATTTATTGGCCTATGGTTAAACTGGTCCGTGCTTCCGATGCACCCACGTTATATGAGGCCATCGGTCTTTTACCTAGCCCATCGTATGGTTGCGGGAACCCGAGTGGCCGTCGGGATCGCAGGGTTGGCACACCTGTATCATGGTCTCAGCTTAGCGGCGGACACCACTTAGCCAGGCGTAAAGCCCGTCACTTTCTCGTTGCGCTATTTTATGTCATGGATCGAGCTGCACGTGCTTGGCGCTTTTGGAGCCCACAAACGGCCTCGTTTCTACGACAGTTATAACTTCCCTCGGATTATGCGGCTAGTTGACGCTTCCGTTTTAAATCCATCACAGCGGGAGGCTCGGGGTTTGGTCCTTCGTCTGCGTATGGTTGGAGATGGCATGACCTTTGTCGATAAGGTTTTAACTATCGTCAAAGAGTCCACTAAGACGGTGCATCCTCTGCGGGGCACCTTCAAAGACGGGGCTTCTATATTGAAGGCCCGGGAGATTTTGCACTTGTACTCAATCAGGCCGAGATTTTTGGTGTTTAGGCAGAATGATTCGACGCTGTTTATGAGGTACAACCCGCACCGGTTCGCTAAAAAATCGAGCTACGATCAGGTTGTTCCACTAGAGGCTTTCCTGGCTGAGCCGGCTGCTACAGAGGAGGGTATTCGTAGCACACTGCACCATTTTATGCGGCTTAACACCGGGTCCAGCTTTTTTATCAGTGAGCCGAGCTGCGTTCCAAGGGTCTTGAACGTATATGTGGCTTGATACCAGCATTCGATAGGCGCCGTTATTAGGGAATAAAGATGGCTTTTGCTCGATCGCAAAGGTGCGGTTCCCGCCGGCAATCCAACTGTTCCTTTAAAGTAATGGACCATTGTTGGTCCTACTTTAAGAGAAGCTAATGTGGCTGTTGTCCCGCTTGCTTTTCCTGATAAGTCTCTACCTCATGCGCCTGTAGAAGCGGTGTCCGTAGCGTCCCTGGATTCTGGAGTGGGTTCGGAGATCGGGACTCGTCGCCTAAAATTGCCCGCTAAGCGTAAGCTCGTGTTATCGGCTGCCGGCATTCGCTCACAGAAAAAGAAGAAGTCGATATTTTCTGTCGACGTCGTACTCGACCAGGAGCCCCATGCTCTCTATAGCGAGGGCTTGAGTGAGTACGGGACCAATGAGGGTCTATTTATCGAGCCTGCGGATGATACCGATCTTCAAGCTGCCCTTGCGGCTTCAGAGCGCCTGGATCGCGATGAAACCGCACGGATCACGATTGCACAGTCAGGTAGACTTCAGTCGTATCTTTCCGCGGTTATCTCCTTTTTTATTTTTTTATTTATGCTTTGACTGACTCTTTCTTCTTCAACGGGTATCTCTGCCGAAGAGGCTCTCGCTGCTTCCCTTAAAACATTTGAAGAAGAAGAGAGGCTCCGTGCTTCTTTAGGCCTTGGTATAATTCAGCTTATTATGCTTTCATTCCCTTTTTCTTTATTTGTAGTCTGACCCCCTCTTTCATTTTGTTGCAGGGACTACTTTGACGCGGGTTATCCCAAGCGCGGTGCCGATCCCGAGCGGTGATGCGGCGACACTTCCAGAGTCGGCTATCATAGCCCCAGCTCCCCCGTCAGTATCGAAAGAGGCTTCACTTAAACAGCCGATGACGGATGTCGTAGCGGCTCCAGAGGCAGAACTTGGTTCGGACGATGACGTCCCTTTGACGGAGGTCTTGCGGAGATCGCTTCTCACCGCTTAGACCGAAAGGAAGCGTAGGAAGCGTGCGGCGAGGGAACGTGATTCCAGGTTCCCCGTGGGTGCAGGCTTAAGTACCACTCCCTCTGTCTCCATTTCTTCAGTGGATGCTCCAGCTGCCCTGTCTACCGCTCATAGACAGATTGCGCGCGCGGCTTGGGAAGAAACCGAAAAGTTGCCCCAAGGTAACGTAATACTGGGTCTTTTTATTAGAATTTGATCTTCAAATTCTTATATATCATATTATGTAGGGCCAAGTCCTGGCGATAAGGTGGAAGGTGAGATGACGGCAAACACCGAGCCCGAAGTGGCTACTCTTTCTCAGGAGTCTGGGACTGCCCTAATTGCCGCTCTTTCTCCTTGTGATTCCCTACCATCGACGGGCATTGCGAGTGTTACGATGGCCCTCATAGAGTCAGGGGATGAAGCCACTGGCGCCGAAACCATTCCACTGAAGGAGAGCGAAGAAACCACAACGCCCAGTGATGCTTCCGTCGCAATTTTGGATGATGACCCATCAGGTAGGTCTCGAGTCGCTGTTTACTTTTTGTTTCGCAATCCCTTTCAGTCCCTTCTGATGATATTTCGTTTGTTTCGAATGCAGGTGTGGTGAGCGTTGAGGCTGTGCCGCCCGAAGAAGCGTCACCAGTTGCTGCTCTGACGATCGTTGTCCCTTCGCCTTCTCTTATGTCCTCTCAAATGCTGGAAGGTATGGGTTTGCGATTAATTTAAATTGTGGATACCATTTTCCTTGTACTGACCATGTATCGTTGCAACCTTGCAGGAGTTCTCTTTGATCATCTGTATCAGGTGCTGAACCCGCATTTCTCCTTACAGTCGGATGTCAGTCTGCCTGTTGGTGTCGGTGAGTATAGTTTTTAACCGACATCCTTTCCTTCCTTTTATGGGCGACCATGTCGTTTTTAATTCTTCTTTGAATTGATTACAACTTTACAAATTGAAGGAGGGGACGAGAGAATAGGCACGCCACCGGTACTCCCAACTTTGCCACCCGTCGTAGCCGGTACAGTAGACTCCATTGCTCGTGCATTTTCTTTATCTCTTGAGCCTACCTTTGACCATAACTTGTCTTGCAGCAATCACACGAGCTACAGCTTCCTTCAAGTCTCGCATCCTGATGCCGGCAGGGCCCTTTTCTAAACGTCCATCTTCCAAGGGCGCTGCGACCAGCCTGCGTATGCTGAATGAATCCATCGAGGAGCTTGATGCTAAGGCCCCTGCATTCACTGCAGATTTTGCTGCTGAGGTTAATCCAATGCTGGAAACGCTTGTGCACTTCCATAGAGAGAGCGTCTTCGAGTCTTGGGTTAATTATTGTAGACAGCTCGAAGCCTGCTTGCATGAGATTGAGCTCGGGCGTCCCGCTCCGAAAGTGTTGGCTTTGAATTCCCAGCGGCTGCATGGGTTGAGCAGAGCGTTTCTTTCCTTCGCCATTTTAAACAAGAGGCGGCCAAGAGGCGGAAGGAACGCAAGGAGGCTTCAAGCGAATCTGCCCGACTTCATGCCGAGGTCAAAGCAAATGCTGCGCAACTGAGAATCGTCTTTGATAATCTGCAGCGATGTATTTCGGACAGGCTGGCACTGAGGCAGAAGCTCGACTTCATTGAGCGGGTTACGCAGAGTCGCGAAGCTGCCCATCGGGAAATCGATGAGAAGGATTTATCCTGTTTGCAGCAACAGGCCCGAGTCGAAGCGGAGCTGGCCGAGGCGGCTGCTCATGAAAAGGAGCTGAGAGGAGTGCGCGAGCGGCTTGCTGATTTGCTAAAATTGCCTCCTTCTCAATAGTCGTCTATGTATCGATTGTAATTTATGAATAACATTATTTATTTCATTTTCTATTTTATATGATGTATCTCATATTCAATTGAATTCATGAATAAAGGACACATTTTTTTATCTCCGACTATCGCTTTCTTTCCTCTACTGTGTTGTTGGCATGTGATTTTAGCAAATGTGGCCTGTAGATAGTAGATAGCTGTCCATCTTTAACTATTTATAGGGTAGCGATGGCTTAGAAAACAGGATTAGGATCTGTTGCCTAAGACTTTCCAACTTTATGAGCCGTGAGGGTCTCATAAAGACTTTTCTCCCTACGAGTCGAGAGGATTCCGTAGGTGTCTTTTCTCCTTAGAGGTCGTGAGGACTTCTAAGTGCGTTTTCTCTTGAGAATCATAAGGATCCCATAAGAGAATTTTCTTTATGCGTAGGGACACTAATTTCCCCGCAAGTCGAGGCGAATCGAGAGATTCTTGCAAATACACTGATTTCCTTGCGGGTTGAAATGAATCGAGGTTCTCTCTAAGGATGCTGATTTCCCTGAATCGAGGTTTTTGCCAAGGACACTGATTTCCCTGGAGTTGAGACGAATCGAGAGATTCTTGCAAAGACACTGATTTCCTTGCGGGTCGACGCGAATCGAGGTTCTCGCCAAGGACGCTGATTTCCCTGAATCGAGGTTCTGCCAAGTACACTGATTTCCCCGGGGTTGAGACGAATCGAGATATTCCTACAAAAACACTGATTTCTCTGTAGGTCGACACGAATCGAGATGTTCTCGTCAAGGACGCTGATTTCCCTGAATTGAGATATTTTCCAAGGACACTGATTTCCCTGGGGGTCGAGACGAATCGAGGTATTCCTGCAAAGACACTGATTTCTCTGTGGGTCGACGCGGATCGAGATGTTCTCGTCAAGGACGCTGATTTTCCAGAATCGAGATATTTGCCAAGGACACTGATTTCCCTAGGGGTCAAGACGAATCGAGGTATTCCTGCAAAGACACTGATTTCTCTGCGGGTCGACGCGAATCGAGATGTTCTCGTCAAGGACGTTGATTTCCCTGAATCGAGATATTTGCCAAGGACACTAATTTCCCTGGGGGTCGAGACAAATCGAGGTATTCCTGCAAAGACACCGATTTCTCTGCGGGTCGACACGAATCGAGATGCTCTCGTCAAGGACGCTGATTTCCCTAAATCGAGGTTTTTGCCAAGGACACTGATTTCCCTGGGGTTCAGACGAATCGAGATATTCCTGCAAAGACACTGATTTCTCTGCGGGTCGACGTGAATCGAGATGTTCTCGTCAAGGACGCTGATTTCTCTGAATCGAGATATTTGCCAAGGACACTGATTTCCCTGGGGGTCGAGACGAATCGAGGTATTCCTGCAAAGACACTGATTTCTCTGCGGATCGACGCGAATCGAGATGTTCTTGTCAAGGACGATGATTTCCCTGAATCGAGATATTTTCCAAGGACACTGATTTCCCTCGAGGTCGAAACGAATCGAGGTATTCCTGCAAAGACACTGATTTCTCTACGGGTCGACGCGAATCGAGATATTCTCGTCAAGGACGCTGATTTCCCTGAATCGAGATATTTGCCAAGGACACTGATTTCCCTGGAAGTCGAGACGAATCGAGGTATTCCTGCAAAGACACTGATTTCTCTGCGGGCCGACGTGAATCGAGATGTTCTCGTCAAGGACACTGATTTCCCTGAATCGAGATATTCGTCAAGGACACTGATTTCCCTGGAGGTCGGTTGACTTGTTTTCGAGACGGAGTCATTGGATGACGTATTTTCGAGATGGAATCATTGGCTAACTCTAGGTTGTTCATGAACCGTAGAGTCTTGGAACTGAGGACTTTGCCCTGGCTCCATTTGGTGATGTTGCGTCCGAATCCTGCTGGAATGAGGAGGATCGTCGTTGCTGATTTTTAGGCTGTAGATGTTGCCGTTAAGATTTGGAACTAGGGACTTTGCCATGGCTCCATTTCGTTGTGTCACGTCCGTCCCTGCTGGCATGAGGAGGAACGCCGTTATTGGTCTTTAGGCTATAGATGTTGCCGTTGATATTTGGAACTAGGGACTTTGCCATGGCTCCATTTCGTTATGTCGCGTCCGTGCCCTGCTGGCATAAGAAGGAACGCTGTTATTAGTCTTCTGGGATGCAGATGTTGCTGTCAAGATCTGACTTTCCCTTTGACAGAGTTTGTTGGGACATGTAGTTCCTTTTCGTTTATGCCCACAGATTGTGTACAGAGGTCAGTATGGACTTACCTACAGGGCAAAAGTTTCATTCTTTCATATTTTTTTCCGCGATGCTCTATCATTCAGCTTTTTATATCGCGAAAGTCACGATTGCCCAATCATTTCGGCTATTTTTCGCAGTGCTCGATCATTTAGGCTATTTTTGTTTTTACTCACTGCTTTTTATTGCGAGTTGCCCAAATATTTCGGCTATTTTTATATGCATATATTTTACTTGCTGATTTTTATTGCGAGTTTCCCAAACATTTTGGCTATTTCATATGCATTTTTGTGAGAGTATGGAACTCAAGATCTGATACCAATCTTAGCATCAGCATTGCTGCGACTGGAATATTTCCAGGAGCGAATCATCATTTACCGTGAAAGGACTTGGAATTTGATACCGATTTAGGCATCAGCATCGCTACCACTGGGACATTGCCAGGAGTGAATCATCATTTGCCTCTTTCGATTCGAACAAAGATGGCTTAGCAAATAGGGTTAGGATCCTGTCGACTAAGTCTTTTGACTTCATGAGCCGTAAGGGTCTCATAAAGACGTTTCTCCTTACGAGTCGTGAGGATCTTGTAAGTGCGTTTTCTCCTTAAGAATCGTAAGGATTCTTAAGTGTATGGTCTCTTATAAGTCATAAGGATCTCATAAGAGCATTTTCTCCTTGCAAGTCGAGAGGACCTACAAGTGTTTGTTCACCAAATAAGGACATTCCTCGTCATTGGTGGGACTGAGTGGGGGAAACGTTTATTTGTGCCCGTAGATTATATACAAGGGTTAATATCGAAACACTTGTAGGGAAGTCTGGGAAATGTGATGGCTTAAGAACAGGTTCAGATCCCTGTAGCTTAAAACTTTTGAATCCTATGAGCCGTGAGGGTCTCATAGGGGAATTCTCCTTACGAGTCGTGAGGATCTCGTAAGTGTAACTTCTCCTTAGGAATCATGGAGATATTTTGTGAGTCGTAAGGATCTCACGCAGGTAGTTTTCTCCTTATAAGGTCGAGAGGACCTTGCAAGTGTCTTTTAACGAGATTGCGCCCTTTCGGGTTTTCACAAACTCACCGGTAACCCTGCTGTTTTTACTCACGGAGCCCTTTCGGGTTTTCATCCGTGCCCATTTTGCTTGTGGACGTACCTTTTTTTACGAGTTTACGCCCTTTCGGGTTTTCACAAATATCGTCGGTAGCCTCGCTGTTTTTACTCACGGAGCCCTTTCGGGTTTTCATCCATGCCCATCTTGCTTATGGACGTACCGTTTTTTTTTAGTCAGCCCTAGGATGCTGCGGTTTATAGTAGTTTTAGAAACGTTTCGGTCCATCGCTAGTTTTAGGACATAGCGGTCTATAGCTAGTTTTAGGACATTACGGTCCATTGTTCATCCTGTATGCACGTGTATTTGTCACGCGACGGAATACACCCATTTAGGGTTTGATTTGGTTTGGTTGGGGTGTTTTGTGATCCATCCCTACCGCGACTTCTTCCACTTTACGTCGATGCCTGGCTTTTTTCGAATATGGCCATTTTGCGTTCTCGATCAACTTTGCTCTTCCGACGGGCTTCGTTTAGCAGCACGTCAATAGCTCATCGGACGGTTCCAAGGATTTTGGTGTCGATTTTGCCCCCAGCTTCTCTGCATTAGGAGCTTCTTTATCATCTATTGACGAGTGAGAGATCATGTGACAACTTGTCACGTAATCTTCGGGTTCTTCTAACGCGTCGTCTCTCTCGTCATTGCCATTGCCTCTGTTCTCAAGGATATGGTTGAGAAACTCATGGAGTGTGACTGGGGTTCGCGCCTTCTAGTTATATTCCTCCAGCGAGTCAATATGCTTTTGTAGGCTCGTGCGCTTGTCATCAGGATGCGCAGGTTTCTTGATATTCTTCTTCTTCTTCGAAGACTTTGACGGCTGAACCTGGGTATTTTTCCCGTTGCTACCAACTCTCGGTGTCGGGCGCGGTTTCAGCATTCCCTCAATGATCTTGGGCTCTAGAGGGCTTTTCCACCTGATTGCGGGGCATGCTTGAAGATCCTTCAACATTCGTTTTGTTTTGGCTAAAAAAGCAACTTCCCATGGAACTTCCTCTATGAATGAGTATGATGCCCCCGGCATGTCTACCCTTTTAGGAGTGTGCTGTTGTGGCGGATTTATCTTCCAGTTTTCGGACAACGTGAACTTGCCCTGTTGGTACTGGTCTTTAACCCAATTTTTGAAGACGTAGCAATCTTCGATTGGGTGGCCCATTATTCAGTGGTAGGGGCAGTAATTGGAATTATTGACGTCGTTCGGTTGCGATGGGTGTCTCGGCTCCGGAAGAGTGATGAGCCCGTTGCGCACTTCCAGTTCGAACAGTCTTCTTGTTTTATCCCGGGAAAACGAGTAAGGACGTCTCAATTTCTCATCGAGGGATCACCGCTTGTTGCCTTGGCGAACAACCGGTTTCGGACCACTCGGTTGTTGTTGAGCGTTTGCGACGAAGGTAGCTTTCCCTTTGCCCTTTTCATTTCGAAGCTCCGTTTTTTAGGAGGACGGTCTATGGCCCATCTGGTCCATTTAGGCCAGCTTATAGATCAAGGCCTGGAAGGTAGTCGGCTTGAAAAACATCATGAACTGGGATATGGTCGCCTGAGGATTGAGGGTTCCCACAAACATGCCCACGGCAGCAGCTTCCTCTATGCACTGTTCACACTTTGACCACAGATTCCGACACCAAATGGCGTATTGAACCTAGGTTTCTCCCTACTTCACTCTAGCGTTAATTAGTGCGGTGATCGGAGTGCGCTCGCTAGCGCTCGCGAATCTTTGTGTAAACAGTAGCTCCATTTCTGCAAATGTCTTGACATAGTCATTCGGGAGCTCAGAGTACCATTCGAACGCTGTCTCCGACAAGCTGCCAACAAACTGGCGAAGCAGCAGTTTGTCGTCACCCCCGGTATTACTGCATAGAGCCCTGAATTGAGCAACGTGCTGGTGTGGATTACCCGTCCCCTTATACACATGGAATTTAGGGATCGTATATCCTGGCGGGTACTTTACATGATTATACCAATCCGGATATGGTCGTCCAGTCTTGACGATTTGGCCGGCCGCTTCGCTCGCCTGAAGAGCTCGTATCTGTTGAGATATATAGTCGTCAAGGGCGGCTTTGGAGATGGTCTCTTCCTTGGCTGCTGATAGCGCAGGAAGAGGGTTTGATGTCTCCCCTCTATCGTCTTCAATTATTACCGGAGGATCTTCGGCTTGGTGTCTGCTTGCATCATCATGCCCACCATTTTTTGGAACAATAGCACCATTTTTTTTATGTTGGCCGCTTGTTCCGCGGCCTCTTTGTCTTTTCTCTCGAGCATTCTTCAAAGGAATTCGGCATCAGTTTCATGTTCTTAGCGTTGCTCTGACGATGTCTCCGGGCTTTCTTTTGGCTCAGTGAGCACGGCCATCTTTGTTAACATTTCCTGGAGCTTCTGTTGTTGCTCCTGGGCTTTTGTCACAGATCGGGTGAGTGGTCGATGACCCGTAGAGATGCAGCTATCCTCCTTTCCGGAAGCCATGTAGATGGTGTGCACTACCATGCCCCCAGACTTGGGGCGTTTGGATTCAGCACCCTTGAGATTTGTCGCAGACACAGGGATCTTCTCCGGCCTTCTCCTTTTATGGGCGGTGGAAGTTGCGGGGGCTATTGCAGCCGATGTTTTCCGTGGTACGACGACGGTGAGATTATTCTCTTCTTGCCGGATCTTCATTCTGTTCTGTCGGCGGGAGTAGTCTTGGTCGATCACAGAGTCTTGGACTTTTCGCCAGACCCTGTGGATTTTGGAGGACAGTCGCTGAGGGGGCTGCTCTGGCTTTGTTTCAGTGACATTCTCCGTAGACGGAGGAGATCTTTTAAGCACAGCGGTCGGAGAGTTCTTGCGCACCTTCCTGAGTGGTTCAAAGCTGTTCCCAGTTGGAACAGCAGCGTGAATTGGAGCTGGTGGAGTCAATCCAGAATGGGAACTACCCCCATCTTTCCTCACTCGGCGCCAGTGGCGACATCGAGCGTGTCTTGCAGATGGGATCACCTCCGTTATAGGGGTGGCTTCATCATGCCCCCTGTTCTGGTAAGAAGTTGTTGTCGGTGTCAGCCTATCGAAGACTGACGTCCGCTGAGAGGGAACGATCAATCTTGCAAAGGCAGACTTTCGAGTAGAGGTAGCATCCTTGGTGACTTCGCCTGGAGTGGGAGTTGGAACGACCAGTCTTGTGAAGACCGACCCCTTAGTAGGAGAAGTCTCTCTGATGACTTCATTTACTGGAGCAGGGATGGCTATCCATTTCGGGATAGCCCCTTCAGGTAATACGGGCTTCTTCACAGGACTATTGGAGCTTTGGCCCAGTCTGTTAAAGACCGAGGCGTTGGATTTGGGCGACCCGTTGAGAGGGGCCGCGGTAGTTGCAAGCCGATCAAAGATCGACTTCTTTGGATCTTTTTGCGATGGCACTGGGGCGTTGAAGCTCATTGGTGGGAGCATGGTCCCGAAGAACAGTCCAGTGGTGGCCTGAGTCACCTGTTCTACTGGCATGGCGAAGATGGAGGCCGCTTGGGGCTCATAAGTCACTCCTCCGGCGAAGACGGAGTGGGAGTTGTTGTTGCAGCTAATGCAGTTAGAAGCCATTTTCTCTGCACTGGAGCAAGACACCAAATCTTAGTACCTCAGATCTAAGGGCAACCATATCAAACCGTGATTCGTTCGTGAACACGACACACGAAGTGTAGAGTGGAAAAAGAAAAAGGTCCCACCGGGCGTGCCGGAATCTGTTCGCCGCCGAAAGACGCGACCGGGACGTTGGGACGTCCGGCCTGAATTTGGAGGCAGATGCTATTTGGTTTTATCCATCCACCTCTCCGAAGATACCAAATTGATTTATGGCACCGTATATCGGAGGTTTATACAGATGCGGCCGTTGTAGCAGAATTAGTCAGATTCCCCCTCGTTTGATGGGTTTTTGATTGTGGGGACGCTCTTCCCTGCAGGCGTAAGCCCTGCAGTTAATTACGCTACCGCGTTACGGTAACCACTTTCTCCTTCTCCAAATGGTCACTTCATGTCATGTGTGTTTGTTTTATTTTTTTTTTTTTTGCCCGTGGATTGTATACAGAGACTAATTTATGTTGCCGTCCATAAGGCGTGTATTAGTCCAAATCCGTATTTTCTTAGATTTGGGTTTAAGGATCATTAATCTCATTGAGATTAAATTCAACTTAAACATTTGTTGAGGATACTTTAGTCTAATTTTAGACTAAGATCTACTCAACAGGATTTTGGGATCATTTAGATCCAATGAAAGAGCATTTGGGCTCTATCATTTTAGTTTTAGGACATTGCGGTCTATTGGGTTTAAGGACATCATAGTCCGTAAAGTTTAAGGTCATCATAGTCCATGAGCTTAGGGACCTCATAGTCCGGTTTAAAGACATCATGGTCTGGTTTAAAGACGTCATAGTCTGGTATTTTGGTTACACAATTTAAGGATGCGCCAAAAGTTTTTTGGATATTGGGACCCTCCATCTCTCTGAAGACGTTGAAGAATTACAACGATATGTATCAGAGGTATGAAGAAGTGTACCCTTGAACCAGTATTGGTTGAGAGATCTATAGTCAAGTTTGGGATCAAGACCAATTAAAAAGAAGCACATGAGCTCAGTTGATCTGACTTAAGGACTTATGGACAACTTGGGCTCAGTCCACTCAGATTTGAATAAAATGTTATTGATTCCAACCAAATCTTAAGAACAATTCAGGAATATTTGTTTGGGCTCAGTCCCTTTTGGTTCAATAATGCTGAGCATTAAATTGGGTTCTGACACCCTTTTTTCTTTTGTCTTTTATTGAGTGTTGAACACTATTTATGGCGCTGGGCTTTATTTAAAGAACACTTTGTGTTCCCTCAGCGCACACGTGAGGAGCATGTGGTGCGCTTGGCACTGAGCGCCAGACCTGAAGCGGTAAGCGCTTCTTGTGAAATAGCGCACACGTGAGGAGCACGTAGTGCGCTTGGCGCTGAGTGCCAGACTTGGAGCGCTAAAAAGCTTCTTTTGAAATAACGCACACGTGAGGAGCACGTGGTGCGCTTGACACTGAGCACCGGACTTGGAGCGCTAAAGCACTTCTTTGGCAGCTCTGGTCAGTTCTGTGCTCTGAGAATTAAGTTCTCGTTTATAAGAGACCATGTCTCACAGATCTAAGTTCTTCTTTTTGTGAAGAGAGACTTTGTCTCATGGATCTAAGAACTAAGTTCTTCTTTTTATGAAGAGATCCTATGATCTCTTCTGTTTTAGTGAAAGACTTTGTCTTGTAGATCTGTGATCTAGAAAAAGAACTAAGTTCTTTTGATGTTGGAGTTAAACTCTCAAAAATCGAGGAGATGTTATGATCTCCCATCTTTTTATTTACCTTGAAGAAGGTTCTTTTTCTTATAGCTTGCTCTTCTTCTTTTTCTCTGAGAACTTCAAACTTATAGGGGGGTTCTTCTCTGTAAGACTTGAAGTCTTGGGTCCTTTATATAAGGGAAGCTGATTTGTTGAATCAGTTAAGGAAATCTCTCGTTGAGAGATATCTTAATTGATTTGTGGAATTTATCCACCGTTGGATTTTTGATCCAAGGGCTTCTGTTTTACAGAAGATAGTTTTCTTGTTATTAACAAGATTAGGAAAATATTTTCCCATATAAAACTTGTTCTGTATCTTGGTAATTTTTTAATCACCATTGGATCTTTGATTCAACGGTGCTCTGATTTATAGAGCATAATCTTTCTTGTTTGGAAAGATTTGAGGAGTATTTCCTCAATAGAATTAAATTCTGTGATCTGATGATTTATTCATCTTAGTTGGATCATTGATCCAAGGGTGGAGAACATTTAGTTCTAGCGTTGGCGCTCTCGTGCTTTGCACGTGAGCGCTGCCTTAGAGTCTTCGACTCTTAGCGCTGGCGCTCTTGGCGCCAGCACTCTCGTGCAAAGCACGTGAGCGCTGCCTCAGAGTCTTTGACTCTTAGCGCCAGCGCTCTCGTGCTTTGCACGTGAGCGCTGCCCCAGAGTCTTTGACTCTTAGCGCTGGCGCATTTGGCGCCAGCGCTTTTATGAAGCGCTGCTTTATTTCAAATTTCAAAATTTGAGCAGAGCTTTGCTCTGATTGGGGGAAACATCTGCCAGTATTGATTCTTCGATTTTATTTAACTTTATCGGCAGATTTTTGATTCCTGATATCTCAACATCTCGATCTCCTGACCTGAACTAAACCTTGCACAATATCTCAATGAATAATGTTAGTAATATTTGGTATTTTTGAGATATTATCCTAACCAATTTGATATGATATTATATTTTAAGAATATTGATTAAGGATATTTGATATGATATGCATATTTAAATTATCAAAATATTATATAAATATTATATGCATACATTTTCCTTCATAATGTTAATTATAATATATAAACATATGATAAATAGTATTTTTACAGATAAACCCGAATATGTGTCACATTTATAATAAACACATTTAGATATTTAAGAAAAGTAAGGAAAATGTTATATCAAAAGTGCGATATTTTCGACTGAACATTAGTCTCAAGTGATCGGTTGCCACGTGATTTTGATGTGGATCAATCACGTAGCGTACACGGATACTCGCCGGGTAACGTTAGTAGATAGCCATGCCCCATAACCCCAACCAAGTGACTGTAGGAGAACTCCGTTACCAAAAGCATCCGTTCGGGTGCTCGCAGCTGCGGTGTTCAGCCTAAGTGCACTTTGTCAATGGCATCAGGGGTGCGGCCGTCTACTAAGGTTTCCGACGAGCATTTGATCAGGAAGTCGGGAATCTTGTTGAATTACCCGACTGGTTATTGAAAAGTGTTTTCAATATCGAGATTAAAATACGGGGTTTATAATTGTTAGGTGATCAGTCGAAAATACTGCATTTTTAACACGGCAATTTCCCTATCTTTTGCACTCATCCAGAAGTGTTCGGTATTCATATTGCACATATTAGCAAAACAGCTGTAAAATATCGGATTGCATGTGTTAGACTTTAAAACCGGCATTTCTTGGGAAATTGACTGTATTTTATGGCATCGCATCATCCCTACATTGCGCAATACTTGTCTCGAGAAATTGTGCAGGAAAATCCAGAAGAAAAGCCAAAATTGTCATTTTGCTGATCAAACATTACGCCAACTCAAAAGATGCAGATCTGGTAGTAATTTAGAAGGAGTTACAATATTAAACATATCATAAAAAGGCCCATGAGACAGCCCAAACAAGTACCAGAGAAAGCAAGCTCCAAGGCTTCCAAACCGCCGCAGTTCCGCGGCGGGAGCGCGCTTGCGCCGCGGTTCCGCGGCGCTATGGTGGCTTCATCAGCTCAACTTTCTTCCACGTGGCTCCTGTAACTGCCCAAGCTTCCAGAAGACTCCTGATTCTCCACGTGTCACATCTAGAAGGCTCGGCTTAACAAACTATTTCTAGAAGGCTCTTTTAACAAACTTTTGGAGGGAAATTCAAATTTCTTTAACAAACTTTTGGAGGGAAATTCAAATTTGAAATCCTAGATCTAGGGTTTTGATGGTCTATAAAAGAGAGCCTAGATCTAGGGTTCATTCTTCTTAATCCCCTCCATTCCATCTATAAGTTGAGTGACACATCTTGTAGCCCCAAATTCTAAATCCAATTCCAAGATCAAGATCCCGAGTACCATTCAAGCAAGAAGCCTTCAACCTTTTAGGAGCCGAGCCGATCTTCAATCGGGCAAGTGATCCAAGCCGATCCGCGACTCAAGGAGACGAGCGAAGCCAAATTGATGATCGAGTTCTTCCTCTTGTAGTTCTTGAGCGATTGTAACGAAATTGTTGATATAAATAAAAGGTGAAATTCTTTAATCTTGCTTTCTTTAAATTCTTGCATCATGATTCGATCTCAATTTGTGATTGTGATTCTTGTTGTGATGTTTGAGTAAAACTCTGCTCGTAAAGGAGTCGAGACGATCAATAGAGTGATGATGATTTAGATCTTTTTACAATTCTTAAATCCTATAACGATTGTAAATTCTTGTGAATCAAATGATCAATGACCTAGTTTCGGGATGATCCTTTCTTGATTGTGTTCACTCAAAACTAAGGAACAACGATTGATTATTTGATTAACTAGAAGCTAGAATTTGAATGAGATTCATCGAAAGGATAAAGGATAAGACGAGAAAACCCTAGCTTCTTCGCAAGATCCTTAACCTCGACGAATAATCATCGATCTAGTATCAATTCGTTAATGGATAAGAATACGTCATCGTGAGATTACATCACAACTATAGATCCGATCGATTCCTACGAGCCTCACTTCGATTCTTGATATTTGGTTGGAAAAATCACAAACATCTCAATTTTTGATTTTATCTTTTCTTGTTATTAGATCTAGATTTTCTAATTCTTGAACTTCAATTACAAATCATGAATTGTTTTCTTTTCTTTAAAGTTTCAATTCACCTAATTCAAAAGACGAACGATTACACTTTCCCTGTGGACGATCCGCACTTACTAACGCACTACATTCGACACCGTTATTGATTGCGGTCAAAATAATTTTTGGTTGTGATTTTTTTACAATTTTCCACTTACACAATCGGAAATCGTTTCAATCATTAGGCATGTGATGTCTAAGGAATTCATTTTGTTAGGCATGAAATCCAAAGTATGTGATATTTTGGGTTTATGATGTTTAAGGTGCTTGCGGATTCCAATTGTTGTAGTTTTCACTTTCTTTTCTAGGACCGTAAGTGTAATATGTGGTGTATCGCCAGTTTCGTTGCTATATGTCAACGACAATTGGGATACGCATATTTACTTACGTTGATAACATATGATGTTATGTGTTGCTGTGATATGTTATATTGGATCGTCGTGTTTTGAATAGCCGGTTTTTTTTATGTGAGATGAGAGTTTTTTATTTTCATTCATGTAAAAACTTGTATGTAATATTCTTTTATTGGGGCACTTCCGGGTTGAGGATGATGTCACCATTGATGTATATTATTTACTTTTCCGCATTAGAATAGACCCAAGGTGGGGAGCACAAGTAACAGGGTTTCAGAGTCCAGTGGGAGACCATCTCGAGGAGTCGAGACCGGGTCTCCTAACTCTAGAATTAGTAGGGTTGTTTGCCGCTCTCGTAGGGGTCTAGGGATATGGGTTTGGCTATTCATCACGATCGTGGAATCCGTGTTTTTTTACTGGATTAATTTAAAACACGGAATTTCTAGTATATCCAATATTTCATATGTTATCTTCTGCTGCTGATATTCTGTGATGTGATCACTTTATATGATGAGATGAATGTTGTTATTATATATATGATATATAATAAGCGTTGTTTATGTTTTACACCCGCGCTAGTCCCGCCCCGCTATGCCGTTAGTTAAGTAGCCTAACGGTGCATAACGAGACACTATGGTGAATGCGGATGGCATAAGCGTACGTTATATTTTCGTTTCTTCTGTAATGCGTAGGAAGCATAATTGATGGGGCTTAATTAATGAGATTAATGAAATAAAAGAAACCTAATGATGCTGTAGAATCTTATTTTAAAAACTGGTAGCTCTAGTTCTTGCTTTGCATGGTGGTATTCCTTGTAGAATATCCAGCACCTTATCGAAAAGAAAAGAGCCGAGATCCCTTCAACAGGAGTGACCTCTTTAGCGAAACTTATAGATGCTACAACCCATTCAGTTTTGTTTTTGATTGTTTTTTTAGTTCATGCTTTGCATAGTGGTATTTGTGAAATATCCAACACCTCATTCGATGAGGAAAGAGCCGAGATCTCTTCACCGGGAGCGAACTCTTTAACAAAACTAGCAAAAGCCTCAAAAACACTCCTTTTCAAAATCACTCGATTCTACAACGATATCAAGTTCATTACGCAAAGGGTTTTCTTAAAAACCTGTTGTAGCCTTCTATCATTTCAGATAAGGACTATTTAGTATTCGTGCTGCGTTTGTTGACCCTATCAAGGCGTAGTGTGCGGTAGCTGGTTGTGCTTATCTGCAAGGCATGAGATGCGATTGGATTAGGGTAGTCGTGCGGCCTTGTTGACCTTGTCAAGGGTCGTGCGGGTAGGTTTAATTCAATCATGAAATGTTCGGGTTGAACTTGACTTGCGATTTATGATTTGTTGACCTTGTCAAGGTCATAGATCGCTTGGGCAAAATATTATCGGGAATTTCAAGTGTTGAAATTTGCATTGAGATTGCATACCTTCTATAAGATAGATAGATCCTGATACCCACTGCGAGTAAAAGTTACTACTGGGAAAGTTTTGCACATTACAATTAGCCGATCAAGTAGGTGTCTAAAAAGGTGTTAACGGGATTACGCCCCTGGGAAAACGAGGTTTATTTTAATTAGGTCCATACGAAAGCACGGGGAACCTCCCTCAAAGTACCGACACTGGCCTGGATGAAAGATTGGCGAACTTGTAATGTGTAATTAATCCGGGCTAATCTTACCTTTTAGGGTTTGAAGGAAGATTTGATAAAAACCGTGGGAGCCATCCTGATTAGATAAAATAATAACCAATCTGATCTTGCAAGAGCATACGCAGAGTGATTTCTTCTCTCTCTCTCTCTCCCCTGGTAGCGACCATGTCACGCCTTAATCAAGATAATAATATGGATGTATTGACCGAACCTGCTTATTATACTGAGCTGGAGAACGTTGGTTCCGCTCTATCTTATAATTGTTATAAGTCCGAGCAGGAAATAGGGGAATACCGGGATTCCCATGCCACCCAATCGAAGAATAAGCGTGTTGATGCATATTCTTCGTGTGTGTTCATTACCGAGAACTGTTTCTCAGTATCCTCTACGTCCTGAGTATGAGATACCGGAACAGAATCCCACATATGTAATTTGTTACATGGGCCACAGAAAGGTAGAGAACTGGGATTGGGTGATATGTCTCTAAGTGTTAGAGAATGGTGCCATTGTTGCAGCCAAATCAGTTGGCAGATATCACCTTGTATTACCAAATAGTAAATACATTGATTCTGAACAAATGTTATTACATGCCGAACCTGATATACAACATTACATCAGTTTCTTTATTAACTTAAAGAACGATATAATTTTGTATTACAGGATAATGTTGTGAACATTTTCCTTAATCAAGAGTTGATTAGATCAGGCACGTTATGAAATGGCATATACGTTCTAAATCACACCACAGTTCAAAGTATATAAAACACACACAAGAGCAGTAGTTCAGAAATGAATGAATCCTTCTTATGGTATTGTAGATAAGGTCATATCAATGCGACATGACTAGCTAAGTTACATAAGGATGAATATGAGAATCTGTTCGAATTTTCATCTTATGATACTTGACAGTCTTGTCTCAAAGGTAAAATGACCAATACTCCGTTTACTGGAAACAGAGAAAGAGTTACTGAACTCTAGGGACTGATACATGGTGATGTATTCGGTCCTATGTCTACAAATGTCAGGCTTGATTCTTCGTACTTCATTATATTCACTGACCATCTCTCAAGATTCGGACATATGTTCCAATTGAAACACATATCTGAAACTTTTAAGGAATATAAGCTTGAAGTTAAGAACCAGACAGGTCGAAGTATTAAGTCCTTCGATGTGATCGAGGAGGCAAATACTTGGGCATGGAGTTCCTGAATTTTCTAAACAGAGAATGGGATTCTCACTCAGCTTACTCCTTTGGGTACACCACAGCACAATAATGTATTGGGGTGGAGGTATCATACCCTATAAGATATGGTGCGCTCTATGATGAGTACTGCTGAGTTACCTGTTTCCTTTTGAGAGTTATGCACTTGAGAAGTTGCATACCTATTGAATGAGGTTCCATCCAAATCAGTGCCTACCACTCCATATGTGATATGGAATGGGAAGAGACCATCTCTTAAACGAGTTAAGATATGGGGTTGTCTGGCCTATGTTGAAAAACAAGATCCGGACAAGCTCGAGACAGGGTCAGTTCTGTATAAGTTTGTTGGATATCCTAAACATTTGCGAGGGAATATCTTATACCACACTGAGAAGCAAAAGGTGTTTTGTTTCTCAGCATGCCATCTTTTTAGAAAAGGAATTTCTTATGAAGAAAGTAGTGGTCATGAGGTAGAACTGGAAGGAGTTCCAGCTAGACAAACTAACAGCTGATGATTTGGTGAAACCAAAAGATTCAATAGTCTCCAACGAGCCTCAGCCTCTCCACGAATCTGGTAGGGGTCCTCATCTACCTAAGAGATACTACGGTTTCCTCGGTAATGGTGGGAGCGAGGATTGCATCATGGTAAATGATGACCCAACCAGGTTAAGGCAGGCCATCACGAGTGGGGACTTTGTGAATTGGCCGGATGCTATGTAATCAGAGATGGAATCCATGTACACCAACAAAGTATGACTTTGAATATTGCACCTGAAGGGGTAAAACCCATCGGGAGCAAATGGATCTTGAGAAGATTCTTGGTGTAAATGGAAAAGTTGAGACTTTCAAAGCTAGACTTGTAGTAAAAGGTTCTCGTCATGCAACCAAGTGTGGATTATGATGAAACCTTTTCTCCAGTGGCTATGCTTAAGTCTATCAGGATTAAAACACGCATCGCGGAGTTAGAATATCTGTTTTGATGTGGCAGTCAAAGAGTTTGACTTCATCAAAAAGGTAGATGAACCTTATATATACAAGAAGGTTGTAGAGAGTAAGGTTGTCTTCCACGTATTGTACGCAGATGACATACTCTTGATAGGAAATAGTTTCTTATGCTACACTCGGTCAAGCTCCTCTTATCACTAAGATTCTTCCTGGAAGATCTGGATGATACTTACTATATCTTGTGGATTATGATCTATAGAGATATATCTAAGTGGATGTTGGGAGTGTCCCAAATCCAGGTATATTAACACCATACTAAAAGGGTTTAGTAAGGAGGATTCTAAGCGTGGTGGTTTACCCACTTACTCATGAATCACTCTCTCCAAAAAGATATCTCCTGAGACTGATTTGGAGAGAGCTCGCGTGCAAGGGATACCCTATGCTTTGGCACTGGCTCTATCATGTATGCGATGTTATGTACCAGACCAGATGTAGCTAACTCACTAGGTGTAGTGATCAGGAATCAATCGGATCTTGGGAGAATCACTGGATAGCTATGAAGGACATTCTTAAGTACTTGAGAAGCACTGAAGAAATGTTCTTGGTGTTAGGTAACGGTAAACTCCAGTGGGAGACCTTTACCAATTCAAGCTTCCAGAGTGATAAGGACGACTGAAAGTCAGTTTCGGGCTTTGTCTTTACCCTCAGTGGAGGGATGGTATGTTGGAAGAGTTCCAGGCTATATACCATGGCAAACTAGACGATAAAGGCTGAATATATCGCTACCAACGATGCTACCAAAGTGGATGTATGAATATTTCTTGTTCATGAGATGAACATGGTTCCTGCTATTGAGCATCCAATAATTATTATTGTGACAACAATGGAGTTATGGCTTTGGCCTAGGAACGCCGGTCCCATCAACGATCCAGACATGTTCTGAGGCAGTATCACCTGATCAGGGAGATGGTTGATCTCCAAGGGATCGAGGTAAGGAGAGTTGAAGCGAAGGATAACACGGCGGATCCACTCACAGAGGCCTTTCCCTAGAGAGACTTTTATGGGGCATTGAGTTTGAGATACTATAACAAATGGCCTTAGTACAAGTGGGAGATTGTTAGTTATATGTATGCCCTAAAGGCCATTATTATACATGTGATGTATATTATAGTGGATGCTTGGAGGGGGGATTTTCTTGCTCAACATGATAATATGCTATCTGATTGCTCTTTATCTTAACATGTACACATACGGTCTCTCTATTATATGTTGATAAAGCACTTAGGATGAGTACTTGACTTCCAGGATTATGATGCAGATCATACTAATTGTAACAACTCTAATTTTCTTATATACTTTTTCCTTTACAATTTTTTTTTCAAAAATCCATAAAGGGGTATTTATTGCCTGAGCACAAGACTTAAGTAATTAATTAGCAACTTAATTAGAAGAAGGAACTTGTGGCTCATTGGTAATATCTTGCACTGCTGAACCAAGCCACCAGAGTTCAAATCCCATACCCCACATTATTTTTAATATTATTTTGTTTTAAATTCTTTGGAATCCCAACAGTCCACACACCATAACTCCCAAAACTCGAACTGAACTTGAAAATCTAAATATACCAGTGCTTACCCCACGAGACCCCCCACCTCCTCGACCCCCGACTCGACCGGTGGACCGGCCGACTCGGGCCGGCACCGCCGGCCGGACTCGGCTGGATGGCCGAGTCCCCAACATGAAAGTTGGGGCTCTTCGTCTTCTGTACCCCCTGTATACTTTAAATGTCTGGATCGGTTCCAGAAACACAATTATACCTCATTTACTCCATTTTTTTATTACTTTTCCTATATTTTTTACATTTTTATTTAAAAAGACCCTTCACCTACCCTACCCCTAGCCTACCCTATAAATACACCCCTACCTTCTGCCCTCTCATCCCAAAATCCTGAGCCCACTCTCTCAAAATCTTCTCAAGAGTTGTGTACTTTGAAAACAAGTTCGGGCGAAGCTCCGATGAAATTCCGGCGACGTTTTTAGGAACTACCGGTGAAGACGCAACGCATCGGCAATCCCTTTAGTTCCTCCTCACTCTAGTGTAATCAAAAACCCGTAAGTCCTATTCGATCTCTCTTTCTTATTCTCTAAAATACGAAATTACAAAACCCGACGGAATCAGAACAAATCCGATTTCCGATTCGATTTTCTATAAAATTTCACTTCTCACCAATACATTCATGCTTAAATATCTTTATGTTGACTATTAAACATTTAACAAACAATTTGAACAAGTTTCATCACAAGAAATGATAGCGTTCTCAAATTATCGTTGATCAGTCGAAAATATTGCATCTTTTAACCGGCAATTTCTCTATCATCTGCACTCATCTAGAAGTGTGCGGTATTCATATTTCACATATTAGCAAATCAGTCGTAAAATATCAGATTGCATGTGTTAGACTTTAAAACCGGCACTTTAAGGGAAATTGACTGTAGTTTATGGCATCGCATCATCCCTATATTGCGCAACACTTGTCTCGAGATTCGTGCAGGAAATTGCAGGATCAAAGCCAAAAGAAGCTGATCAAAAATACACCAACTCTATGTTTTCTGATCTGGTAGCAATACAGAATGCCAAATATAATTCAATATATCTCAAAAGGGCCCATATGTCAGTACCAGAGAAGCCCAAAAGTTTCAAGCCACAAAGCCTCCAAAGTGCCGCGGTTCCGCGGCGGAAGCCAGCTTAAGCCGCGGAACCGCGGCGCTTTTGCCACATCATCAGCTAATTTTCATTGAAAAATTCATCTCTCAGGGCCCACATCACTTTAATGCATGTCAAATTCCAGAATTCTCCAGAGTCTTCTGCCAGATCAGCAAAGATCATTAAGCTAATCCTAATTAAGCTCCTAACTAATCACATCTAGAAGCTTCTCCTCAACAAACTTTTGGAGGGAAATTCAAATTTCATCTAACTAACTTTTTGGAGGGAAATTCAAATTCTAACCTAGATCTACGGTTTAGGAAAGCCTATAAATAGAACCCTAGACCTAGGGTTAAAGTCTAATCAATCATTAGTTCAATAATCTTTAGTTTTCTTCAATTCTTCATCTTCTTCCACAAGTCTAGTGACAAGGCTTGTGCGAAACCCTAACCCTAATTCCACTCCAAATTCAAGATCTTGAGTACCAATCAAGCAAGAAGCCCTTCAACCTTTTAGGAGCGGAGCCGATCTCCAACCGAGCAAGTGATCCAAGCCGATCCGCGACTCACGGAGCCGAGCGAAGCCAAATCGACGATCGAGTTCTTCCTCTTGTAGTTCTTGAGCGATTGTAATGAAATTGTTGATATAAATAAAAGGTGAAATTCTTTAATCTTGCTTTCTTTAAATTCTTGCATCATGATTCGATCTCAATTTGTAATTGTAGTTCTTGTTGTGATGTTTGAGTAAAACTCCGCTCGTAAAGGAGTCGAGACGATCAATAGAATGATGATGTAACAAATCTTAAAACGATTCTTAAGTCTTACGAGCTTTGTAAACCCTAGCAAGTTCAAGAATCGATGACCTAGTTTCGTTGCGATACTTTCTTGATTATGATCGCTCGAAATTAGGGATCTACGATCGTTTCTTGAATTTACTAGAGGTTAGAATGTGAATGATATCGACGAAAGAATAAGGAATAAGATGAAACCCTAGTTTCATAAGAAATCCCTAATTCTCGATCGATCATCATCGATCTAGTATCAATTCATCGAAGGATAAGAATACGTAATTGTAAGATTACATCACATCTATAGATCCGATCGATTCCTACGAGCCTCATTTAGATTCTTGATATTTTGTTGGAAAAATCATCAAACTATCAATTCTTGATTCTATCTTTTTCTTGTTATTAGATCTAGATTTTCTAATTCTTGAACTTCAACTATAATCATGAATTGTTTCTTTTCTTTTCTTTAAAATTTCGACTCACCTAATTCAAAAGACGAACGATTACACTTTCCCTATGGACGATCCGCACTTACTAACGTGCTACATTCGACACCGTTATTGATTGCGGTCAAAATATTTTTGGTTGTGATTTATATACAATTTTCTATAAACGACACATCCTAAAAATCAAATAAATCAATCGTATTTTTCACTTAAAAACCACAATATTTCGATTTCAAATTTAATCCCCTTAACTTTGCTATACATTTAAAGTAAAGCACGAGGTAATGACCTACCTCCCCACACATGCAAATACAACCCTAAACGATATCATTAAAACTTAGAATACGATAAAACAATACTTTCATTTAAATACTATATTCTTAATAAAAACCATTACTAAAAGTTTTAGTTTTGATACACTTTTAAAACAAATACCTTTTACTAAGAATAATACGATAAGTTGTGGACATCGGTCGTTTATCTAAACCTGATTTTGTGGTGTCTAGGCTAGACAAGTGAGAAAGGTAATTTTAAAAGGCCCGTCTCACGGTGATTCGTGAGCGGATCCCTCCTTTCCTCATTTGTACTTACCTGGCCACAATTGGCGGTGAAGAAGCGATTTGAAGCATCTAACGACTTATCGTATAGACCATTTAGAAATAGGCTAGTTGACTTAGGAAACCCTAGAATTTAAAATACGGAAAATTGATATTTTTATAAATAAATACTTTTTACTTTATAAAACCGTTTTCTAAAGGATTAGTATTTACAATCTTTGCAAAGCGCCGCTACAACCCATTTTTGGGGATCCCGTTCGGGATGGTGCGGATTATCGCACATCCTCGGGCTTAGTAGTACGAGATTCAGACCTCCGCAAGGAGCATTCGGTCTCGAAAAGATTTAAAATACGATATCTTAAGAAAATGAGATTTTTATAATATAAAATATTTATTAAAATTATTTTTGTATAAATATATGTATATTTATCATTAAAACATTTATTTTGTTATGATATAAATATTCCACCTTTTTTTCTAAAAATCACAAGAATAAATTTTACATTAAAATACCATGAACTTCAAATAAATCAATATTATAGATAAATACTTTTATTTATAAAAAAAAAACTAGGATATTTTCACTAGAAATGGCTCAATATAAAATCCATATTCATTACAACTCTAAAGACGTGTAACAAATACTTGAGGTGTATTTTGAAAAGTATATAAAAGTATTTTTACATAAAAACCCCTCAAGTTTTATAAATTACCCTAAGGACCCTAGCAATTATACGACTTCGACTAACGTTTCTAACTGTCTGACTCGGGTTTAAGTCCGATTAATCTGACTTGAATATGATTCAAGACAATCTACAATCTACAATATTCCACTTCAATATGAACACATGAATTCATGAATCCAGTTATCAATCTATATGACTTGACTGAACCGAACCATGGATATATTCCTTTTACATGATTCTCGGTTATTCCATTTACATGACTCTACAGTTATATCCGTTTACCGATATCATGGTTTCGGTCAGTCAATCGATCTTACAATCAATACAATTTACAAGATAACAATACAAACAAGATATCACGGGGTTTAAGGGGTAGACTGGTACGGAATATGTTAAAGGTGGCACGAGGTGGTCACTTAAGACGTAATTACATCCATGCCGTTGTTTTGTGGTATTATCGATGGAGCCTTGTACTACAGGTTACCAAGGTCCCCGGTGTAAGTGGGACTCCCCTTGTATACACTGGCATCTTCTGTACTAGGCAACAAACAACAGCGTTAATACAACATTAAAATATTATAATACAACATTAAAAGCTACTCTCTCTCTCTCTTACTCTCTGTCTATTTCTCCCTTATCTTTGGGACTTACCGAGCGACCTGTTCGCTCACGACATTCTATTTCTTTCTCCTTGAATGTCGTCAGGTGGTTTAGACCCGGCGGAGATCGAGCCATCTGCAGAGGACTTGGAACAGTTTGCTGAAGAACTAGAGCTCTAGTTTCATTGTACACTTTTCCTTTCTGTACTTTTCATTTCCTGTTATGCCACTGTTTAGAATCTTTTTATTTCAGTTGTATTTCTTTTTCAAGCGTTGTACAAAAGAATGTTAATAAATAAAAATTGTTGTTTTTATTATACCTTGTCTCTTGTGTATTTTCTTTTATATTGCTTAGTTACGCTTAGCGTATTTGCTTTTGAGTAAATACGTAGCGGGCCTCGTCGCGTCCCCTTCGCCGTATACCGGGAAGCGGGGCGTGACAAGTTTTGTTGGTGGCCCATGCAGGTCAGAGCTGTATGGAACCCTAAGCAATATAAGAACCAGCAACTAAAACATTCTTTACAATCATGTTCCTTGAATCCCATCATTTCTTATTCTTTGAATCATATACTTTGAATCTGTCCTAACCTAAATTTTTCTTAAAGGTTATGGATTCTCCGAACAACACCAGCACCAATGTCAACAACACACCTCCACCACTACCACTCACACCTGCCGTTCCTTCTCCACTCAACGAGCAAACGGTGCCACTTGAGGCGATCCGCAGCCTTCTTGAGGAACAGCAACAACTCCTAAACCGTCCCGAGACCGACGCACCGGGAGTAAAGCAATTCAGGGCTTTACATCCCAAGCAGTTTTCCGGAAAAGGAAGCCCTCTTGAAGCTGAAGAATGGGCATAAAGTATAGAAGATGATCTGGCGGCAGCTCAAGTGCCAGACATAGCTTGGGTCCGTGTGGCAAAACTACAGCTCATGGACAATGCTCGCAACTGGTGGAAGGCGGAAGAAAGCCGTTTTGTACAGCCTATTGAATGGAAGACTTTTCGCGAGAAGTTCGATGCGAAATACTTCCCTGTGACTGCCAGGTTTGCCATGGAGCAGCACTTCATTCATCTACAATAAGGATCGATGTGGGACAAGTCAGTAGATGAGTATAACGCAGAATTCACCATGCTCAGTCGATTTGCGGCACACCTGATACCGACGAATGAGATCAGTGCCCGTTGATTTCAACAAGGTTTGGACACGGAAATCCAGGCTGCACTAGCCACAGGGAAATTTCCGACTCACGAGGATGCTCTGGAAGCTGCCCGCCGTTATGAAGCAGTGATAAAGGCAAGGGGCAGACCTCAATCTGCAGGAGTGAAATGCCCTGCCACTCAAATGGCAGGAGGGACCTCTTCAAGGACAGTTGTTGAACTCAGAAGACTGGAAGAAGTCAAGGATCGGCCAAGACCCGATTTTTGCTTTTATTGCAAGAGCGAAGGACACTTGTGGAAGGACTGTAGGCGCGCAAAAGGCCTATGCTTGGTTTGTGGCGCGTCCAATCACGGAATTGGAAACTGTATTTATAGACGCAACCCAGCACATACACCCGTCAACTACCCGCAGCAGCCAGCTATCCAGGCTCCTGCAACTCGTCCTGCACTCCCAGCACCACCTCCACGTGGATTCCCTGCTCAGCCAAATCGCCAATTCTATCAGGCACTAAGAAACATACCTCGGGTACAGAGGAATATGCCTCCAGCTAGGAGGAACGTGCCGAGATGCCAGGCTTACAATTTGGCGGCCGTAGAAGCTGATACGGTTGGTCAGGATAACCTTGGTAATTCTCTTCAACCTTTTCACACCCTTGCATCATTTTGTCATTCTTCACACACTCTCACCAAAATTTCCTTGAATCTGTTACACTTTCTTTTTACAAATTTCGAGGACGAAATTTTTATAAGGAGAGTAGAATGTAACAACTCTAATTTTCTTATACACTTTTTCCTATACAATTTTTTTTTCAAAAATCCATAAAGGGGTATTTATTGCCTGAGCACAAGACTTAAATAATTAATTAGCAATTTAATTACAAGAAGGAGCTTGTGGCTCATTGGTAATACCATGCACTGCTGAACCAAGCCACCAGAGTCAAATCCCATACCCCATATTATTTTTAATATTATTTTGTTTTAAATTCTTTGGAAGCCCAACAGTCCACACCATAACTCCCAAAACTTGAACTGAACTTCAAAATCTAAATATACTAGTGCTTACCCCACGAGACCCCCCACCTCCTCGACCCCCGAGTCGGCCGGGATCGGCCGAGTCGGCCGGCGGACCGGCCGGACTCGGCCGGACGGCCGAGTCCCCAACATGAAAGTTGGGGCTCTTCGTCTCCTTAACCCCCCTGTATACTTTAAATTTCTGGATCGGTTCTAGAAACACAATTATACCTCATTCACTCCATTTTTTATTACTTTTCCTATATTTTTTATTTAAAAAGACCCTTCACTTACCCTACCCCTAGCCTACCCTATAAATACACTCCCTACCCTCTACCCTCTCATCCCAAAATTCTGAGCCCACTCTCTCAAAATCTTCTCAAGAGTTGTGTACTTTGAAAACAAGTTCACGGCGAAACTCCGACGAAATTCCGGCGGAAATTCCGGCGACGTTTTTAGGAATTACCGGCGACGACGCAACGCATCGGCAATCCCTTTAGTTCCCCCTCACTCTAGTGTAATCGAAAACCCATAAATTACATTCTATCCCTCTTTCTTATTCCCTAAAATACGAAATTACAAAACCCGACGGAATCGGAACAAATCCGATTTCCGATTCGGTTTTCTATAAAATTTCACTTCTCACCAATACATTCATGCTT
The DNA here is from genome assembly GCA_030015575.1 of Agapanthus africanus. Classification (NCBI taxonomy): domain Eukaryota; kingdom Viridiplantae; phylum Streptophyta; class Magnoliopsida; order Asparagales; family Amaryllidaceae; genus Agapanthus; species Agapanthus africanus. Next base: position 126,387,450 of record CM057338.1, read on the forward strand.
AAATATCTTCATGTTGACTATTAAACATTTAACAAACAATTTGAACAATATGAAATGATAGCGTTCTCAAATTATCGTATTTTTCACTTAAATACCACAATATTTCGATTTCATATTTAATCCCCTTAACTTTGCTATACATTTAAAGTAGAGCACGAGGTAATGACCTACCTCCCCACACATGCAAATACAACCCTAAACGATATCATCAAAACTTAGAATACGATAAAACAATACTTTCATTTAAATACCATATTCTTAATAAAAACCATTTCTAAAAGTTTTAGCTTTGATACACTTTTAAAACAAATACATTTTACTAAGAATAATATGATAAGTTATGGACATCGGTCGTTTATCTAAACCTGACTTTGTGGTGTCTAGGCTAGGCAAGTGAGAAAGGTAATTTTAAAAGGCCCGTCTCACGGTGATTCGTGAGCGGATCCCTCCTTTCCTCATTTGTACTTACCTGGCCACAATTGGCGGTGAAGAGGCGATTTGAAGTATCTAACGACTTTTCGTTTAGACCATTTAGAAATAGGCTAGTTGACTTAGGAAACCCTAGAATCTAAAATACGGAAAGTTGACATTTTTATAAATAAATACCTTTTACTTTATAAAACCGTTTTCTAAAGGATTAGTATTTACAATTTTTGCAAAGCGCCGCTACAACCCATTTTTGGGGAACCCGTTCGGGATGGTGCGGATTATCGCACATCTTCGGGCTTAGTAGTACGAGATTCAGACCTCCGCAAGGAGCATTCGGTCTCGAAAAGATTTAAAATACGATTTCTTAAGAAAATGAGAATTTTAGAATATAAAATATTTATTAAAATTATTTTTTTATAAATATATGTATATTTATCATTAAAACATTTATTTTGTTATGATATAAATATTCCACCTTTTTTCTAAAAATCATAAGAATAAATTTTACATTAAAATACCATGAACTTCAAATAAATCAATATTATAGATAAATACCTTTATTTATAAAAAAAAATAGGATATTTTCACTAGAAATGGCTTAATATAAAATCCACATTCATTACAACTCTAAAGACGAGTAACAAATACTTGAGGTGTATTTTGAAAAGTATATAAAAGTATTTTTACATAAAAAACCCTCAAGTTTTATAAATTACCCTAAGGACCCTAGCAATTATAGGACTTCGACTTACGTTTCTAACTGTCTGACTCGGGTTTGAGTCTGATTAATCTGACTTGAATATGATTCAAGTCAATATACAATCTACAATATTCCACTTCAATATAAACACATGAATTCATGAATCAGTTATCAATCTATATGACTTGACTGAACCGAACCATGGATATATTCCGTTTACATGATTCTCAGTTATTCCATTTACATGACTCTACAGTTATATCCGTTTACCGATATCATGGTTTCGGTCAGTCAATCAATCTTACAATCAATACAATTTACAAGATAACAATACAAACAAGATATCGCGGAGTTTAAGGGGTAGACTGGTACGGAATATGTTAAAGGTAGCACGGGGTGGTCACTTAAGACGTAATTACATCCATACCGTTGTTCCGTGGTATTATCGATGGAGCCTTGTACTACAGGTTACCAAGGTCCCCGGTGTAAGTGGAACTCCCTTCGTATACACTAGCATCTTCTGTACCTGACTACAAACAACAGCGTTAATACAACATTACAATATTATAATACAACATTAAAAGCTACTCTCTCTCTCTCTTACTCTCTGTCTATTTCTCCCTTATCTTTGGGACTTACCGAGCGACATGTTCGCTGACGACATTCTATTTCTTTCTCCTTGAATGTCGTCAGGTGGTTTGGACCCGGTGGAGATCGAGCCATCTGCAAAAGACTTAGACCAGTTTGCTGAAGAACCAGAGCTCTAGTTTCATTGTACATTTTTCCTTTCTGTACTTTTCATTTCCTGTTATGCCACTGTTTAGGCATATTTTTATTTCAGTTGTATTTCCTTTTCAAGTGTTGTACAAAAGAATGTTAATAAATAAAAGTTGATGTTTTTATTATACCTTATCTCTTGTGTATTTTCTTTTATATTGCTTAGTTACGCTTAGCGTATTTGCTTTTGAGTAAATACGCAGCGGGCCTCGTCGCGTCCCCTTCGCCGTATACCGGGAAGCGGGGCGTGACACTAATGGGGCAGAGGTAGTCGGTAAGTACACCCTTCAAATGTTCCTAGTCGTGGGAGTATCGAGACGGGGCATCGATATTCCAGAGTAGACTAGCGTATACGCTTCTTGACCCATATGATGGGCGATGGATGATCCCACATCCATTGGTGTTTGACATTAGAGAAGGTATACGGGTGCTCAGTGGAGACTGGGTATACTGAACGGACTCCCCGAGAACTCCTAGATGATATTATACCTATCGTCAGATAGCAGTTCTCTGGTGACACTGGTATATGTTAGTCTGTCGACCCGAGATCGTCATAGAGTCTTGTGTGATTCCTACTATGATTTGATTTCCACTTTATCACGTTCAAGAGATCATGCAAAACGGTGGTTTTTGGGTACAGTTCCGAGTCACACGGAGGCAATGAGCGATAGGATGGGATTTCGTCTCTCCCGGTATTGGGGATTGATGTTGCGATATGCTCGATTGGCCATAACAAGAAATCCCTGGCCAGGGTTGCTGAGATTTACTGGTAAGTGTTATCAGTAGTTTCTCGAAACGTTATGGGCCTCACATCGGTATGACTTATCCGGCTATTGGGGTCTGACGTTTACCACCCCCAGGATGAGATATGCAACATATCAGACGAAGAGACCGGACTGTACGGTAGTGTTACTTATTGGATTCGCGGGAGTATGAGCAGGCTTACTTGTTGATCTTCTAATCGCTCAATACCCGGGTAGCCGTAACGTCCAGCTAGTACTGCTGACGGCTTGTGGGTGACTGATATGATCATCACCTACTGTCGGCGTATTGACGAGTCTTTAGAGTCCTACACAAGGTTTCCTGGCTCAGGCGAAACGAAATAGGAGCACATATGTGATATGTGCGGGACCGAGATTAATGCACGTATGTGATACCGCATTCTATTCTCGCGATATGTGATATCGATTGGTTATATGCGATATAGCCGGGTTATCGAATCAAGTGTTGATTCGATAAGTTGATACATATGATATTAGTCGGTTATATATGATATAGCCAGATTATTAAATCAAGTGTTGATTTAATAATTTAATATATAATTATATATTTGATATATTAATTTACATTAACTAATATTAGCTCACTTAAGCATTTCTTTTTCTCACTTGTGTGCACTTAATATATATGTGATATATATTAATGTGTCATGCTTGTTGCTACATACTACATGGGTGTATGAGACTCACACCATGCTTATGATAATGTGGGGTTTATTTATTTAAAGTAAATCACTAATTAGTTGGAAATTAGTCACATGGTTTGAGCTTAGTGGAAGCTTGTAGAACCATTGACTTAGTCAACTAGTTTTGTTTTACATTAGATATTTATTAACCCAACCATTACCTTAAGCTATGGTTACGTTTCTACAAGAGTTAGTATTAGATATTATCTCACCCATGGTTGCTATTCTCACTCATGAGATTCATTCTACACTTGCTTCACTCCATGGTTGCTTTTTTTCATCTCCTTCCTCAAGCTCTCTAGCTTTTAGGAGGTGAAGAAAATTAGTGAGAAAAATTATTCTAAAGTGAGCAAAATTCCTACTTCATCAACTTACACTAGATTAGCCATTTAGTTTAGGTTGTTTGCTTCATAATTAGGGAAGAGGTAGCTTGAGTTAGTGTCTTCTCGATGTAGATCATCTTCGGCCTCGAAAACTTCAAGCAAGCTTGTTCCTTTCATCTTGTGGAGCCTTTTTAGAGTCCGGGAGTTCACTACTTGGAGCGAAGGGACTACTACACGGAGCTATTGAAGTGAAGGATCGGTCTACAAAGATTTTATTCCTTGTTCACTTAGATGTAAAGATGTTTATATTCTAGTTTCGTCTAATTCTCTAGTTAAGATTCTAGATTAGGGTTCTTTAGTGCACCAATTTTTTAAAAACGGCATGGTCGATGCCTCCTGAAACCCAGTGGTGGTGCTACGGAACCCTGCATAAATATACCCGCAGGTGCGGTGGTGGCCTTTTCCCGATATGTGGAGGCACCACCTACAGCTAGACAATCAAAAATTGATTATCTAAGTAAGTGCAAAAAGAATGTGTGTATATTTATGATATAACATTCTAAATCAATATACATGCACTATAGGATATATAAATATACCTGCAGGTGCGGTGGTGGCCTCTATCTCTGATGTGGACGCACCACTAACAACTAGACAATTAAACATTGACTATATAAGTAATTTTGAAATAAATATGCGTGTATATCTATAATATTACATTCAAAATGAATATGCGTGCAATATACCTGAAGGTGTGGTAAAGTCCACACGGAAAGAGTCATCCGAAGGGGATACCGATCAGGGTGTGTTCACTCATGAAAACTGAATAATAAATATAAAAGCAATAGGCAAAGTCCCCAAACGGAGAATCGCGTGCCCACACGTGATAAGGCACTGCGCTTGATAAAGCAAGGCTGAAATTGAGGCTAAAACTGAGCCTCACACGTGACCTTCTATATACAATGTATATAGGCGCTTTCTTAAAACAAACAATTGGCCAGAAAAGGTCACGTGGTAGCACGTGACGCTATTTAATGGATTTAGCTTCGTGGGGTCACGTGCTACACGTGATGGGCTCCTATGCCTTCTGAACCAATAGAATTAAATTTTAAATAAAAGAGATCAAATCCCTATTTGGAAAATATTTTTCTTAGATCTTTCTAAACAAGAAATATTGCGCTCTGTAAAGCAGAGTACCGTTGGATTAAAAATCCAATGGTGATTAAAAATCACCAATTTACAAAAGAAAATTCTGTTTAGGGAAATATTTTCCTAATTTTGTGGGAAATATCTTCTGTAAAACAGAAGTCCTTGGATTAAAAATCCAGCAGTGACTAAAATTCACCGATTGATCTAAAAGATCATTTTGGTTGATTATAAAATTAATCAAAATCTCTTAATAAGAGATTTTTTGAACAAATTAATTATTTTCTTTCTCCTATAAATATGAGTCAAGAGACACAAAAAAAGGAGACAGAAAAAAGAAAAAAGAAGAAGGAGAGAAACCCTTCGTAAGCTTAAAAGAAAAGAGAATTTAATTTCCAGAGAGAAAAAGAGAAAAAGAAACTCTAGGTAATAGAAGGAACGAAACACAGAAAATATCTCATTTCCTTTTCACCTCCATAAGAGTTTAACTCTTCTAAAAAGAATTTAGTTCTTCCTTTGGCTGAGATTTGCAGAAGCAGATCTCCCCACAAGTTGAGAATTTAATTCTCATCAGGAAGATCCTGTCATGCAGATCCAAAACCTAGGGGAAGATCTAAGTTCAGAGAATTTAATTCTCCCAAAAATTATATAGTAATTTAATTTTTCTAATAAAACAAGGGCTTAACCCTTCATATTAGAACTTAGTTCTTCCTTATGGTGAAAGATCTGCAGAAGCAGATCTCCTCACAAGTTGAGAATTTAATTCTCATCGAGGAGATTCTGCCATACAGATCTCAAACCTAAGAGAAAAACTAAGTCCTAAGAATTTAATTCTTACAAAACAGTGGGTTTGAAAGTCTCAAAACTAAGGATCTCCATGCACGTAAAAGGATTAGCATCCAACATGATAACGACCGATCACGTGCTCCCACGTGAACACCCTTGATGCACAAAAGATGACAACTGAGACTGGCTTACGTGATCCCACGTGACCCCCTCTAGTAGTGCTTAGCACTTATAGAAAGGGAGTAAATTAAAAGGCAGTTTCCACTTGGGGCGCCTCACGTGACCCAATAGCGCTTAGCGCTCAGAAAAGAACAGGGGAATAAACCCAAGGAAGCAGCGCCTCAAATTTTTAGTGTTTAACACTACTTCAAGCGCCTCACGTGACCCTACACGAGCGCTTCCAATTTTTAGTGTTTAACACTATTTCAAGCACCTCACGTGGGAGCACGTGAGCACTAAGAATATACTAGTGTTTAACACTATGAAAAGCCAATGTTAGCCAAACTTAGACCAAATTTTCCGAGAAGCGTCAATTGAGCTCCTCATACTCAGGTCTCCAAATCCGAACTTAGTCCTAGAGATAGCTAATGAGCTCCCAACAGATGGCATCTAAAATGATGTTCGTCCTATTCCTCCTCAGTCGGGACATTGGTTTAAGGGTACATCTCTTCATACCTCTGATACATGTCGTTGTAATTCTTCAACGTCTTCAGAGAGATGGAGGGTCCCAATAACCAATAACTTTTGGCGCATCCCCAAACGGTTAAACCAAAACCTTACAGACTATAATGTCTTTAAACCGTATAGACTATGATGTCTTTAAACCAAACTATGATGTCTTTAAACCGCACAGACTATGACGTCTTTAAACCAGACTATGATGTCTCTAAACCTTACAGACTATGAGGTCCTTAAACTCATGGAGTATGATGTCCTTAAACCCAATGGACCGCAATATCCCTAAACTAAAACGATAGAGTCCAAATACTCTTTCGTTGGATCTAAATGATCCCAAAGTCTTGTTAAGTAGATCTTAGTATAAAATTAGACCAACGTATCATTAACAAGCATTTAAGTTGATCTTAATCTAAAAAAAACAAGATTAACGATCCTTAAACTAACCCAAACCCAAATTTAAGAAAATACGGATTTGGACTAATCCGCACCCTACGGGCGACAACATAAATTAGTCTCCATATACGATCCATGGGCAACCAAAAATAAAACAAACACACACGACACAAAGTGACCATTTGGAGAAAGAGAAAGTGGTTACCGCAATGCGGTAGCGTAATTAACTGCAGGGGCTTGTGCATGTAGGGAAGAGCGTCCCTACAATCAAAAAACCCTCGTAAACGAGGGGGAATCTGACGAAGTCTGCTACAACGGCCGCATCTGTCTAATCCTCCGATATACGGTGCCATAAATCAACTTGGTATCTTTGGAGAGGTGGACAGATAAAACCAAATAGCATCTGCCCCCAAAATTCAGGACGGATGTCCCAACGTCCCGGTCGCGTCTTTCGGCGGAGAACAGGATGCAAGACCGGCCCTATGAATCTCCCTACGCAGCTCTCCGGGCGGCTGAACCACTCTGCCTCTGCCACGGCTGGTTCTCCTGCCGCCCCTCGCTGCTCCGGCCGTCATCATCAAACCTAGATAAGAGTACAATCATTACATATGCATGCAATATATATATAGATCGTAGAAATGTGAAGTAATATATAACATTACTGATAACCTTTTTCGTTTCGTAGACGCATTAGATATATCTACTTGGATTTCATCATCGATATCATTTCTAACCCACGTAACTTCACAATCAGTCGAAGACAACCTGTCTTTTAAAACAGACGGTCGGAGCGCTCTAAGTCTTCTCTCTTCTTCATCCTCATCGCTATCCTCCATACGATTCTCGAATTCTGAGACATCGTAAACATCTCTGGGTTTCCAACGGCATACGACACTCCATCCCGGATGCTTCAAGCACTGTAAGTAGTATACTTAGAACGCTTGGTTCGGAAAGATAAATGGATCGTCCTGACCGTAAAATCAAAGTGTGTTCACACTAGTCAATCCATATTCATCTTTCCAAGTTCTGAGATTGTTTCTCCACTTATCCGTATCGGTTCGTGTATCATACAAAGTACACTGAAATATATAAAACGGTTCTGATCGTTCCGGATATTGGATGCCAAGTATGTAATTTAAGCATCCATAATAAATCACACCATCCGATCCTACCGTCGCAATCCCACTATTCTGAGTGGTTCGAGATGTTTCTATATCCTTAACTTCAAATTTATATTCAAGGACACCGAATTCTTTATATATGCAAGCTCCATACTAGGAAACTGAGTTAAACATTTTAAATCTCTCTCTAATGATGCAAACAAGTTTGGATCGTAGATCTGACAAAACAAATTTTACGACAAATACATAACAATATAAGTTTAGATTAAGACTGGTAGCAAAACATGTTATTCGAACAACTTACATGATCTGCAACCCAATCGCAAAAATTATCCTGATGATATTTTTCCAATCGTTCATCATTCCAATCAGGATGCCCTTCACGTACCTCATTAATATGAATTCTGTTCTCAACAATAAATTATGATATTAGTATTATATCATTTCATACACACACAAACACAAATATAACAATTAATCCAAAAAAAACTTACTCTCTAATTTCTTCAAGACATACGCTATTGAGAAGGATAAACTGATATATCTTGTTGATAAACATACTGTCTACTATCTTATAATCAGTTTTACCATATGGTCCCTCCTGAATTTTCCGAGGCCGGTTAAGTTTCGTCTCAATGTTCTCGTCCAGATAGCGGAAACAAAATGTGGTTACTTCATCTAGAAAATAATCTTGTATGATAGAACCCTCTGTTCAATTTCTATTGCGTATATACTATTTTTAGAGTGTAGAGGTACCTGAAGAAAAATATGTTAAATAAATAAATACGGGCATATAAGACGACAATAATTTTACAAATTGCGTGAAATGAAAAATTCCACGTACCTTTCGACGGGATATATCCATCGATATTGTATTGGTCCGGCTAACTTAGCCTCGGTTGCAAGATGAACCGTCAGGTGTATTATGATATCGAAGAATGACGGTGGGAAAATACGTTCAAGCTTGCAAAATATCAATGAAATAGAATTTTCTAGATTCTCCAGCGTCATAACATCTAGGGTTTTAGCACACAATTATCTAAAAAAGCAATAAAGATCATTGATTACTAGACCAACCGATTCGGGAAGGGAAGTTCTGAGGGCTAATGGGAGAAGGTGTTCCATAACAACATGATGATCATGACTTTTCAGCCCATCGATCTTGCCTTTCACAATTTTTATCTTCTTGCTAAATGGTCCTGAGAAACATGTGGAAACTTTCAAATCATGCAACACCTGCATGAACCTTTTCTTCTCCGGTTGTGACATATGATACGCGGCATTGGGAAGTACAAACTTGCCTGGTTTACTCGCTATCGGTTTAGGATGAAATTCACTTCTAATTTCCCAGTCCTGAAGATCCATCCGAGTACGGAGGTTGTCTTTCGAATTTCCGTCTTTACAAAGAAGCAAGTTGAGTACATGCTCGGATACTCCTTTCTCTATGTGCATGACGTCCAGACAATTATGCACTAAATTTGTTGACCAGTACGGAAGCTCGTAGAAAATTCTTAACTTGTTCCAGTAGGGTGGTTTGACGTGTTTTGCTAGATCTATCCCGAATGTCACATTATTCTAACCATGCCACTGAGCAGTCATGACCTCTCCGGACAATGAGGCTGGAGGTTCAAGAAACTCCTGATGACTATTAAAGTGAGCAGCGCCTGACCCGTAGGGATGGACTAGTGGCAGGAAATGCCGATGACTGCAATATCAAACCTTCTTGTTAAATTCAACAATTTCGATATTGTATATTGATGGCAATAAGGGCATGCTTTGTAACCATGTACGGACCAACCTGATAGTTTCCATACGCAGAAAAGTTATTAATTGTCCACATTAAAACTGCACGCAGTGTAAAGGTTGTATCTGTGTTTTCATCGTAAGTCTCTACACCATCAATGAATAAAGATTTTAACTCATCGATCAGAGGTCGGAGATAGACGTCGATATTGTTTCCCGGTGAGTTTGGTCCGTCAATAAGAAGAGGTATCATAAAGTAGGATTGATTCATAGCCAACCAAGATGACAGATTACAAACTATCATTACAACGGGCCATGTGCTGTGGCTTCCAGCCATATAGTTGAATGGGCAGAAGTCATCACTAGCAAGTCCGAACCTGACATTGCGAGGATCACTACTGAATATTTCGTACCTCCTATCGAAATCCTTCCATTCCGGTGAATCTCTTGGATGACTTATTTTTCCATCTTCACTTGGAGTAGCACGGTGATGCCAAATCATTGTCTCGGCTGTTTTCTTGCACCTGAATAGCCTCTGCAGCCTCTGTGTTATGGAAAAGTATCGTGCTATCTTGACAGGTATATCGGGCTCCTTATCAGATTCTTTCAGCTTATACCTGGTCTCTCCGCATGTCGGACACTCTTTCAAATATGAATTCTCTTTTCGGTACAACACGCAATTTTTAGGACATGCATGAATCTTCTCACACTTCAGATCCAAATTAGACATCATCTTCTGGGCTCCGTACCAGCTGTCGGACACGTTATTTCCCGGGGGTATAGAATCTTTCAGGAACTTCAGAAGTATCGTGAATGACTTGTTACTCTATCCATTTAGGCACTTAATCTGGAAAGTTGTACGAACCATGATAGGGTGTAATACTTTGCATTCTCATAAATTGGTCTTCTAACATCATTCATGAACTTTTCATACTTATCCGCACGCGGTCCTTGATTGAAAGGAATGTCATTTTCGGTAGGAATACTATCACCTAGGGCAACCTCTACCATATCCTCCATTTCTTCTTCTGGAATGAAGTTATCGTCTTTTTCTTCTTCTTCCGCATTACCGTCTTCTTCTTCTGCCGCATTACCGTCTTCTTTTTCTCCTTCCCCGTGATTTAACCAAGTTGTATAAAGTCTAGTAAAATCATGTTTAACGATGTGAAGCTCTACGATTTCTACCTTCTGCCAGAACTTATTCCCACATCTATCGCACAGGCAGAGAATTTTCTCTAACACGATCTTATTATGTGCGCATGCAAATTCAATGAAAACAGTAACTCCTGCGACAAACTTAGATTGCATACATTGTTACCAATCCACGTACATCCAGTCCTTAACTCTGATGTACTCATGGGCCATATTAGACTGTACAACATATAAATTGTAGGTTATGGTAACTATATTGAGAAATCTAAGAACGGGATAGCTACTGACAAAGAAGAAAATCCGTAGAGGCAAGTTTGTCGTTGAAAAGAATAAATTATCGATAAATAAAGTTAGATTTGAAGATAACTAAGTATGAGTTGTATTCTGTGTATGTATATTTCAATTTATGATTTCACTTAAGTGTAGAGTTGTTAGTGTGTATATGCTTTGTGTGTGCGTTTGTTGCGTATTCGTGTTGTATGTGTGTGTTTCGGCTGTCGGGGGTAAGACTTCTACCCCATTAAGAATGTATAGAGCAGACACCCATTCGGTTGTGCTTTCATCCGTTTTGAGTAAATTTCGGCAACACCTCCCCGCTGTTCTCCGAGTACACTGTAATAGAATAGATAATCATTTCAATGCTGTGAAACAACGTTGAAATGAACATCTAATTTATCTTTGTACACGGAGAACCGGTGGAAAAGTACCAACGAAATTACTCGAAACGAATGAAAATACAAGTGAATATAAGTGTTTGCTTTATACATTCCTAACTTGTTAACACTGGACAAATCTATCGGTTATCATACGATTGAATTTTCTCGTCATATAGACTGCACGACGGTTGTTAGTACCGACTATACCTTCCGATATTTAACAACTTTCGTATAGTTTTATGTCACGACAAATATCGAACGTATGTTAACCGATAGACGGGGACTAAGTCGCACTTTGATTTTCACATATGAGTATCGATGAGAATATGAAAGTTTCATATTATCATCGAGTATCATATATTGGTTTTAACTTGAACAATTAACTTGAATAGGTTTTACGTTTACGTTTCGTTTTTAAGGGTTCGAAGTTTTTAATTTAGGGTAAATTTTTCTTGCGTTTACGATAAAATTATACGTTTACATTATCATCGAGTATGCTACTGTGGGAATTTGTCCAAGAAAAACGGGTACCCTAACCCTAATTAACCCAAACTAACCTAATTAACCTAAATTAACCCTAATAATCACCCTAACTCAAATTATCCCTAATTAACCCAAATTAACCTAATTAACCCAAATTAACACTAATCATCACCCTAACTCAAATTATTCCTAATTAACCTAAAATTAAGCTAATTAAACCAAATTAACCCTAATCAACACCCTAACACAAATACACTCTATTTTACCTAATTAACCCTAGCCCAAATTAACCTAACCCTAACCATCACCCAAACCCAACCCAAATTAACCCTAGCCCAAACCAAAATTAACCTTAATTAATCTAATTAACCTTAACCCTAACCCTAATCATCACCAACACTATTTTACCTAATTAACTCAAACTAACCCTAACCCTAAAATCAACAACAACACAAAAAAATTCCAAATTTTAAGTTCAAAATGGAAATTAACTCACCTTAGTAGTAGTTTTGCCGACGGCAAAAAGCTCGACGAGGTGGAGGAGACCGGGGGTGGAGCTCGACGAGACCGTGGCGGCGGCAAAGAGCTCGATGAGCACGCGGTGAGACTGTGGTGCCAACAACTATGAGAGCGTGGTGGCGCGTGACGAGGAAGTCGAAGACGATGGGTATGGTGGCGACGAGAAAGACGACGACGGATGTGGTGGCGACGAGGCACGCACGGGAGATCGATCGATCGCCGGAGAGTTGGTGGGAAAATTTAGGACAGTTGGAAATTACTGTATTATTTTTTTTTATAAATAACCATTTATTGCCCATACGGATTAATCCGTAAAGACTTTTTTTACGGCTCCGTAAGGCCAAATAAAAGATTACATTTTAATATTTTTAAATTTATTTATGCCCCTACGGTGAGCACCATAGGGGCAAATCGTTGGCCCTATGGATTAATCTGTAGGGGTAATAAAAAGTTGCCCCTACGAATTCCTATATCCGTAGAAGCAACCTCTTATTGTAGTAGTGCGGGATGATTTAGTGATTGAAAATATTTTATTGTTAACACACACACACACATATGCAACTGTCTGATTAAAGAGCAAGTTGTATTAAAATAGAATAGTTAATGATGTGTGTATTTTATGCAATACATTGGATGGCTTTCGACCAATGTAAAAGAGAGAGTGTCATCCTAGATTATCTGATTCAAATTTCTATATAAAAAATATCGATTTACCGATCATTATCGACCCTGAGTGATAGTGATATTTATGTCCTTCAACATTATCTAGAGAAGCAAAAGTTGCAAAATTTTATTTCCTTCTGCCGGAACTTATTCCTGCATCTATTGCATGGGCAGAGAATTTTCTCTAACACGATCTTATTATGTGCGCATGCAAATCAATAAAAGCAGCAACTCCTGCGACAAACTTAGATTGCATGCGTTGTTTCCAATCCATATACATCCAGTCCTTAACTCTGATGTACTCATAGGCCATATTAGACTGTATAACATATAAATTGTAGGTTATGCTGACTATATTGAGAAATCTAAAAACGGGATAATTACCGACAAAGAAGAAAATCCGTAAAGGCAAGTCTGTCGTTGAAAAGAATAAATTATCGATAAATAAAGTTAGATTTGAAAATGCCCAAATATGAGTTGTATTCTGTGTATGTGTGTTTCAATTTATAATTTCACTTAAATGTAGGGTTGTTAGTGTATATGTGCTTTGTGTGTGTGTTTGTTGTGTATTCGTGTTGTATATGTGTGTTTCGGCTGTCGGGAGTAAGGATTCTATTCCATTAAGAATGTATAGAGCAGGCACCTATTCGGTTGTGGTTTCATCCGTTTCGAGTAAATTTTGGCAGCACCTCCCCCCGCTGTTCTCCGAGTATACTATAATAGAATAAATAATCATTTCAATGCTATGAAATAACGTTGAAATGAACATCTAATTTATCTTTGTATATGGAGAACCAGTGGAAAAGTACCAATGAAATAACTCGAAACGAATGAAAACACAAGTGAATGCAAGTATTTGCTTTATACATTCCTAACTTGTCCACACTGGACAAATCTATCGGTTATCGTACGATTGAATCTTCTCGTAACATAGAATACACGACGGTTATTAGTACCGAACTATACCGTCCGATATTTAACAAGCTTCATATAATTCTATGTCACGATGAATATCGAACGTATGTAAACCGTAGACGGGGACTAAGTCGCGCTTTGATTTTCACATATGAGTATCGATGAGAATATGAAAGTTTCATATTATCATCGAGTATTATATATTGGTTTTAACTTGAACATTTAACTTGAATAGGTTTTATGTTTACGTTTCGTTTTTAAGGGTTCGAAGTTTTTAGTTTACAGTAAATTTTTCTTACGTTTAAGGTAAAGTTGTACGTTTACGTTATCATCGAGTATCCTACTGAATGAACTAGTGCACCCTAAACCCTAACCCTAATTAACCCAAATTAATCTAATTAACCTAAATTAACCCTAATCATCACCCTAACTCAAATTATCCCTAATTAGCCCAAAATTACCCCAAATTAACCCTAATCATCACCCGAACTCAAATTATCCCTAATTAACCCAAAATTAAGCTAATTAAACAAAATTAACCCTAATCAACACCCTAACACAAATACACTCTAATTAACTCAACCCACCCTGACCCAAAACCTAACCCAAATTAACCTAACCCTAATCATCACCCAAACCCCAACCCAAATTAACCTTAGACCAAATCAAAATTAACCCTAATTAATCTAATTAACCCTGACCCTGACCCTAATCATCACCAACCCTATTTTACCTAATTAATCCAAACTAACACTAACCCTAACCCTACCTAATTAACCCTAACACTAAACCGAACCCTAACCCTAAAATCAACAATAACACAAAAAAATTCTAAATTTTAAGTTCAAGATCTAGAGGTCTTTCTCTTTCATGCTTCCAGAGCTTTTCGATAGAATCAGGTTTTTTCTATAATATCTGATATTCCCTAGGGCGGCCTTTCTTTACCTCAAAGTTGGCGCTGCCTCCTACCTGAGGCCTGATCGACGGTTTCACCTAAGCCTTGGTTGATGGAAATTAAATCACCTTAGTAGTAGTTTTGTCGACGGCAAAGAGCTCGACGAGGTGGAAGAGGTCGGGGATGGAGCTCAACGAGACTGTGGAGGTGGCAAAGAGCTCGATGAGCTCGCGGCGAGACTGTGGTGCCAACGACGACGAGAGTGTGGTGGCACGCGACGAGGAAGTCGACAGCGATGGGTGTGGTGGCGACGAGAAAGACGACGACGGATGTGGTGGCGACGAGACGCGCGCGGGGGATCGATCGATCGCGGAAGAGTTGGTGGGAAAATTTAGGACGGTGGGAAATTACTGAGCTTTATTTTTTTTATAAATAACCTTTTGTTGCCCCTACGGATTAATCCGTAGAGTCTTCTTTTGCGGTTCCGTAAGGCTAAATAAAAGATTACATTTTAATATTTTTAAATTTATTTATGCCCCTACGGTGGGCACCGTAGGGACAAATCGTTGGCCCTGCGGATTAATCCGTATGGGCAATAAAAAGGTGCCCCTCCGCATTCCTATATCCGTATGGGCAACCTCTTATTGTAGTAGTACGTGCTAATTTAGTGATTGAAAATATTTTATTGTTCACATATATATCATTGAATCTGCAACTGTCCGATTTAAGAGCAAGTTGTATTAAAATAGAATAGTTAATGATGTGTGTATTTTATGCAATAAATTGGATGGCTTTCGACCAATGTAAAAGAGAGGGTGTCATCCTAGATTATCCGATTTAAATTTCCGTATAAAAAATATCGATTTACCGATCATTATCGACCCTGAGTGATAGTGAAATCTAGGTCCTTCAACATTATCTAGAGAAGCAAAAGTTGCAAAATTTTATTTCTTTCTGCCAGAACTTATTCCCACATCTATCGCACGGGCAGAGAATCTTCTCTAATACGATCTTATTATGTACGCGTGCAAGTTCAATAAAAACAGCAACTCCTGCGACAAACTTAGATTGCATGCATTATTGCCAATCCACGTACATCTAGTCCTTAACTCTAATGTACTCATGGGCTATGTTAGACTGTATAACATATAAATTGTAGGTTATAGTGACTATATTGAGAAATCTAAGAACGAGATGGTTACTGACAAAGAAGAAAATCCGTAGAGGCAAGTTTGTCGTTGAAAAAAATAAATTATCTATAAATGAAGTTAGATTTGAAGATACCCAAGTATGAGTTGTATTCTGTGTGTATGTGTTTCAATTTATGAATTCATTTAAATGTAGGGTTGTTAGTATGTATGTGCTTTGTGTGTGCGTTTGTTGTGTATTCGTATTGTATGTGTGTGTTTCGGCTGTTGGGGGTAAGGCTTCTATCCCATTAAAAATGTATAGAGCAGACACCCATTTGCTTGTGCTTTCATCCGTTTCGAGTAAATTTCGGCAGTATCTCCCCGCTGTTCTCCGAGTACACTGTAATAGAATAGATAACCATTTCAATACTGTGAAACAACGTTAAAATAAACATCTAATCTATCTTTGTATACGGAGAACCAGCGGAAAAGTACCAACGAAATAACTCGAAATGAATGAAAACACAAGTGAATGTAGGTGTTTACTTTATACATTCCTAACTTGTCCATACTGGATAAATTTATCGGTTATCATACGATTGAATCTTCTCATCACATAGACTACACGATGATTGTTAGTATCGAACTATACCATCTGATATTTAACAACCTTCGTATAGTTCTATATCATGATGAATATCGAACGTATGTTAACCGATAGATGGGAACTAAGTCGCGCTTTGATTTTCATATATGACTATCGATGAGAATATGAAAGTTTCATATTATCATCGAGTATCATATATTGGTTTTAATTTGAACATTTAACTTGAATAGGTTTTACGTTTATGTTTCGTTTTTAAGGGTTCGAAATTTTTAGTTCAGGGTAAATTTTTCTTGCGTTTACGGTAAAATTGTACGTTTACGTTATCATCGAGAATACTACTGAAGGAACTAGTGCACCCTGAATCTTAACCCAAATTAACCCTAATAATCACCCTAACTCAATATCCTTAATTAACCCAAATTAACCTAATTAATCCTAATTATCACCCTAACTCAAATTATCCCTAATTAACCTAAAATTAATCTAATTAAACCAAATTAATCCTAATCAACACCCTAATACAAATACACTCTATTTTACCTAATTAACCTAAATTAACTAACCCAAATTAACCTAACCCTAATCATCACTCAAACCCCAACCCAAATTAACCCCAGCTCAAACCAAAATTAACCCTAATCAATCTAATTAACCCTAACCCTAATCATCACCAACCCTATTTTACCTAATTAATCCAAACTAACCCTAACCCTATCTAATTAACCCTAACCCTACCTAATTAACCCTAACCCTAAACCTAAACTGAACCTTAAGCCTAACCCTAATTAACCCGGCCCTAGCTATAACCCTTACTCTAAAATCAACAATAACACAAAAAAATTCCAAATTTTAAGTTCAAAATGGAAATTAACTCACCTTAGTAGCAGTTTTGCCGGCGGCAAAGAGCTCGACGAGGTGGAGGAGGCCGGGGATGGAGCTCGAAGAGACTGTGGCGGCGACAAAGAGCTCGACGAGCTCGCGGCGAGACTGTGGTGCGAACGACAACGAGAGTGTGGTGGCATGTCACGCCCCGCTTCCCAGTGTACGGGGACGCAATGAGGTCCGCTACGTATATACTCAGAAGTACATACGCTAAGCGTATCTAAGCAATATAAAATAAATACACAAGAGACAAGGGTTAATAAAAACATCAACTTTTATTTATTAACATTCTTTTGTACAATGCATGAAAAGGAAATACAACTGAAATAAAAAGATGTCTAAACAGTGGCATAACAGGAATGAAAAGTACTGAATGGAAAGGTGTATAATAAAACTACAGTGCTGGATCTTCGGCAAACTGCTCCAAGTCTTCTGTAGATGGCTCGATCTCTGCCGGGTCCAAACCACCTGACGACATTCAAAGAAGAAAGAAAGAGAATGTCGTCAGCGAACAGGTCACTCGGTAAGTCTCAAAGATAAGAGGAGAAATAGAATAGACAGGGAGTAAGAGAGAGAGAGAGAGTAGCTTTTACAGTTGTATTATATTGTTTTAGTGTTAAAGTTGTTGTTATCGTAAGTTCAAGGGTGAATGTCAACTAATCTCAAGAGTGTTCTCAAACCCAACAGGCTGTAATCCAAGGGTAGGGAACTACGGGCCCAAATGATATGTTAGTAGCGGGACTTCGACCGTCGCCGAAGTATTCCAAACTCAACAAGCCACAGCCAGGAGCATGGAAACGCGGGCCTTCATGATTGCTTGCTTGTGTTAGTAAACATGGATTCATGATCTAGGCGGACTCTTGAGATTATGTTGGATTCACGAATGTACTACCCCAATACCCCGTGTAGTTATGTTATTGATAATACTGTATTACATTGTATTGTCTTGTAAATTGAATTGTGTAATTGGATGACTGACCAAAACCATGATATCAGTAAACGGATGTAACTGCATAATCATGTAAATGGAATAACTGGAGAACCATGTAAGTGGAATGTATATCCATGGTTCGGTTCGGTCAAATTGTATAGTTTGATAATTGGATTCATGGATTCATGTTGAAAATTGTAGATTGTAGATTGACTTGAATCATATTCAAGTCAGATTAATCAGACTCAAACCCAAGTCAGACAATTAGAAATGTAAGTCGAAATCATGATTATTTCTTAAACCTATAATTGTTAGGGTCCTTATGGTAATTTATAAACTTGAGGGGGTTTTATGTAAAATATACTTTTATATACTTTTCAAAATACTTCCCAAGCATTTATTATTTGTTTTTAGAGTTGTAATGAGTGTGGATTTTATATTGTGATATTTCTAGTGAAAATATCCTAATTTTATAAATAAAGGTATTTATCTGTAATATTGATTTATTTGAAGTTCATGGTATTTTAGTGTAAAATTTATTCTTGTGATTTTAGAAAAGGGTGGGATATTTATATCATAACAAAATAAATATTTTAATGATAAATATACATATTTATACAAAAATAATTTTAATAAATATTTTATATTCTAGAAATCTCATTTTCTTAAGATGTCGTGTTTTAAATCTTTCGAGACCGTATGCTCCTTGCGGAGGTCTGAATCTCGCACTACTAAGCCCAAGGATGTGCGATAATCCGCACCATCCCAAACGGGTTCCCCAAAAATGGGATTGTAGCGGCGCTTTGCAAAGATTGTAAAATACTAATCTTTTAGAAAACGGTTTTATAAAGTATAAGGTATTTATTTGTAAAATGTAAATTTTCCGTATTTTAGATTCTAGGGTTTCCTAAGTCGACTAGCCTATTTCTAAATGGTGTAAATGACAAGTTGTTAGATATCTCAAATTGCCTCTTCATCGCCAATTGTGGCCAGATAAGTACAAGTGAGGAAAGGAGGGATCCGCTCACAAATCACCGTGAGACGGGCCTTTTAAAGTTACCTTTCTCACTTGCCTAGCCTAGACACCACAAAGTCAGGTTTAGATAAACGATCGATGTCTACAACTTATCATGTTTTCCTAATAAAAGGTATTTATTTAAAATTGTAACAAAGCTAAAACTTTTAGAAATGGATTTATTAAGAATATGGTATTTAACTGAAAGTATTGTTTTATCGTATTCTAAGTTTTATGATGATATTGTTTTAGGTTATATATGCGTGTGTGTGGAGGTAGGTCATTACCTCGTGCTCTAGTTTAAATGTATAGCAAGATTAAGGGGGTTAAATGTGAAATCGAAATATTGTGGTATTTAAGTGAAAAATACGATAAATTGAGAAAGCTATCATTTCATGTGGTGAAACTTGTTCAAATTGTTTGTTAAATGTTTAATAGTCAACATAAAGATGTTTAAGCATGATTAAATTGGTGAGAAGTGAAATTTATAGAAAACCGAATCGGAAATCGGATTTGTTCAGATTCCGTCGGGTTTGTAATTTCGTATTTTCTTGAATGGGGAAGAGAGATATAGAAAGGGACTTACGGGTTTCGATTAACCAAGGGAGTGAGGGGGAACTAAAGGGATTGTCGAGGCGTTGCTTCATCGCCGGTTGTTCCTAAAAACGTCGCCAGAATTTCGTCGGAGTTTCGCCGCGAGCTCGTTTTCAAAGTACACAACTCTTGAGAAGATTTTGAGAGAGTGGGCTCAGGATTTTGGGATGAGAGGGTGGAGGGTAGGGATGTATTTATAGGGTAGACTAGGGATAGGGTACGTGAAGGGTTTTTAATAAAAAAAATGTAAAAATATAAAAAATTCATTAAAAATCGTAGTAAATAGGGTATATTGAAGTCTCAGGAACCGATCCATTAATTTGGAGTATACAGGGGGTAGGGTAGGTGAAGAGCCCCAACTTTCATGTTGGGGACTCGGCCATCCGGCCGAAGTCGGGTCGCCGAAAGGTGGGGGGTCTCGTGGGGTAAGCACTGGTATATTTACTTTTTCAGGTGTAGTTCAAGTTTTGGGAGTTATGATGTTTGGACTGTTGGGCTTCCAAAGGATTTAAAACAAAATAAATACAAAAATAATGTGGGGTATGGGATTTGAACTCTGGTGGCTTGGTTCAGCAATGCAAGGTATTACCAATGAGCTACAAGCTCCTTCTTGTAATTATTTGTGTGAAATAATTACTTAAAAAGATATCAGCAGCATTAAATACTCCAAGTATATTTTGAATTTAAATCAATTCTTTGTACTTTAAAAATGAAGTTATTTAATTACTTAAGTCTTGTGCTCAGGTAATAAATACCCCTTTATGGATTTTGAAAAAAAATATTTTGAAAAATTTGTATCGGAAATTTGGGGTTGTTACATTCTGCCCTCCTTATAAAAATTTCGTCCTCGAAATTTGTAAAAGGAAAGTGTATCAGATTTAAGGAAATTTTGGCGATAGTGTGTGAATAATAACAAAGTGATGCAAATGTGTGAAAAGGGTTGAAGAGAATTACCAGGGTTATCCTGACCAACCGTATCAGCTTCTACGGCCGCCAAATTGTAAGCTTGGCGTCTCGGCACATTTCTTTGTGCAAGCTGGTACAATGCTGATTGTCGAAGTAAAGGTGGTCCACGTGGAGGTGGTGCAGGATGAGTTAACCGGGTAGGTAAGGCTTGGAAAACTGGTCTAGCTGCGGAATTAGGATTAGTTCGGTTGTGTGGACAAGTTCCTATGGTATGTGAGAATGATCCACATATCAGGCAAAGACCGTTTGCTCGTCGGCAAACTTCCATCAGATGTCCAGCTCTCTTGCAGTAGGTACAAAAGGCTGGGTTGGGCCTGTTGATTGGTACTCCCGGTCTCCTTGGTACAAATGGTGGTCCTGATACGGCTTCTCCTGCCATCTGGTTGGCATGGCGCTTAACTCCTGCAGACTGAGGTCTGCCCCTCGCTTTTCTCACTGCCTCATAACTGCGGGCAGCTTCCAGAGCATCTTCATGAGTCGGAAATTTCCCTGTGGCTAGTGCAGCCTGGATTTCCGTGTCCAAACCTTGTTGAAATCGACGGGCTCTGATCTCATCCTTCGGTATCAGGTGTGCCGCAAATCTGTTACGGTCTTGTGTTAGCTGTGTGGTATGTGATATTAAAATTGGAAATACTGTGACATATCTTACCGACTGAGCATGGTGAACTCAGCATCATACTCATCTACTAACTTATCCCACATCGAACCTTGTTGTAGGTGAATGAACTGTTGTTCCATGGAAAATCTGGCAGTCACAGGAAAGTATTTCACGTCGAACTTCTCGCGAAAAGTCTTCCATTCAATAGTCTGTACGAGACGGCTTTCTTCCGCCTTCTACCAGTTGCGAGCATTATCCTTGAGCTGCAGTTTCGCCACACGGACCCAAGCTATGTCTGGCACTTGTGCTGCCGCCAGATCATCCTCTATGCTCTGGGCCCATTCCTCAGCTTCGAGTGGGCTCCCCTTTCCTGAGAACTGTTTGGGATGTAAAGCTCTGAATTGCTTCACCCCAGGTGCTTCAGTTTCGGGACGGTTCAAGAGCTGCTGCTGTCTCTCTAGGAGGCTGCGGATTATCTCAAGCAGAACCGTTTGCTTGTTGAGTGGAGCAGGAACGGCAGGTGTGAGTGGTAGTGGTGGAGGTGTGTTTTTGACATTGGTGCTGGTGTTGTTCGGGAAATCCATAACCTTGAAGAAAAATTTAGGTTATGACAGATTCAAAGTATATGATTCAAAGAATAAGAAATGATGGGATTCAAGGAACGTGATTGTAAAGAATGTTTTAGTTGCTGGTTCTTGTGTTTTATATTGCTTAGGGTTCCATACAGCTCAGACCTGTATGGGCCACCAACAAAACCTGTCACGCCCCGCTTCCCAGTATACGGGGACGCGACGAGGTCCGCTACGTATATACTCAGAATACATACGCTAAGCGTATCTAAGCAATATAAAATAAATACACAAGAGACAAGGGATAATAAAAACAGCAACTTTTATTTATTAACATTCTTTTGTACAATGCATGAAAAGGAAATACAACTGAAATAAAAAGATGCCTAAACAGTGGCATAACAGGAATGAAAAGTACTGAATGGAAATGTGTACAATGAAACTACAGTGCTGGATCTTCGGCAAACTGCTCCAAGTTTCTGTAGATGGCTCGATCTCTGCCAGGTCCAAACCACCTGACGACATTCAAAGAAGAAAGAAAGAGAATGTCGTCAGCGAACAGGTCGCTCGGTAAGTCCCAAAGATAAGAGGAGAAATAGAATAGATAGGGAGTAAGAGAGAGAGAGAGAGAGAGAGAGAGAGAGAGAGAGAGTAGGTTTTACAGTTGTATTATATTGTTTTAGTGTTAAAGCTGTTGTTATCGTAAGTTCAAGGGTGAATGTCAACTAATCTCAAGAGTGTTCTCAAACCCAACAGGCTGTAATCCAGGGGTAGGGAACCACGGGCCCAAATGATATGTTAGTAGCGGGACTTCGACCGTCGCCGAAGTATTCCAAACACAACAGGCCACAGTCCAGGAGCATAGAAACGCGGGCCCTCATGGTTGCTTGCTTGTATTAGTAGATATGGATTCATGATTTAGGGGGACTCTTGAGATTATGTTGGATTCACGAATGAACTACCCCAATACCCCGTGTAGTTATGTTATTGATAGTACTGTATTACATTGGATTGTCTTGTAAATTGAATTGTGTAATTGGATGACTGACCAAAACCATGATATCAGTAAACGGATGTAACTGCATAATCATGTAAATGGAATAACTGGAGAACCATGTAAGTGGAATGTATATCCATGGTTCGGTTTAGTCAAATTGTATAGTTTGATAATTGGATTCATGAATTCATGTTGAAAATTGTAGATTGTAGATTGATTTGAATCATATTCAAGTCAGATTAATCAGACTCAAATCCAAGTCAGACAATTAGAAATGTAGGTCGAAATCTTGATTATTTCTTAAACCTATAATTGCTAGGGTCCTTATGGTAATTTATAAACTTGAGGGGGTTTTATGTAAAATATATTTTTATATACTTTTCAAAATACTCCCCAAGCATTTATTATTCGTTTTTAGAGTTGTAATGAGTGTGGATTTTATATTGTGATATTTCTAGTGAAAATATCCTAGTTTTATAAATAAAAGTATTTATCTGTAATATTGATTTATTTGAAATTCATGGTATTTTAGTGTAAAATTTATTCTTGTGATTTTTAGAAAAAGGTGGGATATTTATATCATAACAAAATAAATGTTTTAATGATAAATATACATATATTTATATAAAAATAATTTTAATAAATATTTTATATTCTAGAAATCTCATTTTCTTAAGATGTCGTGTTTTAAATCTTTCGAGACCGTATGCTCCTTGCGGAGGTCTGAATCTCGCACTACTAAGCCCGAGAATGTGCGATAATCCGCACCATCCCGAACGGGTTCCCAAAAATGGGTTGTAGCGGCGCTTTGCAAAGATTGTAAAATACTAATCGTTTAGAAAACGGTTTTATAAAGTAAAAGGTATTTATTTGTAAAATGTAAATTTTCCGTATTTTAGATTCTAGGGTTTCCTAAGTCGACTAGCCTATTTCTAAATGGTGTAAACGACAAGTTGTTAGATGCCTCAAATCGCCTCTTCACCGCCAATTGTGACCAGGTAAGTACAAGTGAGGAAAGGAGGGATCCGCTCACGAATCACCGTGAGACGGGCCTTTTAAACTTACCTTTCTCACTTGCCTAGCCTAGACACCACAAAGTCAGGTTTAGATAAACGATCGATATCCACAACTTATCGTGTTTTCCTAATAAAATGTATTTATTTAAAATTGTAACAAAGCTAAAACTTTTAGAAATGGATTTATTAAGAATATGGTATTTAACTGAAACTATTGTTTTATCGTATTCTAAGTTTTATGATAATATTGTTTTAGGTTATATATGCGTGTGTGTGGAGGTAGGTCATTATCTCGTGCTCTATTTTAAATGTATAGCAAGATTAAGGGGGTTAAATGTGAAATCGAAATATTGTGGTATTTAAGTGAAAAATACGATAAATTGAGAAAGCTATCATTTCATGTGGTGAAACTTGTTCAGATTGTTTATTAAATGTTTAATAGTCAATATAAAAATGTTTAAGCATGATTGAATTGGTGAGAAACGAAATTTATAGAAAACCGAATCGGAAATCGGATTTGTTCCGATTCCGTCGGGTTTGTAATTTCGTATTTTCTTGAATAGAGAAGAGAGATATAGAAAGGGACTTACGGGTTTCGATTAACCAAGGGAGTGAGGGGGAACTAAAGGGATTGTCGAGGCGTTACTTCGTCGCCGGTTGTTCCTAAAAACGTCGCCGGAATTTTGTCGGAGCTTCGCCGCGAGCTCGTTTTCAAAGTACACAACTCTTGAGAAGATTTTGAGAGAGTGGGCTCAGGATTTTGGGATGAGAGGGTAGAAGGTGTATTTATAGGATAGGCTAGGGGTAGGGTAGGTGAAGGGCTTTTAATAAAAAATGTAAAAATATAAAAAAATTCATTAAAAATCGTAGTAAATAGGGTATATTGAAGTCTCGGGAACCGATCCATTAATTTGGAGTATACAGGGGGTAGGGTAGGTGAAGAGCCCCAACTTTCATGTTGGGGACTCGGCCATCCGGCCGCGTCCGGTCGGCGGCGCCGGTCGAAGTCGGGGCGCCGGAAGGTGGGGGATCTCGTGGAGTAAGCACTGGTATATTTACTTTTTCAGGTGTAGTTCAAGTTTTGGGAGTTATGATGTTTGGACTGTTGGGTTTCCAAAGGATTTAAAACAAAATAAATACAAAAATAATGTGGGGTATGGGATTTGAACTCTGGTGGCTTGATTCAGCAATACAAGGTATTACCAATGAGCTACAAGCTCCTTCTTGTAATTATTTGTGTGAAATAATTATTTAAAGATATATCAGTAACATTAAATACTCTAAGTATACTTTGAAGTTAAATCAATTCTTTGTGCTTTAAAAATGGAGTTATTTAATTATTCAAGTCTTGTGCTCAGGTAATAAATACCCCTTTATAGATTTTGGAAAAAAAAATATTTTGAAAAATTTGTATCGAAAATTTGGGGTTGTTACATGGCACGCGACGAGAAAGTCGACGACGATGGGTGTGGTGGCGACAAGAAAGACGACAACGGATGTGGTGGCGACGAGGCGCGCGCAGGAGATCAATCAATCGCGGGAGAGTTGGTGGGAAAATTTAGGACGGTGGGAAATTACCGAGCTTTATTATTTTATATAAATAAACCTTTGTTGCCCCTACGAATTAATCCGTAGAGCTTTCTTTTGCGGCTCCGTAGGGCCTAATAAAAGATTATATTTTAATATTTTTAAATTTATTTATGTCCCTGCGGTAGACACTGTAGGGACAAACCGTTAGCCCTACGGATTAATCCGTAGAGGCAATAAAAGTTGCCCTTACGAATTTCTATATCCGTAAGGACACCCCCTTATTGTAGTAATGCATGGTGATTTAGTGATTGAAAATATTTTATTGTTCACATATATATCATTGAATCTGCAACTGTCCGATTTAAGAGCAAGTTGTATTAAAACAGAATAGTTAATGATGTGTGTATTTTATGCAATACATTGGATGGCTTTCGACCAATGTAAAAGAGAGGGTGTCATTCTAGATTATCTGATTCAAATTTCCATATAAAAAATATCGATTTACCGATCATTATCGACCCTGGATGATAGTGATATCTATGTCCTTCAACATTATCTAAATAAGTAAAAGTTGCAAAATTTTATTTCCCTACCTTAAATTTACGAAAATACCTCCATCTATTTCTAACACCCACAAACAAATGAAATCAACAACCACCAAATCCAACAACTCAGGCATTTTGCGCTACCGTTCAAAATGAATAAATAATAATTAAAAAATATTTTTGAGCCGGCCCTGTTTTATTACAATTAAAATGCTCATGAATTCCACGCCACCCACAGCATTATTTCAACTCCTCCGCCAAAATATTCACCGTAAAGTTTGACTCAACAATCGGACCCCCCACCTCCGGCGCCACCCACTCAAAAAGAATAATATAATATTTTGGCGCAATGGAGAACGCTGATTGGGCTCGTTCAACGATGGGTGCGACATTGATTTAATCTTTGGATCCCTAGCCAAAGTCGTGTGCTCGCTCTTATACGGCTGAGTTTAAACATGCGCCTCTCGTTTTCTATATATTTACAAACAAACCAGAAGCAAAAAGAGTCTGACCTCCTTTACCTCCAAAATCATTGTTGAAAATTAAGTAAGATTAGGAAGACGGTACCGATTGAAGCATATATTCATTGTCATCTTTGGGAAATTTCCATCCCTCCGAGATAGATAATGTCTCGATAAAAATGTATGATTGATAGACGCACACTCAAATACAGCTCTGTTGTAACTTTCGTACCCTTGGATATCAAAATTAGAATAATTTAACAAGAATATATGCTTTTGAGAAGACGAGAGAAAAGGAAAAATTCTTTGTGTTCTTTTTTGCAAAAATAGATAAAAAATAAATAAAATTGAGGAATAGCCAAGAACGGTTTAGACCATAAAACATGTAGCAGAAGAGCCAAATAAAATCGGATTTTTTTTTCAAATCCCATGATTACAGCCCCAAAGAAACAAACTGTGCATTTTATTTATTGAGTCCGCCCAATTCAAATTTCTAACATATTAAGGAATGACATATAAAGTACTCTCGAATAACCTATTAGAAGTGCACAAATATTTGAAGCAGGACAAATAAAATTTCAAAACTTCTGGTATGTGTATAATACCTCAACCAACCTGTTCAAATAGAGTATTCCAAAGCACCGTTTATTCCTAATTTTAAAAACACTGGCGTTTCATAAAATTTCATTGTGGTTTGTGAAACCCACATTTTTACCTGACATGTCGAACAAAACTATGTCGCATGGGCAGAAGGGTAATTTCAGCGAGCCCACCTACTCCATCCTTTGAATATACAAGGAGATAAAGAGGGGATCTGAAAAACAGCGATCTATTTCGAAGGGACGAAGAGAGGAGCGCCAGCTTCAGCTCTTTTCTTGACAGTAATTTCTCTATTCTCTTTTTTCCGATCATTAATTTTAGTTGTTTCTGCTTGAATTTCTAGTGATTTGTTTTGGGATCTAGAGTTCGATTGAGTTTGGGTTTGAATTTTCTAGGGTTTTGAGAGAGATGGCCTCCGAATCGAAAGTGTATCACTTTGAAGAGGTCGTGAAGCACAGCGCCACCAAAGATTGCTGGCTCATCATCGACGGAAAGGTCTCAACTTTGTTCGAATCCTTTTGTTTTTTATTCCAAATTTACTTTCTTTTTTATTGATCTTTGTTGGTCCTGTGAATTTAAGGAGATTTTTTTGTTGATCTAAATTTGTTAGTAGATCTGAAGAGTTTGATTTGGGGTTTGTAAGTGAAGGATTAGGATTTTTTAAAACATTAAGTCCATCTCTCTTTCTTGCCTCTAACTCAAACACATGGTGATGATTGATGTATGATTTTGTCTTGGGGGTTCAAGGTTGAATTGATGATAGAGGCTCAAATATGATTCAGTAATTAGTATCCAACAAATATTGTTTTTATTTTGTTTTCTTGTGTATCTTTTGGGGATTTAACCTATAAGCCAAAACTAGTGCTATGTGGAGTGTTTGTGGATGCTATCTGGTGCTTGTCGAGCATAGTCCTCAGGATATGTGTTGTATGGTGTAGATTGCTCAGATGCCGTAATAAAAATGTTTCCTGGAAAAGATCACATTGTCCATAAAGTTAATCTTGAAATTCAAGAGAGTTGGACCATCTTCTAAGCAGATGTATCCTGAACGGATTGGTGGATGTGTATAAAATTAGCCTAGTTATTTCCTATAGGATGCTAAGTTTTGCAAAAGATGCATGAATTGGTGTTCATCAATAATGCTGATGAATCAACATGGTGTAGATTTTTCTCTTAGAAAGGAGACATTTATAGTATATGCTGAATTGTTGCTTCATCTAATCATTCTAAACTGTCAATGTGTGTGCGTGCGCGCAGTACTTTGTAAATGCTGCATGTATCCCACACAAATTATTTAGCCTTGTCTAAAGGTTAGTTTCTTTATAGATAAATGTTAACATATATTGGTTGAATTGCTCATCATCTCGATCACTCAAGATGTGATGAAAAACTAAGCTAGCTATATGGGTAATGATAATGACCATGTTCGCAAGCCTTGTAATCAAGTTAAATCAAGTCATCATATGTGACTTAGGACAATAAATATTTGGAAACAATGTGGTATATTACTTCAATTTGAAGAAAGGCGATGAGGGAAAGAGTGCTTGTGTATGTTTGATATGGAGAGGACGAGGCTGGGATAGGGAGAGGTTGAATGCGTTGGATCACAACCTGGACTCATGATAGTCTATATGGCTGGACTTTGCGTACAATATACGTCCAGGGACCAGATTTACAACAATGCTTGTATATTTTTTGTTTTGTTGGGTGCATTTGGGGAGGGGGTTGAACGGGTTAGTTTTCAGCTCAGAAACCTGCTAACTCAGCAACACTTTATAATAAGCCATATTACGTACACTTTACAGCCAGAAGCCACATATACTCTTGTTCACTACAATGCTTATATAAATTCTGATGGAAAATTTGAGAATAAATTTAGTGTATGACTATAGATATATATGTTGAATATTATAAACAACACGTGTATGATTTCCTATAGTTGTCAAAATACAAGAATATATATTTTTTCCAAATCATATTTTCTAAGGAAAAACCTACTCGCCTAGGCAAGAAACTTGTGTATAGAGGATTTATGCTAGCCGATGTTTCTTTTTAGTGTTGGGTTGCATGGGTTAATATAAGTATCATGTCCTCCTTTTGAAGTGCACATTTCATTGTATTATTGTTTGAGTGGGATCACTGAGATGTGCATCCAACATTTTTCTGACTGGGCGGGAGTCAAATCTTGGTGTCTGATTGGGATTACACGCTTATTTCTTTAAATGAAATTGTGGGATTCTGAAAAGTTTAAAGGTGCATGAGTTAGACATTCAATTGGGACAGCTACCCAAGCTCTTGTTAGTGGCGAATTCTTATCATCAGTTCTTAATGGAAATTTACATGTCTCCAAAAAATTCTCACAAAATGAACGCAGTATTTGTCAGCCTTTCAACTTCATCAGCCATTGTTTTAAATTTGTGAATTCTTATGAAACATAGTTACAAGTAACCAATCTATATCACCGTTGTTTGAAAGCTTATAACTTGAAAGTAGAAATGCTAAACTTGCACCCTTAGAATATGATATAATGTCTCTCATTTCTTTTGTGACAAGTCTCAATCTTGGACATGGATGAAGAACAGACGTTAATCATTTCATTGACTTTATATTTATATATCTATATGAAAATTTATATATCTATATGAAAATTGAAGAATTTTTGTTTTCTTTGTCAAGAATAAGCTATCATTTATCTGTTTTAGCCACTACAAGGCTTTGTTGTTATTTAGTACTTCCTCCGTTCACAATTACTTGTCCTTTTAGGAATTTTTTTTTGCCCTAAATTACTTGTTCTTTTATGATATAGAGGTGAATGGTATAAAATTTCTCATCATATTTATTATTTTGTTTTTGTAAAATATCAAAACCAACCTCAATGTTTTGGTGCTAGGTTCCAAAGAAAATTTAAGAAGATGAGAAGATAACATTCATTTAATATATGAGGGTAATTTAGGAAAGTTTGTTAGGATGACAATATTACAATCTCTCTTTCAAATAGGCTTTAAATCATACCTTAATTGCTGTGCAAAAATTTAAAAGGACAAGTAACTGTGAATGGAAGGAGTATAAGTTATTTCTTCCATTCCTTCCTAATCATGGAAATCTTTTGGGTTATATTTATTGTTAAATTCATAATTTAGGTTGAAAATTAAATTGTTTTTTTTTTTTTTACATTTCCTCAAATTGATGTCTCAGGTTTATGATGTTACCCCTTTTATGGATGACCATCCTGGTGGTGACGAAGTCTTGTTAGCAGCTACCGGTAAGATTTCTATTTAATTGCCTATGATGCTTTTACTATTTTATGGATGACCATCCTGGTGGCGTCGAAATCTTGTTAGCAATGTAAACCTCAACCCTTACTTGTGTGTTTACTTAGCTGGTTGTGCAATTGAATTGCCTATGATGCTTTTATGCTGTAATGTTATTCCCAAGTGCATGTTCTAGCAGTAAATTGTAGTCGTTACAATCAGGGAAGTATGCCAGATAATTAACCTTGGAGATTAGGCATAACTGATATCATGAAATAATCAAGTGGCTGCTTCCAATTTTCAACCTCTACATGTTGAATCTGATTATTTGCTATATGTTTCTTGTTTAGTTGCCTTGACATTAAGTGATGGGAACTTTCCTGACTTCCTTTTCCGTTTTGAACAAATTGAAAATTGATTAGGAAATATAGTATTACTGTATGAGAACTTTAGCTGCATAAATTTGGCTGCTGTTTGATGGGTGAAATTGAAATTCAGCTCTTGCTATTTTCCAATGGTAGTTTCTTGCTCCTTTAACTTATCAAAGCCCATGTGTAGATTTGGCAACTAATGCTTGATTTGACAACCAATGCTAATTTCTACGAACATCTGACTAACTTGTGCACACACAGAAGCACACAAAATTTAAGAGAATACCAACTCAAATAACCTATCGAAAGTTTAAAAACAACTTCAACGTAATAATTGTTAAAGCGCATGCACCATTTAATTGACCAATGTCACCAACCGCGATGTTATGCATTATCTAAATATTCCTGTCAAATACCCCAGCTCGAAGCATTATAAGATATTTAACATTTGCTCAACAAGAAGTTATTTTTTCAGCATTGGTCGTACACATTTTCTCATGAATATTGTTGGCATACACGTGGCAGCAAATCTAAAAGCACTTCTCCCACAGAGGAAAAACTTAAGAACACAATTCCTATTTGATCATTACCAATCGGTGACGAGCAACTGGTTTTCCTTGCTAATGCAGCTCCAATGACAACATTTGTTGCACAAAAATAAAAGAGTGCATAGGTATGACAGTGCAAATAGAACAATTTAAATACACGCTTTATAAACATGTAGTTTGATTACTTGTAACTGAACGTGTAATGAGATGAAGCAAGTTCAATTCCAACTATGGCCGTTGGAACATAAAAGATTTACAAATAGCATTTTTATGACAGGCGTACTATTTGGACAAATTTGAGAATTGAGATGAGTTATACAGTACTAACTAGAACACCGAAAATTGTTTAACTGATTTAAAGCTCCTACAAACCGCAAAGCAGTTACAAGTTTCTATGCAATTGATTATGCATCAAATCATAGACATAACTCCAACTTCTCAACTCCTGCATTTTCAGGCAAGGACGCCGCAAATGATTTTGAGGATGTTGGCCACAGCAACTCAGCAAGGGAGATGATGGACAAATACTACATCGGCGAGGTCGATGCTGCAACTGTCCCAACTAAGCGAGCTTATGTCCCGCCTCAGCAACCCGCATACAATCATGACAAATCACCGGAGTTCATAGTTAAGGTATTACAGGTCCTTGTGCCCGTCATGATCTTGGCCTTGGCCTTTGCTGTGAGATACTTTACCAAGGTAGAAGAATAATTACTTCAAAAGAGCGTCACATTTTATTTTGACTTGTTACTGCTACTATGGGAAGTTTATGTGGGAAATGAAAAAGAAATCTAAATCTTGTGATGTAGATCCTCCCTTTTTTCAAATAAAGGAAGTGACAACGTTAATGCCTGAGGACATTATTTATGTGTGGTATCCTTTAAATTTCGGATATTTCATTATTGACAATAATAGCTTGCTTATAGGATGGAAATAGAAGTAGATGGCATGGTTCCGTATTTTTCTATAATGATTTGCCTTTGTCCGATCTCATTTTCCTTAATTATTTTCTTTGGCATTCTTTGAATTGTTGACATAGTTTTCGTGGCACTGTCTGAAAGGAAATGAATGCAGTTTCTGTTTTGCACTGTGTCCAGCCATGTCTTATTCATGTGGTATATTAGAACAAAGTTCCTTTTTTCCCTTGACAAGGTAGCATTGCTTGTTGTGTATTTTAGCATCACATAATCTTTCAATTGTTGTAATCTTTGGAAATTATATTTTAGCGTAATTAAATTGATCTGAAGAGAAATTAAGAGTTTATGGTGTTGCAACTAGAGACATACTTCTTTTTGGGGGGTGGGGAGTGCGGGGTTGGGGTCTCATGCGATTCCTACTACACAGAAGCAATTGTTTGGTTCTACGCAGTTGTTTCTTAACCGTGTAGTTTGAACACTCCAGTTGGACCTACATTTTTGACCAAGCAAAAGAACGAAGATGTATTGAAAGTGCAGTGGAATTCATGCAGCTTAATTCCTCATCCATGTTAACTAGCGACCACGTCAGACCCTCCACTGTTGTTGGTGAGTTTACATCTTACCACTAAAGTTATCATACAGTTTTCCAGATAATCTGGCTATTAACAAGAAAATACCTCCCAAAAATCCCACAAAACTTACACTGTTTGCTTTTAAATAGCCAAGTTTATCTCAATGAAATCCCTGTGCAACCTTTTGCAAGCTAGAGAAACATGCTGGAGGCAACGGCCATCTCCCACTTTGGAATGGTAATTTTTACCGAATGAGCTTGTATGCAATTGCTTACCAAAGATCATTTGGAGGGTGTTGGTCTCAAATAATTTGCAAACCAAATGAAAAGAATTTGTTGGAATTTGAAATATAATGTTAGTCCCATGTTAGTTTTATGTTATCATCAAAATCCAAGAATTTGATTTTTAAAATTATTCATAAAAAATTATAATAGAAACATAAC
The DNA here is from genome assembly GCA_030015575.1 of Agapanthus africanus. Lineage (NCBI taxonomy): Eukaryota > Viridiplantae > Streptophyta > Magnoliopsida > Asparagales > Amaryllidaceae > Agapanthus > Agapanthus africanus. The sequence goes on from CM057338.1 coordinate 126,420,837, forward strand.
GAAACTTTGATTATCAAATTCGTTGGTTCCGTCCGCCGGTGATAGACCGCCGCCGTCCGTCGGCGATGGACCATAGCCGACTGCTGCCGGCTAGGGCATTGACAACCTACCATTGACAGCAGTTTGCCACCGGGAAACAACCGATAGACCATCGGCGGCCGACCAAAAACCAACGACCGACCATCGGCAATAGTCCGCCATCGATAAACTGGCGATAGACCGAAAATAGGCGATCGGTGATGGACCAAAAACAGATGACCGGTCGCCGCTACCAACGTCACGACTAGTGACCGATCAACGATCGGCTATCGCCGATTGACATACCTACGACCGCCGCAGACCTTTGAATAACTATCACTGACCACCAGCGATAATGAATCTCCAATGACAAACCAACGACCGCCGCCATGATCAGGGACCAAACGCTGCCAATTGGCGACCGGAAATGAACCTCGATCGATCAACCACCGACATAATGCCACCACTGAATGGCTTTGATGAGGATTCTCTTTTACTGTCATTAATTGTCATCATATTATTATCGAGTTTTTAGTCATTAATTATAATACTATTTAAATTCTGCATGGATTTGAGAATTAAATGTCTAGCAATTTGAAATGAGAGCAAATTACTCCAAATGACTTTTTGATTTTGATATTGCTTATGCTTGAATGATTTGGGACTTACACCCCCTACCTCTAGTTCCCGGTCTTTTGTAAATGTTTGAGAACCAATGAGCAGCGATTATAATGACATTTCCAGAAGTGGCACACTTGCATTTATCATATTGCTCACTAAATATTGGAAAGGGAATCAAACCCTTCAGAATTAAGGAGCAGCAGCAATGCAAGTTTCCATCAAAATCAGATGTCTCGAAACGCCCACGGCCATAATCTTGAGCATTGTATTTATATAAAGCTTACATAATCATAAGAGTAATGAACCAAATTTCATAACCAAAAATCTATACTTCAGTTCAAAAAAATATAAGGAAAATACATTGACGAAATGCTTTGATTGCATTTGTAATGCTTGGTATTTAATAAAAGATAAACTAAACAACATTATGCTCAAGGTTTCAGGGGCTTTCCTCATCAATTTTCTGCTTTCACCAAATCACCAAGGAATCAATTTTCTTCTAAATTTAAACAAGGAGTAATATGTCCATCATCATCAATGCCAACAACAAAGGGCATCTCAAAATTTTGGTAGAAAAGTTACTTGATAAGGAAGCCATCAAAGGAGACCAAGACATCATCAAATCTTGTTATGGAGAGTCGCCACTAGATCATGAGCGTCATCAAGAAGCTTCCATACATCCAAATTCCCCGCCAAACTATTACACTCCCTTATAATCTCATCCATGCTACTGTAACTCTCAATGATCAACTTCCTCCTTTGAAGAACACAAGCGGCAATAGCATAAAGCAGTAAATCCTCCGTAGGCGGGGCCCCCAATCTTCTCTGTCCCCATGCAGACTTCCCGATCCCTGACCGAATCGCTGCTTGATCTGCCCACATCACCTCCCACAAACACAAAATCTGCTCAAAATCGAGTTCTCTCCTAAACAAAACCACCACCATTCTATAAACAAAGAAGCAATCCTCAGCTTGAAGCTTCTCTAAATGCCTATATAAGTTTGAATCCTTGGTTTTGATAATTTTAGATACGATGTTTAATTGTCTGCGGATACCCACCTCATCAAGTCTAAAGTTGTGCCGAGCCTTTCTCATGAAACCCACGAAACACCAAAAGGCCTCATCGTCTTCTTCTAATACTGCGAGAATTGGAGATAGGAGATCACTCATCCCTTGGCAATAGCCGATTTCTTGGTCGTAAATGGCATAGGCTTCGAGAATTGCAACGAGGCGAGATGCGTGGTAGATTCTGCCAGGTTCCAAATGGTCAAAGTCTTTTAGACCAACAGAAGCAGCACATTGTAGAGCTTTCTCTTCTGAGATCGCAGCTTGTGTTGGCGAGTAGATGACCCACTCTGCATTAGCACGGATGGCATCTAAACGAATGATACGCTGCCATGTATCAAAATCCTCGGTTGTTTTTTTCGGTTTAGGAGTCTCTTCGTCGAGATGAGTGTTCTTAGAATTTTGAGGGTCAACTTCTGTAGTGCCCACTTCAGTATCTCTTAATGATGATTGAGCATCAGAAGATTCTGAATCAACTGAAGATGCATCGACATGGGTTATCCCACTTTCCTCTTCTTCAGCAGATGCATCGACACAATCGGTTTCAGTTTTACCATCTTCTTCCTGCTTCCCATGAGAAATCCCAGTATGGTCTTTATTGCTGTTATCTGAGCCTCCTTCCTCAATTGAGAGGGAGGGTCTAGCACTGGACATGTTTTCAGAATCAGTACATTCAGGGCCCTCGATGAAATTTGGGCTTTCCACATTGCTTACTTCATCTATACCCTTCTTTTTGTTGTTTCCCTCATCTGTGCGCTTCAGAAGTCGTCGGCATCGTCTTCTTAGTTTCTCATACTCTTTCCTGTTATAAAATATTGGAAATATTATGAGCAATATCATAAAAATGTCTATGCTTCTTTAGACCAGTCATTTCTATTATCCTAGCAGCCATCCAAGTAATCCAGTAGAGGGGAAAAGAAGAAAAACAAACAGCTAAGTCCACATACCTTCTCTTTGTCCGAATCTCTTGCCTTTCAGCTTCTGTACTGCTCAGGTCATAGCTGCAAAGTAATAGTAACTTGGTCAACACACATTAAGAATGAGGGATAAAAATGCACTTCATGTGCCACATAATTTAGTGTTAGTTCCACATATAGAACAAACTTGCAAAATTTACAATTTTCTATTTTCTGTACTAATTTATCCTGCTCATCTATTTAGAATTACATAAATGCTTAGGCATAAAATATAAATTAGTATAATATTTAGACGAGTAACCTAGGAAGCACGGACACTTCTATTTGCTTGCCGTGTTCATGTCCGATACTTCAACACATATTGGACGCTTTGACACTCCGCCGAACACACTTGCGGACACACTTGAGCCGTGTCCACACATATTGGACATGTCCGACACCTTTAGATAGTTAGTGTGTGGGGGGGGGTGGTGGGGGGGGGGGTTAAAGCTCTTTCATGTTGGACTACTAGAAAGAGTAAATGCCACTTCTAAATAGTGTATGGGATTAAATCTCTTTTATGACGGACTACAACAAGAAACAGTAAATATCTATATTGATGTCTGGGTATATGAAAGCCGTCTCTAATTAAAAAGGGTTAATATTTTGTTTGCTAACAGTCTTATGGATTGAATTCTCATGTGTTTTACTTTTAGTTTTATGTGTATTTGTTTGTACTAAAAAAACTTACAGTTTTGAATAAAATTATAACCTTTGTTTTATTGTATTATGCTTGTAAGGTTGTATTAATATATATTTCTTCTTATAGCTTGCTATATTTTGTTTAATACATATAATTAAATATATAGATAAATAATATAGTTGTGTCCCCGTATCCTTTTTACAAACTTGTTGTGTCCCGTGTCCGTGTCTGTGCTTCATAGCGAGTAACAGTACTTAATACTGTATACCTCTAAAATCCTAACTACATTGCAGCACACTCTAACATCACTAATGTATTAATGAGCAGGGCATGAATACTTTGCTTTTAACTAAGCAACAAAATAACATGTCAAAGAAGTCTGCACGACGTCTCTGTAATAATATCCAATACTTTTACTGAGCCATCCAGGTTTACAATGGTATAAGCAGCACAATAAAAAACGACCAGAACAAACACAGTGAGATAATTTTAACCAGTAAGAAAAAACAACACTGATAGTTATAGATCACAAGGCTATGCCTGTCAATAATTAGTGTCAGTCTGAAATATCAGGAGGGATACCATTATTAGGTCCGTATTTTATTTCAGCACCGAGGGCAGCCGATGCCGAATTGGCAGTTGAAGATCCATGCTGAATAATACCAGACATGTATTTTGAATAAATGCTGAATTTTTTTATCATGTTATGATGAATTATAGTGCTGATGAAGCAAAAATTAAAAAAGAAAAGAAAAGGAACAGCACATATCTTTTATCTTTAGCATGCTAATAAGTTAATGTGCATGTCAGAGTGAGTATCCCCACTAATAAGCACTCAACTAATAAACAACTGATATGTTATTCGGATAAAGGATTATTACAAATATCTATTAACAAGCATGTCAAGCAATAACTTAATATTTACTGAAACTAATTAACTTTTTGAAGAAATACTGAAACAATTAACATTGTGAAGAAATACTGAAACTAATTAACTTAAATTAACCATTGACTAAAATAAGTTCTTGTACATAGTAACAACAGTTCATTTTATTTTTTTAATTTGTATATGTTAATGGGTGAGTAAGAATAGTGGTACTGTGTTTAGTTTCAGTCTTGCCTTTATCTATTACTTAGATTATGAACAAATCCCCTATGCATGTCTATTGGTTTACTTCTTTTTCTAGAGTTTTCCAAGTTTAGAAGACTTTGGATGGTGCCTTCTGGACAGGAAGGATTATAACAAGTTCGCTTGTCCCTAATGTTTGATAAGAAATTAGTGCTAATTATCGGTTGATATCAGGTCGACAACGATCTTAAAACTTAGTTAAATCTTTCATGAAGCTTTGCCTCATGGAATCATAGCCAACCCCATTTCTACGAGAACGGCTTGATGACGAATGCGTTGTTAGAAATGCATTAATGTGTATTTTCATAAACGAACACTAAACAAGCAACACAGATACATTATGTGGAGTTCAAACCTGTATAAATTTTAAAAAAAGAAATATCTATACATTAATATTGGATCATAGAAACGGAAACAACAAACAGACAACATTTGGAACTAATGGAACAAGATAGCAAAAAATAAAGATAAAAGAAAATGTTCAAAAGCATTAGATAGTCTTGGTGGTACAGCTGATATGAACGAAGTATTTGTCAAAATGTCCTATGTATTAATTTGTCGAAGGCATCCCCATTTTCATCCGACATCTTCATATTGGGATAGTCCTTAAATCCTCATTCATAATATTTTTTGTTCCTAGATATACAACTAAAAACGAAAGCTACAAATAAGCTAATAGATTGCCGATGACTAATACCACATATACAGAGTTCATGGTGGGGTCAATGAGAAAAGGCGGAACATACAAGTTAACCTTTATGCATTTACTGCTTACGGTAAAGGTTGAATATGGATTTTTGTAGGGAAGACACCAATCATAAAATTTGATGGAATTAACAAAATTAAAAATATACGAGGAATTACTTCCAATGTTGAGATTAGGCTCACTGCTATGTGGAATAATGAAGAGGAGATAGTGCAGTAAGGAAGTAACTTAGAATTCCTCCTTTTATTGCCATCTTAGAAAGAAAATTTGATCGACAATAGGGACTCAGGCTCATAACTAATAAAGAAATTATATTGATATGTGTGTGCAGGATAAGTTGCTTTGGTGTATGTTATTCGATGATGATATTATTCTAGTAAATGAGACAAAAATAGGGATTAATACCACATTGGAGTTATGGAGGCAAATGTTGAAATCTCGGAGGTTTAGATTGAGTAGGTCCAAGACAGCATATATGCAATGCATATTTAATAAACAGAGAAGTCGAGAACACAGTGGTATAACACCGGATGGGCAAAAGATATCACCGAGCGATCAATTTAGAGATCTAGGTTCCATCCAAAAGGATGGGGAGATTGATAACAATGTCAACCAGAGGATTCTGGTTGGTTGGTTGAAATAGAGGAGTGCAACGGGAATTTTGTGCGATCGCAACTTTTCGTTAAGGTTGAAAATGAAGTTTTATCGAAGCATTATTCGGCCTACCTTATTATATGGTACAGAGTGCTGGGCTCCGAAGAAACATCATACACAGAAGATGCATGTAGAAGAGATGCACATATTCGTTGGATGTGTGGTAATACTAGAAAAGATATGGTGCGAAATGAGAATATTAGTGCAAAGCTTGGTGTACCACATGTGAAGGAAAAGATGCGGAAAAACCGTCTAAGGTTTGTTCATATGCGATGCGGACGTACGGAAGTATCGGTTTGACGAATAGATATTGCCGATTTAGGCCAAGTCAAAAGAGTGAAACGGAGACCCAAAAAAACGTGGACGGCGGCGATACGAAAAGATATGGGTGCCAAAGGCCTTAATGAACGAATATTGTTCGATAGGAGTGAGTGGAGGCGGAGGATTCATGTGCTCGATCCGGCGTGATTCTCATGTTGGTTCATGTAGCCCACCTCATGTGCTTGGGGTAAAAGGCTCAATTGTTATTGTTGTTGTTATGGTGTTCAGGAAATGAGGATGACAGACATAGTGTTCTTTTGGTATGCATTCTTCATCGCTGAGTCCAAACAAAATCAAGGGGCAGCCTTAATAGGGAGGAACCCACTACCCTGGCATGCTGCGAAATCAGTTTTTGCATTTTGCCATAAATTGCAGCACCTTTGTTAAATAAGCCAATAATAGTATTTACCCTCTTCTATTCAGATACAAGTCAGTGAAGTCATGCGGAATGACAAAGTGGTTATTACCGAGTCAGAGTCTTGGGCATATTTTCTTTGCAGTTCACATCTAAGGATTAATCATCTTTCAATGGTCAGCAATAGCTATATACAATAGAATGGTAGGAGGACTAATTCATTGCAAATAAGTGGATTGGCATGTGAATAAAAAAAATATTTAACAACAAATTAAAGAACCCGGAAAAGAACAAGCTTGTAGAATGTTATTGCCCAAAGCACGTCAAACAATTTCAAAACGGTAAGTTTAGAGATCTTACACTCCAAGAAGGAAAGGCCAAACCTCAGCTCTGATGCTTGGATCAATTCCCTACGTAATACAAATGAACAGCGTTATCAACACCATGATAACCACAAAAATAATACGGAGCCCACAGGCATCATTGAGCAAGCTAATTAGCGCTTACTCCACTTCGAACTTTCTTCAAAAGCTTCACTCCGCCATCCCGAAGCTTCCCTTCGGGCGTGAAAAAACTTTTCCATTGTTTCTTGGTAAGGGCATGCTTTCGATTTCCTCGAGACCATGGTGATTGAAGGCTCCCTCTGGAAAATCACATTGTCATTCTATTAGTTATTTCACAAGAAATTCAAATCAATAACAAATGTACAACAGGGTAAACAATTTTGAAGCATGAAGAGGCATGAAACAACACCGCTAAATTAGAAAACTTAAATCCATTCCCAAACAGGCCCTAAAATCAACTCAGAGTCTCAGTAAATCACCAAATTACTTAGATTCGTTATTAAGGCCTTGATGGAAAAATTACTGAATCCGAAATTAATCTCCTTCTCCATTCAATCAGTCACCAAGTTTGAGAAATTATTGGTCTAAATTGAAGCCAAATCTCACATAAGCCCAAAGAACCAAAATAAAACTTTGAGCACAAACGCTTGTATGGAGAATTTCGATGATGCTATCAATACTCGCAGATCAACATGCAATCAAATGAGGGTTTGATTGTTGTGATTAGAGTTAAGCATACCTGCGAGAAGAGATGACGAAGGTGGCGGCCAAGGCGATTGCCGTCACGCCCACCGCCACTCCGACATGCCACCGCCCTCCTCCGCCGCCAGCGCCGCCGCCGCCCCAGTTCCAAGTGCCTGCAGCTTTCTCTACCCAACCCCACATCATCAACCGATCGCTGCTTCTGCTCTCTTCTTCTTTCGTCTTCTTCCTTCTCTCTCTAGAAAGCGAGGGGGCGGAGAGTTTTTTAGTTAGCAGCCACGGGTTTTAATGAGAATTAGACCCATTCGAATAAATGCTTGCTTGCCTTCTTTGTTCAAACTTTGTCCACCCTTGAACCTTCTTTATTTCTAAAGAGCTCCGCATACTCTTTTAAATGTTTTAATTCACCCTTGAATATTGCATCCCTTAATATGGAAATATCAATGCCAGCATATTTCATTTTGCCGAAATGAAAGCTTATGGATGCACCAAAATAAAAGCTTATGGATGGATTGATTAAAAGAAATCAAAATATATTCTTAATATATACGGCATGATCAACGACTTAATCATCTCACGCGCATACCATACATGAGTGTAGAGAAACTTACCTTGTATCATGTGTTGTAGAATAAGAATAAATTAAAACCATTGATCTTTCTTAATACTTTAGAGTATCCTAATGGGAGGAACACAAATCTTTATTTCACAAGTCGCATTTGTGTCTTCTTTTATTATTCCCATTGTGTATGCATGGATTTTCTTTATATAACCTATTCCATCAAAAAAGTTATGCCAGTTTTCAAAACCATCCGGTGGTTTCATGGTAACCACTCATAACTAAATGTGGGCAATCATTCAAAACTTCATGCGAATAACCACCACAAATATTACTCTCATACGCTACATAATATAGTAATAGGATATTTGAATCACATATATGGTTATTTTAACATTCTCCCACCCTACTCAAAATATCAGATTAATATTTTGATCATATAACATCTTTGTAACAATACTTTGTGGCCAATTAAATAGTTAAACTTGATTGAGCAATTAATTTATTTTTAATATGCTTCTGTTTACCAGACTGAAACGTTGAGACGTCTAATCTGCATTTAAAGGCAGATACTATTTGGAAATATCTATCCACCTCTCCGAAAATACCAAGTTGATTTATGACACCGTATATCGAAGGTGTAACAACCCCAAATTTTCAATACAAGTTTTTACAAAAAAAAAATCAAAAATCCATAAAGGGGTATTTTAGCCTGAGCACAAGTTATAAGTAATTATTTTGCTTTCTAATTACAAGTTAAAAGAATGTAACAACTCCATTTTAGTGTACAAAAATTTGCTTTAAAATTAATGTATATTTGGGGTATTTCCATTTTCTGTGACTAATTTAAGTAATTAATTAGCTCCATAATTACAAGAAGAAGCTTGTAGCTTATTGGTAATACCTTGCACTGCTAAACCAAGCCACCAGAGTTCAAATCCCATACCCAACACCCAAAAATGTAACATTTCCAGAGGGTAGATGAACCGTCGGGGGAGGATCCCGTTGGCCTGATTCGGCCGGGAATCGGCCAAATCGGTCCCGACTCGGTCGACTCAGTCCCCCCGACCGAATCACGGCCGAGTCACAGCCGAGTCGGCCGATTTCGGCGACGACCCCAACATGAAAGTTGTGTCTTTTCACATTCCCTATGCACCTGCAAAATTTTAGCCTCAGACCATTTCCAGAACTCTTTAAAAACCCCAATTACTCCACTTTTAATATATTTTTAATACATTTTATCACAATTTTCATTTTAACCTTTCACCTACCCTAACCCTAGCCTAACCCTATAAATACCATCCCTACCCTCTACCCTTTCACCCCAAAATTCATAGCCTACTCTCTCAAAATTCCAAGAAAACTTGTGTACTTTGAAAACAAGCTCGAGGCGAAACTCCAGCGAAATCTACGGCAAACTTCCGGCGATCGTTTTAGAAACTACCGGCGACGACGCAACACATCGGCGATCTCTACTTCCCTCTCACTCTCTTGTGTGATCTAAAACCCGTAAGTTCCAATTCCTACATATCTCTTCTATCAAAAAAATACGGTTTTACAAAATCCGACGGAATCGAAGCAAATCCGATTTCCGATTCGGTTTCTTATAGAATTCCACTCTTATTAATACAATCATACCTAAACTTTCTCATGTTGACTATTAAACACTAATTAAACAATTTGATCAAGTTTCGTCACATGAAATTATAGCTTTTTCAATTTATCGTATTTTTCACTTAAATACCACATTGTTTCAATCCTTCATTTAACCCCATCAAACTTGCTATACATTTAAAGTAGATCACGAGGTAACGACCTACCTTCTCACACACTAGTATGCAACACCCCCGAGAATTTAGAATACGAGAAAATAAACATTTTCATTTAAATACCATATATTTAATAAAACCATTTCTAAAGATTTAGTTTTGATACACTTTTTAAAGAAGTACCACTTATTATGAAAATACGATAAGTTGTGAACATCGGTTGTTTCTCTAAACCTGACTTTGTGGTGTCTAGGCTAGGCAGGTGAGAAATGTAACTTTAAAAGACCCGACTCACGATGATTCGTGAGCGGATCCCTCATTTCCTCAATTGTACTTACCTGGCCACAATTGGAGGTGAAAAGGCGATTTGAGATATCTCACAACTTGTCGTCTGGACCAGTTAGGAATAGACTACTTAATTTAGGAGAAAGTAGAATATACAATACGGAAAATATACATCTTTACAAATAAATACCAATTACTTCATAAAACCGTTTTCTAAAAGATTTAGAATTTTACAATCTTTGCAAAGCGCCGCTACAACTCACTTTGGGGAACCCGTTCGGTATAGTGCGGATTATCGCACATCCTCGGGCTTAGTAGTGCGAGATTCAGACCTCCGCAAGAAGCATTCGGTCTCGAAAGATTTAAAATACGACATCTTAAGAAAATAAGATTTTTTAGAATATAAAATATGTATTAAAATTATTTTTGTATAAATATATGTATATTTATCATTAAAATATCTATTTTGTTATGATATAAATATTCCACCTTTTTCTAAATATCACAAGAACCAATTTTACACTAAAATACCATAAATTCCACATAAATCAATATTACAAATAAATACCTTTATTTCTGAAACTAGGATATTTTCACTAGAAATATCACAATACAAAATCCACCTTCATTACAACTTTAAAGACGAATAACGAATACTTGAGGTGTATTTTGAAAAGTATATAAAATTATTTTTACATAAAACCCCCTCAAGTTTTATAAATTACCCTAAGAACCCTAGCAATTATAGGTTTAGGAAATAATCAAGACTTCGATTTACATTTCTAATTGTCTGACTCGGGTTTGAGTCTGATTAATCTGACTTGAACATGATTCAGGTCAATCTACAATCTACAATTTTCAACATGAATCCACAAGTCCAATTATCAATCTATACAACTTGACCGAACCGAACCATGGATATACATTTCACTTATATGGTTCTCCAGTTATTCCTTTTACATGATTCTACGGTTATATCCGTTTACCGATATCATGGTTTTGGTCGGTCAATCAATTATACAATCAATACAATTTATAAGACAAACAATACAATCAAAACACTACGGGGTTTAAGTGGTAGATTGGTACGGAAGGTGTTAAAAGTGGCATGAGGCGGTAAGATTAAGACACCTAACCTATATTCCGTTGCTGTTGTACCGTGGCTTAACGGTTCCTTGTACATTCCGTTTGCCCTGGTCTCTAGCATATAGAGACCCCTCTCGTATTCACTGGTATCCTTCTGTACCAAGCTACAAACAACAGCAGTAACACAACATTACAACAAGATAATACAACTTTAAAAGATATCTTCTTATTCTGTCTATTATACTTTTCTCTTATCTTTGGGACTTACCGAGCGACCTGTTCGCTGACGACATTCTATTTCCTTCTTCTTTGAATGTCGTCAGGTGGTTTGGACCCGGCAGAGATCGAGCCATTTGCAGAAGACTTCGAGCAGTTTGCTGAATAAGCAGAGCTCTAGTTTCATTGTACATTTTCCATTTAATACTTTTCATTTCCTGTTATGCCATTGTTTAGGCATCGTTTTATTTCAGTTGTATTTCCTTTTCATGCATTGTACAAAAGAATGTTAATAAATAAAAGTTGATGTTTTTATTATATCTTGTCTCTTGTATATTTACTTTTATATTACTTAGATACGCTTAGCGTATGTACTTCTGAGTATATACGTAGCGGACCAGTCGCGTCCCCTTCGCCGTACACCGGGAAGCGGGGCGTGACAGAAGGTTTGGATAGATGCGACCGATATAGCAGACTTTATCAGATTCCCCATATTTGTGAGGGGGTTTTGATTGTGGGGACGCTCTTCCCTGCAGGTGCAAACCCCTGCTGCGATAACAATTTTCTCCTGCTCCGGTAGATCATTTCGTGTCGTATTAATATATAACAACTTTCTTCTCTCTCTAGAAAGCGAGGGGCAGAAAGTGTTTTTTAGTTAGCAGCCACAGGTTTTGATGGAGGTCTGGATCTCCTTCAGATGTTACCTTCCATAGATCTGCTACGAGCGATGATGGACGGTTAGGATTGAGTTGGAGTTGCCTCCTGAAGCGTGTGGATCTCAATGGGTTTAAGGTTGTTGCTGCCGAGCTATCTGCAAGAAAGTCCCGGGGTGGTTGTGCCACTGAGGACCCTCCGACGATCAAGTTTGACAGGATATTTTGGCAAAGTAACGGCCCAGTGGGGAGAAAATGACTTCCATCAGTTGGCGCCGTCTGTGGGAAACACTTGATTCCACTGAACAAAGTTCATCTTCTAATCTCAACTTAATGGCGAGCGATTACCGCGACGATCCAAGCACTAGCTGTCTCCTCCCTCACAACAGAGGCGTGGACGAATCTCCTCCCCCGAACGCCATCAACGCCCTAGCCGTTCGGATAGATCGACTCACGTCCGTCGTGGATGCGCTGGTCCGTGTCCAAACGGCAGGGCAGGCTCCCCAGGTCGCTGCTTCCCCACCTCGGGACCAGGACCCATACAGGGGGAGAGAATACCCTGCTCGCGTCAGCATAGCCGATTACCGCCTCGCCGCCTCCCACGACCGCAGATCTCCCGGGCCAACATATTCAATGACCCGCTGGGCGCCCCACAGCTCCACACCGAGGTCCGTCGCCAGAGTGCCTCGCCCTGAGCCCCTTCGCACCCCCATCCCTCCCGAAGAGGTGTCGGTCAGCTCGCCTGCTCACGGGCATGACCGACACCCCCTCCCTCGACGGGGTCGCGCAGACGGGACTCGTCACGGCAGCTCGAAGACTATCTCGTCTGGGGACCTAAGGAACCTCATCGAGAGGAACCGGGGCCATGGCCAGACACAGGTCTCCAACAGCAGAGGCCAAAGATCAGAATATGTCGAATCATCGGGATACCACGACTGACTCGACGCCCTCGAGAAGAAGGTCGAAGGTATGCACCAGGAGGGTCATCATTCGAGCGACGGGGCTAAGTATGCTGCCGACTCGCTCACAAAACCCTTCACCGAGGAGCTGCTCGCCGTCCATGTCTTCTCCCGGAACAAGCCCCCGAAGGTCTCTCTCTTCGATGGTAAGTCTGATCCAAAGGACCATTTGGACGCATTCACCGCAGGAACGAGCTTCCAAGACAACTTTGACGCCGTCCAATGCCGCGCCTTCCTGGACATCCTCATCCGCTCCGGACGAGACTGGTTCCGAGGACTCGCGCCATGCTCGATCTCAACCTTCGACGAGATGGCCACCCAATTCCTCGGCCACTTCGTCGGGAACAGACGGCAGAAACGGACCGTCGACCATCTCTTCACAATCAAGAGCCGGGACAAAGAAACATTCAAAGGGTACGTCACCCGCTTCTACAATGCCCTTCTCGAGGTCCCAAAACATCGGGACGAGACGGTCATTACAGCACTTAGGTCTGGTCTTAGGCACAAGGAGTGGTTACGCTCTTTTGCGTTAGCGCAACCTAAGACCATGGCCGAGCTAAAGGCCTGGACCGAACGTGAGATCCAGCTCGAGTCCGAGGTGAACGCGAATCTTTCTGGGGCAGAGCAAACTGACTAAAAGAAAAGGGTGAGGGAAGAGAGAAAGAGACTTGAGCGGTCAAAACCCTACTCCCCGAAGTTTCAGGAATACACCCTGCTCAACGTCTCCCAGAAGGTACTGCTTGAGAAGGCTAAGGGCGAGGGGTTCTTTAAGCTCCCCCCGATCTCTTGCATGGCAGCAAAGCACACCTAGGACCCTTACTGCGGTTTCCACAGGTCGCAAGGCCACTCAACAGAGAGCTGTAAACAGCTCCGAGACTACATCAAGGAGCTCATCCGTTCAGGACACCTGGCGGCGTACTTGCGGGACAAGCGGCAAGCTGACCGTGGGAAGGAGCAGCATCCCCCTCCCGGCGAGTTGACAATCGGCCAAATTATGGTCATGTCGGCGGGGGGTACGTCGAGTACCTACGAGGCTCGACACCCCGCGCCAGTCGTGGAGTCCAACAGCCGTCCGAGGGCTCCGGCGCTTCGCCTCCCCCATGTGTTTATTACACGTGTCGCCCGCGACTATCCCTGTTCCCCATACTCACACCGAGAAGGTCGGACGGAACCTCACGAATCGACCGGAAGGATCGAAGCCCTCACCAAGAGGCAACCGGGCCCGCCCTTACTCGGTTATCCCTGGCTGGTAGTTCCCTACCCCAAAACGCTAGGGATCGAAGCCCTCGCCAAGAGGCACCGGGCAGCAACCCTGATCGGCCCGTCCTTAGCAAGCCCTTTACGGCCCCTCCCGCTTTAAGGATCGAAGCCCTCACCAAGAGGCAACCGGGCTCGCCCTTGCTCGGTTATCCCTGGCTGGTAGAATCCCTACCCCATAACGCCAGGGATCAAAGCCCTCACCAAAAGGCAGTCAAGCGGCTACCCTGCTTGGCTATCCCCGGCCGGTAGTTCACCACCCCACGATGTCAGGGATCTAAGCCCTCGCCAAGAGGCACCGGGCAGCAACCTTGCTCGGCCCGTCCTTAGCAGGCCCTTTACGGCCCCTCCCGCGCTAAGGATCGAAGCCCTCATCAAGAAGCAATCGGGCTCGCCCTTGCTCGGTTATCCCTGGCTGGTAGTTCCCTACCCCACAACGCCAGAGATCAAAGCCCTCACCAAGAGGCACCGGGCAGTAACCCTGTTCGGCCCGTTCTTAAGGATCAAAGCCCTCGCCGAGAGGCACCGGGCAGTAACCCTGCTCGGCCCGTCCTTAGCAGGCCCCTTACGGCCCTTCCCACGCTAAGGATTAAAGCCCTCATCAAGAGGAAATCGGGCTCGCCCTTGCTCAGTTATCCCTGGCAGGTAGTTCCCTACCCCCACAACGCTAGGGATCGAAGCCCTCACCAAGAGGTACCGGGCAGTAACCCTGCTCGGTCCGTCTTTAAGGATCAAAGCCCTCGCCAAGAGGCACCGGGAAGCAACTTTGCTCGGCCCGTCCTTAAGGATCAAAGCCCTCGCCAAGGGGCACCAGGCAGCAACCCTGCTCGGCCCGTCCTTAGCAGGCCCTTTACGGCCCCTCCCGCGCTAAGGATCGAAGCCCTCATCAAGAGGCAATCGGGCTCGGCCTTGCTCGGTTATCCCTGGCTGGTAGTTCCCTGCCCTACAACGCCAGAGATCAAAGCCCTCGCCAAGAGGCACCGGGCAGTAACCCTTCTCGGCCCGTCCTTAAGGATCAAAGCCCTCGCCAAGAGGCACCGGGCAGTAACCCTGCTCGGCCCGTCCTTAGCAGGCCCCTTACGGCCTCTCCCGCGCTAAGGATCAAAGCCCTCATCAAGAGGCAATAAGGCTTGCCCTTCCTCGGTTATCCCTGGCTGGTAGTTCCCTACCTCACAATGCTAGGGATCGAAGCCCTCACCAAGAGGCACTGGGCAGTAACCCTGCTCGGCCCGTCCTTAAGGATCAAAGCCCTCGCCAAGAGGCACCGGACAATAACCCTGCTCGGCCCGTCCTTGTAGGGTTCCTAGGCACCCTAATGAGGTCTCACAAGGCATCGAACATGCCAATATAAAAATTTATGGGTGCCGAGAGACCCGACTACGGATCGTTTGCTAGAAATCTAGGCGAAAAAGCTAACTAGTTAACACTTAACTAAGGGATACGGATATACAACCTTTGTAGATCCGTTTGTCCACCTCCATAGCTCCGCAACGAGGTCCTCTCCGCTGTCCAAATCAAATCCGGGCTCAAGCGTCGGCTTCGTCGAAGAATGGACGGGCTAGGTCATCGATGTCCATGCCGAAGATGATCTACGTCGAGGCATCGCTAAATCAAGCTCCGACTTCACCAAGTCAAGAAACTTGTGAAGAAAACACACTCTACTACTTGGCAAGAGGTAGAGGATGAAGAAATAGGAGTTGGGTTAACTTTAGAATTGGATTTCTCACTCTAATTCATCAATCACCATTGATGAGGTAAGCTTTCTTCTTGAAGTTCAAGGAAGAAGAAGAAGAATCATGATAAGATAAGTTAATTCAAAAAAGAAAAGAATAACAATACTTATCATAACACTAACCATGTTAATGTGTAGAGAATCAATCATGGTTAAATGGGATGGTTAGGGTTAAGCATGAGACAAAATGGTTGCTAAAGTCAAAGTCTTCATGAAGCTTCATGAACAAAACAAAAGAAGCCACCATTTTCTCATTTGCTTTTCATTTTCCAAAATGAATAAATGAATAAATAAATAGATATGAAAATGTAAACCCTAACCATTACATAACCATGGTTTAAACTTTACACAAAACACAAGTTAGCATGCATCATCAAACATGATACATACAAGTGCACAAAGGTATATCGCATATACAATGCGCACATCCGAGTGAGAAAATCCATCTAAAGTGAACCGATACTAGTTAATGCAAAGTAATATATCAAATATATAATTATGCATCAAATCATTAAATCAACACTTGATTTAACGATCCGGTCATATCGTATATAACCGACTAGTATGCAATGCATCGGTTTATCGAATCAACCCTTGATTCGATAACTAGGGTATATCGCATATAACCTAGGTATATCGCATATAACCTAATCGATACATTCATCGCGAGAATGAAATACGGTATCACATACACGCATTACTCTCGGTCCCGCACATATCTCATATGCGCTCCTATTTCGTTTCGCTTGAGCCAGGAAACCTCTGTGTAGGACTCTAAAGACTCGTCAATACGCCGGCAGCGGATGATGATCATATCAAACATCCACAAGCCGCAAGCGGTCTGCTAAACGTAACGGCCACCCGGGTATTGAGCGATCTGAAGATCGACGAGCAAGCCCGCTCACACTCCAGTGAATCCGACCAGTAACACTACCGTACAGTCCGGTCTGATCGTCTGATATGTCGCATATCTCGCCTAGGGGTGGTAAACGTCAGACCCCAATAGCTCAATAAGTCGTGTCGATATGAGGTCTATAACTATTCGAGAAACTACAGGTAACACTTACCAGTAAATCTCAGCAACCCTGGCCAGGGATTTCCTGTTATAGCCAATCGAACACAGCGCAACATCAACTCCCTATACCGGGAGAGACGAATCCCCTCCTATCGCTCATTGCCTCCATGTGACTCGGGACTGTACCCAAAAACCACCGTTTTGCACGCCCTCTTGGACGTGGTAAGATGGAAATCAAAGCACAGTGGGAACCACACAAGACTCTATGACGATCTCGGGTCAACAAACTACCCTGTACCAGTGTCACCAGAGAACTGCCATCTGACGTGAGGTATAATACCATCTGGGAGTTCTCGGCGAGTCCGTCCAGTGTACCCAGTCTCTACTGAGCACCGTATATCATCTCTGATGTCAAACACCGATGGATATGGGATCATCCATCGCCCATCTGTATGGGTCGAGAAGGTACACGCTAGTCTACTCTGGTATATCGATGCCCCGTCTCGATACACCCACGACTAGGGACTTTGAAGGATGTACTTATGGACTACCATGTCCCCACTAGTATGATCCGCATCATAGTCCAGGTAGTCAAGTACAGATCCTAAGGGCTTTACCAACATGTAACAGAGAGACAATCAGCATACACGTTAAGGTAAAGTGTAACCAGATAGCATACTATCATGTCGAGCAAGAAAGTCCTCCCTATATATGTCCCAGCATCCACTACAATATACATCCTATGTACAGTAATGGCCTCTAGGGCATACATATAACTAACAATCTCCCACTTGCACTAGGGCCATCTGTAGCAGTGGTTGTAGTATCTCATACTCAACCATCCCATAAAAGTCTCTCTCTGGGAACAGGCCTTTGTGAGTGGATCCGCTGTGTTGTCCTCTGAGTCTACTCTCCTAACCTCGATCTCCATGATCAGGTGATACTGTCTTAGAATATGTCTGGATCAATGATGGGACCTGCGTTCCTTGGCATAAGCCACAATTCCATTGTCTCACAATGGTAGGAACATAGTTCATCTCATGAACCATTATACATCCAAACAGCCTCTTTGGTAGCATCTTAAGTAGCGATGTATCCTGCCTTTATCGTCTAGTATGCCACGGTATCTAGCTTGGAACTCTTCCAACATACCGTCCCTTTACTGAGGGTATAGACAATGCCTGTGACTGACATTCAGTCGTCTTTATCATCCTGAAACCCTTCCAGTGATTCTCCCCAGGATCGATTGATACCATCTCACTACAACTAGTGAGAATCCTAACATCTATTTAGATCTATCTCATAGATCCAAAATCCAGGAGTTAGTAGGTATCATTATGATCATATATGGAGAATCATTGTGATAAACAGAGATTGATCGAGCGTAGCATAGGAAACTCCTTCCCTATCAAGAGTATGTCATCCACGTACTCTACGAGGATCGTCACCATACTCCCTACTACCTTTTTGTATATACAAGGTTCATCTACCATTTTGATGCTGTCAAACTCTTTGACTACTACATCAAAACAGACGTTCCTACTCCGCGATGCCTGCTTTATCCTATAAAACATCTTGCACACGTTTCCGCTGCTCCCACTGTCTACGAGGCCCTCTGGCCGTGTACTTATAGACGCACTCTTCTAAAACGTCATTTAGAAAAGCAGTCATGGCACCCAACCACCAGATATCGTAGTCATGGTATGTAGCCGTGACAAGTAGGATCTGGATGGACTTAAGCATAGGTACGGGAAAAGGTTTCATCATTATCCACGCCTGGTCAATGACGAAAACCTTTAACTAGTCTAGCTTTGAAAGTCTCAACTTTTCCATGTACACCAAGTAATCTTCTCAAGATATACTTGCTCCTGATGGGGATTTAACCCTTCAGATATAGCAACAAAAGTCCATACTTTGTCGGTGTATAAGGATTCCATCTCAGATCGATAAACATCCAGCCATTCTCACAGAGTCTCACTCCTGATGGCCAGCTCGAAACTAGTTGGGTCATCATCTCATGATGTAATCCTCACTCCCACTGTCATAGAGAAACCGAAGTATCTCTCAGGTGGGTGAGGAACCCTACTAGATCGGCGGAGAGGCTGAGGTTCGTTGGAATCTACTGAATCCTTTGGTTCTATCAAATCATGTGCTGTAGTTTGTATAGCTGGAACATTTCCAGTTCTACATTACAGACCTTGCCTCGAGCTTGTCCGGATTTTGCTTTTAGACATAGGCCGGTCAACCCCAAATCTTAACTAGCTTAAGATATGGGCTCTTCCCTTTCCATATCTCATATGAAGTGGTAGGCAGCTGATTTGATTCGAACCTATTCAATAGGTATGCAGCTTCTCAAGCGCATAACTCCCAAAAGGAAACAGGTAACTCAGTATTACTCATCATAGAGCACACCTTATCACATAGGGTGTAATTGCTCCGCCCCGATATACCATCGTGCTATGGTGTATACGGAGGAGTAATGCTGAGAGAGAATCTCATTCTCCTTTAGAATAAGCCAGGAATTACGTGCTCAAGTATTCTCCTCCTTGATCTCATCAAAGGACATAATACTTATACCCGTATTTTGGTTCTCTACTTCTAACTTATATTCTGTGAATATCTTAAAAGGTTCGGACATGTGTTTCAACAGGAACATAGGTCTGAATCTCGAAAGATTATCAGAGAATGTAATGAAGTAAAAAGAACCAGTCCTGGCATGTGTAGACAGGGGACCTTCATACATCAACATGTATCATCCCAAGAGTTCACTAACTCTTTCTCTGTTTCCAATAAACGGAGCTATGGTCATCTTATCTTTGTGACATGACTGGCGAGTTTCACAAGATGTAAATTCAAACTGATTTAAATATACATCTATGTGTAACTCTAGCCAGTCCGGTCGCATTGATCTGACCTAGTCTACAATACCTCAAGAAGGATTCGTTCATTTCTGAACTCTTCCTCTTGTGTGTGTTCTGTATACTTAGAACTGTAGTTTGATTTAGAACATCAATGCTTTTAGATAACGTGCCTGAACCGATCAACTTTTGATATAGGAAATGTTCAAAACATTATCCAACAATACAAAATTTTATCATTTCTTTACTAATAAAGAGAGTGATATGATTTTGTATATCAGGTTCGGTATCTAATAACATTCGTTCAGAATCAATGTAATGGTAATACAGGGTGACAGTGACCAACAGACTTGGCTGCAACCCTTGCTCCGTTTTCTGCCTCATGAAACTTATCACCCGTTCTCAGTTCTCTACCTATCTGTAGCCCTATGTAACAGATTACATAACTGGGATCCTGATCTGGTATCACATACCCAGGACGTAAAGGATACTGAGAAACAGTTCTCTGTAATGAACACACCCGAAGATGATGCATCAACATGCACTCTCTTCGTTTGGGCGGCACGGGAAATCTGGTATTCCCCAATTTCCTGCTCTTTCTTATAACAATTATAAGTTGGAGCGGGACCAACGTTCCCCAGCTCAGTATAACAAGCGGGTTCGGTCAAAAATCCGTATTATTATCTTGATTAAGGCGTGATATGGTCGCTACCTGGAGAGAGAGAGAAGAAAACACTCAGCGTGCGCTCTTGCAAGAATAGATTGGTTTTTATTTTATCTAATCAGAATGGCTCCCACTGCTTTTTATCAAATCTTCCTTCAAACCCTAAAAGGAAAGACTAGCCGGGATTAATTACACACTACAAGTTCGCCAATCTTTCAGCCAGGCCAGTGTCGGTACTTTGAGGGAGGTCCCCTGTGCTTTCGCACGAACCTAATTAATGTAAACCTCGTTTTCCCAGAAGCGCAACCTCGTTAACACCTTTCTAGACACCTACTTGATCGGCTAATTGTAATGTATAAAACTCTCCCAGGAGTAACACTTACTCGCAGCGGGTATCGGGATCCAACTATCTCATAGAAGGTATGCAATCTCATTGCAAATTTCAACACTTGAAATTCCCGATAATATTTTGCCCCTAACGTGCTATGACCTTGACGAAAGCCAACAAATCATAGCCCGCTAGTCAAGTTCAACCCGTACATTTCTTGATCGAATTAAACCCACCCGCACGACCCTTGACGAAAGCCAACAAACCCGCACGACTACCCTAATCCAATCGCATCGTATGCTGGCAGATAAGCAGCATATAGCTACCGCACACTGCACCTTGACGAAAGCCAACAAATGCAGCACGAATACTATATACAACTTATCTGAAATGACGGAGGGCTACGACAGGTTTTTCTTAAAACCTATTGCGTAATGAACTTGATATCGTTGTAGGATCGAATGAATTTTGAAATGGAGTGTTTTTGAGGCTTTTCTAGTTTTGCTAAAGGAGTCACTCCCGGTGAAGGGATTGTCGGTCATTTCCTCGTCGAATGAGGTGCGGGATATATCATATATATCACCGTGCAAAGCAAAAACTCTTAAAAGCAATCAAAAGACAAACCGAGTGTGTAGCATCTGCCAGTTATTGCTAAAGGAGTCACTCCCGGTGAAGGGATCTCGGTCCTTTCCTCATCGAATAAGGTGCAGGATATATCATATATACCGCTGTGCAAAGCAAGAACTGTAGCTACCTGTTTTATTTTAAAATTCGATTCTACAACATCTTAGGCTTCTTTTATTTCATTAATCACATTAATGAAGTCCCATCATTTAAATACCTAAACATCACAGATAAATACGACGTACACTTATGCCATCCGCATTCGCCTCGATGTCCCCTCGTGCACCGTTAGGTTAGGTAACTAACGGTAGAGCGGGGCAGGGCTAGCGCGGGTGTAAAACATAAGTAACGTCTATATAATATATCATATATACTATATACTGTATCTATCACAGAACATCACATGATCACATCACAGATATCGCAGCAGAAGAAACATATGAAATATTGGATATACTAGGACGTCCGTGTTTTCAATACGAGCCAGTATAAAACACGGATTCCACGGTCACGATGAATAGCCAAACCCACACCCCTAGACCCCTACGAGAGCGGCAAGCAACCCTACCAATTCTGGAGTTAGGAGACCCAGACCCGACTCCTCGAGTTGGTCTGCCACTGGACTCCAGAACCCGGTTACTTGTGCCCTCCTTCTTGGGTCTATCCTAGTGCGAAAAAGTAAATAATATACAAGAGGTGACAACTTCCGCAACCTGGAAGCGCCCCAATAAAAGAATATTACATACAAGTTTTTACATGAATGAAAATGAAAAACACTCATCTCACATAAAAACCCCCGGCTATTCAAACACGATGATCCAATATAACATATCCAGCAACACATAACATCACATGTCATCAACGTAAGTAAATATGTCCATCCCAATTGTCGTTGACATATAGCAACGAAACCGGCGATATCACATATTTCACTTACGGTCACAGAAAAGAAAGTGTAAAACTACAACAGTTGGAATCCGCAACCACCTCAGACATCGCATGCCTGACCAAATGAATTACTTAGACATCGCATGCCTAACAATTATAAACACCGCATTTTAGTCTCAAAATCGAAAACATTTTTCAATATCAAGTCGGTCAATTCAACAAGATTCCCGACATCCTGATCGAATACTCGTCGCAAACTTCAGTAGGCAGCCGCAGCCCTGATACCGTCGACGAAATGCACCAAGGCGGGACACCGCTGCCGCGAGCACCCGAACGGATGCTTTCGGCGACGGGATTCTCCTACAGTCACTTGGTCGGGGCTATGGAGTGAAGCTGTCTATTAAGTTTACCCGGCGAGTATCCGCGTACGCTACGTGATTGCGACGGACTTTTGATCACATCAAAATTCCGTGGCAACCGATCAAGTGAGACTAAACTGCTATGTTTATAACATTCATTCAGTTATCACATAACTTTTGTGAATTCCAATTATTGTATCCCATTCCAGATAAATAGAAAATGTCAAACTTTCCGATCGAACAATCGAACACCCAAGTTTTCCCGATACAGCTCAACACATGAAATAAGTCTAACAACATTCCGTTCGTGCCTCAGTACCAACGGTCCAGCCATAGAAGGGTCAAGCCAACGCCTCACATGTGGCACGCCGTACTGCCCCAAACCCGAAGGTTCAAAGGGCAGTTCAAGACGGTCACATAATCGAGTTAAGGTTTGTTGTCTTCTAGAGGGTCCATCGCGTTACTTTCACTACTTAGAACGTCGTTAAACTTCGGAAAAATCCAACACTTGGAAATTTCCCGACAGGGGAAAAATTGGGTATTTATATCCGGTCGAACTTTTTAACATATTCTAAAATTTATCCGGAAAGCCACACAGACAAAATTTGATACCCCGATCGAAACACCGAATCCCCAAAAACACAGCAGAAAAATTTAACTCTTGAATAAATATTAAAAATTCCCATAAAACTCAGCTCTTTGAACTAAGAATTACTGTGCAAAGGAACAGGGCTGACGTCATCAAGTGGCCGCTGATCCGCCGCAGAAACCATGCTTCTGTCGCGGATCCGCCGCGAAATTTACTGTTCACCAGAAACTTTTTGCACCGTAATTCTTATTTTTCCCTGATGAATTTTTTAGCAATTTTTAATTCACAAAAATCCAGAAAAACAGAAAATGTCCAGAGAGCAAATTTTTGGGTCGAGTTTCGGTTCGATCGGACTTCAGATTCCGTCTGGACTTCGCCTAAGGCTCTAGCTAGGCTCTGATACCACTGTAGGGTTCCTAGGCACCCTAATGAGGTTTCACAAGACATCGAACATGCCAATATAAAAATTTATGGGTGCCGAGAGACCCGACTACGGATCGTTTGCTAGAAATCTAGGCGAAAAAGCTAACTAGTTAACACTTAACTAAGGGATACGGATATACAACCTTTGTAGATCCGTTTGTCCACCTCCATAGCTCCGCAACGAGGTCCTCTCCGCTGTCCAAATCAAATCCGGGCTCAAGCGTCGGCTTCGTCGGAGAATGGACGGGCTAGGTCATCGATGTCCATGCCGAAGATGATCTACGTCGAGGCATCGCTAAATCAAGCTCCGACTTCACCAAGTCAAGAAACTTGTGAAGAAAACACACTCTACTACTTGGCAAGAGGTAGAGGATGAAGAAATAGGAGTTGGGTTAACTTTAGAATTGGATTTCTCACTCTAATTCATCAATCACCATTGATGATGTAAGCTTTCTTCTTGAAGTTCAAGGAAGAAGAAGAAGAATCATGATAAGATAAGTTAATTCAAAAAAGAAAAGAATAACAATACTTATCATAACACTAACCATGGTAATGTGTAGAGAATCAATCATGGTTAAATGGGATGGTTAGGGTTAAGCATGAGACAAAATGGTTGCTAAAGTCAAAGTCTTCATGAAGCTTCATGAACAAAACAAAAGAAGCCACCATTTTCTCATTTGCTTTTCATTTTCCAAAATGAATAAATGAATAAATAAATAGATATAAAAATGTAAACCCTAACCATTACATAACCATGGTTTAAACTTTACACAAAACACAAGTTAGCATGCATCATCAAACATGATACATACAAGTGCACAAAGGTATATCGCATATACAATGCGCACATCCGAGTGAGAAAATCCATCTAAAGTGAACCGATACTAGTTAATGCAAAGTAATATATCAAATATATAATTATGCATCAAATCATTAAATCAACACTTGATTTAACGATTCGGTCATATCGTATATAACTGACTAGTATGCAATGCATCGGTTTATCGAATCAACCCTTGATTCGATAACTAGAGTATATCGCATATAACCTAATCGATACATTCATCGCGAGAATGAAATACGGTATCACATGCACGCATTACTCTCGGTCCCGCATATATCTCATATGCGCTCCTATTTCGTTTCGCTTGAGCCAGGAAACCTCTGTGTAGGACTCTAAAGACTCGTCAATACGCCGGCAGCGGATGATGATCATATCAAACATCCACAAGCCGCAAGCGGTCTGCTAAACATAACGGCCACCCGGGTATTGAGCGATCTGAAGATCGACGAGCAAGCCCGCTCACACTCCAGTGAATCCGACCAGTAACACTACCGTACAGTCCGGTCTGATCGTCTGATATGTCGCATATCTCGCCTAGGGGTGGTAAACGTCAGACCCCAATAGCTCAATAAGTCGTGTCGATATAAGGTCTATAACTATTCGAGAAACTACAGGTAACACTTACCAGTAAATCTCAGCAACCCTGGCCAGGGATTTCCTGTTATAGCCAATCGAACACAGCGCAACATCAACTCCCTATACCGGGAAAGACGAATCCCCTCCTATCGCTCATTGCCTCCATGTGACTCGGGACTGTACCCAAAAACCACCGTTTTGCACGCCCTCTTGGACGTGGTAAGATGGAAATCAAAGCACAGTGGGAACCACACAAGACTCTATGATGATCTCGGGTCAACAGACTACCCTGTACCAGTGTCACCAGAGAACTGCCATCTGACGTGAGGTATAATACCATCTGGGAGTTCTCAGCGAGTCCGTCCAGTGTACCCAGTCTCTACTGAGCACCCGTATATCATCTCTGATGTCAAACACCGATGGATATGGGATCATCCATCGCCCATCTGTATGGGTCGAGAAGGTACACGCTAGTCTACTCTGGTATATCGATGCCCCGTCTCGATACACCCACGACTAGGGACTTTGAAGGATGTACTTATGGACTACCATGTCCCCACTAGTATGATCCGCATCATAGTCCAGGTAGTCAAGTACAGATCCTAAGGGCTTTACCAACATGTAACAGAGAGACAATCAGCATACACGTTAAGGTAAAGTGTAACCAGATAGCATACTATCATGTCGAGCAAGAAAGTCCTCCCTATATATGTCCCAGCATCCACTACAATATACATCCTATGTACAGTAATGGCCTCTAGGGCATACATATAACTAACAGTCCTTAGCAGGCCCCTTACGGCTCCTCCCGCACTAAGGATCGAAGCCCTCACCAAGAGGCAACCGGACTCGCCCTTGCTCGGTTATCCCTGGCGGGTAGAATCCCTACCCCACAACGCTAGGGATCGAAGCCCTCACCAAGAGGTAGCTGAGCGGCTACCCTGCTCGGCTGTCCCCGACTGGTAGTTCACTATCCCATGACGTCAGGGATCTAAGCCCTCGCCAAGAGGCACCGGGCAATAACCTTGCTCGGCCCATCCTTAGCAGGCATCTTACGGCCCCTACCACGCTAAGGATCGAAGCCCTCACCAAGAAGCAGCCGAGCGTCTAACCTGCTCGGCTATCCCTGGCTGGTAGTTCACTACCCCATGACGCCAGGGATCTAAGCCCTCTCCAAGAGGCAACCGGGCGGCAACCTTACTCGGTCCACCCTTAGCAGGCCTCTTACGGCCCAGCCCGAGCTAAGGATCACAGCCCTCGCCAAGAGGCCTCGAGCAGCAACAATGCTCGGCCAATTCTTTGGAAAGCACTAACCTTCCTGCAACAAAGGTTCCTCCAAACTGATTAAGTAAACGATCACCACCTCGACTCCGGGGACTGGAGGACACCGACCTTCTTTTATAGCGGTTAACCGGCAAGCACTCGAAGGGCGATCGTTATCTAAAACATGGGCCATCGACCTGCGGCCTAACACTTGATCAAGGTTAGAACTGACAAGCTCAAGTACTCACACAGGGAAAGCATTGTCACACAGAAGAAAAAGACTAAGTTTCATTCAAACTTCCAAAATCTTTTACAAGGTACTCTGGGCTCCCCAACCTTACCAAATTTCCCGGAGGCATACAAAAAGAGAGAGAGAAAGGGAAAGCCAAAAAGTTTAGGCCGCAAGCCCGCCTAGACCTCACCTTCCTCGGTACCATCCCTAGGAGCTAGGGCTTCCGCTCCAGCGGTAGCCCCTCCCTCATCACCATCTGCCGGAGGCATGACCACCGAAAGTGGGACCCAAGCGCGGAGCTCACAGTCGGCAAACCCCGGAAACTACGCCTTGACGGCATCAAGAGCTTCATGCCACATAATGGTAGAGGCTTCGCCGAGGTCACCGTAAAACTGGTCCGACTCCTTGTAATCGACCACCGCCTTTCGAGCTCGAACCTCGGCAACTTTCGCCGCCTGAAGCGCAGCCTTGGCATCCCGTCCGCTGGCATCCCTCGCCCTTTTCACTGCTACATAGCGATCGGACAACTCCGCCAACTTAGCGTCGATGGGACTCACTTAGCCGGTGATAGGACTACCGGCACTTTAAGACGGTGAGCTTCCTGGCGGCTAATTGGGCTTCGAGGACGGCAATCCTCTCCCTCTCCAGACGCAGCTCAAGTCACAGGTCCTCGGCCTCCGAAGAAGACTCCCTCGCCAACCTCATAGCATGGGCATTCCCCTCAGCCTCCATACAAGCAACGAGGGCACAGTGCTAAAGGACCTGATGAAAAACAACAGAGAGACTTAGAGACGCTCGAACTGAGAAAAGGGCGCTCAAAGTAACACATAAAAGAGTACGTACATGCACCGCCTCCTGAGCTATAGCTGCCACTCGGGCCCTCAGGGTCCCTCGCGGAATCTTGCCTCCGGCCGACTCTTCTATATCAGCGAGCAGGCTGGCGGCAACGAAAAACTCGGACGGGACTACGAAACAGACGTCCTCCTCCTGCACAGGATTCCCCTCGGGAATCTCAGTCGGTGGCGCGCGAGAGACCGTCTTCTTCCTCTTAAGAGGAACCTCGTCTTCGTCCTCTTCCGCTTCCCCCGTCTGGGGTTCGGGGACCCGCGGACGCCTCTGGCCGCTGCCGCGGCAATCATCGGAGGCTCGGGTCGAGGTGGATGGCCCCATCGCCGGGGGCTCCCTTGGTGCGGAACTCGGGTCAGCCAGAGGCACGGCCATGCCCCTGGCTCTCTTCCGGGACAGGGCACCGAGGGCAGCAAGAATCCCGGATCGGTCTATTTGTTCTGTCAGGGGAAGGGGGAAACAGGCACGACTCAAAAGAAGAAGAAGCGGAAGAAGAAAAGGAAGAATCTACAGGGGGCTACCTAGACTCTACCCGATCTATTTCTACAGACACTTCACAAGAAGACATCTAATCTGATGAAGAAAGGTGTCCTCGGGAGATCAAAAGCGTAGAGGTCCGACCTAAAAAGAGAGCGCCGAGCTAACGAGACTCAAGACGAGGAAATTATGCAGAGGTATGGGACCTGATGAGGACCCTACCCCTATTTGTAGCATCCGTCGTACACATCCAACGGCGATAGTCATCTCCCGCCGAAACGACTCATTGCATTCGACGGCCACCATCGCCCCACCTGTCGTGCACACATGAATCGCATCCCATCGGACGCCGGAAATATGCGGCCCGTCGCGTCAGCCAACCAGCGCCAGACATGTGGGCTGTTGCTTCGGTGAGCGTACGCATGATCCGGCGCACCCTCTTTAATGCAAGATCTGGCCCTGATCCGCTAAGGTCATCAAGAAAATACTGCTGATTGCCCGGGAATGCACGTTTACGATATCTACGGAAAGGAGCTCACCTCGAGTGACCCGGCAGACCACTCTCGACCCGACCCATGAACGAATCTCCAAGCACTAGCCGACGCCTCCCTCACAACGGAGGCGCGAACGAATCTCCTCCTCCGAACGCCATCAACGCGCAACTGATGGAGGTCTGGATCTCCTTCAGATGTTACCTTCCATAGATCTGCTGCGAGCGACGATGGACGGCTGGGATTGAGTTAGAGGTTGCCTCCTGAAGCATATGGATCTCAATGGGTTTGAGGTTGTTATGGCCGAGCTACCTGCAAGAAAGTCCCGGGGTGGTTGTGCCACCGAGGACCCTCCGACGATCAAGTTAGACTGGATATTTTGGCAGAGTAACATCCTAGTGGGGAGAAAAATGACTTACCTTGATCTTCTGAGAGAGGGGTTTATATAGCAGCAGCGATAGTGTTACGCCCCGCTTCCCGGTGTACGGCGAAGAGGACGCGACGAGGCCGTTACGTATTTACTCTGATGTAAATACGCTAAGCGTATCTAAGAAATATAAAAGAAATGTACACAAGAGATAAGATATAATAAAACAGCAATTTTATTTATTCACATTCTTTTGTACAATGCATGGAAAAGTAAATACAACTGAATGAAAGCAATGCCTAAACAGTGGCATAACAGAAATGAAAAGTACTGAAATAAAAGTGTGTACAATGAAGCTGGAGCTCTGGATCTATGCAAGCTGGTCCAAGTCCTCGCTGGTAGGCTCGATCTTCTGAGTGTCCAGATCACCTGACAACATTCCAAAGAAGAAAGAAAAGGAATGTTGTCAGCGAACAATCGCTCGGTAAGTCCCAATGGTAAGGGAGAAATAGAATAGATAGAGAGAAAGTAGCTTTTAAAGTTGTATTATAGTATTATAATGTTGTATTTAGTGTTAACGTTGTTGTTTGTAGTTTGGTACAGAAGGATGCCAGTGTATACGAGAGGAGTCTCTATATAGTAGAGACTAGGGCAAACGGAATGTACAAGGCTCCGTTATACAACCCGGAACAACGGCAATTAGATTCAGGTTAGGTGTCTTAATCTTGCAGTCTCATGCCACTTATAACACCTTCCGTACCAATCTACCCCTTAAACCCCGCGATATCTTGATTGTATTGTTTGTATTGTAAATTGTATTGCAACTTGTATTGTCTTGTAATATAGATTGTATAATTGGATGACTTGCCGAAACCATAATATCAGTAAATGGATGTAACTGGAGAATCATGGATGTAACTGGAGAATCATGTAAATGGAAGTATATCCATGGTTCAGTTCAGTCAATACAGATTGAATAGATTGAATATATGTATTCATGGATTCATATCCATATTGAATTGTAATATTGTAGATTGTACTTGAATTATATTCAAGTCAGATTATTAATGAGACTCGGTCTGAGTCAGAACAATTAGAAAAGAAATTGAAGTCCTGATTGTTTTGATGTTATCGGTAACCGCTGCACATGGGCTGCAGGATTTGTGTCTTTTTCAAAGACGATTACCGTGTTGATAATATCGTTGTTAAGTTATCTAGCTTAAATAGGCAAGCACCCACTTCTCCGGCTCCTTGAGACTCAAGAGATTAGTCATGCTTAAATCTATATTTACTAGGGTCCTTATTGTAATTTTTAAATGTCACACCCTGCTTCCCAGAGTACGCTAAAATAGGCACGTGACAGAGCCAACCATGCTACCTGTGGATAGGAAATATCCCTCCACAGTCATATTACGGCTGTAGAGATATCAAGAACAATAATAAACTACCTAACACATGTCCATAAGCCAGAAATAACGAGTCAAGAATAAAATAATGCGGAAGCCAAAGGATCCAATACAAGAATAAACTGGAATGTACGTCCCATAATGCGGGTTCACATCAGGAATGAAAATGCATAAATAAAACCAAAACACTACCAGGTCCTCACTGCTCGGCCTGCTGGCTGAAATACTCCTGCTCGGCCTGCAGTAAAGGTAAAGAATCTGGGCCATGCAAAACCCAGACGTCAGTGCGTCATAATATCAAGCAATAATATAAACAGGGGTAGCAAGACATGCAGGTATGAGTATGAACTGTAAAACAGATATAACAGTAACATAAATAAGGACAGTGAAGGGTAAGGCATAAGTGATGTGTAGTGAGTAATCTAGACTGGTCTACTGGGTTAACTACTCTCAAGTCTTGAAATCAATTTGATGAATCATCGATGTAACTCAATAGTATCCCGTGCATGCCCGGGACTACGGTCAAGATTCTCGGGCTGAATCCGAGACGTGCCGCTAGGCAGTAAAAGGTAGTATGTAACGATGAATGATGTCAGCAGTATCATCCCGGGGCTGGCCTAGCCCGTAAGACTGATCAGTAAAGGCATCGAACTGTCGAGTTACAAGTCAGATTTCATCATTGATTTCCCCATACCCCCAAGTTATGTGTTTAAGTCGGGTATTGATAAATCTGGAGTTAATGCCAACACAGGATCAGGCAAGTACAGGTTTGTCTGGATAGACAACAGGAAATGTCCGTAGGGACAACAGGTCAAGATTGTCGGCATTAGTAACAAGATCAGGTAATGTGTCAAGCTGTGGTACATCAGGTCATGTCAAGTAGTGTATATGGATCCAATCATGTCAAGGAGTGCACATGTATCGAGTCGTGTCAAGCAGTAGTGTATCAAGTCTTGTCAGGGTGTGCACAAGTATCACGTGGGTGCTCATAATCAAACTGTAATAAGTATGGGTACACAAAATCAAGTATGGGATACTAATATAACAACAAAATGGAATAATATGATATGGTATGCCAAAAGATATAAATTCAAAGATATGGATGCACAATTATCGATTAAGGTTACATTTATAGTTCTAACACTAATTAGGATGCACTTTATTAAACATGGAATGTTAATATCACGGTATTATGTATTTATATGATCTATGGATGCAGTTATATATGTTCTAAATGAGATGGATGCAAACGGGTATCCGAAAGATTATAAAACTATAAAATGGCACTGTGGGATGTATAACTAAGCACTATGTGACATAATATTGATATGGGTGCAGTATATTGTAATCTAGTATGCAACAAGATAGGTTTTCATGATCTAGATTTAAAATGATATAAACGGATGCAAACGGAACACCGAAACGTTATAAAATTAAACATGGGGTACTAGATTTCAACTACAGGTATGATATATATTTAAATAGGTATAAACTGAATTATATAGCATGTAGCAAGATTAACTTGCCTAGACGGAACAAGAACGGATGTGTACGGAACGTCCTTCGTCGGTGAAATGTTGCGACGCGCGCACGGTACACGGAACAGTTCCAAACAACGTACAAAGGTGATCACACAAGTCAGGCACGACGTCTGGATCGTTGACGTCACGTCCGGCTCCGGCGATTGGGTTGCAGAGAGGAGTCGTGAGGGTGTCGACGAGGTCGACGGAGCTCCGGCGAGGTGATGGTGGTGCACTGTGATCTGGGAACGAGGGGCGACGATGAGATCCACTTCGGCGATCCTCGCCGGCGGTGTAGTGGTGTGCAGGGGGGTGCTCGGGTTCAACTTCTAGGTGTGTGCAGTCTCGGGGAGATGAGCAGAGGAAGGAGCAGAGGAAGGTGAGGACGAGGGGAGGATGAAGACGAGGTCGAGAAGGTGATGGAGTACGGCGTCGACGGCGAGGCAGGCGAGGGAGGTGACGGCTAGGGTTCGCAGGTCTCGTGGGTTAAAAAAATGAGGAGAGGAAGAAAGAAAGAATATATAATACAGGGAGAGAGAGAGATAATCTGGGAGAGAGAGAGGAGAGAGAGAGAAGATCGAGAGGAGAGAGAATGAGATAGCGAGAGGGGAGAGAGAGAGAAGGGGAACAGTAAGGAGATATAATATTGGCGTTTTGTGGGAGAGAGAGAAAGAGATAGCGGGGAGAGAGAGAAAGAGAGAAAGAAAAAGAAAGAAAGAAAAAGAAAGAGAGAGCGATGTGTGGGGGCCACAGACAGAGGAGGAGAAAGCTGTATTAGTTAGGAATAGATTTTTAAAATTTTAAAAGGATTTTTAGTTTGTTATCAAAATTTTTAAACGTCGTATTATTTTAAATTAAATTTAAAAAATGGATTTTCAAGTAATTACAAATCTAGTCCAAAATACGCCCGGGTCGGGTCTAAAAACTCAGATTTAAAATACGAAAAATATGTTCGACTTCCAAATTTCAAAACGAATACTCAGGTAACGAAAATGCATACCCCCAAGAACGGATGCACGTAGGTGCACGTAGCCATCCAAACACGTCCGTTCACTGAACGGGACGAGAACAAGATGCGCGAATGCTACCACGGAGTTAGGGGTATCATGCAGGCTATGAAATGAAATTTTAAAATATTTTCTGTGACTTAAAATATTATATGGTAAAATATGCAATGTCAGATAAAATACCAGTATGCACTAAAGATGAAAATATACAGTCTACGTAACAAGTCAGGGTAATTTATAAATATGAATCAAACAGGTTCAACCAAGCGGGTCGGGTCGAATGCAAAGTAAAATGTAACATACCAATCGCACCCAAACACGATAAATCAAGAAATTACCACAATTAAGGAAATACGAGAACTGGAATTGGTATAAATGAACTAGGTTGTTACATTAAAACTTGAGGGGGTTTTATGTAAAAATAATTTTGTATACTTTTAAAAATGCACCCCAAGTATTTAATTATCGTCTTTAGAGTTTTTGTAACACCCGAGCCCAATACTACTATTTTCTATTATTGGTTGAGCATTAGATATTACTCATTTCATTTATCTTGCTTGTTTGGGTCTTACTGTAAAATTTTATCTGGCTAAGTCATTCTGCATATAACAAATTTTAGCACTTAAAATAAAATTGAAAATATTTATCTTGGCCTACTTGACACCCTTCGTGGTAGCGTCCGTGCATTGTGTTCTCGTCCCGTTCAGTGAAACGGGCGAGTTTGGATGGCTACGTGCACGTGCGTGTGTCCGTTTTGGGAGTATGCTTTTTTAATCATAAAACATTTCATTTTAAAATTTGGAACCCGCTTAAAATCCTATTATTTGAATTTCGAATTTTTAGACCCAACCCGGGCGCAATTTGGAAATGTTTCATT
This sequence comes from Agapanthus africanus, assembly GCA_030015575.1. Lineage (NCBI taxonomy): Eukaryota > Viridiplantae > Streptophyta > Magnoliopsida > Asparagales > Amaryllidaceae > Agapanthus > Agapanthus africanus. The sequence goes on from CM057338.1 coordinate 126,454,521, forward strand.
TGGCGCCAAAATCCCAAATTTTAATATTATTAAAACCTTCGCATATATTTTTTCTAACTAATCTGATATCTTACTGTTCATTACCTACCTTTTAAATCTTTAAGTTAACCATATAATATTTTTACAATCTTTTATATCCTTCTCAATTTATTCTCTCAGCCAATCGCAACCTCTCATTTAACCCCGTGGGCCCCACTTTCTCTCTCTCCGCTTTTGTTGCCGGAATTCCGTCGTGCCGGTGACGCTTCTCGACGTTTCAGCGAGCTACCCCGACCCGTGTGGTTCCTTTGTTCGTCGTTTGGGTTCATTCCGTGAACCGTGCGCCCGTCGCGAGTTTCCCCCGCCGACGGTTAACGTTCCGTTTTCCCGATTCGCGACCCATCAAGGCAAGTTAATCTTGCTACATGCTATATAATTCATTTTATACCTATTTAAATAAATACCATACCTATAGTTTAAATCTAGTGCCTCATGTTTAATTTTATAACGTTTCGATGTTCCGTTGGCATCCGTTTATATCATATTAAATCTAGATCATGAAAACTTATCTTGTGACATACTAGATTACATTATATTGCAACCATATCATTTAAAATATATATCGTCGTAATATTTATTATTATTATCTTTAATTAGTTTATAATCTTCATTTTATAATGTTATACATTTGAAAATCTTATAGTTTACACATGAAACGTCGTTGGAAAATCGGATATGACAAATCTGAAATTTACTGTATACCTTATCTTATAAAATTCATTATAAATCATAGAAAAATCATTAGTATACGTTCTTTAGTTCGTTATGAAGCTAACTCAGAATACTATAAAGGTATGAAATATTTACTTGCAAAATAAATTGTTTAAATAATGTAAAATGCAAATGAAAATGTCTCCAAACTGCTGTCCAGGGAAATCCCAGCAGCAAACTTTCAACTTCGAATATTCATAACTTTTTGTAGGGACAACCTGAGATGCTTATACTTATAAAACTGAAAACCTTATTGAATTATCTTCGTTTTGGTATAAGACACGTCCCTTTTGGAGAACGTTTGTTATTTTTAAGCTATTTTACAAATTAGGGTGACGCTGAATTTCTGAACGGAACTTTCTTGTGTTGGTTAATCAATACCACTTTTATAGTTATTAATCACTTTGAATATGCTATCCATATTAATATTTATATCACATATTGCTTAGTTGTACATCCCACGTTTCCATTTTATAGTTTTATAACTTTTCGGATACCCGTTTGCATCCATCGCATTTAAGATACATATAATTGCATCCATAGATCACATTACTACATAATAATGTGATATTAACACTCCATGTTTAATAAATTACATCCTAATTAATATTGGAACTATAAATGTAACCCTAATCGATAACTGTGCATCCATATCCTTGAAATTATATCTAATTGCATATCATATTACATGTTCCAGTTTATTGTTCTGATAGTACTCATGCTTGTTTATTTATACACATGTTTATGATAGTTTGATTATGAGCACCCACATGACATCTTGTGCTTCCTGACATGACCTGTTACACTTCCTACTTGACATGACATGGTACCGTACACTCTTGACATGACATGACACCTTTATACATTACCTGGCTTGACCTGATGTACCATGACCCGACCTGTTACCTGATCTCATACCTAATGCCAACAAACCTGACATGTTGTCCTCATGGACCATTCCTGTTGTCTATCCAGACAAAACCTCCTGTTACCTGATCCTGTGTTGGCATTAGTTCTTGATTACTGAATACCTGACCTGACATACATAACTTGGGGGTATGGGGAAATCAAAGGTGAAACCGACTTGTAACTCAACAGTTCGATACCTGTTCTGATCAGTCTTACGGGCTTGGCCAGTCCGGGAGTGATGATGCTGACATCACTCGTCCATCCTGCTACCTATTACTGCCTATCGGCACGTCTCGGATTCAGCCCCGAGGGTCTTGACCGTGGTCCCGGGCATGCACGGGATACTATTGAGTTACATCGACGAGTCATCAATTGATTTCAAAGACTTTAGAATAGAAAACCTGATAGAACAGTTTAGTTACCCACTGCACTTTACCCTGCACTGTTGCTTCATATTATTGCTTTATTCATGTTTATCCCTGCATTGCTTATTACCTTGTTCATATTATATTATTGGTTGACATGACGTGCTGACGTCTGGGTTTTGCATGGCCCAGATTCTTTACCACTGTCGCCGACCGAGCAGGAGTACTTCAGCCAGCAGGCTGATTTGTGAGTTCTGTAGTGGTTAGTTATTTATTGCATTTTATTTCCAGGAGGGATCCCGCATTATGGGACGTACCTTTCTATTATTGTATTGGATCATTTGCTTCCGCACTTATTTTTTTCATTGACTCTTGTTATTATGGATTTGGACATGTGTTAGATAGTTTATTATCTTGTTCCTGATATCTCTACAGCCGTAATATGACTGTGGATGGATACTTCCTACCCACAGGTAGTATGGTTGGCTATGTCACGTGCCCAATCTTGCGTACTCTGGGAAGCGGGGCGTGACATGGTTCTTTTGGTATCAGAGCCATAGGATAGCCGGGTTGATTCTTTTGTAGTTGGGTATTGTACCCAATACACGAATCAGAATACCCGTGTTTAAGAAACATGTCCTGCCACCTTGACCGTTTTACTATTCTTGAATCACATTCTTCCTGATTATATCTTTTACGATGTGCAAACTTCCTTTGCATATCGATTCGAAAACCTGATTCCTTGTTATCTCTTGGACTTAGGCGACTTGGGTGGAGTTAAGTAATTGCGGCTATGATACCGCGGCATAGCTACAATGCGGTACTCTATTTAAGTATCTTGGAGTTCTAGCCTTGATCCACATTCAGAATCTATCATCATGCTAATGTTGGGTGTTTTGAGTTCAGGATTATGACAGGTAAGAAGTTGAAGACGTACCAGAGGCCTGTGAACGAAGCCGCCATGCTTGGAGTGATAAGAGAAATGCTGGAAATCAAAGAAACGGACCGAGCTGATCCAGCAGCAAGCGGACTCGTTTCAGGAAGGTTTGCAGATCGTTCAGCAGTCTGTGAACGAGGTTGGAACTAAACCAGTTGACCGAGTAGGGACCGTGGCAGATTTCAGACGTTTGGGTCCTACTACTTTCACTGGTCTGGAGGAGCCGTTGCCAGCCGAGCAGTGGCTAGTGACACGGAGGATTTGCTGATTTCGACACAGATTCCAGAGGACAAAGGAGTTGATGTGGTGCGCATTCAGCTAGTGGATTACGCCCGAGAGTGATGGCTTGTGGAGGAGACCCGTTTTCCCAAGCCGATCAGTTGGGCGGATTTCTCTAAAAGTTTCCTGGAGAAATTCTTCCCGCGGACTGCACGGGAGGAAATGGAAGAGAAGTTCATCGGACTAAGGCAGAATGGAGCAGCCGTGGACGTGCATGCAGCAGAGTGGACGAGACTCAGTAGTCTCGCTGGACCTTTCGCGGCCAACGATGCAGACAGCAGTTGCGGTAAGGAAGCAGTTCTGTCGGGCCAGTCGAGTTTAGGGCTAGGCCGACAAACAGTGTTCTTGCAGCTATGGAAGTGGATAGTAATGAAGAGCCGGCAGTTGTTCGCGACTTTATGGGTATATTTGAAGATATATCGGGCTTACCGCCGAAGCGAGACGTGGAGTTCGCGATTGACCTTATTCCTGGTGCAGCGCCAGTATCAAAATCTTATTATCCGATGGCACCAGTGGAATTGGAAGAAGTTAAGAAACAAGTTGGTGAATTACTTGAGAAGGGTTGGATTCGAAGCAGCAACTCGCCTTGGGGAGCTCCAGTTCTTCTAGTAAAGAAGAAGGATGGCACGAGAAGGATGTGCATTGATTATCGAGAATTGAACCGGGTGACTATTAAGAACAAGTACCCGATCCCTCGCATTGGAGAACTTTTTGAGCAGCTTAGTGGCGCGAGAGTATTCTCGAAACTGGATTTGCGATCCGGATATCATCAGGTCCGAGTGAAAGCAGAAGATATTTGCAAGACGGCGTTTCGAACTCGGTATGGACATTACGAGTATCTAGTGATGCCTTTCGGAGTAACGAATGCGCCGGCAGTATTCATGGACTTGATGAACCGAATCTTTTCACCGTTCTTGGATCAGTTCATTGTGGTATTCATTGACGATATTCTGGTTTACTCGAAGAGTTTGAAGAGCATGCTGAGCATTTGAAGATCGCACTGCAGACGTTGAGACAGGAGAAATTGTATGCGAAGATGAGTAAGTGCGAGTTTTGGCTGGAGGAAGTAAGGTTTTTGGCGCATGTTGTGTCTGGCGATGGCATTGCCGTCGATCCAGAAAAGATTGCAGCAGTTTGAGATTGGCCTATCCCAAAGAATGTTGCTGAGATAAGAAATTTCCTTGGATTAGCCGGATACTACAGGAGATTTGTGGAGAACTTTGCTCGTCTGGCAGAACCGTTGACCAAGCTTACGCGCAAGGAGGTACCTTTTGTATGGGCGGATAAGTGTGCGTTAGCTTTCGAGACGTTGAAGCAGAAGTTGATAACCGCCCCTATTTTGACCGTGCCAGACAATTCCGGAGGATTGGTGATTCACAGCGACGCATCTGGGAAAGGATTGGGATGTGTTTTGATGCAGCATGGGAAGGTGGTAGCATACGCATCAAGACAACTGAAGACCCATTAGAAGAATTATCCAACTCATGACTTGGAGCTTGCAGCTGTGATCTTCGCTTTGAAGATTTGGAGACACTACCTTTTGGGCGAGAGAGTCGAAGTTTTTACAGATCATAAGAGCTTGAAGTATGTGTTCACACAGAAGGAGCTTAACATGAGGCAGCGTAGATGGTTGGAGCTGATGGCTGACTACGATCTTGATCTTAAGTACCATCCGGGGAAGCTTAATGTTGTGCTGGATGCGCTTAGTCGGTTACTAGTAATTCAGGTGTTAACTACGCAGAAGGAGATCGTCGCAGATTTTCGAAGATTTGACTTGGAGGTTGTGCTACCGCGTTCTATGGGACAGTTGTTGCAGCTGCAAGTACATTCGTCTTTGATCGAGAATATTAAAGCAGCTCAATCGCAGGATCCTAGACTGCAAAAGTTTTGAGAGCAGGTTGAAGCCGGGTTACGAACAGATTTATTGATCCACGAAGATGGTTAATTGAGGTATGGTAGCCGTTTGTGTGTGCTAAAGGGTGATGTTCGTGAAGAGCTTATGAAGGAGGCACACAGTTCAGCTTATTCTGTACATCCAGGAGGCACAAAGATGTACCAAGATATTCGACAGCATTTCTGGTGGGAGGGCATGAAGCGGGAGATTGCTCGCTTTGTGGCAAAGTGCTTGGTGTGTCAGCAAGTTAAGGCTGAACATCAAAGGGTTGCTGGTTTATTGCAACCACTTCCGATTCCTCAGTGGAAGTGGGAACATATAACCATGGATTTTATGACGGCTTTACCGCGGAGTCCAAAAGGCAACAATGCAGTATGGGTAATTGTTGACCGATTGACCAAGGAAGCCCACTTTATTCCTTTTCGGGTTGGTCAATCAACAGAGACTTTGGCAGAGCGGTACATGCAGGAGATTGTAAGATTGCATGGAGTACCGGTGAGCATCGTGTCCGATCGGGACACTCGGTTCTTGTCACACTTCTGGAGGAGTTTACAAGAAAGTTTGGGGACTCGATTGAAGTTTAGCACAGCTTATCATCCTCAAACTGATGGACAATCGGAGAGAATGATCCAGACTCTTGAAGATATGTTGAGAGCATGCATGTTGGACTTCAAAGGTTCTTGGGAGGATCACCTACACTTGGTGGAGTTTTCGTACAACAATAGCTTCCAAGCGACTATTCAGATGGCTCCGTTTGAAGCTCTTTATGGTCGTAAGTGCCGTTCACCTATTTGTTGGGATGATGTTGGTGAACGAAGGTTACTAGGACCAGATTTGGTAGTACAGACAGTCGAGAAGGTGAATACAATCAGAAAGCATATGAAGGCAGCTCAAGACAGACAGAAAAGTTGGGCCGACACGTCAAGAAGACCTCTAGAGTTCGCCGTGGGTGATTTGGTATTCTTGAAGATATCACCAACTAGAGGGGTGATTCGCTTTGGGAGTCGGGGAAAGCTTAGTCCTCGATTCGTTGGACCCTTCGAGATACTGGAGCGTGTTGGAGAAGTAGCGTACCGTTTGGCGTTACCACGGTCCTTGGCAGGAGTGCACGATGTGTTTCATATATCTCAACTACGGAGGTATGTTCGAGATGAAACTCACGTCTTGGATCATTCGGAGTTGACCGTACGGGAGGACCTAACTTTTGAGGAGCGACCGGTTCAAATCAAGGATCGAAGAGAAAAGGTTCTTAAGAACAAGGTTATACCCCTTGTGCTAGTTTCTTGGGGTAATCGATCGCATGGAGAGTCCACGTGGGAGCGAGAAGACGAGATCCGACAGAAGTTTCCTCACCTTTTCCTGTAGTTTTCTATCTTGTATTCTTGGAATTTCGAGGACGAAATTCTTTTGTAGTTGGGTATAATGTAACACCCGAGCCCAATACTACTATTTTCTATTATTGGTTGAGCATTAGATATTACTCATTTCATTTATCTTGCTTGTTTGGGTCTTACTGTAAAATTTTATCTGGCTAAGTCATTCTGCATATAACAAATTTTAGCACCTAAAATAAAATTGAAAATATTTATCTTGGCCTACTTGACACCCTTAGCCTCGTGGTAGCGTCCGTGCATTATGTTCTTGTCCCGTTCAGTGAAACGGGCGAGTTTGGATGGCTACGTGCACGTGCGTGTGTCCGTTTTGGGAGTATGCTTTTTTAATCATAAAACATTTCATTTTAAAATTTGGAACCCGCTTAAAATCCTATTATTTGAATTTCGAATTTTTGGACCCAACCCGGGCGCAATTTGGAAATGTTTCATTTGGCGCCAAAATCCCAAATTTTAATATTATTACAACCTTCGCATATATTTTTTCTAACTAATCTGATATCTTACTGTTCATTACCTATCTTTTAAATCTTTAAGTTAACCATATAATATTTTTACAATCTTTTATATCCTTCTCAATTTATTCTCTCAGCCAATCGCAACCTCTCCTTTAACCCGTGGGCCCCACTTTCTCTCTCTCCACTTTTTCTCTCTCTCTCATATATCCTCTTGTACTTCTCTTTATCCTTCTTTCTCTTCTTCCTTCATGTCTCGTTTCTTATTTTTTTTTAACTGTTCTTTTGTTGCCGGAATTCCGTCGTGCCGGTGACGCTTCTCGACGTTCCAGCGAGGTATCCCGACCCGTGTGGTTCCTTTGTTCGTCGTTCGGGTTCATTCCGTGAACCGTGCGCCCGTCGCGAGTTTCCCCGCCGACGGGTTAACGTTCCGTTTTCCCGATTCGCGACCCATCAAGGCAACTTAATCTTGCTACATACTATATAATTCATTTTATATCTATTTAAATAAATACCATACCTATAGTTTAAATCTAGTGCCTCATGTTTAATTTTATAACGTTTCGATGTTCCGTTGGCATCCGTTTATATCATATTAAATCTAGATCATGAAAACTTATCTTGTGACATGCTAGATTACATTATATTGCAACCATATCATTTAAAATATATATCGTCGTAATATTTATTATTATTATCTTTAATTAGTTTATAATCTTCATTTTATAATGTTATACATTTGAAAATCTTATAGTTTACACATGAAACGTCGTTGGAAAATCGGATATGACAAATCTGAAATTTACTGTACACCTTATCTTATAAAATTCATTATAAATCATAGAAAATTCATTAGTATACGTTCTTTAGTTCGTTACGAAGATAACTCAGAATACTATAAAGATATGAAATATTTACTTGCAAAATAAATTGTTTAAATAACGTAAAATGCAAATGAAAATGTCTCCAAACTGCTGTCTAGGGAAATTCCAACAGCAAACTTTCAACTTCGAATATTCATAACTTTTTGTAGGGACAACCTGAGATGCTTATACTTATAAAACTGAAAACCTTATTGAATTAGCTTCGTTTTGGTGTAAGACACGTCCCTTTTGGAGAACGTTTGTTATTTTTAAGATATTTTACAAATTAGAGTGACGCTGAATTTCTGAACGGAACTTTCTTGTGTTGGTTAATCAATACCACTTTTATAGTTATTAATCGCTTTGAATATGCTATCCATATTAATATTTATATCACATATTGCTTAGTTGTACATCCCACGTTTCCATTTTATAGTTTTATAACTTTTCGGATACCCGTTTGCATCCATCGCATTTAAGATACATATAATTGCATCCATAGATCACATTACTACATAATAATGTGATATTAACACTCCATGTTTAATAAATTGCATCCTAATTAATATTGGAACTATAAATGTAACCCTAATCGATAACTGTGCATCCATATCCTTGAAATTATATCTAATTGCATATCATATTACATGTTCCAGTTTATTGTTCTGATAGTACTCATGCTTGTTTATTTATACACATGTTTATGATAGTTTGATTATGAGCACCCACATGACATCTTGTGCTTCCTGACATGACCTGTTACACTTCCTACTTGACATGACATGGTACCGTACACTCTTGACATGACATGACACCTTTATACATTACCTGGCTTGACCTGATGTACCATGACCCGACCTTTTACCTGATCTCGTACCTAATGCCAACAAACCTGACATGTTGTCCTCATGGACCATTCTTGTTGTCTATCCAGACAAAACCTCCTGTTACCTGATCCTGTGTTGGCATTAGTTCTTGATTACTGAATACCTGACCTGACATACATAACTTGGGGGTATGGGGAAATCAAAGGTGAAACCGACTTGTAACTCAACAGTTCGATACCTGTTCTGATCAGTCTTACGGGCTTGGCCAGTCCGGGAGTGATGATGCTGACATCACTCGTCCATCCTGCTACCTATTACTGCCTAGCGGCACGTCTCGGATTCAGCCCCGAGGGTCTTGACCGTGGTCCCGGGCATGCACGGGATACTATTGAGTTACATCGACGAGTCATCAATTGATTTCAAAGACTTTAGAATAGAAAACCTGATAGAACAGTTTAGTTACCCACTGCACTTTACCCTGCACTGTTGTTTCATATTATTGCTTTATTCATGTTTATCCCTGCATTGCTTATTACCTTGTTCATATTATATTATTGGTTGACATGACGCGCTGACGTCTGGGTTTTGCATGGCCCAGATTCTTTACCACTGTCGCTGACCGAGCAGGAGTACTTCAGCCAGCAGGCTGATTTGTGAGTTCTGTAGTGGTTAGTTATTTATTGCATTTTATTTCCAGGTGGGATCCCGCATTATGGGACGTACCTTTCTATTATTGTATTGGATCATTTGCTTCCGCACTTATTTTTTTCATTGACTCTTGTTATTATGGATTTGGACATGTGTTAGATAGTTTATTATCTTGTTCCTGATATCTCTACAGCCGTAATGTGACTGTGGATGGATACTTCCTACCCACAGGTAGCATGGTTGGCTATGTCACGTGCCCAATCTTGCGTACTCTGGGAAGCGGGGCGTGACAGTTTTCATAGTTTTAGGTTTTATATTTGTGACATTTCTAGTGAATAAACCTATTTTTCATAATACATGGTATTTATTAGTAATATTGAACTTGTATGGATTTCATGGTATTTTAATATAAAGTGATCCTTATGATTTTTAGAGAAAGTTGGAATATTTATATTATTACAAAATAGATATTTTAATGATACATATATATATATATATATTTATATAAAAATAAATTTTAATATATATTATATTTCTAAAAATCTCATTTTCTTAAGATTTTCGTATTTTAAATCTCTCGAGACCGTATGCTCCTTGCGGAGGTCTGCATCTCGCACTACTAAGCCCGGGGATGTGCGATAATTCGCACCATCCCAGTCGGGTTCCCCAAAATGGATTGTAGCGGTGCTTTGCAAAGATTTATAAAATACTTTATCTTTTTATAAAACGGTTTTATTAGTAAATGGTATTTATTTGAAAGGTTTCGTTTTCCCGTATTCTAGGTTCCCGAATGTATTGTGCTATGCTGCATATGAGTGTTGTGAGGAGGTAGGTCATTATCTTGTGATCTACTTAAAGGTATAGCAAGTTTGTGATATTTTAATGTCGAAATGAAACTACATGGTATTTTAATATAAAAAAGAGCAGTAAAAGTTAGATTGTCATGAGACTTATTCAACATGTTTATTAATATTTAATAGTCAACATGTAATGGTTTGGTATGGTTTGTATTTAAGAAAAAGTTGAATTTTTAGAAAGAACCGAATCGGAAATCGGATTAATTCCGATTCCGTCGGATTTTAAAAATACGGATTTTGAGAATAGTAAAGTTAAGAAGGAATTGGGACTTACAAGTTTTAAAAGTTAGGGATGAGGAAAGAGAAAACGAGAGAAGGCGCCGGTGGTCGTTTCGTCGCCGAGAACTCCTACGGCTGTCGTCGAAAAATTCGCCGGAGCTTCACCCTTCGCCACTTCAAATTACACTAAGTTTCTAGAAATTTCTTGAAAGTTTTGATCAGAATTTTGGAGTGAGGAGGGTGTGTTTAAGGGTTGTATTTATAGGGTAAGGTTAGGGTTTGGGGTAGGTGAATGATTGGATTGAAAAAAATGTGTTAAATTGTATTAAAATGTATTAAAATAGAGTAATAGGATTTTAAAGAGGCTCTGGAACTGATCCAAAGAAATAAAGTGTGCAGGAGTGATGGGGAGGTGAAGAGGCAGACTTTTCATGTTGACCGATTCAATATTGGAGTCAACTCGTCCGGCACCGCCGGCCGAGTCGCCGCCGCCGCCGGCCCGAGTGGGTCGAGTCAGGCCGATTCGGGGGTCCCCTGGGTCCGTCGTCGATTAGTGTAGCCTTTGGGTCAGTTTGTTTTACATGTGTAGTGGGGTTTTTACTAGTTATGCACGTGCAAATCCTTGGTATTCTAAAAATTCAAAATAAAACAATATTAAAAATAATGTGGGGTGTGGGATTTGAACTCTGGTGACTTGGTTCGGCAGTGCAAAGTCTTACCAATGAGCTACAAGCTCTTGCTTGCTATTAAAAAGCAAAACAAACTTATATCTTGTACTCAGGAAAAAATATCTCCTTTCTGTAATTTTGAAAAAATTTGTACAGAAAGTTGTACCGAATGTTTGGGGTTGTTACATTCTACCCTCCTTATATAAATTTCGTCCTCGAAATTTGTAAAAGGAAAATGTAACAGATTCAAGGAAAGTTTGGTAGTGTATGAAGAATATATGAAAGAACAAAAGAATGCGAAGGTTTTGATAAGATTGTAAAAAAGGTGAGAGAATTTTGGGTTAGGACAGATTCAAAGTATATGAAATGATAAGATTTAAGAAGTATGAATTGTAAAGAATGTTTTAGTTGCTAATTCTTGTGTTATATTGCTTAGTTTGTTCACGCAGAACAGAACTGCATGGTAGGGTTGCAAACAGCTCTGACCTGCATGAGCCGCCAACAAACCTATCCCGCCCTGCTTACCGGTGTACGGCGAAGAGGAAGCGACGAGGCCGCTACGTATTTACTCTGATGTAAATACGCTAAGCATGTCTAAGCAACATAAAAGAAATGTACATAAAAGACAAGATATAATAAAACAACAACTTTATTTATTCACATTCTTTTGTACAATGCATGGAAAAGTAAATACAACCGAATGAAAGCAATGCCTAAACAGTGCATAACAGAAATGAAAAGTACTGAAATAAAAGTGTGTACAATGAAGCTAGAGCTCTGGATCGTATGCAAGCTGATCCAAGTCCTCGCTGGTAGGCTCGATCTCCTGAGTGTCCAGATCACCTGGAAACATTCCAAAGAAGAAAGAAAATGAATATGGTCAGCGAACAATCGCTCGGTAAGTCCCAAAGGTAAGGAAGAAATAGAATAGATAGAGAGAGAAAGTAGCTTTTAAAGTTGTATTATATTGTTATAATTGTTAGTTGTATGTATGTCCCTAGAGGCCAGTATTGTACATATGATGTATATTATATTGGATGCTTGGATATATATACAGAGGGACTTTCTTGCTCGATATGATAGTATGCTATCTGGTTTGCTCTTTATCTTAACATGTATACTAGTCTCTTGATACTGTCTTATGGTTACATGTTGGTAAAGCCCTTAGGATATGTACTTGACTACCAGGAATATGATGCAGATCATACTAGTGGGGCAATGGTAGTCCATAAGCTCATCCTTTAAATATCCTAGTCGTGGGTGTATCGAGACAGGGCATCGATATACCAGAGTAGACTAGCGTATACGCTTCTCGACCCATAAGATGGGCGATGGATGATCCCATATCCATTGGTATTTGACCATCAGAGATGGTATACGGGTGCTTAGTAGAGACTGGGTACACTGAACGGACTCGCCTGAGAACTCCCAGATGGTATTATACCTCACGTCAGATGGCAGTTCTCTGGTGATACTTGTACATGTTAGTCTGTAGACCCGAGATCGTCATAGAGTCTTGTGTGATTCCTACTATACTTTGATTTCCACCTTACCACGTCCAAGAGGGCGTGCAAAACGGTGGTTTTTAGGTACAGTCTCGAGTCACATGGAGGCAATGAGCGATAGTGAGGGGTTTGTCTCTCCCGGTATTAGGGGTTGATATTGCGCTGTGCTCGATTGGCCATAACAGGGAAGTCTCTGGCCAGGGATGATTTAGAGATTTACTGGTAAGTGTTACCAGTAGTTTCTCGACCCATTACGAGCCTCACATAGGCATGACTTATCGGTTATTGGGTCTGACGTTTACCACCCCTAGACTTGATATGCGACATATCAGACGAGGAGACCGGACTGTACGGCAAGTGTTACCGTCAGGCTTTTGCAGGAGTTAGAGCGGGCTTGCTTGTTGATCTTCTGATCGCTCAATACCTGGGTAGCCGTTACGTCCAGCTAGTACCGCTAACGGCTTGTGGGTGCTTGATGTGAGCATCACCTACTGCCAGCGTATTGACGAGTATTTAGAGTCCTACATAGAGGTTTTACCGACTCAGGCAAAATGAAAATAGGGAGCACATATGTGGTATGTGCGAGACCGAGAATAATGCGTGTATGTGATACCGTGTTCTATTCTCGCGACTTTTGTATCGGTCGATTATATGTGATATAGCCGGGTTATTGAATCAAGGGTTGATTCGATAAGTCGATACATTGGATGTTAGGTCGGTTATATATGATATAGCCGGATTATTAAGTCAAGTGTTGATTTATAATTTAGTGTATAATTGTATATTTGATATACTAATTTACATTAACTAACATTTGCTCACTTAAGCATTTTTTCTCACATGTGCACACATAATATATATGATATATATTAAATTGTGTTCTCTTTTTGTATCATGGTTGTTGATATAAATTACATGGGTGTATGAGACTTACACCATGCTATTTGTGATATTAGGCTTTAATATTCAAAGTAAAAACAAAATTAGTGGAATATTAGCTTATTGCATGAAGCTAGTGGAAGCTTGTGGATGCATTGACTAAGTCCATTAGTTTTGTTTTACTTAAGATATTTAGTGTTGGAGATAGTGCCCTCAGAGTCAATTATTGGATCACAGGCACGTGATTGCAATGATTGAGGGAGGACCTATACCGGTATACCGGTAGGACAGTCTTACTCAAGATGATAGTATGCTATCTGGTTTAATTTTATCATCGTGTACTGTTTTAGATGACCTTACAGGTCGCTATTGCGCGTTGATAGAGCCCCTAGGATTCTTGCTTGACTGCCAGCAGTATGAGGGCGATCATATACGTGGGAGCTGGGGTCTATAAGCACATCCTTAAAAGGTCCCTAGTCGTGGGAGTTTCGAGACAGGGCATCGATACTCCAAAGTAGACTAGTGTATACAGTCGAGACCCCGACGAGGGGCGGTGGCCGGTCTCACAAGCCACTGGTGTCAGTTGGTTCACCTAAGATGTATACAGGTGCTCATTGGGTTATGAGTACACCGGACAGGACTCGCCGGGAACTTGCTAGTTGGGATTATTCCAGACGTCAGATAGCAGTTCCCTGGTGACATGTGTACAGGTTAGTTCATCGACCTGAGATCGTCATTTATCTCGTGTGAGTTCCCACTGTACTTTGATTACTACCCTACCATGGCTCAAAGGAGTCGTGCAAATAGGTTTTAGTTGGGTACAGTCCCGAGCCACATGGAGGCAGTGAGCGGATCTGCAGGGGTTCGTCTCTTCCGGTATTGGGGGTGAGGTCGCGCTGTGTCTAGGAGAGCCATTACATAAAGCCCTCGGCCGAGGCAGGAGATTTACTGGTAGGTATTCCAGTAGTATCTCAGGGTGTTCTGGGCTACACTCCGACACGACTTGTACCGCTTTTGGGGGTCTGACTTTTACCAACCCCCTAGGCCCGCCATGCGATGCTCATAGACGAACGGACCGGACTGTACGGATATTGTCACTGAAAGGCTCAGTAGGGTATCAGCATGAGTTCGCTCACAGACGTCCCTTTTAATCAATACCTGGTAGCCCGTTACGTATGGCTAATACCTCTGACGTGCTAGTAGTTAAATCCACAACCAAAGTATTGACAAGTCTTTAGAGTCCCCCACAGACCGTTTTCTCAAGTTTCGGACGAAACGCTGTAGAGGCCGTATGGAGATATGGCAGGGTTCGATCAGATACGTATGGTATTGCACGGATCATGATCGGACGGATAATACTAGCGGGCTTTGGTTTAAGCCGGATCCTAGTATTGTACAGTGCAGATTTTGTCTCATTGCATTTGTATTCAATGGGAATACAAATGCGGGTATGTATATACAGTCGCGGGGTTTTCCTGTAATTTATTACGGGATCAGTTTTCTGAAGTTGCCAGTTTGCATTCCGTTCCAGCCAGTTTTCCTTTGTTCCTTCACGGCCGGATTTTTCCGTTGGGGGGGGCTAATTTGCAAGTTTGCAAATTAGCTAAGTGGAGGGGTTTGTTTGTAAATGGGGATTATGATGCGTTAAGCATCTTTGCTTTTTCATGATGGTTTTCATTTATGAGATGGGACTTGATTTGGAAAATGGTGTGACTATTTTCTTCTCATTTATCATACATTTCTCCTCTTGCAGTATTCCATTGGATTTTTTCCCTTCCTCCATTCTTGAGGCCGGCCACATCTTGGTAAGGAGAGAGAGGTTCATTTTTATGAGTGGAAATTCTTCATCTCATTCCTTGCTAGAAAAATGAGAGCACCATTTTCCTCCAAAGTTCTTCTTCTTCTCCACCATCAATGGCAACTTCATAAACCCCAAGAGACAATACATTCTACACTTCATCTATAGCATTCTTGGGCACATCGGCTCGCCAACTTCATGCCCGAGTTGCCTCGGTCCAGAGGTGGGAGCCCGTAAAAGAACCCGGCGATGTGGTGCCCGTTCCGACAAGGAGATGAAGACCGGAGATTCCGCGAGGAGATCGGAATGGAGGCCGAAGACCGAAGGACATAGGTCGCTTGGTATAGAATTCTATCCCTTCTCTTGTTAGCTAGCATTAGGTTAATGTTTACGATCCGGGTTTTTAGGATGCGGTAGCGCCGGTTTAAAGTAAAAAAAATTTTCGTTTCCGTATTTTGGCCGTTGATAGACGGCCGGGGCGCTACCGTAGTCCTACATGGTATCAGAGCTACGCCATTAACCTAGTCTAGCTTGCTCTAACGTGTTTACAAGTTCGATCGATCGGAATTTCCAAAAACCACAATTTCTATTGCATCAGTTTCTGTCGAAAATTTTTTTAGCTCAAAATTTTTTTCGGTACATTGTAAAAATACGAGCAGGGTTTTTTAAGCATTCTGTGAAAATTTGGTCGTGTGAAGTTACTGTTACACCGCGGAACCGCGGCCAAACCCATGCATTGGCCATGGTTTCGCCGCCATTTTGACTCTTCACAGTACCAAATTTCTACAGTGCTCTTAGGACATGGAAATAGGGTTTCTGGAATATTCTTTTTGGGCCCAGATTTTCTTTGAGTGCTACAGTTGTGCTTGGGGCCCACTTCGGTATATTTGGTCGATCGAAAATTTTAAACATGTTAGTTCACAGTATTTACATTATATCTGCAACTGTGAATGTCATTTGATCGGTAAATCCTGTCTAACTGCTATAACCCTTTTAGACGGATTCGCGAACGTGACATTCACGTTGATGTTCTGTGTTATGCTGTGATGTTGCGGATTTGTCGTGGTGGATAGCCTGGATGCAATGTTAGTACAGTTTGGTTGTATATGTACATTTGATATTGCGGGGCGAGCGTCCGACATGTGGACTGCCGTTACTGCCTGTTTGTATATTATTCTTTTGGGGCACGACCGGGCTGAGATCGATGTACCCGTTGTATATTTTACTTTCTGTACTAGGATTACCCAGCGGAAGGATGCAAGGGTAGCCGGGTTCTAGAGAGCAATGGGCCCGCATCTCATGGCGTTGAGACGGAGGGGCTTCACTCTAGAATTGGCGGGCTATTCGCCGCACTCGTAGGGGATACAGGTTGACCCAAGGAGGGGTGCCCAAGTTACCGGATTCCGTGAAGTGCTGGGTGGTCCATTCATGTTGCTGAAGGGGCTGCCTCGCTTCAGGTTTTGGCGGGTGACTTGCCGTGCCCGTAGGGGTCTAGGATTTTCATTGCACAGGCTATCCACACGACCACGAGAACGTCGGGTTTCAGTAGCGGCTCTATGAAACCCGGGAATCCCAGATATCTGTATTGTTCTGTGATACTTATTACATTTCTGTGATGTTGCATTTTGTCACGCCTTGAGCGAATATTATATATTGACATATATACTAGTAGATGTTGTATATGTTTTACACCCGCGCTAGTCTAGTCCCCGCTCTGTCGTTAGTTAAGTAACCTAACGGGTGATGACGGGACCCAGTGGCGAATGCGGATGGCATATACGTACATCATTATTTTCGTTCTTTTGTGGTGTGATCAATTGATGGGACTGCATTGATTCGGATAAATGCAAGCTAAACAAACCTATTCTGATATTGTTGGAACAATTTTCAAAAAAGCTGTTATTGCCAGGACGTTCTTTTTTGTTTTGCACAGTGGTATTCGGTTATGAATATCCAGCACCTCAGTCGACGAGGCAAGGGCCGAGATCCCTTCACCGGGAGTGACCCCTTGGACAGAAGTTTGCGTCAGGGCAATAACTTCACTATAGTCGATTACTTTTGCTTTGCATCGTGGTATTCAGTTGGAATATCCTGCACCTCATTCTACGGGGAAAGAGCCGAGATCCCTTCACCGGGAGTGATCTCTTTAGCAAAGGTTTTCGTCACTATATTTTTATAAAAAGTTATCCAGTTCCTTCAACGATATCAAGTTCATACGTTAAAGGTTTTTCGCCAAAAACCAGCCGTAGCCTTCCGTCATTTCAGATTAGTATTGCTTAGTATTCGCGCTACGTTTTTCGCTGCTATTCACCGAGGCGTAGTGTGCGGTAGCTCTGTTATGCTTTTCTGTTGCATGGATATGTAGATTGGTTAGGACAGTCGTACGACTTTGTTGATTATTCGTCAAAGGTCGTACGGGTGGGTTTAACGCAATCAAGATAATGACGGGTTGAACTTGACTAGGACCTTTTGATTTGTTGATTATGCGTCAAGGTCACTTGGGTCCTAGGAGTAAAAATTACATCGGGAGTTTCTAAAGAAACTGAAACTTGCCAGGCATGCGCATACCTTCTGGAGTGTAGTGACGTGAGTGGATTCCGTCACGTTATCATGCAATGATAGTTGGATCCCGATTCCCACTGATGAGTTGGTTTACTCCTCGGGTGATCCCGACTAATTCTTCTTTCAGGTTTGGAGGAGAGTTTGACGGTACAATGGGAGGTTTCCTGAATAGATAAATTGGTAACCATTCTGATATAGGTTAGAGTGCACGCTGAGTGTTTCTTTTCTCACTCTCTTTGGCAGCGACCATGACCCGACCCTTGACTATGACTCAGTGACCAAGTTGACCGAACCTTCTTAAACACTGGCTTTTGGATTGTCAGAGTCGCATACCTCATTGCCACTCCCACTTTTACCCTTTTCTCCAGGACACCCCGTATTACTACGAACGTCCACTTCCATTGGATAAAACCATCATATGGTTATATACAAACTCGAAGGAATTTATTCGAGGATGGTTTCCGGTTCTGGAGAAAAAGAATAGGACTATTCAGTTGTCTTTTCCTTTTACCTTCTCTCAGGTTGCGAGTGCTCCTTGGATTAGGGGATAGTACACCTGTTACGCTTATTGGACAGTCTTCTTCCAAACCTTAGGCTGATGCCGAACGGTAGGGAATGAAGAAAGCCGATTAGCCTAAGTGTGGTGTACAGAAGGTAATAAGTTAAGACAAATAAAGGGATCAGAAGGAGAGCAAAGTAAACTGCGACTGCTGTTCACGACCAAACCAAGTATTTCATTACCACTCCTACTTCACCTTTGTATTTCTCCAGAACACTCCGTATCACTACGAAGATCCACAGTTATTTGGATACTCCATCGTATGGTTATATACGAACTTGAAAGGAACTTGTTCCAGTTCGGGGATGGATTCTGGTTCAGGAGAAATAGGAATAAGGTTTTAGTCAGTTGTCTTTTATCTTTACCTTCTCTCGCATTGCAAGTGCTCTTAGGATTAGGACAGTACACCCATTATGCTTATTGGATAGTCTTCTTCCAAACCATAGGCTGGTGCCGAACGGTAGGGAAGGAAGAAAACCATTTGGCCTAAAGGGGTGTACAGAAGGTAATGACTAAAGACATATAAAGGGATTTGGAGAGATGGCAAAGAAATATACGGTTACAGTTGTGAATCTGATAATGGAAGAGGCATTACTAGGAATACCCGGATACCCCATCGAAACATTTCAATATTTCAGTTTCACTGTGTATTGTTTAAAGAAAACTGATTTCCCAATTAGTCCTTACTCCAGGGTATGTATTTACCAGGTATGATTCTCACATCTGTATGGTTTTACAGATGATGAGTGGGAGTAAGTCATTGGGAATTAGGTGATCATCCTCATTATATCGGAATTCGTTATAATTGGTGATATTTGAGGAAATCGCCTGGATTGTTTGCCGGACGGCAAATATTTGGTTTTGAATATCCGCTATTATGCACCAATTTCAGATTGATATATCTGTACGTCTATTTTTATAGAGTGAGATATACCTTTTTGAAATTATGTCTATAACATTTACCTATATCAGTGGATGGTTAGGTAAGGAGCATTAAACAGCGGTGTAATTCTTCATAACCATAGTACGGTTTTCAACCTACGACACACATGGAATGAGTTATTAGACTCAGGGGACTTACAAAAAGTATTGTATATTGTCCAGTGTCCATTAGGACATAGGGGTTGGTCCTCGTACTATATTCGGTTTACTTATAACTTCTCTAGTTCTTAGACATGTGTTTCATAGAAACACAAGGTCTGAGTTTTGAGAAGTTATAGGTATAAGAATAAAGTAGAGAACCAGGTATTGCAAGTATCAGGATTCTTCTAGGTGATCGAAGATGTAGATACTTGTGTATAGTATTCAGTTGATAGTAATGGCTTTAAGAGAACTTGCTTCTCTTTCAGGTTACTCATAATTGGAAGAACTCCTAAGTTGAGTAGCGTTGATCGGCCTCCTTCCATTTAGTTGACATGCACTGGAGACAGCTGCATGATTTGAATCTGGTTCCAATTAAATCAGTGCCTCTATTTCTATATTGGATATAAAACAGTTCATATCTTAACTATGTTAAGGTACGGGGAGTTGTCCGGCTTATGCTTAAAACCAGACTCCGAATAACTCAAGGCACGTTTCTGTAATGGCTGTTTGTGGGTTGACCCGGGCTATGACGAGGGTTGATTTTCTACCATCTGGAAGATCAATGGTGATATTGTTCTTGACTCGCCACAGTTTTAATAAAAATGGATTTTTCAGAAAACAGTAGTGGGAGTATGGTAGAACTGGAAGTGATTCCAGAACCGCAAACGATTACTGAAAATTTGATAAGAACCTAAAGATTCAATCTGGTTTGACATTCCATTGTCCATTCCGCAGATATGGTGGGTAACCTCAGGCACCCGAGAGGTACTCCGGTAGCCTCAAGGACGGTGACAGGAAGGTTCTTGTTTACCCAGACTTGCCATTGCTGTTGTTCCAGGCTGTAAGACCCGGCAGGAGGATGAGTATAGCGTCGTTCTGAACTAGCTTTAGAAGTGTACGTCTATATGACTCTGCCAGAGGGTTGTCATAGTCGGTGGGAGCAGCGGAAGTATAGTGGATAAGTAGCTTATGTCTATTTATAGACTAAAGCAGATATAGCGGAGATAGATCATCTATTTCTGATGTGACAGTCATAGGTTTGACTTCATCAGAATAGGGGATGGATCTATTAAGAAGGTAGTAGGGTGTGATGTCCTAGTATTTGGATAACATACACATAGTAGGAAGTGAAATTCCTATACTACGATCGGTTATACTTTGGTTGTCACATAGTGGTTTCTCCACATAGGACTTGGATATTATATCAAAACATTCTGGTTACTAGATCTATAGATCTAGATTTGGGTGGTTTCCCAATCAGGATACTTAGACAGCATTCTAAGAGTTTTTAGAATGGACGACTCCTGGCACGGTACTATACCTGCAGGTGATGGAGTCACCCTCTCTAAAGAAGTCTTACAGACTAAAGGGGAGAGGGATGTGCATGACTGGCAGATCACTTGCTTAGGCAATTGAGTCAATTATGAGATGTCAAGCACCACACCAGATATTGTATTTTGCAGTAGATGCAATAAGTTGATATTGATCCAATCCTAGAGAAACGAACGGAAGCAGTTTTAGAACATAAGTGCGTGTTCTAGGGATATGATAACAACATTCTCTTTTAGGAGACATTTATCACTCCAGGCTTCCAAGGTGACATGGATGACAGAGAGGTTGTCAGAGTTATAGTCTTCCTTCTGACGAGGGGCAGTATTTTGGACAGGTGATCCAAGGGGATCTGAGGGAGGCATGACGCATGATACTGATTAAGTTCAGTTGATGATACAGTCTAAGAAGTTTGGATTTAGAGTTCATTTATGAGCTAGGTCCCATCAGACATCCAGACACATTCTAAGACAGGTATTGCTCATTTCGGAAGATGGCTATCTCCGCGAACTTGAGATAAAGAGAGACATAGAAAGAAACATCACAGCGGATCCACTCACTGAGGCTATTCCTCGAACGCAATAGTTTCGCAAATGAGCTTTGTGAGACTGACTAGTAGAGGAGTTGGGTGTTCGGTATCACAC
Source organism: Agapanthus africanus (assembly GCA_030015575.1). Lineage (NCBI taxonomy): Eukaryota > Viridiplantae > Streptophyta > Magnoliopsida > Asparagales > Amaryllidaceae > Agapanthus > Agapanthus africanus. The sequence goes on from CM057338.1 coordinate 126,475,942, forward strand.
GGGCTGTGAGTATGCGACATCGCAATAATTAGCCTTGAGTGCAAGTGGGAGATTGTTGGAGATAGTGCCCTCAGAGTCAATTATTGGATCACAGGCACGTGATTGCAATGATTGAGGGAGGACCTATACCGGTAGGACAGTCTTACTCAAGATGATAGTATGCTATCTAGTTTACCTTTATCATCGTGTACTGTTTTAGGTGACCTTACAGGTCGCTATTGCGTGTTGATAGAGCCCCTAGGATTCTTGCTTGACTGCCAGCAGTATGAGGGCGATCATATACGTGGGAGCTGGGGTCTATAAGCACATCCTTAAAAGGTCCCTAGTCGTGGGAGTTTCGAGACAGGGCATCGATACTCCAGAGTAGACTAGTGTATACAGTCGAGACCCCGACGAGGGGCGGCGGCCGGTCTCACAAGCCACTGGTGTCAGTTGGTTCACCTAAGATGTATACAGGTGCTCATTGGGTTATGAGTACACCGGACAGGACTCGCTGGGAACTTGCTAGTTGGGATTATTCCAGACGTCAGATAGCAGTTCCCTGGTGACATGTGTACAGGTTAGTTCATCGACCTGAGATCGTCATTTGTCTCGTGTGAGTTCCCACTGTGCTTTGATTACTACCTTACCACGGCTCAAAGGAGTCGTGCAAACAGGTTTTAGTTGGGTACAGTCCCGAGCCACATGGAGGCAGTGAGCGGATCTGCAGGGGTTCGTCTTTCCCGGTATTGGGGGTGAGGTCGCGCTGTGTCTAGGAGAGCCATTACACAAAGCTCTCAGCCGAGGCAGGAGATTTATTGGTAGGTATTCCAGTTGTTTCTCAGGGTGTTCTGGGCTACATTCCGACACGACTTGTACCGCTTTTGGGGGTCTGACTTTTACCAACCCCCTAGACCCGCCATGCGATGCTCATAGACGAACGGACCGGACTGTACGGATATTGTCACTGACAGGCTCAGTACGGTGTCAGCATAAGTTCGCTCACAGACGTCCCTTTTAATCAATACCTGGTAGCCCGTTACGTATGGCTAATACCTCTGACGTGCTAGTAGTTAAATCCACAACCAAAGTATTGACAAGTCTTTAGAGTCCCCCATAGACCGTTTTCTCAAGTTTCGGGCGAAACGCTGTAGAGGCCGTATGGAGATATGGCAGGGTTCGATCAGATACGTGCGGTATTGCACGGATCATGATCGGACGGATAATACTAGCGGGCTTTGGTTTAAGCCGGATCCTAGTATTGTACAGTGCAGATTTTGTCTCATTGCATTTGTATTCAATAGGAATACAAATGCGGGTATGTATATACAGTCGCGGGGTTTTCCTATAATTTATTACGGGATCAGTTTTCTGAAGTTGCCAGTTTGCATTCCGTTCCGGCCAGTTTTCCTTTGTTCCTTCACGGCCGGATTTTTCCGTTGGAGGGGGCTAATTTGCAAGTTTGCAAATTAGCTAAGTGGAGGGGTTTGTTTGTAAATGGGGATTATGATGGGTTAAGCATCTTTGCTTTTTCATGATGGTTTTCATTTATGAGATGGGATTTGATTTGGAAAATGGTGTGACTATTTTCTTCTCATTTATCATACATTTCTCCTCTTGCAGTATTCCATTGGATTTTTTCCCTTCCTCCATTCTTGAGGCCGGCCACATCTTGGTAAGGAGAGAGAGGTTCATTTTTATGAGTGGAAATTCTTCATCTCATTCCTTGCTAGAAAAATGAGAGCACCATTTTCCTCCAAAGTTCTTTCTCTTCTCCACCATCAATGGCAACTTCATAAACCCCAAGAGACAATACATTCTACACTTCATCTATAGCATCCTTGGGCACGTCGGCTCGCCAACTTCGTGCCCGAGTTGCCTCGGTCCAGAGGTAGGAGCCCGTAAAAGAACCCGGCGATGTGGTGCCCGTTCCGACAAGGAGATGAAGACCGGAGATTCCGCGAGGAGATCGGAATGGAGGCCGAAGACCGAAGGACACGGATCGCTTGGTATAGCATTCTATCCCTTCTCTTGTTAGCTAGCATTAGGTTAATGGTTACGATCCGGGTTTTTAGGATGCGGTAGCGCCGGTTTAAAGTCAAAAAAAAATTTCGTTTCCGCATTTTGGCCGTTGATAGACGGCCGGGGCGCTACCGTAGTCCTACATTTAGTAACCTAACCATCACAATTAGCCATGGTTATGTCTCTACATGAGTTAGTATATGATACTTACTCACCATGGTTCACTCTCTCACTTGATCATTTTCATTCTCTTCTCATTTTGTTCATCTTCTTCCTCAAGCCAAAACTCCTCCAGAAGTGCGATAAGAATCGGGTGTTATGGTCGGACACGATGCTCACAGGCACTCCATGCAATCTCACAATCTCCTGTATATACCGTTCTGCCAATGCTTCAGTTGATCGACTAACTCGAAATGGTATGAAATGAGCTGCCTTGGTCAATCGATCAACAATCACCCAAACTGCATTGTTGCCCTTTGGACTCCACGGTAAAGCTGTCACGAAATCCATGGTCATATGTGCCCACTTCCATTGAGTAATCGGAAGTGGTTGCAATAAAGCAGCAACCCTTTGATGTTCAGCCTTAACTTGCTGACACACCAAGCACTTCACTACAAAGCGAGCAATCTCCCTTTTCATGCCTTCCCACCAGAAATGTTGTCTTAGATCGCGGTACATTTTCATGCCTCCTGGATGTACGGAATACGCGGAACTGTGTGCCTCCTTCATAACTTCTTCGCGAATGTCTCCTTTCGGCACACACAAACGGCTACCATATCTCAACGAACAATTTTCATGAATTAACAAGTCCGTTCGAAGTCTAGCTTCAACATGTTCTCAAAACCTTCGCAATCTTGGATCCTGCGACTGCGTTGCTTTAATATTATCGATCAACGACGACTGTACTTGCAACTGCATCAACTGTCCTGAAAAATGCGGCAGCACGACCTCCAACTCGAATCTCCGAAAATCATCGATAAGCTCCCTCTGTGCTGTCAACATCCGAATTACTGGCAACCGACTAAGCGCATCCAGCACAACATTAACTTTTCCCGGATGGTACTTAAGATCAAGATCGTAGTCAGCCATCAGCTCCAACTATCTACGCTGCCTCATATTAAACTCTTTCTGTGTGAACATGTACTTCAGGCTTTTGTGATCGGTGAATACTTCTACCCTTTCGCCCAATAAGTAGTGTCTCCAAATTTTCAAAGCGAAAATCACAGCTGCTAGCTCCAAATCATGAGTTGGGTAATTCTTCTCATGGGTCTTCAACTGTCTCGATGCGTAAGCTATAACTTTCCTATGCTACATCCAAAAACATCCCAAACCTTTCCCAGATGCATCGCTATGAATCACCAATCCTCCGGAACTGTCTGGTACGGTCAAAATAGGAGCGGTTATCAACCTTTGTTTCAACGCCTCAAAAGCTAACGCACATTCATCCGTCCATACGAACGGTACTTCCTTCCGCGTAAGCTTGGTCAAAGGCTCAGCCAAACGGGCAAAATTCTCCACGAACCTTCTGTAATATCCGGCAAGTCCAAGAAAACTTCTGATCTCTGCTACGTTCTTCGGAATCGGCCAATCTTGAACTGCCGCAATCTTCTCAGGGTCAATGGTGATTCCATCTCCGGATATAACATGCCCCAAAAACTTTACTTTTTCAATCCAAAACTCGCACTTGCTCATCTTTGCATATAATCTTTCTTGCCTCAACGTCTACAGTGCGATCTTCAAGCGTTCTGCATGCTCTTCAAGGCTCCTTGAGTAGACCAGAATACCATCGATGAACACCACTATAAACTGGTCTAAGAACGTTGAAAAGATTCAGTTCATCAAGTCCATAAATATCGCCGGTGCATTCGTGACTCCGAATGGCATCACTAAATACTCGTAATGTCCATACCGAGTTCGGAACGCGGTCTTGCAAATATCCTCTGATTTATCTCGGACCTGATAACATATGGACCGTAAATCCAGCTTCGCGAATACTCTCGCGCCATTAAGTTGCTCGAACAATTCGCCAATGCGAGAGATCGGGTACTTGTTCTTAATAGTCACCCGGTTCAATTCTCGATAGTCGATGTACATCCTCCTTGTGCCATCTTTCTTTTTGACTAGAAGAACTGAAGCTCATCAAGGTGAATTATTGCTATGAATCCAACCCTTCTCTAGCAATTCGGTAACCTGCTTCTTGACTTTTTCCAACTCCACTGTTGCCATTGGATAGTACGCCTTTGAGATTGGCGCTACACCAGGAACAAGATCGATTGCGAACTCCACATCTCGTTTTGGCGGTAAACCCAAGATGTCCTCGAACACGTCCATGAACTCTCGAACTACAGCTAGCGCTTCCTCCTTATCAACTTCCATCGACACAAGAACGGTGCTTGTCGGAGCCCTAAACTCGACTGGCCCGACAGAACTGCTTCCTCCAGCGAAAGCAAACTCCGGATGTCCGGGAATCTGGAAAATCACTTTCTTTGTCCTACAATCAATGTGAGCGTGGAAAGTGCCGAGAAAATCAATTCCCAAGACAACATCATAGCTGCCGGTATCAATCACCAAGAAATCTACAGATAACTCCCGTCCACAAATAACAACTGAACAATTCTTGCATTCACTACTAGATATGATCTTCCCATTCCCAGTGTGTATGTCCCAATAACTAGATAGGGTCGTGCAAGAAATTGAGTGTGCAACAATAAACTTGGACGACATAAAACAATGGGATGCACCAGAATCGAATAATGGTAATGCGGGAAAATCATGAACAAGTAGGATACCTGAAATAACTTCATCTGAAGCCTTAGCCTCTTCAGCCGTCAGGATAAAGGCTAGAGCTCGATTGGGTCCCTGAGTTATCTGCTTCTGCCCCTGAAACTATCTCTGCGGTGGCCTCTAAGTATCTTCCTTCAAACGTAGTTTCGACGGACAAGCATTAATAGTATGATCCGCTGATCCACAAACCAAACAAAGTCCCCGCATCCTTCGACACTCCCTCTGCACATGTCGGGTAAATGGCAGTAGTCACAAATCATGCTCTTACTCAGATTGGCTACGACGAGCTTCTTCATCGGCACCACGCCACGTCGGTTCACTGGAATACCTCTGCGTATAGGCACTCGGTTCGGTGTAAACGCCAGTTTCCGCACCATAACCGCCTGCTGCTGCGCATTCCCAGTCTTTACTGATAAGCTCTGCTGCTCTCTGGCCGCTTAAAGCACTTGCGAGAAAGTGGTCAAACCCAGAGATATAATGTGCCTCTGGATTTCCACGTCCAAACTGCGCATGAATCTTCGTGCCCTATCAGCTTCTTTGGCCACCAAAGGTTCAGCGAATCGACTGAGCCATGTCCACTCAGCCGCATGCGCATCCATGGATCCGCCATTCTGCTTCAAGCTGATAAACCTTTCTTCCATTTCTTCCCGTGCAGTCTGCGGAAAGAACTTCTCCAAGAAACTCTGCAAGAAAGTTACCCAACTGATCGGCTTGGGCAAATGGTCTCTCCCACGAGCCACCACTCGCGGGCATAGTCCACCAATTGGATGTGTACGATATCCACTCTCTTGTCCTCTAGAATCTGTGCTGCAACGAGCCGATTCTCCGTATCAACTAGCCACTGCTCCGCTGGCAACGGCTCCTCCAAACCAGTGAAAATAGACGGACCAAGTCTCCTAAAATCCGCCACGGTACCCACACGCTCTACCGGTTTGGCCTCAACATTGTTTACGGACTGCTGGACGGTCCGCAAACCTTCCTGAATAGCCTCGGCTTGCCTCTGGTTCAGCTCAGTCTGCCGCTTCTGGTCCTCAAGCATCCCACGTATTACTCCATGCAAAGCGGCGTCATCAACACGCCTCTGGTACGATCGTAGATTCCTGTCTGCCATGATCCTGCAACTGTTGGGGTAAAAATTTACACCCCGACTAAGTCAAAATCCAAGTCAACCCCAAGCCAAGTGGGCCCAAGCCCAGACCCAGTGGGGCCCATGCCCGGGTCGAGCCCGAACATGAAGCGGCCGGCCTCCCCCACGCCAAGATAAAATTTTTGTAATAAATAATTTTGTTGTATTTCTTTTATTTTATTTTTGGACAAATGTAAGGAAAAATAGGCATAAAGCCAATTTTTTGTAAGGCCCATGGCTTATGTGCAAAAAGAAATGGCACATGAACCATGGGATAGGCAAAATGCCATTTTGTGAAGCCCAAGGGGCTATGTGTAAAGTGTATGGTCTATAAAGGCAAAGATAATGAAAAAAATCTAACAACTTTTTCTCTCTCCAAAAAAAGTCTCAGAGCTGAGCTCTTTCTTCCATCTTCAAGGTTCCAAAACCTTCTTCTTTCTCTTGAATTAAATCAAGAGTTTTACTCTTCCTTTTTCAAAACAAATTAGTTTTTCACCACAAAACCCACAAAGGGGAACTTGGATCTATCATTAGATCTGAAAAAGAAGAGATTTTGAGATTTCACATCTCTTGATCTTCAAGATCCAGCAAGCAACAGGAGGAAGAAGAACATCGTTCACTAAACCCAAAAAAAAACACACACTCAGGAGTCCAACTCCTCTCTGATTTCTCTTCTGAGAAATTTGTTTTAGCAGCGCGCAGCGCAAGACCTGCGCGCTTGCGCAAGGGCGCAAAGCGCCCGCGTGCCGACACGTGGCGCACTTGCGCACCTGCGCGCAGCGCTCATGCGCAAAGCGCCCACGTGCCGACACGTGGCGCGCTTGCGCCTGAGCGCACAGCACCTAAGCGCACAGCGCCCAAGGTGCTGCCCCACGCATCCTTTGGATGCCCTTTTCCCCTTTATTTATATATACATGTATATATATACACATGTATACAAATGTACACATACACATACTCCGCCACACTCTCCCCCTCAAAAAAAATTTCGGGCCGGGGCGCTGCCCAGAACCCCGCAAGGGGGCTGCTAGCCCCCTTGACCCCCAGCCCGCTATCCGGGTAGCGGGACCCCCGTAAAAACTCTGCGTGGCTCCCGATATATCCAAAACCCCCCTTTCAGAACAGAACACACGTACACTGCACATTGAGTTTGCATGACCAGTTTAACCCGTTAATCGGAGGTTCCCTCGCCCCAAAGGCGAGGGGTAATTAACGGCAGCTTAGTCCGCGGCTGCCGGAGATTCGGATCCCCACAATTATTAAACCCCCGCCTACCCTAGGCAGGGGGAATCTGTAGTACGCCTGACAAGCATGCGCGTATTCCCATCTCAATGGGGTGACGAAAAAACACCCTACAGAATCTGGCACGCCCGGTGGGACCAATCTCTCCTCCCATATTTCGGGTTAAACGTTCATGCGAACTCAATTAATATACATATCGATTGCCTATACTTAAATGATGTTCTTTTTTCCCGTGCAGCAATCAACCTTCGACGACAATGTCTCCCCAGACGAATTCAGCTTCCAACGTGACCCCGATTCCGTACGTGGTCAAGATCAACGCTCGTGTGGTTCTCCCCGCAAGCCTCAGTCGACATTGGGAGGAACCGCCCTCCAGTTTGGCTCTGTCATCATCTACCCTGCCGGAAGCGCTCATCTGGCAGAGATCCCGGTGGAACAGGTGGCCAAGCCGGTCTCAAGGGGTAAGAGGCCGAATGTCGTGATCGCCAAGGCACCACAACCGAAGCTCAAGACGGTATCTGAACGATTCTCTGGCGCTCCAGCGGGTTGCAAGAACTTCGGTACAAAGGGAAAAATCAAATGTTGCGGACGAGCTCAGGCGATGACTCCAACGTATACACAATCGAGCGTATCTCCAAGGCCCTCCATCGCCCGGTCTGCGGCGTCTTCCCAAAGAGCTGAAGTCTGCCAGGTGCTTAGAACAGAAAAGTTAAGGCAGAAGCGGCTCAGGTATCGAGCCAACAAGAGGGCCAAGGCTTCAGCCAAATGGAATCGTGTGAAGTTCCAAGTGCATGGTTGCCCCGCGACGACGGCTGAGTCGGACGTAAGAATCAGCAATTCCTTCGAGCCTCTGAAGTGGGTTCAGAAAAATGCCATGACCGCCAGAATCAAGAAGACAGCGGTCCGAACAGTGCCACAAAGAGACGTGTCCCAGCCCCAACAGAAAAAGTATGACACGGTCTCTTCAAGAGTCTATCAAGCACTCTGTGCCGCACGAAAGCAGCGGGGCAAACCCAGAAAAGAAGCGCCAGCATCATTCAAGAACCTGGTTAGGCCAGCCGACTTCGATCGACTACCAGCTACCGAAGCAAGGGGGTCAAGACAACGATCCGTGAAATCAGCCGCCAATGATAGAAAGACGGCCGGATATATCATCCATACGGTCTATATGGTGGGCGGGCGCCCCAGCGACAACCTTCGCAGCAAAAGCAAGGATGGGGCCACCACATCCCAAGCCCAATCTAGCCTGAATGTGGTTGCCGCCGCCCAAGAACAGCCGCCCCCGCTAGATGAAGAAAACCCTCTCGATGAAGATGATAGGCAGAAAGACCCCTCGGTCTATGCAGAGTCAAGCTCGGACGGCGAGGAAGAGCCGACTTTCCGCCCCAGGACTGCGGAGCAAGAGCTGCTTCAAGAGCTTCGAAAACAGCTCAGGAACAAAGATAAAGAGATGGCCAAGCTCTACTCGAAGATTGACGACTTAACGAACGTGGTGATGCAGCTTACGGCTCAAATTGCTCGAGCGCCTCCTAATCAAGCACAAGCCGCTACTAATCAGCCGGGTGATGACAATCCGAGACAGCCAATGCCTGTTCCTTTAGGACCAAGACTGGTCGAGCCGCATGAAAGCCGACCGCATTCCGCTTCTGGGGACGCCTTGGCCCCAGATAGCACCATCCCGCTAACACAGGATCGGATAATGGATTTGGTCACCAGTAAGGTTAAAACATTGGTGGCCGAAGCTGAAGCTCAGAAAGAAATCGGCAGTAGTGGGCGGCCATATCTGCGCAGTACGATCTGATTGAGTTCCCAAGCGGCTATGTCATTCCTAAGTTCGGAAGATTTGATGGAACGGGGAATGCAAATCAGCACGTTGCCCACTTCAAAGCATCGTGCGGAAATACAGGGGGCAATGACGCGCTCCTTCTTCGTCAGTTTGTCAACAGCCTGACCGGCGTCGCCATCGACTGGTATGCGAGTATACCGGACGGGTCCGTCATTACCTTTGCCTAAATGGAGTCTCTGTTCCGGCAAAGGTTCATGAGCGTCAGTGATAAAATCTCCATTGCTGACCTTGTGAGGACCAAGCCGGGGAAGAATGAAAGCAACACTGACTTTATCGCCCGATGGCGTAATCTCACGGTCAAGTGCAAACCGCCGCTGGAGCAGGACCAGTCCGTTAGCCTTCTCATTGGGAACCTCAGCAATTGGATGGTCCCATTCTTGTGTACAGCAGGCCTCAAGACATTTCAGGAGCTAACCAAGAAAGTCCAGATGCTGGAACGCTCGAAGCAAGAGCCCCCGCCGGACTCTCAGAGAGACAAAACCTGGAAAAGCAAGCGGGACGACAACCGTAGAAGTGGGAGTTCCAGCAGTACCAATGTCTTCAATGCGTCCGACAATGAAGAAAAGCGAAGGGCGGGCGAATCCAAAACCAACCGGTCTCGAAAGCCATTGCTAGGAGGAGATGGGCCGTCCCTAGAGGAGAAGAAGAACAAGGTTTACTCTTTCAGAAGGGACAAGGTCCGTAAGATATTCAAAGATGCCTTGAACAACGGCCTATAATTGCCGGAGTCGAAAAGACCCCAAGAAGCAAAAATGACCGACAATCCTCTGTATTGCCCGTACCACCGAGTAGTGAGCCATGCGATCGAGGATTGCTATATCTTCAAAGACTGGGTCGAGAAGCAGTACAAGGCTGGAGAGATCGAGCTGTCCAAAAGTGTATTGGTGAACAATCAAGTTGCAACCACCAACTTTATACAGACAGAAACTGAAGCCTTCTGGGAGCAGACAGCCGAACCCGCTTCCCTGAGAAGTGAAACGGACTCATCGCGGCCTCCGTGGAGTACGCACATATCTAATAAGACGAAAAAGATGATAAAGCTACTTCGGAAGGAACCCAGGATGGAATGGGAAGGGCAGAAGAAGCCTACCGGTCCAGCTGCCAATGCGGCTCCATCAGGCTCAAAATCCAAGAAGCTCAAGAAGAAGAAAAGTGCAGCTCGGCGCGAAAAAGAGTCTGCAGGGAGATCGACCATTCAAAAATATATCGATTCCCTCGAAGAATATGAACAAAAGGAAAGAACATTGATTCAATTGAAGGAGTTCTTCCCTGTACAAGCGGCTGAAATTCTGGAGGAGTTAGAAGAAGACTCCAATGAAGAAATCCCAGTAGTATCCTGCTACGCCATCCATCTTGGCAGCGACTCCGAGGATGAGCTCTGTTTTCCAGAAGAGGACGAGGAGCTCACCACAAAGGCCAATCAAATCCAGCTTAGAAGCGGCAGGGCTCTACCGCCAAATCAGGGCAACGCCCCAAAAGGGAAGGAAAAACAAGTCGCTAATGAAGAAGATGGCAGAGAACCGGTTGATGAAAACATAAGTCCTTCTTCAGTGGACTATAATGTCTTGGCACATCTCCGGAAGCTTCCGTCTCTCCTGAGCATCTACGACGCCTTGGTCCTATCTAAAGAGCTTAGAGATGTTCTCATCCACGCTCTACAAAACCCCGAGCGGTATCAGGCCCACTTTGCGGAAATTAATATGAAAGAAGCCCAGCACGCTTTGCATGCCGCCGCAGTCACATTTAAGGATGAAGACTTGCTACTGGGAACGGCTGAGCATAATCGGCCGCTTTACGTGACCGGGTACAGCGACGGAGATCGAATTAATCGCATATTGATTGATCCGGGGTCCTCAGTGAACATCATGAACTTGCGAACTCTGAAGAGTTTATCAATGGACGTCCGACACCTGTCAAGGGAAAGGATTGTCATTTAAGGGTTCAACCAAAATTGTCAGCAAGTTCTGGGGTCTATAGCTTTGCCAATCAAATTCGGGGATCTGCAAACTGAAGCTAAGATATACGTGATCGACGCCGACACGTCTTATAAGATTCTCTTAAGGCGGCCGTGGCTCCACGATTATGGCATCATTCCATCAACTCTCCATCAATGCATGAAGTATACTAAAAATGGCGAAGAAAGACGCATTGACGGAGACATCCAGCCGTTCGGTGTGCATGAAGTCCGCTATGAAGATTCTCGGTACTTTATGAACCACCAAAATGCTAAGCCACAACTGACTGAGGATAGACCGGCCCCAAGACCCAAAAGCAAATCTGCACCGGTTGTCACTTTCAAAAGTAAATACGCCCAGGTGCGCCCACATTTCGGTAGCGACACTGACGAGTCCGACGCTGGAAGCCTGTCCTTCCGTAAAACTCGCCCTCGTTTCGGCAGCGATACAGACGAATCTGTCACTGAAGCCCCATCTAGCAGTAATGTCCGCCCTCATCTTGGCAGCGACACTGAAGAGTCAGATGAAGAGGACCTGTCGTGCAACAGCGGTGCAGATCGGACCCCCATGCAAAAAGCGAAACTACGAGAGACCCTCGAAATTGCAGAAGGGTCCCTAGCCGTCACAAGGGTGCCGGAGCAGATGTTCAAAGAGCTCGACGCATTGTCAGTCTCTACCGTAGACCAGCTGAAAACTTTCTATGTGCCCGGGAGGAAAAATGGACAGAAGGGCATCCTGTTTTACGGGTCAACCCCCGTTGTGCACCCGGACGATCTTTCTGTCGCGTGCCTTCCCTATGAGAGAGGCATAAGAGCCGTCCTCAATCCCAGATACTATGCGCCCGAGATGCGGGAATACTTTAAAAAGTGCGGATGCCGGTTATATCAGACGGAGTCCGAAGCAAAGTTTTACGAAGGGCTATGGCATCCACTCCAGGTCCGAGCCCTCATCGATGGACGAATTCCAGATAGACCGGGCATAGGCTACATTCAACCTGATTCTAAAGCGTGCTACATGATCCATGTTGGTGAGGCCAGCGAAAGATCAAATGATGATGACGAGATAGCAGAGCCAGAAGAAGCTCCTCAAGAGCTCGAAGATGGCGGACAAGCAACCTTTGATGAGCTAACCGAGATCGACTTAGGAACGCCCGATAATCCAAGGCCGACCTATATCAGCTCACTCTTGTCAGAGGAAATGAAAGAGCAGATAATTGCCCTGCTGCATGAGTTCGTCGACTGCTTCGCGTGGACGTACAAAGAAATGCCTGGCCTTTCCCCTGAAGCGGCCGTACATAAGTTGGCTATATCTCCTGATGCTAAGCCAGTCAAACAAGCTCCTCGAAGAATGAGAAGGGAACTAGAAGAAAAGTTCATCGAGGAAACCAAGAAACTCATCGATGCCGGCTTCATGAGGGAAGGGAAATATGCAGACTGGATCGCATGCATAGTCCCAGTGAAGAAGAAAAATGGGCAGATCCGAGTTTGTGTCGATTTCAGGGACCTCAACAAAGCATGTCCTAAAGACGACTTCCCGCTACCGGTCATGGAAATGATGGTCGATGACACCTCAAATTACGAGTTGTTCACCTTTATGGATGGCTCGTCTAGATATAATCAGATCAAGATGTCGCCTGAGGATGAGAAGCACACGGCATTTCGAACCCCGATCGGAATATATTGCTACAAGGTGATGCCGTTCGGATTGAAGAACGCAGGTGCTACATATCAAAGGGCAATGACCAATATCTTCGATGACCTAATTCATAAAGTCGTCGAATGTTATGTTGATGATCTGGTCGTTAAGACTGAAACCAAGGCCGATCATATCCAGGATCTGAGGACCATTCTCACCAGACTGAGGGAATTTGACCTGAAGATGAACCCTCTGAAATGCGCTTTTGGCGTGTCATCGGGAAAATTCCTGGGCTTCATAGTCCAACATCGAGGGATCGAAGTTGACCCATCAAAGATAAAGGCCATCATGGAGATGCCCCCTCCGAAGAGTCTGATGCAGCTAAGATCTTTTCAAGGCAAGCTTCCTTATATAAGGAGGTTTATCTCAAATTTATCGGGGAAATGTAGGCCCTTCTCAAAGCTCATGAAGAAAGGAGCTCCTTTTATCTGGAATGCCGAATGTCAAGCAGCGTTCGAAAGCATCAAACAATACTTATTGCACCCTCCAGTGCTGGCCGCTCCCATCCCAAATAAACCGCTGATTCTCTACACTGCCGCGCTGGACGAGTCACTCGGTGCGCTCCTTGCCCAGAATAACGAGGAGGGAAAAGAAAATGCCCTCTACTACCTCAGTCGAACTCTAGTCGGGGCGGAACACAACTATTCCCCAATCGAAAAGCAATGCCTGGCTCTGATATCTGCTGTGAAGAAGCTGAGGCACTATCTGCTGGCTCATCGGGTTATGCTGATCTCCAAGGTCGACCCGCTCAAACACCTGATGACTAAAGCGAGCCTAGCCGGCAGAATGGCAAGATGGGCTGTTATGCTACTTGAGTTCGACATAGTTTACACTCCTCAGAAAGCAGTAAATGGGCAAGCTCTTGCAGACTTTCTCGCTGCTCATCCCATACCAGAAGGGTCGCCGCTAAATTGTGAGTTACCCGATGAACAAGTGCTGCACCTCGAGGAAGATAAACCATGTTGGGAACTCTACTTCGATGGAGCCTCGTCAATAAGGACCTCTAGTAAGTCAAGTGTCCCGGAGGTAAAAGCGGGGATAGGATTGGTGTTCATCACGCTATCAATGGGAACCCTACGGCGTTCTTTTGCTCTCACCGAGCCTCGCACAAACAATGAGGCCGAGTATGAGGCTCTGATAGCTGGTTTGGAGCTCGCCATAGAAATGGAAATCCTTCGGCTACGGGTTTACGGTGACTCCCAGCTTGTCGTCAACCAAGTAAGCGGCAACTATAAGATATACAAACCCGAGTTAGCTCAGTACAGAAGCCGGGTGGTGGAACTCATGAAACGGTTCACTCACATTGAACTGACAAGAGTCCCTAGAGCATTGAACGGAAAGGCCGACATACTCGCTCGCCTAGCCAAGGAGCTGGCTGATCCTGACATGGACGAAATTCTGATCACAGTCAGGAGCCGACAAATTCTACCCCCAGTCTCTCTACGAGAAGAGGAAAGCGCGGAACAGGAGAACAGTCCCGCTGAAGAAGCTTCGATCATCCAAGACGAGCCCGATTGGAGAGAACCCTTCATAGAGTACCTCCGATACGATAAGCTGCCCGAAGAAAAATCTGCGAGGATTCAGCTGAAGAAAAGAGCTCTCCGATACGTGTTTGTAAATGACACGTTATACCGCAGGTCATACGACCAACTCTGGCTCAGGTGTCTGTCACTGGCCGAAGCCCAAAAGGTCATGAAAGATGTTTACTCGGGCATCTGCGGTGCTCACCAATCTGGCCCCAAGATGCGACTTCAAATCAAACGGCTCGGGTATTATTGGCCCCCCATGATACGGGATTGCGGAGAGCATGCAAAGAAGTGTCAGATCTGCCAGATCCACGGTGATTTTATTCACAAGCATCCCAATCCATTGCATCCTACGGTGGTATCGTGGCCTTTCGAAGTTTGGGGCACCGACATTGTTGGCCCAATTGATCCTCCGTCATCTAAAGGCCACCGGTTTATACTAGCCGCGACAGACTACTTCTCCAGATGGGCTGAAGCTGTCCCGCTAAAAGAAGTTAAAACAAAGGATATTCTGACATTCTTCCAGCATAATATTCTATACCGCTTCGGTACACCAAGAAGAATCATTTCTGACAACGGGCCTTCTTTCAAGAGCTTCAATGTCTCAAGGTTCGCTACTCAGCACAAGATAGACTGGAGATATTCCTCCATCTATAATCCAAGAGCCAATAGGCTTGCCGAAGCCTTCAATAAGACTCTATGCAAGCTCCTGAGGAAGAATGCTTCAGCCAACAAGAGAGACTGGAATCTCAAACATCACGAGGCGTTGTGGGCATATCGTACCACGCACCGTACTCCAACTCAGTCCACTCCATACTCATTGCTCTTCGGAGTGGAGGCGGTCCTCCCCCTCAAAGTCGAAGTTCCAAGCTTAAGAATGGCCGTTCAGCACGAGTTGACGGAGGAGGAAAACGTGCTCCTTCGACTTGAAGAACTCGATGCCCTCGAAGAAAAGAGGCTCGCGGTGCAGCAAAATCTGGAGCTATACCGAGCCCAAATGTCACGGGCCTATGACAAGATAACCCGTCTCCGCGCTTTCAAGAAAGGTGAATTGGTGCTGGTCCTCAAAAGACCGATCATCCCCAATCGACATGCCAAGGGAAAATTCGAGCCGAACTGGGAAGGACCATACGTCATCGAGAAAGTGTTCGAAGGAGGATCCTACCAACTAATAAGTGCCGAGGGAGAAAGGCCCATGCCACCCATCAATGGCCGATATCTCAAGAAATACTACACATGAATGCTCCAAGTCGCAGGCGAATTGAGCACATCAGCCCTACGGTCTGGATCAGACATCCTGCAAAACCGTATACAATCCACGGGCGTAAATGACCCCTATTTCTCCCAAATCCTGCCGGTGAGACTGCTTTGAAAGTCCCACCAGCGGCCAAAAAAAAAGTATGTCCACAAGCAAAACGGGCACGGATGAAAACCCGAAAGGGCTCCGTGAGTAAAAACAGCAGGACTACCGGCGAGTCTGTGAAAACCCGAAAGGGCACAAACTCGTGAAAAGAGATGAAATACACTCGCAAAGCCCTCTCGACCTTGCGAGGAGAAAATCCCTGCGTGAGATCCTTACGACTCACAAAGGAGCAACACACTTAGGAATCCTCACGATTCCTAAGGAGAAAATACACCTGCGGGATCCTTACGACTCGTAGGGAGAAAATGCTTTTATGGGACCCTCACGGCCCATAAAATTGAAAAGCCTTAGGTGATAGGGACCCAAACCTGTCTCCTAAGCCATCGTTCCCCAACGGGCAACGGCAAATGATGAGTCGCTCCTGGCATTTCGCTTCAGTGTTAGCGGTGCTGATGCCGACCAAAAACCCAAATCCCAAGTCCTCCCAAGGCAAATGATGAGTTGCTCCTGGCGTTATTCCAGTACAACAATGCTGATGCCAAACAAGGTCCAAATTCCAAGTCCCCAATCCCCAAATGGCGAATGATGAGTCGCTCCTGATACCATATTCCAGTGCAGCGATGCAGACGCCAACCAAATTCCAAATCCCATACCCTAACGGCGAGTGATGAGTCGCTCCTGGTACCATATTCCAGTGCAGCGATGCAGACGCCGGCAAAGTCCCGAAATTTTTCCGGCCCTACGGTCTGGATCATACATCCTGCAAAACCGTATACAATCCACGGGCGTAAAACAATCCCAAATCCTCTCGGGGCAAATGATGATTCACTCCTGGCATTATTCCAGTGCAGCAATGCAGATGCCAAACAAAAACCCCAATTCCCAAATCCTCTCAAAGACAGATGACGATTCGCTCCTGGTACCATATCCCAATGTAGCGATGCTGATGTCAACCCAAATCAAAATCAACAAGTCAACTTCCACTCCGACACCGCAGAAAGCGAAGCGAGTCAGAATCCAATCTCGACACCGCAAGAAGCGGAGCAAGTCAAGTCGACCCCTGACACTGCAAGAAGCAGAGCAAGTCAAATCAAGCACCGACCGTCCACGTCGCAAAAAGGGCAGCATCGACCGTCCAAGTGGCTAAAAGGGAAACATCGACCGTCCAAGTCGCTAAAAGGGCAGCATCGACCGTCCACGTCGCTAAAATGGCAGCACCGACCGTCCAAGTCGCAAAAAGGGCCGAACCGACCGTCCAAGTTGCAAAAAGGGCAGAATCGACCGTCCAAGTCGCTAAAAGGGCAACATCGACCGTCCAAGTCGCTAAAAGGGCAGCATCGACCGTCCACGTCGCTAAAATGGCAGCACCGACCGTCCAAGTCGCAAAAAGGGCAGCATCGACCGTCCACGTCGCTAAAATGGCAGCACCGACCGTCCAAGTCGCTAAAAGGGCAGCATCGACCGTCCAAGTCGCAAAAAGGGCAGCACCGACCGTCCAAGTCGCAAAAAGGGCAGAACCGACCGTCCACGTCGCTAAAATGGCAGCATCGACCGTCCAAGTCGCAAAAAGGGCAGAACCGACCGTCCAAGTCGCTAAAATGGCAGCACCGACCGTCCACGTCGCTAAAAGGGCAGCATCGACCGTCCAAGTCGCTAAAATGGCAGCACCGACCGTCCAAGTCGCAAAAATGGCAGCATCGACCGTCCACGTAGCTAAAAGGGCAGCACCGACCGTCCAAGTCGCAAAAAGGGTAGCACCGACCGTCCACGTCGTAAAAAGGGTAGCACAGGATTCCTACAAAGCGGGAACCAGATCACTCCGGGCCAGGAAAACGTCTATCACGGACACTCCGTCTCAGAGACATGTCAAGCAACAACCGTCCATGTCGTAAAAAGGGCAGTGCCAGCTTCCCAAAAGGTGGGAACCAAATCAAGCCGCCTCCACGCGAAAGAAGATCCATCAATTTCATGCACACGACCCACATATGTGGTGTGCATTTATTGATGGGGGGCAATTTGTTGGGGTAAAAATTTACACCCCGGTTGACCAAGTCAAAATCCAAGTCAACCCCAAGCCAAGTGGGCCCAAGCCCAGACCCAGTGGGGCCCATGCCCGGGTCGAGCCCGAACATGAAACGGCCGGCCTCCCCCACGCCAAGATAAAATTTTTGTAATAAATAATTTTGTTGTATTTCTTTTATTTTATTTTTGGACAAATGTAAGGAAAAATAGGCATAAAGCCAAATTTTTGTAAGGCCCATGGCTTATGTGCAAAAAGAAATGGCACATGAGCCATTGGATAGGCAAAATGCCATTTTGTGAAGCCCAAGGGGCTATGTGTAAAGTGTATGGCCTATAAAGGCAAAGATAATGAAAAAAATCTAACAACTTTTTCTCTCTCCAAAAAAAGTCTCAGAGCTGAGCTCTTTCTTCCATCTTCAAGGTTCCAAAACCTTCTTCTTTCTCTTGAATTAAATCAAGAGCTTTACTCTTCCTTTTTCAAAACAAATTAGTTTTTCACCACAAAACCCACAAAGGGGAACTTGGATCTATCATTAGATCTGAAAAAGAAGAGATTTTGAGATTTCACATCTTTTGATCTTCAAGATCCAGCAAGCAACAGGAGGAAGAAGAACATCGTTCACTAAACCCAAAAAAAAAACACACACTCAGGAGTCCAACTCCTCTCTGATTTCTCTTCTGAGAAATTTGTTTTAGCAGCGCTTGCGCAAGTGCGCAAAGCGCCCGCATGCCGACATGTGGCGCGCGCGCGCTTGCGCACCTGCGCGCTTGCGCAAGGACGCAAAGCGCCCGCGTGCCGACACGTGGCGCGCGCGCTTGCGCACCTGCGCGCTTGCGCAAGGGCGCAAAGCGCCCGCGTGCCGACACGTGGCGCGCTTGCGCACCTGCGCGCAGCGCTCATGCGCAAAGCGCCCACGTGCCGACACGTGGCGCGCTTGCGCCTGAGCGCACAGCGCCCAAGGTGCTTCCCCACGCATCCTTTGGATGCCCTTTTCCCCTTTATTTATATATACATGTATATATATACACAGGTATACAAATGCTAGCCCCCTTGACCCCCAGCCCGCTATCCGGGTAGCGGGACCCCCGTAAAAACTCTGCGTGGCTCCCGATATATCCAAAACCCCCCTTTCAGAACAGAACACACGTACACTGCACATTGAGTTCGCATGACCAGTTTAACCCATTAATCGGAGGCTCCCTCGCCCCAAAGGCGAGGGGTAATTAACGGCAGCTTAGTCCGCGGCTGCTGGAGATTCGGATCCCCACAATCATTAAACCCCGGCCTACCCTAGGCAGAGGGAATCTGTAGTACGCCTGACAAGCATGCGCATATTCCCATCTCAATGGGGTGACGAAAAACACCCTACAGCAACCAAGACACCGAAAAGGATTAGTATGATAACAAGATTCAAAACTTGCGATGAATAATGACCATACTAGTTTAGTGACATTGCCGGAAGCCGGGAAGACTGGACGTCTTGCTTGAATCTGGGGGCAGATGCTAATTGGTGCTATCCGTCTACCTCTCCGAAGATGCCAAGTTGATTTATGGCACCATGTATCGAAGATTTAAACGGATCCGGCCGATGTAGCAGACTTCGTCAGATTCCCCCTCACTTGAGGGGGTTTTGATTGTGGGGACGCTCTTCCCTGCAGGCGCAATCCCCTGCAGTTAATTACGCTACCGCATCGCGGTAACAACTTTCTCCTTCTCCTTATGGTCACTTCGTGTCGTGGGTGTTTGTTTTGTGTTTGGTTGCCCGTGGATTGTATACGGAGACTAAGTTATGTTGTCGCCTGTAGGGCGTGGACTAGTCCAAATCCGTATCTTTCTTAGATTTGGGTTTGAGGGGGGATTGTGTTTAAGGATACGTTAGCCTTATTTGAGGCTAAGATCAACTTAAATATTTGTTAAGGACACGCTAGTCTAATTCTAAACTAAGATCAACTTAACGGGATCGTTTAGATCCAACAAAAGAGCAATTGGGCTCTATTGCTTAGTTTAGTGACATTGCGGCCAATAATTAGTTTATAGACATTACGGTCCATTGTTAGTTTTAAGACATCGCGGTCAAGGTTAAGGACATCATAGTCCGTGAGTTTAAGGACTTCACAGTCCGGTGTTAGTTTTAAGACATCACGGTCAAGGTTAAGGACATCATAGTCCATGGGTTTAAGGACCCCACAGTCCGATATTAGTTTTAAGACATTACAGTCGAGATTAAGGACATCATAGTCCATGAGTTTAAGGACCTCACGGTCCGGTATTAGTTTTAAGACATCACGGTCGAGGTTAAGGACATCATAGTCCATAAGTTTAAGGACCTCACAGTCCGTAGCAATGTGTGGTTGTCGGGACCCGTCACCTCTCTGACGACGTTGAAGGATTACAACGGCAAATATCAGAGGAGTAAAGAGATGTACGCTCGAACTGGGTGTAAATTGATTGGAAGAGCAGCTAAGCTCAGTTCAATTTAAATTGAGGACTTATGGCCAGAATTGGGCTAAGTCCAGTTAAAAATGTTTAACATTTCATTTTTGTTCTGCCTGTTAGGCCTTTACTTGGGCTCTGCCCTTTTAATAATGCATAGCATTGGGCTCTGACATTGGATGTAATTAAATGCATAGCATTTATCAGGGGCAAAATAGTGGTATGATAGTGCACCACGTGGCTTGTAAGGCGCTTTGCGCCAATCAAAGAGCGCATTGCGCTAGCGCATGCAAAGGTGACACGTGTCATGCTCAGCGCTAAGCGCAAGTCTGTTAGCGCACTGCGTTTTCTAAGTGCGTTGCGCTAATTTATGGGTGCGCCAGTGAGTGACACGTGGCGCGCTCTGGCGCAGTGCGCAAGTCCAAAAGCGCAGTGCGCTATTTTTAGAAGCGCAAAGCGCAAACGGTTCTGTGGTTGACACGTGGCGCGTTTTGGCGTTGTGCGCCAGTCCAATAAGTGCAAAGACGCAAGTCAAGAGTGTAAGGCACTGTCCAATAGCGCAGAGTGCATTTTTGATCAAATTAAGATCAAAGAACTAGTTTTTTGTTCTTCAAAGGAGGCCTTGCCTCAAGATCCAAGAATCAAAGTTCTTGTTCTCATCAAAAGGCTCTGCCTTTATAGATCAAAAGATCTGTTAATGAAGTAAATTACTTCTTTTATTTTTTTTATGATTAGATCTTTTGATCTTTTTCTTTTCTATTGAAAATCTTAATCTTGTTCTTAGATCTCTGATCTTTTTAGAAGATGATTCTTCTTTTTTAATGGGATGATTTCATCTCTGTTATTTAAGAATATAATTCTTTATCTTCAAAGATGAAAAAAATGATCTTCTTTCTTCAAAGGCTTGCCTTTCTTTCTCTTTGAGTTCTTCTCAAAATTTGCAGAGGGTTCTCTCTATATGAGACTTGAAGTCTTGGGGCCTTTATATAGGGCCAATTGATTTGTTAAGTTAGTTACAGAGATCTTTCTCTAATTGATCTGGGGATATTTCCCCACCGTCGGATCTTTGATCCTAAGGCCTCTGTTTTATAGAAGATAATCTTCTTATTTTAATAAGATTGGAAAGATCTTTCTAGAACAGAATTTTAATTCTGGTTATTTAATAATTTATTAGATCTTTTGATCTAACGGTGGGGAATTCTTTAAATTCCAGCGCTGGCGCAATTGACGCTAGCGCACCTGCGTTTGACACGTGGCGCACAGCGCACCATTGTCTGATACGTGGCGCGCTGCGCAGAGCGCAAGAGATCTGAAGCGTAGCTTCATTTTAAAATTTGAATTTTGAAACAGAGATTTTCTCTGATTTGGGGTGCGCTGCCTAGGGCGCAGCACTCTTAGCGCTGGCGTGTCTGCTTTTGACACGTGGCGCGCAGCGCGCAGCGCAAGGGATCTGAAGCGTTGCTTTAGTTTTTGAATTTTGAAATTCAAACAGAGTTTTGCTCTGATTGAGGAAAACAAATGCCCCCCCACCGTCGCGCTTACGTGGCCCCAAACGTGAGTGTGGTGGTGGTAGCATCTCAGCCGTTGGATCAACTTTTGGGGAGTTGAAACGGCTCTCAATGCCTATAAATAGGACCTTTGGTCCCTTTGATGATTTTCGTCCTTTTTCTTGAGAATTTTCTCTTATTCAGAGCACTGCTCTTCAGTTTTAAGAACTTTTCAAGAGTAAAAACTCTTCTAAATCTTAGGTATAGTTTAAAACTTTTAATAGACCAGGGTTTTACCCATTAACAGAGCTTTGCTCTTTATAGATCCTTGATCTAAAGAAAACCCATTTAGGGTTTTATCTAGCAGAGCTTTGTTCCATAGGTCTAAAGAGATTTAAAGGGAACTAAAGAGAACCCAATTAGGGTTCTATTAATAGAGTTCTGCTCTCTAAAAGGATTTTTCTTGTGATCCTTTATTTCATTAATGGAGCTTTGCTCCTTTCAAATCATATAGAAGAACTCTTGAGAGTTTTTCATGGATCTTGAAGATTTAAGATGGAATTTTTACTTTTGATGAATTGTATCATCTTCTTAGAGCAGAGCTCTCAATGTTCTTGGGGGATTTCTTTAAATTCCTTTCATAACTGATTTTGACAGGTGTCACTCCTGTCTGTAGAGCATTGCTATCGGGGAGTTTAATTTCCTGTGCCTGTTTTGAATCAGAAATTGCTTAATCAGTCTGTCTGCTAATTTTATTGATTTTCTTTTACAGGGGTAATAGACACCCACATGTACGATCTCGACGAGATTATCTCTTACGGGGACATCCGCCGACTCGGCCGTTCTGAGAATCGAGAATTCATAAATGCCGAGTGTGCCGAAATCATGAGTCGCTTCAACGCATACAATGGTCGACTGCTTCCTCGACGTTCCTCTCTCTAGAAGCTTATCGTGGGAGCAATCTGGGAAGCGCTTCCCTTATTCTGTACTGGTGTGCCACTTAGGGCATTGGATATCACCGAGGATAAAGTGCACTCGGTGTATCTGATGAGCCTAATCTCAAAGAGAAGGCGAGATAACCTTATCGATCTTCTGCATCAAGCTTTTCAACAGTCTGCAATACTTGCTGCCTATCGGAAGGAGGAGGACATCCGTGAGGATCCCGACGCTCTTGATCGCGAATGAAAGCACACCAGGATGGTTCGAAAGGCCTGGAAGATTTTGGACGAGGTCACTTTTGAATTCCTCAATCCAAGCCCCGGGTCTGAGGTTTTGCCATTGTAACCATCTCGATAATGTTTTCATTTATTGCTTTCATAATTGTAAGAGCCCCCCCTTTTTTTTGAAGTATGAATGGCAAATTTCTCATTTCAGCGTGTCTTATTTTGTGTATTGAATCTTTTGCACATGCATGAATGGGTATGCCTCGAACGCTTAATTAAATGCAAATCAGATGTTCTTTCTGTCGCTTCCTTCTCGTTGTTGCCATGTGACTTTAGCAAGTGTGGTCTGTAGATAGCGTATAACTGTCAGTCTTAGGCTCTTTGTAGAGTGGTGATGGCTTAGAAAACAGGATTAGGATCTGTTATCTAAGACTTTTCAACTTTATGAGCCGTGAGGGTCTCATAAAGAATTTTCTCCCTACCGATCGAGAGGATCCCGTAGGTGTAATTTCTCCTTAAGAATCGTGAGGATTCTTAAGTGTGTTTTCTCTTAAAAGTCGTAAGGATCTCACAAGAGAATTTACTCCCTTACGAGTCGTGAGGACCCGCAAGTAGTGGGTGAAGTTGCCCTTATCCGCATTTCACGGAGTCAGGGGTCGCTCTGGACGCTTCCCGCGGGTTCGCTGCCGTGTTTGGTAAGGACCAGGCTCGACTCTGGACGTTTTCCAGGATACCATAGTTTAAAGACATGACGGTCGAGGTTAAGGATATTATAGTCTGTGAGTTTAAGGACCTCACAGTCCAATATTAGTTTTAAGACATCGCGATCGAGGTTAAGGACATCATAGTCCGCGGATTTGAGGACTCCACAGTCCAATGTTAGTTTTAAGACATCACGGTCGAGGTTAAGGACATCATAGTCCACGGGTTTAAGGACTCCACAGTCCAATGTTAGTTTTAAGACATCACGGTCGAGGTTAAGGACATCATAGTCCGTAAGTTTAAGGACCTCACAGTCCGCTGTTAGTTTTAAGACATCACGGTCGAGGTTAAGGACATCATAGTCCGTGGGTTTAAGGACTCCACAGTCCAATGTTAGTTTTAAGACATCACGGTCGAGATTAAGGACATCATAGTCCGTGAGTTTAAGGACCTCACAGTCCGTTGTTAGTTTTAAGACATTGCGGTCGAGGTTAAGGACATCATAGTCCGTGAGTTTAAGGACCTCACAGTCCGCGAAACGTATGGTTGTTGGGACCCGTCACCTCTTTGAAGACGTTGAGAAATTACAACGATAAATATCAAAGGAATGAAGAGATGTACTCTTGAACCAAGGTAAAATTAGTGTAAAATCATTGGGGTTGATTGTTAGTTTTAAGACATCACGGTCGAGATTAAGGACATCATAGTCCGTGAGTTTAAGAACCTCACAGTCCGATGTTTGCTCTAGATGCTTCCCACGGGTTCACTGCCGTGTTTGGCGAGGACCAGGCTCCGCTCTGGATGCTTCACACGGGTTCACTGCCGTGCTCTGCAAGAACCAGGATCCGCTCTAGACGTTTTCCACGGGGTCAGAAGTGACGTTATCCGCGTTCCACATGACCAGGAATTTTGCTCTAGATGCTTCCCACGGGTTCACTGCCATGTTCGGCGAGGACTAGGCTCCGCTCTGGATGCTTCACACGGGTTCACTGCCGTGCTCTGCGAGGACCAGGATCCGCTCTGGACATTTTCCACGGGGTCAGAAGTGACGTTATCCGCGTTCCACGTGACCAGGAATTTTCCTCTAGATGCTTCCCACGGGTTCACTGCCGTGTTCGGCGAGGACTAGGCTCTGCTCTGGATGCTTCACACGGGTTCACTGCCGTGCTCTGCGAGGACCAGAATCCGCTCTGGACATTTTCCATGGGGTCAGAAGTGACGTTATCCGCGTTCCACATGACCAGGAATTTTGCTCTAGATGCTTCCCACGGGTTCACTGCTGTGTTCGGCAAGGACTAGGCTCCACTCTGGATGCTTCACACAGATTCACTGCCATGCTCTGCGAGGACCAGGATCCGCTCTAGACGTTTTCCACGGGGTCAGAAGTGACATAATCCGTGTTCCACGTGAGCAGGGATTTTACTCTAGATGCTTCCCATGGGCTCACTGCCGTGTTCGGCGAGGACTATGCTCCGCTCTGGATGCTTCGCACGGGTTCACTGCCGTACTCTGCGAGGACCAGGATCCGCTCTGGACGTTTTCCACGAGGTCAGAAGTGACATAATCCGCGTTCTACGTGACCAGGAATTTTGCTCTAGATGCTTCCCACGGGTTCACTGCCGTGTTCGGCGAGGACTAGGCTCCGCTTTGGATGCTTCACACGGGTTCACTGCCGTGCTCTGCGAGGACCAGGATCCGCTCTGGACGTTTTCCACGGGGTTAGAAGTGACATAATCCGCGTTCCACGTGACCAAGAATTTTGCTCTAGATGCTTCCCACGGGTTCACTGCCGTGTTCGGCGAGAACTAGGCTCTGCTCTAGATGCTTCACACGGGTTCACTGCCATGCTTTGCGAGGACCAGGATCCGCTCTGGACGTTTTCCACAGGGTCAGAAGTGACATAATCCGCGTTCCACGTAGCCAGGAATTTTGTTGATTATATCCGCATTTCACGGAGTTGGGATTCGACTCTCGGTCATCTGTACACCACCGATTCATGGAACTAAGAGTTGCCGCTGTTCTGCTTTGCTTGATGTTGTGTCTGCTGAGACGAATGTTGAGATGATCTCCAGGCTATCTGTGACCCATCGAGATTTGGCTTCTTCTTCCGATGAAACTTAGGGAGGAGGAGTGTGATTTCTTCTTCATTTACGCCCCTGGATTGTATACAGGGATTGATGTAATATCACCTACAGGGCATAAATTTCATTTTTATTTTTATTTTTTTTCTTTCCGCGATGCTCTATCATTTCAGCTTTTATCGTGAAGGTCGCGATTGCCCAATCATTTCGGCTATTTTTCGCGGTGCCCAATCATTTCAGCTATTCTGCATGTATAGATTTTTACTTGCTGATTTTGTTTCAAGTTGCCCCATCATTTCGGCTATCTCGTACGCATGTGTGGCTTGCTGGCTTTTCGCTGCAAGTTTGGGATTAGACACCGATTTCGGCATCAGCACCGCTACAACTGGAATATTGTCAGGAGAGAATCATCATTTGCCTCTGTCGACATCAAACAAAGGTAGCTTAGCGAACAGGGTTAGGATCCTGTTGACTAAGGCTTTTGAGTTCATGAGCCGTAAGGGTCTCACAAAGGTGTTTCTCCCTGAGAGTCGTGAGGATCTCGTAGGTGTGTTTTCTCCTTAGGAATCGTGGGGACTCCTAAGTGTATATTCTCTTATAAGTCGTAAGGATCTTACAAGAGGGTTTTCTGCTTATAACTCGAGAAGACTCACAAGGGTTGTTCACCATGCGAACATATCCCTAGTCACGGGTGGGACTTGGTTAGGGAAATGTTTATTCGCGCCCGTGGATTATATACAAGGGTCAGTGTTGCACCGCTTGTAGGGCAGTATCGAAGGTTGTGGGGGTTGCTTAAGAACAGGTTTAGGTCTCTGTAGCTTAAGACTTTCAAATCTTATGAGCCGTGAGGGTCTCGTAAGAGGATTCTCCTTACGAGTCGCGAGGATCCCGTAGGTGTAATTTCTCCTTGGGAATCGTGGGGATTCCTAAGTGTGTTGTTCCCTTGTGAGTCGTAAGGATCTCACACGGGTGGTTTCTCTTTACAAGGTCGAGAGGACCCTGTAAGTGTCTTTTAACGAGGTCGCGCCCTTTCGGGTTTTCACAAACACTCGCCGGTAGCCCTACTGTTTTTACTCACGGAGCCCTTTCGGGTTTTCATCCGTGCCCATCTTGCTTATGGACATACCGTTTTCCCTTTTTTTTAATTCCCTCTTTTTTTTATATATATAACGAGGTTGTGCCCTTTCGGGTTTTCACAAACACTCGCCGGTAGCCCTGCTGTTTTTACTTACGGAGCCCTTTCGAGTTTTCATCCGTGCCCATTTTGCTTATGGACATACCGTTTTCTCTTTTTTTTGTATCAGCTTTGGGATACTGCAATCCAGCGTAGCTTATCGACATCTCGGTCAACGGCTAGTTTTAGGACATAGTGGTCCGTTGGTAGTTTAAAGACGTTTCGGTCCATTATTAGTTTAAGGACGTTTCGGTCCGTTGTTAGTTTAAGGACGTTTCGGTCCGCTGTAAAGTAAGCCAGTTACTACTTATAGAGTTTGGCCTTAGGAAGATAGCGAGCGTACATAGTTGTCGTCATCTATCATT
This sequence comes from Agapanthus africanus, assembly GCA_030015575.1. Taxonomy (NCBI): domain Eukaryota; kingdom Viridiplantae; phylum Streptophyta; class Magnoliopsida; order Asparagales; family Amaryllidaceae; genus Agapanthus; species Agapanthus africanus. The sequence goes on from CM057338.1 coordinate 126,502,908, forward strand.
GACCTAGGCCGTGACTCGTCAAGCGTAGTATTTCTTCAGGAAGCGACCGTTTATTGGCCTGAAGGGCCTTTCGCCATGCATGTCCATGAGTAGATAGGCTCCACCCTGGTAGACCTTGTCTATGATGTACAGGCCTTCATAGTTCGGCTTGAATTTTCCCCGCTTGGTGCGATTGGGGATCATAGGTCTTTTGATTACTAGCACGAGTTCGCCTTGGTGGAATGTCCTCAGCCTAGTCAATCTTTCGTAAGAGCGCATCATCTTTGCTTTATAAGCCTCCAGATTTTGTTGCGCTATGAGCCGGGTTTCATCAAGGGCATCGAGCTCTTTAAGCCGAAGGTGAGCATTCTCTTCGTCCGTTAGCTCGTAATGAACTGCCACTCGTAGAGAGGGTAACTCTATCTCGAGGGGGAGTACCGCTTCTGTACCGAATACTAATGCGTACGGCATTGTGTTCGTGGCCGTCTTGAACGTAGTCCGATACGCCCAGAGAGCTTCATGTAGTATCTCGTGCCAGTCCTTCTTATTTCGGGACACCGTCTTTTTTACGATCTTTGTCAGGGTCTTGTTGAAAGTCTCAGCTAGACCGTTAGCTCGGGGATTATAAACTGAGGAGTATCTTCAGTCTATGTTGTGCTGTTGTGCGAAACGGCTGATCTTGTGGCTTCTGTAGGCTGGCCCGTTATCAGAGATGATCCGTCGCGGAGTCCCAAACAGATAGATAACATGCATCTTGAAGAAATGGAGGATATTCTCCGTCTTCACTTCCCTCAGCGGTACTGCTTCTGCCCATTTGGAGAAGTAATCAGTTATTGCCAAAATAAATCGATGTCCTCTAAACGATGCCGGTTCGATGGGGCCGATTATGTCAGTTCCCCACATTTCGAACGGCCAGCTAGCCACCGTTGGATGTAGTGGATTTGGATACTGGTGGATAAATTCCCCATGGATCTGGCATGAGTGGCATTGCTTCGCATACTCGAGGCAGTCCTGGATCATCGTGGGCCAATAATAACCCATCCTTTTAATCTTCAGCTTCATCCTCGGTTCGGCTTGGTGAGAACCGCAGAGTCTGTTGTGAACTTCTTGGACGACTCTTCTTGCCTCTTCAGGTCCCAGACATCTCAACCACAGAGAATCAAACGACCTCTTGTATAGAGTATCATTGACGAAGGCAAAAGATAGGGCTCGCTTCATGAGCTGATGTTTTGAGGATGCATCTTCAGGTGTTTGACGGGATTTGAAATAGTCTATAAAGACTTATCTCCAATCCTCAGCCTTTTCCTGGTCTTTTATTTGCATAGCCATTTGCTCAGTCGCTCCTTTTTCTTCGGACGACTCTGGAGATATTTCCACCGGTGCAAGGACCCGACGGCTTTGCACAACGATCCTCACGTCATCGAGGTTCTCGTCGGCCAGTTCCTTAGCGAGCTTAGCTAGTGCATCCGCTTTGCTATTTTCCGAACGCGGTATGCTTTCCAAGGTGTAGAAAGGAATTTGAGTCAGTGGTTGCTGTACTTTCTCACCGTACTTTATCAGTTCTGGTTTGCACGTTTGGTAGTCGCCATTTACTTGACTGACGACCAGTTGGGAATCTCCATATATGAGGAGGTTTTCAATTCCTGTGTCGATGGCGATCTCGAGGCCTGCTATCAAAGCTTCGTATTCGTCTTCATTGTTCGTCCTCGGCTCTGTCAAGGAGAAGGCGAGCGCATTATCCCTCCTTGTAGGGTCACGAAGATAAGTCTTACCCCTGATTTGATTATAGGGGCGTTCTGCTTGCGCTTCTTCATGGAAGACGCTCCATCAAAATAAAGTTCCCACCGGATACCACCACCGTCGATCGCATCAAACGCATGTTCATCTGGCAGTTCGCAATTCAAAGGGGAATCGGCCGGTATCGGATGTTCAGTGAAGAAGTCGGCGATGGCCTGGCCTTTCACTGCCTTAAGAGGCTGGTAAGTTATTGAGAACTCCATCAGGAGCAGGGCCCATTTAGCGAGCCGACCTGTCAGTATGGTCTTTGACATCAAATATTTGAGAGGGTCCACCTTCGATATGAGACGGACTTCATGCGCCAACGCATAGTGCCTGAGTTTCGTTATTGCGAAGATCAACGCCAGGCAGTGTTTTTCGATAGGAGAATAATTGCTTTCTGCCCCCAGGAGAACTCGACTCAAGTAATAGAGAGCTCTTTCTTTCCCTTGGTCGTTCTCTTGTGCCCATAATGCGCCTAAGGAACCTTCGAGGGCCGTTGTATAAAGAATAAGAGGCTTTCCCTTGACCGGAGCAGCCAGCACTGGCGGGTTCTGCAGATACTGCTTGATTTCGTCCAGTGCGCCTTGGCATTTGTGATCCCAGATGAACGGGGTTCCCTTCTTCATTAAGTGACTATAAGGACGGCACTTGCCAGAGAGATTGGCTATAAATCGCCGGATATACGCGAGCTTCCCTTGGAGAGACCGCAATTGTTTGAGAGTTCTTGGCGGAGGCATTTCCATGACCGCCTTGATCTTTGACGGATTTATCTCGATACCTCGGTGTCGGATGATAAATCCTAGGAATTTGCCTGAGGACACCCCGAACGCGCATTTGAGAGGGTTCATCTTCAAGTTGTATTACCGAAGGCGTTGAAATACGATCTTCAAATGCTCGAGATGCTCCTCGTATGATTTGCTTTTAACCACGAGGTCGTCGATATAGCATTCGACAATTTCATGTATGAGGTCATCGAAGATCTTTGTCATGGCCCTCTGATAGTAGGCACCGGCATTCTTTAGACCGAAGGGCATCACCTTGTAACAGAATATACCCAAAGGGGTCCGGAAAGCGGTGTGCTTCTGGTCTTCGGGATGCATCTTTATCTGATTGTATCCTGACGACCCGTCCATGAAGGAGAAGACTTCGTGAGTGGACGTGTTATCTATCATCAGCTCAGTGATCGGTACTGGGAAATCGTCCTTCGGACAGGCATTATTGAGATCCCGAAAGTCCACACATATGCGCACTGTCCCATTCTTCTTCATCACTGGGACGATGTTGGCGATCCAATCAGGATACTGAACCTCTTGGATGAAGCCAGAATCGATTAGCTTCTTGACCTCGGCGTTAATGCTCATTTCAAGCTCGAGCCGTATTCTTCTCGGTGCTTGTTTGATTGGCTTGACGTCCGGGGATATTGCCAATTTGTGGACAGCAATCTCTGGATCTAATCCTGGCATTTCGGAATAGTTCCACACGAACCAATCCTTATGTTGCATAAGTACGTCTTTTAGTGTCACGCCCCGCTTCCCAGAGTGCGCTAAGATGAGCACGTGACATAGCCAACCATGCTACCTGTGGATAGCAAAAATCCTCCCACAGTCACATTACGGCTGTAGAGATATAAAGAACAGGAAAGTAAACTAAACTATCTAGTACATGTCCATGAACCAGAATAAATGAGTCAAGAAATGATAATATGTGGAAGCAAAAGATACAATAAATGAAATACCTGGAAAGTAAAACTGCCTACCAACAGGATCTTCACCGCTCGGTCTAACAGCGGCAATACTCCTGATCAATCTGCAACAAAGGTAGAGGATCTGGGCCATGCAAAACCCAGACGTGAGCGCGTCATAATATCAAGAAATAATATATAAACAGAGTAGCAAGACGTGCAAGTATGATCATAAAGCAGGCATAACAGTGATATAAATGAGAACAGTGGGGTAATGTGTAGTGAGTAATCTAAATTGGTCTATTGGGTTAACTACTCTCAAGTCCTTGAAATCAATTTGATGAATCATCGATGTAACTCAATAGTATCCCGTGCATGCCCGGGACCACGGTCTAAGACTCTCGGACTGAAACCGAGACGTGCCGCTAGGCACTAAAAGGAAAGGGTAAAGACGAATGATGTCAGCTGCATCATCCCGAGGCGGGCCTAGCCTCTAAAACTGATCAGTATAAGCAAGCAACTGTCGAGTTACAAGTCAGGTTTCATCATTGATTTTCCCATACCCCCAAGTTATAAGTGTTCAAGTCATGTATTCAAATAATCTGGAGCTAATGCCAACACAGGATCAAGTTGGTACAGGTTTGTCTGGATAGACAACAGGAACGGTCCGTAAGGATAACAGGTCAGGTTTGTTGGCATTAGACACAAGATCAGGTAAACGGTAAGACCATGGTACATCAGGTCAAGCCAGGTAATATATAAAGGTGTCGCGTTATGTCAAGAGTTGTACGGTACCATGTCGGGTCAAGTAATATGTGTAGCAAGTCATGTCAGGGTGTACAAGATATCACGTGGGTGCTCATAATCAACTAGAAAAATCATGGTTACAAATAAACAAGCATGGTTATTATCAGAACAAGAAACTGGCACATGTAATATGATATGTAAATAGGTACGGATTAAACTACTTGGATGCACGGTTATCAGTTTAGGTTTAAAGGATAGTTTTAACATTTCAGGAATGCGGTATAACAATTATAGATGATAAAAATCATATTAATATGTACTAAAACAATCTAGAGATGCAATTGAATATGAATTAGGCTAGATGTATGCAACCGGTCATCCGATAGGGTAAAACTACAAAAGGGTATTATAGCTATAAAACAATTGTGATTATGTGATCTAACATATAAATGTGATTACTAGGTATAGTCAACTATATGCAACAATTAGGTTTCAAGTTCTAGATCTGAAATATGTAAACGGATCATTGTGCTGTTAACTTGGAATTCAAGACTTTAGATTCTATCTATAGATTTAATAGGAAAATAGATAAATTAATATAGGAATAGTATAAATAGAATGTAGCAAGTTTCACTTGCCTCGACGGATCAAGAAACGGGTATACGGAACGTCTCGCGTGTCGGCGGTAAAAGTCGCGACGCACACACGGTATACGGAGCGAATCCACACAACGCACAGTGGGCTCACACAGGTCAGGTAACCAAGCTGGATCGTCGGGGTCATCGACGGCACGGCTGGATTCCGGCAAACACAAAGGCAGTGAACATTTAAGAACAATTTGTATAGGGAAAGTGAAGAAGATAAGGAGAAGAAGAAGACCGTACTGTGGTAGGGTGTTCTGGGTTTTCAGGGGAGTCGGCATGGGGCGACGACGACGAGGGTTGCCGGCGTAGTGATTTTCCGGCGAAGGGCAGTGGGTTACTAAAGTGCAGTTGTGGTCATGGGGTTTGCAGAGGAAGGTGGTAGCGGTTTGTAGGGTCTGGAAGTGGAGAGGGATGTGAGGAGGTGACGAGGGTGACGACGGTGAGGTTGGGCTCGCGGGAGGTTGCAGCAGGTAGCCTCGTCGGGTGCAGCGGATCCTCGGGGATCGTCGGAATTAAGAGAGGAGAGGAAGGAGGTAGAGAGGGCGGTCACGAGAGCGATGCTATGGTGGGGACGACGAGGTAAGGTCGGTGGAGGTAGAGCGGCGAAGGCGAGGCTAGGTTTGAGTATGGGTTCGTGACGAGGGAGAAGAAATAAATTAAGGGGGGAGAGAAGATTTTTGAGAGGAGGGAGAGAGAGAATCCTAAGTGAAGAGAGAGAGAACAGATCGCGAGAGGAGAGAGAGGAAGAGAGAGATAAAGAGGAAGAGAGAGAGGGGAGAGGAGAGATGAATTTGTCCTTTAGCGGGGAGAGAGAAAGAGAAAGAGAGAGAGGCGCTCGTGGGGCCAAGGCACATAGAAGGAGAAGCTTGATTGGCTAATGAATTAAAAGTTGGTTGGGAAAATTTAGAAAAGATTTTAAATATTTCAAAGTATCATTCCATTGGCTGGGGAATGAGAATTTGTTTAAGAAAAATATAAAAGGATTTTTAATGGTTTTAAGAATAATGTGCCGGTTGCAAAATATGTTAAATGGATTAAAATAATTAGAATTTAAATTTTAAAAAAAATCAAATAGTTGAATTTTGGCGGATGTAAAATAATTCAGAAAAGCGTCCAGGTCGGGCCCAAAATTTTGAATTTAAAATATGAAAATTAATAGCAAGTTCCAAAGATTGAAATGAAGGATTATGTAACAGAAAAGCATACCCCCAAGAACGGATGCACGTACGTGCGCGTAGCCGTCCAAACTCGTCCGTTTCACTGAACGGAACGAGAACACGATGCAAGGACGCTACCACAGGGCTAGGGGTATCAAGCAGGCTATGAAATACAATTTTAATTTATTTTACAAGATTTAAATTGTTATATGCAACAGATGCGATAATAGATAAAATACCAGTATATACTAAATCCTGAGATGCACTAGTCCATACAACAAGTTAAGATAATCTATAAATAAGAGTTAACCAGGTTCAAGCGACCGGGTCGGGTCGAATGCAAACTAATATGTAAAATAACCCAAACACGCTAAATCAAGAAAAATCATGGATAGGTAAATATGAAAACTGGAATTGGTATAAATGAACTCGGGTGTTACATTTAGCGTAGCTACCCTTTCCTCAGACAGCAGCTCACTGATGAATGTCGGTCGTGGGTCACTTGCCGTCCCCAAATCAATTTTCTTGAGGTTATCTGCAGTGGTGTGTATTCCATCTTCCAACTCTTTTGGCGCTGGTGGAAACTCTGAGATCACCTCGTCATCATTGTTTTCGAAGCACCAGGGAAGGTCATCCATATTCTCGGGCTCTTCTTCTGACAGCGTTATCACATAACAGGTACGAGCTCGCTTCCAAGACCGAAGTGGATCCGGTTCTACTTTCGTTGTATGCGCGGCCCTTGGTTCGTGCTTCTGCGGGGGACTTATCCTCCAACTGCTGGATAGGGCGAACTTGCCGAGCTGGTACTGGTCTTCGACCCAGTTCTTGAAGGTGAAGCAGTCCCCGAGAGGGTGTCCTATTGCTCGGTGATAAGAGCAATAGTCTGGATGATAGATCTCGCCTGTTTGCTCGGGGTGCTTGGACTCCGGGAGGATAATCATTTGATGTCTTATGGCAAGATCAAGTATCTTCTTTGTCTTGTCTTGAGGAAAAGAGTATGCTCGACTCATCTTCTTCATAAGGGACAAATTCGGACTGCTCGATTCCCGATCGCGTGACTTCTTGGTCCCGTTTTGTCATTGTTGAACGCATTTTCCGCTCTTTGACTTGTTTCGGCCTCTGCGTCGAGTCTTTTGTACAACATGTTGACAGGGAGGGGCATTTTCTTCTTTCGCAGCCTGTTGAAGAAGGCGCTGAGTCCTGGCTTTCTCGTAGATGGCCATTTCATGATTATAGTCGTCTCGAACTTTTTGACCAGCTTCCCTTATAAGCTTGTCCATTTGTTCTTCAAACGACGGACTGGGCATTTTCACGTCGGGGGCTCTTTCTGGTTCAGGGTTAGCATTCTCCCATTGAGCATCTCCTTCTTCATCAAAGTCATGTACGACATAGCAATCGTGGAGTAGCTCCCGTTTCTTGGACCGAACATATCCAAGCCCGATCGCTTCCATTCTCCCGTTGGGCAACTTGCGCTGAGTTCCGGGAACGTTCCAGATCCTGTCATAGAACTTAGCTTTCCGAGCGGTCTGTTTGAAGGGTATCGCTTGGCGCTTCAACAGCGTTTTCAAGCCTTCTGTATAATATCTAGGCAGACGGATGGGCTGGAGCCTGTTAAGTGTAGAATCCGCGCCGTGCCAGATTTCTTTCTCCACTTTGGTTTCCCCGGAGCGGTAGAATAGGATTGCCTGTTCACCTTTTCGCCTGGGAGGGACGTAAAATGTTTGTAGCTCCTGCACACTACAAGTTTCAAGTGCATCGAGATCTTTGTAATGCTCTTGTGGAACCATGGTAATTTGCAGATTCTGATTATCATCAGCGAAGGCTTGTATTGACGGCCGAGCGGAGAATATAGCATGGACCTCATCTTCCGAGTCACTGCCAAAGATCAACATGGGAGCGGACGGTCCTGGCTTGTTGTACTGGGGTGGGCCTGGATAAACTATCTCTTCCTCTTCTTCAGTATCACTCCCGAAGCTCGGAGTACCACTCAAACGCCGTCTCTGATAAGCTGCCGACAAATTGGCGAAGCAAGAGCTTATCATCGCCACCAGTGTTGCCACAAAGAGCCCTGAACTGGGCGACATGTTGATGGGGATTGCCTGTCCCATTGTAGACATGGAATTTCGGGATCGTGTAGCCCGGCGGGTACTTTATCTGAACATACCAGCCTGGATACGGTCGCCCTGTTTTAACGACTTGGCCGGCCGCTTCATTTGCCTGGTGAACTCGTATTTGTTGAGCAATATAATCATCCAGGGCGGCGTTAGAGATTGTTTCCTCTTTGGCTGTTGAAAGAGCCGGAGGTGGATTTGACATTTCTCCTCAGTCGTCTTCGAGGATAATTGGAGGATCTTCAGCTGGGGGATCCGGCTGGATCATCATGCCCACCATGTCTTGGAATAGAAAAGCCATTTGCTTTATATTGGTCGCTTATTCCGCAGCCACCTTGTCCTTCTTTTCGAGCATTCTACGAAGAAATTCAGCATCGGTCTCGTGTTCGCGACGTTGTTCCGATGACGCCTCCGGGCTTTCTTTTTGCCCGGTGAGTGTGGCCATCGCAGTCAGCATCTCTTGGAGCTTCTGTTGCTGTTGTTCCTGGGCTCTTATGATGGATCGAGTGAGTGGTCGGTGGCCCGTAGAAGCGCGGCTATCCTCCTTCCCGGATGCCATGTAAACGGTATGGACCACCATTCCCCCGGACTTAGGGCGTTTGAGCTCATTGCCTTTGACATTTGTCGCAGGCACGGGGATCTTCTACGGCCTTCTCTTCTTATGAGCAGTCGAAGTTGAGGGGGCCGTTGCGGTAGGTACCCGGATAGCTTTCCGCGACTTGGCAGGATGGATTTCCTCCTGTCGGGCCTTCAGCTTTTTCTGCTGGCGGGAATATTCTTGATCCACCACCGAGTTCTGGACCTGCCGCCAGACTTTGTAGATCTTGGAGGACAGCCGCTGCGGGGACTGTTCTGGCTTTGCTTTCGCAACCTTCTCCAGTGGAGGAGGAGACCTTTTCAGTACAGCGGTAGGAGAATTCCTACGCACCTTATTCAATAGCTCAAAGCTGTTCCCGGTTGGAACAGCAGCATTAATTTTCGCCGTCGGGGCTGGTGGAGTTAGCCCAGAAGGGGAGTTGCCTCCTGACTTCCTCACTCGGCGCCAGTGGCGACGTCGAGCATGTCGAGCTGAGGGAGTTGGCTCGGTGACGGGGATGGCCTTGTCTTGCACCCTGTTCGGGTGAGGGGCTGTTGCCGGCGTCAGCCTATTAAAGTCTGATGTCCTTTGAGTAGCAGGAGTGGGAGTGGGAGTTGGGACAGTCATTCTTGTAAAGACCGACCCCCTGGCAGGAGAAGCCGCCTTGACGACTTCGGGAGCAGGGTTGGTTACTCTCTTCGGAATAACCTTCTCTGGGACTGCAAGCTTCATTGTGGGCCCGCAGGAATTTTGGCCCAATCTGGAGAAGACCGAGGCGCTGGTGTTGGACGACCCGTTGAGAGGGGCCGCAGTAGCTGTAAGTCGATCGAAGACCGACTTCTTGGGAGCTTCTGGTATGGGCATGGGAGCAGTGAAGCTCGTTGGCGGGAGCATGGTCCCGAAAAACAGCCCTGTAGTGGCTTGTGTAATCTGCTCCACGGGCATCGTGAACAAAGAGGCCGCTTGGGGCCCATAGGTTATGCCCCCAGTTGAGGCAGGACGCGAGTTGCAGCTGCAGTTGGAGCACTTCGAGCAGGTGAATACCATTGCTGTTTTGCTTTCTGCGCCAAGCAAGAGACCAAATCTTAGTAACTTGAAACCCAAGGGCAACCATTAACAAACCGCGATTCGTTCGCGAATACGACACACGAAGTGTGGAGTAGGAAGAGGAAAAGGTCCCACCGGGCGTGCCAGAATCTGTTCACCGCCGGAAGCCGGGAAGACTGGACGTCTTGCCTGAATCTGGGGGCAGATGCTAATTAGTGCTATCCGTCCACCTCTCCGAAGATGCCAAGTTGATTTATGGCACCATGTATCGAAGGTTTAAACGGATGCGGCCGATGTAGCAGACTTCGTCAGATTCCCCCTCGCTTGAGGGGTTTTTTATTGTGGGGACGCTCTTCCCTGCAGGCGTAAGCCCCTGCAGTTAATTACGCTACCGCATCGCGGTAACAAGTTTCTCCTTCTCCATATGGTCACTTCGTGTCATGGGTGTTTGTTTTGTTTTTGGTTGCCCGTGGATTGTATACGGAGACTAAGTTATGTTGTCGCCCGTAGGGCGTGGACTAGTCCAAATCCGTATCTTTCTTAAATTTGGGTTTGAGGGGGGGTTGTGTTTAAAGATACGTTAGCCTTATTTGAGGCTAAGATCAACTTAAACGTTTGTTAAGGACACGCTAGTCTAATTCTAGACTAAGATCAACTTAACGGGATCGTTTAGATCCAACAAAAGAGCAATTGAGCTCTGTTGCTTAGTTTAGTGACATTGCGGTCAATAATTAGTTTAAGAACATTACGGTCCATTGTTAATTTTAAGACATCGCAGTCAAGGTTAAGGACATCATAGTCCGTGAGTTTAAGAACTTCACAGTCCGGTATTAGTTTTAAGACATCACGGTCAAGGTTAAGGACATCATAGTCCATGGGTTTAAGGACCCCACAGTCCGATGTTAGTTTTAAGACATTACGGTCGAGATTAAGGACATCATAGTCCATGAGTTTAGGGACCCCACGGTACGGTATTAGTTTTAAGACATCACGGTCGAGATTAAGGACATCATAGTCCATGAGTTTAAGGACCCCACAGTCCGTAGAAATGTGTGGTTGTCGGGACCCGTCACCTCTCTGACGACGTTGAAGGATTACAACGGCAAATATCAGAGGAGTAAAGAGATGTACCCTCGAACCGGGTGTAAATTGATTGGAAGAGCAGACAAGCTCGGTTCAATTTAAATTGAGGACTTATGGCCAGAATTGGGCTAAATCCAGTTAAAAATGTTTAACATTTCATTTTTGTTCTGCCTGTTAGGCCTTTACTTGGGCTCTGCCCTTTTAATAATGCATAGCATTGGGCTCTGACATTAGATGTAATCAAATGCATAGCATTTATCAGGGGCAAAATAGTGGTCTGATAGTGCGCCACATGGCTTGTCAGGCGCTTAGCGGCAATCAAAGAGCGCATTGCGCTAGCGCATGCAAAGGTGACACGTGTCACGCTCAGCGCTAAGCGCAAGTCTGTTAGCGCACTGCGCTTTATAAGTGCGCTGCACCAATTTATGGGTGCGTCAGTGAGTGACACGTTGCGCGCTCTGTCGCAGTGCGCCAGTCCAAAAGCGCAGTGCGCTATTTTTAGAAGCACAAAGCGCAAATGGTTCTTTGGTTGACACGTGGCGCGTTTTGGCGTTGTGCGTCAGTACAATAAGCGCAAAGGCGCAATTCAAGAGTGCAAGGCACTGTCCAATAGCGCAGAGCGCATTTTTGATCAAATCAAGATCAAAGAACAAGTTTTTTGTTCTTCAAAGGAGGCCTTGCCTCAAGATCCAAGAACCAAAGTTCTTGTTCTCATCAAAAGGCTCTGCCTTTATAGATCGAAAGATCTGTTAATGAAGTAAATTACTTCTTTTATTTTTTTTATGATTAGATCTTTTGATCTTTTTCTTTTCTATTGTAGATCTTGATCTTGTTCTTAGATCTCTGATCTATTTAGAAGATGATTCTTCTTTTTTAATGGGATGATTTCATCTCTGTTCTTCAAGAATGTAATTCTTTACTTTTAAAGATGAAGAAAATGATCTTCTTTCTTCAAAGGCTTGCCTTTCTTTCTCTTTGAGTTCTTCTCAAAGTTTGCAGAGGGTTCTCTCTATATGAGACTTTAAGTCTTGGGGCCTTTATATAATATGGCCAATTGATTTGTTAAGTTAGTTACAGAAATCTTTCTCTGATTGATCTGGAGATATTTCCCCACCGTCGGATTTTTGATCCTAAGGCCTCTGTTTTACAGAAGATAATCGTCTTATTTTAATAAGATTGGAAAGATCTTTCTAGAACAGAATTTTAATTCTGGTTATTTAATAATTTATTAGATCTTTTGATCTAACGGTGGGGAATTCTTTAAATTCCAGCACTGGCGCAATTGGCGCTAGCGCGCCTGCATGTGACACGTGGCGCGCAGCGCAACTGCGCTAGCGCGCCTGTATGGAGCATGAAGCATGATGTACGCCGTGAAACCGATTTAGGTTTGTAACACAACTATATTAGCATGAAGCATGTAAACACTTGCCTGGAAATGTCTCGGGGTCGTAAGGCAGCAACGGCGTCATGAACGCGTGATGTACGCCGTGAAACCGATTCGCGCGAGCTTGGCTCGAGACACGGGTTTGACGTCGGAGTTCCCAGAGTTGTTTGTGCTTGCTGGAAGTATAGAGTGGTGTTCTGTGGGTCTCCCGGGGTGTGCTGGGGTCGGCGGCGGTCGGCAGCGCTCCAGCAATGGACAGCAGCGGGGTCGAAGTTTTCAGTGATCACTTGGTGTGGGTTTTGGAGAGAGAGGGGGAGCAGTGGGGGTCGGGTTTGGAGTGATGAGGATGGTGCTGGGGTTGTAGAGAGTCGCAGAGGTGGTTCAGGTCAGAGGGGCTCGCCGACGTTGAGTGCAAGGGAATGGCCGAAAGAGTGTGCAGGGTGGGTTGGAACTCGAGTGAGGTAGCTGAGTTGTTGAGGTAGAGGTGAGGGGTTTAGGAGGAGGTTAGGGTGAGGTGATGAAGGAGGGGGTGGTTCGTCGTCGTCGTCGTCGTCGAGGGGAGCGGCGTGAAGTTTGCAGTGGGTTGTTGTGGGTTTGAGAGAGAGAAGGGGAGTAGGATGGAGAGGGAGATAGGAGTTGGAGAGACGAGGGTTTGAGGTAAATGGGATCGCGACGAGGAGTATCAGCGCACGAGCACAGCGTGGGCGCGAGCGGAGGAAACGGGCGTGAACTGTGGCGGAGAGATGGGATCGCGCGGGAATTTAGGGACTTTACCGTTGGGGATTTAAAGAAGATGAACAGTAATGGGGTCGGGTGAGCTGAGGAAAGTGGGAAAGGAGTTGGGCTTGGGTTTAATTTCAAAACAATTCCCTTTAAAAAATACTTCATGGGCTGCAGGGGGAGAAACGGGCCGGCTCAATTTCAAAATAATTCCCTCTAAAATATTCTGTGGGCTGAAGGAGATTGGAATGGGAAGGGCCGGCCAAAAATAATTGAAGAATTCATTTAAAATTTTGTGAGTGGGCTGAGAGCAGCGGGCTGGGGAAAAATAAAGTTTGGGTTTGGGGTTTGGTAAAAATATTTAATTTGTTTTAAATTTTGGTTTGAGTTTGGTTTTTAAATTCTGGGTTTTGACTTTTAGGGTTAAGGAAAAAATATAAACATTGGGATTTAAGCAACCACCTTCGACACAGAAATGTACGAGGAAAAAGTAAATTTTTGGGATTTAGAAAAATAGGAAAAACTTTTATTAGGATGGTAACGGGGATTTACATCATACCCCCCTTAACAAAAAATTCGTCCTCGAAATTTAACAAGGATACAAGGAAATAAAGTACTAAACAAAGAGATGTGGATAACGATCACGGATATCTTCCTCCCGCTCCCAGGTGGATTCTCCTGGGGAACGACCGCCCCAAGACACTCGAACTAAAGGAATGATCTTATTCTTCAGCACTTTCTCTCTGCGGTCGAGAATGGTAGTAGGCTGCTCCTCGTACGATAAATCAGTACCCAAAACTAGCTCCGAATGGTCCAAGACATGGCTCCCATCCCGAACATAATGCCGCAACTGTGATACGTGGAAGGTATTGTGCATACCAGCTAGCGATGGAGGCAAGGCAAGTCGATAGGCCACCTCTCCTACTCGCTCTAGCACCTCAAAAGGTCCGATAAAGCGAGGACTAAGTTTTCCTCTTCCTCCGAACCTGATAACTCCACGAGTAGGGGAAATCTTCAAGAACACATGATCTCCGACTTCGAATTCTAGTGCCCTTCTGCTGGTATCTGCCCAACTCTTTTGTCGATCCTGAGCCGTCTTAATACGCTGCCTGATCATTTGGACCTTGTCAACTGTCTGAACAATGAGTTCGGGGCCCAGTAATCTTCGTTCTTCCACATCATCCCAACATACTGGGGATCGACACTTCCGCCCGTATAGTGCTTCAAAAGGAGCCATCTGAATACTAGCCTGATAATTATTGTTGTAAGAGAACTCGACTAGATGCAGATGGTCCTCCCAGGAACCCTGAAAGTCCAACATACAAGCTCTCAACATATCCTCGAGCGTCTGAATCGTACGCTCGGATTTGTCCATCCGTCTGTGGGTGATAAGCTGTGCTGAATTTAAGGCGGGTTCCCAAACTCTCCTGTAAGCTCCTCCAAAAGTGCGACAAGAATCTCGTGTCCCGGTCTGACATAATGCTGACTGGAACACCGTGAAGTCGCACAATCTCCTGCATATATCTTTCTGCCAGTGATTCTGTCGACTGTCCCACTCGGAAAGGTAAGAAGTGTGCAGCTTTTGTGAGGCGATCGACTATAACCCAAATAGCGTTATTGCCCCTAGGGCTCCGTGGTAAGGCCGTCACAAAATCCATAGTAATGTGCTCCCACTTCCATTCAGGTATCGGTAATGGTTGTAACAATCCTGCTGTTCTCTGATGTTCCGCCTTCACCTGCTGACATACCAAGCACCTGGATACGAACCTCGCAATTTCCCGCTTCATTCCGTTCCACCAAAAGTGCTGCTTTAGGTCCTGATACATTTTTGTACCTCCTGGATGGACAGAATAAGCTGAACTGTGTGCTTCAGCCAAAACTTCTTCTCGAACATCTCCTTTAGGTACGCAGAGTCTGCTAGCGAATCTCAGAGAGCCATCTTCATGTATAATCAAATCCGTTCTTAGTCCAGCTTCCACTTGCTCTCTGAACTTTTGCAATCGGGGATCATCCGCTTGTGCAATCTTGATGCGATCCACCAGGGAAGATTGCACCTGTAGTTGCCAAAATTGACTGAGTGCGTTCGGCGTAACGACCTCAAGTTCAAGTCTCTGGAAATCCTCAATAATGCTCCTCCGATCGGTCAGCATCATGACCGCTGGTTTGCGACTGAGCGCATCTGGTACAACATTGACCTTCCCCGGGTGATACTGAAGGTCCAAATCATAATCTGCCATTAACTCTAGCCATCGGCGACAAAAGAGCAATTGAGCTCTGTTGCTTAGTTTAGTGACATTGCGGTCAATAATTAGTTTAAGAACATTACGGTCCATTGTTAATTTTAAGACATCGCAGTCAAGGTTAAGGACATCATAGTCCGTGAGTTTAAGAACTTCACAGTCCGGTATTAGTTTTAAGACATCACGGTCAAGGTTAAGGATATCACAGTCCATGGGTTTAAGGACCCCACAGTCCGATGTTAGTTTTAAGACATTACGGTCGAGGTTAAGGACATCATAGTCCATGAGTTTAGGGACCCCACGGTCCGGTATTAGTTTTAAGACATCACGGTCGAGATTAAGGACATCATAGTCCATGAGTTTAAGGACCCCACAGTCCGTAGCAATGTGTGGTTGTCGGGACCCGTCACCTCTCTGACGACGTTGAAGGATTACAACGGCAAATATCAGAGGAGTAAAGAGATGTACCCTCGAACCGGGTGTAAATTGATTGGAAGAGCAGATAAGCTCAGTTCAATTTAAATTGAGGACTTATGGCCAGAATTGGGCTAAATCCAGTTAAAAATGTTTAACATTTCATTTTTGTTCTGCCTGTTAGGCCTTTACTTGGGCTCTGCCCTTTTAATAATGCATAGCATTGGGCTCTGACATTAGATGTAATCAAATGCATAGCATTTATCAGGGGCAAAATAGTGGTCTGATAGTGCGCCACATGGCTTGTCAGGCGCTTTGCGGCAATCAAAGAGCGCATTGCGCTAGCGCATGCAAAGGTGACACGTGTCACGCTCAGCGCTAAGCGCAAGTCTGTTAGCGCACTGCGCTTTATAAGTGCGCTGCGCCAATTTATGGGTGCGTCAGTGAGTGACACGTTGCTCGCTCTGTCGCAGTGCGCCAGTCCAAAAGCGCAGTGCGCTATTTTTAGAAGCACAAAGCGCAAATGGTTCTTTGGTTGACACGTGGCGCGTTTTGGCGTTGTGCGTCAGTACAATAAGCGCAAAGGCACAATTCAAGAGTGCAAGGCACTGTCCAATAGCGCAGAGCGCATTTTTGATCAAATTAAGATCAAAGAACAAGTTTTTTGTTCTTCAAAGGAGGCCTTGCCTCAAGATCCAAGAACCAAAGTTCTTGTTCTCATCAAAAGGCTCTGCCTTTATAGATCAAAAGATCTGTTAATGAAGTAAATTACTTCTTTTATTTTTTTTATGATTAGATCTTTTGATCTTTTTCTTTTCTATTGTAGATCTTGATCTTGTTCTTAGATCTCTGATCTATTTAGAAGATGATTCTTCTTTTTTAATGGGATGATTTCATCTCTGTTCTTCAAGAATGTAATTCTTTACTTTTAAAGATGAAGAAAATGATCTTCTTTCTTCAAAGGCTTGCCTTTCTTTCTCTTTGAGTTCTTCTCAATGTTTGCAGAGGGGTCTCTCTATATGAGACTTTAAGTCTTGGGGCCTTTATATAATATGGCCAATTGATTTGTTAAGTTAGTTACAGAAATCTTTCTCTGATTGATCTGGAGATATTTCCCCACCGTCGGATTTTTGATCCTAAGGCCTCTGTTTTACAGAAGATAATCGTCTTATTTTAATAAGATTGGAAAGATCTTTCTAGAACAGAATTTTAATTCTGGTTATTTAATAATTTATTAGATCTTTTGATCTAACGGTGGGGAATTCTTTAAATTCCAGCACTGGCGCAATTGGCGCTAGCGCGCCTGCATGTGACACGTGGCGCGCAGCGCAACTGCGCTAGCGCGCCTGTATGGAGCATGAAGCATGATGTACGCCGTGAAACCGATTTAGGTTTGTAACACAACTATATTAGCATGAAGCATGTAAACACTTGCCTGGAAATGTCTCGGGGTCGTAAGGCAGCAACGGCGTCACGAACGCGTGATGTACGCCGTGAAACCGATTCGCGCGAGCTTGGCTCGAGACACGGGTTTGACGTCGGAGTTCCCAGAGTTGTTTGTGCTTGCTGGAAGTATAGAGTGGTGTTCTGTGGGTCTCCCGGGGTGTGCTGGGGTCGGCGGCGGTCGGCAGCGCTCCAGCAATGGACAGCAGCGGGGTCGAAGTTTTCAGTGATCACTTGGTGTGGGTTTTGGAGAGAGAGGGGGAGCAGTGGGGGTCGGGTTTGGAGTGATGAGGATGGTGCTGGGGTTGTAGAGAGTCGCAGAGGTGGTTCAGGTCAGAGGGGCTCGCCGACGTTGAGTGCAAGGGAATGGCCGAAAGAGTGTGCAGGGTGGGTTGGAACTCGAGTGAGGTAGCTGAGTTGTTGAGGTGGAGGTGAGGGGTTTAGGAGGAGGTTAGGGTGAGGTGATGAAGGAGGGGGTGGTTCGTCGTCGTCGTCGTCGTCGAGGGGAGCGGCGTGAAGTTTGCAGTGGGTTGTTGTGGGTTTGAGAGAGAGAAGGGGAGTAGGATGGAGAGGGAGATAGGAGTTGGAGAGACGGGGGTTTGAGGTAAATGGGATCGCGACGAGGAGTATCAGCGCACGAGCACAGCGTGGGCGCGAGCGGAGGAAACGGGCGTGAACTGTGGCGGAGAGATGGGATCGCGCGGGAATTTAGGGACTTTACCGTTGGGGATTTAAAGAAGATGAACAGTAATGGGGTCGGGTGAGCTGAGGAAAGTGGGAAAGGAGTTGGGCTTGGGTTTAATTTCAAAACAATTCCCTTTAAAAAATACTTCATGGGCTGCAGGGGGAGAAACGGGCCGGCTCAATTTCAAAATAATTCCCTCTAAAATATTCTGTGGGCTGAAGGAGATTGGAATGGGAAGGGCCGGCCAAAAATAATTGAAGAATTCATTTAAAATTTTGTGAGTGGGCTGAGAGCAGCGGGCTGGGGAAAAATAAAGTTTGGGTTTGGGGTTTGGTAAAAATATTTAATTTGTTTTAAATTTTGGTTTGAGTTTGGTTTTTAAATTCTGGGTTTTGACTTTTAGGGTTAAGGAAAAAATATAAACATTGGGATTTAAGCAACCACCTTCGACACAGAAATGTACGAGGAAAAAGTAAATTTTTGGGATTTAGAAAAATAGGAAAAACTTTTATTAGGATGGTAACGGGGATTTACATCATACCCCCCTTAACAAAAAATTCGTCCTCGAAATTTAACAAGGATACAAGGAAATAAAGTACTAAACAAAGAGATGTGGATAACGATCACGGATATCTTCCTCCCGCTCCCAGGTGGATTCTCCTGGGGAACGACCGCCCCAAGACACTCGAACTAAAGGAATGATCTTATTCTTCAGCACTTTCTCTCTGCGGTCGAGAATGGTAGTAGGCTGCTCCTCGTACGATAAATCAGTACCCAAAACTAGCTCCGAATGGTCCAAGACATGGCTCCCATCCCGAACATAATGCCGCAACTGTGATACGTGGAAGGTATTGTGCATACCAGCTAGCGATGGAGGCAAGGCAAGTCGATAGGCCACCTCTCCTACTCGCTCTAGCACCTCAAAAGGTCCGATAAAGCGAGGACTAAGTTTTCCTCTTCCTCCGAACCTGATAACTCCACGAGTAGGGGAAATCTTCAAGAACACATGATCTCCGACTTCGAATTCTAGTGCCCTTCTGCTGGTATCTGCCCAACTCTTTTGTCGATCCTGAGCCGTCTTAATACGCTGCCTGATCATTTGGACCTTGTCAACTGTCTGAACAATGAGTTCGGGGCCCAGTAATCTTCGTTCTTCCACATCATCCCAACATACTGGGGATCGACACTTCCGCCCGTATAGTGCTTCAAAAGGAGCCATCTGAATACTAGCCTGATAATTATTGTTGTAAGAGAACTCGACTAGATGCAGATGGTCCTCCCAGGAACCCTGAAAGTCCAACATACAAGCTCTCAACATATCCTCGAGCGTCTGAATCGTACGCTCGGATTTGTCCATCCGTCTGTGGGTGATAAGCTGTGCTGAATTTAAGGCGGGTTCCCAAACTCTCCTGTAAGCTCCTCCAAAAGTGCGACAAGAATCTCGTGTCCCGGTCTGACACAATGCTGACTGGAACACCGTGAAGTCGCACAATCTCCTGCATATATCTTTCTGCCAGTGATTCTGTCGACTGTCCCACTCGGAAAGGTAAGAAGTGTGCAGCTTTTGTGAGGCGATCGACGATAACCCAAATAGCGTTATTGCCCCTAGGGCTCCGTGGTAAGGCCGTCACAAAATCCATAGTAATGTGCTCCCACTTCCATTCAGGTATCGGTAATGGTTGTAACAATCCTGCTGTTCTCTGATGTTCCGCCTTCACCTGCTGACATACCAAGCACCTGGATACGAACCTCGCAATTTCCCGCTTCATTCCGTTCCACCAAAAGTGCTGCTTTAGGTCCTGATACATTTTTGTACCTCCTGGATGGACAGAATAAGCTGAACTGTGTGCTTCAGCCAAAACTTCTTCTCGAACATCTCCTTTAGGTACGCAGAGTCTGCTAGCGAATCTCAGAGAGCCATCTTCATGTATAATCAAATCCGTTCTTAGTCCAGCTTCCACTTGCTCTCTGAACTTTTGCAATCGGGGATCATCCGCTTGTGCAATCTTGATGCGATCCACCAGGGAAGATTGCACCTGTAGTTGCCAAAATTGACTGAGTGCGTTCGGCGTAACGACCTCAAGTTCAAGTCTCTGGAAATCCTCAATAATGCTCCTCCGATCGGTCAGCATCATGACCGCTGGTTTGCGACTGAGCACATCTGGTACAACATTGACCTTCCCCGGGTGATACTGAAGGTCCAAATCATAATCTGCCATTAACTCTAGCCATCGGCGCTGCTTCATGTTCAGTTCCTTCTGAGTGAAAACATACTTCAAACTTTTATGATCCGTGTAAACCTCCACTTTCTCACCCAATAGATAGTGCCTCCAAATCTTCAACGCAAAGACTACCGCAGCTAACTCCAAGTCATGCGTGGGGTAGTTCTTCTCGTGGTTTCTCAGTTGTCGAGAGGCATAAGCAACCACACGGCCGTGCTGCATTAGGACACAGCCTAATCCCTTCCCTGAGGCATCACTGTGTATCACCAAACCAACGGAATTATCTGGTACTGTAAGTATAGGTGCCGTGGTTAACTTCTGCTTCAGTGTGTCGAATGCCTGAGTGCACTCCTCTGTCCATGTAAACGGCACGTCCTTCCCTGTCAGCCTCGTCAATGGTTCCGCGATTCTTGAGAAATCTTGGACGAATCTCCGATAATAACCTGCCAATCCCAGAAAGCTCCTGATCTCGGCCACTGACTTCGGCGTTGGCCAATCTCTGACAGATTCTATCTTTGCCGGGTCCACCGAGATGCCTTCGCCCGAAACAATATGTCCCAAAAACTGAACCTTGTCGAGCCAGAATTCATACTTGCTCAGCTTCGCATACAGCTTCTCTTCCCAAAGAATTTGTAGTACCGTGCGCAAATGTTTAGCGTGCTCTTCCCGGGTCTTCGAGTAGACAAGTATGTCGTCGATAAACACAACGACAAACGTGTCCAAGTACTTTGCGAACACTCTGTTCATCAAGTCCATGAATATTGCTGGGGCATTGGTAACACCGAACGGCATCACAAGAAACTCGTAGTGTCTGTATCGGGTCCTGAAAGCCGTCTTGCATACATCCTCGGCTGCTACTCTGATTTTATGATATCCAGAACGGAGGTCCAACTTCGAGAATACCTTAGCTCCACTTAGCTGATCGAATAGGTCGTCAATGCGCGGTATTGGATACTTGTTCTTTATTGTGACCTTGTTCAGCTCCCGATAATCTATACACATTCGCAGCGATCCGTCCTTCTTCTTTACTAACAGAACTGGTGCACCCCACGGTGAAGCGCTTGGCCGAATAAATCCCTTCTCCAATAATTCTTCAACCTGCTTCTTCAATTCCGCCAACTCAACTGGTGCCAACTCAGTTTACGGACGTGGTGGTCCATGTTCCAGTTTAGGGACGTGGTGGTCCATAGGTAGTTTAAGGACGCATAAGTCCATGGGTTTAAGGACCCCACAGTCCATATGGGTGTGTTTAAGGACGCATTAGTCCGTTAGTTTAAGGACGGATAAGTCTGCGAGTTTAAGGACCCCACAGTCCGTATCTTGGTTTAAGGACGCATGAGTCTATGAGTTTAAGGACCCCACAGTCCGTGTTGATGTGTGGTTGTCGGGACCCGTCACCTTTCTGAAGATGTTGAAGGATTACAACGACAAATATCAGAGGAGTTCAGAGATGTACCCTTGAACCAATGAGTTGGTTGAAAGAGCAGATGTACTCAGTTCAAGATGATTTGAGGATTTATGGCCAATTTGGGCTAAGTCCAATTGTGTTTGAAATATTGGCTCTCTGTTGGTCCATTGAAGGAGAGGCTTTGCCTCTAGAAACTTAGCCAATTCGGCTAAATCTAGTGTTAAACACTAAAGGTCAACAGTGTTGAACACTGGGAATAAGATTATCAAGTTAGTGTTAAACACTAAAAGATAATCAGTGTTAAACACTGGGAACAGAGTTTTCAAATTAGTGTTAAACACTAAAGCAAATCAGTGTTAAACACTGGTAATCAGAGATTTCAAATTAGTGTTTAACACTGAAGCAAATCAGTGTTAAACACAGGGAACAAAGTCTTCAGATTAGAGTTAAATACTAAGGAGAGAGGGGTCACGTGTGGACACGTGATAGCACCCTGATTTCCCTTATTTTATTCTGTAGATCAGTGTTTAACTCTTTTAATTCTGACGGCCATCACGTGTGAGCACATGATGGAGGCCCCTGCTCTGGTCTGTTAGAATGCTCATTAGGGGTCACGTGGTGACACGTGAGGGCGCCCTAAATGTGGAGCCAGATCTCCTTTTCTTCGTTCTGTAAGTAAGCATTAAACACTTTTTATGTTTTCTTTGGAGCATCACGTGCTGCCACGTGAGGAGGATTAGTGCGCTGATTGTTAAAGCATTTGCTGAGGGGTCACGTGATAACACGTGAGAGCGCCCAAACCTTTCATTTCCTTTGCTTTTTCTTTCTGCGTTTTGGGAGTCACGTGGGAGCACGTGATGGCATCAAAAAGTGGGGCCAGATCCACTTTATTTTGTTCTGCAAACAAGTGTTAAACACTTTTAATTTTCATAGCCATCACGTGTGGGCACGTGATGTATAATCATGCCCTGATTTATTAGAACATTTATTAGGGGTCACGTGGTAACACGTGAGAGCGCCCAGAATTATTTCTGCCTTTGCTTTTGTTCCATATATAATGAGGGTCACGTGGGAATACGTGAGGTACTGCCTCAAAGCTTTCCTCTTCTCATTTTTGGGGGATCTGTTCAGGGGTCACGTGGGGCACGTGACCTTAGTCTTTTCATGCACAGAGATCTTTTAAGTCTCCTTATCTTTAAGAATTAAATTCTTATTTAGGGTAAAACCCTAATTTTTGTTTTGGAGGAATTAAATTCCTATTGTGAAAGAATTAAATTCTTATTTAGGGTAAAATCCTAATTTTATCCCAAAGGAATTAAATTCCTATAATTTTGTGACCATTGAATTCTCAAAACTTAATTCCTCCTCTATGTTTTGGATCTGCATGGCAGGATCTCAACCCAATGAGAATTAAATTCTCAATTCATGGGGAGATGTGTACTTTGCAGATCCTCCACCAGAGAAAGAACTAAGTTCTTTTCTTTATATAAGAGTTAAACTCTTTTGAGAATTAAATTCTCTTTTTAAGCCTCTCTTTTCTTACCTAGGGTTTTTCTTTTGTAGAGAATTAAATTCTCCTCCCTCTGTTTCTTCTCTCCCCAAAAAAGTAGATCCCTTCTCTTCGTTTCTTGGCTCCTATTTATAGGAGAAGGAAAAAAATCAATTTGTTTAGCAAATCTCTCATTGAAAGATTTGATTTGATTGTTGAGAGATTTGATTTATATTTATCATTAATTCTAGGCCTTTAGATCATTCAGTGAATTTTATTCACCGTGGATTTTAAATCCAAAAGATATTCTATTTGTTATCTCGGTTAGATTTAGGGGGGATCTTTCCTTGTCTAAGATCTTTCCATAAATTGGTGATATTTAATCACCCTTGGATCTTTAATCCAACGGTCCCCATAATCCTTTTCCATTTGGAAAGATTTAGAAACTTTTAGAATTTTAATTCTATTTTGAAAGATTTTAGAGAAATTTAGAATTTTAATTCTATTAAACTGTAAGGCTTTCAAAGCCTGTCACGTGCTGGCACGTGACCCTTGGTCACGTGTGAGCACGTGACCCCCAAATTGGTTCTTTTAACAGCCGTTTGTTTCCACAAAAGATAATGCGTTCCCATTATTTTATGTTTCCAAGCCACAGAAGATAATGCGTTCCCATCATTTTATGTTTCCACAAAAGATATCCAAATTCAGGTTTATTTTCCTTGCATTATATCGATAATGCGTTCCCATCATTTTATGTTTCCAAGCCACAAACGAAACAACCAAAATAACATGATTTTTATATGCCATCCGCATTCGCCACGGGGCCCCATCATGCACCGTTAGGTTACTTAACTAACGGCAGAGCGGGGACAGGACTAGCGCGGATGCAAACATATAGAAGCACCTACTAAATATATATAATATATATATCAATATCGCAGGCAGATAATAGTCATCACAGGCAGATAAAAATCATCACAGGCATGCGAACAACAATATGGAATGGCGGAAAAACTAGGAGCCTCGCGTTTTATTTGAGCCGTAAATGAAACGCGATATTTCCCGGTCGTGTGGATAGCCCGTACAAAGTCAATCCTAGACCCCTACGAGTGCGGCAAGCCACCTGCCAATTCTAGAAACTGGGTAACTCGTCCTCAACAAAGTGAGTCGGTCACTCACCGCTTTCTAGAATCCGGTGAATTGTGCACCGCTCCACGGGTCAATCCTATACCCCCTATGAGTGGGGCGAATAGCCCGCCAATTCTAGAGTAAGGCCCTCCCGGTCTCAACGCCTTAAGATGCGGGCCCGTTGCCTTCTAGAATTCGGTTATTCGAGCACTCCTCCATGGGGTAATCTTAGTACAGAAATGAAATATATATATATAAGGGTGACATTCCCAATAAAAGAATATACAAATTGACAGAAACGGCAGTCCACATATCGGAAGATCGCCCCACATAATGAATATACAAATGAATCTGAACTGTACATCTAATATTGTACATAAGGCTATCCATCACGATAATCCGCACAAACCATAACCATATATATTGTTTACCCCAATCAGAGCAATGCTCTGTTCAAATTCCAAGGCGGGAAACGAAACAACGCTTCTGTTTTCCCCCAATCAGAGCAAAGCTCTGTTTTGAAAATTAAAGTGGAAATTAAAATTAAAATAAATGAAACAACGCTTCAGATTCCCTGCGCTGCGCGCAGAGCGCCACGTGTCAAAATCAGACACGCCAGCGCAGGGAGTGCAGCGCCCAAGGCAGAGCGCCCAATCAGAGCAAGGCTCTATTTAAAACAAAATTAAAGGAAGCAACGCTTCAATTGCGCAACCGCTGCGCTGCGCGACACGTGTCAGCGCAGTTGAGCAAGCGCACTTGCGCAAGCGCTGCGCGCTGCGCGACACGTGTCAGTGCAGTTGCGCAACCGCAGTTGCTTGGTGCATCTGCGCCAAACAGAATTAAAATTCTAGTAAAATCTTTCTATTCTTGTTAAAACAAGAAGATTGTCTTCTGTAAAACAGAAGCCCTTGGATCAAAGATCCAACGGTGGGGAAAATTCCCCAAATCACTCAGAGAATGATCTCTTTAACAAATTTAACAAATTAATGGGCACTATATAAAGGCCCCTAGACCCCAATTCAAAGAAGAAAAACATTGACATCATCATCAAGATTGTGAGAAGAACTCAAGAAGAAGAAAAAAGGTAAAAACCTTTATAAAAAAGAAGAATTTCTTCTGTATAGATCATTGATCTAAGAACAAGATCAATGATCTTCAATAAAAAAATATATGATAATAACAGTGCCTTGCACTTTTTTATGAACCATTAGTTCTGGAATCTTAAAAATTCTTCTCTTAAATCCAAAATTGGATTAAGTTATTAAAACAGTGCCTTGCACTTGCAAATTTGCACTGTTGCGCTCCTGGGTTGGTGCAAGCCACCAGAGAGCGCCATGTGTCAGCTATAAAAACCACTTGCGCTATGCGCTTTTAAAAAATAGAGCATTGCTCTTTAACGTTGGCACAACTCATCAGAGCGCGCCACGTGTCACAGCGCAACAGCGCAACGCACTGGCGCAGTGCACTGCGCTAGCGTGACATGTGTCACCTCCACATGCGCTTGCGCTCAATAATTGGCGCAAAGCGCCTGACAAGTCACTGTCAGATAATTAATGCACTGCATTATTTACAGAAGGGTCAAGCCCAATTAAAAAGGGCCTAACATGCCTAATAAAATGCTATGCATTATTTTAAGAAAGGGCAGAGCCCAAACAAAGACAGATGCTCTGCATCATAAATAAAGGGACAGAGCCCAAATCAAAAAGGCCTAGCAGGCCCAAAGAAAATGCAGTGCATTATTAAACAGTGGCAAAGCCCTAGCACAGGCCTAATAGGCCAAAGATAAAAACGTTGAATATTCTCAACTGGACTTAGCCCAATCACGGCCGTAAGTCCTCAAATTAAATTGACTGAGTAAGACTGCTCTCTTAAATCAATTTACATCCGGTTCAAGGGTACATCTCCGAACTCCTCTGACACCTGTCGTTGTAATCCTTCAACGACGTCAGAGAGGTAACGGGTCTTGACAACCACACATCGATACGGACTGTGGGGTCCTTAAACCCATGAACTTATGCGTCCTTAAACTAATGGACTAATGCATCCTTAAACACACCCATACGGACTGTGGGGTCCTTAAACCCATGGACTTATGCATCCTTAAACTAATATCCGTCCATAAAACAGGAGCTGTACCACCATGTCCCTAAACCGGCAATGGACTGCAATGTCCTTAAACTACCTATGGACCACCATGTCCCTAAACTGGCGATGGACCACCATGTCCCTAAACTGGCGATGGACCGTAATGTCCTTAAACTACATATGGACCACTACGTCCCTAAACTGGAACACTAGAGCCCAAATGCTCTTTTGTCGGATCTAAACGATCCCGTTAAGTTGATCTTAATTTGGAGATTAGGCTAACGTATCCTTAACAAACGTTTAAGTTGATCTTAGCCTCAAACATGGCTAACGTGTCCTTAAACTAATATCCGTCCCCAAAATGGGAATGTTGGACCGCTATGTCCCTAAACTGGAACAATAGAGCCCCAAATGCTCTTTTTTCGGATCTAAACGATCCCGTTTAAGTTGATCTTAGCCTCAAAAATGGCTAACGTATCCATAAACTTTCAAACAAACTTTAGTCCCAAATCGGACTATAAATCTCCCAACTAACTTTGGTTCAAGGGTACATCTCTGAACTCCTCTGATATTTGTCGTTGTAATCCTTCAACGTCGTCAGAGAGGTGACGGGTCCCGACGTCCATATATTCAATGGACCACTATGTCCCTAAACTGGAACAATAGAGCCCAAATGCTCTTTTGTCGGATCTAAACGATCCAATTAAGTCGATCTTAGTCTGAAATCGGACTAACGTATCCTTAACAAACGTTCGAGTTGATCTTAGCCTCAAATATGGCTAACGAATCCTCAAACCAAAACCCCAAAACCAAATCTAAGAAAATACGAATTTGGACTAATCCACGTCCTACGGGCGATGACATAAATCAGTCTCCGTATACAATCCACGTGGAACCACAAACAGAACAAACACCCACGACACGAAGTGACATCTGGAGAAGGAGAAAGTTGTTACCGCGATGCGGTAACGTAATTAACTGCAGGGGCTTGCGCCTGCAGAGAAGAGCGTCCCCACAATCAAAAACCCCTCCAATGAGGGGGAATCTGATGAAGTCTGCTACATCGGCCGCATCCGTCTAAACCTCCGATACACGGTGCCATAAATCAACTTGGCATCTTCGGAGAGGTGGACGGATAAAACCAAATAGCATCTGCCCCGAATCTCAGGAAAGACGTTCATGTCTTGGCCGCCGTTCGGAGGGGAACAGATTCTGGCACGCCCGGTGGGACCTTTTCCTCTTTCCACTCCACACTTCGTGTGCCGTCTTCGTGAACGAATCGCGGTTTGTTAATGGTTGCCTTCGGATTTCAAGTTACTAAGATTTGGTCTTTTACCTGGCGCAGAAATCAAGCATCAATAGCATCCAACTGCTCGAGCTACTCAAAGTGCCAATGCAACCGATGCTTCGCCTCACCTGGAGGTGTAGCCTATGGGCCTCAAGCGGCCTCCATCCTTGCCATGCCGGTAGAACAGGTGACCCAGGCCACCACCAGCCTGTTTTTCGGGACCATGATCCCACCTGCAAGCTTCACCATACCAATGTCCGCACTGGAAGCGCACAAGAAGTCGGTCTTCGATCGGCTCACTACTACAACGGCCCCTTTCAACGGGTCGTCCAATATCAAACCGATAGCCTCTATCTTTACCAGGCTGAACCAGAACTTTGATGGGCCCGCCAAGAGGCCCATGAACCCTGAAATGGCCGTCCCGAGGAAGACAACCACCTCTGCTCCTGAAGTCGCCAGGGCGGCTTCCCCTGTTAAAGAGTCGGTCTTTTCAAGGCTGACTATTCTGGCTCCTGCTCCTGCCCGAGGGTCTGTCTTTGACAGACTGAACACCGCCACTCAAAAGACAACATCAGTCTTTAAGAAGCTGGCACCGGCAGTGCTTCATTCGGACAGGGGGCAAGACGAAGTTGTCCCTATCGCCGAGCCAGTCCCAACGGCTCGTCATGCTCGACGTCGCCACTGGCGCCGAGTAAGGAAGGTCGGGGGCAATTCCCCCTCTGGGCTAACTCCACCGGCTCCGATGGTGGAAGTTGATGCTGCTGTTCCAACTGGGAACAGCTTTGAACCGCTAAGGAGGGTACGCAAGAACTCTCCGATTGCCACACTGAAAAGATCTCCTCCACCTGCGGAGAGAGTTACAGAAACTAAGCTGGAGCAGCCCCCTCAACGGCTGTCCTCCAAAATTTACAAGGTCTGGCGGAGGGTTCAAGATTCCGTAATCGACCAAGATCACTCTCGCCGGCAGAAAAGGGCGAAAGTGCAGGAAGAAAAGAACCATCCTAACGAACAGCAAAGGACAACAACCGCCAGGGTGCCCGCTGCAACGGCCCCCTCAACTTCAACGGCCCACAAGAGAAGAAGGCCGGAGAAGATCCCCATGCCCGCAGCAAATGTCAAAGGCAGTGAACCTAAACGCCCTAAGTCCGGGAGCATCATGGTATACACGGTATACATGGCGTTTGGTAAAGAGGACAGCCGTACATCTACAAGTCATAGACCGCTTACGCGGTTAGTGACCAAAGCTCAGGAGCAACAGCAAAAGCTCCAGGAAATGATGAACGCGATGGCTGCACTCACTGGGCCAGAAGAAAGCCCCGAAGCGTCATCTGATCAACGCCAAGAGCAAGAAACTGACGCTGAATTCCTTCGTCGGATATTGGAGAAGAAGGATAAAGAGGCTGCTGAACAAGCAGCCAATATAAAGCGAATGGCCCTCCTGTTCCAGGACATGGTGGGAATGATGATTCAACAAAATCCTCCTGCTGAAGATCCTCCGATCGTCCTTGAAGAAGATAGGGGAGAAACGTCAAATCCTCAACCGGCTCTGTCAACAGCCAAGGAGGAGACAATCTCCAAAGCTGACTTGGATGAATATATAGCTCAGCAGATACGGGTTCATCAGGCGACTAAGGCAGCCGGTCAGGTCGTAAAAACGGGGCGACCATATCCGAGCCGGTATGATCAAATCAAGTACCCGCGGGGTATATAATACCGAAATTCCATGTTTATAAGGGGACGGGCAATCCCCACTAGCATGTTGCCCAGTTCAGGGCGCTTTGCGGCAATACCGGCGGTGATGATAAATTGTTGCTTCGCCAGTTTGTTGGTAGCTTATCGGACACAGCATTCGAGTGGTACTCCGAGCTCCCAAACGACTCTATCAAGACATTTGCGGAGATGGAGCTGCTGTTTACCCAGCGTTTCGCAAGCGCCAGCGAACGCACCCCGATAACGGCATTGATTAATGCTAGGGTGAAGCCGGGCGAGACGTGGGTCCAGTACGCTATACGGTGGAGGAACCTATGGTCAAAATGCGAACAACGCATTGAAGAAGCGCCGGCAGTAGGGATGTTTATGGGAACCCTCAATCCGCAGGCGACCATATCCCAATTCATGATGTTCTTCAAGCCAACTACCTTCCAGGCCCTGATCGACAAGCTAGCTCAAATGGATCATATGGGCCATAGACCACCTCCTTCAAAGCCGGACTCTCGAAACGAGAAGGGGAAAGGAAAAGCGATCGTTGTCGCCAATGCTCAACAACAGCCGAGTAACTTGAAACCGGCTGTCCGTCAAAATAATATGCGTCCACGCGTACCCCTTGAGGAAAGGCTAGGACGTCCTTACTCGTTTCCTCGAGATAAAACAAGGAGACTGTTCGAGCTAGCATTGCGCAACCGACTCATAAATCTGTCGGATCCAAGGCGTCCATCGCAGCCAAACGACGTCAATGATCCCAATTACTGTCCCTATCACCGAGTACTGGGTCATCCGATCGAGGATTGCTATGTCCTCAAAAATTGGATTGAAGACCAGTATCAACAGAGCAAGTTCGTGTTGTCCAACAGATGGAAGGTGAACCCGCCGCAGCCTCACACCCCTAAAAAGGTGAATACGCCGGGGGCAACGTGCTCTCTCGTTGAAGAAGCTCCATGGGAGGTTGTGCTATCAGCCAAAACAAAGAGGATGCTGAACGATCTTCAAACATGCCCAGCGATCAGATGGAAAAACCCGTTAGAACCTCAGATCATTGAAGGGATGTTGAAGCCGCGTCCAATTCCAAAGACCGATGGTAGCGGCCCAAGCAATCACAACCAGCCGTCAAAATCTTCGAAGAAGAAGAAGAAATCCAAGAAGCCTGTGAAGTCTGGCGACAAGCGTACGGACTTACAAAAACAAATTGACGCGCTAAAGGAATACAACCAGAAAGTACGGACTCCCATTACACTCCAAGAGTTCCTCAACCATGTCTTTCAAGAGAAAGATGAGGGAGACAGTTCGTCGGATGAATATGAGGAATACGTGGCGAGCTGTCATATGATCTCCCATTCGTTTACAGACAATGAGGAAACTCCTTACACTGAAAAGTTGGGGGCAGATCCTGAACCGGAAATTCTGGGGCCATCGGATGAAACAATTGACGCATTCCTCAACGAAGCTCTGTTAAATAGTAAAGCTGATCGGGAATGCGAGGCGGCTATATTTGAAAAGGCCAAGCGCCAGCGACTTGACGAAAGAGTTGGGATACTCCCGCTGGAGCAGAATACATCTACCGCAGATAAAAGCAAATTCAAGACGAGGAAAAGGTTTGCTGAGGCCATATCAATGGGTATGAAGCTACCATCCTATGAAGGAAACATTACTGGTGAAGCGGAAATGCACCCCTCCTACTGCTTATATCATCGGAAGATTTCGCACCCCACCGAAGAATGCAAAGCTTTCAATAGATGGTGGCAGGGATATGTTGCTCACCGACAACATTTTAAGCGGGAAAAGCGCAAAACTCGTCGGGAGCGAAAAAATACGACCGAGGGGCATAACAGAACTACCGGCGATTGTCGCATGGTTAACGCCGGGGGATCGCAAGTTCTCACGTTCGGGAGCGACTCTGACGAGGAAACGGCTCTTAGCCCCCTCTTTAAAGAGTCCACCTCGGGAAAAGAAGAAGAGCCAAAGGTCTGCGAAAATATCCGGTTGCGTAATCGGACGCTACCCGAAAAGAATCTCGGACCCTCAAACAAAAAAGATAAAGGGAAAGAAAAGGTCTCTGAGAATATCGCCCTAGATGACCAAGTCATGGAAGAGCTAGCCGCTGAGGACCCGCCCAAGAAAAATAAGGTAGATTACAACGTTCTAGCGCATCTGAGGAAGCTACCCTCGCAGCTCAGCATTCTTGATGCCCTTTTACTATCAAAAGAGGCAAGAGATTCATTAATTAAAGCATTACAAGAGCCCGAGCAATTCCAAGCTTTTCTCGCCGAAGAAAAGATGAAGGACGAGCTGGAGGAAGTACACACGGCCGATGTCACTTTTGGTGATGATTTGACACGAAAGAGTGTGTTTTGTAGTTAACCGCAATCAATAACGGTGTCGCACGTAGCTAGACCGAGATGAGTACGGGTCGTCCTCTGGGAAACGTTGAACCTTTTACTCTTACTTTAGACGTGTTGAGAGAGAGGGGAGGAAGAAAGAATTTGTTGAATGGTTTCTAGATCTACGTTAAACAAGAATGTAAAATATAGATCTAGATTATTTTAGAGATGTAGATAATAAATAAGAGGGCTTATAGGGTTCGTTAGGATTTAGTAGTTATGGACGATTAATTAAAAGTTACCATTTTTATCCATTAATAGATTTATAACTAGAACGACGGTGATGCGTGTAGATTAGGGTTTCTGGAGGGAAAAGGAATCCCACTCTTAACCCTTATCTCGACACGGAACTCCGTTCATATCTAGCCTTTACCAAAACAATCATTAATCTAATCTCTAATCGCGGTCGGAACTAGTAAAGAATTGCTAGCGCGCCCGATTAGGATGTTAATGATTCTTTTGATAAAATTCCTAAACTTTATAGGACTTAAAAAGGGTTTAGTTATTTTCATCGTCCATTAGCCTACCCTAATCCTACGAACCCTAACAAGCGGAGAATTACTCGCGCATGTTGGGAAAAGAAGATGAAAAGATAGAGAGGGAAAATATAATGTAAAATGCAAAAGAATTAAATAAAACAACTACCTTTATTAATCAACTTGAACAATCTACACTTTATTCCTTAGAAAATGATTACAAAAACTTGGTTTGCTTCTCGAACTCTTCCGAAGGAGGTAGATGAACCGTTGATGACCAGCCTGGATGCGTGAGCCGTCTTGGACTTCGTGATCGCGTCGGCTTGATAACTTTTCCAAGAGGCTCTCGGTGCTCTTTTATAATCACAGAGCCAGAACCCTAGTTTCCTAATATGGAAACTAGTTGTTAAGATCCTAACCACTGCAATCCCATATCTCAACTCTTCAAATCCACGGCGGAACCGCGACCATTGGATAGGTTTGGCCGCGGATCCACCCCCTTTTGGTGAGATCATGGCCTCTAATTTTTGTAGCTTCATATCTGTAACACTTGGTAATCTTTTGAGTATCTAGACTTTGAAAATCTTTTCTACATTTCTACCAGAATTAGTTTCTTGAATATCTTTGGTAGATTTGATTTGCCAACTTTGATTTTCTTGATTTTAGCCCTGCAAATTCTGCACAATATCTCAACAAATAATATTTAATAGAGTTTGTTATATTGAGATATTAACTTAACCATTAAGAATTGGTCAAAGGTATTTAATAAGGTAAGCATATTTAAATGGGCCAAATGTTACATGGATATTATATGCTTACTTTTTCCTACAAAATGTTATTTATAATATATAAACACATGAAAATAGTATTTTTACAGATAAACCCTCATATGTATCATATATTATAATAAACACCTTTTATTATATAGAAATAGTAGGAAAAATGTCATATTAAACATGCAGTTTTATCAACTGAACAAATACCCCCAAACTTATCTTTGATCGTCCCGAGCAAACTAGTTTATTCAAGAGGAGAAAAAGAAAGGAGAAAACTAAGCACACTTTCGTAGGCAGACACGATTGCACTGAGCACGTGCAACAAGCCGTTAAACCTCTAGGTGTCCCTAGTAGGAGGAGTGTTGTCTCCTGAGGGTTTTCAGCGGATTACACCCACAAAATCCAATAACAAAAGAAAGATGGTGAAATTTACATATAAAGATAAGAACCATAAAAGAAAGACTTTGAAAATAAGAGTTTCCAACTATACTAGCTTTTCAGTTGTCATGAGCCCTATCTTAATAGTCATGAAAAGATGTTAAAAATCACATTATCCCTCAATAAAACATCGTCTTTTATTCTTCATTCCTACCTTTCATCCAAACATTGATCATATACCCCTACGTGTGTGAAATGGACATCCCTACACTCGGAGAATTCAATTCAAGCTATCATACTCTTGTCCATCTACCTTAGTACTTTTTTAATTTGATGAATACTTAGATTTGCTCACACATTTTCATGCGACCGTTAATACTTCTTGAGGTACTAACCGACCGATTACTTATGTGCTTGCTGATTCGGTGATAATATTTTCCTCGTCTTGCACCACCTAAGGCTTAGCAGTGACTCCCAGACCAGTTGACCTTAGGGCACTAGGTGAAGAGGCACCCTCGTTATATTTTTTTATTGCCGCCTTGACGATAACAAAACCAGTGTTCATTTTTTCTTTTCACCATTTTTATATTTTCTTCATTTTTTTCATTTCCTTCATACTTTGGCTTTTAGACAAGAGCATTTCAAGGTATCCTCTACTATCCCGAGTTTCAAAACGTGTGTAAGTGCAAATAGTAGGGTATCAACATTCAAATATTTGTCTTCCAGAATAGAAACTATTTTTCAGACTTATTTTTATCCTCAGATTAGTGATTTCCTTCATCTTACTAACCCTTGGGACAACAGCTCATAACTACTTATTACTAGTTCGTTTAAGAAAACATCTAATTTTCTTGGTTTTCTTAAACTATTCCTATCTTTTGGATGTAATTTTTCACTTTCTACTCCTTTGTTATAAAAGAAATTTTTTTAATCTTTAAAATTTTTGAAAATTTGTGCTTATGCAAAATATGATGCAACTTGATGTGTAAATAAGCACAAACCTCCCCCAAACCTGTTTACAGCAGTGTCCTCACTGATATCATCCGTTAAGCTAAAAAACCTGTAGACTTGGGAGGAAATTATTAATGGGGGAAAGAATATATGCAAGTGAAATTCTCCCCCAAACTTATTTTTGGCCCACAATTTTGTAAAAATCATTTTCTTTCAAGAGCCAAAATATACCAAACCCCCACCCCCAAACTTGAGTTAAATAATGTTAAGCAATTAAAATCATTGGGGGGGTAAAGGTTATTGGTCAATGCCAAGCTTTGCAAAGACCGAAGGTCAACACCAACCATTCAAAAAATTTATCGATGAAGCACCAAGGTTGGTGGAAGAACATGTCACCTTTCGACGTGAAGAAGTGGGGAGATGATAAGAGGTGTAATAGAAAAGGATTGCGTCTCAATGTGGAGAGACGACACAGTGATAGTAATGATGGATTACTCGCATTATCATGATTATCCAAAAGAATGGGTGGAGGTCCAATTTCTTCATTTTGGATTTTATTCATCTCAACACCCGTGTCTTGTAAAAATGCGAGCTCATCAGCGAAAATTTCCTCAAAGCTTTCATCGATACCCCGAAGAATAATGTCATCAGAAAAAATGGGGTGATCGTCCGACTCTATAAAAAGTTCCTCATCAGCGTTAGATGTTGACCCGGACAACTCGGTGGAAGAGTCCGTGTCAAGCAACAACATATGAAAAGAGTCAGAATTATGAGGTTGATCATATTCGCTGCTGTCGACATCCATTAATTCGACAGAACACACATGAGCATAGGGTTCGGAGGGTTCACTTCCCAACTTGTAAATTTTAAGCTCAATTGACTTCTTTCCAAAGGATAGGGTCATAGAGCCATTTCTACAATTGATTACTGCGTTGGAAGTGGCCAAAAAGGGCCGACCGAGTATCACCGGGATTTGATTGTGTGGGTTTGCTGCAGATTGTGTATCTATAACGATAAAGTCCACAGGGAATATGAATTCCCCGACTTTGATTAACACATCCTCTAGCTCACCCCTCGGTTGGGTGATCGATCGATCAGCCATCTGAAGAGTGCAATGCGCAGGTTTTAACTCTCCGGTCCCTAATTGCTCATAAACAGAATACGGAAGCAAGTTAACACTAGCACCTAGATCGAGTAGAGCACGATTAATATTTTTACCCCCAATAGAAATTGAAATTGTAGGACTTCCGGGGTTCTTTCGTTTCTTGGGAAGTTGTTGTGTAAAAGCAGTGCTCATATTACTCGCAAGGAAAACTTTTTTAGGTACTTGAACTTTTCTTTTCCTAGTGCACAAGTCCTTTAGGATTTTCGCATAAGACGGAACTTGTTGAATAGCATCTAGGAGAGGAATGTTTATGTTAACTTGCTTAAAAATTTCCACAATCTTCTCCATTTGTGGACTTGATCTGTTGCCCCTTAACCTATTTGGATAAGGTGCTTTATCAATAATGGTTTGGTCCAACATTGGAGAGGATTGTGGGGACGGATTCGATCCCAAAATTGGAGTGGGAATCGACTTAGATAGATTTGGCGAAATGGGCGAAGGGCTCGAGCCTTGAGGAAAACAGAGAATAGGCTCGGGTGAAGGTGGGAGACTAGACGAATTAGGGGAAGAAGAAGAAGAAGGGATATCATTGGTGTCACTATCATCACACTGCTCACCCACTCGGTTATTCAGTACTTTTCCCGATCTCAAC
The DNA here is from genome assembly GCA_030015575.1 of Agapanthus africanus. NCBI lineage: Eukaryota > Viridiplantae > Streptophyta > Magnoliopsida > Asparagales > Amaryllidaceae > Agapanthus > Agapanthus africanus. The sequence goes on from CM057338.1 coordinate 126,538,651, forward strand.
GTGGTAACAGCACTCACATTATAACTTTGTGAATGGCCAGGATTCGGTAGGGGTTGAGATGGGAGTTTCCCTTTCTCTCTCGCACTCATTACGGCGTTTAACTGTGCGATTTGGTTTTCTATTGATTTAATACTCTCACCATGGGAGGAGGAGTTTTTCGTTAGGGCATCAATAGAAGACCTCATCTCAGCCGAATTTTGCATGGATTATTTCATGAACATATCCAAAGTTTGTGCAAGTGAGTTGTCAGTACTGGCCACTTGTGGTGTAGAAATGTTGGCTGGATTTTGGAAATTCTGTGACTGAAAGGGGGGCTGATTCTGTGGTTGTGGTTGCTGTGGAGGAGGTCTTTGATAATTGCTTTGTTGGTTTTGGTTCCAAGCAAAGTTAGGATGATTCCTCCATCCTTGATTGTACGTGGAAGAATAAGGGTCGTTTCTGGGTCGCTGCTGAAAAGCAGCATTAGCTTGAAACGATGCATTCATAGGACATTCTTCCGTTAAGTGTGAAGGATCCGAACAGCAACCACAGACGGTCTTAGGAAGCGTGACCTGATTTAGGGAGAATGATGAGAACTTGTTTTCAATAGCGTCGAGTTTCTTTTGTATCGCTGCCATTTCGGCTTTTACTGCGATAGAAATATCAAGCTGGTGAACACCTCCCATAATTGAAGGTGGTCTTACGCTTTCCCACTGCAACGTGTGTTCAGCAAGGTCTTCCAGATATTTCCAAGCTTCACCATCATCTTTAGACATGAAACTGCATTGACACGTTGTTTCAAGCATCTGCTTTGTCGCTGGATTAATGCCCTCATATATAATTCGGCATAAATCCCATCTATTGATTCCATGATGAGGACATTGGACAAGCAGATCTTTGAAACGTTCAAAACACTTCCAAAATGGTTCATTGGGAAGCTGGGTGAACTGGTTGATCTCGCTTCTAACACGGGCAGTCTTATGGTTTGGGTAAAACTTCTTAAGAAATGCTATTACAAATTCATCCCGACTAGTGATAGAGTGTGCGGCAGTATTATAAAGCCATTTTTCTGCCAAGTCGCACAGTGTGAATGGGAGAAGACGTAAGCGCATAGCATCTAAAGTCAATTGTGAAGTACCCATCATTGCGCATACGTTTTCGAATTTGGTGATGAAAACATACGCGTCTTCCGACTCAAGCCTGTGAAATTTGGGCAGCAGATTGATGTTGTGGGGTTTAATCTCGAAATTATCCCCGTTAGGTGGTGGAAGAGATAGACAAGTGGGAAGAGGACTACGGATAGGATAGCATCTTTCTTGGAGAGAGATTCACGTTGGATTCTGCGCACCTACGGGCGGTGGCAGCGTAGTGTTATAATCTGATAGAGTGTCATCCATCACGGTCAATGTGGTGTGTGGTGGGAGAAAAGAAGATGAAGAAGTACCGACTTCGGCGTCGATAGCAGGAACGCGGACAAGACGGGCACTAGGATCCCGTGTCCAGCCGAGCATGCACAAAGTGGGTTTAGTGCAAGTGGCAGCGTGTGTGTGGTTTAAAAATTGGTTTGTTTTGAAAAAGTGGGACTCAAGACAAATCACCCTAAAATGCACAAGCAACCCTAGAACTAAGGTCACCTAGGTCCAGTCTCTAGACCGCTCCTAGACTTCCAAAGGACAGGCCGCAGGATCAATCCTCTACCGCCTCCGTACTATCCTTGTAGCCAGGTAGGTGCCAGGTAAGTGGGAAGGAACCACAGTAGTGGGCCTAATTAAAAACCACTAGCCTTTGACACACTTGCCTAGGCACTACAAAAGTAATACGGATAAACGATAGATTACCCACAACCTTCCTCTGTCCTTAATGAGCGCGACAGTCCTTAGAGTCTGGTCTAGATATTTTTTAAATTAATGAAGGGTAGATCTAGATGCTCGGTTTGTGATTTGTGGGGCTTAGGAAGGGTGATGAAATCCCCACCTAATCTTGATTTGGTCTTTGCCCCTTAAAGTCTGTATTAAATATGCAAAACAAAACCAATCACAAAACTTTTGCAAAAAGATTTTTGAGCGGCGCAATTTTGCAAAGAATTCTGCAGAAAATAGATTTTATTGGATTTGAGGGGAGAGAGAAGGAGTTAAGAAAGATACCAGAGAATTCTGTGGCCCTGATCCTTCTAAATTGCCGCGATTCCGCCGCAAAAGGCACCTTTGTGCCGCGGTTCCGCCGCAATGTGGAGAGAACAGTTGATGAAAATTTTCCTGTGGCCTCCTTTGCTCCTCTGGATCTCTAAAAATGTCTCTGTTTCCTGTTTTCCTTAATTATGTGACTCCAGATCTCCTTGCAAAATTCACGCACAAATCGTTAAATATGCAATTTGCAGTTTTGTTTTAATAATGATATGACTCGTCTAAGAATTCAACACAAATAGTAAAAATAAAAAATTATGCACGTATCCCCGGCAACGGCGCCATTTGATTTGACACGAAAAAAGTGTGTTTTGTAGTTCACCGCAATCAATAACGGTGTCGCACGTAGCTAGACCGAGATGAGTACGGGTCGTCCTCTGGGAAACGTTGAACCTTTTACTCTTACTTTAGATGTGTTGAGAGAGAGAGGAGGAAGAAAGAATTTGTTGACTGGTTTCTAGATCTACGTTAAACAAGAATGTAAAATATAGATCTAGATTATTTTAGAGATGTAGATAATATAATAAGAGGGCTTGTAGGGTTCGTTAGGATTTAGTAGTTATGGACGATTAATTAAAAGTTACCATTTTTATCCATTAATAGATTTATAACTAGAACGACGGTGATGCGTGTAGATTAGGGTTTCTGGAGGGAAAAGGAATCCCACTCTTAACCCTTATCTCGACACGGAACTCCGTTCATATCTATCCTTTACCAAAACAATCATTAATCTAATCTCTAATCGCGGTCGGAACTAGCAAAGAATTGCTAGCGCGCCCGATTAGGATGTTAATGATTCTTTTGATAAAGTTCCTAAACTTTATAGGACTTAAAAAGGGTTTAGTTATTTTCATCGTCCATTAGCCTACCCTAATCCTACGAACCCTAACAAGCGGAGAATTACTCGCGCATGTTGGGAAAAGAAGATGAAAAGATAGAGAGGGAAAACATAATGTAAAATGCAAAAGAATTAAATAAAACAACTACCTTTATTAATCAACTTGAACAATCTACACTTTATTCCTTAGAAAATGATTACAAAAACTTGGTTTGCTTCTCGAACTCTTCCAAAGGAGGTAGATGAACCGTTGATGACCAGCCTGGATGCGTGAGCCGTCTTGGACTTCGTGATCGCGTCGGCTTGATAACTTTTCCAAGAGGCTCTCGGTGCTCTTTTATAATCACAGAGCCAGAACCCTAGTTTCCTAATATGGAAACTAGTTGTTAAGATCCTAACCACCACAATCTCATATCTCAACTCTTCAAATCCACGGCGGAACCGCGACCATTGGATAGGTTTGGCCGCGGATCCACCCCCTTTTGGTGAGATCATGGCCTCTAATTTTTGTAGCTTCATATCTGTAACACTTGGTAATCTTTTGAGTATCTAGACTTTGAAAATCTTTTCTACATTTCTACCAGAATTAGTTTCTTGAATATCTTTGGTAGATTTGATTTGCCAACTTTGATTTTCTTGATTTTAGCCCTGCAAATTCTGCACAATATCTCAACAAATAATATTTAATAGAGTTTGTTATATTGAGATATTAACTTAACCATTAAGAATTGGTCAAAGGTATTTAATAAGGTAAGCATATTTAAATGGGCCAAATGTTACATGGATATTATATGCTTACTTTTTCCTACAAAATGTTATTTATAATATATAAACACATGAAAATAGTATTTTTACAGATAAACCCTCATATGTATCATATATTATAATAAACACCTTTTATTATATAGAAATAGTAGGAAAAATGTCATATTAAACATGCAGTTTTATCAACTGAACAGGTGACGAGGACCTCCTCCTTGGGACGTGCGAACACAATCGCCCTCTCTATGTCTCAGGGTATTGCCATGATATAAAGATAGGAAAAATCCTAGTCGACAATGGATCTTCCGTTAATCTCCTTAACGTGCGGGTGTTAAAGGAAATCTGCATGAGCGTCCAGCACCTTGCTCGGGATAAGATCACCATCTCTGGGTTCGATTCTCAATCATCATGAACTCTTTGATCTGTGCTACTGACGCTACGCTTTGGGCTGCTCGTCACAGATGCTAAATTTCACGTCATAGACGCCAAGACATGCTAAAATACTCTGCTCGGCCGACCATGGTTACACGAGTACAAGATCATCCTTTCTACACAGCATCAGTGTATGATATATTTTAGGGATGGTCTCGAGTATACCGTGACGGGAGAACTGAATCCGTTTCCATGAACGAAGTTCGCAAATATGAAGATGCCAAATACTTCTTACCGGATTTCGAAGACACGGAAAGGTGTCACAAGCCGGAGAACAAAGCTAACGCCACCATCCCTGTTCTCGGGAGTGATACCGAGGAGGAAGAGGAGATAGTTTATTCGGGTCCGCCCCAATACAACAAGCCAGGACCATCCATTCCTACGTTGATCTTTGGTAGCGACTCGGAAGCATGCTGTATTCTCTGCTCGGCCTTCAATACAAACGTCCGATGACAAAAAGCAAAGCCTGCAAGTCGCCATGGTGCCGCTTAAACATTATAAAGAACTGGATGCGCTCGATACCTACAGTATAGAGGAGCTGCGGACGTTCTATGTCCCTCCTAGGCGAGAGGGCGAAAAGGCAATTCTATTCTACCGCTCTGAAGAGACCAAAGTGGAGAAAGAAATCAGTATCGGCTTAGCAAGTTTGCTCTGTCTGACAACTGGAGGGTAATGCCGCCACAGAAGCACGAACCCAAAAGCCACGAGAGCAGAACTAGCTCCACATTGGTCTTGGAAGCGAATTCGTACTTGTCACATGATAACGATATCAAAGGAAGAGCCCGAGAATATGGATGACCTGCCCTGGTGCTTCGCAAACAGCAACGATGAGGTGATCTCAGAATTTCCACCGGCACCGAAAGAGCTGGAAGATGGAATACATACCACTGCAGATAACCTCAAGAAAATTGAGTTGGGGACAGCGAACGACCCGCGACCGACATTTGTCAGCGAGCTGCTATCTGAAGAAAGGGTGGTTGCGTTAAAAGATGTGCTTGTACAGTATAGAGATTGCTTCGCATGGAACTATTCCGAAATGCCGGGACTAGATCCAGAAATTGCTGTGCACAAATTGGCGATATCCCCGGACGTCAAGCCAGTCAAACAAGCGCCGAGGAGAATGCGGCTCGAGCTTGAGATGAGTATCAATGCCGAGGTCAAGAAGTTAATCGACTCTGGCTTTATCCAGGAGGTTCAATATCCTGAATGGATCGCCAACATCGTCCCGGTGATGAAGAAAAATGGGACAGTGCGCATATGCGTGGACTTCCGGGATCTCAATAAAGCCTGCCCGAAAGATGATTTCCCAGTGCCAGTCACAAAACTGATGATAGACAATACGTCCACTCACGAAGTCTTCTCCTTCATGGACGGCTCATCAGGATATAACCAGATAAAGATGCATCCCGAAGACCAGAAGCACACCGCCTTCAGGACTCCGCTAGGCATATTCTGCTACAAAGTGATGCCCTTCGGTCTAAAGAACGCCGGTGCCACCTATCAAAGGGCCATGACAAAGATCTTCGATGACCTTATACATGAAATCGTCGAATGCTATATCGACGACCTCGTGGTTAAAAGTAAATCATACGAGGAACATCTCGAGCATCTGAAGACCGTATTTCAACGCCTTCGGCAATACAACTTAAAGATGAACCCTCTCAAGTGTGCATTTGGAGTTTCCTTGGGCAAATTCCTAGGATTCATCGTCCGACACCGAGGTATCGAGATAGATCCGTCAAAGATCAAGGCGATCATGGAAATGCCTCGGCCAAGGACTCTCAAACAATTGCGGTCTCTCCAAGGGAAGCTCGCGTATATCCGGAAATTTATAGCCAATCTTTCAGGCAAGTGCCGTCCTTACAGCCACCTGATGAAGAAGGGAACCCCGTTCGTCTGGGATCACAAATACCAGAGCGCTAGACGAAATCAAGCAATATCTGCAGAACCCTCCAGTTTTGGCTGCTCCGATTAAGGGAAAGCCTCTCATTCTTTATACAACCGCCCTCGAAGGCTCCTTAGGCGCATTATGGGCACAAGAGAATGACCAAGGGAAAGAAAGAGCACTCTACTATTTGAGTCGGGTTCTACTGGGGGCAGAAAGCAACTATTCCCCCATTGAAAAACACTGTCTGGCGTTGATCTTCGCGATAACAAAGCTCAGGCACTATGCGTTGGCGGATGAAGTCCGTCTCATTTCGAAGGTGGACCCCCTTAAGTATTTGATGTCGAAGGCCATATTGACAGGGCGGCTCGCTAAATGGGCCCTACTCTTGATGGAGTTTTCAATAACATATCAGCCTCTTAAGGCAGTGAAAGGCCAGGCTATCGCCGACTTCCTCGCTGAGCATCCGATACCTGCCGATTCTCCTCTGCATTGCGATCTTCCAGACGAACATGCGTTTGACGCGATCGACGGTGGTGATACCCGATGGGAGCTTTATTTCGATGGAGCATCTTCCATGAAGAGGCGCAAACAAAGTACGCCCATAATCAAATCGGGGGTAGGCCTCATCTTCGTGACTCCACAAGAAGGGATAATGCGCTTTGCTTTCTCCTTAACGGAACCGAGGACGAACAATGAAGCCGAATATGAAACTTTGATAGCAGGCCTCGAGATCGCCATCGACATGGGAATTGAAGACCTCCTCATATACGGAGATTCTCAACTGGTCGTCAGTCAAGTAAATGGCGATTACCAAACATGCAAACCCGAACTGGTAAAGTACGGTGAAAAGGTGCAACAACTGTTGACCCAAATCCCTTCCTACACTTTGGAAAATATACCGCATGCGGAAAACAGCAAAGCAGACGCGCTAGCCAAACTCGCTAAAGAACTGGCTGACGAGAACCTCGATGACGTCAGAATCATGGTACAAAGCCGTCGAGTACTTGCCCCAGCAGAAATATCTCCGGAATCATCCGAAGAAAAGGGAGCGACTGAGCGGACGACCCTGCAAATAAAAGACCGGGAAAAGGCTGAGGATTAGAGAAAAGTCTTTATAGACTACTTCAAGTCCCGTCGAACGCCTGAAGATGCGTCCTCAAGACATCAGCTTATGAAACGAGCTCTGTCTTTCGCCTTCGTCAATAATACTCTATATAAGAGGTCGCTTGATTCTCTGTGGTTGAGATGCCTGGGACCTGATGAAGCGAAAAGAGTCGTTCAGGAAGTTCATGACGGACTCTGTGGTTATCACCAAGCAGGCCCGAAGATGAAGTTGAAAATTAAACGGATGGGTTACTACTGGCCCATGATGATTCAGGACTGCCTCGAATATCCGAAGCAATGCCACTCATGCCAAATCCATAGGGACTTCATCCACCAGCATCCAAATCCTCTACATTCAACAGTGGCTAGCTGACCGTTCGAAATGTGGGGAACTGACATAGTTGGCCCTATCGAACCAGCATCGTCCAGGGGACATCGTTTCATCCTAGCGACGACTGATTACTTCTTCAAATGGGCAGAAGCGGTACCGCTGAGGGAAGTGAAAATGGAGAATATCCTCCATTTCTTCAAGACGCACGTCATTTACCGGTTTGGAACTCCGCGACGGATCATCTCCGATAACGGGCCAGCCTACAGGAGCCACAAGATCAGTCGCTTCGCGCAGCAGCATAACATAGACTGGAGATATTCCTCAGTTTATAATCCCCGAGCTAACGGTCTAGCTGAGGCTTTCAACAGAACCTTGACAAAGATCGTGAAGAAGACGGTGTCCCGAAACAAAAAGGACTGGCACGAGAGACAGCAAGAAGCTCTTTGGGCTTATCGGACTACGTTCAAGACGGCCACGAACACAACGCCATACGCGTTGGTATTCGGTATGGAAGCAGTACTCCCCCTTGAGATAGAGCTACCTTCTCTACGAGTGGCAGTCCACTACGAGCTGACGGACGAAGAAAATGCTCACCTTCGGCTTGAGGAACTTGGTGCCCTTGATGAGACCCGGCTCATAGCGCAACAAAATCTAGAAGCTTATAAAGCAAAGATGACGCGTTTATATGAAAGATTAACTAGGCCAAGGACATTCCGCCAAGGCGAACTTGTACTAGTGGTCAAAAGGCCTATGATCTCCAATCGCGCCAAGCGGGAAAAATTCGAGCCGAACTATGAAGGCCCGTACATCATAGACAAGGTCTACCAGGGTGGAGCCTATCTGCTCATGGATATGCACGGTGAAAGGCCTTTCAGGCCAATAAACGGCCGCTTCCTAAAGAAATACTATGCTTAATGAGTCACAGCCGAGGTCAATGATAGATGACGACGACTATGTCCGCTCGCTATCTTTCTAAGCTCAGAACTCTATAAGTAGTAGCTGGCCTTCTTCAATGACGGACCGAAACGTTCTTAAACTAATGACGGACCACTACGTCCTAAAACTAGCCGATGACCGAAACGTCCTTAAACTACTACCGCAGCGTCCTCGGGCTGACGAGATAAGAAAAAGAAAGAATAATAAAAAAAAAAGAATAAAAAAATAATGATAAAAAAATATGATAAAAAAAACAAAAAAAACGGTATGTCCATAAGCAAAATGGGCACGGATGAAAACCCGAAAGGGCTCTGTGAGTAAAAACAGCAGGGCTACCGACGAGTGTTCGAAAACCCGAAAGGGCGCGGCCTCGTTAAAAAAAAGAATAAAAAGAATAAAAGAATAAAAAAAAGAGAAGGTATGTCCATAAGCAAAATGGGCACGGATGAAAACCCGAAAGGGCTCCATGAGTAAAAACGGCAGGACTACCGGCGAGTGTTTGTGAAAACCCGAAAGGGCGCAACCTCGTTAAAAGACACTTACAGGGTCCTCTAGACCTTGTAAGGAGAAACCACCCGCGTGAGATCCTTACGACTCACAAGGGAGCAAAACACTTAGGGATCCTCACGATTCCTAAGGAGAAATTACACTGGCGATATCCTTACGACTCGTAAGGAGAACTCTCTTATGGGACCCTCACGGCTCATAAGATTTGAAAGTCTTAAATTATAGAGACCTGAACCTGTTCTTATGCAACTCCCACAACCTTCGATATTGCCCTACAAGTGGCTCAGTACTGACCCTTGTATACAATCCACAGGCACGGATAAACATTTCCCTAACAAAGTCCTACCCGTGACTAGGGATATGTTCGCATGATGAACAACCCTTGTAAGTCCCCACGATTTATAAGGAGAAAACCCTCTTGTAGGATCCTTACGACTTACAGAGGAACATGCATTTAGGAATCCTCACGATTCCTAAGGAGAAAACACACCTACAAGATCCTCACGACTCGTAGGGAGAAATACCTTTGTGAGACCCTTACGGCTCATAAAGTCAAAAGCCTTAGTTGACAGGACCTTAACCCTGTTCGCTAAGCCACCTTTGTTCGACATCGACGGAAGCAAATGATAATTCTCTCCTGACAACATCCCAGTTGTGGCGGTGCTGATGCCGAAATCGGTGTTTAATTCCAGGATTACAGCGGAAAACCAGTAGGCCGCACATGCATACGAAATAGCCGAAATGATGGGGCAACTTGCAATAAAAAGCAACAAGTAAAAACGTATGCATGCAAAATAGCCGAAATGATTGGGCAACTCGCAATAAAAAGCAGCGAGTAAAAATAAAATAAACGGCCGAAATGATTGGGCACCGCGAAAAATAGTCGAAATGATTGGGCAATCGCAACCTTCGCGATAGAAAAGCTGAAATGATAGAGCATCACGGAAATAAAACAATAATAAAAAAAATATGAATGAAACTTCTGCCCTACAGTTGAGATCACGTCGATCCCTGTATACAATCCAAGGGCGCAAACAAAGAAGGAACCATACCTTCCCAACAGGCTCCGCCAGAAAACGAAGCCAAGTCTCGACGGTTCACCAACAGCCTAGAGACAACCGTGACATTCGTCTCGATACAGCAGACGCAGTGCCAGCAAACGAAGCGATGATCAGATTGCTAACTTCACGGTTTGGACGGTAACTTATATAAAACCTGAAAGACCACCACAGATCAGTTTCAACTCCAGGGAAATCAGTGTCCTTGGCAAATACTTCGACTCAGGGAAACCAATGTCCTTGACGAGAACTTCTTGATTCGCGTCGACCCACAGAGAAACTAGCGTCTTTGCAGGAATTCATCGATTCGTTTCAACCCCAGGAAAACCAGTGTCCTTGGCAACCTCTTCAACTCAGGGAAACTAGCGTCCTTGATGAGAGCTTCTTGATTCGCGTCGGCCCACAGAGAAACCAGTATCTCCGCAGGAATACTCGGATTCGTTTCAACTTCGAGGAAACTAGCGTCCTCGGCAATATATTTCGACTCAGGGAAACCAGTGTCCTTGACGAGAACTTCTTGATTCGCGTTGGCCCGCAGAGAAACCAGTGTCTCCGCAGGAATACTCCGATTCATTTCAACTCCGAGGAAACCAGCGTCCTCGGCAAAATACTTCGACTCAAGCAAACCAGTGTCCTTGACGAGAACCCTTTGATTCGCGTCGACCCGCAGAGAAACTAGCGTCTTTGCAGGAATCCATCGATTCGTTTCAACCCCAGGGAAACCAGTGTCCTTGGCGAATAGCTCAATTCAGGGAAACTGGCGTCCTTGATGAGAGCCCACTGATTCGCGTCGGCCCGCAGAGAAACCAGTGTCTCCGCAGGAATACTCCGATTCGTTTCAACTTCGAGGAAACCAGTGTTCTCGACAAAATACTTCAACTCAGGGAAATCAGTGTCCTTGACGAGAGCTGCTCGATTCGTCTCGACTCATGAGAAAATTAGTGTCTTCGCGAGGACTTCCCGATTCGTCTCAACTTGCAAGATAAAGCCTTAGGGATTAAAAAACTTGTTTCCTAAGCACTGGGACCCTGCAAGTCGGTCTAAAACGGTCTTTTGCATACCATCCACGGGTCTCACTCTCCAAAATTGAATCTCGACAAGGAGGAAAACAACCGCTTACGAGTCCTCTCGATTCTTAAGAGGGAAAATTCTCTTATAAGATCCTTACGAGTAATAAGAGAAAACGCACTTAGGAATCCTCACGATTCCTAAGGAGAAAATCCACCTACGAGATCCTCTCGATCCGTAGGGAGAAAAGTCTCTATGAGACCCCCACGGCTCATAGAGTTGAAAAGTCTTAGGCAGCAGATCTGAACCTGCGGCCTAAGCCATCACTAACTCTTAAAGAAGCCAATATAGGATGCTCGCTCTACCATCCGTTGACCATGTTTACTAAGGTAACATGTTGATAATAAAAGAAAAAAGAAAGCGACAGAAAGAACATCCGATTTGCATTTGATTAAGCGTTCGAGACACCTCCATTCATGCATGTGCAAAAGACTTAGAACGAGAAATAAGACAAGCTGAAATGAGAAATTTTCCATTCATATTGCAAAAGGTTCTTACAATTATAAAGAAATAGACAAAGACATTATCGAGATGGTTACAATGGCAAAACCTCAAATCCAGGACATGGATTGAGGAACTCATAAGTGACCTTGTCCAGAACTTTCCAAGCCTGGCGAACCATCCTAGTGTACTTCCTTTCGCGAGCACGGGCGTCGGGATCCCCACTGATGTCCTCCACCTTCCGATAGACAGCAAGAATGGCGGACTGTTGAAAAGCCTGGTGCAAGAGATCGACAAGATTGTCTCGCCGCCTCTTCGAGATTAAGTTCATCAGATAGACCGAATGCACCTTATCCTCAGCGACATCCAATGCTCCAAGCGGCACACTGGTACAGAATAAAGGGAGTGCTCCCCAGATCGCTCCCACGATAAGCTTCAGGAGAGAGGAACGCCGAGGAAGCAGTTGGCCATTGTATGCGTCGAAGCGACTCATGATTTTAGCACACTCGGCGTTGGTGAACTCTCGATTCTGAGAATGGCCGAGTCGGCGGATGTCCCCATAAGAGATAATTTCGTCGAAATCGTACATGTGGGCGTCCATTGTTTCTGTAAAAGAGAATCAACAAAATTATCAGAAAGACTGATTAAGCAAAATGATATAATTCATCGAAGAATAAAAAGCCATCTTTAAACTCCAAGATCTATGAAAAACTCCTAAGAATTCTTCTGTATGATTTGGAAGGAGCAAAGCTCCATTGATGAATTAAAAAAATGCAAGAAAAATCTTTTAGAGAGCAGAGCTCTATTAATGGAACCCTAATAGGGTTCTCCTTAGTTCTCTTTAGACCCCTTTAGAGCAATGCTCTACTAAGTGAAACCCTAAATGGGTTTTCTTTAGATCAGGGATCTATTGAGAGCAAGGCCCTGTCAATGAAAATTAATTTAGTTTAATTTAATTAAAAATTTTACCTAAAAAGTGTTTTCTAAAGAAATTCTAACTCTTGGAGTTCTTAAAAGCAAGAGTAAGGCTCTGAAAACAAAAAGTTCTGAAGATGATAATCATCTGTTGAGGGACCAAAGGTCCTATTTATAGGCATCAAATGCCCTTTCAACTTCCAAGAGTTGCCGCGACGGTTGGAATTCTGCCACCGCTGCGCTCACGTTTGGGGGCCACGTAAGCGCAATGGTGGGGGGCATTTGTTTACCCCAATCAGAGCAATGCTCTGTTCAAATTCCAAGGCGGGAAACGAAGCAACGCTTCTGTTTTCCCCCAATCAGAGTAAAGCTCTGTTTTGAAAATTAAAGTGGAAATTAAAATTAAAATAAATGAAGCAACATTTCAGATTCCATGCGTGCGCGCAGAGCGCCGCGTGTCAAAATCAGACACGCCGGCGCAGGGAGTGCAGCGCCCAAGGCAGTGCGCCCAATCAGAGCAAGACTCTATTTAAAACAAAATTAAAGGAAGCAACGCTTCAATTGAGCAAGAGCTGCGCTGCGCGACACGTGTCAGCGCAGTTGCGCTGCGCGACACGTGTCAGCGCAGTTGCGCTGCGCAACACGTGTCAAGCGCTGGTGCATTTGCGCCAAACAGAATTAAAATTCCAGTAAGATTTTTCTGTTCTTGTTAAAACAAGAAGATTGTCTTCTGTAAAACAAAAGCACTTGGATCAAAGATCAAACGGTGGGGAAAATTCCCCAAATCACTCAGAGAATGATTTCTTTAACAAATTTAATAAATTAATGGGCACTATATAAAGGCCCCTAGACCCCAATTCAAAGAAGAAAAACATCGACATCATCATCAAGATTGTGAGAAGAACTCAAGAAGAGAAAAAAAAAGGTAAAAACCTTTATAAAAAAGAAGAATTTCTTCTTAATAGATCATTGATCTAAGAACAAGATCAATGATTTTCAATAAAAAAAAATATGATAATAACAGTGCCTTGCACTTTTTTATGAACCATTGGTTCTGCAATCTTAAAGATTCTTCTCTTAAATCCAAAATTGGATTAAGTTATTAAAACGGTGCCTTGCACTTGCAAATTTGCACTGTTGCGCTTCTGGGTTGGCGCAAACCACCAGAGAGCGCCACGTGTCAGCTATAAAAACCACTTGCGCTATGCGCTTTTAAAAAATAGAGCATTGCTCTTTAACGTTGGCGCAACTCATCAGAGCGCGCCACGTGTCACAGCGCAGCGCACTGGCGCAGTGCACTGCGCTAGCGTGACACGTGTCACCTCCACATGCGCCTGCGCTCAATAATTGGCGTAAAGTGCCTGACAAGCCACTGTCAGATAATTAATGCACTGCATTATTTACAGAAGGGCCAAGCCCAATTAAAAAGGGCCTAACAGACCTAATAAAATGCTATGCATTATTTTAAAAAGGGGCAGAGCCCAAATAAAGACAGATGCTCTGCATCATAAATAAAGGGACAGAGCCCAAATCAAAAAGGCCTAGCAGGCCCAAAGAAAATGCAGTGCATTATTAAACAGGGGCAAAGCCCTAGCACAGGCCTAATAGGCTAAAGATAAAAACGTTGAATATTCTCAACTGGACTTAGCCCAATCACGGCCTTAAGTCCTCAAATTAAATTGACTGAGCAAGACTGCTCTCTTAAATCAATTTACATCCGGTTCAAGGGTACATCTCAGAACTCCTCTGACACCTATCGTTGTAGTCCTTCAACAACGTCAGAGAGGTGACGGGTCCCGACAACCACACATCGATAAGAACTGTGGGGTCCTTAAACTTATGGAGTTATGCGTCCTTAAACTAATGGACTAATGCGTCCTTAAACACACACATACGGACTGTGGGGTCCTTAAACCCATGGACTTATGCGTTCTTAAACTAATATCCGTCCATAAAACTGGAGCTGGACCACCATGTCCCTAAACTGGCAATGGACTGCAATGTCCTTAAACTACCTATGGACCACCATGTCCCTAAACTGGCGATGGACCACTATGTCTCTAAACTGGCAATGAACCGTAATGTCCTTAAACTACCTATGGACCACTACGTCCCTAAACTGGAACAATAGAGCCAAAATGCTCTTTTGTCGGATCTAAACGATCCCGTTAAGTTGATCTTAGTCTGGAGATTAGGCTAACGTATCCTTAACAAACGTTTAAGTTGATCTTAGCCTCAAATATGGCTAACGTGTTCTTAAACTAATATCTGTCCCCAAAATGGGAATGTTGGACCGCTATGTCCCTAAACTGGAACAATAGATCCCCAAATGCTCTTTTGTCGGATCTAAACGATCCCGTTTAAGTTGATCTTAGTGTAACAGCTCCATTTTTAATGTACAAAGAATTGATTTAAATTCAATGTATACTTGGAGTATTTATTGCGGCTGATATCTCTTTAAGTATTTATTTCACTCCATAATTACAAGAAAGAGCTTTTAGCTCATTGGTAATACCTTGCACTGCTGAACCAAGCCACCAGGGTTCAAATCCCATACCCCACATTATTTTTATATTTATTTTGTTTTAAATTTTTTGGAAAGTCAACAGTCAAAAGGCCATAACTTACAAAACTTGAACTGAAGACCAAAAACTAAATACACCAAAATTCCCCCCAGGAAAAACCCCACCCGACGAGCCTTCGACTCGGCCCGACTCGGGCCGGCGCCGCCGGCCGGACTCGGCCGGACGGCCGAGTCATCAACACGAAAAAATTCCGTGTTGACCTGGTCTTCTCACCTGCATACTTTAAATTTTTTGATCGGTTATCAAATTCTCAATAAATCCCTTTTACTCCAAAAATTTAATGATTTTTAATATTTTTTATATATTTTATATATTTTTTTATTAAAACCCTAACCCTTGCCTAACCCTATATAAACCCCATATACCCTCTACCCTCTCATCACTTTTTCTAAGTCTACTCTCTCAAAATTCCAAGAGAACTTGGTACGAAAGAAAACGAGCGAAATGCGATGCGCTGACGAAATCGACGGCGAAATCCCGACGATCGTACTAGGACCTCTTCACGACGTTTCGACGCACCGGCAAACCCACTACCTTCCTCTCACTCTCTAGAGTTGTCCAAACCCGTAAGTCCCCCTTTTCTACCTTTCTTTTCCTTTATAAAAATACGAACTTATAAACCCGACGGAAATCGGAACAACCCGATTTCCGATTCGGTTTTCTATCAAATCTCACTTATCACTAATTCCATAATACTTAAACATCTTCATGTTGACTACTAATCACTTAAAAATTAATTTGAACAAGTTTTCACACATGAAATGATAGCTTTTGCAATATACCGTATTTTTGCACTTAAATACCACTATGTTTAGTTTATCACATTTAACCCTTTAACATTGCTATACCTTAAAGTAAATCACGAGATAATGACCTACCTCCATACACACGCAAATACTATCCTAATTGATATCATCAAAACTTAGAATACGATAATACAAGATTTTACATTTAAATACCCTTTTCTTAATAAAACCTTTTCTAAAAGTTCTAAGTTTTAAACAATTTTAAAACAATATCTTTTAATAGGAAAATACGATATGTCGTGGACCTCGATCGTTTATCTAAACCTGATTTTGTGGTGTCTAGGCAAGTGTGTCTAAGGCGAGTGGTAACTTAATCAGGGACACTACTTGTAGTGGAGAGCCCCCTACTCACCTGACACTTACCTGGCCGCAATTGGCGGTGAAGAGGCAATTTGAGGCTTCTAATGACTTGTCGTTTAGACCATTTAGAAATAGATTAGTTGGCTTAGGAAACCCTAGAATCTAAAATACGGAAATTTACACCCTTTTACAAATAAATACCTTATCTTTATAAAACCGTTTTCTAAATGATTAGTATTTATTAAATCTTTGCAAAGCGCCACTACAACCCACCTTTCGGGAACTCGTTAGGGATAGTACGGTTTATCGTGCACCCTCGGGCTTAGTAGTGCGAGATTCAGACCTCCGCAAGGAGCATTCGGTCTCGAAAGGTTTAAAATACAACATTTAAGAAAAATAAGATTTTTGGAAAATAAAATATTTATTAAAAATTATTCTTGTATAAACATAGGTATATTTATCATTTAAACATCTATTTTATTATAAGATAAAGTTTCCACCTTTTTCTAAAAATTACAAGATTAAAAGTTACATTAAAATACCATGAATTTTAATTAAATCAATATTTCAAATTAATACCTTTATTTATGTAATTAGGATATTTTCACTAGAAATAAGACAAAATAAAATCACACTCATTATAACAATAAAGACGAATAATAAATACTTGAGGTGTATCTTGAAAACTATACAAAAGTATTTTTACATAAAACCCCCTCAAGTTTTATAAATTACAATAATGACCCTAACAAATATAGAACTTCGACTTACATTTCTTTTAGTCTGACTCGGGTTTGAGTCTGATTATTTCTGACTTGAATATGATTCAAGTCAATCTATATTCTTTAATATTCCAACTCAACATGAATACATGAATCCCAGAATCCAGTTAATAATTTATACAACTTGACTTAATCAAACCATGGATATACATCCATTATTCCGTTATTCCATTTACCTGATTATGCAGTTACAATCTGTTTACTGATATCATAGTTTTGGTCAGTCATCCAACTTACACAATACAATACAACAATAATATCAAAATACTACGGGGTTTAAGGGGTAGATTGGTATGGAAGGTGTTAAAGGTGGCACGAGGTGGTCAGATTAAGATACCTAACCTATATTCCGTTGCTGTTGTACCGTAGCTTAACGGTTTCTTGTACATTCTGTTTGCCCTGGTCTTTAGCATATAGAGACCCCTCTCGTATACACTGGCATCCTTCTGTACCAAGCTACAAACAACAGCGTTAACACAATATTCTACAATATCCTACAATATCTTACAATCTCTTTAGAAAATATCTCTTATTCTGTCTTTTCTAATTCTTCTTTATCTTTGGGACTTACCGAGCGACATGTTCGCTGACGACATTCTATTTCTTCTTCTTTGAATGTCGTCAGGTGCTTTGGACCCAGTAGAGATCGAGCCTACCGGTGAAGACTTGGAGCAGTTTCACGAAGACCCTGAGCTTTAGACATTGTACCTTGTTCTATTCAGTATTTTCATTTTCTGTTATGCCATTGTTTAGGCATCGCTTTTCATTTCAGTTGTATTTACTTTTCATGCATTGTATAAAAGAATGTTATTAATAAAGTTTCTGTTATTTCTATATCTCTTGTCTCTTGTGATTTATTTTTTTATTGCTTAGATACGCTTAACGTATGTACTTCTAAGTATATACGTAGCGGACCTCGTCGCGTCCACTTCGCCGTACACCAGGAAGCGGGGTGTGACACTTAGCCTCAAAAATGGCTAACGTATCCTTAAACTTTCAAACAGACTTTAGTCCCAAATCGGACTATAAATCTCCCAACTAACTTTGGTTCAAGGGTACATCTCTGAACTCCTCTGATATTTGTCGTTGTAATCTTTCAACGTCGTCAGAGAGGTGACGGGTCCCGACGGCCATCCATTCAATGGACCACTATGTCCCTAAACTGGAACAATAGAGCCCAAATGCTCTTTTGTCAAATTTAAACGATCCAATTAAGTCGATCTTAGTCTCTAATCGCACTAACGTATCCTTAACAAACGTTCGAGTTGATCTTAGCCTCAAATATGGCTAACGAATCCTGATTGAATATGATATTCTTGATGTTGTGTCGTTGGTTTTTAGAAAATAGAATTTAGAAATCACAACCAAAAATTATTTGACCGCAATCAATAACGGTGTCGGATGTAGCGCGTTAGTAAGTGCGGATCGTCCACAGGGAAAGTGTAATTGTTCGTGTTTCGAATTAGATGAATTGAAACTTTAAGGAAAAGAAAAGAAAACAATTCATGATTTAAAATTGCATTTCAAGAAAGAGAAAAATCTAGATCTAAGAAAGCATTAAAATCAAGAAATGATAATTTGGGATGATTTCCAACCAACAATCAAGATTCGAAGTGTAGCTCGTAGGAGTAGATCGGATCTATAGATGTGATGAGATCTAATGATTACTCATTCTTATCCATTAACGAATTGATACTAGATCGATGATAATTCATCGAGGTTAAGGATTTTTTTTGCGAAGAAGCTAAGGTTTCCTCGTCTTATCCTTTACCCTTTCAATGAATCTCAATCAAATTCTAGCTTCTAGTCAATCAAATGATCAATCGTTGTTCTCTACTTTCGAGTGAACACAATCAAGAAAGGATCATCCCGAAACTAGGTCATTAATTATTTGATGCACTAGAATTTCAAAACATTATAGGATTTAAGAATTGTAAAAGTATATAAATCATCATCATCTAAAGATCGTCACAACTCCTACACGAGCGGAGATTACTCAAATGTCATGATATCAAACGCAATCACAAATTGAGATCGAATCATAATGTTGAATCAAAGATAAGCAAGATATAGAAATTTCACCTTTATTTATCGACAATTTTCGTTACAACTCTCTTGAATTTACAAAAGGAAGGAACTAGATCGTCGATTTCGGCTTCGCTCGGCTCCTTGAGTCGCGGATCGGCGTGGATCTCTTGCTCCGTTGAAATCCGGCGTTGCTTCTAAAGGTTGAAGGGTTTCTTGCTTGAATTGATCTCGGAATCTTGATCTTGAAGTTGAATTGGAATTTGGCACAAGTCGTGTCACTCAACTTGTGGGGGGAAGAGGGAGAGATGAAGAATTGAACCCCCTTCACCCTAGATCTAGGCTCCTTTTTATAGATCTCCAAATTCTAGATCTAGGATTGAAATTTGAATTCCCTCCACAAGTTAGTTAGCAAAAAGATTTAAATTTCCCTCCAAAAGTTTGTTAAGCCAAAATTTGAATTTCCCTCCAAGAGTTTGTTAAGTCGAGCCTTCTAGATGTGCCACGTGGAGTTTCTGGGGTCTTCTGGAAGCTCTGGAAGTTACAAGTAAGCACATGCCAAAATTTGAAGTCCTGATCTCGTTATATGGCCGCGGATCCGCGGCGCCAAGGGGGTTTGGGCCGCGGATCCGCGGCCCTTTAGTGGACTTGGAGCTTTAAATTTCTGGTGTGGTCTTAGGCTGTCATATGGGCCTTTTTCTGATATTTTAATTTCTATTTGGCCTTCTGTATTGCTACCAGATCTTTAACCTTTGAGTTGGCGTTTCTTTTATCAGATCTTTTCCCAATTTTGGGCTTTTGCTTCTCGAATTTCCAGCATTAGACCCCAGACATGAGTTGTGCGATACAAGAATGATGCGATGCTATGAAACACAGTTAATTTCCCTTAAAGTGTCGGTTTTCAAGTCTAATACATGAAATCTGGTATTTCAGAGATGATTTGGTAATATGTGCAATATGAATACCGAACACTTCTATATGAGTTCAAATGATAGGGAAATTGCCGTGTTAAAAATGCAGTATTTTCGACTGATCAAATTCCCCCAAACTTATTTTCGATCGTCTCGATCGAACTGTTTTATTAAAAAGAGAAGGAGAAAATAAAGAAAGAGAAAAGCACACTTTCGTAGGCAACACAATTGCACTGAGCACGTGCAACAAGCCTTTAAACCTCTAGGTGTCCCTAGTAGAAGGAGTGTTGTCTCCTAAGGATTTTCAGCGGATTGCACCCACAAAATCCAATAATAAAAGGAAGATCATGAATATTACATTTAAAGAAAAGAATCGTAGAAGAAAAGCCTCGAAAATTAGGGTTTCCAACTAAGCTAGCTTTTCGGTTGTCATGAGCCATATCTTAATGGTCATGAAAAGATGTCAGAAATCACGTCCTCCCTCAATAAAATATCGTCTTATTCTTCATTCCTATCTTTCTTACAAACATCGATCATATCACCCTGCGTGTGTGTAAAGGACATCCCTACACCCGGAGAATTCAATTCAAGCTATCATACTCTTACCCATCAGCCTCAGTACTTTTTAATTAATGAATATTTAGGATTGCTCACACACTTTCATGCGACCGTTAATACTTCTTAAGGTACTAACCGACCGATTACTCATGTACTTGCTTATTTGGTGTATTTTCCTCGTCTTGCACCACCTCAGGCATAGCAGTGACTCCCAGACCAGTTGGCCTTAGGGCACTAGGTGAAGAGGCACCCTCGCTATATATTTTTTTATTGCCCTTAGCGATAACAAAACCAGTGTCCATTTTTCTCACCACTTTATATATTTTTTATTCATTTTTCTTTTATTTCCTTCATACATCGGCTTTAAGACAAGAGCATTTCAAGGTATCCTCTACTATCCCAGGCTTCAAGACGTGTGTAAGTGCGAATAGCAGGATATCAACGTTCAAAATGTTTGGCTTTCCAGAATAGAAACTATTTTTCAGACTTATTTTTATACTCAGATTAGTGACTTCCTTCATCTTACTAACCCTTCGGACAACGGCTCATAACTACTTATTACTAGTTCGTATAAGAAAATTTCTAATTTTCTTAAATTTTTCTAATCTCATGGATGTAATTGTTCACTATCTAATCTTTTATTATCATAAATATTAAATATTTTTATATTTTAAAAAAATTTAAATTTTTTTTATGACTTTTGAAATTTTTTGAATCTTTATGGATTTTGAAATTTTTTAAATTTTTATGGTTTTTAAAGAAATGTTTTGTGCTTATGCAAATGATATGCACATGATGCAAAACTAAGCACAAACCTCCCCCAAACTTGTTTTCAACAGTGTCCTCACTGTTGCCATCAGCTAAATCTTGAAAAACCTGTAAGCTTGGGAGGAATTTATTAGTGGGGACAAAATATTTAAGTGAAGAACCTCCCCCAAACTTATTTTTGGCTCAAATTTTGTGTAAAAAATTTTCTTTTCAAGAGCCAGATTATACCCCCACCAAACTTAAGCAATGTTAATCTTTGAAAATCACATGAGGGGGTCGAGAATCATTGATCGATGCCAAGCTTTGCAAAGACCGAAGATCAACACCAACCATTCGAAGATTTTATCAATGCAGTGCTCGGGTTGGTGGAAGAAGAAGTGGGGAAAGGGTAAGGGGTGGAAGAGAGTGTGTGTGCGTCTCATTTTGGAGAGACGATGCAGTGAATGTGATAGATAACTCGCATTCTTTTTACAGTTCAGAGGAAGGGGTGGAGGTTCAATTTCAGTGATTGGGACATGATTCATCTCAACACCCGTGTCATTTAAAAATGCGAGTTTATCAGCGAAGATTTCCTCAATACCCCGATGAATAATGTCGTCACAAAGTGCGGGGTGATCTTCAGACTCTAAAATCAGTTCATAATCGGTGTTAGTTGTTGGTCCGGACATCTCGGTGGAAGAGTCCGTATGTATATGATACATAGTTGGGTCAAACAACAACGTATGAAAAGAGTCAAGATCGGTATCAGGAGGATCATCAAATTCGCTGCTGTCGACATCCATTAAGTCGACAGAACAGACATGAGCAGTAGGTTCGGAGGGTACACTTCCCAACTTGTAAATGTTCAGCTCTATTGACCTATTCCCGAAGGATAGGGTCATAGAGCCATTACGACAGTTGATGATAGCGTTGGAAGTGGCCAAAAAGGGGCGACCTAAAATCACCGGAATTTGATTCCGTGGGTTCGCTACAGGCTGTGTATCAAGTACAATAAAATCCACAGGGAATATGAATTCCCCGATTTTTATTAACACATCCTCCAGTTCACCCCTAGGTTTGGTGATTGATTGGTCAGCCATCTGGAGAGCGCAATGGGTTGGCTTCAACTCTCCGATACCTAGTTGCTCATAGACTGAGTATGGAAGCAAGTTAACACTAGCGCCCAGATCTAGTAGAGCACGGTTGATGTGTTTTTCCCCAATAGAGATGGAAATCGTAGGATATCCAGGATCCTTACGTTTTTTCGGTAATTGTTGGGGGAAAGCCGTGTCTACAGTCTTTGCCATGAAAATTTTCTTAGGCACTTGAGTCTTCCTCTTCCTAGTGCACAAGTTCTTAAGAGTTTTCGCATAGGACGGAACTTGTTGGATGGCATCTAGGAGAGGGATATTGATGTTAACTTGCTTGAACATGTCCATAATCTTCTCCATATGTGGACTCGATGTGTTAGCCCTTAACCGATTAGGATAAGGTGCTTTAGCAATAAGCGCTGGGTCCATCATAGGAGAAGAAAGTGTGTGTGGCCCCGATCCCAAAATAGAAGTGGGGATCGTCACTGGAGGAGTAGAAGAGGTGGGCTGAGGTGGCGAGCCTAGAGAGAAATGGAGAATAGGCTCGCGAGAAGGCGGTGGGGTAGAAGAACAAGAGTCGGAAGCAGAAGCGTGTGTGTGAGGAAAGGTCTCAGCCGGGGTGTCATGGATAGATTTTTCTGTGTCATCAATCTCTTCCCCAACGTGATTGTCAAGCACTCTTTCAGATCTCAACGTGATTGCATCCACATGATGTGAATAGCCAGGATTGGGTAAAGGTTGAGCTGGAAGTTTCCCTCTCTCTCTTGCACTCATTTCAGCTTTTAAACGTGCAATTTCTTCTTCCATCGATTTAATAGTCTCGCTTTGGGACGCAGAGTTTCTCTTTATGTCATCGACGGAAGTTTTTATTGTCAAAAGCAAGTTCATGAATGAAGAGGATTCATCTGAACCGATCAACTGCAACGGATTGGAAGGTGCAGGTGTGTTGGCCGGATTTTGGAAGTTTTGTGCTTGAAAAGGGTGCTGACTCAATTGTGGTTGCTGTGGTGGAGGGACCCTTTGGAAATTGTTTTGGGTTGGAACCGTGTTTTGTGATTGGTTCCAAGCAAAGTTCGGGTGATTCCTCCAACCTTGATTATGTGTGGAAGAAAATGGGTCGTTTCTAGGTCCTTGTTGGTAAGCAGAACTGATATGCTCGTGACCTTGAAACGAAGAATTTCGTGGACATTCTTCCGTGAGATGTGATGGATCAGAACAACATCCACATACAGTTTTGGAGAGTGACATTTGGTTTAGGGCGGCAGCTAAAAATTTATTTTCCATAGTCTCGAGTTTCTTTTGCATAGCTGAAATTTTAGCTCTAACTCTTATGGAAACTTCCGATTGGTTATTGCCAGCCCTAGATGATTGACTCACACCCTCCCACTGTAAAGATCTTTCAGCGAAATCTTCTAAAACTTTCCAGGCTTCCCCATCATCTTTGGTCATGAAATTGCCTTGACACATTAATTCAAGGGTCTGTCTTGTGTTAGGATTAATGCCCTCATAAATGATTCGGCACAGATCCCATCTGGGGATGCCATGATGTGGACATTGAACTAGCAGATCCTTAAAGCGCTCAAGACATTGTGAAAATGTTTCATTTGGAAGCTGGGTGAATTGATTGATTTCACTACGGATTCGAGCTGTTTTGTGATGTGGGTAAAATTTCTTAAGGAATACTTTGACGAATTCTTCCCAGTTTGAAATGGAATGTGCGGTAGTGTTATATAGCCATTTCTCAGCTATATCGCACAGGGTGAATGGAAGAAGACGAAGACGCAAAGCATCCACAGACAGCTGTGAGGTACCCATCATTGCGCATACATTTTCAAATTTTGTGATAAACACGTATGCGTCCTCAGACTCGAGACCGTGAAATTTTGGTAGAAAGTTGATGTATTGGGGTTTAATCTGAAAATTTTCCCCGTTGGCTGGTGGAATGGAAAGACAGGTGGAAAGGGGGCCTCGTGTTGGATAGCACCTCTCTTAGAGAGAGATGCGAGGTAGATTCTGCGCACCAACGGACGGCGGCAGGGTAGTGGAAAAGAAGTTCGATGGAGACGGATCCATCGATGTGGGTGTGATGGTGGTGGGTAAAAGAAAGGTAAATGGAGAAATACCGACTTCGGAGTCGATCGAAGGGACGCGGACAAGTCGGGCACTAGAATCCCGTGTCCAGCCTATCTTGCACTAAAAATGGTTAGTACAAGTGGCAGCATGATTTATAAATAGGGGGATGAAATGAATGCGGTGTTTGTTTTGAAAAATGATACGGATTTTGAAAATATGATGCGATCACAACAAATGCAACAAGCAACCCTAAAATTTATGGTCACCTAGGTCCGGCTCTAGACCGCTCCTAACTGCCAAAAGACAAGTCGCAGGATAAAATCCTCCACTGCCTCTTTGTCCCCATGTGGCCAGATAAGTGCCAGGTAAGTGGGAAGGTACTCCACTACGTAAGTAGTGGGCCTAATTAATAACCACTAGCCTTCGACACACTTGCCTTAGACACCACAAGAAAACGCGGATAAGCAATGAATTACCCACGGCCTTCTTCTGTCTTAAGTGAGCGCGACGGTCCTTAGAGTCATCTCTAGATATTTTTTAGTTAATGTGGGTAAATGCGGATGCAAGTTTGTGAT
This sequence comes from Agapanthus africanus, assembly GCA_030015575.1. Classification (NCBI taxonomy): domain Eukaryota; kingdom Viridiplantae; phylum Streptophyta; class Magnoliopsida; order Asparagales; family Amaryllidaceae; genus Agapanthus; species Agapanthus africanus. The sequence continues at coordinate 126,563,546 of CM057338.1, forward strand.
TTTTAGGGCTTAAGAAGGGTAATGAACTCCCCACCTAATCTGGATTTGGTCTTTGCCCCTTAATGTCCGTATTAATTATGCAAACAACCACAAAATCAAAACACGCACAATTTAATTTTGCTTTTTGCGCGGCGCTACGATTTTTGCAAAGAAACCTGCACAAAATATTAATTGGAGCAGATGAGGGAGAAGATAAGAAAGTGTGGAAGTATACATGAAAGTTTGGAACAGTGAAGAAGTTAACTTGCGGCGGAACCGCCGCGAGAGTCAACTAATGCCGCGGTTCCACGGTCTTCTAATGGGATCACTGCACCAATTTTTGTGTACAAGCTCCTGTTCACTTACACAGCTCTCTGGAGTTTGCAGAAAAAATTTTCCACAGCTCTACAAGTTCCAGATTTTCTCGCAATCAAATCACAACACACGTATTAGGGTTTGTGCGAGTTTAGATCTAAAAATTGAGATGAAATAAACTTTTCAACTCAAATTTCAAAATACGAACAATTAGCGCACTATCCCCGGCAGCGGCGCCATTTGATTGAATATGATATTCTTGATGTTGTGTCGTTGGTTTTTAGAAAATAGAATTTAGAAATCACAATCAAAAATTATTTGACCGCAATCAATAACTGTGTCGGATGTAGCGCGTTAGCAAGTGCGGATCGTCCACAGGGAAAGTGTAATTGTTCGTGTTTCGAATTAGATGAATTGAAACTTTAAGGAAAAGAAAAGAAAACAATTCATGATTTAAAATTGCATTTCAAGAAAGAGAAAAATCTAGATCTAAGAAAGCATTAAAATCAAGAAATGATAATTTGGGATGATTTCCAACCAACAATCAAGATTCGAAGTGTAGATCGTAGGAGTAGATCGGATCTATAGATGTGATGAGATCTAATGATTACTCATTCTTATCCATTAACGAATTGATACTAGATCGATGATAATTCATCGAGGTTAAGGATTTTTTTTGCGAAGAAGCTAAGGTTTCCTCGTCTTATCCTTTACCCTTTCAATGAATCTCATTCAAATTCTAGCTTCTAGTCAATCAAATGATCAATCGTTGTTCCCTACTTTCGAGTGAACACAATCAAGAAAGGATCATCCCGAAACTAGGTCATTAATCATTTGATGCACTAGAATTTCAAAACATTATAGGATTTAAGAATTGTAAAAGTATATAAATCATCATCATCTAAAGATCGTCACAACTCCTACACGAGCGGAGATTACTCAAACATCATGATATCAAACGCAGTCACAAATTGAGATCGAATCATAATGTTGAATCAAAGATTAGCAAGATATAGAAATTTCACCTTTATTTATCGACAATTTTCGTTACAACTCTCTTGAATTTACAAAAGGAAGGAACTAGATCGTCGATTTCGGCTTCGCTCGGCTCCTTGAGTCGCGGATCTGCGTGGATCTCTTGCTCCGTTGAAATCCGGCGTCGCTTCTAAAGGTTGAAGGGTTTCTTGCTTGAATTGATCTCGGGATCTTGATCTTGAAGTTGAATTGGAATTTGGCACAAGTCGTGTCACTCAACTTGTGGGGGGAAGAGGGAGAGATGAAGAATTGAACCCCCTTCACCCTAGATCTAGGCTCCTTTTTATAGACCTCCAAATTCTAGATCTAGGATTGAAATTTGAATTCCCTCCACAAGTTAGTTAGCAGAAAGATTTAAATTTCCCTCCAAAAGTTTGTTAAGCCAAAATTTGAATTTTCCTCCAAGAGTTTGTTAAGCCGAGCCTTCTAGATGTGCCACATGGAGTTTCTGGAGTCTTCTGGAAGCTCTGGAAGTTACAAGTAAGCACATGCCAAAATTTGAAGTCCGGATCTCATTATATGGCCGCGGATCCGCGGCACCAAGGGGGTTTCGGCCGCGGATCCGCGGCCCTTTAGTGGACTTGGAGCTTTAAATTTCTGGTGTGGTCTTGGGCTGTCATATGGGCCTTTTTCTGATATTTTAATTTCTATTTGGCCTTCTGTATTGCTACCAGATCTTAAACCTTTGAGTTGGCGTTTCTTTTATCAGATCTTTTCCCAATTTTAGGCTTTTGCTTCTGGAATTTCCTGCATTAGACCCCGACAAGAGTTGCGTGATACAAGGATAATGCGATGCTATGAAACACAGTTAATTTCCCTTAAAGTGTCGGTTTTCAAGTCTAATACATGAAATCTGGTATTTCAGAGATGATTTGGTAATATGTGCAATATGAATACCGAACACTTCTATATGAGTTCAAATGATAGGGAAATTGCCGTGTTAAAAATGCAGTATTTTCGATTGATCAAATCCTCAAACCAAAACCCCAAAACCAAATCTAAGAAAATACGGATTTGGACTAATCCACGTCCTACGGGCGACGACATAAATCAGTCTCCGTATACAATCCACGGGCAACCACAAACAGAACAAACACCCACGACACGAAGTGACCATCTGGAGAAGGAGAAAGTTGTTACCGCGATGCGGTAGCGTAATTAACTGCAGGGGCTTGCGCCTGCGGGGAAGAGCGTCCCCACAATCAAAAACCCCTCCAATGAGGAGGAATCTGACGAAGTCTGCTACATCGGCCGCATCCGTCTAAACCTCCGATACACGGTGCCATAAATCAACTTGGCATCTTCGGAAAGGTGGACGGATAAAACCAAATAGCATCTGCCCCGAATCTCAGGCAAGACGTTGATGTCTTGGCCGCCGTTCGGAAGGGAACATATATATAACCGCAGAAGCAAGCAACACCAGAATGTGTGCAATCCCGTCTAAATGAACATATAGCAATCAGACGATATTCAGCAACATATATATCACAGATACCGATGATGCAAAAGTTTCGAGTTTTTAAAACTCTCGAGTTGTCCCAAAGCTAAGATAACACAAAGTGAAATTTGGGACAAATCAAACAACACCAAAAATACCAATTTACAAAACCCAAGACACGGCATGAAAACGCGCTCTAAATATGAATAGTAAAAAAGTGAGGCCGGCCAAAACCCTATTTCTGCTGGTCCAAGCATGATAGAATGTGCTCGTTTTCATTGTGTGTCTTTATCTAGTCTAGAGTAAGTTTTTGCACTTGTTTAAAAAAAATTTATAGACCAAAAATTTTAAAGGACAGAAACTGGGTTTTGGAAACGGAGTTTTCGATTTTGAAACTTAAAGCATCGTCTATCACTAGTTTAAGGTGTTTGGGCGGCTCTGATACCATGTTGGAGTTCAGCGCTAGTGCCGCGGAGGCCGCGGGCGAGACGTAAGCGAACACAAAAACAATTTGTGGGCACCGGACGCGCACATCCGCGGATACGATCCAAACACCCTAAACTAGAAATCTAAAATATGCAAGGTTTAGAAAATACAACCTTGGTCGTGTGTCCACCCAATTGTGGAAGACCCCTCCAAGCTCGTTGCCACCGGGATCGCACTTGAGAATTGACCACCCTTTCCGAAAACGATCCACCCGAGGGTATGCGGAGGAGGCTCTAACCGACGATCCAAACTCGCTGGGTTTGGATGGTCAGTGATGTAGGAATACTTCACTGAATACTTCTCTCTTGAACCATGCTAAAAAATGGAGAGCAAAAAGAAAAAGGAGAAGCAAGTGAGGAAAAATGGTTGCTTATGAGAGCAAGCATGAAGCATGAAGCAACAACATGAAAAGAATATCCTTTTTTCCCATGTAAAAAGAAATGGCTACATAAATATCAACCATGCACCAATAGTGAACACAAATGGATTTTATTAATATAAAATCCAAAATCACCCCTCTCTACATGTAATGAACCATGTCTCACTTCACGCCTCGTTTTCAATTTGTTTTTCTAAAAAGAAAAACAAATATGAGGTGACCTTTTTCTATAGGCATTCCCGTATAAATACAGAATACTTTACCTGGTATATGTATCGCTACATATACGCATATCCGTATAAAAATACGGATAGCACCAAAGAGAGAAAATAAATAGTGAACAATAATACTAAAATATGTGCATCAAAATACATACACAAAATATTAAATTAAAACCTGATTTAATAATCTGGCTTAATCCTAAGCCGGCCAGTATTATCAACCGCCCGATTAAAATCCGTATATCTCGTATACGCATTTAATTGGACCCCTGCACATACCAACGTACGGCTCCTGCATCTATCGTCTGAACCGGAAAACTCTCTGTTTGAGACTCTACACTCAACAATACGCTGGCAGTGGGTTTAACCACAAGCACGTCAACGACACTGGCTGTACGTAACAACTACCCACGTATCTGTCAAAAGGGGGTCGATAATCAAATACGTCTTTATCCTACTGAGCTTGAATGTGACAATCTCCGTACAGTCCGGTCTCTTCGTCAAAGAGTATCGTATATCGGGTCTAGGGGTGGATAACGTTAGACCCCTATTAACCTGATAAGTCGTGTCTGAGTCAAGCTCATCACCGACTGAGATACTACTGATCAACTATCAGTAAATCTCACCCACCGTGGCCATGGATTTCTGGTGATAGCTATTTGAACACAGTGCGATATCGACTCCTAATACCAGAAGAGACGAATCCCTGACAGTCGACCACTGCCTTCATATGGCTCGGGAACGTACCCAATTAAAACCTGTTTGCACGATTCTTTTGAGCCGTGATAGGGTAGTAATCAAAGGACATTGGGAATTCACACGAGACAAATGACGACTTCAGGTCAAAGGACTAATCTGTACTCATGCCGCCTGAGAACTTCCATCTGACGATAGGTATAATACCATTTAGAAGTTCTCGGCAAGTCCGTCCAGTGTACTCACCTCCAGTGAGCACCTGTATACTATCTTAAGTGACGCAACACCAATGGCTTGTGAGACCGGCCACCGCCCCTTGTCAGGGTCTAGAAGCGTATACACTAGTTTACTCCGGAATATCGATGCACAGTCTCGATACTCCCACGACTATGGACATTTAAGGATGTGCTTATGGATAACCCAGCTCCCATATATATGATCACCATCATAATGCTGGTCTTCAAGTAACAATCCTGCGGGCTTCATCAATGATGAAGATAAACCAGATAGCATGCTATCATCTCGAGTAAGACTGTTATACATGTATAAGTCCTCCCTCAATTATCATAACCGTCTACTTGCAATCATAATAATTGCCTTGAGGGCACTATATTCAACACTTGCCACCCCCGACTAACTCGGGACCAGTAGCTCAACGTCCGAGCTTCCTCACTTCCCTTTTACCGAGCTTCCTCGTAACGGCTTCGCATCTCTCGCCATGACGGAGTCAACCACCCCACGCCCCGCATCTCACGCGAGCGTATCTCGCCATTAATACGAACATGGTGCGTAGGCGAAATTGACGGTGATGATCTCATAACGGTTCGCTCCATGCGACCCCTATATAAATCCCTCCTGCAGACTATTCAGGTAACTCAACATAATCCAATACGCCGCTACTCTGCTCAAATATTCATCGGTTCTAATTTGATCGTCGGAGGATCCTACGGTGGTTTCCCATTCCGGGACTTCTTTTACAGGTTGCTCAGTGACAACACCGATCAACACCCTATTGAGATCCACGCTCTCTTTCCCAATCACAGCCCTTCATCTAGCTCGCCACCGGATCGATGGAGCACAACATCTAAGGGAGATTCCGACCTCTATCAGTACCAAATATATCGAGATAGATTGCCACTTTATTCGTGACAAAGGGACAGACAAGGTGGTTGCACCACAACATATTTTCTCTGCAACTCAACCGGCAGATATTCTTACTAAAGCTCTTTCTCGACCAGTTTTCGCCCGTTTTCTATTCAAGTTTGGTATGATTGACATCTATACTCCAGCCTGCGGGGAGCGTTATGAATATATAATTTGTTATTATATATTAGTTATGAGTATAATTGATTTTTGTGTTAGTTAGTTAGTTGATTTGTTGAGATAGAAAGATGATCTATAACTCTCTTTATATAGATTGTAAAAATTCTTATTCTAATCAAGCCAATAATCAACTCAATAAGACTATTCTTCTATCAGTTATTTTCAGATAGATTATCTGAGAGTGTCTGAGCTCCTCATATTTTACATTAAGGATATGCCCGTGCTACCCTCATACCGAAGAGGGGAATGGCGTTGTGAGGTTAGATGAGAGCTTTGATGTAGTTGGTTGCGATTTGGATAGGTGTTCAAAATGCGTGCTGCATTTTTTGGAAATAAAATCGAAAAGTAAAGAGAAATTACGACACAGGGTTTAGCAACCAAGCCATGATCACTCTTTGTTGGCGGACTCTACCTCACCGATATGCAGCTCTCATAGCAAAAATTTCTCAACTCTCGATCCAAGACATCATCGTCGCTAGAAGAAATCGATGAGGAAGCGGGACCTTGGAATCCTATTCCTCTCCGCCTTCGCCATCTTCTTCTCTCTTCAGGTTCCTTTCATTCCCCTCGTCGATCCTTTTCACTCTAATTTTGTCAAAAAATTGAGCCAATTGCCACCGAATCTGGGTGTTTGTTCCCCTTAATTTTGATTCGATTTAGTTTGTTGCAGCACAGCAGTGATTTCTCGTTCAAGGAGGGATGGCTCCATCTCAGCGATGAGTGTCCCATCAAATACGAAGCCGAACACCTTCCGCCGCCGATCGTGGCCGATCTCAATGGCGATGGCAAGAGCGAGATCCCTGTCGCCACTCACGACGCCAAAATTCAGGTAAACGTTAAGCCTATGATAACATTAATCAAGGTATACCAGCGGACGCTGTCCTTTCGACGAGACTAGCAACAGAGCTGTACAAGAAATCATTTCAGACTGTAGTCGGTGCCGGTGAAAGCCAATTACAAATGATAAGACGCAGAATGAGTTTATGGGTTCTTGTTATATGCAGGGCTAATTTTCTGAATTTTGTAGGTTTTGGAGCCTCACAATAGGCGCGTGGATGAAGTGTTCAGCGAAGCGAGAGTATTGGCTGAAGCGTCTTTGTTGCCTGAAGCAAGTGTTGGTTGTTGTCACATCGGGTTGGTCTGTTATGTGTTTTGATCACAACCTTAACAAGCTTTGGGAAAATAATACATCAAGTATGGAATTTTCTCCTACTAGCTGGATTGTAAGGTCTTTGTAATGGAAACATTGTGCAGAAATGTATCACAAATTGAATAAACGAACCTATCTTTTCAATATTTGGCAGGGTGATTTTCCACATGGTGTTCGCTATCGGGATATATCTATTTCAATAAGCAATTGTACACCGAAGCATGGAGATGCAGGATTTATCATTGTAGGAGGGAGGATGGAAATGCAACCTTATGTATGCTCCAAGGCCATCGTTTTGTTCTTTTATTCATGATATTATATGATAGGTCAATGCATTCAGTTACTTTATTAGTCTTCATAATAGATAGGAGGCAACATCTTCCATTTCTGCTTCACAGATTGGTTAGAACTTGTGATGGCTTTACATTTATCTGTATTGCTATATACTTTCTTTTATTGATAATGCTAATGTTTTACCATGCATTTTACATATTATTGATCTTCCGAGTGGCGCTTGACTGAATATGCACAACTTCTTCAAAATTTTACAACTCCTGGCGATTCATGAATTTATAGGGTCCATGCTACAATTTTGCACATAGTTATTACAGTATTACCGGTGCTTCACAGTTATTTCAAACACATTTTATAATTTGTACTCGTTTATCTTTAATAAATGTTACTTATTTTGTCTAAAGTTTAATTATGAACTGATACTGATACACAACGGCCATATCGAACCCAAATCAGAGCATAGCAAATTAATTACAATCCAAAACACTGGTATTCGCCTAATAGCCACTGAACGAATACACTACTATGTCCGAACAGATACATGAATAGTGTATAAACATTCTATGTATGCTTAATATAAGTAACTACTCAAGCTGCTCATTGCATGAGAGCTGACAATAAGTTGAGCTAAACCCAAATGCTCAGATCAGGCTAGGTTCTGGGCTGATCATAATTGAAGGACCAGGCATGCTTAAAAGCAAGCTATTTTAGCTCCTTCATACATCAATTACAGAAAATAACATAAAAAGTTACCTTTTATTAGTTTGTTTTCTTCCATCTCTAAAATACATGCATATTTTGGAAGACGTTTGACTCGTTTAATTGATGTCATAGACATAAACTAGACCCCCCTATAAGTTTTTGAACAACAATATTTGATTGCTTCAATCCTGAATGTTCCCTGTTTTGTTGGATGCTAAAAGTTTGATTCTTCTTGAATTGATAATCCCTTTTTTTCTTCCGGAAGATCTCACAATCTGCCTGTGGTGTTTCACTACCTATTAACACTCTTTTCATGGAACTTGATATCTCTATATGGCATGCTCCACCTTTTAAATTATGAATTCTCTTTATTAGAATCATCTTCTGCTTTAATATTTACAATTCTTGCTGACTTTCATTATGTTTTTCACCTATTGTAATTAAAGTTGGCAAATGCGGTAGAATTCCATGGATCTGTTTGAGGAAGCTTTGACATCAGAGAAAATGGGCGACCTCCACCGCAGAAGCGCTAATGAGAAAGAGGTGGGCATCTTAAATATATATAAATTTGTGTTTAAATAATGCATTATGATGCTTGAAACCATGTTCATTACTTGTGCAAGATATAACTGCATTGTACTTGGAAAACCTATTCAGATACAACCAAAAAAAAAGGAAGAAAAGAAGAAGAAAAATAATCCTGGTTATTCCACCTGCAATAATATTTTCTTTTGTAATGTGAAACATAATCAAATGATGGATCATACAGATTGTAAATCCACACACAATGTTCTAAACTACTTAATTACCTAAAACCACTATTAATCAAACCCAGTGGGTTTAATGCTGCTTATTATTACACCGTAGAGTGCATGGTAATAATTCATTTTATTGCTAAAACCAAAATGGTTAAACTGCTTTTCTACAAATAATATCGCGTTTTTTATTATTTTGAAATATTTATTGAATAATATGCTGCTTTGCATTTACCTTATGGGGACCATATTCTGTTCCGACACCTGTTTTGTTTTCGATTTTCTTGTTGAAACCGATGTTTTCATTTGAGCCTTGTTTCTGTCCACGCTGCAATTTTCTTTCATTTACTCGCTTGACTACAGTCCTTCAGCATTTTTTGATGCATTGAAATTTATTGAGAAATCTTTTAATCTTCATTCTCCTTGATTCTGTTTATTTTTTTTATTGAAACATTTTTTATGGAGGTTCTTTTCGGGTCTCCGTCAGATGTTGTCTTCCGTCGATCTTTCGGTGAATCTTGGAGGTGATCTCCTGTTGCGTGTGGGTCTCAATGGGTTTTGAGGAGATTGGTGGTTTTGAGGAGTTTGCGCCGAGTACCTGCAAGGAAGTCTCGGGGTGGTTTGGTACCACCGAGGACTCTTCGACGATCAAGTTAGCACAAGGTCCGAGCAGAGTAACGTCTGAGTGGGGTGAAAAAGCTTACTCGACTCCTCTGTAGTTGGGGTTTATATAGTGGCGGCAGCACGCAGTAGCAGGCGCGAGAATCTCGCTGGCAGTTACGCCCCCGACGTCACGCCCGTGTAATAAGCGGATCGCCCGTTAATGGGGATCGTGATGGCGTGGAACGTGGGACGCTGCCGGCGGAGAATCCGCGCATGGCGAGATTTGCGGAGGGCGGTTATGCCTGTGAGTGGTGGAGTTGGTCGGTCGGAGGGACCGAGGAAGATGGCCTCGGCGGAAGAGCTCGGGGACGAGCGGGAGGGCCGAGGCATTTTGGTCCCGTGGTAGCTCGGGGCGAGCTGAGAGGCCGAGAAGGCCAATTTGCAAGGGGCTCTGAGGAGAGCCATCTTGTGCTTGCAGGTCGGGTACAGGGGTGGCCTGCTCGGCCCCTGTGGGCCTTTTCTGAGTTCTGGGACACGTCATCTGCCACGTGTCCTGATCTAGGAGATCGTCAATAAAGGGCATCATCATTAGCCCCCCACTCTTGTCCCGACCAGCTGACGAGTCGGGTCAAGACTGGACTGCCGGGCCGCCCGGGGTGAATTCCCCCCTAAGATTTCGTCGGGACGAGTCCACGGGCTGTCAGCTGTCTTTTCTGCCAGCGAATCAGGACGAGACCTCTGCATTTAAGGAAGGTGCGCCGGTTCGTGCATCCTGTCACTGAAGCGACGGTCCGCGTGTCAAGCGTCGGTTGGCCGACACGACGTGTGCAGACCTGCGGCGTCTGATGGGATGCTGCCCAGTGTAGGAACGACAAGTAGAGCGATCGGTGCCGTTGGACCCAAGGAGGCGCTTTGGCGGGAGATGAAAGGCGCCGTTGGATGATGGCGATTGCGGTGATAACTAGGGGCGGGGCCCACTCCAGGACGCCTATTTCTTCATATTTTTCTTCCTTCTAAGTCTTGGCTGCTCGGCGCTCTTCCTCTTTTGGGTCGAATACATTGTTCGTTCCCACTCATTGGGTTTCTCGTTTCGGAGGGAGGCCAGCGGTGTGTCCATGCCCCCGGCTGGCTCGTGCACTGCGCCGAATGTTCCGCCGGCGGCAGGACCGTCTGCTTCGCTGAGGGCTCTTGGTGATTGTTCCGGCGGCGGCCAGAGACGTCCATGGTCATCCGAGCCCCAGATGAGGGACGCAGGGGAGGGTGAGGACAGGGTCCCCCTTAAAAGGAAAAGGACAATCTCTCGCGTGCCGCCGTCGAGGGTTCCTGAGGAGATTCCCGTGCAGGAGGGGGATGCCGCCTTCATGGTTCCATCTGGGCTTTCCGTCGCTGCCGGCCTGCTCGCCGGAATGGAAGAGTCGGCCGGGGGAGGCTTCTGCATGGCACCCTGAGGGTCTAACTGGAGGCCATAGCCCAAGGGGCGGTCCAGGTATGAACTCCTCCACGCATTGTTTTTTGACTTTCCTTTCTTTGGCTTGAGTATCTCCAAGTTTCTCATCCGTTTCCCGTCAGGTCCTTCAACACTGCGTCCTCGTTACTCGTATGGAGGCTGAGGGGGCGTTCCACGCACCGAGGCCGGTGGAAACGTTTCCTTTAGAGGTCGAGGTCCTGCGACGTGACCTGCGTATGGAGAGGGCGAGGGTCGACGTCCTGGCAGCCCGAGCGGAGGCTGCGGGGCTCGCCATCTCAGCAAACCGGGATGCCTATCGTCGCCTGAGTGCATCTTACCGAGTTGCCGAGGCGAAGCTAGCGGACTTGGCCGATCGTTTCGCGGCCATGGAGAAGGAGAGAAACGCTAACAGGGGGATGCCGAGGCGGCGCTTCGGGCGGCCGGGACTGTCGAGATTCGGGTTAGGAAGGCTGTGGCCGATTACAAGGTGTCAGAGCAGTTTCGTGCCGAGCTTGGCGAGCTTTCCGCCGTCGCGTGGAATAAGGCTCTAGATGCCGTGAAAGAGCAGCTTCCTGAGTTCGCCGATGGCGAGCTCTGTGCTCGGGTCCCACTCCCGGTGGCAAAGCCTCCGGCAGATAGCGATGAGGGAAGCGAGGCATACCCCTGGTGGCAAAGCCTCCGGTGGTGAAGCCTCCGGCAGACTGCGATGACAGTGATGAGGGAAGCGAGGCGCAGGAAGGGGTTTGTGATTTAGGCCTTTTTAATATTTTCTCGTCCCGCTTTTGTAAGGCTGGGGAGCCCCCAATACCTCTGTAAAAACATTTTGCTTGCGCGAGTAAAACTCTTGCTGTTTCATTGCTTTGCACTTTATTTTTTGGATGTGAAGAGTACTCGTAGAATATCCTTGCTTGCACTGTTGGGCTTCCATGTCAGGCGATCGTACGTCGAGTTGATTTCGATCACTTGTCAAGCGTGCCAAGTGTTGCTGAGAAGGAGGTATCCCCTTGGCCCCGGAGTCAAGGTGGATTGCTCAGACTTGAACAGACCTGAAGTCTCTCAATTGGGTTTCGGGTCTGCGGCATTTGATGAGCGGTGTGCTGCCCACCGCAAATTTGCCGAGCAGATGGGAGCTCAGTGGCCTCGTTATGAGGCTTCAAACCAGCAGCGTCTGGTAGGCAGGAGGATGCCCGCTGGGGATGACCGAGCAGGGAAGCTGCTTGGTCGCCTCTTGGTGAGGGCTTTGATCTCTGGTGTCGTGGGTACCAGCCGGGGATGACCGAGCGGAGTAGCCGCTCAGATGCCGCTTGCGAGGGCTTCAATCCCTGGCGTCATAGGTAGGGAGCTACCGGCCGGAGATGACCGAGCAGGGTAGCCACTCGGCTGCCTCTAAGGAGGGCTTCGATCGTTAGCGAGGGAGGGGCTGTAAGAAGCCTACTAGGATAACTGGGCAGTGAAGCTGCGCGGTTGCCTCTGGGCGAGGGCTTTGATCTCTGGCGTTGTGGGTAGGCAACTACCAGCCTGGGATGATCTGTTGGAGATAGTGCCCTCAGAGTCAATTATTGGATCACAGGCACGTGATTGCAATGATCGAGGGATGACCTATCCCGAGACGACAGTCTTACTCGAGATGATAGTTTGCTATCTGGTTTACCTTTATCATCGTGTACTGCTTTAGGTGACCTGACAGGTCGCTATTACACGTTGATAAGAGCCCCTAGGATTCTTGCTTGACTACCGGCAGTATGAGGGCGATCATATACGTGGGAGCTGGTAGTCTATAAGCACATCCTTAAAAGGTCCCTAGTCGTAGGAGTTTCGAGACAGGGCATCGATACTCCAGAGTAGACTAGTGTATACAGTCGAGACCCCGACGAGGGGCGGTGGCCGGTCTCACAAGCCACTGGTGTCAGTTGGTTCACCTAAGATGTATACAGGTGCTCATTGGGTTATGAGTACACCGGACAGGACTCGCCGGGAACATGCTAGTTGGTCTTATACCTGACGTCAGATAGCAGTTCCCAGGTGACATGTGTACAGGTTAGTTCATCGACCTGGGGATCGTCATTTGTCTCGTGTGAGTTCCCACTGTACTTTGATTACTACCCTACCACGGCTCAAAGGAGTCGTGCAAACAGGTTTTAGTTGGATACAGTCCAGAGCCACATGGAGGCAGTGAGCGGATCTTCGGGGGGTCGTCTCTCCCGGTATTGGGGGTGAGGTCGCGCTGTGTCTAGGAGAGCCTTTACACGAAGACCTTGGCCAAGGCAGGAGATTTACTGGTAGGTATTCCAGTAGTATCTCAGGGTGTTCTGGGCTACACTCCGACACGACTTGTACCGCTTTTGGGGGTCTGACTTTTACCCACCCCTAGGCCCGACATGCGATGCTCATAGACGAACGGACCGGACTGTACGGATATTGTCACTGACAGGCTCAGTAGGGTGTCAGGATGAGTTCGCTCATCGACGTCCCTTTTAGTCAATAGCTGGTGGCCCGTTACGTGTTGGCTTATACCTCTGACGGGCTAGTGGTTAAATCCACAGCCATAGTATTGACGAGTCTTTAGAGTCTACCACACTTTCAGTTACTCAAGCTTTCGGGCGAAACGCTGTAGAGGCCGTATGGAGATATGGCAGGGTCCGATCAGATACGTGCGGTATTGCACGGATCAGGATCGGACGGTTTGTACTAGTAGCCGTATAGGTATATGGCAGGGTTCGATCAGATACGTGCGGTATTGCACGGATCAGGATCGAACGGATATTACTAGCCGGCTTTGGTTTAAGCCGGTCCTAGTTTAGTACAGTGTAGGTTTTGTCTCTTTGCATTTGTATCCGGACGGAATACAGATGCGGGTGTGTATGCACAGTATCGGGGTTTTCCTGTAATTTATTACGGGACCAGTTTTCTGGAGTTGCCAGTTTGCATTCCGTTCCGGCCGGTTTTCCTTTGTTCTTTCCCGGCCGGACTTTTCCGATGGAGGGGGTAATTTGCAGTTTTGCAAATTACATTTGTGGAGGGGTTTTCTTGCATAAAGATTGATTATGATAGCTTCATATCTTTTGCTCCATCACTTGCTTTAATGAGATTTGAAAAGGGTATGGTTGGATTTAAATGAAGCATGGTGTATGTTTGTTTATTGTGACTCTCCACCTTTTCCTACACTCACTCTCCTTCATGGTTTTAGTATGGTTGATTTCTTTTTCCCACCACCATTCTCATCTCATTGTTTTGGCCGGCCACATCTTGGAGGGAGAGAGAGAGAGGAGTTCAATTTTTGGTATGAGGGATTAATTCACATATCATTTTCATGCTTGCAAAATTCTTCACTTCATTCCAAAGTCCATTCATGTTTCCTCCATCCAAAGGCAACTCCAATACCCCAAAGTGAGACATGCACTCTACACTACACTTCCTACAGCAAATCTTGGACGCGTCGATTCGCCAGCTTCGCGCCCGAGTTGCCTCGGTATTGAGGTGGGAGCCCGTAAAAGCTACAGGCGATGTGGTACCCTTTCCGACGAGGAGGAGACGGACGGAGATCCCGCGAGGAGATCGGAGTGGAGATGAAGACCGGAGGACTCGGATCAGTCGGTACATCTCTTCCCTTTCTTGTTAGTAGCTTAGACTTGTTAATGGTTACGATCCGGAGTTTAGTGCGCGGTGGTGCCGGTTTGCAAAGTCCGCAAAATTAAAGTTTATCACCGCTTCCGCATTCCGGCGTCGGATTGACGGCCGGGGCGCCGCCGTGCACTTACAGTGGTATCAGAGCCTCGCCATTAACTTCGTCTAGCTTCGTTTGATGTGTTTTGCGTTTCCGATCGACCAAAATTCCAAAATCTACATTTTACCTCACATCAGTTTTCTGTTAAGATTTTTTGGTGTTTAAAAATTTTTCAGGTGGTCTCAGAATGATGTGCAGGAAAGTCTAAGAAAACTGGGAAAATTCGATACAGTAAACCCTAACCTTGAGCGCGGAACCGCGGCCAAACCCCACCTTGGGCCGCGGTTCCGCCGCACATTTGACTGTTCACTGTAACATATTTTTCCAGTGGGCTTCTGGGCCTATTTTGGGGGTTTTGGAATATTAAAATTGGGCCAATTATTTCTGTGAGTACTGCAGTATTGGTTTGGGGCCCACTTGTTAATTTTTGGTCAATCGGAAAATTTTAAACACATTTTTCACAGTATTTACATTATATCTGCGACCGTGAATGTCACTCGATCGGTAAATCCGGTCTAACTGCTATAGCCCGGTTAGACAGATTTGCGAACGTGACTTTCACGTTGATGTTCTATGTATTTTGCTGTGATGTTGCGGATCGGTCGTGGGGGATAGCCTGGATGCAATGCTAGTACAGTTGTGGTTGTATTATGTACATTTGATATTGCGGGGCGAGCGTCCGACATGTGGACTGCCGTCACTGCCTGTTTGTATTATTCTTTTGGGGCACGACCTGGTTGCGGTCGATGTACCCGTTGTATGTATATTTTACTTTCTGTACTAGGATTGCCCCGCGGTGGGGTGCACGGATAGCCGGGTTCTAGAAGGCAACAAGCCCGCATCTCATGGCATTGGGACGGAGGGGGCTTCACTCCAGGATTGGCGGGCTATTCGACGCACTCGTAGGGGGTACAGGTTGACCCAGGAGGGGTGCCCAAGTTACCGGATTCCGTGAAGTGCTGGGTGGTCCATTCACGGAGCTGAAGGGGGCCGCCTCGCTTCAAGTTTTGCCGGGTAACTTGCCGCGCCCGTAGGGGTCTAGGATTTCATTGCACAGGCTATCCACACGACCAGGGGAACGTCGGGTTTCAGTAGTGGCTCTGTGAAACCCGGGGATCCCAGATATCTGTATTGTTCTGTGATGCTGTACATTTCTGTGATGTTGCATTTTATTCACGCCTTGAGCGAAATACTATATATTGGTATATATATTAGTAGATGTTGTATATGTTTTTCATCCGCGCTAGTCCAGTCCCCGCTCTGCCGTTAGTTAGCTAACCTAACGGGCGATGACGGGACCCAGTGGCGAATGCGGACGGCATATACGTACGTCAGTATATTTTCGTTCTTTGTGGTGTGATCAATTGATGGGACTGCGTTGATTCGGATCAATGCAAGTTAAACAAACCTATTCTGATGTTGTTGGAACACTTTTCAAAAAGCTGTTATTGCAAGGACGTTCACTTTTGTTTTGCATCGTGGTATTCATTTGGAATATCCTGCTCCTCAGTCGACGAGGCAAGGGCCGAGATCCCTTCACCGGGAGTGACCCCTTGGACAGAAGTTTGCGTCAGGGCATTAACTTCACTATAGCCGATTACTTTTGCTTTGCATCGTGGTATTCAGTTGGAATATCCTGCACCCCATTCTACGGGGAAAGAGCCGAGATCCCTTCACCGGGAGTGACCTCTTTAGTAAAGGTTTTCGTCACTATATTTTCTAAAAAGCTATCCGTTCCTTCAACGATATCAAGTTCATTACGTTAAAGGTTTTCGCCAGAAACCATTCGTAGCCCTCCGTCGTTTCATATGGGTAGTCAATAGTATTCAAGCTGTGTTTGTTGGCCAAAGTCAAGGCACAGTGTTTGGTAGCTGTTGGTTATTCATATGCAGCATAGATAGATGCGTTGGTTTGGGGCAGTTGTATAGCCTTGTTGGCCAAAGTCAAGGGCTTGTACGGGTGGGCTCAAATTAACCTGGAGAATGACGGGCAGAACTTGACATGTGACTTATGATTTGTTGGCCAAAGTCAAGGTCATAAGAGCATGGGGTAAAAATCACATCGGGAGTTTCAAAAGAACTGAAACTTGCCAGATATGCGCATACCTTCTGGAGTGTGATACCGTGAGCGGATTCCGTCACGTTATCATGCGATGAGAGTTGGATCCCGATTCCCACTGATGAGTTGGTTTACTCCTCGGGTGACCCCGACTAATTCTTCTTTCAGGTTTGGAGGAGAATTTGAGATACAGTGGGAGGTTTCCAGATTAGATTAAGTGATAACCATTCTGATCTAGGTTAGAGTGCACGCTGAGTGTTTCTTTTCTCTCTCTCTGGTAGCGACCATTGACCCAACCCTAGACTATGACTCAGTGACCAAGTTAACCGAACCTTCTTTACACCGGCTTTTGGATTGTCAGAGTTGCAGACCTCATTGCCACTCCTACTTTTACCCTTTTCTCCAGGACACCCCGTATTACTACGAACGTCCACTTCCATTGGACAAAACCATCGTATGGTTAGATACGAACTCGAAGGGATTCGAGGATGGTTTCCGGTTCTGGAGAAAACGGATAGGATTATTCAGTTGTCTTTTCCTTTTTGCCTTCTCTCAAGTTGCGAGTACTCCTTAGTTTAGGAGATAGTACACCTATTACGCAAATTGGATAGTCTTCTTCCAAACTTTAGGCTGGTGCCGAACAGTGGGGAATGAAGAAAACCAATTAGCATAACGATGGTGTGCAGAAGGTATTAAGTTCAGACAAAGCAAGGGATTAGTAAGAGGGCAAAGTAAATTGCGACTGATATTCACGACCAAACCAAGTTTTTCTTCGCCAATCCTAAACCACCTTTGTATTTCTCCAAGACACTCCGTATCACTACGAAGATCCACAGTTTATTGGATGCTCCATCGTATGGTTATATACGAACTCGAAAGGAACTTGTTCTAGTTCGGGGATGGATTCTGGTCCAGGAGAAATAGGAATAAGGTTTATTCGGTTGTCTTTTATCTTCACCTTCTCTTGCATTGCGAGTGTTCCTAGGATTAGGGCAGTACACCCATTATGCTTATTGGATAGTCTTCTTCCAAACCATAGGCTGGTGCCGAACGGTAGGGAAGGAAGAAAACCAATTGGCCTAAAGGGGTGTGCAGAAGGTAATGACTAAAGACATATAAAGGGATTTGGAGAGGTGGCAAAGAATTATACGGTTATAGTTATGAATCTGGATAATGGTAGAGGCATTACTAAGAATACCAGGATACCCCATCGAAACATTTCAATGTTTCAGTTCACTGTGTACTGTTAAAAGAAAACTGATTTCCCGATTAGATACTTACTCCAGGGTATGTATTTACCAGGTACGATTCTCACATCTGTATGGTTTTACAGATGATGAGTGGGAGTAAGTTATTGGGAATTGGGTGATCATCCTCATTATATCGGGATTCGTTGTAATCGGTGATATTTGAGGAGATCACCTGGGCTGTTTGCCGGTTGGCAAATTTTTGGTTTTGAATATCCGCTTTTATGCACCAATTTCAAATTGACATATCTGTACGTCTATTTTCATAGAGTGAGATATACCTTTTGATATTATGTCGATGACATTTACCTATATCAGTGGATGGTTAGGTAAGGAGCATTAAACAGCGGTGTAATTCTTCTTAACCATAAGTACAGTATTCAACCTACGACACACAGTGAAAGAGTTGTTAGACTCGGCGGACTTATACAGAGTATTGTATGTTGTCCAGTGTCCATTAGGACAGAGGGGTTGGTCCTCATACTATATTCTGTTTACTTTTAACTTCTCTAGTTCTTAGACATGTGTTTCGTAGAAACACATGGCCTAAGTTTTGAGGAGTTATAGGTATTTGAATAGAGTAGAGAACCAGGTGTAGCAAGTATCGGGATTCTTCAAAGTGATCGAAGATGTAGATACTTGTGTGTGGAATTCAGTTGATAGTAATGATAAAGAGAGATTGCTTCTCTTTCAGGTTACTCATAATTGGAAGCATTCCTAAGTTGAGTAACGCTGATCGGCCTCCTTCCATTTAGTTGACATGCACTGGAGATAGCTGCATGATTTGAATCTGGTTCAATTAAATCAGTGCCTCTGGTTCTATATTGGATATAGTACAGTTCATATCTTAACATTGTTAAGGTACGGGGAGTTGTCCGGCTTATGATTAAAACCAGACTCTGGATAACTCAAGGCACGTTTATGTAATGGCTGTTTGTGGGTTGACCCAGGCTATGACGAGGGTTGATTTTCTACCATCTGGAAGATCAATAGTGATATTGTTCTTAACTCGCCACATTTTAAAAGAAATGGTTATTTTTTCAGAAAACAGTAGTGGGAGTATGGTAGAACTGGAAGCGATTCCAGAACCGCAAACGATTACTGAAGATTTGTTAAGGAACCTAGAGATTCAATCTGATTTGACATTCCATTGGCCACTCCGCAGATAAGGTGGGTAACTTCAGGCACCCGAGAGGTACTACGGTAGCCTCAGGGACGGTGACTGGGAAGTTCTTGTTTACCCACACTTGCCATTGTTGTTGTTCCAGGCTGCGAGACCCGGCAGGAGGATGAGTATAGCGTCGTTCTAAACTTGCTTTAGAAGTGCACGTCTATATGACTCTGCCAGAGGGTTGTCGTAGTCAGTGGGAGCAGCGGAAGCATTGGTGGACATCAGGCTTATGTCTATTCATAGACTAAAGCAGATGTAGCGGAGATAGATCATCTATTTCTGATGTGACAGTCGTAGGTTTGATGTCATCAGAATAGGGGAAGGATCTGTTGAGAAGGTAGTAGGAAGTGATATTCTTATACTACGATCGGTTATACTTTGGTCGTCACACAGTGTTTTCTCCACATGGGACTTGGACATTATATCAGACATACTGGTTACTAGATCTATGGTTTTTAGATCTAGATTTGGGTGGTTTCCCAATCTGGGTACTTAGACAGCATTCTAAGAGTATTTAGAATGGACGACTCCTGGCACGGTAGTGTATCTGCAGGTGATGGAGTCACCCTCCCTAAAGGTGTCTTATAGACTAAAGTAGAGAGGGATGTGCATGATTGGCAGATCACTTGCTTAGGCAATTGAGTCAATCATGAGATGTCAAGTACCACACCAGATGTTGTTCTTGCACTAGATGCAATAAGTTGACATTGATCCAATCCTGGAAAAACAGTCGGAAGCAGTTTTAGAGCATAAGTGGATGTTCTAGGGATATGATAACGACAGCCTCTTTTGGGAGACAATTATCATTCCAGGCTTCCAAGGTGACATCGACGACAAGGAGGTTGTCAGAGTTATAGTTTTCCTTCTGACGAGGGGCAGTATTCTGGACAGGTGATCCAAGGCAATACTGAGGGAGGCATGGCGCAGGATACTGATTAATTTCAGTTGACGATACAGTCTAAGAAGTTTGGATTTGGAGTTCATTTTTGAGCTCGGTCCCATCAGATATCCAGACATTCTAAGACAGGTATTGCTCATTTCGGGAGATGGTTTTCTCCGCGAACTTGAGATATAGAGAGACATAGAAAGAAACATCAGAGCGGATCCACTCACTGAGGCTATTCCTCGAACGCAATAGTTTCGCAAACAGGCTTTGTGCGACTGACTAGTAGAGGAGTTGGGTGTTCGGTGTCACACGGGCTGTGAGTATGCGACATCGCAATAATTAGCCTTGAGTGCAAGTGGGAGATTGTTGGAGATAGTGCCCTCAGAGTCAATTATTGGATCACAGGCACGTGATTGCAATGATTGAGGGAGGACCTATCCCGAGACGACAGTCTTACTCGAGATGATAGTTTGCTATCTGGTTTACCTTTATCATCGTGTACTGCTTTAGGTGACCTGACAGGTCGCTATTACACGTTGATAAGAGCCCCTAGGATTCTTGCTTGACTACCGGCAGTATGAGGGCGATCATATACGTGGGAGCTGATAGTCTATAAGCACATCCTTAAAAGGTCCCTAGTCGTGGGAGTTTCGAGACAGGGCATCGATACTCCAGAGTAGACTAGTGTATACAGTCGAGACCCCGACGAGGGGCGGTGGCCGGTCTCACAAGCCACTGGTGTCAGTTGGTTCACCTAAGATGTATACAGGTGCTCATTGGGTTATGAGTACACCGGACAGGACTCGCCGGGAACATGCTAGTTGGTCTTATACCTGACGTCAGATAGCAGTTCCCAGGTGACATGTGTACAGGTTAGTTCATCGACCTGGGGATCGTCATTTGTCTCGTGTGAGTTCCCACTGTACTTTGATTCCTACCCTACCACGGCTCAAAGGAGTCGTGCAAACAGGTTTTAGTTGGGTACAGTCCCGAGCCACATGGAGGCAGTGAGCGGATCTTCGGGGGGTCGTCTCTCCCGGTATTGGGGGTGAGGTCGCGCTGTGTCTAGGAGAGCCATTACACGAAGACCTTGGCCAAGGCAGGAGATTTACTGGTAGGTATTCCAGTAGTATCTCAGGGTGTTCTGGGCTACACTCCGACACGACTTGTACCGCTTTTGGGGGTCTGACTTTTACCCACCCCCTAGGCCCGACATGCGATGCTCATAGACGAACGGACCGGACTGTACGGATATTGTCACTGACAGGCTCAGTAGGGTGTCAGGATGAGTTCGCTCATCGACGTCCCTTTTAGTCAATAGCTGGTGGCCCGTTACGTGTTGGCTTATACCTCTGACGGGCTAGTGGTTAAATCCACAGCCATAGTATTGACGAGTCTTTAGAGTCTACCACACTTTCAGTTACTCAAGCTTTCGGGCGAAACGCTGTAGAGGCCGTATGGAGATATGGCAGGGTCCGATCAGATACGTGCGGTATTGCACGGATCAGGATCGGACGGTTTGTACTAGTAGCCGTATAGGTATATGGCAGGGTTCGATCAGATACGTGCGGTATTGCACGGATCAGGATCGAACGGATATTACTAGCCGGCTTTGGTTTAAGCCGGTCCTAGTTTAGTACAGTGTAGATTTTGTCTCTTTGCATTTGTATCCGGACGGAATACAGATGCGGGTGTGTATGCACAGTATCGGGGTTTTCCTGTAATTTATTACGGGACCAGTTTTCTGGAGTTGCCAGTTTGCATTCCGTTCCGGCCGGTTTTCCTTTGTTCTTTCCCGGCCGGACTTTTCCGATGGAGGGGGTAATTTGCAGTTTTGCAAATTACATTTGTGGAGGGGTTTTCTTGCATAAAGATTGATTATGATAGCTTCATATCTTTTGCTCCATCACTTGCTTTAATGAGATTTGAAAAGGGCATGGTTGGATTTAAATGAAGCATGGTGTATGTTTGTTTATTGTCACTCTCCACCTTTTCCTACACTCACTCTCCTTCATGGTTTTAGTATGGTTGATTTCTTTTTCCCACCACCATTCTCATCTCATTGTTTTGGCCGGCCACATCTTGGAGGGAGAGAGAGAGAGGAGTTCAATTTTTGGTATGAGGGATTAATTCACATATCATTTTCATGCTTGCAAAATTCTTCACTTCATTCCAAAGTCCATTCATGTTTCCTCCATCCAAAGGCAACTCCAATACCCCAAAGTGAGACATGCACTCTACACTACACTTCCTACAGCAAATTTTGGACGCGTCGATTCGCCAGCTTCGCGCCCGAGTTGCCTCGGTATTGAGGTGGGAGCCCGTAAAAGCTACAGGCGATGTGGTACCCTTTCCGACGAGGAGGAGACGGACGGAGATCCCGCGAGGAGATCGGAGTGGAGATGAAGACCGGAGGACTCGGATCAGTCGGTACATCTCTTCCCTTTCTTGTTAGTAGCTTAGACTTGTTAATGGTTACGATCCGGAGTTTAGTGCGCGGTGGTGCCGGTTTGCAAAGTCCGCAAAATTAAAGTTTATCACCGCTTCCGCATTCCGGCGTCGGATTGACGGCCGGGGCGCCGCCGTGCACTTACATGATCGAGCGGGGCAGCCGCTCAGATGCCTCTTGCGAGGGCTTTGATCCCTGGCGTCGTGGGTAGGGAACTACCAGCCGGAGATGACCGAGCAATGGTCGGGCTCGGTTGCCTTGTTCTCCGCCGAAAGACCGGGAAGACCGACGTCCCCTGAATTTGAAGGCAGATGCTATTTGGATTTATCCATCCACCTCTCCAAAGATGCCAAGTTGATTTATGGCACCGTGTATCGGAGGTTTAGACGGATGCGGCAGTTGTAGCAGATTTCGTCAGATTCCCCATCGTTTGAAGGGTTTTTGATTGTGGGGACGCTTTTCCTTGCAGGCGCAAACCCCTGCAGTTAATTACGATACCGCATCGCGGCAACAATTTTCTCCTTCTCCAGATGGTCATTTCGTGTCATGTGTGTTTGTTTTATTTTTGGTTGCCCGTGGATTGTATACGGAGACTAATTTATGTTGTCGCCCGTAGGACTTGGATTAATCCAAATCCGTATTTTCTTAGATTTGGGTTTTGGTTTGGGTTTAAGGATCGTTAATCTCATTTGAGACTAAGATCAACTTAAACGTTTGTTAAGGATACGTTAATCTAATTTCAGACTAAGATCAACTTAACGGGATCATTTAGATCCAACAAAAGAGCATTTGAACTATATTGTTTAGTTTAGAGACATTGCGGTCGATTACCGGTTTAAGGACCTGGTGGTCCAAGGTTAAGGACATCATAGTCCATGGGCTTAAGGACCCTACAGTGCGGGGTTAAGGACATCATAGTCCATGGGTTTAAGGACCCCACAATCCAAGGTTGAGAACATTATAGTCCAAGATTAAGGACATCATAGTCCATGGGTTTAAGGACCCCACAGTCCAAGGTTAAGGACATCATAGTCCATGGGTTTAAGGACCCCACAGTCCATAAAGTGTTTAGTTGCCGGGACCCGTCACCTCTCTGAAGACGTTGAAGAATTACAACGACAAATATCAGAGGAGTGAAGAGATATACCCTTGAACCAATTTTAGTTGGGAGATCTGTAGTTGGATTGATTTAAGAATCGTTAATCTCGTTTGAGATTAGGATCAACTTAAATGTTTGTTAAGGATACATTAGTCTAATTTTAGACTAAGATCTACTTAACAGGATCATTTAGATCCAACAAAAGAGCATTTGGGCTCTATTGTTTAGTTTAGGGACATTGCGGTCCAAGTTCAGATGCAAACATGGGTTTGGAAATGCACCAGATAGTTATTGGTCATTGAGACCCACCACCTCTCTGAAGACGTTGAAGAATTACGACATGTATCAGAGGTGTGAAAAGATATACCCTTGAACCAAAGTTGATTGAAAAACTCCAGGTTTTGCTTTGAATGTCATATGAGATGATCCATTTTGGAAGACAAGAGTGCACTTGAGGTTCAGTCAAAAGAAAGGGGTACTGCCTCTAGAAAACTTGGCTAGGTCAAGCTAAGATTGACTTGGATATAGTGTTAAACACTAAAATAGACTCATCTATCACGTGCTCCGACGTGCTGCGCTTAAAATAGTGTTAAACACTGTTAACACTAAAAAAAGAAGCGCTCACGTGGGGTCACGTGAGGCGCTTGAGTATTGGGCCAGACTTCTCTTATTTTATTCTCAGAATATTCAAATAAGTGTTAAACACTTAATCTTTATGGCTATCACGTGTGGGCACATGATGGGTACCCATGCACTGGATATTAAAAGGATCTGCTAGGGGTCACGTGGGGACACGTAAGAGCGCCCATGCATTGGATTTTAATCCTTCAGTTCTTTCCATCTTTTCTTTTTTAAAGAGGTGTTTGTCAGGGGTCACGTGGGGACACGTGAGGCACCCAAAATCTGTTCTGCCCTTCTTTATTTTGAGAAGTCTGTTCAAGAGTCACGCGGGAGCACGTGACCTAGTCTTGTTCGTTCTCTTTTGATCATTGAGGGGGAGGGTCACGTGTTGCCACGTGATCATGTTGGGTACTTAATCCTTTTACGTGCATGAAAAGTCTAAGTCCCTTGTTTAAGAATTAAATTCTTTTATAATTTTGTTGGAGGAATTAAATTCCTATGTGCTTTGTGGGAGAATATAATTCTCTGAATTTAGGTCTTCTCTTAGGTTTTAGATCTGCATGGCAGAATCTTCCCGATGAGAATTAAATTCTCAACTTATGGGAAGATCTTCTTCTGCAGACCTTCAACCAAAGGAAGAACTAAGTTTTTATTCAGAAGAGTTAAACTCTTAGTTTGAGAATTAAATTCTCATTTTATTTTGTGGGAGTTTATAGGATGACCTCTCACCTAGGATTTCTTTCTTTTCTCAAGAGACCTTCTTTTCTCTCTAGAGAATTAAATTCCCTTTTCTTTTGTATTCTCTCTGTTGTTCTATCTCCTCTTTTTTCTTCCCTTCTTGGCCCTTATATATAGGAGAAAGAAAAGAATCAAGTTGTTTAGTCAATCTTTCATTGAAAGATTTTGATTGATTTTGTAACCAACATGATCTTTTAGATCACCCAGTGAATTTTATTCACCATTAGATTTTTAATCCAAAAGATATTTTATTTGTTGTTCTTGGCAGATTTTAGGAAAATATTTCCTTGTATAGATTCTTTCTATAAATTGGTGATTTTAATCACCATTGAATTTTTAATCCAACGGTGCTCCACTTTACAGAGCGCAATCTTTTTATTTGGAAAGATCTAGGGAAATATTTTTCCATTAGGGTTTTTGATTTCCTCTTAATTAGAATTAATTTAGATGGTTTAGGAGTTTATCACGTGTTGGCACGTGACCCTATTTGTTAAAGCATTTAATCTAGAATTTAATTCTATTGTTTCAGAGGGTTTAAGAGTCCATCACGTATTGGCACGTGACCCCACTGATTAAGCATTTCATTTTAATTCAGTATCTACAGGTTTTGCCTGTAAATGGTCACGTGTCTGCACGTGAGACCTGATCACGTGTGGGCACGTGACCCCACTAACACAGCATTTGTTTATTTTGTTCAGTGTCTACAGGCTTTGCCTGTAAATGGTCACGTGTCTGCATGTGAGGCTTGGTCACGTGTGAGCACGTGATGCCTGTTTTTTTTTTAGGATTCTCCCCATTTTTTGCAAGGGAACAAGTAGCTCTTGGCCGAAAATTTTGGCCGGAACAAATGCCCCCTACTACTTTGCCCACGTAAGCATGTACGTGGGTGAAATAGTGCAGAGTTATGCATGGCCATAGAATTGAGGGCTTAGGAGATAAGTTTAGGGTCCTTGTAGCCTAAGACTTTTCCATCTTCATGAGCCGTAAGGGTCTCAAGAAGGTTTTTTCTCCCTACGAGTCGAGAGCATCCCGTAGGTGTAATTTCTCCTTAGGAATCATGAGGATTCCTAAGTGTGCTTTCTCTTGAGAGTCGTAAGGATCTCACAAGAGAATTACAAGTCGAGAGGACTCGTAAGTGATTGATGAGTTGACCCGTTCTCGAGTCAAAGCATTGCTTCGACGGGGAGGTCGACGGTTGACTATGGCCGTTTTCCACGGGGTCAGGGGTTGACTTTCGCCATATGGGGTCAAGATTGACTTTAGCCATACGGGGTCAGGATTGATTCTCGGTTTTCTGTGCACCGTCGAGTCCTGGAACTGGGAACTTTGCCGCGGCTCTGAGGTTGATTGTCGCGTCCGAATCCTGCAGAGACACTGATTTCAATGCGGGTCGATGCGAATCGAGATGCTCTCGTCAAGAACGCTGATTTCCCTGAATCGAGGTATTTTGCCAAGGACACCAATTTCCTCGGAGTTGAGACGAATCGAGGTATTCCTGCAAAGACACAGATTTCTCTGCGGGTCGATGCGAATCGAGATGCTCTCGTCAAGAACGCTGTTTTTCCTGAATCGATGTATTTTGCCAAGGACATTGATTTTCTCGGAGTCGAGACGAATCGAGATATTCCTGCAAAGACACTGACTTCTCTGCGGGTCGATGCGAATCGAGATGCTCTCGTCAATAACACTGATTTCCCTGAATCGAGGTTTTTGCCAAGAACACAGATTTCCTCGGAGTTGAGACGAATCGAGAGATTCCTGCAAAAACATTGATTTCCTTGTGGGTCGACGCGAATCGAGATACTCTCGTCAAGGACGCTGATTTCCCTGAATTGAGGTATTTGCCAAGGACACTGATTTTCTCGGAGTCGAGACGAATCGAGATATTCCTGCAAAGACACTGATTTCTTTGTGGGTCGATGCGATTCGAGATGCTCTCGTCAAGGACGCTGATTTTCCTGAATCGAGGTTTTTGCCAAAACACTGATTTTCTTGGAGTCGAGACGAATCGAGAGATTCCTGCAAAGACAATGATTTCCTTACGGATCGACGCGAATCGATATGCTCTCGTCAAGAACGCTGATTTCCCTGAATCGAGGTATTTACCAACGACACTGATTTCGTCGGAGTCGAGACGAATCAAGATATTCCTGCAAAGACACTGGATTCTTTGTGAGTCGATGCGAATCGAGATGCTCTCGTCAAGGACGCTGATTTCCCTGAATCGAGATTTTTGCCAAGGACACTGATTTCCTCGGAGTCGAGATGAATCGAGAGATTCCTGCAAAGACACTGATTTCCTTGCGGGTCGATGCGAATCAAGATACTTTCGTCAAGGACGTTGATTTCCCTGAATCGAGGCATTTGCCAAGGACACTGATTTCCTCGGAGTCGAGACGAATCGAGATATTCCTGTAAAGACATAGATTTCTCTGCGGGTCGATGCGAATTGAGATGCTCTCGTCAAGGACGCTGATTTCCCTGAATCGAGGTTTTTGCCAAGGACACTGATTTCCTCGGAGTTGGGACGAATCGAGATATTCCTGCAAAGACACTGATTTCTCTGTGGGTCGATGCGAATCGAGATGCTCTCGTCAAGGACGCTGATTTCCCTGAATCGAGGTATTTGCCAAGGACATTGATTTCCTCGGAGTTGAGACGAATCGAGAGATTTCTGCAAAGACACTGATTTCTCTGTGGGTCGATGCGAATCGAGATGCTCTCGTCAAGGACGCCGATTTCCCTGAATTGAGGTTTTTGCCAAGAACACTGGTTTCCTCTTGGTTGAGACGAATCGAGGTATTTCTGCAAAGATACTGATTTCTCTGCGGGTCGATGCTACTCGAGATGCTTTCGTCAAGGACGCTGATTTTCCTGAATCGAGGTATTTTTCCAAGGACGCTGATTTCCCTGGGGGTCGAAACGAATTAAGATATTCCTACGAAGACACTGATTTCTTTGCGGGTCGATGCGAATCGAGATGCTCTAGTCAAGAACGCTGATTTTCCTGAATCGAGGTTTTTGCCAAGGACGCTGATTTCCCTGGGGTCGAAACGAATCGAGATATTCCTGTAAAGACACTGATTTCTTTGCGGGTCGATGCGAATGAGATGCTCTCGTCAAGGACGCTAATTTCCCTGAATCGAGGTTTTTGCCAAGGACGCTGATTTTCCTGGCGGTCGAAACGAATCGGGATATTACTGCAAAGACACTGATTTCTCTGCGGGTCGATGTGAATCGAGATGCTCTCGTCAAGGATGCTAATTTCCCTGAATCGAGATTTTTGCCAAGGACGCTGATTTCCCTGGGGGTCGAAACGAATCGAGATATTTCTGCAAAGACACTGATTTCTCTGCGGGTCGACGCGAATCGAGATGCTCTCGTCAAGGACGCTGATTTTCCTGAATCGAAGTTTTTGCCGAGGACACTAATTTCCCTGGGGTTGGTTGACTTGTTTCCGAGACGGAGCGTTGATCTGGCAAGGAGATCATTGGTTGGCTCTAGGTTGTCTGTGGACCGTAGAGTTTTGGAACTAGGGACTTTGCCGTGGCTCCGTTTGGTGATGTTGCGTCCGAATCCTGTTGGAATAGGGAGGATCACCGTTGCTGATTTTTAGGCTGTAGATGTTGCCATTAAGATTTGGAACTAGGGACTTTTCCATGGCTCCGTTTCGTTGTGTCTCTGAGGTCGGCTGTTGACGCCGCGTCTGCATTCCGTTGTAGTGAGAAGAAACGCTGTTGTTGGTCTCTAGGCTGTAGATGTGGCCTTCGAGACTTGGAACTAGGGACTCTGCCATGGCTCCGTTTGTTGACGTCGTATCTGCTTCTGGTTGGAACGAGAAGGGACGCCGTTGCGGGTCTCTAGGCTTAGATGTGGCCGTCGAGACTTGGAATTAGGGATTCTGCTATGGCTCCGAGATTGATTGTCGCATTCGAATCCTGCTGGAATGAGAAGGAACGCCGTTGTTCTTCTGGGATGCAGATGTTGCCGTCAAGATCTGACTCTCCCTTTGATAAGGTCTGGTGGGGAAATGTGGTCCCCTTTTTGTTTATGCTCCTGGATTGTATACAGGGATCGATGT
This sequence comes from Agapanthus africanus, assembly GCA_030015575.1. Classification (NCBI taxonomy): domain Eukaryota; kingdom Viridiplantae; phylum Streptophyta; class Magnoliopsida; order Asparagales; family Amaryllidaceae; genus Agapanthus; species Agapanthus africanus. The sequence continues at coordinate 126,592,443 of CM057338.1, forward strand.
GATCTCACCTGTAGGGCAGAAAGTTTCATTTCATTTTTTTTATATCTTTCCGCGATACTCTATCATTTCAGCTTTTATATCACGAAAGTCGCGATTGCCCAATCATTTCGGTTATTTTTCGCGGTGCCTAGTTATTTCGGTTATTTTTTTGTTTTTTACTCGCTGCTTTTTATTGCGAGTTGCCCAACCATTTCGGCTATTTTGTATGCATATTTTTTACTTGCTGATTTTGTTGCAAGTTGCCCCATCATTTCAGCTATTTCATATGCATTTGTGGCTCGTTAACTTTTCACTGCGAGTTTGTGATTTGATACTGATCTCAGCATCAGCATCGCTACGACTGGAATATTGCCAGGAGCGAATCATCATTTGCCATTGTTGATGTCGAACAAAGGTGGCTTAGCAAACATGGTTAAGATCCTGTCGACTAAGACTTTTGACTTCATGAGCCGTAAGGGTCTCATAAAGGTATTTCTCCCTACGAGTCGTGAGGATCTCGTAGGTGTATTTTCTTCTTAAGAATCGTGAGGAGTCTTAAATGTATGGTCTCTTATAAGTCGTAAGGATCTTACAAGATTGTTTTCTCCTTATAAGTCGAGAGTACTTACAAGGGTCGTTCGCCGTGTGAGCATATCCCTAGTCATGGGTGGGACTTTGCTTGGGAAATGTATATTCGTGCCCGTGGATTCTATACAAGGGTCAGCATTGAACCGCTTGTAGGGCAGTCTGGGAAATGTGATGGCTTAAGAACAGATTCAGATCCCTGTAGCTTAAGGCTTTTGAATCCTATGAGCCATGAGAGTCTCAAAGGGGAATTCTCCTTACGAGTCGTGAGGATCTCGTAAGTGTAATTTCTCCTTAGGAATCGTGGGGATCCCTAAGTGTGTTGCTCCCTTATGAGTCGTAAGGATCTCACGCAGGTATTTTCTCCTTACAAGGTCGAGGGGACCTTACAAGTGTCTTTTAACGAGATTGCGTCCTTTCGGGTTTTCACAAACTCGCTGGTAGTCCTGCTGTTTTTACTCACGGAGCCCTTTCAGGTTTTCATCCGTGCCCATCTCGCTTGTGGACATGCCGTTTTTTTACCACGTCAGTCTGAGTATGCCGCGGGTTGGTAGTAGTTTAACGATGTTTTGGTCATTTGTTCATAGGTCCGAGATTTTTCGGGTAAGGTACGATTACACAGCTGGATTTTCTCGCAAATCTTCGCATTTTTTTGTGTCGGAGGTGGATTCCTTGAAGAGAGGGTTGAGGGCGATTTCTTCGTCAAAGTCGCTTCCAAAGGTGATAACTTGCGATCCCTTGGTGTCGACTATGTGACAGTTGCCAGCAGTTCTTTTGCGCTCATCTGTCGTGCTTTTCTGTTCCCGACGAGCCTTGCGCTTCACTCGTTGAACGTGTTGTCGGGAGGCAACATATCCCTGCCACCAGTTTTTAAAGGCTATGCACTTCTCGGTAGGGTGTGCAATTCTCTGATGGTATAAGCAGAAGTTAGGATGTATGTCCGCTTCATCAAGATGTATACTGCCAGGAGAATTTCCTCTAAAAGAGGGCAACTTCATTCCTATTGACAGGGCCCTAGCGTATCGTCTCCTTATTTTAAGCTTGCTTTTGCTGGCGATAGGGATGCTTCGATCCGGTTGGGGTGCCTCGATCTTTTCATTCAGTCGTCGGCGTTTGGCTTTTTCGAATATAGCCAGTTCGCGCTCTCGATTGGCTTTGCTTTTCTGACGGGCTTCGTTCAGTAGCAAGTCGATCATCTTGTCAGACGGTTCCAAGGGTTTTGGTTTCGATCCTGCCCCCAGCTTTTTTATGCTGTCCTCCATCGCCGAGTGAGCTTCTTCGTTAGTTAACGCCGAATGAGAGATCATGTGGCAACTTACCACATAGTCCTCAGATTCTTTTGACGGGTCATCCCCGTCGTTATTGTCGTTATCTCCGCTCTCAAGAATATTGTTGAGAAATTCTTGGAGTGTGACCGGGGTTCGCGCCTTCTGGTTATATTCCTCCAGCGCGTCAATATACTTTTGCAGATCCGTGTGTTTATCATCAAACCGCGCGGGCTTTTTGATCTTTTTCTTTTTCTTTGAAGACTTTGACGGCTGGGCCCGAATGTTTTGTCCACCATCACTATTAACTCCCAATGTTGGGCGTGGATTCAGCATCCCCTCGATGATCTCCGGCTCCAGCGGGCTTTTCTACCTGATCGCCGGACATACTTGAAGATCTTTCAGCATTCTTTTAGCTTTTGCCGAAAGAACGACTTCCCATGGAGCTTCCTCTATAAATGAGTATGATGCCCCAGCGTGTCCACCCTTTTAGGGGTGTGCTGTTGTGGCGGGTTTACCTATCAGTTTTCGGACAGCGCGAACTTATCCTGTTGATACTGGTCTTCAACCCAATTTTTGAAGACGTAGCAGTTTTCGATCGGATGGCCCAATACTCGGTGGTAGGGGCAGTAATTGGGATCGTTGACATCGTTCGATTGCGGTGGGTGTCTCGACTCCGGTAGAGTAATAAGCCCATTGCGCACTGCCAGTTCAAACAGTTTCTTTGTTTTATCCCGGGGAACCGAGTAAGGACGTCTCAACTTCTCATCGAGGGATTGCCGCTTGTTGCTTTGGCGAACAACCGGTCTCGGGCCACTCGGTTGTTGTTGAGCGTTGGCGACGAAGGTCGCTTTTCTTTTGCCTTTTTCATTTCGAAGTTCCGTCTTTGAAGAGAGCGGTCTATGGCCCATCTGGTATATTTGGGCCAGCTTGTCGATCAAGGTCCGGAAAGTGGTCGGCTTGAAGAACATCATGAACTGGGATATGGTCGCCTGCGGATCGAGGGTACCCACGAACATGCCTACTGCAGTGGTCGCCTGCGGATCGAGGGTACCCACGAACATGCCTACTGTAGGAGCCTCTTCTATGCGCTGTTCGCATTTTGACCATAGGTTCCGCTTTCGGATTGCATACTGCACCCATGTCTCGCCCGGCTTCACCCTGACGTTAATTAATGCCGTGATTGGGGTGCGCTCACTAGCGCTCGCGAACCTTTGTGTGAACAGTAACTCCATTTCTGTGAATGTCTTAATGGAATCGTTTGAATGTCTTAATGGAATCGTTCGGGAGCTCGGAGTACCATTCAAACGCTATTTCTGACAAGCTGCCAACAAACTGGCAAAGCAGCAATTTGTCGTCACCTCCGGTGTTGCCGCACAAAGCCCTAAATTGAGCAACGTGCTGGTGTGGATTCCCCGTCCCTTTATATACATGGAATTTAGGGATCGTATATCCCGGCGGGTACTTTATTTGGTCGTACCAACCCGGATAGGGTCGTCCAGTTTTAACGATTTGCCCAGCCGCTTCATTCGCCTGATGAACTCGTATCTGCTGAGCGATGTAATCATCCAGAGCAGCTTTTGAGATGGTCTCCTCTTTTGGCTGCTGAACAAGCCGGAAGGGAGTTTGACGTTTTCGCTCGGTCGTCTTCGAGAATAATCGGAGGTTCTTCGGCTGGAGGATCCGGCTGTATCATCATCCCGACCATGTCTTGGAAAAGAAGCGACATTCGTTTTATATTAGCCGTTTGTTTTGCTGCTTCTCTGTCCTTCTTTTCGAGGACTCTTGGGAGGAAGTCAGAATCGGTTTCCTGTTCATGATGCTGCTCCGATGACGCCTCCGGGCTTTCTTTTGGCCCAGTGAGTGCGGCCATTTGCGTTAACATTTCCTGAAGCTTGCTCAGGGTGTCGGCTTGGGCATTCAGCTGCCTGGGTATTTGTTCTACTTGGACTTCGACAAAGTTCCTCCGGAGTTTCCTTACCTCGTCTAGAAACTTCATCATCAGAGGCTCCCGAGCTGCAAAGCGGCCGGTCACTTGGCCGACGATTAGGGCCGAGTCGCTGCAGATTCGAATTGTCTTCAGCCCCAGCCCGGCGGCCATGCACGGTCCAGCCAGGAGGGCCTCGTACTCTGCCGCGTTGTTCGAGGCTTTGAAACCGAGCTTCAGTGAGTACTCCATTTCTGCCTCGTTCGGGCCCTGGATAATGAGGCCGGCACCACAGCTTTCCTCGGTTGAAAACCCGTCGACGTAGATGACCCACTCAGGAACCGAGTCAGGTCTTTCCGCGATGGGACATTGAGTTGCGAGGGTCAGCGTGGACTCCGGTTCCTTACTAGGGATAATGCATTCAATGATGAAATCGGCCAGGGCCTGCGCTTTGATGGCCTGCCTCAGGCGATATTTTATGTCAAACTGAGATAGTTCCCACCTCCACTTCTCTAAGCGGGTCGAGGATTCCGGTGATGCAAGGATAGCCCCCAACGGGCGCTCAGTGAGGACGATGATGGTGTGTGCTTGGAAGTAGTGCCGTAGCTTCCTTGAGGCCATCACGAGGGCCAAGATAATCTTCTTTATGGCTGGATATCTCGTTTCTGCGTCCTTAAATACATGGCTCACATAGTACAACAGCTTCTGCACTCCACCGAACTCTCGGACGAGCACCGAGCCCGCTACTTGGTCGGATACCGCCAGATACAGCGACAACTCGTCTTCTTCAACTGGTCGGATGAGCAATGGTGGCATCGCGGGGTGCTTCTTCAATTGGTCGAAGGCGGCCTGGCACTCCTCCGACCACTCGAACCTCGGGATCTTCCTCAGAGCTTTGAAGAACGGGAGGCATTTCTCCCCCGACCTGGACATGAAACGGCTCAGAGCAGCGACTCGTCCCGTGAGCCGCATGATCTCGACGTTGGTCTTGGGCACGGCCATGTTGAGGGTAGCGTCGATTTTCTCTGGGTTGGCTTCGATTCCACGGTGAGTGACCATGAAACCGAGGAACTTTCCCCCGGTGACTCTGAATGCGCATTTGGCGGGGTTTAGCTTCATCTTGAACTTGCGGAGCACTTCGAAGGCCTCGCCCAGATCCTTTGCGTGGTCGGCCGACGAGACGGATTTGACGAGCATATCGTCAACATAGACCTCCATATTCCTGCCTATCTGTGGCTTGAACATGCGATTGACTAACCGTTGGTACGTGGCCCCGGCGTTCTTGAGGCCAAAGGGCATCACCTTGTAGCAGTATACCCCCGGTTCATCGTGAATGCGGTAAGATCTTCATCTTCCGGATTCATACGGATCTGATTGTAGCTGGAGAAAGCATCCATGAAACTCAACAGCTCGTGGCCGGCCGAGCTGTCGACGAGCCGATCTATCCGAGGGAGAGGATAGTTGTCTATGGGGCATGCCTTATTGAGGTCGGTGAAGTCGACACACATGCGCCACTTCCTGCTTGATTTCTTGACCAGAACTACGTTCGCCAGCCACTCTGAGTAAGGTACATTCCGGATGAAGTCGGCAGCGAGAACTCGATCAACCTCGTCTTCGATAGCCTTCTGTTTGACCGGGGCGAAACTTCGCTTTTTCTGTCTGACGGGTCGGGCCGTAGGATCAACCCCGAGCTTGTGAGAAATGATTTTGGGGTCGATCCCAGGCTCTCAGCAGGCGCCCAAGCGAAGACGTCGGAGTTATTTCTGAGGAAACCGACCAGGTCATCTCGCCGAGTTCCTGTCAGGAGTGATCCGACCTGGACGGTCTTTTCATCGTCCCCCTCTGTCAGGGGAACCTCAGTCAGTGGTTCGACCGGTGTCCCCCGGACCTACTTCTGCTCGTCTCGGGTGTCCAGAGAACTCTTGATGTCGTCTTTTACCTCAGCGTCGTTGGCAGGCTGCTCGGACGAAGACGTTTTGGTAAGGCATACCTTCGCAACCCGTTGGTCTCCGTAGACCCGACCTATCCCGCCCTGATCGAGAGGGAACTTCATCGCCAGGTGGTAGGTCGATATCTCGGCCTGGAGGGAGTTCAGCGTCGGGCGGCCGAGGAGGACGTTGTAGGCCGATGGGACCTTTGCTACGATGAAGTCCACAGGCAACGTATGGGTGTGGCCGGGCTCCCCGACGTTGAACTGTAGGGTGACCATCCCTTCCGCCGGGATGGAGTGGTTGGTGAACCCTGAAAGGACGTGGGGGGTCGATTTCAAGTCTGTTGGGGTGAGCCCCATGCGCAGAAAGCAGTCGTGGAAGAGGATGTCTACTGAGCTGCCCGAGTTGACAAGTATCCGGTGAACCTCGTATCGGTGGATTCTAGCCGTGATCACCAGAGGGTCGTTGTGGGGCATGGATATACCGTGGAGATCCCCGTCGCCAAAGGTGATAGGCTCGTGGTCCCTGGCCTTTTTGCTCGGGCGGCCGTTGGCCTCCGTTGCCGGCGTGGGGTGCTGAGTCTCGCAGGCGCTCGACTGACCCCCTATCGTCATGACCATAGTTCTTGATGGGCCTCGGTTCCTTCCGGCGAGATCCTTTAGGCCCCGTGGTAAGGTTGTCTTCGAGCTGCCGTGGCGGGCCTCGTGGGCCCGACCCCGTCGAGAGAGGGGGTGCCAGTCATGTCTGGAAGCAGGTGAGCTGACCGCCACTGTCTTGGTAGGGACAGGGGTGCGACGAGGCTCGAGACGAGGCTCTCCGACGTGGGTCCTCGAGGTTGAATAGGACGGATCGAGGGACCTGCGACTGTCGGAGTCTGCGAGGCGGTTGCCGGCGGAGGGGTTGATGACATTCGGTGGAGGTTCACCCGTGCCTCTGTTGGGGGGAGGCAGCGGCGGGTGCTTGGATCTTCAGGGTGATCGCTTGCCATGTGGATGGAGATCGGAAGGCCAACTTTGTTTTTTCGTGGAGTTTAGTTTTCCACAGACGGCGCTAACTGATGGAGGTTCTTTTCGGGTCTCCGTCAGATGTTGTCTTCCGTCGATCTCCCGGTGAATCTTGGAGGTGATCTCCTGTCGCATGTGGGTCTCAATGGGTTTTGAGAAGATTGGTGGTTTTGAGAAGTTTGCGCTGAGTACCTGAAAGAAAGTTCCGGGATGGTTTGGTACCACCGAGGACCCTCCGACGATCAAGTTAGCACAAGATCCGAGCAGAGTAACGGCTAAGTGAGGTGAAAAAGTTTACTTGACCCGGGGGTTTATATAGTGGCGGCAACACGCAGTAGCAGGCGCGAGAATCTCGTCGGCAGTTACGCCCCCGACGTCACGCCCGTGTAATAAGCGGATCGTCCATTAATGGGGATTGTGATGGCGTGGAACGTGGGATGTTGCCGGCGGAGAATCCGCGCATGGCGAGATTTGCGGAGCGGCGGTTACGCCTGTGAGTGGTGGAGTCGGTCGGTCGGAGGGATCGAGGAAGATGGCCTCGGCGGGAGAGCTCGGGGACGAGCGGGAGGGCCGAGGCATCTTGGTCCCGTGGTGGCTCGGGGCGAGCTGAGAGGCCGAGAAGGCCAATTTGCAGGGCTCTGAGGAGAGCCGGCTTGTGCTTGCAGGTCGGCTACAGGGGTGGCCTGGTCGGCCCCTGTGGGCCCTTTCTTCTGAGTTCTGGGACACGTCATCTGCCACGTGTCCTGATCTGGGACATCGCCAATATAGGGCATCATCAACACCCCTTTCATCCATTTTAATGATTTTGTTAGTAAGCAAATCTTTAATGCCTTGTTATCAATAATTTTCTTACTGCCTTCTACTTAGAAATTGATGTCATACAAAACAGGTGTTGGATACCAATATTCTGTTGAATTTCAATATAAATTGAGTCTTTAACTGCAATATGTCATTCTGATACTTCACTGTCAACTTTATGCCAGATTCTGGGAATAGAGCAGCTGTAGATCTCCGTCACTTTGTGTTCTATGCCTTCGTTGGTCGCACTGGTGAAACTCCTTGGGCTAGGAAGAATGAAGTATATTCCATTCTCCACATCCCCCCCCCCCCCCCCCCCCCACCCCCCATCTTCTTTATCTGTTTTAGATTTCCTGTTCGAATAGAACTCAATTTATATGTTGTTGAATACATCATACAACTTCAGAATCATAAGTTTATTATTTAGTTTTGCAAGTTCTCTTTCTAACGAACTTCTTTGTCCTGGCCTTTGCTCACACCACAACTGGTTTTGTTTAAACATGGAAGATTATCCTTCCTTTCCCTTTATTCCAACCAAGCTGTTTGTCCCTTCCAACCATTTCTAGTTGAGTGATACTGGAATGCGCGCGTGCGAACACAGCATTTTGTTTGGAAGTCGATGCAAATTACTTTTTATTTTTAGGTCTGCTTATTTTGGCATTTCTATGTGGAAGAATATCCAGGTGCAAAATTCAGATGCATCAAAGTTGATTCCACAACAGAACCACAAGCTCGATGCTCATGCTTTGAATAGTCGCCATCCTGGAGACGTATGCTCCCAAAATACGCAAAAATGTCTTCTAATCATCGTCCTGCTTTAAGCACTATAGTAAATCATCAGCTCTTGTTATCATACAAGGTAACTTGCAGAAAAGCAGTGTTTTGGCACGTCTACTTGTGCAGATACGTGATTAGACAGCAGTGCAGACTTCTGTTCCGTGCGTAGCATCTTTCAAGACATAGTTCACAGTACATGAATAATTAAAAATAGTGCTTTTGGGATGCCTACTTTCCTCTGTGCATGCATTCTAATGAGTATGTCTCAAATAGCGAATCCTTGTGTGTGCACTGTGATGTTAGTAGTGCTCACACATATTCCATGCATTACTCATCTTTAAGGACATAGCTTGCATTTGTGGCGTCCCCATTACAACTGGTTCACAAGATTCTTCATATCCTGCAACATTTTTTGGGAACAAATCACATCATCTTGATCTAATCCCCTCCCCCCTTCCCTCAAAATAGTTATGAAATGATTGTTAAAATTAATGAACTATTAAGTAGTTGTTAACCAGTAGATTTGATGCCAGTCCTGCCCATGATTGTACAAGGAAGACTTGTTGCAAAGCCTAGAAATGTTGGGTTGGTGGGTATGAACACTTTCCTGTGCATTGCACAGTTTACTTTCATGCAACGAAGGTGCAACCCACCAAAATTCAAGTAAACTATATAAGAATTCAGATGACTGGGAAGGTGCTTCTACAGGGAATAAAGTTCAATTTTATAAGCCGATCAGCACAAGCGGAGCACAAGCGAGCACACTGCATGGTTTAGTGGTAAAGAAATGAACCTTTAGGCATACACGTTCAATTTTTTTTTGGGGGGTTAAATATAGGACTTAAATTTGCATGAGGTTAATCGTATTACTGTTCTTTAATTAGTATTTGTTTTTCAAATTATAGCTCTTTCCCTCGATTTGATTTTTTCCCTAATTAGTAATGCAAGATACATTATATGCTGTTTAGAACTGGATTTCCTGAAAGAAATCTTCAATTTTCAATATGTTTAATTGCAGTTCAAATGCAGAGAATTCTGAGAATCAATTCTTGGAGTAATGCTGCATCATTGGGTAATAACAAGTTTTCTTTTTGTCCTACTTTACACGAGCATCACATTAGCTCATACCGTAGGCATTGCTTATTAGGATAGACGAGAAGATGCATCTTTCCAGCTAGCTCATTTTAGAAGGCACAAAAGAAAATCATTGAAGAAAACTCCTGGGAAAGCAAACACATAACCCTTTTTCTCATGTTCCTGTGGAAAATAACACCCTCCTGGTCAGGATGCATCAATAAAATTGCAAGCATGATTGGAAAAGCTGCAAATATTGCTGGTTCAGCAAGATCTAAGAAGGTATGCTTATGCTTTATCTTTGATGATACTGTTTAGTTCTATTACCTATGTGAACAGTTCATTATCGCAATACATACTTTCCCTACCCTCAATCATAGCAGGAATCTTCATGTCTTCTTGGCATTATATTCAAGAGCTGCTAACATGTGAAACTGGAGCTATGTGGGTCAGTGGTGCATTATAGAGTTTATTACTTTAGGTTATAAACTTTGATCCAGTTGACTTGAAAGAACAAAAAATACTTTAACTATTTGGCTTGGTTTCCTTAACCCTTCAGATATTGACACGTGGCGCGTTTTGGCGTTGTGCGCCAGTCCAATAAGTGCAAAGACGCAAGTCAAGAGTGTAAGGCACTGTCCAATAGCGCAGAGTGCATTTTTGATCAAATTAAGATCAAAGAACTAGTTTTTTGTTCTTCAAAGGAGGCCTTGCCTCAAGATCCAAGAACCAAAGTTCTTGTTCTCATCAAAAGGCTCTGCCTTTATAGATCAAAAGATCTGTTAATGATGTAAATTACTTCTTTTATTTTTTTTATGATTAGATCTTTTGATCTTTTTTTTTTCTATTGAAAATCTTGATCTTGTTCTTAGATCTCTGATCTTTTTAGAAGATGATTCTTCTTTTTTAATGGGATGATTTCATCTCTGTTATTCAAGAATATAATTCTTCTCATTTATCATACATTTCTCCTCTTGCAGTATTCCATTGGATTTTTTCCCTTCCTCCATTCTTGAGGCCGGCCACATCTTGGTAAGGAGAGAGAGGTTCATTTTTATGAGTGGAAATTCTTCATCTCATTCCTTGCTAGAAAAATGAGAGCACCATTTTCCTCCAAAGCTCTTTCTCTTCTCCACCATCAATGGCAACTTCATAAACCCCAAGAGACAATACATTCTACACTTCATCTATAGCATCCTTGGGCACGTCGGCTCGCCAACTTTGTGCCCGAGTTGCCTCAGTCCAGAGGTGGGAGCCCGTAAAAGAACCCGGCGATGTGGTGCCCGTTCCGACAAGGAGATGAAGACCGGAGATTCCGCGAGGAGATCGGAATGGAGGCCGAAGACCGAAGGACACGGATCGCTTGGTATAGCATTCTATCCCTTCTCTTGTTAGCTAGCATTAGGTTAATGGTTACGATCCGGGTTTTTAGGATGCGGTAGCGCCGGTTTAAAGTCAAAAAAATTTTTCGTTTCCGCATTTTGGCCGTTGATAGACGGCCGGGGCGCTACCGTAGTCCTACATTTAGTAACCTAACCATCACAATTAGCCATGGTTATGTCTCTACATGAGTTAGTATATGATACTTACTCACCATGGTTCACTCTCTCACTTGATCATTTTCATTCTCTTCTCATTTTGTTCATCTTCTAGCCAAAACTCCTCCAGAAGTGCGATAAGAATCGGGTGTTGTGGTCGGACACGATGCTCACAGGCACTCCATGCAATCTCACAATCTCCTGTATATACCGTTCTGCCAATGCTTCAGTTGATCGACTAACTCGAAATGGTATGAAATGAGCTGCCTTGGTCAATCGATCAACAATCACCCAAACTGCATTGTTGCCCTTTGGACTCCACGGTAAAGCTGTCACGAAATCCATGGTCATATGTGCCCACTTCCATTGAGTAATCGGAAGTGGTTGCAATAAACCAGCAACCCTTTGATGTTCAGCCTTAACTTGCTGACACACCAAGCACTTCGCTACAAAGCGAGCAATCTCCCTTTTCATGCCTTCCCACCAGAAATGTTGTCTTAGATCGCGGTACATTTTCGTGCCTCCTGGATGTACGGAATACGCGGAACTGTGTGCCTCCTTCATAACTTCTTCGCGAATGTCTCCTTTCGGCACACACAAACGGCTACCATATCTCAACGAACCATCTTCATGAATTAACAAGTCCGTTCGAAGTCTAGCTTCAACATGTTCTCGAAACCTTCGCAATCTTGGATCCTGCGACTGCGTTGCTTTAATATTATCGATCAACGACGACTGTACTTGCAACTGCATCAACTGTCCTGAAAAATGCGGTAGCACGACCTCCAACTCGAATCTCCGAAAATCATCGATAAGCTCCCTCTGTGCTGTCAACATCCGAATTACTGGCAACCGACTAAGCGCATCCAGCACAACATTAACTTTTCCCGGATGGTACTTAAGATCAAGATCGTAGTCAGCCATCAGCTCCAACTATCTACGCTGCCTCATATTAAACTCTTTCTGTGTGAACATGTACTTCAGGCTTTTGTGATCGGTGAATACTTCTACCCTTTCGCCCAATAAGTAGTGTCTCCAAATTTTCAAAACGAAAATCACAGCTGCTAGCTCCAAATCATGAGTTAGGTAATTCTTCTCATGGGTCTTCAACTGTCTCGATGCGTAAGCTATAACTTTCCTATGCTACATCCAAAAACATCCCAAACCTTTCCCAGATGCATCGCTATGAATCACCAATCCTCCGGAACTGTCTGGTACGGTCAAAATAGGAGCGGTTATCAACCTTTGTTTCAACGCCTCAAAAGCTAACGCACATTCATCCGTCCATATGAACGGTACTTCCTTCCGCGTAAGCTTGGTCAAAGGCTCAGCCAAACGGGCAAAATTCTCCACGAATCTTCTGTAATATCCGGCAAGTCCAAGAAAACTTCTGATCTCTACTACGTTCTTCGGAATCGGCCAATCTTGGACTGCCGCAATCTTCTCAGGGTCAATGGTGATTCCATCTCCGGATATAACATGCCCCAAAAACTTTACTTTTTCAATCCAAAACTCGCACTTGCTCATCTTTGCATATAATCTTTCTTACCTCAACGTCTGCAGTGCGATCTTCAAGCGTTCTGTATGCTCTTCAAGGCTCCTTGAGTAGACCAGAATATCATCGATGAACACCACTATAAACTGGTCTAAGAACGTTGAAAAGATTCGGTTCATCAAGTCCATAAATATCGCCGGTGCATTCGTGACTCCGAATGGCATCACTAAATACTCGTAATGTCCATACCGAGTTCGGAACGCGGTCTTGCAAATGTCCTCTGATTTATCTCGGACCTGATGACATATGGACCGCAAATCCAGCTTCGCGAATACTCTCGCGCCATTAAGTTGCTCGAACAATTCGCCAATGCGAGAGATCGGGTACTTGTTCTTAATAGTCACCCGGTTCAATTCTCGATAGTCGATGCACATCCTCCTTGTGCCATCTTTCTTTTTGACTAGAAGAACTGGAGCTCCTCAAGGTGAATTATTGCTATGAATCCAACCCTTCTCTAGCAATTCGGTAACCTGCTTCTTGACTTCTTCCAACTCCACTGGTGCCATTGGATAGTACGCCTTTGAGATTGGCGCTACACCAGGAACAGGATCGATTGCGAACTCCACATCTCGTTTTGGCGGTAAACCCAAGATGTCCTCGAACACGTCCATGAACTCTCGAACTACAGCTAGCGCTTCCTCCTTATCAACTTCCATCGACACAAGAACGGTGCTTGTCGGAGCCCTAAACTCGACTGGCCCGACAGAACTGCTTCCTCCAGCGAAAGCAAACTCCGGATGTCCGGGAATCTGGAAAATCACTTTCTTTGTCCTACAATCAATGTGAGCGTGGAAAGTGCCGAGAAAATCAATTCCCAAGACAACATCATAGCTGCCGGTATCAATCACCAAGAAATCTACAGATAACTCCCGTCCGCAAATAACAACTGAACAATTCTTGCATTCGCTACTAGATATGATCTTCCCATTCCCAGTGTGTATGTCCCAATAACTAGATAAGGTCGTGCAAGAAATTGAGTGTGCAACAATAAACTTGGACGACATAAAACAATGGGATGCACCAGAATCGAATAATGGTAATGCGGGAAAATCATGAACAAGTAGGATACCTGAAATAACTTCATCTGAAGCATTAGCCTCTTCAGCCGTCAGGATAAAGGCTTGAGCTCGATTGGGTCCCTGAGTTATCTGCTTCTGCCCCTGAAACTACCTCTGCGGTGGCCTCTAAGTATCTTCCTTCAAACGTAGTTTCGATGGACAAGCATTAATAGTATGATCCGCTGATCCACAAACCGAACAAAGTCCCCGCATCCTTCGACACTCCCTCTGCACATGTCTGGGTAAATGGCAGTCGTCACAAATCATGCTCTTACTCAGATTGGCTATGACGAGCTTCTTCATCGGCACCACGCCACGTCGGTTCACTGGAATACCTCTGCGTATAGGCACTCGGTTCGGTGTAAACGCCGGTTTCCGCACCATAACCGCCTGCTGCTGCGCATTCCCAGTCTTCACTGATAAGCTCTGCTGCTCTCTGGCCGCTTTAAGCACTTGCGAGAAAGTGGTCAAACCCAGAGATATAATGTGCCTCTGGATTTCCACGTCCAAACTGCGCATGAATCTTCGTGCCCTATCAGCTTCTTTGGCCACCAAAGGTTCAGCGAATCGACTGAGCCATGTCCACTCAGCCGCATGTGTTAGTTATATGTATGCCCTAGAGGCCATTACTATACATAGGATGTATATTGTAGTGGATGCTTGGACATATATAGGGAGGACTTTCTTGCTCGACATGATAGTATGCTATCTGGTTGCTCTTTACCTTAACGTGTACACTGATTGTCTCTCTGTTACATGTTGGTAAAACCCTTAGGATATGTACTTGACTACCTGGACTATGATGCGGATCATACTAGTGGGGACATGGTAGTCTATAAGTACGTCCTTCAAGGTCCCTAGTCGTGGGTGTATCGAGACGGGGCATCGATATACTAGAGTAGACTAGCGTATACCTTCTCGACCCATACAGATGGGCGATGGATGATCCCATATCCATTGGTGTTTGACATCAGAGATGATATACGGGTGCTCAGTAGAGACTGGGTACACTGGACGGACTCGCCGAGAACTCCCAGATGGTATTATACCTTACGTCAGATGGCAGTTCTCTGGTGACACTGGTACAGAGTAGTCTGTTGACCCGAGATCGTCATAGAGTCTTGTGTGGTTCCCACTGTGCTTTGATTTCCATCTTACCACGTCCAAGAGGGCGTGCAAAACGGTTGTTTTTGGGTACAGTCCCGAGTCACATGGAGGCAATGAGCGATAAGAGGGGATTCGTCTCTCCCGGTATAGGGAGTTGATGTTGCGCTGTGTTCGATTGGCTATAACCGGAAATCCCTGGCCAGGGTTGCTGAGATTTACTGGTAAGTGTTACCAGTAGTTTCTCGAATTGTTATAGACCTCATATCGACACGACTTATCGAGCTATTGGGGTCTGCCGTTTACCACCCCTAGGCGAGATATGCGACATATCAGACGACGAGACCGGACTGTACGGTAGTGTTACTGGTTGGATTCACTGGAGTGTGAGCGGGCTTGCTCGTCGATCTTCTGATCGCTCAATACCCGGGTGGCCGTTACGTTTAGCAGACCGCTTGCGGCTTGTGGGTGTTTGATATGATCATCATCTGCTGCCGGCGTATTCACGAGTCTTTAGAGTCCTACACAGAGGTTTCCTGGCTCAAGCGAAACGAAATAGGAGCGCATATGAGATATGTACGGGACCGAGAATAATACGTGTATGTGATACCGTATTCTATTCTCGCGAAGAATGTGTCGAATGGTTGTATGCGATATAACCTAGTTATCGATTCAAGCATTGATTCGATAAACCGATACATAGGATACTAGTCGGTTATATGCGATATGACCGGATCGTTAAATCAAGTGTTGATTTAATGATTTAATGTATAATTATATATTTGATATAGTACTTTGCATTAACTAGTATTGGTTCACTTTAAATGGATTTTCTCACTTGAAGTTCACAAGTTGTATATGTGATATACTTTTGTGCACTTGATTGTATCATGTTTGATGATACATGCTTACTTGAGTTTGTGTAAAGATTAAACCATGGTTATTTAAATGGTTAGGGTTTTGTTTTTCATATCTATTTATTCATTTATTTATTTATTTTCTTTTTGGAAAAAGAAAAGATAAATGGTGGCTTTATTTGGATATATGTTGAAGCTTCATGAAGCTTGACTTAGTCACCATTTTTGTCTTCATACCTAACCTAACCATTCACTTAACCCTAGTTTAGTCTCTACACATAACCATGGTTTGAATATGATAAGGATTGATTTTCTTTTCCATTTTTAATGAACACTTATCATATTCTTTCTTTCTTCTTCTTCTTCACTTGAAGAAAGCTTGTTTCAACAATGGCAACTTGAGCAAATGAGTGAGAAATCCAATTCTAAAGTGAACCCACTTCCTATTTCTTCATCCTCTACCTCTTACCAAGTAGTAGAGTGTGTTTTCTTCACAAGTTTCATGACTTGGTGAAGTGGGAGCTTGATCTTGTGATGCCTCGACGTAGATCATCTTCGGCACGAAGCCGACGACCTTGCCCGCCCATTTCTCCGATGAATCCGACGCTAGAGCCCGGGTTTCCATTTGGACAGCGAGGAGACTTCATCATGGAGCTATGGAGGTGGAGAAACGGATCTACAAATGTTGTATTTCCGTTCTTTTAGTTTAGTTGTAAACTAGTTGCTTAGGTCGCCTAGATTTCTAGTTAACGATCCGTATTAGGGTTTCTCGGCACCCGTAAAATTTAAAATTAGCATGGTTGATGCCTTGTGAGACCTCTTGAGAGTGCCCAGGAACCCTACAGTGGTATCAGAGCCTAGCTAGAGCCTTAGGCGATGCGTAGACGGAGTTAGAAATCCGATCGAACCGAAACCGTAACCCTAATATTGCTCTCTGTACATTTTTGAAAATCGTGGATTTTTGAGAATTAAAAATATGCAGAAAACTCAGTAGAAGATTCTAAGAATTACTGTATAAAACGGGGCCCCTGAATCCATAAAAGCGCGGCGGAACCGCGGCATTAGCATGCTAATGCGGCGGTTCCGCGGCCCTTTTGTCTCTTCTTGCAATCAATTTTGCACAGTAATTCCTAGTTTTCAGTGCTGGTTTTCCTGGGAATTTTTAATTTTTTTTCAAGAGTTGAACTTTTTGGGTTGTATTGGGGACTCGGTGTATCGATCGGATTGTCTAATTTTGTCAGTGTGTTTTTCCGGATAATTTTTGAATATGTTAAAAAGTTCGACCGGATATAAATACCCAACTTTTCCCCTGTCGGGAAATTTCCAAGTGTTGGATTTTTCCGAGATTTAAAGACGTTCTAAGTAGTGCAAGTAACGCAATGGACCCTCTAGAAGACAACAAACCCTAACTCGATTATGTGACTGTCTTGAACTGCCCTTTGAACCTTAGGGTTTGGGGCAGTACGGCATGCCACATGTGAGGCGTTGGCTTGACCCTTCTACGGCTGGACCGTTGGTACTGAGGCATGAACTGAATGTTTTTAAAACTTATTTCATGTGTTGATCTGTATCGGGAAAACTTGGGTGTTTGAATGTTCGATCGGAAAATTTAACATTTTCTAATTATCTGGAATGTGATACAATTATTGGAATTCACAAGTAGTTATGTGATAACTGAATGAAAGTTATAAACGTAGCAGTTTAGTCTCACTTGATCGGTTGCCACGGAGTTTTGATGTGATCAAAAGTCCGTCGCAATCACGTAGCGTACGCGGATACTCGCCGGGTAAACTTAAAAGACAGCCTCGCTCCATAGCCCCGACCAAGTGATTGTAGGAGAACCCTGTCGCCGAAAGCATCCGTTAGGGTGCTCGCGGCAGCGGTGTTCCGCCTTGGTGCACTTCGTTGACGGCGTCGGGGGTGCGGCCGCCTAATAAAGTTTGCGACGAGCATTCGATCAGGATGTCGGGAATCTTGTTGAACTGCCCGACTTAATATTGAAAAGTGTTTTCGATTTTGAGACTAAAATGCGGGGTTTATGATTGTTAGGCATGCGATGTCTAAGGAATTCATTTGATTAGGCATGTGATGTCTAAAGAGATTGCGGATTCCAACTGTTGTAGCTTTACACTTTCTTTTCTATGACCGTAAGTGTAATATGTGATATCGCCGGTTTCGTTGCTATATGTCAACGACAATTGGGATGCGCATATTTACTTACGTTGATGACATGTGATGTTATGTGTTGCTGGATATGTTATATTGGATCGTCGTGTTTGAATAGCCGGGGTTTTTTTATGTGAGATGAGTGTTTTTCATTTTCATTCATGTAAAAACTTGTATGTAATATTCTTTTATTGGGGCACTTCCAGGTTGCGGAAGATGTCACCTTTTGTATATTATTTACTTTTCCGCACTAGGATAGACCCAAGGAGGAGAGCACAAGTAACCGGGTTCTGGAGTCCAGCGGGAGACCAACTTGAGGGGTCGAGTCCGGGTCTCCTAACTCTAGAATTGGTAGGGTTGCTTGCCGCTCTCGTAGGGGTCTAGGGGTGTGGGTTTGGCTATTCATCGCGACCGTGGAATCCGTGTTTTATACTGGCTCGTATTGAAAACATGGACGTCCTAGTATATCCAATGTTTCATATGTTTCTTCTGCTGCGATATTTGTGATGTGATCATGTGATGTTCTGTGATAGATACTGTATATAGTATATATGATATATTATATAGACATTACTTATGTTTTACACCCGCACTAGCCCTGCCCTGCTCTGCCGTTAGTTACCTAACCTAACGGTGCACGAGGGGACATCGAGGCGAATGCGGATGGCATAAGTGTACGTCGTATTTATCTGTGATGTTTAGGTATTTAAATGATGGGACTTCATTAATATGATTAATGAAATAAAAGAAACCTAAGATGTTGTAGAATCGAATTTCAAAATAAAACAGGTAGCTACAGTTCTTGCTTTGCACAGCGGTATATATGATATATCCTGCACCTTATTCGATGAGGAAAGGACCGAGATCCCTTCACCGGGAGTGACTCCTTTAGCAATAACTGGCAGATGCTACACACTCGGTTTGTCTTTTGATTGCTTTTAAGTGTTTTTGCTTTGCACAGTGATATATATGATATATCCCGC
Organism: Agapanthus africanus; assembly: GCA_030015575.1. NCBI lineage: Eukaryota > Viridiplantae > Streptophyta > Magnoliopsida > Asparagales > Amaryllidaceae > Agapanthus > Agapanthus africanus. The sequence goes on from CM057338.1 coordinate 126,611,044, forward strand.
ACCTCATTCGATGAGGAAAGGACCGATGATCCCTTCACCGGGAGTGACTCCTTTAGCAAAACTAGAAAAGCTTCAAAAACACTCCATTTTTAAAATCATTTGATTCTACAACAATATAAAGTTCTTACGCAAAAGGTTTTCTTAAAAACATGTCGTAGCCCTCCGTCATTTCAGATAGGTAATAGTTAGTATTTGTGCTGCGTTTGTTGACTCAGTCAAGGCGTAGTGTGCGGTAGCTGATTATTGCTTATCTGCAAAGCATATGATGCGATTGGATTAGGGTAGTCGTGCGGCCTTGTTGACTCAGTCAAGGGTCGTGCGGGTGGGTTTAATTCAATCGAGAAATGACGGGTTGAACTTTACTTGCGGTCTATGGTTTGTTGACTCAGTCAAGGTCATAGATCGCATGGGGCAAAATATTATCGGGAATTTCAAGTGTTGAAATTTGCAATGAGATTGCATACCTTCTATGAGATAGTTGGATCCCGATACCCGCTGCGAGTAATTGTTACTCCTGGGAGAGTTTTATTCATTACAATTAGCCGATCAAGCAGGTGTCTAGAAAGGTGTTGACGAGGTTACGCCTCTGGGAAAACGAGGTTTACATTAATTAGGTTCGTGCGAAAGCACGGGGGACCTCCCTCAAAGTACCGACACTGGCCTGGCTGAAAAATTGGCGAACTTGTAGTGTGTAATTAATCCCGGCTAGTCTTTCCTTTTAAGGTTTGAAGGAAGATTTGATAAAAAGCAGTGGAAGCCATCCTGATTAGATAAAATAATAACCAATCTATTCTTGCAAGAGCGCACGCAGAGTATTTTCTTCTCTCTCTCTCCAGGTAGCGACCATATCACGCCTTAATCAAGATAATAATACGGATATTTGACCGAACCCGCTTGTTATACTGAGCTGGGGAACGTTGGTCCCGCTCCAACTTATAATTGTTATAAGACAGAGTAGGAAATTGGGGAATACCAGATTTCCCGTGCCGCCCAAACGAAGAAAGTGCATATGATGCATCTTCTTTGGGTGTGTTCATTACAAAGAACTGTTTCTCAATATTCTTTACGTTCTAGGTATGTGATACAAGAAGAGGATCCCAGATATGTAAACTGTTACATAGGGCTACAGATAGGTAAAGAACTGAGAACGGGTGATAAGTTTCATGAGGCAGAAAACGGGGCAAGTGTTGCAGCCAAGTCTGTTGGTCACTGTCACCCTGTATTACAAATACATTGATTCTGAACGAATGTTATTAGATACCGAACCTGATATACAAAATCATATCAGTCTCTTTATAAGTAAAGAAATGATAAAATTTTGTATTGTTGGATAATGTTTTGAACATTTCCTATATCAAAAGTTGATCGGATCAGGCACGTTATCTAAAAGCATTGATGTTCTAAATCAAACTACAGTTCTTAGTATACGGAACACACACAAGAGGAAGAGTTCAGATATGAACGAATCCTTCTTGAGGTATTGTAGACTAGGTCATATCAATGCGACCCGACTGGCTGAAGTTATATTTTAGATGCATATTTAAATCAGTTTGAATCTACATCTTGTGAAACTTGCCAGTCATGTCACAAAGATATAATGACACCAGCTCTGTTTATTGGAAACAGAGAAAGAGTTAGTAAACTCTTGGGATGATACATGTTGATGTATGTAAGGTCCCCTGTCTACACATGCCAGGACTGGTTCTTTGTACTTCGTTACATTCTCTGATAATCTCTCAAGATTCAGACATATGTTCCTGTTGAAACACAAGTCCGAACCTTTTGAGATATTCACAGAATATAAGTTAGAAGTAGAGAACCAAAATACGGGTAAAAGTATTATGTCCTTTGATGTGATCAAGGAGGAGAATACTTGAGCACGGAATTCCTGGACTATTCTAAAGGAGAATGAGGTTCTCTCTCAGCATTACTCCTCCGTATACACCATAGCACGATGGTATATCAGGGCGGAGCAGATACACCCTATTTGATATGGTGTGCTCTATGATGAGTACTGCTGAGTTATCTTTTTCCTTTTTGGGAGTTATGCACTTGAGAAGCTGCATACCTATTGAATAGGGTTCGAATCAAATCAGTTGCCTACCACTTCATATTTGATATGATAAGGGAAGAGCCCATCTCTTAAGTTAGTTAAGATTTGGGGTTGTCCGGCCTATGTCGAAAAGCAAAATCCGGACAAGCTCGAGGCAAGGTCTGTAATGTAGAACTGGAAAGGTTCCAGCTATACAAATTACAGCAGATGATTTGGTAAAACCAAATGATTCAATAGTTACCAACGAACCTCAGCCTCTCCGCCGATCTAGTAGGGTTCCTCACCCACCTAATAGATACTTCTGTTTCTCTATGACAGTGGGAGCGAGGATTGCATCATGAGATGATGACCCAACTAGCTTCGAGCTAGCCATCTAGAGTAAGACTCTGTAAGAATGGCTGGATGTTTATCGATCTGAGATGGAATCCTTATACACCAACAAAGTATGTACTTTGGTTGCTATATCTGAAGAGTTAAATCCCCATCAGGAGCAAGTATATCTTGAGAAGATTACTTGGTGTAGATGGAAAAGTTGAGACTTTCAAAGCTAGACTTGTTAAAGCTTTTCATCATCGACCAGGCGTGGATTATGATGAAACCTTTTCTAAGTAGCTATGCTTAAGTCCATCCAGATCCTACTTGCCACGGCTACATACCATGACTACGATATCTGGCGGTTGGGTGTCATGACTGCTTTTCTAAATGATGTTTTAGAAGAGAAAGTTTATAAGTACACAGCCAGAGGGCTTCGTAGACAGTAGGAGCAGCGGAAACGTGTACAAGATGCTTTATAGGATAAAACAGGCATCGCGGAGTTGGAACATCTGTTTTGATGTGTTAGTCAAAGAGTTTGACATTATCAAAATGGTAGATGAACCTTGTATAAACAAAAAGGTAGTAGGGAGTGTGGTGACGATCCTCGTAGAGTATGAGGATGACATGCTCTTGATAAGAAAGGAGTTTTCTATGCTACGCTCGGTCAATCTCCGCTTATCACAATGATTCTCCATAAAGGATCAAAATGATACCTCCTAAATCCTGGGTTTTGGATCTATGAGATAGATCTAAATGGATGTTAGGATACTCACTAGTTGTTGTGAGATGGTATCAATCGATCCTGGGGAGAATCACTGGAAGTGTTCCAGGATAATAAGGACGACTGAATATCAGTCACATGCATTGTCTTTACCCTCAGTGGAGGGACGGTATGTTGGAAGAATTCCAAGCTAGATACCGTGACATACTAGACGATAAAGGCAGGATACATCGCTACTAAAGATGCTACCAAGGAGGCTGTTTGGGTGTATATTGGTTCATGAGATGAACTACGTTCCAACCAATGTGAGACAATGGAGTTGTGGCTTATGCCAAGAAACGCCGGTCCCATCAGTGATCCAGACATATTCTAAGGCAGTATCACCTGATCATGGAGATGGTTGATCTCCAAGGAGATCGAGGTTTGGAGAGTAGACTCAGAGGACAACACAGCGGATCCACTCACAAAGGCCTGTTCCCAGAGAGAGACTTTTATGGGATGGTTGAGTATGAGATACTACAACCACTGCTATCAGATGGCCTTAGTGCAAGTGGGAGATTGTTAGTTATATGTATGCCCTAGAGGCCATTACTATACATAGGATGTATATTGTAGTGGATGCTTGGACATATATAGGGAGGACTTTCTTGCTCGACATGATAGTATGCTATCTGGTTGCTCTTTACCTTAACGTGTACACTGATTGTCTCTCTGTTACATGTTGGTAAAGCCCTTAGGATATGTACTTGACTACCTGGACTATGATGCGGATCATACTAGTGTGGACATGGTAGTCTATAAGTACGTCCTTCAAGGTCCCTAGTCGTGGGTGTATCGAGACGAGGCATCGATATACCAGAGTAGACTAGCGCATACCTTCTCGACCCATACAGATGGGCGATGGATGATCCCATATCCATTGGTGTTTGACATCAGAGATGATATACGGGTGCTCAGTAGAGACTGGGTACACTGGACGGACTCGCCGAGAACTCCCAGATGGTATTATACCTTACGTCAGATGGCAGTTCTCTGGTGACACTGGTACAGAGTAGTCTGTTGACCCGAGATCGTCATAGAGTCTTGTGTGGTTCCCACTGTGCTTTGATTTCCATCTTACCACGTCTAAGAGGGCGCCCAAAACGGTGGTTTTTGGGTACAGTCCCGAGTCACATGGAGGCAATGAGCGATAAGAGGGGATTCGTCTCTCCCGGTATAGGGAGTTGATGTTGCGCTGTGTTCGATTGGCTATAACCGGAAATCCCTGGCCAGGGTTGCTGAGATTTACTGGTAAGTGTTACCAGTAGTTTCTCGAATTGTTATAGACCTCATATCGACACGACTTATCGAGCTATTGGGGTCTGACGTTTACCACCCCTAGGCGAGATATGCGACATATCAGACGACGAGACCGGACTGTACGGTAGTGTTACTGGTTGGATTCACTGGAGTGTGAGCGGGCTTGCTCGTCGATCTTCTGATCGCTCAATACCCGGGTGGCCGTTACGTTTAGCAGACCGCTTGCGGCTTGTGGGTGTTTGATATGATCATCATCTGCTGCCGGCGTATTGACGAGTCTTTAGAGTCCTACACAGAGGTTTCCTGGCTCAAGCGATTGAATATGATAAGGATTGATTTTCTTTTCCATTTTTAATGAACACTTATCATATTCTTTCTTTCTTCTTCTTCTTCACTTGAAGAAAGCTTGTTTCAACAATGGCAACTTGAGCAAATGAGTGAGAAATCCAATTCTAAAGTGAACCCACTTTCTATTTCTTCATCCTCTACCTCTTGCCAAGTAGTAGAGTGTGTTTTCTTCACAAGTTTCATGACTTGGTGAAGTGGGAGCTTGATCTTGTGATGCCTCGACGTAGATCATCTTCGGCACGAAGCCGACGACCTTGCCCGTCCATTTCTCCGATGAAGCCGACGCTAGAGCCCGGGTTTCCATTTGGACAGCGAGGAGACTTCATCATGGAGCTATGGAGGTGGAGAAACGGATCTACAAAGATTGTATTTCCGTTCTTTTAGTTTAGTTGTAAACTAGTTGCTTAGGTCGCCTAGATTTCTAGTTAACGATCCGTATTAGGGTTTCTCGGCACCCGTAAAATTTAAAATTGGCATGGTTGATGCCTTGTGAGGCCTCTTGAGAGTGCCCAGAAACCCTACAGCATGCGCATCCATGGATCCGCCATTCTGCTTCAAGCTGATAAACCTTTCTTCCATTTCTTCCCGTGCAGTCTGCGGAAAGAACTTCTCCAAGAAACTCTGCAAGAAAGTTACCCAACTGATCGGCTTGGGCAAATGGTCTCTTCCACGAGCCACCACTCGCGGGCATAGTCCACCAATTGGATGTGTACGATATCCACTCTCTTGTCCTCTAGAATCTGTGCTGCAACGAGCAGATTCTCCGTATCGACTAGCCACTGCTCCGCTGGCAACGGCTCCTCCAAACCAGTGAAAATGGACGGACCAAGTCTCCTAAAATCCGCCACGGTACCCACACGCTCTACCCGTTTGGCCTCAACATTGTTTACGGACTGCTGGACGGTCCGCAAACCTTCCTGAATAGCCTCGGCTTGCCGCTGGTTCAGCTCAGTCTGCCGCTTCTGGTCCTCAAGCATCCCACGTATTACTCCATGCAAAGCGGCGTCATCAACACGCCTCTGGTACGATCGTAGTTCCTGTCTGCCATGATCCTGCAACCAAGACACCGAAAAGGATTAGTATGATAACAAGATTCAAAACTTGCGATGAATAATGACCATACCAGTTTAGTGACATTGCCGGAAGCCGGGAAGACTGGACGTCTTGCCTGAATCTGGGGGCAGATGCTAATTGGTGCTATCCGTCCACCTCTCCGAAGATGCAAAGTTGATTTATGACACCATGTATCGAAGATTTAAACGGATGCGGCCGATGTAATAGACTTCGTCAGATTCCCCCTCACTTGAGGGGTTTTTGATTGTGGGGACGCTCTTCCCTGCAGGCGCAAGCCTCTGCAGTTAATTACGCTACCGCATCGCGGTAACAACTTTCTCCTTCTCCTTATGGTCACTTCGTGTCGTGGGTGTTTGTTTTGTGTTTGGTTGCCCGTGGATTGTATACGGAGACTAAGTTATGTTGTTCCCTGTAGGGCGTGGACTAGTCCAAATCCGTATCTTTCTTAGATTTGGGTTTGAGGGGGGGTTGTGTTTAAGGATATGTTAGCCTTATTTGAGGCTAAGATCAACTTAAATATTTGTTAAGGACACGCTAGTCTAATTCTAAACTAAGATCAACTTAACGGGATCGTTTAGATCCAACAAAAGAGCAATTGGGCTCTATTGCTTAGTTTAGTGACATTGCGGCCAATAATTAGTTTATAGACATTACGGTCCATTGTTAGTTTTAAGACATCGCGGTCAAGGTTAAGGACATCATAGTCCGTGAGTTTAAGGACTTCACAGTCCGGTGTTATTTTTAAGACATCACGGTCAAGGTTAAGGACATCATAGTCCATGGGTTTAAGGACCCCACAGTCCGATATTAGTTTTAAGACATTACGGTCGAGATTAAGGACATCATAGTCCATGAGTTTAAGGACCTCACGGTCCGGTATTAGTTTTAAGACATCACGGTCGAGGTTAAGGACATCATAGCCCATTAGTTTAAGGACCCCACAGTCCGTAGCAATGTGTGGTTGTCGGGACCCGTCACCTCTCTGACGACGTTGAAGGATTACAACGGCAAATATCAGAGGAGTAAAGAGATGTACCCTCGAACTAGGTGTAAATTGAGTGGAAGAGCAGCTAAGCTCAGTTCAATTTAAATTGAGGACTTATGGCCAGAATTGGGCTAAGTCCAGTTAAAAATATTTAACATTTCATTTTTGTTCTGCCTGTTAGGCCTTTACTTGGGCTCTGCCCTTTTAATAATGCATAGCATTGGGCTCTGACATTGGATGTAATTAAATGCATAGCATTTATTAGGGGCAAAATAGTGGTCTGATAGTGCACCACGTGGCTTGTAAGGCGCTTTGCGCCAATCAAAGAGCGCATTGCGCTAGCGCATGCAAAGGTGACACGTGTCATGCTCAGCGCTAAGTGCAAGTCTGTTAGCGCACTGCGTTTTCTAAGTGCGTTGCGCTAATTCATGGGTGCGCCAGTGAGTGACACGTGGCGCGCTCTGGTGCAGTGCGCCAGTCCAAAAGCGCAGTGCGCTATTTTTAGAAGCGCAAAGCGCAAACGGTTCTGTGGTTGACACGTGGCGCGTTTTGGCGTTGTGCGCCAGTCCAATAAGTGCAAAGACGCAAGTCAAGAGTGTAAGGCACTGTCCAATAGCGCAGAGTGCATTTTTGATCAAATTAAGATCAAAGAACTAGTTTTTTGTTCTTCAAAGGAGGCCTTGCCTCAAGATCCAAGAACCAAAGTTCTTGTTCTCATCAAAAGGCTCTGTCTTTATAAATCAAAAGATCTGTTAATGAAGTAAATTACTTCTTTTATTTTTTTTATGATTAGATCTTTTGATCTTTTTCTTTTCTATTGAAAATCTTGATCTTGTTCTTAGATCTCTGATCTTTTTAGAAGATAATTCTTCTTTTTTAATGGGATGATTTCATCTAAGTTATTCAAGAATATAATTCTTTATCTTTAAAGATGAAAAAAATGATCTTCTTTCTTCAAAGGCTTGCCTTTCTTTCTCTTTGAGTTCTTCTCAAAATTTGCAGAGGGTTCTTTCTATATGAGACTTGAAGTCTTGGGGCCTTTATATAGGGCCAATTGATTTGTTAAGTTAGTTACAGAGATCTTTCTCTAATTGATCTGGGGATATTTCCCCACCGTCGGATCTTTGATCCTAAGGCCTCTGTTTTACAGAAGATAATTTTCTTATTTTAATAAGATTGGAAAGATCTTTCTAGAACAGAATTTTAATTCTGGTTATTTAATAATTTATTAGATCTTTTGATCTAACGGTGGGGAATTCTTTAAATTCCAGCGCTGGCGCAATTGGCGCTAGCGCACCTGCGTTTGACACGTGGCACACAGCGCAGCGCACCATTGTCTGATACGTGGCGCGCAGCGCAGAGCGCAAGAGATCTGAAGCGTAGCTTCATTTTAAAATTTGAATTTTGAAACAGAGATTTTCTCTGATTTGGGATTCGCTGCCTAGGGCGCAGCACTCTTAGCGCTGGCGTGTCTGCTTTTGACACGTGGCGCGCAGCGCGCAGTGCGCAGTGCAAGGGATCTGAAGCGTTGCTTTAGTTTTTGAATTTTGAAATTCAAACAGAGTTTTGCTCTGATTGGGGAAAACAAATGCCCCCCCACCGTCGCGCTTACGTGGCCCCAAACGTGAGTGCGGTGGTGGTAGCATCTCAGCCGTTGGATCAACTTTTGGGGAGTTGAAACGGCTCCCAATGCCTATAAATAGGACCTTTGGTCCCTTTGATGATTTTCGTCCTTTTTCTTGAGAATTTTCTCTTATTCAGAGCACTGCTCTTCAGTTTTAAGAACTTTTCAAGAGTAAAAACTCTTCTAAATCTTAGGTATAGTTTAAAACTTTTAATAGACCAGGGTTTTACCCATTAACAGAGCTTTGCTCTTTATAGATCCTTGATCTAAAGAAAACCCATTTAGGGCTTTATCTAGCAGAGCTTTGTTCCATAGGTCTAAAGAGATTTAAAGGGAACTAAAGAGAACCCAATTAGGGTTCTATTAATAGAGTTCTGCTCTCTAAATGGATTTTTCTTGTGATCCTTTATTTCATTAATGGAGCTTTGCTCCTTTCAAATCATATAGAAGAACTCTTGAGAGTTTTTCATGGATCTTGAAGATTTAAGATGGAATTTTTACTTTTGATGAATTGTATCATCTTCTTAGAGCAGAGCTCTCAATGTTCTCGGGGAATTTCTTTAAATTTCTTTCATAACTGATTTTGACAGGTGTCACTCCTGTCTGTAGAGCATTGTTCTCGGGGAGTTTAATTTCCTGTGCCTGTTTTGAATCAGAAATTGCTTAATCAGTCTGTCTGCTAATTTTATTGATTTTCTTTTACAGGGGTAATAGACGCCTACATGTACGATCTTGACGAGATTATCTCTTACGGGGACATCCGCCGACTCGGCCGTTCTCAGAATCGAGAATTCATAAATGCCGAGTATGCCGAAATCATGAGTCGCTTCAACGCATACAATGGTCGACTGCTTCCTCGACGTTCCTCTCTCTTGAAGCTTATCGTGGGAGCAATCTGGGAAGCGCTTCCCTTATTCTGTACTGGTGTGCCACTTAGGGCATTGGATGTCGCCGAGGATAAAGTGCACTCGGTGTATCTGATGAGCCTAATCTCAAAGAGAAGGCGAGATAACCTTATCGATCTTCTGCATCAAGCTTTTCAACAGTCTGCAATACTTGCTGCCTATCGGAAGGAGGAGGACATCCGTGAGGATCCCGACGCTCTTGATCGCGAATGAAAGCACACCAGGATGGTTCGAAAGGCCTGGAAGATTTTGGACGAGGTCACTTTTGAATTCCTCAATCCATGCCCTGGGTCTGAGGTTTTGCCATTGTAACCATCTCGATAATGTTTTCATTTATTGCTTTCATAATTGTAAGAGCCCCCCCTTTTTTTGAAGTATGAATGGCAAATTTCTCATTTCAGCGTGTCTTATTTTGTGTATTGAATCTTTTGCACATGCATGAATGGGTATGCCTCGAACGCTTAATTAAATGCAAATCAGATGTTCTTTCTGTCGCTTCCTTCTCGTTGTTGCCACGTGACTTTAGTAAGTGTGGTCTGTAGATAGCGTATAACTGTCAGTCTTAGGCTCTTTGTAGAGTGGCGATGGCTTAGAAAACGGGGTTAGGATCTGTTATCTAAGACTTTTCAACTTTATGAGCCGTGAGGGTCTCATAAAGAATTTTCTCCCTACCGATCGAGAGGATCCCGTATGTGTAATTTCTCCTTAAGAATCGTGAGGATTCTTAAGTGTGTTTTCTCTTAAAAGTCGTAAGGATCTCACAAGAGAATTTACTCCCTTACGAGTCGTGAGGACCCGCAAGTAATGGGTGAAGTTGCCCTTATCCGCATTTCACGAAGTCAGGGGTCGCTCTGGACGCTTCCCGCGGGTTCGCTGTCGTGTTTGGTAAGGACCAGGCTCGACTCTGGACGTTTTCCAGGATACCATAGTTTAAAGACATGACGGTCGAGGTTAAGGACATTATAGTCTGTGAGTTTAAGGACCTCACAGTCCAATATTAGTTTTAAGACATCGCGATCGAGGTTAAGGACATCATAGTCCGCGGATTTGAGGACTCCACAGTCCAATGTTAGTTTTAAGACATCACGGTCGAGGTTAAGGACATCATAGTCCACTGGTTTAAGGACTCCACAGTCCAATGTTAGTTTTAAGACATCACGGTCGAGGTTAAGGACATCATAGTCCGTAAGTTTAAGGACCTCACAGTCCGCTGTTAGTTTTAAGACATCACGGTCGAGGTTAAGGACATCATAGTCCGTGGGTTTAAGGACTCCACAGTCCAATGTTAGTTTTAAGACATCACGGTCGAGATTAAGGACATCATAGTCCGTGAGTTTAAGGACCTCACAGTCCGTTGTTAGTTTTAAGACATTGCGGTCGAGGTTAAGGACATCATAGTCCGTGAGTTTAAGGACCTCACAGTCCGCGAAACGTGTGGTTGTTGGGACCCGTCACCTCTTTGAAGACGTTGAGAAATTACAACGATAAATATCAAAGGAGTGAAGAGATGTACTCTTGAACCAAGGTAGAATTAGTGTAAAATCATTGGGGTTGATTGTTAGTTTTAAGACATCACGGTCGAGATTAAGGACATCATAGTCCGTGAGTTTAAGAACCTCACAGTCCGATGTTTGCTCTAGATGCTTCCCACGGGTTCACTGCCGTGTTTAGCGAGGACCAGGCTCCGCTCTGGATGCTTCACACGGGTTCACTGCCGTGCTCTGCGAGAACCAGGATCCGCTCTAGACCTTTTCCACGGGGTCAGAAGTGACGTTATCCGCGTTTCACATGACCAGGAATTTTGCTCTAGATGCTTCCCACGGGTTCACTGCCATGTTCGGCGAGGACTAGGCTCCGCTCTGGATGCTTCACACGGGTTCACTGCCGTACTCTGCGAGGACCAGGATCCGCTCTGGACGTTTTCCACGGGGTCAGAAGTGACGTTATCCGCGTTCCACGTGACCAGAAATTTTGCTCTAGATGCTTCCCACGGGTTCACTGCCGTGTTCGGCGAGGACTAGGCTCTGCTCTGGATGCTTCACACGGGTTCACTGCCGTGCTCTGCGAGGACCAGAATTCGCTCTGGACATTTTCCATGGGGTCAGAAGTGACGTTATCCGCGTTCCACATGACCAGGAATTTTGCTCTAGATGCTTCCCACGGGTTCACTGCTGTGTTCGGCAAGGACTATGCTCCACCCTGGATGCTTCACACAGGTTCACTGCCGTGCTCTACGAGGACCAGGATCCGCTCTAGACGTTTTCCACGGGGTCAGAAGTGACATAATCCGTGTTCCACGTGAGCAGGGATTTTACTCTAGATGCTTCCCATGGGTTCACTGCCGTGTTCGGCGAGGACTATGCTCCGCTCTGGATGCTTCGCATGGGTTCACTGCCGTGCTCTGCGAGGACCAGGATCCACTCTGGACGTTTTCCACGGGGTCAGAAGTGACATAATCCGCGTTCTACGTGACCAGGAATTTTGCTCTAGATGCTTCCCACGGGTTCACTGCCGTGTTCGGCGAGGACTAGGCTCCGCTTTGGATGCTTCACACGGGTTCACTGCCGTGCTCTGCGAGGACCAGGATCCGCTCTGGACGTTTTCTACGGGGTCAGAAGTGACATAATCCGCGTTCCACGTGACCAAGAATTTTTCTCTAGATGCTTCCCACGGGTTCACTGCCGTGTTCGGCGAGAACTAGGCTCCGCTCTAGATGCTTCACACGGGTTCACTGCCATGCTCTGCGAGGACCAGGATCCGCTCTGGACGTTTTCCACAGGGTCAGAAGTGACATAATCCGCGTTCCACGTAGCCAGGAATTTTGTTGATTATATCCGCATTTCACGGAGTTGGGATTCGACTCTCGGTCATCTGTACACCACTGATTCATAGAACTGGGAGTTGCCGCTGTTCTGCTTTGCTTGATGTTGTGTCTGCTGAGACGAATGTTGAGATGATCTCCAGGCTATCTGTGACCCATCGAGATTTGGCTTCTTCTTCCGATGAAACTTGGGGAGGAGGAGTGTGATTTCTTCTTCATTTGCGCCCCTGGATTGTATACAGGGATTGATGTAATATCACCTGTAGGGCATAAATTTCATTTTTATTTTTATTTTATTTCTTTCCGCGATGCTCTATCATTTCAGCTTTTATCGTGAAGGTCGCGATTGCCCAATCATTTCGGCTATTTTTCGCGGTGCCCAATCATTTCGGCTATTCTGCATGCATAGATTTTTACTTGCTGATTTTGTTTCAAGTTGCCCCATCATTTCGGCTATCTCGTACGCATGTGTGGCTTGCTGGCTTTTCGCTGCAAGTTTGGGATTAGACACCGATTTCGGCATCAGCACCGCTACAACTGGAATATTGTCAGGAGAGAATCATCATTTGCCTCTGTCGACATCAAACAAAGGTGGCTTAGCGAACAGGGTTAGGATCCTGTTGACTAAGGCTTTTGAGTTCATGAGCTGTAAGGGTCTCACAAAGGTGTTTCTCCCTGCGAGTCGTGAGGATCTCGTAGGTGTGTTTTCTCCTTAGGAATCGTGGGGACTCCTAAGTGTATATTCTCTTATAAGTCGTAAGGATCTTACAAGAGGGTTTTCTGCTTATAACTCGAGAAGACTCACAAGGGTTGTTCACCATGCGAACATATCCCTAGTCATGGGTGGGACTTGGTTAGGGAAATGTTTATTCGCGCCCGTGAATTATATACAAGGGTCAGTGTTGCACCGCTTGTAGGGCAGTATCGAAGATTGTGGGGGTTGCTTAAGAACAGGTTCAGGTCTCTGTAGCTTAAGACTTTCAAATCTTATGAGCCGTGAGGGTCTCGTAAGAGGATTCTCCTTACGAGTCGTGAGGATCCCGTAGGTGTAATTTCTCCTTAGGAATCGTGGGGATTCCTAAGTGTGTTGTTCCCTTGTGAGTCGTAAGGATCTCACGCGGGTGGTTTCTCTTTACAAGGTCGAGAGGACCCTGTAAGTGTCTTTTAACGAGGTCGCGCCCTTTCGGGTTTTCACAAACACTCGCCGGTAGCCCTACTGTTTTTACTCACGGAGCCCTTTCGGGTTTTCATCCGTGCCCATCTTGCTTATGGACATACCGTTTTCCCTTTTTTTTAATTCCCTCTTTTTTTTATATATATAACGAGGTTGTGCCCTTTCGGGTTTTCACAAACACTCGCCGGTAGCCCTGCTGTTTTTACTTACGGAGCCCTTTCGAGTTTTCATCCGTGCCCATTTTGCTTATGGACATACCGTTTTCTCTTTTTTTTGTATCAGCTTTAGGATGCTGCAATCCAGCGTAGCTTATCGACATCTCGGTCAACGGCTAGTTTTAGGACATAGTGGTCCGTTGGTAGTTTAAAGACGTTTCGGTCCATTATTAGTTTAAGGACGTTTCGGTCCGTTGTTAGTTTAAGGACGTTTCGGTCCGCTGTAAAGTAAGCCAGTTACTACTTATAGAGTTTGGCCTTAGGAAGATAGCGAGCGTACATAGTTGTCGTTATCTACCATTGGCCTAGGCCGTGACTCGTCAAGCGTAGTACTTCTTCAGGAAGCGACCGTTTATTGGCCTGAAGGGCCTTTCGCCATGCATGTCCATGAGTAGATAGGCTCCACCCTGGTAGACCTTGTCTATGATGTACAGGCCTTCATAGTTCGGCTTGAATTTTCCCCGCTTGGTGCGATTGGGGATCATAGGTCTTTTGACTACTAGCACGAGTTCGCCTAGGTGGAATGTCCTCAGCCTAGTCAATCTTTCGTAAGAGCGCATCATCTTTGCTTTATAAGCTTCCAGATTTTGTTGCGCTATGAGCCGGGTTTCATCAAGGGCATCGAGCTCTTCGAGCCGAAGGTGAGCATTCTCTTCATCCGTTAGCTCGTAATGAACTGCCACTCGTAGAGAGGGTAACTCTATCTCGAGGGGGAGTACCGCTTCTGTACCGAATACTAATGCGTACGGCATTGTGTTCGTGGCCGTCTTGAACGTAGTCCGGTACGCCGAGAGAGCTTCATGCAGTATCTCGTGCCAGTCCTTCTTATTTCGGGACACCGTCTTTTTTACGATCTTTGTCAGGGTCTTGTTGAAAGTCTCAGCTAGACCGTTAGCTCGGGGATTATAAACTGAGGTGTATCTTCAGTCTCTGTTGTGCTGTTGTGCGAAGCGGCTGATCTTGTGGCTTCTGTAGGCTGGCCCGTTATCAGAGATGATCCGTCGCGGAGTCCCAAACAGATAAATAACATGCGTCTTGAAGAAATGGAGGATATTCTCCGTCTTCACTTCCCTCAGCGGTACTGCTTCTGCCCATTTGGAGAAGTAATCAGTTATTGCCAAAATAAATCGATGTTCTCCGGACGATGCCGGTTCGATGGGGCCGATTATGTCAGTTCCCCACATTTCGAACGGCCAGCTAGCCACCGTTGGATGTAGTGGATTTGGATGCTGGTGGATAAAGTCCCCATGGATCTGGCATGAGTGGCATTGCTTCGCATACTCGAGGCAGTCCTGGATCATCGTGGGCCAATAATAACCCATCCTTTTAATCTTCAGCTTCATCCTCGGTCCGGCTTGGTGAGAACCGCAGAGTCTGTTGTGAACTTCTTGGACGACTCTTCTTGCCTCTTCAGGTCCCAGGCATCTCAACCACAGAGAATCAAACGACCTCTTGTATAGAGTATCATTGACGAAGGCAAAAGATAGGGCTCGCTTCATGAGCTGATGTTTTGAGGACGCATCTTCAGGTGTTCGACGGGATTTGAAATAGTCTATAAAGACTTCTCTCCAATCCTCAGCCTTTTCCTGGTCTTTTATTTGCATAGCCATTTGCTCAGTCGCTCCTTTTTCTTCGGACGACTCTGGAGATATTTCCACCGGTGCAAGGACCCGACGGCTTTGCACAACGATCCTCACGTCATCGAGGTTCTCGTCGTCCAGTTCTTTAGCGAGCTTAGCTAGTGCATCCGCTTTGCTATTTTCCGCATGCGGTATGCTTTCCAAGGTGTAGAAAGGAATTTGAGTCAGTGGTTGCTGTACTTTCTCACCGTACTTTATCAGTTCTGGTTTGCACGTTTGGTAGTCGCCATTTACTTGACTGACGACCAGTTGGGAATCTCCATATATGAGGAGGTTTTCAATTCCCGTGTCGATGGCGATCTCGAGGCCTGCTATCAAAGCTTCGTATTCGTCTTCATTGTTCGTTCTCGGCTCTGTCAAGGAGAAGGCGAGCGCATTATCCCTCCTTGTGGGGTCACGAAGATAAGTCCTACCCCTGATTTGATTATAGGGGCGTTCTGCTTGCGCTTCTTCATGGAAGACGCTCCATCAAAATAAAGTTCCCACCGGATACCACCACCGTCGATCGCATCAAACGCATGTTCATCTGGCAGTTCGCAATTCAAAGGGGAATCGGCCGGTATCGGATGTTCAGCGAAGAAGTCGGCGATGGCCTGACCTTTCACTGCCTTAAGAGGCTGGTAAGTTATTGAGAACTCCATCAGGAGCAGGGCCCATTTAGCGAGCCGACCTGTCAGTATGGTCTTTGACATCAAATATTTGAGAGGTTCCACCTTCGATATGAGACGGACTTCATGCGCCAACGCATAGTGCCCGAGTTTCGTTATTGCGAAGATCAACGCCAGGCAGTGTTTTTCGATAGGAGAATAATTGCTTTCTGCCCCCAGGAGAACTCGACTCAAGTAATAGAGAGCTCTTTCTTTCCCTTGGTCGTTCTCTTGTGCCCATAATGCGCCTAAGGAACCTTCGAGGGCCGTTGTATAAAGAATAAGGGGCTTTCCCTTGACCGGAGCAGCCAGCACTGGCGGGTTCTGCAGATACTGCTTGATTTCGTCCAGTGCGCCTTGGCATTTGTGATCCCAGATGAACGGGGTTCCCTTCTTCATTAAGTGACTATAAGGACGGCACTTGCCAGAGAGATTGGCTATAAATCGCCGGATATACGCGAGCTTCCCTTGGAGAGACCGCAATTGTTTGAGAGTTCTTGGCGGAGGCATTTCCATGACCGCCTTGATCTTTGACGGATTTATCTCGATACCTCGGTGTCGGACGATGAATTCTAGGAATTTTCCTGAGGACACCCCGAACGCGCATTTGAGAGGGTTCATCTTCAAGTTGTATTACCGAAGGCGTTGAAATACGATCTTCAAATGCTCGAGATGCTCCTCGTATGATTTGCTTTTAACCACGAGGTCGTCGATATAGCATTCGACAATTTCATGTATGAGGTCATCGAAGATCTTCGTCATGGCCCTCTGATAGGTGGCACCGGCATTCTTTAGACCGAAGGGCATCACCTTGTAGCAGAATATACCCAAAGGGGTCCGGAAAGCGGTGTGCTTCTGGTCTTCGGGATGCATCTTTATCTGATTGTATCCTGACGACTCGTCCATGAAGGAGAAGACTTCGTGAGTGGACGTGTTATCTATCTTCAGCTCAGTGACCGGTACTGGGAAATCGTCCTTCGGGCAGGCATTATTGAGATCCCGAAACTCCACACATATGCGCACTGTCCCATTCTTCTTCATCACTGGGACGATGTTGGCGATCCAATCAGGATACTGAACCTCTTGAATGAAGCCAGAATCGATTAACTTCTTGACCTCGGCGTTAATGCTCATTTCAAGCTCGAGCCGCATTCTTCTCGGTGCTTGTTTGATTGGCTTGACGTCCGGGGATATTGCCAATTTGTGGACAGCAATCTCTGGATCTAATCCTGGCATTTCGGAATAGTTCCACACGAAGCAATCCTTATGTTGCATAAGTACGTCTTTTAGTGTCACGCCCCGCTTCCCAGAGTGCGCTAAGATGGGCACGTGACATAGCCAACCATGCTACCCGTGGATAGGAAAAATCCTCCCACAGTCACATTACGGCTGTAGAGATATCAAGAACATGAAAGTAAACTAAACTATCTAGTACATGTCCATGAACCAGAATAAATGAGTCAAGAAATGATAATATGTGGAAGCAAAAGATACAATAAATGAAATACCTGGAAAGTAAAACTGCCTACCAACAGGATCTTCACCGCTCGGTCTAACAGCGGCAATACTCCTGATCAGTCTGCAACAAAGGTAGAGGATCTGGGCCATGCAAAACCCAGACGTCAGCGCGTCATAATATCAAGAAATAATATATAAACAGAGTAGCAAGACGTGCAAGTATGATCATAAAGCAGGCATAACAGTGATATAAATGAGAACAGTGGGGTAATGTGTAGTGAATAATCTAAACTGGTCTATTGGGTTAACTACTCTCAAGTCCTTGAAATCAATTTGATGAATCATCGATGTAACTCAATAGTATCCCGTGCATGCCCGGGACCACGGTCTAAGACTCTCGGACTGAAACCGAGACGTGCCGCTAGGCACTAAAAGGAAAGGGTAAAGACGAATGATGTCAGCTGCATCATCCCGAGGCGGGCCTAGCCTCTAAAACTGATCAGTATAAGCAAGCAACTGTCGAGTTACAAGTCAGGTTTCATCATTGATTTCCCCATACCCCCAAGTTATAAGTGTTCAAGTCATGTATTCAAATAATCTGGAGCTAATGCCAACACAGGATCAAGTTGGTACAGGTTTGTCTGGATAGACAACAGGAACGGTCCGTAAGGATAACAGGTCAGGTTTGTTGGCATTAGACACAAGATCAGGTAAACGGTAAGACCATGGTACATCAGGTCAAGCCAGGTAATATATAAAGGTGTCGCGTTATGTCAAGAGTTGTACGGTACCATGTCGGGTCAAGTAATATGTGTAGCAAGTCATGTCAGGGTGTACAAGATATCATGTGGGTGCTCATAATCAACTAGAAAAATCATGGTTACAAATAAACAAGCATGGTTATTATCAGAACAAGAAACTGGCACATGTAATATGATATGTAAATAGGTACGGATTAAACTACTTGGATGCACGGTTATCAGTTTAGGTTTAAGGGATAGTTTTAACATTTCAGGAATGCGGTATAACAATTGTAGATGATAAAAATCATATTAATATGTACTAAAACAATCTAGAGATGCAATTGAATATGAATTAGGCTAGATGTATGCAACCGGTCGTCCGATAGGGTAAAACTACAAAAGGGTATTATGGCTATAAAACAATTGTGATTATGTGATCTAACATATAAATGTGATTACTAGGTATAGTCAACTATATGCAAAAATTAGGTTTCAAGTTCTAGATCTGAAATATGTAAACGGATCATTGTGCTGTTAACTTGGAATTCAAGACTTTAGATTCTATCTATAGATTTAATAGGAAAATAGATAAATTAATATAGGAATAGTATGAATAGCATGTAGCAAGTTTCACTTGCCTCGACTGATCAAGAAACGGGTATACGGAACGTCTCGCGTGTCGGCGGTAAAAGTCGCGACGCGCGCACGGTATACGGAGCGAATCCACACAACGCACAGTGGGCTCACACAGGTCAGGTAACCAAGCTGGATCGTCGGGGTCATCGACGGCACGGCTGGATTCCGGTAAACACAAAGGCAGTGAACATTTAAGAACAATCTGTATAGGGAAAGTGAAGAAGATAAGGAGAAGAAGAAGATCGTACTGTGGTAGGGTGTTCTGGGTTTTCAGGGGAGTCGGCATGGGGCGACGACGACGAGGGTTGCCGGCGTGGTGATTTTCCGGCGAAGGGCAGTGGGTTACTAAGGTGCAGTTGTGGTCGTGGGGTTTGCAGAGGAAGGTGGTAGCGGTTTGTAGGGTCTGGACGTGGAGAGGGATGTGAGGAGGTGACGAGGGTGACGACGGCGAGGTTGGGCTCGCGGGAGGTTGCAGCAGGTGGCCTCGTCGGGTGCAGTGGATCCTCGGGGATCGTCGGAATTAAGAGAGGAGAGGAAGGAGGTGGAGAGGGCGGTCACGAGAGCGATGCTTTGGTGGGGACGACGAGGTAAGGTCGGTGGAGGTGGAGCGGCGAAGGCGAGGCTAGGTTTGAGTATGGGTTCGTGACGAGGGAGAAGAAATATATTAAGGGGGGAGAGAAGATTTGTGAGAGGAGAGAGAGAGAGAATCCTGAGTGAAGAGAGAGAGAACAGATCGCGAGAGGAGAGAGAGGAAGAGAGAGATAGAGAGGAAGAGAGAGAGGGGAGAGGAGAGATGAATTTGTCCTTTAGCGGGGAGAGAGAAAGAGAAAGAGAGAGAGGCGCTCGTGGGGCCAAGGCACATAGAAGGAGAAGCTTGATTGGCTAATGAATTAAAAGTTGGTTGGGAAAATTTAGAAAAGATTTTAAATATTTCAAAGTATCATTCCATTGGCTGGGGAATGAGAATTTGTTTAGGAAAAATATAAAAGGATTTTTAATGGTTTTAAGAATAATGTGTCGGTTGCAAAATATGTTAAATGGATTAAAATAATTAGAATTTAAATTTAAAAAAAATCAAATAGTTGAATTTTGGCGGGATGTAAAATAATTCAGAAAAGCGTTCGGGTCGGGCCCAAAATTTTGAATTTAAAATATGAAAATTAATAGCAAGTTCCAAAGATTGAAAAGAAGGATTATGTAACAGAAAAGCATACCCCCAAGAACGGACGCACGTACGTGCGCGTAGCCGTCCAAACTCGTCCGTTTCACTGAACGGAACGAGAACACGATGCAAGGACGCTACCACAGGGCTAGGGGTATCAAGCAGGCTATGAAATGCAATTTTAATTTATTTTACAAGATTTAAATTGTTATATGCAACAGATGCGATACTAGATAAAATACCAGTATATACTAAATCCTGAGATGCACTAGTCCATACAACAAGTTAAGGTAATCTATAAATAAGAGTTAACCAGGTTCAAGCGACCGGGTCGGGTCGAATGCAAACTAATATGTAAAATAACCCAAACACGCTAAATCAAGAAAAATCATGGATAGGTAAATATGAAAACTGGAATTGGTATAAATGAACTCGGGTGTTACATTTAGCGTAGCTTCCCTTTCCTCAGACAGCAGCTCACTGACAAATGTCGGTCGCGGGTCACTTGCCGTCCCCAAATCAATTTTCTTGAGGTTATCTGCAGTGGTGTGTATTCCATCTTCCAACTCTTTTGGCGCTGGGGGAAACTCTGAGATCACCTCGTCATCATTGTTTTCGAAGCACCAGGGAAGGTCATCCATATTCTCGGGCTCTTCTTCTGACAGCGTTATCACATGACAGGTACGAGCTCGCTTCCAAAACCGAAGTGGATCCGGTTCTACTTTCGTTGTATGCGCGGCCCTTGGTTCGTGCTTCTGCGGGGGACTTATCCTCCAACTGCTGGATAGGGCGAACTTGCCGAGCTGGTACTGGTCTTCGACCCAGTTCTTGAAGGTGAAGCAGTCCCCGAGAGGGTGTCCTATTGCTCGGTGATAAGAGCAATAGTCTGGATGATAGATCTCGCCTGTTTGCTCGGGGTGCTTGGACTCCGGGAGGATAATCATTTGATGTCTTATGGCAAGATCAAGTATCTTCTTTGTCTTGTCTTGAGGAAAAGAGTATGCTCGACTCATCTTCTTCATAAGGGACAAATCCGGACTGCTCGATTCCCGATCGCGTGACTTCTTGGTCCCGTTTTGTCATTGCTGAACGCATTTTCCGCTCTTTGACTTGTTTCGGCCTCTGCGTCGAGTCTTTTGTACAACAGGTTGACAGGGAGGGGCATTTTCTTCTTTCGCAGCCTGTTGAAGAAGGCGCTGAGTCCTGGCTTTCTCGTAGATGGCCATTTCACGATTATAGCCATCTCGAACTTTTTGACCAGCTTCCCTTATAAGCTTGTCCATTTGTTCTTCAAACGACGGATTGGGCATTTTCACGTCGGGGGCTCTTTCTGGTTCAGGGTTAGCATTCTCCCATTGAGCATCTCCTTCTTCATCAAAGTCATGTACGACATAGCAATCGTGGAGTAGCTCCCGTTTCTTGGACCGAACATATCCAAGCCCGATCACTTCCATTCTCCCGTTGGGCAACTTGCGCTGAGTTCCGGGAACGTTCCAGATCCTGTCATAGAACTTAGCTTTCTAAGCGGTCTGTTTGAAGGGTATCGCTTGGCGCTTCAACAACATTTTCAAGCCTTCTGTATAATATCTAGGCAGACGGATGGGCTGGAGCCTGTTAAGTGTAGAATCCGCGCCGTGCCAGATTTCTTTCTCCACTTTGGTTTCCCCGGAGCGGTAGAATAGGATTGCCTGTTCACCTTTTCGCCTGGGAGGGACGTAAAATGTTTGTAGCTCCTGCACACTACAAGTTTCAAGTGCATCGAGATCTTTGTAATGCTCTTGTGGAACCATGGTAATTTGCAGATTCTGATTATCACCAGCGAAGGCTTGTATTGACGGCCGAGCGGAGAATATAGCATGGACCTCATCTTCCGAGTCACTGCCAAAGATCAACATGGGAGCGGACGGTCCTGGCTTGTTGTACTAGGGTGGGCCTGGATAAACTATCTCTTCCTCTTCTTCAGTATCAC
The DNA here is from genome assembly GCA_030015575.1 of Agapanthus africanus. NCBI lineage: Eukaryota > Viridiplantae > Streptophyta > Magnoliopsida > Asparagales > Amaryllidaceae > Agapanthus > Agapanthus africanus. The sequence continues at coordinate 126,632,833 of CM057338.1, forward strand.
CCCCGAAGACTGGAATAGTGGTGATAGCTTTGTTTTCCGGTTTGTGACATCTCTCCGTGTCCTCGAAATCTGGCAAAAAGTATTTTGCATCTTCGTACTTACGGACTTCGTTCACGGAGAATGGGTTCAGCTCTCCCGTTACGGTATACTCGAGACCATCCTTAAAGTATTTCATACACTGATGTTGTGTAGAAGGGATGATGTTGTACTCGTGTAATCAAGGCCAGCCGAGCAAAGCGTTATAGCATATCTTGGCGTCAATGACGTGAAATTTAATATCTGTGACAAGTAGCCCGAATTGTAACGTCAGTATCACAGACCCAAGAGTCCGCGATGACTGGGAGTCAAAACCAGAGATGGCGATTTTATCACGAGCGAGATGCTGGACGCTTATGCAGATTTCCTTCAACACTCGCACGTTGAGAAGATTGACGGAAGACCCATTGTCGACCAAGATTTTGCCTATCTTTATATCGTGGCAGTATCCTGAGACATAGAGGGGACGGTTGTGCTCGCACGTTCCAAGGATGAGGTCTTCGTCGCCGAAGGTGATATCGGCTTTGTGTACTTCTTCTAGCTCGTCCCTCATCTTTTCTTCGGCGAGAAAAGCTTGGAATTGCTCTGGCTCTTGTAGCGCCTTGATCAGTGAATCTCTAGCTTCTTTGGATAATAGAAGGGCGTCGAGAATACTGAGTTGCGAGGGTAATTTCCTCAAGTGCGCCATAATGTTGTAGTCCACCTTGTTCTTCTTTGGCGGGTCTTTGGCAGTCAGCTCTTTCATGACTTGGTCATCCAGGGCGATATCCTCAGAGACCTTTTCTTTTCCCTTATCTTTTCTACTCGTGGGTCCAAGATTCTTTTCTGGAAGCGTACGGTTGCGCAGCTGAATGTTTTCACAGGTCTTCAGTTCTTCTTCTTTCCCCAAGATGGATTCTTTAAAGAGGGGGCCAAGAGCCATTTCCTCGTCAGAGTCGCTCCCGAAAGTGAGAACTTGCGATCCTCCGGTGTTGACCGTGCGACAGTTACCGGTAGTTCTTTTATGCTCCTAGATCATACTTCTCTGCTCCCGACGAGTTTTGCGTTTCATCCGCTTAAAATGTTGCCAGTGAGCAACATATCCCTGCCACCATCTTTTAAAAGCGTCGCACTCTTCAGTAGGGTGCGAAATCTTTCGATGATATGAGCAGTAGTTAGGATGCATCTCTGCTTCACCGGGAGTGTTTCCTTCGGAGGGTGGTAGCTTCATTCCCATTGGTATGGCTTTAGCGAAGCTTTTCCTCGTCTTGAATTTGTTTTTATCCTCGACGGATGTCTCTTGATTCGACGGGAGGGTCTCGACTCTTTCATCTAGTCGCCGGCGTTTGGCTTTTTCAAATATGGCCATCTCACGCTCCCGATTGGCTTTACTTTTCAGATGAATCTCATTCAGGAAAGCGTCGATCATTTCGTCTGACGGCTATAGAAGTTCCGGCTTGGGACCTGCCCCCAGTCTCTCTGTACAGGGAGCTTCTTCATTGTCTAGCGATGAATGAGAGATCACATGGCAGCTCGCTACGTAATTCTCAGATCCATCCAACGAGCCTTCTCCATCATCTTCGTCCTCAAGGACGTGGCTGAGAAACTCTTGAAGTGTGATTGGGGTTCACGCCTTCTGGTTGTACTCTTCCGGTGCGTCAATTTGTTTTTGTAAGTCTGTGCGCTTGTCGCCAAGCTTCACGGGCTTCTTGGATTTTTTCTTCTTTTTTGAAGATTTCGACGGCTGAGCATGAACACTTTGGCTATCACCACCAATCTTTGGAGTTGGGCGCGGCTTCAGCATCCCCTCGATGATTTGGGGTTCCAGCGGGTTCTTCCACCTGATCGCCGGGTATGTCTGGAGATCATTCAGCATCTTTTTGGTTTTGGCTGAAAGAGCCACCTCCTATGGAGCTTGTTCAACAAAATAGCACGTTGCCCCCGGCGTGTCCATCCTCTTAGGAGTGTGCGGTTGTGGTGGGCTCACCTTCCACTTCTCGGACAGCGCAAACTTGCCTTGTAGGTATTGATCCTCTATCCATCCTTAAAGACGAAGCAATCCTCGATTGGATGGCTTACCGTTTGGTGGTTAGGGCAATAATTAGGATTATTCGCTTCGCTGGGTTGCAATGGTCGCTTTGGATTCGGCAGATTGATAAGCCTGTTGCGCATTGCTAGTTCGAATAGCCTCTTCGTTTTGTCTCGCGGGAACGAGTAAGGACGCTTCATTTTCTCATTATAATAGCGCCGTCTCTCTTCCAGTTGATCTGTTAGCTTTGGAACACTGGGCTGTTGTTGGGTATTTGCAACGAAGGTCGCCTTCCCTTTACCCTTTTCGTTCCGTGGCTTCGGCTTCGGAGGAGACGGTCTGTGACCCATCTGATCCATCTGGGCTAGCTTGTCAATTAAAGCCTGGAATGTGGTTGGTTTGAAGAACATCATGAATTGCATGAGGGTCTAGGGTGCCCACGAACATGCCCACCGCTGGTGCTTCTTCGATGCGTTGTTCGCACTTCAACCACAGATTTAGCCATCGGATTGCATATTGAACCCAAGTTTCGCCTGGCTTCACCCTGGCATTGATTAACGCTGTTATCGGAGTGCGTTCGCTGGCGCTCGCGAATCGCTGAGTGAATAGCAACTCCATCTCTGCGAAAGTTTTGACGGAGTCGTTTGGAAGCTCGGAGTACCACTCAAACGCCGTCTCTGATAAGCTGCCGACGAATTGGCGAAGCAAGAGCTTATCATCGCCACCAGTGTTGCCACAAAGAGCCCTGAACTGGGCGACATGTTGATGGGGATTGCATGTCCCCTTGTAGACATGGAATTTCGGGATCGTGTAGCCCGGCGGGTACTTTATCTGAACATACCAGCCTGGATACGGTCGCCCTGTTTTGACGACTTGGCCGGCCGCTTCATTTGCCTGGTGAACTCGTATTTGTTGAGCAATATAATCATCCAGGGCGGCCTTAGAGATTGTTTCCTCTTTGGCTGTTGAAAGAGCCGGAGGTGGATTTGACGTTTCTCCTCAGTCGTCTTCGAGGATAATTGGAGGATCTTCAGCTGGGGGATCCGGCTGGATCATCATGCCCACCATGTCTTGGAATAGAAAAGCCATTTGCTTTATATTGGCCGCTTGTTCCGCAGCCTCCTTGTCCTTCTTTTCGAGCATTCTACGAAGGAATTCAGCATCGGTCTCGTGTTCGCGACGTTGTTCCGATGATGCCTCCGGGCTTTCTTTTAGCCCGGTGAGTGCGGCCATCGCAGTACGGATCTCTTGGAGCTTCTGTTGCTGTTGTTCCTGGGCTCTTATGATGGATCGAGTGAGTGGTCGGTGGCCCGTAGAAGCGCGGCTATCCTCCTTCCCGGATGCCATGTAAACGGTATGGACCACCATGCCCCCAGACTTAGGGCGTTTAAGCTCATTGCCTTTGACATTTGTCGCAGGCACGGGGATCTTCTACGGCCTTCTCTTCTTATGAGCAGTCGAAGTTGAGGGGGCCGTTGCGGTAGGTACTCGGATAGCTTTCCGCGACTTGGCAGGATGGATTTCCTCCTGTCGGGCCTTCAGCTTTTTCTGCTGGCGGGAATATTCTTGATCCACCACCGAGTTCTGGACCTGCCGCCAGACTTTGTAGATCTTGGAGGACAGCCGCTGCGGGGACTGTTCTGGCTTTGCTTTCGCAACCTTCTCCAGTGGAGGAGGAGACCTTTTCAGTACAGCGGTAGGAGAATTCCTACGCACCTTATTCAATAGCTCAAAGCTGTTCCCGGTTGGAACAGCAGCACTAATTTCCGCCGTCGGGGCTGGTGGAGTTAGCCCAGAAGGGGAGTTGCCTCCTGACTTCCTCACTCGGCGCCAGTGGCGACGTCGAGCATGTCGAGCTGAGGGAGTTGGCTCGGTGACGGGGATGGCCTTGTCTTGCCCCCTGTTCGGGTGAGGGGCTGTTGCCGGCGTCAGCCTATTAAAGACTGATGTCCTTTGAGTAGCAGGAGTGGGAGTGGGAGTTGGGACAGTCAGCCTTGTAAAGACCGACCCCCTAGCAGGAGAAGCCGCCTTGACGACTTCGGGAGCAGGGTTGGTTACTCTCTTCGGAATAACCTTCTCTGGGACTGCAAGCTTCATTGTGGGCCCGCAGGAATTTTGGCCCAATCTGGAGAAGACCGAGGCGCTGGTGTTGGACGACCCGTTGAGAGGGGCCGCAGTAGCTGTAAGTCGATCGAAGACCGACTTCTTGGGAGCTTCTGGTATGGGCATGGGAGCAGTGAAGCTCGTTGGCGGGAGCATGGTCCCGAAAAACACCCCTGTGGTGGCTTGTGTAATCTGCTCCACGGGCATCGTGAACAAAGAGGCCGCTTGGGGCCCGTAGGTTATGCCCCCAGTTGAGGCAGGACGCGAGTTGCAGCTGCAGTTGGAGCACTTCGAGCAGGTGAATACCATTGCTGTTTTGCTTTCTGCGCCAAGCAAGAGACCAAATCTTAGTAACTTGAAACCTAAGGGCAACCATTAACAAACCGCGATTCGTTCGCGAATACGACACACGAAGTGTGGAGTAGGAAGAGGAAAAGGTCCCACCGGGCGTGCCAGAATCTGTTCACCGCCGGAAGCCGGGAAGACTGGACGTCTTGCCTGAATCTGGGGGCAGATGCTAATTAGTGCTATCCGTCCACCTCTCCGAAGATGCCAAGTTGATTTATGGCACCATGTATCGAAGGTTTAAACGGATGCGGCCGATGTAGCAGACTTCGTCAGATTCCCCCTCGCTTGAGGGGTTTTTTTTATTGTGGGGACGCTCTTCCCTGCAGGCGTAAGCCCCTGCAGTTAATTACGCTACCGCATCGTGGTAACAAGTTTCTCCTTCTCCATATGGTCACTTCGTGTCATGGGTGTTTGTTTTGTGTTTGGTTGCCCGTGGATTGTATACGGAGACTAAGTTATGTTGTCTCCCGTAGGGCGTGGACTAGTCCAAATCCGTATCTTTCTTAAATTTGGGTTTGAGGGGGGGTTGTGTTTAAAGATACGTTAGCCTTATTTGAGGCTAAGATCAACTTAAACGTTTGTTAAGGACACGCTAGTCTAATTCTAGACTAAGATCAACTTAACGGGATCGTTTAGATCCAACAAAAGAGCAATTGGGCTCTGTTGCTTAGTTTAGTGACATTGCGGTCAATAATTAGTTTAAGAATATTACGGTCCATTGTTAATTTTAAGACATCGCAGTCAAGGTTAAGGACATCATAGTCCGTGAGTTTAAGAACTTCACAGTCCGGTATTAGTTTTAAGACATCACGGTCAAGGTTAAGGACATCATAGTCCATGGGTTTAAGGACCCCACAGTCCGATGTTAGTTTTAAGACATTACGGTCGAGATTAAGGACATCATAGTCCATGAGTTTAGGGACCCCACGGTCCGGTATTAGTTTTAAGACATCACGGTCGAGATTAAGGACATCATAGTCCATGAGTTTAAGGACCCCACAGTCTGTAGCAATGTGTGGTTGTCGGGACCCGTCACCTCTCTGACGACGTTGAAGGATTACAACGGCAAATATCAGAGGAGTAAAGAGATGTACCCTCGAACCTGGTGTAAATTGATTGGAAGAGCAGATAAGCTCAGTTCAATTTAAATTGAGGACTTATGGCCAGAATTGGGCTAAATCCAGTTAAAAATGTTTATCATTTCATTTTTGTTCTGCCTGTTAGGCCTTTACTTGGGCTCTGCCCTTTTAATAATGCATAGCATTGGGCTCTGACATTGGATGTAATCAAATGCATAGAATTTATCAGGGGCAAAATAGTGGTCTGATAGTGCGCCATATGGCTTGTCAGGCGCTTTGCGGCAATCAAAGAGCGCATTGCGCTAGCGCATGCAAAGGTGACACGTGTCACGCTCAGCGCTAAGCGCAAGTCTGTTAGCGCACTGCGCTTTATAAGTGCGCTGCGCCAATTTATGGGTGCGTCAGTGAGTGACACGTTGCGCGCTCTGTCGCAGTGCGCCAGTCTAAAAGCGCAATGCGCTATTTTTAGAAGCACAAAGCGCAAATGGTTCTGTGGTTGACACGTGGCGCGTTTTGGAGTTGTGCGTCAGTCCAATAAGCGCAAAGGCGCAATTCAAGAGTGCAAGGCACTGTCCAATAGCGCAGAGCGCATTTTTGATCAAATTAAGATCAAAGAACAAGTTTTTTGTTCTTCAAAGGAGGCCTTGCCTCAAGATCCAAGAACCAAAGTTCTCGTTCTCATCAAAAGGCTCTGCCTTTATAGATCAAAAGATCTGTTAATGAAGTAAATTACTTCTTTTATTTTTTTTATGATTAGATCTTTTGATCTTTTTCTTTTCTATTGTAGATCTTGATCTTGTTCTTAGATCTCTGATCTATTTAGAAGATGATTCTTCTTTTTTAATGGGATGATTTCATCTCTGTTCTTCAAGAATGTAATTCTTTACTTTTAAAGATGAAGAAAATGATCTTCTTTCTTCAAAAGCTTGCCTTTTTTTCTCTTTGAGTTCTTCTCAAAGTTTGCAGAGGGTTTTCTCTATATGAGACTTGAAGTCTTGGGGCCTTTATATAATATGGCCAATTGATTTGTTAAGTTAGTTACAGAAATCTTTCTCTGATTGATCTGGGGATATTTCCCCACCGTCGGATCTTTGATCCTAAGGCCTCTGTTTTACAGAAGATAATCGTCTTATTTTAATAAGATTGGAAAGATCTTTCTAGAACAGAATTTTAATTCTGGTTATTTAATAATTTATTAGATCTTTTGATCTAACGGTGGGGAATTCTTTAAATTCCAGCACTGGCGCAATTGGCGCTAGCGTGTCTGCATGTGACACGTGGCGCGCAGCGCAACTGCGCTAGCGCGTCTGTGTCTGACACGTGGCGCGCAGCGCAGAGCGCAAGAGATCTGAAGCGTAGCTTCATTTTAAAATTTGAATTTTGAAACAGAGCTTTGCTCTGATTTGGGGTGCGCTGCCTAGGACGCAGCGCTCCTGGCGCTGGGTATCTGCTTTTGACACGTGGCGCGCAGCGCAAGGGATTTGAAGCGTTGCTTCAGTTTTTGAATTTTGAAATTCAAATAGAGCTTTACTCTGATTGGGGGAAACAGATATGAATCAAGACTAGAACTCCAAGTTACTTAAATAGAGTATCGCATTGTAACCATGCTGCGGTACATAGCTACAATCGCATAACTCCACTCAAGTCGCCCAAATCCTAGTATCAGAATCAAAGGAACAGGAAGAAACAATAAGGAACCAAAAGGTTTCAAGTCGAGATGCAAATTGGTTTGCATATCGTCAAGACACGGGGTCAAGAGAAAGATATGATTCAAGAATCACGATAACAATATGGCAGGACATGTTCCTAATTATAAGTTTTCTGATTCGTGTATTGGGTCCAATACCCAACTACAAAAGAATCAAACCCGATTAACCTAAATCCTATGGCTCTGATACCAAACAAACCCTGTCACGCCCCGCTTCCCACAGTGCGCTACGATCGGCACGTGATAGAGCCAACCATGCTACCTGTGGCTAGAAAATATCCCTCCACAGTCACATTACGGCTGTCTATAAGATATCAAGAACAGTAGAAATAAAATAAACTATCTAGTACATGTCCATGAGCCAAAGTAAACGAGTCAAGAAATAATATGCGGAAGCAATAGATCCAATAAACAATAATAATCTGGAATGTACGTCCCAAATACGGGCTCACATCAGGAATGAAAATGCTGAAAGAAAACGAAACTAAAATACTAACAGGTCCTCACTGCTTGGCCTGTGCACTAAAATACTCCTGATCGGCCTGCTGCAAAAGTAGAGGATCTGGGCCATGCAAAACCCAGACATTAGTGCGTCATAATATCAACAATAATATAAACATGAAGTAACAAGAATGCAGGTATGAATTATAAAAGGGTACATGAATGTAATAGGTGAGCAGGGATATAGAACAGTGAAGTGTAACAGTATATGTGAAGTGCAGCGGTGAAACTAAACTGTGCTACTGGGATAACTACTCTCAAGTCTGTGAAATCAATTTGATGAATCATCGATATAACTCAATAGTATCCCGTGCATGCCCGGGACCACGGTCAAGACTCTCGGACTGAATCCGAGACATGCCGCTAGGCAGTAAACAGGTAACATGTACAGACGAATGATGTCAGCAGCAGCATCCCGGGGCTGGCCTAGCCCGTAAAACTGATCAGTATAAGTATCGAACTGTTGAGTTACAAATCAAGTTTCATCATTGATTTCCCCATAACCTCAAGTTATGTGTTCAAGTCAGGTATTGATAAATCTGGAGCTAATGCCAACACAGGATCAAGCAGGTACATGTTTGTCTATACAGACAACATGATATGTTCATCGGGACAACATGTCAGGATTGTCGGCATTAGAAACAGAATCAGATAACATGTCAAGTAGTGATATATCAGGTCATGTCAGGTAGTGCACATGTGTCAAGCGGATACTCATAATAAACTGTAGCAAGTATTGGATCAGGGTAAAATACGGATGTACAGTAAAAGCATAGATGCACAATTATCTATCAGGGATTACATCATGACTAAGTAGGATGCACAATATCACGCATGGGGTACTAATGTAATAATAATATGAGTTAATGTAATATGGCACGTAACTAGATATGTAAAATTAATGGTATGGATACACAATAAAATATGGATGCTCAATTATCTATCAGGGGTGTGGGGCGTGACAGGTTTTGTTGGTAGCCCATGCAGGTCAGAGCTGTATAGAATCATACTATGCAATTCTGTTCTGCGTGAACAAACTAAGCAATATAACACAAGAACCAGCAACTAAAACATTCTTTACAATTCATGTTCCTTGAATCTTACAATTTCATATTCATTGATTCTTATCATTTCAAATATTTTGAATCTGTCCTAACCCAAATTTTTCTTCAAGGTTATGGATTCCCCGAACAACACCAGCACCAATGTCAAAAACACACCTCCATCTCTACCACTCACACCTGTCGTCCCTGCTCCGATCAACGAGCAGACGGTTCTGCTTGAGGCAATCCGAAGCCTCCTAGAGGGACAGCAGCAGCAGACTGCTCTTTTAATGAACCGTCCTGAGGCAGACGCACCTGGGGTAAAGCAATTTAGGGCTTTACACCCCAAACAGTTCTCCGGAAAGGAAAGCCCACTTGAAGCTAAGGAATGGACACAGAGCATAGAGGATGATCTGACGGCAGCACAAGTGCCAGACAATGCTTGGGTTCGTATGGCGAAACTGTAGCTCACGGACAATGCTTGCAACTGGTGGAAGGCGGAAGAAAGCCGTCTTGAACAGCCTATCGAATGGAAGACTTTCCGCGACATATTCGATGCTAAGTACTTCCCTGAGACTGCCAGGTTCGACATGGAACAGCAGTTCATCCATCTGCAACAAGGTTCGATGTGGACCAAGACAGTAGATGAGTATGACGCTGAGTTCACCATGCTCAATCGGTAAGATATGTCTCAATAATTCGAAATTTTTATATCACAAATTACACAGCTAACACAATATTTTAACAGATTTGCGGCACACCTGATACCGACGGATGAGATCAGAGCCCGTCGCTTTCAACAAGCTTTGGATTCTGAAATCCAGGCTGCACTGGCCACAGGAGATTTTCTGACTCATGAATCGGTTCTGAAAGCTGCCCGCCATTATGAGGCAGTGGTAAAGGCGAGGGGAAGACCTCAATGTGCTGGATTTAAGCGTCTTGCCAACCAGATGGCAGGAGGAGCCTCGTCCAGGCCATCTTTTGTGCCAAGGCGACCCGGAGTATAGAACAACCGTCCCAGCCCATCCTTTTTTACCTACTGCAAGAGAACTGGACATATGATGAAAGACTGCCGGTGAGCCAACCATCTTTGCTTGATCTGCGGCTCAGCTGCTCATGATATTGGGTCTTATCCCCAAAAGCGAAACCCAGTTGCTACACCCATGCCAGCAGTTACCTATCCGCAGCAACCAGCTCTTCAAACACCTGCTCCAAGACTTGCACTACCTGCACCACCCAGAGGACCACAAGCTGCACCACCTCTTTGTCAGTTACATCAAGCTCAAAGGAACGTTCCGAGGAATGCTCCTCCGGCCAGGAGGAATGTACCAAGGCGCCAGGCTTTCACGATGATCGTGGAAGAAGCTGAGGCCACTGGCCAAGTCATCGCTGGTAAACTTTTCTTTTCAAACCTTGCTTTTCTATCCTGCTAATTAACTACATATTTTTCCTATACCTAAAACAAATCCTACATACCTTAGGTACAATCTTAGTATCCTCAATCCCTGCACTAGCACTGTTTGATACTGGAGCATCTCACTGCTTTATGTCGCAACGGTTTGTTTGAACCCATGCGATTCCAGTCTCACCGCTTGTATCCAGCTGGAATGTCAGTTCAGGAAATGGCGTTCTAAAGGCAACCATGGGATACCGTTTGTGTCCAGTCGTCGTCTGCAGCGGAGAGTTTTATGCTGACTTCAAAGTGCTGGACATACCGAACTTCGATGTGGTTTTAGGAATGGATTAGCTTGGAACTTTTTATGCTACCATTGACTGTCGTCAAAGGAGGGTAGTATTCGAGATTCCAGACCATCCGGTCTTCTATTTCAAAAGCGGAGACCGTACACTGGAGCTAAGTACCTACAAAGCGAAGCCAAGAGAAGCAGTAGTTGCAGCAGCTCAAGCGGAGGAAGAATCAAGACCAGATGTGGTTCGAGAGTTCGACGATGTATTTCCTGACGATATATCAGGTTTGCCTCCCGATCGAGCTCTTGAATTCAGTATTGATTTAGTACCAGGAGCACAACCGGTGATCAAAGCACCCTATCATTTAAGTCCGGAAGGTTTGAAGAAAGTCCGAACACAGTTGGACGAATTACTGGCGAAAGGATGGATTTGTCCCAGCACTTCAAGTTGGGGATCACCTGTACTACTTGTGAAGAAGAAGGAAGGTTCATACAGAATGTGCATCGATTATAGAGCCTTGAATGAAGTCACTATAAAGAACAAGTATCCACTTCCGCGCATCGACGATTTATTCGATCAGCTAAGTGGATCTTGTGTTTTCTTTAAATTGGATCTTCGTTCAGGTTATCATCAGGTGAAGGTCAAGGAAACTGATATTCACAAAACGGTTTTCAGAACTCGCTATAGACATTATGAATTTCTTGTGATGCCATTTGGAGTGACCAATGCACCATCAATATTTATGAACCTAATGAATCAAGTTTTCCGGTAGTACTTAGACAGGTTTGTTGTCATCTTCATCGACGACATCCTGGTGTATTCTAAGAATCGGAAAGAGCATGGAGAACATCTACGAATTGTCCTGGAAACTCGTCGACAACATCAGCTTTATGCCATGTACAGCAAGTGCGAGTTTTGGCTAAAGCAAGTTGGTTTTCTTGGACATATCGTATCAGGAGAAAGAATCTTGGTGGATCCAGCAAAAGTTTCAGCGATTAGCGAATGGCCTACATCAAAGTCAGTGAAGGACATTCGGAGTTTCTTAGGTCTAGCTGGATATTACAGAAGATTCATTGAAGGATTTTCGAAGATAGCAACATCCCTGACCAAGCTCACACGTAAAAATGAAGATTTTGTGTGGTCAGAAGCATGCGAACAAGGTTTCGTAGAACTCAAGTCAAGGTTGACATCAGCACCTATTCTCATTATACTGGATCAATCTGGAGGATTCGAAGTGCATTGCGATGCATCCGGTAAGGGATTAGGATGTGTTTTACATCAGCACGGTAAAATTATGGCTTATGCTTCAAGACAGATGAATATTCATGAGCGCAATTATCCGACGCATGATTTGGAATTGGCAGCCGTCATCTTTCCTCTCAAGATTTGTCGCCATTATCTACTTGGTGAACGAGTGAACATCTACACAGATCATAAGAGCCTAAAGTACGTGTTTACTCAGAAAGAGTTGAATATGCGGCAGAGAAGATGGTTGGAACTCATGGCAGACTTTGACATCAACTTGCAATATCACCCAGGGAAGGTGAATGTGGTACCTGATGCACTTAGTCGCCAACCATTAGCAATGAATCTCACCGCTCAGTGGAAGTTTCAACAAGACTTGCATCAGATGGAGATTGAAGTAGTCATGCCGGGTAATACTTCAAGTTTGATGAATTTACAAGTTCAATCAACCATTGTCAATCAGATCAAAGCAGCCCAAGCATGTGATGCTAAGTTGCAAAAGATCAGAGAACAAGTGGAGAATGGACTCAGAACAGACTTCATCATCCATGAAGATGGGTTTTTGAGATACGGCAGCAGATTGTGTGTACCAAAAGGTCCTGTTCGAGAAGAGTTAATGAAAAAAGCTCACAACTCTCCCTATTCAGTACATCCTGGAGGTACCAAAATGTACAAAAATCTACGTCAGAATTATTGGTAGCATGGAGTGAAGCGTGAAGTAGCCAGAAGCGTCACAAAATGCTTGGTGTGTCAGCAAGTAAAGGCTGAACATCACAGGACTGCTGGATTACTTCAACCGTTACCAATTCCCGAATGGAAGTGGCAACACATCATGATAGATTTTGTGACTGCTCTTCCTCACAGCACAAAGGGTAACGATGTCGTATGGGTCATTGTGGATCGACTCACAAAGTCGGCTCACTTCATCCCATTTCGAGTTGGCCAATCTACTGAGACACTAGCAAAAAAGTACATGGAGGAAATTGTGAGACTTCGTGGAGTACCGGTCTGCATTGTCTCCGATCGTGACACTAGGTTTCGATCGCAATTTTAGCAGAGTCTGCAAGCAAGCTTGGGAACAAGTCTGAACTTCAGCACGACTTATTATCCACAAACAGATGGTCAGTCGGAACGAACTATTCAGAACTTGGAGGATATGCTCAGAGCATGTATGTTAGACTTCAAAGGATCGTGGGAAGATCACCTACATCTTGTGGAGTTTTCGTACAACAACAGCTACCAAGCAAGCATAGGAATGGCACCTTTTGCAGGATTGTATGGAAGGAAGTGTCGATCGCCATTAAGTTGGGACGACATCGGATATAGGGAACTCCTTAGACCAGAGATGATAGTAGCGACTGTTGATGTGGTTCGTACTATCAGGGAAAGGATGCGCATAGCCCAAGATCGACAGAAGCACTGGGCTGATGCAAAGTGACGTCATCTGGAGTTCCAGCGAGGAGATCATGTGTTTTTGAAGATATCTCCGAACCGCGGAGTGATCTGATTTGGAAGACAGGGTAAGCTAAGTCCGAGATATATTGGACCGTTCGACATACTCGAACGAGTCGGTGAAGTGGCATACCGCTTAGCGCTTCCATCTTCATTGGAAGGAGTGCATAACGTGTTCCACATATCCCAACTCAGAAGGTATGTGAGTGACCCCAGCCATGTTCTCAATCATTCCGAGCTCACTATACAGCCCGATTTGTCTTGTGAGCAACAGCCTGTGGGGATCCTGGACATGAAAGTGAAGACACTTCGGAACAAGGAAGTTAACTTGGTCCGAATAATGTGGAAGAAAGACACTCCAGGAGAGTCCACTTGGGAAAGGGAGGATGAAATGCGTACTAGATATCCACACCTCTTTGTAAACCAGTCCTCAAATAAAAGTTGTAAATTTCGAGGACGAAATTTTTGTAAGGAGGGTAGATGTAACAACTCCATCTTTAATGTACAAAGAATTGATTTAAATTCAAAGTATACTTGGAGTATTTAATGTTGTTGATATCTTTTTAAGTATTTATTTCACACCATAATTACAAGAAGGAGCTTGTAGCTCATTGGTAATACCTTGCACTGCTGAACCAAGCCACCAGAGTTCAAATCCCATACCCCACATTATTTTTAATATTATTTTGTTTTAAAATTTCCAGAATACCAACAGTCAACACGTGTTTTCTCACAAAAACCCCACTACCCATGAAAAGTTAAATGTTCCAGTAGCTACCCCCGGCGACCCCCCACCTCCCAAGCGCCTGACTCGGCCTGACTCGGTCGAGTCGGCCGGCGGATCGGCCGACTTGGGCCGGTGCCGGCGACGCCGGCCGGACTCGGCAGGACGGCCGAATCATCAACAGAGGAAATGAGCCCCTTGGTCTCCCCTACCCCCTGCACACTTTAATTTCTCAGATCGTTTCCAGAGAGCATAATAACTCTCATTCAATCCATTTTTAATACATTTTCCTATTTTTTACATATTTTAATTTAAAACCCTACACCTACCCTAACCCTAGCCTAACCCTATAAATACATCCCTACCTCCTACCCTCTCATCCCAAAATTCTGAGCCCACTCTCTCAAAATTTCAAGAAAACCTTGTGTACTTTGAAAACGAGCGAAAGGCAAAGCTCTGACGAAATCGACGGCGAACTTCCGATGATCGTGCTAGGAACTCTCAGCGACGAATCGACGCACCGGCGAACCCTCTTCTTCCTTATCACTCTCGTGTTTGTCCAAACCCGTAAGTCCCTTTCTAACTTCTCTTTTCTTTTCTAAAAAAAAACGAATTTATAAAACCCGACGGAATTGGCACAAATCCGATTTCCGATTCGGTTTTCTTATAAACTCCACTTCTCATTATTTCAATTATGTTTAAACACTATCATGTTGACTATTAAACACTAAACAACTAAATTGATCAAAGTTAAATTCATAAAATGATAGCTATTTCCATTCTACCGTATTTTCACTTAAATACCACATGGTTTCAATACGCCTTTGACCCCATTTAAATTGCTATACCTTAAAGTAGATCACGAGGTAATGACCTACCTCCTCACACACTCATATGCAAACATAACACGCTACCTTGAGAAATTAGAATACGGAAAATAAAACAATTTCATATAAATACCCTTTACTTAATAAAAACCAATTTTTGATACATCTTTATAAATAAATAACTTTTGGAACTAATAAAAAATATCTAGACTCAGTCAATTAGGGACCGTCGCCTTCATTAGGACATAGTAAGGTTGTGAATATCGGTCGTTTATCTAAACCTGACTTTGTGGTGTCTAGGCTAGACAAGTGAGAAAGGAAATTTTAAAAGGCCCGTCTCACGGTGATTCGTGAGCGGATCCCTCCTTTCTTCACTTGTAGTTACGTGGCCACAATTAGCGGTGAAGAGGCGATTTAAGCTATCTCACAACTTGACATAGAATACTGGAAATCGACATCTTTACAAATAAATACCATTTACTTAATAAAACCGTCTTCTAAAGGATTAGTATTTATAAAATCTTTGTAAAGCGCCGCTACAACCCATTTTGGGGAACCCGTTCGGGATGGTGCGGTTTATCGCACATCGTCGGGCTTAGTAGTGCGAGATTCAGACCTCCGCAATGAGCATTCAGTCTCGAAAGATTTAAAATACGACATTTTAAGAAAATGAGATTTTTAGAATATAAAATATTTATTAAAATTAATTTTGTATAAATATATGTATATTTATCATTAAAATATCTATTTTGTTATGATATAAATATTCCGCTTTTTTCTAAAAATCACAAGAACAAATTTTACACTAAAATACCATAAATTCCACATAAATCAATATTACAAATAAATACCTTTATTTATGAAATTAGGATATTTTCACTAGAAATATCACAATATAAAATCCACATTCATTACAACTCTAAAGACGAATAATAAATACCTGGGGTGCATTTTGAAAAGTATATAAAGTATTTTTTGTATAGAACCCCCTTAAGTTTTATAAATTACCCTAAGGACCCTAGTAAATATAGGATTTCGATTTACATCTCTACTGTCTAACTCGGCTTTGAGTCTGATCATAATCCGACTTGAATATGATTCAAGTACCATATAAATCTACAATATTACAATTCAATATGAACACACGAATTCATGAATCCAGTTATCAATCTATTCAACTTGACTGAACCAAATCATGGATATACTTTCCATTTACATGATTCCAGTTTATATCCATTACATCCGTTACTGGTATAATGGTTTCAATCTGTCACGCCCCGCTTCCCAAAATACGGAAAACGAGGGATGACTAGGCTAGCCATGCTCCTGCGGTCAAGGAATCATCCCGCCGTAGTCACACTTCGGCTTCTAGCATTACATGGTAATCAGTAAATAAAGCACATTATTAAAGGAATTACATCACTAATTTATTACATTAAAATTCCATTGTTCACAAATTACAGATAACAAGAACAATTACTAACCAAGTTCAATCTCACGATCACTTTTATGGAAAGCAGTAAATGAAGAAGGTACACCAACTATATCTCCGTGAACTCGAAGGGTAGATCCGTCTCCTGTGCTGGTCCTCCCGCGGAATCTGAGCATGCATACTCAGGTCGTCAGAGCGACACAATAACAATATTATTATAATAAGATGAAACAGGTAAATGAGGTAATACTGGTGTAAGAACAATGCAAGTAATCACTATGTCACTACATGATGCAGAATATGTTCTGTGTCCCTATCGGTCTCTAGGTCATGTTTGAAATCACATAGTGGAAGGAGGATCATGTTTAACAGGAGTCTCGTACATACCCGAGACAACGGCCCATATGTCCGGGACATAACCCTGTCAGCCGGATCGCTAGATCCTACCCTACATGTATCAGTATCACGGTTCGAATGATCATCCTTTAAACACGGTCCCGCTAAACACGATACTCTTTCCACTTTGATTTCCCCTTTTTCCCCAGGTTCTCACTAGTTATGATCTTGATTTAGTCGTGTACGAGTATACCAATGGTACGGTTTTATCACTGTTCACTGTATTAATCACTGTCACGAATATTCACTTTCCATTGGTGTACTCGTCACTCCTAAACCAACATCTATCACGCACGATAATGCAATGTCCACACGCACTAACACTGAGTATATGGTAAGGTAAGATATATGTATATATGCTACCAATAAGCTATGTATATTATGAACCAACATGCATGTCATTGACTAAAATAAATTGCATAAATTAATATATTAAGAATTCAGCAAAATGATACAAGTAAGATAAATAGAACACTCAGTCAGAAATTTATTAAAATTTGTTTCAGTTCAATCGGGATTCCGGTTTTCAAGATATAGCTGTTTCATTTTAAGTGCTCGCGGCTGGAAATTCAGTTTCAGAACTGAACGTCCGTTTCGCGACACGAATTGCACCCAGTTGGGCTCAGAATTTAGCGATGTTACAGTTAAATGAAATCTAGGGTTTTCAATGGAGTATTCAACGCAATAGACGGATCCTCAATCGCATCTGTACGTTGAAAGTTATACACAGCTTAACCTCAGTGTGTCATTTCTGGATCTATTCTGGACAGTTATACGTTCTGCCCTTTTAAATACAGTTTAAAATCGCAAACGGCGATGAAACGGAAAGGAACCACTTGTTTTGTTTAGCTAACAGAATTATCTTTAATCTACTGCAGGGTTCCGTAACATACGACTTCAGGAAACACAGTGACACAGGTCTTGGGACAGAACACAATAATCAGAAACGCTCTGGACTGCAGTCCAGAGTCGCATTCCGATCCAATTATCATCACGGTTACAGAACAGAAATCATTGAAATTCTACATAAGGTTAGAGTTCGTCGAGTCCTCTTCGATTTAAGCCCTCGAACATATCGTTCCAGTATGTATATAATTTATGGTGATTTTATTCGTTTTCAGGTACGAGAAAATTCTAGTTTTGACGGCATATTTGGGGGTATCAATTTTTATCACTAACAATCGTATTTTCCAGCGAGATCATACACTATATTTATCATCAAATGGGCCAACAGAAAATATTGGTTTCCGTCAAAATAAAGAATTATATTCATTGGAGACTAGCATCGAACACTTAGGTCACAATATATATCGTTAATCGGCAATTTTATAAACTATGCGATTTAGGTTTGTAACACAACTATATTAGCATGAAGCAAGTAAACACTTGCCTGGAAACGTCTCGGGGTCGCAAGGCAGCAACGGCGTCACGAACGCGTGATGTACGCCGTGAAACCGATTCGCGCGAGCTTGGCTCGAGACACGGGTTTGACGTCGGAGTTCCCGGAGTCGTCTTGTGCTTGCTGGAAGTATAGAGTGGTGTTCTGTGGGTCTCCCGGGGTGTGCTGGGGTCGGCGGCGGTCGGCGGCGCTCCGGCAATGGACAGCAGCGGGGTCGAAGTTTTCAGTGATCACTTGGTGTGGGTTTTGGAGAGAGAGGGGGAGCAGTGGGGGTCGGGTTTGGAGTGATGAGGATGGTGCTGGGGTTGTAGAGAGTCGCAGAGGTGGTTCAGGTCAGAGGGGCTCGCCGACGTTGAGTGCAAGGGGGTAGCCGAAAGAGTGTGCAGGGTGGGTTGGAACTCGAGTGAGGTAGCTGAGTTGTTGAGGTGGAGGTGAGGGGTTTAGGAGGAGGTTAGGGTGAGGTGATGAAGGAGGGGGTGGTTCGTCGTCGTCATCGTCGTCGAGGGGAGCGGCGTGAAGTTTGCAGTGGGTTGTTGTGGGTTTGAAAGAGAGAAGGGGAGTAGGATGGAGAGGGAGATAGGAGTTGGAGAGACGAGGGTTTGAGGTAAATGGGATCGCGACGAGGAGTATCAGCGCACGAGCACAGCGTGGGCGCGAGCGGAGGAAACGGTCGTGAACTGTGGCGGAGAGATGGGATCGCGCGGGAATTTAGGGACTTTACCGTTGGGGATTTAAAGAAGATGAACAGTAATGGGGTCGGGTGAGCTGAGGAAAGTGGGAAAGGAGTTGGGCTTGGGTTTAATTTCAAAACAATTCCCTTTAAAAAATACTTCGTGGGCTGCAGGGGGAGAAACGGGCCGGCTCAATTTCAAAATAATTCCCTCTAAAATATTCTGTGGGCTGAAGGAGATTGGAATGGGAAGGGCCGGCCAAAAATAATTGAAGAATTCATTTAAAATTTTGTGAGTGGGCTGAGGGCAGCGGGCTGGGGAAAAATAAAGTTTGGGTTTGGGGTTTGGTAAAAATATTTAATTTGTTTTAAATTTTGGTTTGAGTTTGGTTTTTAAATTCTGGGTTTTGACTTTTAGGGTTAAGGAAAAAATATAAACATTGGGATTCAAGCAACCACCTTCGACACAGAAATGTACCAGGAAAAAGTAAATTTTTGGGATTTAGAAAAATAGGAAAAACTTTTATTAGGATGGTAACGGGGATTTACATCATACCCCCCTTAACAAAAAATTCGTCCTCGAAATTTAACAAGGATACAAGGAAACAAAGTACTAAACAAAGAGATGTGGATAACGATCACGGATATCTTCCTCCCGCTCCCAGGTGGATTCTCCTGGGGAACGACCGCCCCAAGTCACTCGAACTAAAGGAATGATTTTATTCTTCAGCACTTTCTCTCTGCGGTCGAGAATGGTAGTAGGTTACTCCTCGTACGATAAATCGGTACCCAAAACTAGCTCCGAATGGTCCAGAACATGGCTCTCATCCCGAACATAATGCCGCAACTGTGACACGTGGAAGGTATTGTGCATACCAGCTAGCGATGGAGGCAAGGCAAGTCGATAGGCCATCTCTCCTACTCGCTCTAGCACCTCAAAAGGTCCGATAAAGCGAGGACTAAGTTTTCCTCTTCCTCCGAACCTGATAACTCCACGAGTAGGGGAAATTTTCAAGAACACATGATCTCCGACTTCGAATTCTAGTGCCCTTCTGCTGGTATCTGCCCAACTCTTTTGTCGATCCTGAGCCGTCTTAATACGCTGCCTGATCATTTGGACCTTGTCAACTGTCTGAACAATGAGTTCGGGGCCCAGTAATCTTCGTTCTCCCACATCATCCCAACATACTGGGGATCGACACTTCCGCCCGTATAGTGCTTCAAAAGGAGCCATCTGAATACTAGCCTGATAACTATTGTTGTAAGAGAACTCGACTAGATGCAGATGGTCCTCCCAGGAACCCTGAAAGTCCAACATACAAGCTCACAACATATCCTCGAGCGTCTGAATCGTACGCTCGGATTGTCCATCTGTCTGTGGGTGATAAGCTGTGCTGAATTTAAGACGGGTTCCCAAACTCTCCTGTAAGCTCCTCCAAAAGTGCGGTAAGAATCTCGTGTCCCGGTCTGACACAATGCCGACTGGAACACCGTGAAGTCGCACAATCTCCTGCATATATCTTTCTGCCAGTGATTCTGTCGACTGTCCCACTCGGAAAGGTAGGAAGTGTGCAGCTTTTGTGAGGCGATCGACGATAACCCAAATGGCGTTATTGCCCCTAGGGCTCCGAGGTAAGGCCGTCACAAAATCCATAGTAATGTGCTCCCACTTCCATTCAGGTATCGGTAATGGTTGTAACAATCCTGCTGTCCTCTGATGTTCCGCCTTCACCTGCTGACATACCAAGCACCTGGATACGAACCTCGCAATTTCCCGCTTCATTCCGTTCCACCAAAAGTGCTGCTTTAGGTCCTGATACATTTTTGTACCTCCTGGATGCACAGAATAAGCTGAACTGTGTGCTTCAGCCAAAACTTCTTCTCGAACATCTCCTTTAGGTACGCAGAGTCTGCTACCGAATCTCAGAGAGCCATCTTCATGTATAATCAAATCCGTTCTCAGTCCAGCTTCCACTTGCTCTCTGAACTTTTGCAATCGGGGATCATCCGCTTGTGCAATCTTGATGCGATCCACCAGGGAAGATTGCACCTGTAGTTGCCAAAATTGACTGAGTGCGTTCGGTGTAACGACCTCAAGTTCAAGTCTCTGGAAATCCTCAATAATGCTCCTCCGATCGGTCAGCATCATGACCGCTGGTTTGCGACTGAGCGCATCTGGTACAACATTGACCTTCCCCGAGTGATACTGAAGGTCCAAATCATAATCTGCCATTAGCTCTAGCCATCGGCGCTGCCTCATGTTCAGTTCCTTCTGAGTGAAAACATACTTCAAACTTTTATGATCCGTGTAAACCTCCACTTTCTCACCCAATAGATAGTGCCTCCAAATCTTCAACACAAAGACTACCGCAGCTAACTCCAAGTCATGCGTGGGGTAGTTCTTCTCGTGGTTTCTCAGTTGTCGAGAGGCGTAAGCAACCACACGGCCCTGCTGCATTAGGACACAGCCTAATCCCTTCCCTGAGGCATCACTGTGTATCACCAAACCAACGGAATTATCTGGTACTGTAAGTATAGGTGCCGTGGTTAACTTCTGCTTCAGTGTGTCGAATGCCTGAGTGCACTCCTCTGTCCATGTAAACGGCACGTCCTTCCGTGTCAGCCTCGTCAATAGTTCCGCGATTCTTGAGAAATCTTGGACGAATCTCCGATAATAACCTGCCAATCCCAGAAAGCTCCTGATCTCGGCCACTGACTTCGGCTTTGGCCAATCTCTGACAGATTCTATCTTTGCCGGGTCCACCGAGATGCCTTCGCCCGAAACAATATATCCCAAAAACTGAACCTTGTCGAGCCAGAATTCACACTTGCTCAGCTTCGCATACAGCTTCTCTTCCCGAAGAATTTATAGTACCGTGCGCAAATGTTCAGCGTGCTCTTCCCTGGTCTTCGAGTAGACAAGTATGTCGTCGATAAACACAACGACAAACGTGTCCAAGTATTTTGCGAATACTCTATTCATCAAGTCCATGAATATTGCTGGGGCATTGGTAACACCGAACGGCATCACAAGAAACTCGTAGTGTCCGTATCGGGTCCTGAAAGCCGTCTTGCATACATCCTCGGCTGCTACTCTGATTTGATGATATCCAGAACGGAGGTCCAACTTCGAGAATACCTTAGGTCCACTTAGCTGATCGAATAGGTCGTCAATGCGCGGTATTGGGTACTTGTTCTTTATTGTGACCTTGTTCAGCTCCCGATAATCTATACACATTCGCAGCGATCCGTCCTTCTTCTTTACTAACAGAACTGGTGTACCCCACGGTGAAGCGCTTGGCCGAATAAATCCCTTCTCCAATAATTCTTCAACCTGCTTCTTCAATTCCGCCAACTCAACTGGTGCCAACTCAGTTTAGGGACGTGGTGGTCCATGTTCCAGTTTAGGGACGTGGTGGTCCATAGGTAGTTTAAGGACGCATAAGTCCATGGGTTTAAGGACCCCACAGTCCATATGGGTGTGTTTAAGGACGCATTAGTCCGTTAGTTTAAGGACGCATAAGTCCGCGGGTTTAAGGACCCCACAGTCCGTATCTTGGTTTAAGGACGCATGAGTCCATGAGTTTAAGGACCCCACAGTCCGTGTTGATGTGTGGTTGTCGGGACCCGTCACATCTCTGAAGACGTTGAAGGATTACAACGACAAATATCAGAGGAGTTCAGAGATGTACCCTTGAACCAATGAGTTGGTTGAAAGAGCAGATGTACTCAGTTCAAGATGATTTGAGGACTTATGGCCAATTTGGGCTAAGTCCAATTGTGTTTGAAATATTGGCTCTCTGTTGGTCCATTAAAGGAGAGGCTTTGCCTCTAGAAACTTAGCCAATTCGGCTAAAGCTAGTGTTAAACACTAAAGGTCAACAGTGTTGAACACTAGGAATAAGATTAGCAAGTTAGTGCTAAACACTAAAAGATAATCAGTGTTAAACACTGGGAACAGAGTTTTCAAATTAGTGTTAAACACTAAAGCAAATCAGTGTTAAACACTGGTAATCAGAGATTTCAAATTAGTGTTTAACACTGAAGCAAATCAGTGTTAAACACTGGGAACAAAGTCTTCAGATTAGTGTTAAATACTAAGGAGAGAGGGGTCACGTGTGGACACGTGATAGCATCCTGATTTCCCTTATTTTATTCTGTAGATCAGTGTTTAACTCTTTTAATTCTGACGGCCATCACGTGTGAGCATGTGATGGAGGCACACGTGATGGAGGCCCCTGCTCTGGTCTGTTAGAATGCTCATTAGGGGTCACGTGGTGACACGTGAGGGCGCCCTAAATGTGGAGCCAAATCTCCTTTTCTTCGTTCTGTAAGTAAGCGTTAAACACTTTTTATGTTTTCTTTGGAGCATCACGTGCTGCCACGTGAGGAGGATTAGTGCGCTGATTGTTAAAGCATTTGCTGAGGGGTCACGTGATAACACGTGAGAGCGCCCAAAGCTTTCATTTCCTTTGCTTTTTCTTTCTGCGTTTTGGGAGTCACGTGAGAGCACGTGATGGCATCAAAAAGTGGGGCCAGATCCACTTTATTTTGTTCTGCAAACAAGTGTTAAACACTTTTAATTTTCATAGCCATCACGTGTGGGCACGTGATGTATAATCATGCCCTGATTTATTAGAACATTTATTAGGGGTCACGTGGTAACACGTGAGAGCGCCCAGAATTGTTTCTGCCTTTGCTTTTGTTCCATATATAATGAGGGTCACGTGGGAATACGTGAGGTACTGCCTCAAACCTTTCCTCTTCTCATTTTTGGGGATCTGTTCAGAGGTCACGTGGGGCATGTGACCTTAGTCTTTTCATGCACAGAGATCTTTTAAGTCTCCTTATCTTTAAGAATTAAATTCTTATTTAGGGTAAAACCCTAATTTTTGTTTTGGAGGAATTAAATTCCTATTGTGAAAGAATTAAATTCTTATTTAGGGTAAAACCCTAATTTTATCCCAAAGGAATTAAATTCCTATAATTTTGTGACCATTGAATTCTCAAAACTTAATTCCTCTATGTTTTGGATCTGCATGGCAGGATCTCAACCCAATGAGAATTAAATTCTCAATTCATGGGGAGATGTGTACTTTGCAGATCCTCCACCAGAGAAAGAACTAAGTTCTTTTCTTTATATAAGAGTTAAACTCTTTTGAGAATTAAATTCTCTTTTTAAGCCTCTCTTTTCTTACCTAGGGTTTTTCTTTTGCAGAGAATTAAATTCTCCTCCCTCTGTTTCTTCTCTCCCCAAAAAAGTAGATCGCTTCTCTTCTCTTCTTGGCTCCTATTTATAGGAGAAGGAAAAGAATCAATTTGTTTAGCAAATCTCTCATTGAAAGATTTGATTTGATTGTTGAGCGATTTGATTTATATTTATCATTAATTCTGGGCTTTTAGATCATTCAGTGAATTTTATTCACCGTGGATTTTAAATCCAAAAGATATTCTATTTGTTATCTCGGTTAGATTTAGGGGGGATTTTTCCTTGTCTAAGATCTTTCCATAAATTGGTGATATTTAATCACCCTTGGATCTTTAATCCAACGGTCCCCATAATCCTTTTCCATTTGGAAAGATTTAGAAACTTTTAGAATTTTAATTCTATTTCGAAAGATTTTAGAGAAATTTAGAATTTTAATTCTATTAAATTGTAAGGCTTTCAAAGCCTGTCACGTGCTGGCACGTGACCCTTGGTCACGTGTGAGCACGTGACTCCCAAATTGGTTCTTTTAACAGCCATTTGTTTATGTTGTTGTTTTAACCATTACGTGTCAACACGTGACCATTGGTCACGTGTGAGCACGTGATACCTCATTGAGGTAACTTCTGATTTTTAATCAGGGAACAGATTTAGAATTTAATTCTATTTATTATTTTAGAGGCCTTAAGAGCCCATCACGTGTCTGCACGTGACCCATGGTCACGTGTGAGCACGTGATGCCCCATTGGGGTCTTTTCTGAGTTTTTATTATATCTTTTAACTCCTCCAGCGGGTTCTTAAAGGTCCATCACGTGTGGACACGTAATACCTCATAACTTTTGATCCCGGATGAATTATGAGGCCCATAATATATCAAATCGAAGGGTTTTTCGAGATGCTTCCAATACCATCAGAATTTATCTGTTTCTCATTCGGGAGTTTGTCAAAAAATAGCCCGGAAGATACTGGTTCGCATTTCCTTAAGCATATCGCTGCCATTTGATACCTTGGACTCTTTGCGCAGAAATTTTTGGCGGGAACAGAGGCGTTCGAGAGGAGAAAGAAGGGGGGGGGGGAGAGAGAGTGGGGAGAGAGAGAAATGTTGTTATTAGTTAAGATTTTAATTTTAAAAAAATATGTTTAGTTATAAAATTTAAACTGTGTTAATTTTTTATAAAAATATTAAATTAATCAAATTTTGATTTTCTGGTAAATATAAACTTAGACCAAAACACGCCCGGGTTGGGTTTAAAAATTCAGTTTCAAAATACGAAAAATATATGTGTCGACCAAAATTAAAATTGGATATCCGGATAACGAAAATGCATACCCCCAAGAACGGATGCACGTACGTGCACATAGCCATCCAAACAAGTCCGTTTCACTGAACGGGACGAGAACAAGATGCGCGGATGCTACGACAGGGTTAGGGGTATCATGCAGGCCATACAATGTATTTTTAAAATATTTTATGTGACTTTAAATGTTATATTTAAAAAATGCAGATGCTAGGTAAAATGCCAGTATGCAGTATCTAAATATGGAAGTGCACGAGTCCACGTAACAAGTCAGGATAAAACATAAACACGAATCAAGACTGGTTTCAAGCATGCGGGTCGGGTCGGATGCAATACAAATGTCAAAAACACTATTCGCACCCAAAACACAGTAAATCAGGAAAATACCATAAATAAAGAAATACTTGAACTAGGACTGGTATAAATGAACCAGGATGTTATAAAAACTTAACGGTATTATTAAAGATAATCGTCTTGGAAAAAGACACAAATCCTGCCGTTCATGTGCAGCAGTTACCGATAACTCCCAAACTTAATTCAGGATCCAAATCAGTTCTAAGTGTCTGACTCAAGTCTGAGTCTAAACCAAACTTGAATCCAAACTCAAACCAGAATCTAATTCAAACATGAATCTAAATTCTAACATGCATACTTGAACCTGAACCTGAATACCAGAACAATATCAACATGCAAATATGACTTGACTTGACCGAACCATGGTTATAACTTGACTTGATTACATGACTACTTATTTACATCCTGAACCTGATTACATTTTATGTTTCAGGTTTATTTTTCTTGCATTATATCGATAATGCGTTCCCATCATTTTATGTTTCCACAAAAGATATCCAAATTCAGGTTTATTTTCCTTGCATTATATCGATAATGCGTTCCTATCATTTTATGTTTCCAAGCCACAAACGAAACAACCAAAATAACATGCTTTTTATATGCCATCCGCATTCGCCACGGGGCCCCATCATGCACCGTTAGGTCACTTAACTAACGGCAGAGCGGGGACAGGACTAGCGCGGATGCAAACATATAGAAGCACCTGCTAAATATATATAATATATATATCAATATCGCAGGCAGATAATAGTCATCACAGGCAGATAAAAATCATCACAGGCATGCGAACAACAATATGGAATGGCGGAAAAACTAGGAGCCTCGCGTTTTATTTGAGCCGTAAATGAAACGCGATATTTCCCGGTCGTGTGGATAGCCCGTACAAAGTCAATCCTAGACCCCTACGAGTGCAGCAAGCCACCTGCCAATTTTAGAAACTGGGTAACTCGTCCTCAACAAAGTGAGTCGGTCACTCACCGCTTTCTAGAATCCGGTGAATTGTGCACCCCTCCACGGGTCAATCCTATACCCTCTATGAGTGGGGCGAATAGCCCGCCAATTCTAGAGTAAGGCCCTCCCGGTCTCAACGCCTTGAGATGCGGGCTCGTTGCCTTCTAGAATTCGGTTATTCGAGCACTCCTCCATGGGGTAATCTTAATACAGAAATGAAATATATATATAAGGGTGACAGTCCCAATAAAAGAATATACAAATTGACAGAAACGGCAGTCCACATATCGGAAGATCGCCCCACATAATGAATATACAAATGAATTTGAACTGTACATCTAATATTGCACATAAGGCTATCCATCACGATAATCCGCACAAACCTTAACCATATATATTGTTTACCCCAATCAGAGCAATGCTCTGTTCAAATTCCAAGACGGGAAACGAAACAACGCTTCTGTTTTCCCCCAATCAGAGCAAAGCTCTGTTTTGAAAATTAAAGTGGAAATTAAAATTAAAATAAATGAAACAACGCTTCAGATTTCCTGCGCTGCGCGCAGAGCGCCACGTGTCAAAATCAGACACGCCAGCGCAGGGAGTGCAGCACCCAAGGCAGAGCGCCCAATCAGAGCAAGGCTCTATTTAAAACAAAATTAAAGGAAGCAACGCTTCAATTGCGCAACCGCTGCGCTGCGCGACACGTGTCAGCGCAGTTGCGCAAGCGCACTTGCGCTGCGCGCTGCGCGCTGCGCGACACGTGTCAGTGCAGTTGTGCAAGCGCACTTGCGCAAGCGCTGCGCTGCGCGACACGTGTCAAGCGCTGGTGCATCTGCGCCAAACAGAATTAAAATTCCAGTAAAATCTTTCTATTCTTGTTAAAACAAGAAGATTGTCTTCTGTAAAACAGAAGCCCTTAGATCAAAGATCCAACGGTGGGGAAAATTCCCCAAATCACTCAGAGAATGATCTCTTTAACAAATTTAACAAATTAATGGGCACTATATAAAGGCCCCTAGACCCCAATTCAAAGAAGAAAAATATTGACATCATCATCAAGATTGTGAGAAGAACTCAAGAAGAAGAAAAAAGGTAAAAACCTTTATAAAAAAGAAGAATTTCTTCTGAATAGATCATTGATCTAAGAACAAGATCAATGATCTTCAATAAAAAAATATGATAATAACAGTGCCTTGCACTTTTTTATGAACCATTGGTTCTGGAATCTTAAAAATTCTTCTCTTAAATCCAAAATTGGATTAAGTTATTAAAACAGTGCCTTGCACTTGCAAATTTGCACTGTTGCGCTCCTGGGTTGGTGCAAGCCACCAGAGAGCGCCACGTGTCAGCTATAAAAACCACTTGCGCTATGCGCTTTTAAAAAATAGAGCATTGCTCTTTAACGTTGGCACAACTCATCAAAGCGCGCCACGTGTCACAGCGCAACAGCGCAGCGCACTGGCGCAGTGCACTGCGCTAGCGTGACACGTGTCACCTCCACATGCGCTTGCGCTCAATAATTGGCGCAAAGCGCCTGACAAGCCACTGTCAGATAATTAATGCACTGCATTATTTACAGAAGGGTCAAGCCCAATTAAAAAGGGCCTAACATGCCTAATAAAATGCTATGCATTATTTTAAGAAAGGGCAGAGCCCAAACAAAGACAGATGCTCTGCATCATAAATAAAGGGACAGAGCCCAAATCAAAAAGGCCTAGCAGGCCCAAAGAAAATGCAGTGCATTATTAAACAGGGGCAAAGCCCTAGCACAGGCCTAATAGGCCAAAGATAAAAACGTTGAATATTCTCAACTGGACTTAGCCCAATCACGGCCTTAAGTCCTCAAATTAAATTGACTGAGTAAGACTGCTCTCTTAAATCAATTTACATCCGGTTCAAGGGTACATCTCCGAACTCCTCTGACACCTGTCGTTGTAATCCTTCAACGACGTCAGAGAGGTGACAGGTCTTGACAACCACACATCGATACGGACTGTGGGGTCCTTAAACCCATGAACTTATGCGTCCTTAATCAAATGGACTAATGCATCCTTAAACACACCCATACGGACTGTGGGGTCCTTAAACCCATGGACTTATGCGTCCTTAAACTAATATCCGTCCATAAAACCGGAGCTGGACCACCATGTCCCTAAACTGGCAATGGACTGCAATGTCCTTAAACTACCTATGGACCACCATGTCCCTAAACTGGCAATGGACCGTAATGTCCTTAAACTACATATGGACCACTACGTCCCTAAACTGGAACACTAGAGCCCAAATGCTCTTTTGTCGGATCTAAACGATCCCGTTAAGTTGATCTTAATTTGGAGATTAGGCTAACGTATCCTTAACAAACGTTTAAGTTGATCTTAGCCTCAAACATGGCTAACGTGTCCTTAAACTAATATCCGTCCCCAAAATGGGAATGTTGGACCGCTATGTCCCTAAACTGGAACAATAGAGCCCCAAATGCTCTTTTGTCGGATCTAAACGATCCCGTTTAAGTTGATCTTAGCCTCAAAAATGGCTAACGTATCCTTAAACTTTCAAACAGACTTTAGTCCCAAATCGGACTATAAATCTCCCAACTAACTTTGGTTCAAGGGTACATCTCTGAACTCCTCTGATATTTGTCGTTGTAATCCTTCAACGTCGTCAGAGAGGTGACGGGTCCCGACGTCCATATATTCAATGGACCACTATGTCCCTAAACTGGAACAATAGAGCCCAAATGCTCTTTTGTCGGATCTAAACGATCCAGTTAAGTCGATCTTAGTCTCAAATCGGACTAACGTATCCTTAACAAACGTTCGAGTTGATCTTAGCCTCAAATATGGCTAACGAATCCTCAAACCAAAACCCCAAAACCAAATCTAAGAAAATACGGATTTGGACTAATCCACGTCCTACGGGCGACGACATAAATCGGTCTCCGTATACAATCCACGGGCAACCACAAACAGAACAAACACCCACGACACGAAGTGACCATCTGGAGAAGGAGAAAGTTGTTACCGCGATGCGGTAGCGTAACTAACTGCAGGGGCTTGCGCCTGCAGAGAAGAGCGTCCCCACAATCAAAAACCCCTCCAATGAGGGGGAATCTGACGAAGTCTGCTACATCGGCCGCATCCGTCTAAACCTCCGATACACGGTGCCATAAATCAACTTGGCATCTTCGGAGAGGTGGACGGATAAAACCAAATAGCATCTGCCCCGAATCTCAGGAAAGACGTTCATGTCTTGGCCGCCGTTCGGAGGGGAACAGATTCTGGCACGCCTGGTGGGACCTTTTCCTCTTTCCACTCCACACTTCGTGTGTCGTCTTCGCGAACGAATCGCGGTTTGTTAATGGTTGCCTTCGGATTTCAAGTTACTAAGATTTGGTCTTTTACCTGGCGCAGAAATCAAGCATCAATGGCATCCAACTGCTCGAGCTGCTCAAAGTGCCAATGCAACCGACGCTTCGCCTCACCTGGAGGTGTAGCCTATGGGCCTCAAGCGGCCTCCATCCTTGCCATGCCGGTAGAACAGGTGACCCAGGCCACCACCCGCCTGTTTTTCGGGACCATGATCCCACCTGCAAGCTTCACCATACCAATGTCCGCACCGGAAGCGCACAAGAAGTCGGTCTTCGATCGGCTCACTACTACAACGGCCCCTTTCAACGGGTCGTCCAATATCAAACCGATAGTCTCTGTCTTTACCAGGCTGAACCAGAACTTTGATGGGCCCGCCAAGAGGCCCATGAACCCTGAAATGGCCGTCCCGAGGAAGACAACCACCTCTGCTCCTGAAGTCGCCAGGGCGGCTTCCCCTGTTAAAGAGTCGGTCTTTTCAAGGCTGACTATTCCGGCTCCTGCTCCTGCCCGAGGGTCTGTCTTTGACAGACTGAACACCGGCACTCAAAAGACAACATCAGCCTTTAAGAAGCTGGCACCGGCAGTGCTTCATTCGGACAGGGGGCAAGACAAAGCTGTCCCTATCGCCAAGCCAGTCCCAACGGCTCGTCATGCTCGACGTCGCCACTGGCGCCGAGTAAGGAAGGTCGGGGGCAATTCCCCCTCTGGGCTAACTCCACCGGCTCCGATGGTGGAAGTTGATGCTGCTGTTCTAACTGGGAACAGCTTTGAACCGCTAAGGAGGGTACGCAAGAACTCTCCGATTGCCACACTGAAAAGATCTCCTCCACCTGCGGAGAGAGTTACAGAAACTAAGCTGGAGCAGCCCCCTCAACGGCTGTCCTCCAAAATTTACAAGGTCTGGCGGAGGGTTCAAGATTCCGTAATCGACCAAGATCACTCTCGCCGGCAGAAAAGGGCGAAAGTGCAGGAAGAAAAGAACCGTCCTGACGAACAGCAAAGGACAACAACCGCCAGGGTGCCTGCTGCAACGGCCCCCTCAACTTCAACGGCCCACAAGAGAAGAAGGCCGGAGAAGATCCCCATGCCCGCAGCAAATGTCAAAGGCAGTGAACCTAAACGCCCTAAGTCCGGGGGCATCATGGTACACACGGTATACATGGCGTTTGGTAAAGAGGACAGCCGTACATCTACAAGTCATAGACCGCTTACGCGGTCAGTGACCAAAGCTTAGGAGCAACAGCCAAAGTTCCAGAAAATGATGAACGCGATGGCTGCACTCACTGGGCCAGAAGAAAGCCCCGAAGCGTCATCTGATCAACGCCAGGAGCAAGAAACTGACGCTGAATTCCTTCGTCGAATATTGGAGAAGAAGGATAAAGAGGCTGCTGAACAAGCAGCCAATATAAAGCGAATGACCCTCCTGTTCCAGGACATGGTGGGAATGATGATTCAACAAGATCCTCCTGCTGAAGATCCTCCGATCGTCCTTGAAGAAGATAGGGGAGAAACGTCAAATCCTCAACCGGCTCTGTCAACAGCCAAGGAGGAGACAATCTCCAAAGCTGACTTGGACGAATATATAGCTCAGCAGATACGGGTTCATCAGGCGACTGAGGTAGCCGGTCAGGTCGTAAAAACGGGGCGACCATATCCGAGCCGGTATGATCAGATCAAGTACCCGCGGGCTATATAATACCGAAATTCCATGTTTATAAGGGGACGGGCAATCCCCACTAGCATGTTGCCTAATTCAGGGCGCTTTGCGGCAATACCGGCGGTGATGATAAATTTTTGCTTCGCCAGTTTGTTGGTAGCTTATCGGACACAGCATTCGAGTGGTACTCCGAGCTCCCAAACGACTCTATCAAGACATTTGCGGAGATGGAGCTGCTGTTTACCCAGCGTTTCGCAAGCGCCAGCGAACGCACCCCGATAACGGCATTGATTAATGCTAGGGTGAAGCCGGGCGAGACGTGGGTCCAGTACGCTATACGGTGGAGGAACCTATGGTCAAAATGCGAACAACGCATTGAAGAAGCGCCGGCAGTAGGGATGTTTGTGGGAACCCTCGATCCGCAGGCGACCATATCCCAATTCATGATGTTCTTCAAGCCAACTACCTTCCAGGCCCTGATCGACAAGCTAGCTCAAATGGATCATATGGGCCATAGACTACCTCCTTCAAAGCCGGACTCTCGAAACGAGAAGGGGAAAGGAAAAGCGATCGTTGTCGCCAATGCTCAACAACAGCCGAGTAACTTGAAACTGGCTGTCCGTCAAAATAATATGCGTCCACACGTACCCCTTGAGGAAAGGCTAGGACGTCCTTACTCGTTTCCTCGAGATAAAACAAGGAGACTGTTCGAGCTAGCATTGCGCAACCGACTCATAAATCTGCCGGATCCAAGGCGTCCATCGCAGCCAAACGACGTCAATGATCCCAATTACTGTCCCTATCACCGAGTACTGGGTCATTCGATCGAGGATTGCTACGTCCTCAAAAATTGGATTGAAGACTAGTACCAACAGAGCAAGTTCGTGTTGTCCGACAGATGGAAGGTGAACCCGCCGCAGCCTCACACCCCTAAAAAGGTGAATACGCCGGGGGCAACGTGCTCTCTCGTTGAAGAAGCTCCATGGGAGGTTGTGCTATCAGCCAAAACAAAGAAGATGCTGAATGATCTTCAAACATGCCCAGCGATCAGATGGAAAAACCCGTTAGAACCTCAGATCATTGAAGGGATGTTGAAGCCGCGTCCAATTCCAAAGACCGATGGTAGCGGCCCAAGCACTCACAACCAGCCGTCAAAATCTTCGAAGAAGAAGAAGAAATCCAAGAAGCCTGTGAAGCCTGGCGACAAGCGCACGGACTTACAAAAACAAATTGACGCGCTAAAGGAATACAACCAGAAAGTACGGACTCCCATTACACTCCAAGAGTTCCTCAACCACGTCTTTCAAGAGAAAGATGAGGGAGACAGTTCGTCGGATGAATATGAGGAATACGTGGCGAGCTGTCATATGATCTCCCATTCGTTTACAGACAATGAGGAAACTCTTTACACTGAAAAGTTGGGGGCAGATCCTGAACCGGAAATTCTGGGGCCATCGGATGAAACAATTGGCGCATTCCTCAACGAAGCTCTGTTAAAAAGTAAAGATGATCGGGAATGCAAGGCGGCTATATTTGAAAAGGCCAAGCGCCAGCGACTTGACGAAAGAGTTGGGATACTCCCGCTGGAGCAGAATACATCCACCGCAGATAAAAGCAAATTCAAGACGAGGAAAATGTTTGCTGAGGCCATATCAATGGGTATGAAGCTACCATCCTATGAAGGAAACATTACTGGTGAAGCGGAAATGCACCCCTCCTACTGCTTATATCATCGGAAGATTTCGCACCCCACCGAAGAATGCAAAGCTTTCAATAGATGGTGGCAGGGATATGTTGCTCACCGACAACATTTTAAGCGGGAAAAGTGCAAAACTCGTCGGGAGCGAAAAAATACGACCGAGGGGCATAACAGAACTACCGGCGATTGTCGCATGGTTAACGCCGGGGGATCGCAAGTTCTCACGTTCGGGAGCGACTCTGACGAGGAAATGGCTCTTAGCCCCCTCTTTAAAGAGTCCACCTCGGGAAAAGAAGAAGAGCCAAAGGTCTGCGAAAATATCCGGTTGCGTAATCGGACGCTACCCGAAAAGAATCTCGGACCCTCAAACAAAAAAGATAAAGGGAAAGAAAAGGTCTCTGAGGATATCGCCCTAGATGACCAAGTCATGGAAGAGCTAGCCGCTGAGGACCCGCCCAAGAAAAATAAGGTAGATTACAACGTTCTAGCGCATCTGAGGAAGCTACCCTCGCAGCTCAGCATTCTTGACGCCCTTTTACTATCAAAAGAGGCAAGAGATTCATTAATCAAAGCATTACAAGAGCCCGAGCAATTCCAAGCTTTTCTCGCCGAAGAAAAGATGAAGAACGAGCTGGAGGAAGTACACACGGCCGATGTCACTTTTGGTGATGATTTGACACGAAAGAGTGTGTTTTGTAGTTAACCGCAATCAATAACGGTGTCGCACGTAGCTAGACCGAGATGAGTACGGGTCGTCCTCTGGGAAACGTTGAACCTTTTACTCTTACTTTAGATGTGTTGAGAGAGAGGGGAGGAAGAAAGAATTTGTTGAATGGTTGTTAGATCTACGTTAAACAAGAATATAAAATATAGATATAGATTATTTTAGAGATGTAGATAATATAATAAGAGGGCTTGTAGGGTTCGTTAGGATTTAGTAGTTATGGACGATTAATTAAAAGTTACCATTTTTATCCATTAATAGATTTATAACTAGAACGACGGTGATGCGTATAGATTAGGATTTCTGGAGGGAAAAGGAATCCCACTCTTAACCCTTATCTCGACACGGAACTCCGTTCATATCTAGCCTTTACCAAAACAATCATTAATCTAATCTCTAATCGCGGTCGGAACTAGTAAAGAATTGCTAGCACGCCCGATTAGGATGTTAATGATTCTTTTGATAAAGTTCCTAAACTTTATAGGACTTAAAAAGGGTTTAGTTATTTTCATCGTCCATTAGCCTACCCTAATCCTACGAACCCTAACAAGCGGAGAATTACTCGCGCATGTTGGGAAAAGAAGATGAAAAGATAGAGAGGGAAAACATAATGTAAAATGCAAAAGAATTAAATAAAACAACTACCTTTATTAATCAACTTGAACAATCTACACTTTATTCCTTAGAAAATGATTACAAAAACTTGGTTTGCTTCTCGAACTCTTCCGAAGGAGGTAGATGAACCGTTGATGACCATCCTGGATGCGTGAGCCGTCTTGGACTTCGTGATCGCATCGGCTTGATAACTTTTCCAAGAGGCTCTCGGTGCTCTTTTATAATCACAGAGCCAGAACCCTAGTTTCCTAATATGGAAACTAGTTGTTAAGATCCTAACCACCACAATCCCATATCTCAACTCTTCAAATCCACGGCGGAACCGCGACCATTGGATAGGTTTGGCCGCGGATCCACCCACTTTTGGTGAGATCATGGCCTCTAATTTTTGTAGCTTCATATCTGTAACACTTGGTAATCTTTTGAGTATCTAGACTTTGAAAATCTTTTCTACATTTCTACCAGAATTAGTTTCTTGAATATCTTTGGTAGATTTGATTTGCCAACTTTGATTTTCTTGATTTTAGCCCTGCAAATTCTGCACAATATCTCAACAAATAATATTTAGTAGAGTTTGTTATATTGAGATATTAACTTAACCATTAAGAATTGGTCAAAGGTATTTAATAAGGTAAGCATATTTAAATGGGCCAAATGTTACATGGATATTATATGCTTACTTTTTCCTACAAAATGTTATTTATAATATATAAACACATGAAAATAGTATTTTTACAGATAAACCCTCATATGTATCATATATTATAATAAACACCTTTTATTATATAGAAATAGTAGGAAAAATGTCATATTAAACATGCAGTTTTATCAACTGAACAAATACCCCCAAACTTATCTTTGATCGTCCCGAGCAAACTAGTTTATTCAAGAGGAGAAAAAGAAAGGAGAAAACTAAGCACACTTTCGTAGGCAGACATGATTGCACTGAGCACGTGCAACAAGCCGTTAAACCTCTAGGTGTCCCTAATAGGAGGAGTGTTGTCCCCTGAGGGTTTTCAGCGGATTACACCCACAAAATCCAATAACAAAAGAAAGATGGTGAAATTTACATATAAAGATAAGAACCATAAAAGAAAGACTTTGAAAATAAGAGTTTCCAACTATACTAGCTTTTCAGTTGTCATGAGCCCTATCTTAATAGTCATGAAAAGATATTAGAAATCACATTATCCCTCAATAAAACATCGTCTTTTATTCTTCATTCCTACCTTTCATCCAAACATTGATCATATACCCCTACGTGTGTGAAATGGACATCCCTACACTCGGAGAATTCAATTCAAGCTATCATACTCTTGTCCATCTAGCTTAGTACTTTTTTAATTTGATGAATACTTAGATTTGCTCACACATTTTCATGCGACCGTTAATACTTCTTGAGGTACTAACCGACCGATTACTTATGTGCTTGCTGATTCGGTGATAATATTTTCCTCGTCTTGCACCACCTAAGGCTTAGCAGTGACTCCCAGACCAGTTGGCCTTAGGGCACTAGGTGAAGAGGCACCCTCGCTATATTTTTTTATTGCTGCCTTGGCGATAACAAAACCAGTGTTCATTTTTTCTTTTCACTATTTTCTTCATTTTTTTCATATTTTCTTCATTTTTTTCATTTCCTTCATACTTTGGCTTTTAGACAAGAGCATTTCAAGGTATCCTTTACTATCCCGAGTTTCAAGACGTGTGTAAGTGCAAATAGTAGGGTATCAACATTCAAATGTTTGGCTTCCAGAATAGAAACTATTTTTCAGACTTATTTTTATCCTCAGATTAATGACTTCCTTCATCTTACTAACCCTTGGGACAACAGCTCATAACTACTTATTACTAGTTCGTTTAAGAAAACTTCTAATTTTCTTGGTTTTCTTAAACTATTTCTATCTTTTGGATGTAATTTTTCACTTTCTACTCCTTTGTTATAAAAGAATTTTTTTTTAATCTTTAAAATTTTTGAAAATTTGTGCTTATGCAAAATATGATGCAACTTGATGTGTAAATAAGCACAAACCTCCCCCAAACCTGTTTACAGCAGTGTCCTCACTGATATCATCCGTTAAGCTCAAAAACCTGTAGACTTGGGAGGAAATTATTAATGGGGGCAAGAATATATGCAAGTGAAATCCTCCCCCAAACTTATTTTTGGCCCACAATTTTGTAAAAATCATTTTCTTTCAAGAGCCAAAATATACCAAACCCCCACCCCCAAACTTGAGTTAAATAATGTTAAGCAATTAAAATCATTGGGGGGGTAAAGGTTATTGGTCAATGCCAAGCTTTGCAAAGACCGAAGGTCAACACCAATCATTCAAAAAATTTATCGATGAAGCACCAAGGTTGGTGGAAGAACATGTCACCTTTCGACGTGAAGAAGTGGGGAGATGATAAGAGGTGTAATAGAAAAGGATCGCGTCTCAATGTGGAGAGACGACACAGTGATAGTAATGATGGATTACTCGCATTATCATGATTATCCAAAAGAATGGGTGGAGGTCCAATTTCTTCATCTTGGATTTGATTCATCTCAACACCCGTGTCCTGTAAAAATGCGAGCTCATCAGCGAAAATTTCCTCAAAACTTTCATCGATACCCCGAAGAATAATGTCATCAGAAAAAATGGGGTGATCGTCCGACTCTATAAAAAGTTCCTCATCAGCGTTAGATGTTGACCCGGACAACTCGGTGGAAGAGTCCGTGTCAAGCAACAACATATGAAAAGAGTCAGAATTATGAGGTTGATCATATTCGCTGCTGTCGACATCCATTAATTCGACAGAACACATATGAGCATAGGGTTCGGAGGGTTCACTTTCCAACTTATAAATGTTAAGCTCAATTGACTTCTTTCCAAAGGATAGGGTCATAGAGCCGTTTCTACAATTGATTACTGTGTTGGAAGTGGCCAAAAAGGGCCGACCGAGTATCACCGGGATTTGATTGTGTGGATTTGCTACAGATTGTGTATCTATAACGATAAAGTCCACAGGGAATATGAATTCCCCGACTTTGATTAACACATCCTCTAGCTCACCCCTCTGTTGGGTGATCGATCGATCAGCCATCTGAAGAGTGCAATGCGCAGGTTTTAACTCTCCGATCCCTAATTGCCCATAAACAGAATACGGAAGTAAGTTAACACTAGCACCTAGATCGAGTAGAGCACGATTAATATTTTTACCCCCAATAGAAATTGAAATTGTAGGACTTCCGGGGTCCTTTCGTTTCTTGGGAAGTTGTTGTGTAAAAGCAGTGCTCACATTACTCGTAAGGAAAACTTTTTTAGGTACTTGAACTTTTCTTTTCCTAGTGCACAAGTCATTTAGCATTTTCGCATAAGACGGAACTTGTTGAATAGCATCTAGGAGAGGAATGTTTATGTTAACTTGCTTAAAAATTTCCACAATCTTCTCCATTTGTGGACTTGGTCTGTTGCCCCTTAACCTGTTTGGATAAGGTGCTTTATCAATAATGGTTTGGTCCAACATTGGAGAGGATTGTGGGGACGGATTCGATCCCAAAATTGGAGTGGGAATCGACTTAGATAGATTTGGCGAAATGGGCGAAAGGTTCGAGCCTTGAGGAAAACGGAGAATAGGCTCGGGTGAAGATGGGAGACTAGACGAATTAGGGGAAGAAGAAGAAGAAGGGGTATCATTGGTGTCACTATCATCACACTGCTCACCCACTCGGTTATTCAGCACTTTTCCCGATCTCAACGTGGTAACAGCACTCACATTATAACTTTGTGAATGGCCAGGATTCGGTAGGGGTTGAGATGGGAGTTTCTCTTTCTCTCTCGCACTCATTACGGCGTTTAACTGTGCGATTTGGTTTTCTATTGATTTAATACTCTCACCATGGGAGGAGGAGTTTTTCGTTAGGGCATCAATAGAAGACCTCATCTCAGCCGAATTTTGCATGGATTGTTTCATGAACATATCCAAAGTTTGTGCAAGTGAGTTGTCAGTACCGGCCACTTGTGGTGTAGAAATGTTGGCCGGATTTTGGAAATTCTGTGATTGAAAGGGGGGCTGATTCTGTGGTTGTGGTTGCTGTGGAGGAGGTCTTTGATAATTGCTTTGTTGGTTTTGGTTCCAAGCAAAGTTAGGATGATTCCTCCATCCTTGATTGTACGTGGAAGAATAAGGGTCGTTTCTAGGTCGCTGCTGAAAAGCAGCATTAGCTTGAAACGATGCATTCATAGGACATTCTTCCGTTAAGTGTGAAGGATCCGAACAGCAACCACAGACGGTCTTAGGAAGCGTGACCTGATTTAGGGAGAATGATGAGAACTTGTTTTCAATAGCGTCGAGTTTCTTTTGTATCGCTGCCATTTCAGCTTTTACTGCGATAGAAATATCAAGCTGGTGAACACCTCCCTTAGTTGAAGGTGGTCTTACGCTTTCCCACTGCAACGTGTGTAAAAGCAAGGTCTTCCAGATATTTCCAAGCTTCACCATCATCTTTAGACATGAAACTGCATTGACACATTGTTTCAAGCATCTGCTTTGTCGCTGGATTAATGCCCTCATATATAATTCGGCATAAATCCCATCTATTGATTCCATGATGAGGACATTGGACAAGCAGATCTTTGAAACGTTCAAAGCACTTCCAAAATGGTTCATTGGGAAGCTGGGTGAACTGGTTGATCTCGCTTCTAACATGGGCAGTCTTATGGTTTGGGTAAAACTTCTTAAGAAATACTATTACAAATTCATCCCAACTAGTGATAGAGTGTGTGGCAGTATTATAAAGACATTTTTCTGCCAAGTCGCACAGTGTGAATGGGAGAAGACGTAAGCGCATAGCATCTAAAGTCAATTGTGAAGTACCCATCATTGCGCATACGTTTTCGAATTTGGTGATGAAAACATACGCGTCTTCCGACTCAAGCCCGTGAAATTTGGGCAGCAGATTGATGTAGTGGGGTTTAATCTCGAAATTATCCCCGTTAGGTGGTGGAAGAGATAGACAAGTGGGAAGAGGACCACGGATAGGATAGCATCTTTCTTGGAGAGAGATTCGCGTTGGATTCTGCGGACCTACGGGCGGTGGCAGCGTAGTATTATAATCTGATAGAGTGCCATCCATCACGGTCGATGTGGTGTGTGGTGGGAGAAAAGAAGATGAAGAAGTACCGACTTCGGCGTCGATAGCAGGAACGCGGACAAGACGGGCACTGGGATCCCGTGTCTAGCCGAGCATGCACTAAGCGGGTTTAGTGCAAGTGGCAGCGTGTGTGTGGTTTAAAAATTGGTTTGTTTTGAAAAAGTGGGACTCAAGACAAATCACCCTAAAATGCACAAGCAACCCTAGAACTAAGGTCACCTAGGTCCAGTCTCTAGACCGCTCCTAGACTTCCAAAGAACAAGCCGCATGATCAATCCTCTACCGCCTCCGTACTACCCTTGTAGCTAGGTAAGTGCCAGGTAAGTGGGAAGGAACCACAGTAGTGGGCCTAATTAAAAACCACTAGCCTTTGACACACTTGCCTAGGCACTACAAAAGTAATGCGGATAAACGATAGATTAGCCACAACCTTCCTCTGTCCTTAATGAGCGCGACAGTCCTTAGAGTCTGGTCTAGATATTTTTTAAATTAATGAAGGGCAGATCTAGATGCTCGGTTTGTGATTTGTGGGGCTTAGGAAGGGTGATGAAATCCCCACCTAATATTGATTTGGTCTTTGTCCCTTAAAGTCCGTATTAAATATGCAAAACAAAACCAATCACAAAACTTTTGCAAAAAGATTTTTGAGCGGCGCAATTTTGCAAAGAATCCTGCAGAAAATAGATTTTATTGGATTTGAGGGGAGAGAGAAGGAGTTAAGAAAGATACCAGAGAATTCTGTGGCCCTGATCCTTCTAAACTGCCGCGATTCCGCCGCAAAAGGCACTTTTGTGCCGCGGTTCCGCCGCAATGTGGAGAGAACAGTTGATGAAAATTTTCCTGTGGCCTCCTTTGCTCCTCTGGATCTCTAAAAATGTCTCTGTTTCCTGTTTTCCTTAATTATGTGACTCCAGATCTCCTTACAAAATTCACGCACAAATCGTTAAATATGCAATTTGCAGTTTTGTTTTAATAATGATATGACTCGTCTAAGAATTCAACACAAATAGTAAAAATAAAAAATTACGCACGTATCCCCGACAACGGCGCCATTTGATTTGACACGAAAAAAGTGTGTTTTGTAGTTAACCACAATCAATAACGATGTCGCACGTAGCTAGACCGAGATGAGTACGGGTCGTCCTCTGGGAAACGTTGAACCTTTGACTCTTACTTTAGATGTGTTGAGAGAGAGGGGAGGAAGAAAGAATTTGTTGACTGGTTTCTAGATCTACGTTAAACAAGAATGTAAAATATAGATCTAGATTATTTTAGAGATGTAGATAATATAATAAGAGGGTTTGTAGGGTTCGTTAGGATTTAGTAGTTATGGACGATTAATTAAAAGTTACCATTTTTATCCATTAATAGATTTATAACTAGAACGACGGTGATGCGTGTAGATTAGGGTTTCTGGAGGGAAAAGGAATCCCACTCTTAACCCTTATCTCGACACGGAACTCCGTTCATATCTATCCTTTACCAAAACAATCATTAATCTAATCTCTAATCGCGGTCGGAACTAGCAAAGAATTGCTAGCGCGCCCGATTAGGATGTTAATGATTCTTTTGATAAAGTTCTTAAACTTTATAGGACTTAAAAAGGGTTTAGTTATTTTCATCGTCCATTAGCCTATCCTAATCCTACGAACCCTAACAAGCGGAGAATTACTCGCGCATGTTGGGAAAAGAAGATGAAAAGATAGAGAGGGAAAACATAATGTAAAATGCAAAAGAATTAAATAAAACAACTATCTTTATTAATCAACTTGAACAATCTACACTTTATTCCTTAGAAAATGATTACAAAAACTTGATTTGCTTCTCGAACTCTTCCGAAGGAGGTAGATGAACCGTTGATGACCAGCCTGGATGCGTGAGCCGTCTTGGACTTCGTGATCACGTCAGCTTGATAACTTTTCCAAGAGGCTCTCGGTGCTCTTTTATAATCACAGAGCCAGAACCCTAGTTTCCTAATATGGAAACTAGTTGTTAAGATCCTAACCACCACAATCCCATATCTCAACTCTTCAAATCCACGGCGGAACCGCGACCATTGGATAGGTTTGGCCGCGGATCCACCCCTTTTTGGTGAGATCATGGCCTCTAATTTTTGTAGCTTCATATCTGTAACACTTGGTAATCTTTTGAGTATCTAGACTTTGAAAATCTTTTCTACATTTCTACCAGAATTAGTTTCTTGAATATCTTTGGTAGATTTGATTTGCCAACTTTGATTTTCTTGATTTTAGCCCTGCAAATTCTGCACAATATCTCAACAAATAATATTTAGTAGAGTTTGTTATATTGAGATATTAACTTAACCATTAAGAATTGGTCAAAGGTATTTAATAAGGTAAGCACATTTAAATGGGCCAAATGTTACATGGATATTATATGCTTACTTTTTCCTACAAAATGTTATTTATAATATATAAACACATGAAAATAGTATTTTTACAGATAAACCCTCATATGTATCATATATTATAATAAACACCTTTTATTATATAGAAATAGTAGGAAAAATGTCATATTAAACATGCAGTTTTATCAACTGAACAGGTGACGAGGACCTTCTCCTTGGGACGTGCGAACACAATCGCCCTCTCTATATCTCAGGGTATTGCCATGATATAAAGATAGGAAAAATCCTGGTCGACAATGGATCTTCCGTTAATCTCCTTAACGTGCGGGTGTTAAAGGAAATCTGCATGAGCGTCCAGCACCTTGCTCGGGATAAGATCACCATCTCCGGGTTCGATTCTCAATCATCACGAACTCTTTGATCTGTGCTACTGACGCTACGCTTTGGGCTGCTCGTCACAGATGTTAAATTTCACGTCATAGACGCCAAGACATGCTACAATGCTCGGCTCGGCCGACCATGGTTACACGAGTACAACATCATCCCTTCTACACAGCTTCAGTGTATGATATATTTTAGGGATGGTCTCGAGTATACCGTGACGGGAGAACTGAATCCGTTTCCATGAACGAAGTTCGCAAATATGAAGATGCCAAATACTTCTTACCGGATTTCGAAGACACGGAAAGGTGTCACAAGCCGGAGAACAAAGCTAACGCCACCATCCCTGTTCTCGGGAGTGATACCGAGGAGTAAGAGGAGATAGTTTATTCGGGTCCGCCCCAATACAACAAGCCAGGACCATCCATTCCTACGTTGATCTTTGGTAGCGACTCGGAAAATGAGGTCCATGCTGTATTCTCTGCTCGGCCTTCAATACAAACGTCCGATGACAAAAAGCAAAGCCTGCAAGTCGCCATGGTGCCGCTTAAACATTATAAAGAACTGGACGCGCTCGATACCTACAGTATAGAGGAGCTGCGGTCGTTCTATGTCCCTCCTAGGCGAGAGGGCGAAAAGGCAATTCTATTCTACCGCTCTGAAGAGACCAAAGTGGAGAAAGAAATCTGGCATGGTGCCGATCCTACGCTTGACAGGCTTCAGCCCATCCGTCTATCCAGATATTATACAGAAGGCTTGAAAAGGCTGTTGAAGCGCCAGGGGATATCCTTCAA
Organism: Agapanthus africanus; assembly: GCA_030015575.1. NCBI lineage: Eukaryota > Viridiplantae > Streptophyta > Magnoliopsida > Asparagales > Amaryllidaceae > Agapanthus > Agapanthus africanus. Next base: position 126,676,036 of record CM057338.1, read on the forward strand.
ACAGACCGCTCGAAAAGCCAAATTCTATGACAGGGTCTGGAACGTCCCTGGAACTCAGCACAAGCTGCTTAGTGGGAGGATAGAAACAATCGGGCTCGGATACATTCGGTCTAAGAAACGAGAGCTGCTCCGCGACTGTTACGTCGTACATGACTTCAATGAAGAAGCGAATGCTCAATGGGAGGACGTTAATACTGAACCAGTAAAAGTTCCTGATGCAAAGGTGCCCAGTCCGTCGTTCGAAGAACAAATGGACAAGCTTATAAGGGAAGCTGGTCAAAAAGTCCAAGACGACTACAACCGCGAAATGACAATCTACGAGAAAGCCAAAACGCAACGCCTCCTCCAACAGGCCGTGAAAGATGAAAATGCCACTCCCTGTCAACCTATTATAAAAAAGGCTCGACGCAGAGGCAGAAACAAGTCAAAACGCGAAAAAGATTCTCAACAGCAACAAAGCGGGACTAAGAAGCCATGCAAGCGGGAATCGAGCGGTTCCGATCTATCCCTTTTGAAGAAAATGAGTCGAGCATACTCCTTTCCTCAGGACAAGACGAAGAGGATATTTGACCTCGCTCTAAAACATCAGATGCTTACATTGCCGGAGTCTAAACATCCCGAACAAGCAGGCGAAGTCTCTCACCCGAACTATTTCTCTTATCATCGAGTAATAGGGCACCCTCTCGAAGACTGCTTCAACTTCAAGAATTGGGTCAAAGATCAGTATCAGCTTAGCAAGTTTGCTCTGTCTGACAACTGGAGGGTAACGCCGCCACAGAAGCACGAACCCAAAGCCACGAGAGCATAACCAGCTCCACATTGGTCTTGGAAGCGAATTCGTACTTGTCACATGATAACGATATCAAAGGAAGAGCCCGAGAACATGGATGACCTGCCCTGGTGCTTCGCAAACAGCAACGATGAGGTGATCTCAGAATTTCCACCGGCACCGAAAGAGCTGGAAGATGGAATACATACCACTGCAGATAACCTCAAGAAAATTGAGTTGGGGACAGCGAATGACCCGCGACCGACATTTGTCAGCGAGCTGCTATCTGAAGAAAGGGTGGTTGCGTTAAAAGATGTGCTTGTACACCATAGAGATTGCTTCGCATGGAACTATTCCGAAATGCCGGGACTAGATCCAGAAATTGCTGTGCACAAATTGGCGATATCCCCGGACGTCAAGCCAGTCAAACAAGCGCCGAGGAGAATGCGGCTCGAGCTTGAGATGAGTATCAATGCCGAGGTCAAGAAGTTAATCGACTCTGGCTTTATCCAGGAGGTTCAATATCCCGAATGGATCGAAAACATTGTCCCGGTGATGAAGAAAAATGGGACAGTGCGCATATGCGTGGACTTCCGGGATCTCAATAAAGCCTGCCCGAAAGATAATTTCCCAGTGCCAGTCACCAAACTGATGATAGACAATACGTCCACTCACGAAGTCTTCTCCTTCATGGACGGCTCATCAGGATATAACCAGATAAAGATGCATCCCGAAGACCAGAAGCACACCGCCTTCAGGACTCCGCTAGGCATATTCTGCTACAAAGTGATGCCCTTCGGTCTAAAGAACGCCGGTGCCACCTATCAAAGGGCCATGACAAAGATCTTCGATGACCTTATACATGAAATCGTCGAATGCTATATCGACGACCTCGTGGTTAAAAGTAAATCATACGAGGAACATCTCGAGCATCTGAAGACCGTATTTCAACGCCTTCGGCAATACAACTTAAAGATGAACCCTCTCAAGTGTGCATTCGGAGTTTCCTCGGGCAAATTCCTAAGATTCATCGTCCGACACCGAGGTATCGAGATAGATCCGTCAAAGATCAAGGCGATCATGGAAATGCCTCCGCCAAGGACTCTCAAACAAATGCGGTCTCTCCAAGGGAAGCTCGCATATATCCGGCAATTTATAGCCAATCTTTCAGGCAAGTGCCGTCCTTACAGCCACCTGATGAAGAAGGGAACCCCGTTCATCTGGGATCACAAATGCCAGAGCGCGCTAGACGAAATCAAGCAATATCTGCAGAACCCTCCAGTTTTGGCTGCTCCGGTTAAGGGAAAGCCTCTCATTCTTTATACAACCGCCCTCGAAGGTTCCTTAGGCGCATTATGGGCACAAGAGAATGACCAAGGGAAAGAAAGAGCACTCTACTATTTGAGTCGGGTTCTACTGGGGGCAGAAAGCAACTATTCCCCCATTGAAAAACACTGTCTGGCGTTGATCTTCGCGATAACAAAGCTCAGGCACTATGCGTTGGCGGATGAAGTCCGTCTCATTTCGAAGGTGGACCCCCTTAAGTATTTGATGTCGAAGGCCATATTGACAGGGCGGCTCGCTAAATGGGCCCTACTCTTGATGGAGTTTTCAATAACATATCAGCCTCTTAAGGCAGTGAAAGGCCAGGCCATCGCCGACTTCCTCGGTGAGCATCCGATACCTGCCGATTCTCCTCTGCATTGCGATCTTCCAGACGAACATGCGTTTGACGCGATCGACGGTGGTGATACCCGATGGGAGCTTTATTTCGATGGAGCATCTTCCATGAAGAGGAGCAAACAAAGTACGCCCATAATCAAATCGGGGGTAGGCCTCATCTTCGTGACTCCACAAGAAGAGATAATGCGCTTTGCTTTCTCCTTAACGGAACCGGGGACGAACAATGAAGCCGAATATGAAACTTTGATAGCAGGCCTCGAGATCGCCATCGACATGGGAATTGAAGACCTCCTCGTATACGGAGATTCTCAACTGGTCGTCAGTCAAGTAAATGGCGATTACCAAACATGCAAACCCGAACTGGTAAAGTACGGCGAAAAGGTGCAACAACTGTTGACCCAAATCCCTTCCTACACTTTGGAAAATATACCGCATGCGGAAAACAGCAAAGCAGACGCGTTAGCCAAACTCGCTAAAGAACTGGCTGACGAGAACCTCGATGACGTCAGAATCATGGTACAAAGCCGTCGAGTACTTGCCCCAACAGAAATATCTCCGGAATCATCCGAAGAAAAGGGAGCGACTGAGCAGACGACCCTGCAAATAAAAGACCGGGAAAAGGCTGAGGATTAGAGAAAAGTCTTTATAGACTACTTCAAGTGCCGTCGAACGTCTAAAGATGCGTCCTCAAGACATCAGCTTATGAAACGAGCTCTGTCTTTCGCCTTCGTCAATAATACTCTATATAAGAGGTCGCTTGATTCTCTGTGGTTGAGATGCCTGGGACCTGATGAAGTGAAAAGAGTCGTTCAGGAAGTTCATGACGGACTCTGTGGTTATCACCAAGCAGGCCCGAAGATGAAGTTCAAAATTAAACGGATGGGTTACTACTGGCCCACGATGATTCAGGACTGCATCTAATATGCGAAGCAATGCCACTTATGCCAAATCCATAGGGACTTCATGTCACGCCCCGCTTTCCAGAGTACGCAAGATTGGGCACGTGACATAGCCAACCATGCTACCTGTGGGTAGAACGTATCCATCCACAGTCACATTACAGTTGTATAGATATCAAGAACAATATAATAAACTAATCTAATACATGTCCAAATCCATAATAACAAGAGTCAATAAACAATAAGTGCGGAAGCAAATGATCCAATACAATAAATAAACAGTACGTCCCATAATGCGGGCTCACATCTGGAAATGAAATGAAATAAATAAACTAATCACTAAGGACTCACAGTTCAGCCTGCTGGCTGAAGTACTCCTGCTCAGTCGTCGACAGGGATAAGGAATCTGGGCCATGCAAAACCCAGACGTCAGCGCGTCATGTCAACCAAATAATATGATATAAGCAATGCAAGTATGAACATGAATAAAGCAGTACTAAGAATTAACAGTGCAGGGTAATATGCAGTGGCAACTAAACTGTCCTATCAGGTTTCTACTCTATAGTCTTTGAAATCAATTGATGTCTCGTCGATGTAACCCAATAGTATCCCGTACATACCCGGGACCATGGCCACAATATTCTCGGCTGCAGCCGAGACATGCCGCTAGGCACAAAACATGAAAGTGTACGCTCGGTAGTACCCCGTACATACCCGGGATCACGGCCACAATATTCTCGGCCGAAACCGAGACATGCCGCTAGGCACAAAATAGAAATGTGTATACTCGAACTGGTAGTGAACTGTCGAGTTACAAGTCAGGTTCATCTTTGATTTCCCCATACCCCCAAGTTATGTATGTCAGGTCAGGTATTCAGTAGTCAAGGACTAATGTCAACACAGAATCAGGTAAAAGCAGGTATGTCTGGATAGACAGCAGGAATGGTCCATGAGGACCCCAAGTCAGGTTGTAGTCCAATAGGTTGAGTCAGTATGTATAGGGTGTCATGTCCGGTGTATCAGTACATGTGTCAGGTGTATCAAGATCGGGTCAATATGTAATGCAATCAAATGTATGCTTATAACAGGTATAGTAACGAATAAGGAACAACAGCAGGAACAGTAAATAACAATATTATTCCATGTAAACACAGTGATGCTTTGTATTCTCTTATTAACAGGTTCAAGCACCCTTGGGGTGCAATAGCCACAAGGTGAGGCAATATCAACAACATAAAGTAATGAAGCTACATGAATTTAAACTAAAGCATAATAATTGTCTCATGGGTGATTTAACAATTAAGCAAGGACGACCTAATTGGTTTAGTTAGATAAAGTGTGGATTGATAGCAGACCGATTAATTACAAGAAACTACCATACCGATTCAATGTTAAGAATAATTGTAACCGTCAATTCTAAGTTATAATATGATATCGATACTACTAATAGCTGTGTGGTTATAATAAATAATGTGATGATTAAGTTTATAGCAAGACTTGATCTTGTGTACTAGCATGTTAAAGCAAGTATTCGGATACTTGCCTCGACGGTTTCGCAACCGGAAAGCACGGATGCACTGCCGGCGGAAAACACGAGACGGGTGCACGGGCCACGGATCGAGTCCCAACAGCGAACAGCGGGACCACACGGACCTGAGTACTTTGCTGGAGCGTCGGGTCCAAACGAGGGCACGGTCGGAATCCGGCAAAAGTCAAAGGCGACGAAGTTAGCAAACACGATACACGTAACAAAGACCAGCGAGGGATTAAACATGAATGGAAAGCTAAAGGGATGCTTACAGGGAAGAACCAGGGGCAACTACGACGGGCCCGACGGCGATGGGCGCGCCGGCGGCGAACAGGAGATGCGGCGAGGGCTGGAATTTTCTGGTTCGCTGGAAAGAGGGTGGTGCGGTGAGTCGAGGGGTGCTGGCCCGCTCTGGTGATCGAAGGGAGACGGAGGTGGCTCTGGTGACGACGGCGAGGATCGTCGGCACGTTTTCCGGCGACCCGGGGGTTGGTGCTAGGGTCGGGCTCGGGTTCTGGTGGTCCGGCGAGGGGAGGAGGAAGACGACGACGAGGTCGGGACGAGGGTGAAGAGAGGGAGTCCCTGGCGTCGTCGGCGATGGGAGGCGGCGGCGACGGCGAGACCCGTGTGCAGGTGGTGGCGTCGGGGCTGGGTCGCGGGCTCTGAAGGAGGGAGGAGAGGAGGTAGGGAGGGTGCGGCTAGGCTGAGGAGGCGAGAACGGCGACGGCGAGGTCGCGGGGAGGTCGGCGGCGCAAGCACGAGGAGGCTAGGGTTAGGGCTCGGAGGGTTCTCGTGTTGCTTTTCGTAAGGACGAGGAACAGTGGGTAATTATATAATAGAGAGAGAGAGAGAGAGAAGATTATCAGAGAGAGATAGAGAGATTTTAGAGATAGAGAGAGAGAGAGATTAGAGAGAGACGGAGAGAGAGAGAGAGAAACGGGGGCCCACGAGGTAATTAACTCCCTCGTGATTGGCCAAGGAAAATTTTTGTGTGTTAAAATTAAAAGATTTTAAGGGATTTAACGTTGATTTGAACAGTAAAAGTATATTTATAGTTTAATATATTTATTTAAAATGGGCATTTTCGGCGCTAAATGAAACATTTCCAAATCATGCCTGGTTTGCGCCCAAATATTTCAAATTCAAATTACAGGATTTTAAGTGAGTTCCAAATTTTGAAATGAGGTGTTTAATAATTAAAATGCATGCCCCCAAGTCGGACACTTGCACGCGCGCGTAGCCGTCCAAACTTGCCCGTTTCGCCGAACGGGATGAAATCTCGACACGCGGACGCTACCACGCGACTAGTGGCGACGAGTACGCCAACATGGATATTTTTAATTTCATTTTAGGTGTTAAAATTTGTTATGTGCCAAAATGACTTAACCGGTTAAAATTTAGCAATAAGCACCAAACAATCAAAATAAGTGAAATGAGCAATGTATAACACTCAACTAGAACCAGAACAGTATTATTGGGCTCGGGTGTTACATCATACCCAACTACAAAAAGAATTTCGTCCTCGAAATTCCAAGAATACAAGATAGCTAACTACGGGAAAAGGTGAGGAAATTTCTGTCGGATCTCGTCTTCTCGCTCCCAAGTGGATTCTCCATGCGATCGATTACACCAAGAAACTAGTACAAGAGGGATAACCTTGTTCTTAAGAACCTTTTCTCTTCGATCCTTGATTTCAACTGGTCGCTCCTCAAAAGTTAGGTCCTCCCGTACGGTCAACTCCGAATGATCCAAGACGTGGGTCTCATCTCGGACATACCTCCGTAGTTGACATACATGAAACACATCGTGCACTCCTGTCAATGACTGTGGTAACGCCAAACGGTACGCTACCTCTCCAACACGCTCCAATATCTCGAAGGGTCCAACGAATCGAGGACTAAGCTTTCCCCAACTCCCAAAGCGAATCACCCCTCTAGTCGGTGATATCTTCAGGAATACCAAATCACCCACGGCGAACTCTAGAGGTCTTCTTGACGTGTCAGCCCAACTTTTCTGTCTGTCTTGAGCTGCCTTCATATGCTTCCTGATTGTATTCACCTTCTCAACTGTCTGTACTACCAAATCTGGTCCTAGTAACCTTCGTTCACCAACATCCTCCCAACAAACCGGTGAACGGCACTTACGACCATACAACGCTTCAAACGGAGCCATCTGAATAGTCGCTTGGAAGATATTGTTGTACGAAAACTCCACCAGGTGTAGATGATCCTCCCAAGAACCTTTGAAATCCAACATGCAAGCCCTCAACATATCTTCAAGGGTCTGGATCGTTCTCTCCGATTGTCCATCAGTCTGAGGATGATAAGCTGTGCTAAACTTCAATCGAGTCCCCAAACTTTCTTGTAAACTCCTCCAGAAGTGCGACAAGAACCGAGTGTCCCGATCGGACACGATGCTCACCGGTACTCCATGCAATCTTACAATCTCCTGCATGTACCGCTCTCCCAAAGTCTCCGTCGATTGACCAACCCGAAAAGGAATAAAGTGAGATGCCTTGGTCAACCGATCGACAATCACCCATACTGCATTGTTGCATTTTGGACTCCGCGGTAAAGCCGTCACGAAATCCATGGTTATATGTTCCCACTTCCACTGGGGAATCGGAAGTGGTTGCAACAAACCAGCAACCCTTTGGTGTTCAGCCTTAACTTGCTGACACACCAAGCACTTAGCCACGAAGCGAGCGATCTCCCGTTTCATACCTTCCCACCAGAAGTGCTGTCGAATATCTCGGTACATCTTTGTCCCTCCTGGATGTACAGAGTAAGCTGAACTGTGTGCCTCCCTCATAAGCTCTTCACGCACATCCCCTTTTGGCACACACACACGGCTACCATATCTCAACGAACCGTCTTCATGGACCAGTAAATCGGTTCGTAGTCCGGCTTCAACCTGCTCTCGAAACTTTTGCAGCCTAGGATCCTGTGATTGTGCCACTTTAATCTTCTCAACTAAGGACGATTGTACTTGCAATTGCATCAACTGCCCCGTAGCATGTGGTAACACAACCTCCAAGTCAAATCTCCGAAAATCCGCAATGATCTCCCTCTGTGCAGTTAATATCTGAATTGCTGGTAACCGACTTAGCGCATCCGGCACGACGTTAACTTTTCCCGGATGGTACTTAAGGTCAAGGTCGTAGTCGGCCATCAGCTCCAACCATCTGCGTTGCCTCATGTTCAACTCCTTCTGAGTGAACACGTACTTCAAGCTCTTGTGATCTGTAAAGACTTCGACTCTCTCGCCCAAAAAGTAGTGTCTCCAAATCTTCAGGGCGAAGATCACGGCTGCAAGCTCCAAGTCATGAGTCGGATAATTCTTCTCATGAGTCTTCAGTTGTCTCGATGCGTAAGCGACGACTTTCCCATTCTGCATCAAAACACATCCCAATCCTTTTCCGGATGCGTCGCTGTGAATCACCAGTCCTCCTGAATTATCTGGTACGGTCAGGATCGGGGCGGTTATCAACTTTTGCTTCAACGTCTCGAAGGCCAATGCACATCCATCCGTCCAAACAAACGGTACCTCCTTGCGCGTGAGCTTGGTTAACGGCTCAGCTACACGAGCGAAGTTCTCCACATATCTTCTGTAGTAACCGGCGAGTCCAAGAAAACTTCTTATCTCCGCAACATTCTTTGGAGTTGGCCAATCTCGAACTGCTGCAATCTTCTCGGGATCAACGGCGATTCCATCGCCCGACACAACATGCCCCAGAAACTTCACTTCTTCCAGCCGGAACTCGCACTTACTCATCTTCGCGAATAATTTCTCCCGTCTCAGCGTCTGCAGTGCGATCCTTAAATGCTCAGCATGCTCCTCCGGACTCTTCGAGTACACCAGAATATCGTCAATGAATACCACAATAAACTGGTCCAGGTATGGTGAAAAGACCCTGTTCATCAAATCCATGAATATTGCCGGCGCATTCGTTACTCCGAAGGGCATCACTAGATACTCGAAATGTCCATATCGAGTTCGAAACGCCGTCTTGCAAATGTCTTCTGCTTTCACTCGGACCTGATGATATCCTGATCGCAAATCCAGTTTCGAGAATACCCTCGCACCACTAAGCTGCTCAAAAAGTTCTCCAATGCGAGGGATCGGGTACTTGTTCTTAATAGTCACCCGATTCAATTCACGATAGTCAATGCACATCCTTCTCGTGCCATCCTTCTTCTTTACTAAAAGAACTGGAGCTCCCCAAGGCGAGTTGCTGCTTCGAATCCAACCTTTCTCGAGTAATTCACCAACTTGTTTCTTAACTTCTTCCAATTCCACCGGTGCCATCGGATAATAAGATTTTGATACTGGCGCTGCACCAGGAATGAGGTCAATCGCAAACTCCACATCTCGCTTCGGCGGTAAGCCTGATATATCTTCAAACACATCCATAAAGTCGCGAACAACTGCCGGCTCTTCATTACTATCCACTTCCATTGTCGCAAGAACACTGTTTGTCGGCCTAGCCCTAAACTCGACTGGCCCGACAGAGCTGCTTCCTCCAGTGAAAGTAAACTCAGGGTGTCCGGGAATCTGGAAAATTACTTTCCTTGCTCTACAGTCAATGTGTGCGTGGAAAGTGCCAAGAAAATCCATTCCCAAGACTACTTCATAACTGCCCGTATCTATCACCAAGAAATCTGCAAAAAGCTCCCGTCCGCAAACAACAACTGTACAATCTCTACATTCCTTACAAGCTATGATTTTCCCATTCCCAGTGTGCATGTCCCAGAAACTAGACAGGGTCGTGCAGGTAATCGAGTGTGTAGTTATAAATTTGGATGACATAAAACAGTGGGATGCTTCGGAATCAAATAATGCCAATGCGGGAAAACCATGAACGAGCAAAGTACCTGAAACCACTTCTCCTGATGCCTTGGCTTCCTCAGCTGTCAACGTGAAAGCTCGAGGCTGCTTTGGTCCTTGAGTCAGCTGTTTCTGCCCTTGGAACGGTCTCTGCGGAGGCTTCTGTATATCATCTCTCGTGCGAAGCTTCGACGGACAAGCACCAACTGCGTGATCAGCTACTCCACAAACTAGACAAAGTCCCAGCCTCCTTCGACAATCCTTTTGCATGTGGCCCGGTAAATTGCAGTAGTTACAATTCATGCTCTTCCTTCGATCAACGACCACAGGCTTCTTCATGGGTGCTATGCCTCGACGGTCCACTGGAATACCTCTGCGCCCATGATCTCGGTTAGGTGCAAAAACGGGTTTCCTGGCTGCAACTGCTGTATGCTGAAGGTTCCCTTTCAATCCTGATAAACTCTGCTGCTCTCTGGCTGCCGTAAGAACCTGCGAGAAAGTGGTCAAACCCAGGGAGACAATCTGCCTCTGGATGTCTACATCCAAACTGCGCAAAAACCTTCGCGCCCTGTCAGCCTCCTTGGCGACTAAGGGTCCAGCGAAGCGGCTGAGTCTCGTCCATTCCGCTGCATGTACATCCACAGCTGCTCCATTTTGTCTCAGCCCAATAAATTTCTCTTCCATTTCCTCCCGTGCAGTCCGCGGGAAGAACTTCTCCAAGAAACTTTTAGAGAAATCCGCCCAACTGATTGGCTTGGACAAGCGGGTCTCCTCCACAAGCCACCACTCTCGAGCGTAATCCACCAGCTGAATGCGCACCACATCAACTCTCTTGTCTTCAGGGATCTGTGCCGCAATCAGTAAATTCTCCGTGTCCACTAGCCACTGCTCGGCTGGCAACGGCTCCTCCAGACCAGTGAAAGTAGTAGGACCCAACCGTCTGAAATCTGCCACGGTCCCTATTCGGTCAACTGGCTTCGCTACAGCGGTGTTTACAGACTGCCGAATGTCCTGCAAACCCTCCTGAAATGTATCCGCTTGCTGCTGGATCAGCTCAGTTTGCCTCTTCTGATTTTTCCAACATCCCACGTATCACTCCTAACATGGCGGCTTCATCCATACGCCTCTGATACGTCTTGAAATTCTTATCTGCCATGGTCCTGAAATCAAAACAAACAACATTAGCATGATGATAGATTCAATATATAAATCAGGGCTAGAACTCCAAGATACTTAAATAGAGTACTGCATTGTAGCTATGCCGCGGTATCATAGCCGCAATTACTTAACTCCACCCAAGTCGCCTAAGTCCCAGAGATAACAAGAAATTAGGTTTTAGAGTTGACAATGCAAAGTAAGTTTGCATGTCGACATAATCCGGAAGAATAGAATGATTCAAGGATGGTAAAACGATCAAGGTGGCAGGACATGTTCCTAATTGCGGGTATTATGATTCGTGTATCGGGTGCAATACCCAACTACAAAGAATCAACCCAATTAACCTATGGCTCTGATACCAAAAGAACCATGTCACGCCCCGCTTCCCAGAGTACGCAAGATTGGGCACGTGACATAGCCAACCATGCTACCTGTGGGTAGGACGTATCCATCCACAGTCACATTACGGTTGTATAGATATCAAGAACAATATAAAAAACTAATCTAATACATGTCCAAATCCATAATAACAAGAGTCAATAAACAATAAGTGCGGAAGCAAATGATCCAATACAATAAATAAACAGTACGTCCCATAATGCGGGCTCACATCTGGAAATGAAATGAAATAAATAAACTAATCACTAAGGACTCACAGTTCAGCCTGCTGGCTGAAGTACTCCTGCTCAGTCGTCGACAGGGGTAAGAATCTGGGCCATGCAAAACCCAGACGTCAGCGCGTCATGTCAACCAAATAATATGATATAAGCAATGCAAGTATGAACATGAATAAAGCAGTACTAAGAATTAACAGTGCAGGGTAATGTGCAGTGGCAACTAAACTGTCCTATCAGGTTTCTCCTCTATAGTCTTTGAAATCAATTGATGTCTCGTTGATGTAACCCAATAGTATCCCGTACATACCCGGGACCACGGCCACAATATTCTCGGCTGCAGCCGAGACATGCCGCTAGGCACAAAACATGAAAGTGTACGCTCGGTAGTACCCCGTACATACCCGGGATCACGGCCACAATATTCTCGGCCGAAACCGAGACGTGCCGCTAGGCACAAAATAGGAATGTGTACACTCGAACTGGTAGTGAACTGTCGAGTTACAAGTCAGGTTCATCTTTGATTTCCCCATACCCCCAAGTTATGTATGTCAGGTCAGGTATTCAGTAGTCAAGGACTAATGTCAACACAGAATCAGGTAAAAGCAGGTATGTCTGGATAGACAGCAGGAATGGTCCATGAGGACCCCAAGTCAGGTTGTAGTCCAATAGGTTGAGTCAGTATGTATAGGGTGTCATGTCCGGTGTATCAGTACATGTGTCAGGTGTATCAAGATAGGGTCAATATGTAATGCAATCAAATGTATGCTTATAACAGGTATAGTAACGAATAAGGAACAACAGCAGGAACAGTAAATAACAATATTATTCCATGTAAACACAGTGATGCTTTGTATTCTCTTATTAACAGGTTCAAGCACCCTTGGGGTGCAATAGCCACAAGGTGAGGCAATATCAACAACATAAAGTAATGAAGCTACATGAATTTAAACTAAAGCATAATAATTGTCTCATGGGTGATTTAACAATTAAGCAAGGACGACCTAATTGGTTTAGTTAGATAAAGTGTGGATTGATAGCAGACCGATTAATTACAAGAAACTACCATACCGATTCAATGTTAAGAATAATTGTAACCGTCAATTCTAAGTTATAATATGATATCGATACTACTAATAGCTGTGTGGTTATAATAAATAATGTGATGATTAAGTTTATAGCAAGACTTGATCTTGTGTACTAGCATGTTAAAGCAAGTATTCGGATACTTGCCTCGACGGTTTCGCAACCGGAAAGCACGGATGCACTGCCGGCGGAAAACACGAGACGGGTGCACGGGCCACGGATCGAGTCCCAACAGCGAACAGCGGGACCACACGGACCAGAGTACTTTGCTGGAGCGTCGGGTCCAAACGACGGCACGGTCGGAATCCGGCAAAATTCAAAGGCGACGAAGTTAGCAAACACGATACACGTAACAAAGACCAGCGAGGGATTAAACATGAATGGAAAGCTAAAGGGATGCTTACAGGGAAGAACCAGGGGCAACTACGACGGGCCCGACGGCGATGGGTGCGCCGGCGGCGAACAGGAGATGCGGCGAGGGCTGGAATTTTCTGGTTCGCTGGAAAGAGGGTGGTGCGGTGAGTCGAGGGGTGCTGGCCCGCTCTGGTGATCGAGGGGAGACGGAGGTGGCTCTGGTGACGACGGCGAGGATCGTCGGCACGTTTTCCGGCGACCCGGGGGTTGGTGCTAGGGCCGGGCTCGGGTTCTGGTGGTCCGGCGAGGGGAGGAGGAAGACGACGACGAGATCGGGACGAGGGTGAAGAGAGGGAGTCCCTGGCGTCGTCGGCGATGGGAGGCGGCGGCGACGGCGAGACCCGTGTGCAGGTGGTGGCGTCGGGGCTGGGTCGCGGGCTCTGAAGGAGGGAGGAGAGGAGGTAGGGAGGGTGCGGCTAGGCTGAGGAGGCGAGAACGGCGACGGCGAGGTCGCGGGGAGGTCGGCGGCGCAAGCACGAGGAGGCTAGGGTTAGGGCTCGGAGGGTTCTCGTGTTGCTTTTCGTAAGGACGAGGAACAGTGGGTAATTATATAATAGAGAGAGAGATAGAGAGATTTTAGAGATAGAGAGAGAGAGAGATTAGAGAGAGACGGAGAGAGAGAGAGAGAGAAACGGGGGCCCACGAGGTAATTAACTCCCTCGTGATTGGCCAAGGAAAATTTTTGTGTGTTAAAATTAAAAGATTTTAAGGGATTTAACGTTGATTTGGGTAACAGTAAAAGTATATATATAGTTTAATATATTTACTTAAAATGGGCATTTTCGGCGCTAAATGAAACATTTCCAAATCGTGCCTGGTTTGCGCCCAAATATTTCAAATTCAAATTACAGGATTTTAAGCGAGTTCCAAATTTTGAAATGAGGTGTTTAATAATTAAAATGCATGCCCCCAAGTCGGACACTTGCACGCGCGCGTAGCCGTCCAAACTTGCCCGTTTCGCCGAACGGGATGAAATCTCGACAGCGGACGCTACCACGCGACTAGTGGCGACGAGTAGGCCAACATGGATATTTTTAATTTCATTTTAGGTGTTAAAATTTGTTATATGCCAAAATGACTTAACCGGTTAAAATTTAGCAATAAACACCAAACAATCAAAATAAGTGAAATGAGCAATGTATAACACTCAACTAGAACCAGAACAGTATTATTGGGCTCGGGTGTTACATCATACCCAACTACAAAAAGAATTTCGTCCTCGAAATTCCAAGAATACAAGATAGCTAACTACGGGAAAAGGTGAGGAAATTTCTGTCGGATCTCGTCTTCTCGCTCCCAAGTGGATTCTCCATGCGATCGATTACCCCAAGAAACTAGTACAAGAGGGATAACCTTGTTCTTAAGAACCTTTTCTCTTCGATCCTTAATTTCAACTGGTCGCTCCTCAAAAGTTAGGTCCTCCCGTACGGTCAACTCCGAATGATCCAAGACGTGGGTCTCATCTCGGACATACCTCCGTAGTTGACATACATGAAACACATCGTGCACTCCTGCCAATGACTGTGGTAACGCCAAACGGTACGCTACCTCTCCAACACGCTCCAATATCTCGAAGGGTCCAACGAATCGAGGACTAAGCTTTCCCCGACTCCCAAAGCGAATCACCCCTCTAGTCGGTGATATCTTCAGGAATACCAAATCACCCACGGCGAACTCTAGAGGTCTTCTTGACGTGTCAGCCCAACTTTTCTGTCTGTCTTGAGCTGCCTTCATATGCTTCCTGATTGTATTCACCTTCTCAACTGTCTGTACTACCAAATCTGGTCCTAGTAACCTTCGTTCACCAACATCCTCCCAACAAACCGGTGAACGGCACTTACGGCCATACAACACTTCAAACGGAGCCATCTGAATAGTCGCTTGGAAGCTATTGTTGTACGAAAACTCCACCAGATGTAGATGATCCTCCCAAGAACCTTTGAAATCCAACATGCAAGCCCTCAACATATCTTCAAGGGTCTGGATCGTTCTCTCCGATTGTCCATCAGTCTGAGGATGATAAGCTGTGCTAAACTTCAATCGAGTCCCCAAACTTTCTTGTAAACTCCTCCAGAAGTGCGACAAGAACCGAGTGTCCCGATCGGACACGATGCTCACCGGTACTCCATGCAATCTTACAATCTCCTGCATGTACCGCTCTGCCAAAGTCTCCGTCGATTGACCAACCCGAAAAGGAATAAAGTGAGCTGCCTTGGTCAACCGATCGACAATCACCCATACTGCATTGTTGCATTTTGGACTCCGCGGTAAAGCCGTCACGAAATCCATGGTTATATGTTCCCACTTCCACTGGGGAATCGGAAGTGGTTGCAACAAACCAGCAACCCTTTGGTGTTCAGCCTTAACTTGCTGACACACCAAGCACTTAGCCACGAAGCGAGCGATCTCCCATTTCATACCTTCCCACCAGAAGTGCTGTCGAATATCTCGGTACATCTTTGTCCCTCCTGGATGTACAGAGTAAGCTGAACTGTGTGCCTCCCTCATAAGCTCTTCACGCACATCCCCTTTTGGCACACACACACGGCTACCATAGCTCAACGAACCGTCTTCATGGACCAGTAAATCGGTTCGTAGTCCGGCTTCAACCTGCTCTCGAAACTTTTGCAGCCTAGGATCCTGCGATTGTGCCACTTTAATCTTCTCAACTAAGGACGATTGTACTTGCAATTGCATCAACTGCCCCGTAGCATGTGGTAACACAACCTCCAAGTCAAATCTCCGAAAATCCGCAATGATCTCCCTCTGTGCAGTTAATATCTGAATTGCTGGTAACCGACTTAGCGCATCCGGCACGACGTTAACTTTTCCCGGATGGTACTTAAGGTCAAGGTCGTAGTCGGCCATCAGCTCCAACCATCTGCGTTGCCTCGTGTTCAACTCCTTCTGAGTGAACACGTACTTCAAGCTCTTGTGATCTGTAAAGACTTCGACTCTCTCGCCCAAAAAGTAGTGTCTCCAAATCTTCAGGGCGAAGATCACGGCTGCAAGCTCCAAGTCATGAGTCGGATAATTCTTCTCATGAGTCTTCAGTTGTCTCGATGCGTAAGCGACGACTTTCCCATTCTGCATCAAAACACATCCCAATCCTTTTCCGGATGCGTCGCTGTGAATCACCAGTCCTCCTGAATTATCTGGTACGGTCAGGATCGGGGCGGTTATCAACTTTTGCTTCAACGTCTCGAAGGCCAATGCACATCCATCCGTCCAAACAAACGGTACCTCCTTGCGCGTGAGCTTGGTTAACGGCTCAGCTACACGAGCGAAGTTCTCCACAAATCTTCTGTAGTAACCGGCGAGTCCAAGAAAACTTCTTATCTCTGCAACATTCTTTGGAGTTGGCCAATCTCGAACTGCTGCAATCTTCTCGGGATCAACGGCGATTCTATCGCCCGACACAACATGCCCCAGAAACTTCACTTCTTCCAGCCGGAACTCGCACTTACTCATCTTCGCGAATAATTTCTCCCGTCTCAGCGTCTGCAGTGCGATCCTTAAATGCTCAGCATGCTCCTCCGGACTCTTCGAGTACACCAGAATATCGTCAATGAATACCACAATAAACTGGTCCAGGTATGGTGAAAAGACCCTGTTCATCAAATCCATGAATATTGCCGGCGCATTCGTTACTCCGAAGGGCATCACTAGATACTCGAAATGTCCATATCGAGTTCGAAACGCCGTCTTGCAAATGTCTTCTGCTTTCACTCGGACCTGATGATATCCTGATCGCAAATCCAGTTTCGAGAATACCCTCGCGCCACTAAGCTGCTCAAAAAGTTCTCCAATGCGAGGGATCGGGTACTTGTTCTTAATAGTCACCCGATTCAATTCTCGATAGTCAATGCACATCCTTCTCGTGCCATCCTTCTTCTATACTAAAAGAACTGGAGCTCCCCAAGGCGAGTTGCTGCTTCGAATCCAACCTTTCTCGAGTAATTCACCAACTTGTTTCTTAACTTCTTCCAATTCCACCGGTGCCATCGGATAATAAGATTTTGATACTGGCGCTGCACCAGGAATGAGGTCAATCGCAAACTCCACATCTCGCTTCGGCGGTAAGCCTGATATATCTTCAAACACATCCATAAAGTCGCGAACAACTGCCGGCTCTTCATTACTATCCACTTCCATTGTCGCAAGAACACTGTTTGTCGGCCTAGCCCTAAACTCGACTGGCCCGACAGAGCTGCTTCCTCCAGTGAAAGTAAACTCAGGGTGTCCGGGAATCTGGAAAATTACTTTCCTTGCCCTACAGTCAATGTGTGCGTGGAAAGTGCCAAGAAAATCCATTCCCAAGACTACTTCATAACTGCCCGTATCTATCACCAAGAAATCTGCAAAAAGCTCCCGTCCGCAAACAACAACTGTACAATCTCTACATTCCTTACAAGCTATGATTTTCCCATTCCCAGTGTGTATGTCCCAGAAACTAGACAGGGTCGTGCAGGTAATCGAGTGTGTAGTTATAAATTTGGATGACATAAAACAGTGGGATGCTCCGGAATCAAATAATGCCAATGCGGGAAAACCATGAACGAGCAAAGTACCTGAAACCACTTCTCCTGATGCCTTGGCTTCCTCAGCTGTCAACGTGAAAGCTCCAACCTGCTTTGGTCCTTGAGTCAGCTGTTTCTGCCCTTGGAACGGTCTCTGCGGAGGCTTCTGTATATCATCTCTCGTGCGAAGCTTCGACGGACAAGCACCAACTGCGTGATCAGCTACTCCACAAACTAGACAAAGTCCCAGCCTCCTTCGACAATCCTTTTGCATGTGGCCCGGTAAATTGCAGTAGTTACAATTCATGCTCTTCCTTCGATCAACGACCACAGGCTTCTTCATGGGTGCTATGCCTCGACGGTCCACTGGAATACCTCTGCGCCCATGATCTCGGTTAGGTGCAAAAACGGGTTTCCTGGCTGCAACTGCTGTATGCTGAAGGTTCCCTTTCAATCCTGATAAACTCTACTGCTCTCTGGCTGCCGTAAGAACCTGCGAGAAAGTGGTCAAACCCAGGGAGACAATCTGCCTTTGGATGTCCACATCCAAACTGCGCAAGAACCTTCGCGCCCTGTCAGCCTCCTTGGCGACTAAGGGTCCAGCGAAGCGGCTGAGTCTCGTCCATTCCGCTGCATGTACATCCACAGCTGCTCCATTTTGTCTCAGCCCAATAAATTTCTCTTCCATTTCCTCCCGTGCAGTCCGCGGGAAGAACTTCTCCAAGAAACTTTTAGAGAAATCCGCCCAACTGATTGGCTTGGACAAGCGGGTCTCCTCCACAAGCCACCACTCTCGAGCGTAATCCACCAGCTGAATGCGCACCACATCAACTCTCTTGTCTTCAGGGATCTGTGCCGCAATCAGTAAATTCTCCGTGTCCACTAGCCACTGCTCGGCTGGCAACGGCTCCTCCAGACCAGTGAAAGTAGTAGGACCCAACCGTCTGAAATCTGCCACGGTCCCTATTCGGTCAACTGGCTTCGCTACAGCGGTGTTTACAGACTGCCGAATGTCCTGCAAACCCTCCTGAAATGTATCCGCTTGCTGCTGGATCAGCTCAGTTTGCCTCTTCTGATTTTTCCAACATCCCACGTATCACTCCTAACATGGCGGCTTCATCCATACGCCTCTGATACGTCTTGAAATTCTTATCTGCCATGGTCCTGAAATCAAAACAAACAACATTAGCATGATGATAGATTCAATATATAAATCAGGGCTAGAACTCCAAGATACTTAAATAGAGTACTGCATTGTAGCTATGCCGCGGTATCATAGCCGCAATTACTTAACTCCACCCAAGTCGCCTAAGTCCCAGAGATAACAAGAAATTAGGTTTTAGAGTTGACAATGCAAAGTAAGTTTGCATGTCGACATAATCCGGAAGAATAGAATGATTCAAGGATGGTAAAACGATCAAGGTGGCAGGACATGTTCCTAATTGCGGGTATTATGATTCGTGTATCGGGTGCAATACCCAACTACAAAGAATCAACCCAATTAACCTATGGCTCTGATACCAAAAGAACCATGTCACGCCCCGCTTCCCAGAGTACGCAAGATTGGGCACGTGACATAGCCAACCATGCTACCTGTGGGTAGGACGTATCCATCCACAGTCACATTACGGTTGTATAGATATCAAGAACAATATAAAAAACTAATCTAATACATGTCCAAATCCATAATAACAAGAGTCAATAAACAATAAGTGCGGAAGCAAATGATCCAATACAATAAATAAACAGTACGTCCCATAATGCGGGCTCACATCTGGAAATGAAATGAAATAAATAAACTAATCACTAAGGACTCACAGTTCAGCCTGCTGGCTGAAGTACTCCTGCTCAGTCGTCGACAGGGGTAAGAATCTGGGCCATGCAAAACCCAGACGTCAGCGCGTCATGTCAACCAAATAATATGATATAAGCAATGCAAGTATGAACATGAATAAAGCAGTACTAAGAATTAACAGTGCAGGGTAATGTGCAGTGGCAACTAAACTGTCCTATCAGGTTTCTCCTCTATAGTCTTTGAAATCAATTGATGTCTCGTTGATGTAACCCAATAGTATCCCGTACATACCCGGGACCACGGCCACAATATTCTCGGCTGCAGCCGAGACATGCCGCTAGGCACAAAACATGAAAGTGTACGCTCGGTAGTACCCCGTACATACCCGGGATCACGGCCACAATATTCTCGGCCGAAACCGAGACGTGCCGCTAGGCACAAAATAGGAATGTGTACACTCGAACTGGTAGTGAACTGTCGAGTTACAAGTCAGGTTCATCTTTGATTTCCCCATACTCCCAAGTTATGTATGTCAGGTCAGGTATTCAGTAGTCAAGGACTAATGTCAACACAGAATCAGGTAAAAGCAGGTATGTCTGGATAGACAGCAGGAATGGTCCATGAGGACCCCAAGTCAGGTTGTAGTCCAATAGGTTGAGTCAGTATGTATAGGGTGTCATGTCCGGTGTATCAGTACATGTGTCAGGTGTATCAAGATCGGGTCAATATGTAATGCAATCAAATGTATGCTTATAACAGGTATTGTAACGAATAAGGAACAACAGCAGGAACAGTAAATAACAATATTATTCCATGTAAACACAGTGATGCTTTGTATTCTCTTATTAACAGGTTCAAGCACCCTTGGGGTGCAATAGCCACAAGGTGAGGCAATATCAACAACATAAAGTAATGAAGCTACATGAATTTAAACTAAAGCATAATAATTGTCTCATGGGTGATTTAACAATTAAGCAAGGACGACCTAATTGGTTTAGTTAGATAAAGTGTGGATTGATAGCAGACCGATTAATTACAAGAAACTACCATACCGATTCAATGTTAAGAATAATTGTAACCGTCAATTCTAAGTTATAATATGATATCGATACTACTAATAGCTGTGTGGTTATAATAAATAATGTGATGATTAAGTTTATAGCAAGACTTGATCTTGTGTACTAGCATGTTAAAGCAAGTATTCGGATACTTGCCTCGACGGTTTCGCAACCGGAAAGCACGGATGCACTGCCGGCGGAAAACACGAGACGGGTGCACGGGCCACGGATCGAGTCCCAACAGCGAACAGCGGGACCACACGGACCAGAGTACTTTGCTGGAGCGTCGGGTCCAAACGACGGCACGGTCGGAATCCGGCAAAAGTCAAAGGCGACGAAGTTAGCAAACACGATACACGTAACAAAGACCAGCGAGGGATTAAACATGAATGGAAAGCTAAAGGGATGCTTACAGGGAAGAACCAGGGGCAACTACGACGGGCCCGACGGCGATGGGCGCGCCGGCGGCGAACAGGAGATGTGGCGAGGGCTGGAATTTTCTGGTTCGCTGGAAAGAGGGTGGTGCGGTGAGTCGAGGGGTGCTGGCCCGCTCTGGTGATCGAGGGGAGACGGAGGTGGCTCTGGTGACGACGGCGAGGATCGTCGGCACGTTTTCCGGCGACCCGGGGGGTGGTGCTAGGGTCGGGCTCGGGTTCTGGTGGTCCGGCGAGGGGAGGAGGAAGACGACGACGAGGTCGGGACGAGGGTGAAGAGAGGGAGTCCCTGGCGTCGTCGGCGATGGGAGGCGGCGGCGACGGCGAGACCCGTGTGCAGGTGGTGGCGTCGGGGCTGGGTCGCGGGCTCTGAAGGAGGGAGGAGAGGAGGTAGGGAGGGTGCGGCTAGGCTGAGGAGGCGAGAATGGCGACGGCGAGGTCGCGGGGAGGTCGGCGGCGCAAGCACGAGGAGGCTAGGGTTAGGGCTCGGAGGGTTCTCGTGTTGCTTTTCTTGAGGACGAGGAACAGTGGGTAATTATATAATAGAGAGAGAGAGAGAAGATTATCAGAGAGAGATAGAGAGATTTTAGAGATAGAGAGAGAGAGAGATTAGAGAGAGATAGAGAGAGACGGAGAGAGAGAGAGAGAAACGGGGGCCCACGAGGGAATTAACTCCCTCGTGATTGGCCAAGGAAAATTTTTGTGTGTTAAAATTAAAAGATTTTAAGGGATTTAACGTTGATTTGGGTAACAGTAAAAGTATATATATAGTTTAATATATTTACTTAAAATGGGCATTTTCCGCGCTAAATGAAACATTTCCAAATCGCGCCCGTTTTGCGCCCAAATGTTTCAAATTCAAATTACAGGATTTTAAGCTAGTTCCTAATTTTGAAATGAGGTGTTTAATAATTAAAATGCATGCCTCCAAGTCGGACACTTGCACGCGCACGTAGCCGTCCAAACTTGCCCGTTTCGCCGAACGGGATGAAATCTCGACACGCGGACGCTACCACGCGACTAGTGGCGACGAGTCGGCCAATATGGATATTTTTAATTTCATTTTAGGTGTTAAAATTTGTTATGTGCCAAAATGACTTAACCGGTTAAAATTTAGCAATAAGCACCAAACAATCAAAATAAGTGAAATGAGCAATGTATAACACTCAACTAGAACCAGAACAGTATTATTGGGCTCGGGTGTTAC
Source organism: Agapanthus africanus (assembly GCA_030015575.1). NCBI lineage: Eukaryota > Viridiplantae > Streptophyta > Magnoliopsida > Asparagales > Amaryllidaceae > Agapanthus > Agapanthus africanus. Next base: position 126,698,028 of record CM057338.1, read on the forward strand.
ACTTCATCCACCAGCATCCAAATCCTCTGCATCCAACAGTGGCTAGCTAGTCGTACGAAATGTGGGGAACTGACATAGTTGGAACTATCGAACCAGCATCGTCCAGGGGACATCGTTTCATCCTAGCGACGACTGATTACTTCTCCAAATGGGCAGAAGCGGTACCGCTGAGGGAAGTGAAAATGGAGAATATCCTCCATTTCTTCAAGACGCACGTCATTTACCGGTTTGGAACTCCGCGACGGATCATCTCCGATAACGGGCGAGCCTACAGGAGCCACAAGATCAGTCGCTTCGCACAGCAGCATAACATAGACTGGAGATATTCCTCAGTTTATAATCCCCGAGCTAACGGTCTAGCTGAGGCTTTCAACAGAACCTTGACAAAGATCGTGAAGATGACGGTGTCCCGAAACAAAAAGGACTGGCACGAGAGACTGCAAGAAGCTCGTTGGGCTTATCGGACTACGTTCAAGACGGCCACGAACACAACGCCATACGCGTTGGTATTCGGTACGGAAGCAGTACTCCTCCTTGAGATAGAGCTACCTTCTCTACGAGTGGCAGTCCACTACGAGCTGACGGACGAAGAAAATGCTCACCTTCGGCTTGAGGAGCTTGGTGCCCTTGATGAGACCTGGCTCATAGCGCAACAAAATCTAGAACCTTATAAAGCAAAGATGACACGTTTATATGAAAGATTAACTAGGCCGAGGACATTCCGCCAAGGCGAACTTGTACTAGTGGTCAAATGGCCTATGATCCCCAATCGCGCCAAGCGGGAAAAATTCGAGCCGAACTATGAAGGCCCGTACATCATAGACAAGGTCTACCAGGGTGGAGCCTATCTGCTCATGGATATGCACGGTGAAAGGCCTTTCAGGCCAATAAACGGCCGCTTCCTAAAAAAATACTATGCTTAATGAGTCACAGCCTAGGTCAATGATAGATGACGACGACTATGTCCGCTCGCTATCTTCCTAAGCTCAGAACTCTATAAGTAGCAGCTGGCCTTCTTCAATGACGGACCGAAACGTCCTTAAACTAATGACGGACCACTACGTCCTAAAACTAGCCGATGACCGAAACGTCCTTAAACTACTACCGCAGCATCCTCGGGCTGACGAGATAAGAAAAAGAAAGAATAATGAAAAAAAAGAATAAAAAAATAATAATAATAATAAAATATGATAAAAAAACAAAAAAAAACGGTATGTCCATAAGCAAAATGGGCACGGATGAAAACCCGAAAGGGCTCTGTGAGTAAAAACAGCATGGCTACCGGCGAGTGTTCGAAAACCCGAAAGGGCGCGGCCTCGTTAAAAAAAAGAATAAAAAGAATAAAAGAATAAAAAAAAGAGACGGTATGTCCATAAGCAAAATGGGCACGGATGAAAACCCGAAAGGGCTCCATGAGTAAAAACAGCAGGACTACCGGTGAGTGTTTGTGAAAACCCGAAAGGGCGCAACCTCGTTAAAAAACACTTACAGGGTCCTCTCGACCTTGTAAGAAGAAACCACCCGTGTGAGATCCTTACGACTCACAAGGGAGCAAAACACTTAGGGATACTCATGATTCCTAAGGAGAAATTACACTTGCGATATCCTTACGACTCGTAAGGAGAACTCTCTTATGGGACCCTCACGGCTCATAAGATTTGAAAGTCTTAAGTTATAGAGACCTGAACCTGTTCTTAAGAAACTCCCACAACCTTCGATATTGCCCTACAAGTGGCTCAGTACTGACCCTTGTATACAATCCACGGGCGCGAATAAACATTTCCCTAACAAAGTCCTATCCGTGACTAGGGATATGTTCGCATGATGAACAACCCTTGTAAGTCCCCACGATTTATAAGGAGAAAACCCTCTTGTAGGATCCTTACGACTTACAGAGGAACATGCATTTAAGAATCCTCACGATTCCTAAGGAGAAAACACACCTACAAGATCCTCACGACTCGTAGGGAGAAATACCTTTGTGAGACCCTTACGGTTCATAAAGTCAAAAGCCTTAGTTGACAGGACCTTAACCCTGTTCGCTAAGCCACCTTTGTTCGACATCGACGGAGGCAAATGATGATTCGCTCCTAACAACATCCCAGTTGTGGCGGTGCTGATGCCGAAATCGGTGTTTAATTCCAGGATTACAGCGGAAAACCAGTAGGCCGCACATGCATACGAAATAGCCGAAATGATGGGGCAATTTGCAATAAAAAGCAGCAAGTAAAAACGTATGCATGCAAAATAGCCGAAATGATTGGGCAACTCGCAATAAAAAGCAGCGAGTAAAAATAAAATAAACAGCCGAAATGATTGGGCACCGCGAAAAATAGTCGAAATGATTGGGCAATCGCGACCTTCGCGATAGAAAAGCTGAAATGATAGAGCATCGCGGAAATAAAACAATAATTAAAAAAATATGAATGAAACTTCTGCCCTACAGTTGAGATCACGTCGATCCCTGTATACAATCCAAGGGCGCAAACAAAGAAGGAACCATACCTTCCTAACAGGCTCCGCAAGAAAACGAAGCCAAGTCTCGACGGTTCACCAACAGCGTAGAGACAACCGTGACATTCGTCTCGATACAGCAGACGCAGTGCCAGCAAACGAAGCGGAGATCAGATTGCTAACTTCACGGTTTGGACGGTAACTTATATAAAACCTGAAAGACCACCACAGATCAGTTTCGACTCCAGGGAAATCAGTGTCCTTGGCAAATACTTCGACTCAGGGAAACCAATGTCCTTGACGAGAACTTCTTGATTCGCGTCGACCCACAGAGAAACTAGCGTCTTTGCAGGAATTCATCGATTCGTTTCAACCCCAGGAAAACCAGTGTCCTTGGCAACCTCTTCAACTCAGGGAAACTAGCATCCTTGATGAGAGCTTCTTGATTCGCGTCGGCCCACAGAGAAACCAGTGTCTCTGCAGGAATACTCCGATTCGTTTCAACTTCGAGGAAACTAGCGTCCTCGGCAATATATTTCGACTCAGGAAAACCAGTGTCCTTGACGAGAACTTCTTGATTCGCGTCGGCCCACAGAGAAACCAGTTTCTCCGCAGGAATACTCCGATTCATTTCAACTCCGAGGAAACCAGCGTCCTCGGCAAAATACTTCGACTCAAGCAAACCAGTGTCCTTGACGAGAACCGTTTGATTCGCGTCGACCCGCAGAGAAACTAGCGTCTTTGCAGGAATCCATCGATTCGTTTCAACCCCAGGGAAACCAGTGTCCTTGGCAAATAGCTCAATTCAAGGAAACTAGCGTCCTTGATGAGAGCCCACTGATTCGCGTCGGCCCGCAGAGAAACCAGTGTCTCCGCAGGAATACTCCGATTCGTTTCAACTTCGAGGAAACCAGTGTCCTCGACAAAATACTTCAACGCAGGGAAATCAGTGTCCTTGACGAGAGCTGCTCGATTCGTCTCGACTCATGAGGAAATTAGTGTCTTCGCGAGGACTTCCCGATTCGTCTCAACTTGCAAGATAAAGCCTTAGGGATTAAAAAACTTGTTTCCTAAGCACTGGGACCCTGCAAGTCGGTCTAAAACGGTCTTTTGCATACCATCCACGGGTCTCACTCTCCAAAGTTGAATCTCGACAAGGAGGAAAACAACCGCTTACGAGTCCTCTCGATTCTTAAGAGAGAAAATTCTCTTATAAGATCCTTACGAGTAATAAGAGAAAACGCACTTAGGAATCCTCACGATTCCTAAGGAGAAAATCCACCTACGAGATCCTCTCGATCCGTAGGGAGAAAAGTCTCTATGAGACCCCCACGGCTCATAGAGTTGAAAAGTCTTAGGTAGCAGATCTGAACCTGCGGCCTAAGCCATCACTAACTCTTGAAGAAGCCAATACAGGATGCTCGCTCTACCATCCGTCGACCATGTTTACTAAGGTAACATGTTGATAATAAAAGAAAAAAGAAAGCGACAGAAAGAACATCCGATTTGCATTTGATTAAGCGTTCGAGACACCTCCATTCATGCATGTGCAAAAGACTTAGAACGAGAAATAAGACAAGCTGGAATGAGAAATTTTCCATTCATATTGCAAAAGGTTCTTACAATTATAAAGAAATAGACAAAGACATTATCGAGATGGTTACAATGGCAAAACCTCAAATCCAGGACATGGATTGAGGAACTCATAAGTGACCTTGTCCAGAACTTTCCAAGCCTGGCGAACCATCCTAATGTACTTCCTTTCGCGAGCACGGGCGTCGGGATCCCCACTGATGTCCTCCACCTTCCGATAGACAGCAAGAATGGCGGACTGTTGAAAAGCCTGGTGCAAGAGATCGACAAGATTGTCTCGCCGCCTCTTCGAGATTAAGTTCATCAGATACACCGAGTGCACCTTATCCTCAGCGGCATCCAATGCTCCAAGCGGCACGCTGGTACAGAATAAAGGGAGTGCTCCCCAGATCGCTCCCACGATAAGCTTCAGGAGAGAGGAACGCCGAGGAAGCAGTTGGCCATTGTATGCGTCGAAGCGACTCATGATTTCAGCACACTCGGCGTTGGTGAACTCTCGATTCTGAGAATGGCCGAGTCGGCGGATGTCCCCGTAAGAGATAATTTCGTCGAGATCGTACATGTGGGCGTCCATTGTTTCTGTAAAAGAGAATCAACAAAATTATCAGAAAGACTGATTAAGCAAAATGATATAATTCATCGAAGAATAAAAAGCCATCTTTAAACTCCAAGATCTATGAAAAACTCCTAAGAATTCTTCTGTATGATTTGGAAGGAGCAAAGCTCCATTGATGAATTAAGAAAATGCAAGAGAAATCTTTTAGAGAGCAGAGCTCTATTAATGGAACCCTAATAGGGTTCTCCTTAGTTCTCTTTAGACCCCTTTAGAGCAATGCTCTACTAAGTGAAACCCTAAATGGGTTTTCTTTAGATCAGGGATCTATTGAGAGCAAGGCTCTGTCAATGAAAATTAATTTAGTTTAATTTAATTAAAAATTTTACCTAAAAAGTGTTTTCTAAAGAAATTCTAACTCTTGGAGTTCTTAAAAGCAAGAGTAAGGCTCTGAAAACAAAAAGTTCTGAAGATGATAATCATCTGTTGAGGGACCAAAGGTCCTATTTATAGGCATCAAATGCCCTTTCAACTTCCAAGAGTTGCCGCGACGGTTGGAATTCTGCCACCGCTGTGCTCACGTTTGGGGGCCACGTAAGCGCAATGGTGGGGGGCATTTGTTTACCCCAATCAGAGCAATGCTCTGTTCAAATTCCAAGGCGGGAAACGAAGCAACGCTTCTGTTTTCCCCCAATCAGAGTAAAGCTCTGTTTTTAAAATTAAAGTGGAAATTAAAATTAAAATAAATGAAGCAACGCTTCAGATTCCCTGCGTGCGCGCAGAGCGCCGCGTGTCAAAATCAGACACGCCAGCGCAGGGAGTGCAGCGTCCAAGGCAGCGCGTCCAATCAGAGCAAGGCTCTATTTAAAACAAAATTAAAGGAAGCAACGCTTCAATTGAGCAAGAGCTGCGCTGCGCAACACGTGTCAGCGCAGTTGCGCTGCGCTGTGCGCTGCGCGACACGTGTCAGCGCAGTTGCGCAAGCGCTGCGCTGCGCGACACGTGTCAAGCGCTGGTGCATTTGCGCCAAACAGAATTAAAATTCCAGTAAGATTTTTCTGTTCTTGTTAAAACAAGAAGATTGTCTTCTGTAAGCACTTGGATCAAAGATCAAACGGTGGGGAAAATTCCCCAAATCACTCAGAGAATGATCTCTTTAACAAATTTAATAAATTAATGGGCACTATATAAAGGCCCCTAGACCCCAATTCAAAGAAGAAAAACATCGACATCATCATCAAGATTGTGAGAAGAACTCAAGAAGAGAAAAAAAAAAGGTAAAAACCTTTATAAAAAAGAAGAATTTCTTCTTAATAGATCATTGATCTAAGAACAAGATCAATGATTTTCAATAAAAAAAAATATGATAATAACAGTGCCTTGCACTTTTTTATGAACCATTGGTTCTGCAATCTTAAAGATTCTTCTCTTAAATCCAAAATTGGATTAAGTTATTAAAACAGTGCCTTACACTTGCAAATTTGCACTGTTGCGCTTCTGGGTTGGCGCAAGCCACCAGAGAGCGCCACGTGTCAGCTATAAAAACCACTTGCGCTATGCGCTTTTAAAAAATAGAGCATTGCTCTTTAACGTTGGCGCAACTCATCAGAGCGCGCCATGTGTCACAGCGCTGCGCACTGGCGCAGTGCACTGCGCTAGCGTGACACGTGTCACCTCCACATGCGCTTGCGCTCAATAATTGGCGTAAAGTGCCTGACAAGCCACTGTCAGATAATTAATGCACTGCATTATTTACAGAAGGGCCAAGCCCAATTAAAAAGGGCCTAACAGGCCTAATAAAATGCTATGCATTATTTTAAAAAGGGGCAGAGCCCAAATAAAGACAGATGCTCTGCATCATAAATAAAGGGACAGAGCCCAAATCAAAAAGGCCTAGCAGGCCCAAAGAAAATGCAGTGCATTATTAAACAGGGGCAAAGCCCTAGCACAGGCCTAATAGGCTAAAGATAAAAACGTTGAATATTCTCAACTGGACTTAGCCCAATCACGGCCGTAAGTCCTCAAATTAAATTGACTGAGCAAGACTGCTCTCTTAAATCAATTTACATCCGGTTCAAGGGTACATCTCCGAACTCCTCTGACACCTGTCGTTGTAGTCCTTCAACAACGTCAGAGAGGTGACGGATCCCGACAACCACACATCGATAAGAACTGCGGGGTCCTTAAACTCATGGACTTATGCGTCCTTAAACTAATGGACTAATGCGTCCTTAAACACACCCATACGGACTGTGGGGTCCTTAAACCCATGGACTTATGCGTTCTTAAACTAATATCCGTCCATAAAATTGGAGCTGGACCACCATGTCCCTAAACTGGCAATGGACTGCAATGTCCTTAAACTACCTATGAACCACCATGTCCCTAAACTGGCGATGGACCACTATGTACCTAAACTGGCAATGAACCGTAATGTCCTTAAACTACCTATGGACCACTACGTCCCTAAACTGGAACAATAGAGCCCAAATGCTCTTTTGTCGGATCTAAACGATCCCGTTAAGTTGATCTTCGTCTGGAGATTAGGCTAACATATCCTTAACAAACGTTTAAGTCGATCTTAGCCTCAAACATGGCTAACGTGTTCTTAAACTAATATCTGTCCCCAAAATGGGAATGTTGGACCGCTACGTCCCTAAACTGGAACAATAGATCCCCAAATGCTCTTTTGTCGGATCTAAACGATCCCGTTTAAGTTGATCTTAGTGTAACAACTCCATTTTTAATGTACAAAGAATTGATTTAAATTCAATGTATACTTGGAGTATTTATTGCGGCTGATATCTCTTTAAGTATTTATTTCACTCCATAATTACAAGAAAGAGCTTGTAGCTCATTGGTAATACCTTACACTGCTGAACCAAGCCACCAGGGTTCAAATCCCATACCCCACATTATTTTTATATTTATTTTGTTTTAAATTTTTGGGAAAGTCAACAGTCAAAAGGCCATAACTTACAAAACTTGAACTGAAGACCAAAAACTAAATACACCAAAATTCCCCCCAGGAAAAACCCCACCCGACGAGCCTTCGACTCGGCCCGACTCGGGCCGGCGCCGCCGGCCGGACTCGGCCGGACGGCCGAGTCATCAACACGAAAAAATTCCGTGTTGACCTGGTCTTCTCACCTGCATACTTTAAATTTTTTGATCGGTTATCAAATTCTCAATAAATCCCTTTTACTCCAAAAATTTAATGATTTTTAATATTTTTTATATATTTTATATATTTTTTTTTATTAAAACCCTAACCCTTGCCTAACCCTATATAAACCCCCTATACCCTCTACCCTCTCATCACTTTTTCTAAGTCCACTCTCTCAAAATTCCAAGAGAACTTGGTACGAAAGAAAACGAGCGAAATGCGATGCGCTGACGAAATCGACGGCGAAATCCCGACGATCGTATTAGGACCTCTTCACGACGTTTCGACGTACCGGCAAACCCACTACCTTCCTCTCACTCTCTAGAGTTGTCCAAACCCGTAAGTCCCTCTTTTCTACCTTTCTTTTCCTTCATAAAAATACGAACTTATAAACCCGACGGAAATCGGAACAACCCGATTTCCGATTCGGTTTTCTATCAAATCTCACTTATCACTAATTCCATAATGCTTAAACATCTTCATGTTGACTACTAATCACTTAAAAATTAATTTGAACAAGTTTTCACACATGAAATGATAGCTTTTGCAATATACCGTATTTTTGCACTTAAATACCACCATGTTTAGTTTATCACATTTAACCCTTTAACATTGCTATACCTTAAAGTAAAGCACGAGATAATGACCTACCTCCATACACACGCAAATACTATCCTAATTGATATCATCAAAACTTAGAATACGATAATACAAGATTTTACATTTAAATACCCTTTTCTTAATAAAACCTTTTCTAAAAGTTCTAAGTTTTAAACAATTTTAAAACAATATCTTTTAATAGGAAAATACGATATGTCGTGGACCTCGATCGTTTATCTAAACCTGATTTTGTGATGTCTAGACAAGTGTGTCTAAGGCGAGTGGTAACTTAATTAGGGACACTACTTGTAGTGGAGAGCCCCCCACTCACCTGACACTTACCTGGCCGCAATTGGCGGTGAAGAGGCGATTTGAGGTTTCTAATGACTTGTCGTTTAGACCATTTAGAAATAGATTAGTTGGCTTAGGAAACCCTAGAATCTATAATACGGAAATTTACACCCTTTTACAAATAAATACCTTATCTTTATAAAACCGTTTTCTAAATGATTAGTATTTATTAAATCTTTGCAAAGCGCCACTACAACCCACCTTTGGGGAACTCGTTAGGGATAGTACGGTTTATCGTGCACCCTCGAGCTTAATAGTGCGAGATTCAGAGCTCCGCAAGGAGCATTCGGTCTCGAAAGGTCTAAAATACAACATTTAAGAAAAATGAGATTTTTGGAAAATAAAATATTTATTAAAAATTATTCTTGTATAAACATAGGTATATTTATCATTTAAACATCTATTTTATTATAAGATAAAGTTTCCACCTTTTTCTAAAAATTACAAGATTAAAAGTTACATTAAAATACCATTAATTTTAATTAAATCAATATTTCAAATTAATACCTTTATTTATGTAATTAGGATATTTTCACTAAAAATAAGACAAAATAAAATCACACTCATTATAACAATTAAGACGAATAATAAATACTTGAGGTGTATCTTGAAAACTATACAAAAGTATTTTTACATAAACCCCCCTCAAGTTTTATAAATTACAATAATGACCCTAACAAATATAGAACTTCGACTTACATTTCTTTTAGTCTGACTCGGGTTTGAGTATGATTATTTCTGACTTGAATATGATTCAAGTCAATCTATATTCTTTAATATTCCAACTCAACATGAATACATGAATCCCAGAATCCAGTTAACAATTTATACAACTTGACTTAATCAAACCATGGATATACATCCATTATTCCGTTATTCCATTTACCTGATTATGCAGTTGCAATCTGTTTACTGATATCATAGTTTTGGTCAGTCATCCAACTTACACAATACAATACAACAATAATATCAAAATACTACGGGGTTTAAGGGGTAGATTGGTATGAAAGGTGTTAAAGGTGGCACGAGGTGGTCAGATTAAGATACCTAACCTATATTCCGTTGCTGTTGTACCGTAGCTTAACGGTTCCTTGTACATTCTGTTTGCCCTGGTCTCTAGCATATAGAGACCCCTCTCGTATACACTGGCATCCTTCTGTACCAAGCTACAAACAACAGCGTTAACACAATATTCTACAATATCCTACAATATCTTACAATCTCTTTAGAAAATATCTCTTATTCTGTCTTTTCTAATTCTTCTTTATCTTTGGGACTTACCGAGCGACCTGTTCGCTGACGACATTCTATTTCTTCTTTTTTGAATGTCGTCAGGTGCTTTGGACCCAGCAGAGATCGAGCCCACCGGTGAAGACTTGGAGCAGTTTCATGAAGACCCTAAGCTCTAGATATTGTACCTTGTTCTATTCAGTATTTTCATTTTCTGTTATGCCATTGTTTAGGCATCGCTTTTCATTTCAGTTGTATTTACTTTTCATGCATCGTATAAAAGAATGTTATTAATAAAGTTTCTGTTATTTCTATATCTCTTGTCTCTTGTGATTTATTTTTTTATTGCTTAGATACGCCTAGCGTATGTACTTCTAAGTATATACGTAGCGGACCTCGTCGCGTCCACTTCGCCGTACACCAGGAAGCGGGGTGTGACACTTAGCCTCAAAAATGGCTAACGTATCCTTAAACTTTCAAATAGACTTTAGTCCCAAATCGGACTATAAATCTCCCAACTAACTTTGGTTCAAGGGTACATCTCTGAATTCCTCTGATATTTGTCGTTGTAATCTTTCAACGTCGTCAGAGAGGTGACGGGTCCCGACGGCCATCCATTCAATGGACCACCATGCCCCTAAACTGGAACAATAGAGCCCAAATGCTCTTTTGTCAAATTTAAACGATCCAGTTAAGTCGATCTTAGTCTCAAATCGCACTAACGTATCCTTAACAAACGTTCGAGTTGATCTTAGCCTCAAATATGGCTAACGAATCCTGATTGAATATGATATTCTTGATGTTGTTTCGTTGGTTTTTAGAAAATAGAATTTAGAAATCACAACCAAAAATTATTTGACCGCAATCAATAACGGTGTCGGATGTAGCGCGTTAGTAAGTGCGGATCGTCCACAGGGAAAGTGTAATTGTTCGTGTTTCGAATTAGATGAATTGAAACTTTAAGGAAAAGAAAAGAAAACAATTCATGATTAAAATTGCATTTCAAGAAAGAGAAAAATCTAGATCTAAGAAAGCATTAAAATCAAGAAATGATAATTTGGGATGATATCCAACCAACAATCAAGATTCGAAGTATAGCTCGTAGGAGTAGATCGGATCTATAGATGTGATGAGATCTAATGATTACTCATTCTTATCCATTAAGGAATTGATACTAGATCGATGATAATTCATCGAGGTTAAGGATTTTTTTTGCGAAGAAGCTAAGGTTTCCTCGTCTTATCCTTTACCCTTTCAATGAATCTCAATCAAATTCTAGCTTCTAGTCAATCAAATGATCAATCGTTGTTCCCTAGTTTCGAGTGAACACAATCAAGAAAGGATCATCCCGAAACTAGGTCATTAATTATTTGATGCACTAGAATTTCAAAATATTATAGGATTTAAGAATTGTGAAAGTATATAAATCATCATCATCTAAAGATCGTCACAACTCCTACACGAGCGGAGATTACTCAAACGTCATGATATCAAACGCAATCACAAATTGAGATCGAATCATAATGTTGAATCAAAGATAAGCAAGATATAGAAATTTCACCTTTATTTATCGATAATTTTCGTTACAACTCTCTTGAATTTACAAAAGGAAGGAACTAGATCGTCGATTTCGGCTTCGCTCGGCTCCTTGAGTCGCGGATCGGCGTGGATCTCTTGCTCCGTTGAAATCCGGCGTCGCTTCTAAAGGTTGAAGGGTTTCTTGCTTGAATTGATATCGGGATCTTGATCTTGAAGTTGAATTGGAATTTGGCACAAGTCGTGTCACTCAACTTGTGGGGGGAAGAGGGAGAGATGAAGAATTGAACCCCCTTCACCCTAGATCTAGGCTCCTTTTTATAGACCTCCAAATTCTAGATCTAGGATTGAAATTTGAATTCCCTCCACAAGTTAGTTAGCAAAAAGATTTAAATTTCCCTCCAAAAGTTTGTTAAGCCAAAATTTGAATTTCCCTCCAAGAGTTTGTTAAGCTGAGCCTTCTAGATGTGCCACGTGGAGTTTCTGGGGTCTTCTGGAAGCTCTGGAAGTTACAAGTAAGCACATGCCAAAATTTGAAGTCCTGATCTCATTATATGGCCGCGGATCCGCGGCGCCAAGGGGGTTTGGGCCGCGGATCCGCGGCCCTTTAGTGGACTTGGAGCTTTAAATTTCTGGTGTGGTCTTGGGCTGTCATATGGGCCTTTTTCTGATATTTTAATTTCTATTTGGCCTTCTGTATTGCTACCAGATCTTTAACCTTTGAGTTGGCGTTTCTTTTAGCAGATCTTTTCCCAATTTTGGGCTTTTGCTTCTAGAATTTCCTGCATTAGACCCCAGACATGAGTTGCGCGATACAAGAATGATGCGATGCTATGAAACACAGTTAATTTCCCTTAAAGTGTCGGTTTTCAAGTCTAATACATGAAATCTGGTATTTCAGAGATGATTTGGTAATATGTGCAATATGAATACCGAACACTTCTATATGAGTTCAAATGATAGGGAAATTGCCGTGTTAAAAATGCAGTATTTTCGACTGATCAAATTCCCCCAAACTTATTTTCGATCGTCTCGATCGAACTGTTTTATTAAAAAGAGAAGGAGAAAATAAAGAAAGAGAAAAGCACACTTTCGTAGGCAACACAATTGCACTGAGCACGTGCAACAAGCCTTTAAACCTCTAGGTGTCCCTAGTAGGAGGAGTGTTGTCTCCTAAGGGTTTTCAGCGGATTGCACCCACAAAATCCAATAATAAAAGGAAGATCATGAATATTACATTTAAAGAAAAGAATCATAGAAGAAAAGCCTCGAAAATTAGGGTTTCCAACTGAGCTAGCTTTTCGGTGGTCATGAGCCCTATCTTAATGGTCATGAAAAGATGACAGAAATCACGTCCTCCCTCAATAAAATATTGTCTTATTCTTCATTCCTATCTTTCTTCCAAACATCGATCATATCACCCTGCGTGTGTGCAAAGGACATCCCTACACCCGGAGAATTCAATTCAAGCTATCATACTCTTGCCCATCAGCCTCAGTACTTTTTAATTAATGAATATTTAGGATTGCTCACACACTTTCATGCGACCGTTAATACTTCTTAAGGTACTAACCGACCGATTACTCATGTGCTTGCTTATTTGGTGTATTTTCCTCGTCTTGCACCACCTCAGGCATAGCAGTGACTCCCAGACCAGTTGGCCTTAGGGCACTAGGTGAAGAGGCACCCTCGCTATATATTTTTTTATTGCCCTTAGCGATAACAAAACCAGTGTCCATTTTTCTCACCACTTTATATATTTTTTATTCATTTTTCTTTTATTTCCTTCATACATCGGCTTTAAGACAAGAGCATTTCATGATATCCTCTACTATCCCAGGCTTCAAGACGTGTGTAAGTGCGAATAGCAGGATATCAACGTTCAAAATGTTTGGCTTTCCAGAATAGAAACTATTTTTCAGACTTATTTTTATCCTCAGATTAGTGACTTCCTTCATCTTACTAACCCTTCGGACAACGGCTCATAACTACTTATTACTAGTTCGTATAAGAAAACTTCTAATTTTCTTAGTTTTCTTAAATTTTTCTAATCTCATGGATGTAATTGTTCACTATCTAATCTTTTATTATCATAAATATTAAATATTTTTATATTTTAAAAAAATTTAAAATTTTTTTATGAGTTTTGAAATTTTTTGAATCTTTATGGATTTTGAAATTTTTTAAATTTTTATGGTTTTTAAAGAAATGTTTTGTGCTTATGCAAATGATATGCACATGATGCAAAACTAAGCACAAACCTCCCCCAAGCTTGTTTTCAACAGTGTCCTCACTGTTGCCATCAGCTAAATCTTGAAAAACCTGTAAGCTTGGGAGGAATTTATTAGTGGGGGCAAAATATTTAAGTGAAGAACCTCCCCCAAACTTATTTTTTGGCTCAAATTTTGTGTAAAAAATTTTCTTTTCAAGAGCCAGATTATACACCCCCCAAAACTTAAGCGATGTTAATCTTTGAAAATCACATGAGGGGGTCGAGAATCATTGGTCAATGCCAAGCTTTGCAAAGACCGAAGATCAACACCAACCATTTGAAAATTTTATCAATGCAGTGCTCGGGTTGGTGGAAGAAGAAGTGGGGAAAGGGTAAGGGGTGGAAGAGAGTGTGTTCGTCTCATTTTGGAGAGACGATGCAGTGAATGTGATAGATAACTCGCATTCTTTTTACAGTTCAGAGGAAGGGGTGGAGGTTCAATTTCAGTGATTGGGACATGATTCATCTCAACACCCGTGTCATTCAAAAATGCGAGTTTATCAGCGAAGATTTCCTCAATACCCCGATGAATAATGTCGTCACAAAGTGCGGGGTGATCTTCAGACTCTAAAAGCAGTTCATAATCGGTGTTAGTTGTTGGTCCGGACATCTCGGTGGAAGAGTCCGTATGTATATGATACATAGTTGGGTCAAACAACAACGTATGAAAAGAGTCAAGATCGGTATCAGGAGGATCATCAAATTCGCTGCTGTCGACATCCATTAAGTCGACAGAACAGACATGAGCAGTAGGTTCGGAGGGTACACTTCCCAACTTGTAAATGTTCAGCTCTATTGACCTATTCCCGAAGGATAGGGTCATAGAGCCATTACGACAGTTGATGATAGCATTGGAAGTGGCCAAAAAGGGGTGACCTAAAATCACCGGAATTTGATTCCGTGGGTTCGCTACAGGCTGTGTATCAAGTACAATAAAATCCACAGGGAATATGAATTCCCCGATTTTTATTAACACATCCTCCAGTTCACCCCTAGGTTTGGTGATTGATCGGTCAGCCATCTGGAGAGCGCAATGGGTTGGCTTCAACTCTCCGATACCTAGTTGCTCATAGACTGAGTATGGAAGCAAGTTAACACTAGCGCCCAGATCTAGTAGAGCACGGTTGATGTGTTTTTCCCCAATAGAGATGGAAATCGTAGGATATCCAGAATCCTTACGTTTCTTCGGTAATTGTTGGGGGAAAGCCGTGTCTACAGTCTTTGCCATGAAAATTTTCTTGGGCACTTGAGTCTTCCTCTTCCTAGTGCACAAGTTATTAAGAGTTTTCGCATAGGACGGAACTTGTTGGATGGCATCCAGGAGAGGGATATTGATGTTAACTTGCTTGAACATGTCCATAATCTTCTCCATATGTGGACTCGATGTGTTAGCCTTTAACCGATTAGGATAAGGTGCTTTAGCAATAAGCGCTGGGTCCATCATAGGAGAAGAAAGTGTGTGTGGCCCCGATCCCAAAATAGAAGTGGGGATCGTCACTGCAGGAGTAGAAGAGGTGGGCTGAGGTGGCGAGCCTAGAGAGAAATGGGGAATAGGCTCGCGAGAAGGCGGTGGGGTAGAAGAACAAGAGTCGGAAGCAGAAGCGTGTGTGTGAGGAAAGGTCTCAGCCGGGGTGTCATGGATAGATTTTTCTGTGTCATCAATCTCTTCTCCAACGTGATTGTCAAGCACTCTTTCAGATCTCAACGTGATTGCATCCACATGATGTGAATAGCCAGGATTGGGTAAAGGTTGAGCTGGAAGTTTCCCTCTCTTTCTTGCACTCATTTCAGCTTTTAAACGTGCAATTTCTTCTTCCATCGATTTAATAGTCTCGCTTTGGGACGCAGAGTTTCTCTTTATGTCATCGACGGAAGTTTTTATTGTCAAAAGCAAGTTCATGAATGAAGAGGATTCATCTGAACCGATCAACTGCAATGGATTGGAAGGTGCAGGTGTGTTGGCCGGATTTTGGAAGTTTTGTGCTTGAAAGGGGTGCTGACTCAATTGTGGTTGCTGTGGTGGAGGGACCATTTGGAAATTGTTTTGGATTGGAACCGTGTTTTGTGATTGGTTCCAAGCAAAGTTCGGGTGATTCCTCCAACCTTGATTATGTGTGGAAGAAAATGGGTCGTTTCTAGGTCCTTGTTGGTAAGCAGAACTGATATGCTCGTGACCTTGAAACGGAGAATTTCGTGGACATTCTTCCGTGAGATGTGATGGATCAGAACAACATCCACATACAGCTTTGGAGAGTGACATTTGGTTTAGGGCGGCAGCTAAAAATTTGTTTTCCATAGTCTCGAGTTTCTTTTGCATAGCTGAAATTTCAGCTCTAACTCTTATGGAAACTTCCGATTGGTTATTGGCAGCCCTAGATGATTGACTCACACCCTCCCACTGTAAAGATGTTTCAGCGAAATCTTCTAAAAATTTCCAGGCTTCCCCATCATCTTTGGTCATGAAATTGCCTTGACACATTAATTCAAGGGTCTGTCTTGTGTTAGGATTAATGCCCTCATAAATGATTCGGCACAGATCCCATCTGGGGATGCCATGATGTGGACATTGAACTAGCAGATCCTTAAAGCGCTCAAGACATTGTGAAAATGTTTCATTTGGAAGCTGGGTGAATTGATTGATTTCACTACGGATTCGAGCTGTTTTGTGATGTGGGTAAAATTTCTTAAGAAATGCTTTGATGAATTCTTCCCAGTTTGAAATGGAATGTGCGGTAGTGTTATATAGCCACTTCTCAGCTATATCGCACAGGGTGAATGGAAGAAGATGAAGACGCAAAGCATCCACAGACAGCTGTGAGGTACCCATCATTGCGCATACATTTTCAAATTTCGTGATAAACACGTATGCGTCCTCAGACTCGAGACCGTGAAATTTTGGTAGAAGGTTGATGTATTGGGGTTTAATCTGAAAACTTTCCCCGTTAGCTGGTGGAATGGAAAGATAGGTAGAAAGGGGGCCTCGTGTTGGATAGCACCTCTCTTGGAGAGAGATGCGAGGTAGATTCTGCGCACCAACGGACGGCGGCAGGGTAGTGGAAAAGAAGTTCGATGGAGACGGATCCATCGATGTGGGTGTGATGGTGGTGGGTAAAAGAAAGGTAAATAGAGAAATACCGACTTCGGAGTCGATCGAAGGGACGCGGACAAGTCGGGCACTAGAATCCCGTGTCCAGCCTATCTTGCACTAAAAATGGTTAGTACAAGTGGTAGCGTGATTTATAAATAGGGGGATGAAATGAATGCGGTGTTTGTTTTGAAAAATGATACGGATTTTGAAAATATGATGCGATCACAACAAATGCAACAAGCAACCCTAAAATTTATGGTCACTTAGGTCTGGCTCTAGACCACTCCTAACTGCCAAAAGACAAGTCGTAGGATAAAATCCTCCACTGCCTCTTTGTCCCCCTGTGGCCAGATAAGTGCCAGGTAAGTGGGAAGGTACTCCACTACGTAAGTAGTGGGCCTAATTAATAACCACTAGCCTTCGACATACTTGCCTTAGACACCACAAGAAAACGCGGATAAGCAATGAATTACCCACGGCCTTCTTCTGTCTTAAGTGAGCACGACGGTCCTTAGAGTCATCTCTAGATATTTTTTAGTTAATGTGGGTAAATGCGGATGCAAGTTTGTGATTTTTAGGGCTTAAGAAGGGTAATGAACTCCCCACCTAATCTGGATTTGGTCTTTGCCCCTTAATGTCCGTATTAATTATGCAAACAACCACAAAATCAAAACACGCACAATTTAATTTTGCTTTTTGCGCGGCGCTGCGATTTTTGCAAAGAAACCTGCAAAAAATATTAATTGGAGCAGATGAGGGAGAAGATAAGAAAGTGTGGAAGTATACCTGAAAGTTTGGAACAGTGAAGAAGTTAACTTGCGGTGGAACCGCCGCGGGAGTCAACTAATGCCGCGGTTCCGCGGTCTTCTAATAGGATCACTGTACCAATTTTTGTGTACAAGCTCCTGTTCACTTACACAGCTCTCTGGAGTTTGCAGAAAAAATTTTCCACAGCTCTACAAGTTCCAGATTTTCTCGCAATCAAATCACAACACACGTATTAGGGTTTGTGCGAGTTTAGATCTAAAAATTGAGATGGAATAAACTTTTCAACTCAAATTTCAAAATACGAACAATTAGCGCACTATCCCCGGCAGCGGCGCCATTTGATTGAATATGATATTCTTGATGTTGTGTCGTTGGTTTTTAGAAAATAGAATTTAGAAATCACAACCAAAAATTATTTGACCGCAATCAATAACGGTGTCGGATGTAGCGTGTTAGTAAGTGCGGATCGTCCACAGGGAAAGTGTAATTTTTCGTGTTTCGAATTAGATGAATTGAAACTTTAAGGAAAAGAAAAGAAAACAATTCATGATTTAAAATTGCATTTCAAGAAAGAGAAAAATCTAGATCTAAGAAAGCATTAAAATCAAGAAATGATAATTTGGGATGATTTCCAACCAACAATCAAGATTCGAAGTGTAGCTCGTAGGAGTAGATTGGATCTATAGATGTGATGAGATCTAATGATTACTCATTCTTATCCATTAGCGAATTGATACTAGATCGATGATAATTCATCAAGGTTAAGGATTTTTTTGCGAAGAAGCTAAGGTTTCCTCGTCTTATCCTTTACCCTTTCAATGAATCTCATTCAAATTCTAGTTTCTAGTCAATCAAATGATCAATCGTTGTTCCCTAGTTTCGAGTGAACACAATCAAGAAAGGATCATCCCGAAACTAGGTCATTAATCATTTGATGCACTAGAATTTCAAAACATTATAGGATTTAAGAATTGTAAAAGTATATAAATCATCATCATCTAAAGATCGTCACAACTCCTACACGAGCGGAGATTACTCTAACATCATGATATCAAACGCAATCACAAATTGAGATCGAATCATAATGTTGAATCAAAGATTAGCAAGATATAGAAATTTCACCTTTATTTATCGATAATTTTCGTTACAACTCTCTTGAATTTACAAAAGGAAGGAACTAGATCGTCGATTTCGGTTTCGCTCGGCTCCTTGAGTCGCGGATCTGCGTGGATCTCTTGCTCCGTTGAAATCCGGCGTCGCTTCTAAAGGTTGAAGGGTTTCTTGCTTGAATTGATCTCGGGATCTTGATCTTGAAGTTGAATTGGAATTTGGCACAAGTCGTGTCACTCAACTTGTGGGGGGAAGAGGGAGAGATGAAGAATTGAACCCCCTTCACCCTAGATCTAGGCTCCTTTTTATAGACCTCCAAATTCTAGATCTAGGATTGAAATTTGAATTCCCTCCACAAATTAGTTAGCAAAAAGATTTAAATTTCCCTCCAAAAGTTTGTTAAGCCAAAATTTGAATTTCCCTCCAAGAGTTTGTTAAGCCGAGCCTTCTAGATGTGCCACATGGAGTTTCTGGAGTCTTCTGGAAGCTCTGGAAGTTACAAGTAAGCACATGCCAAAATTTGAAGTCCTGATCTCATTATATGGCCGCGGATCCGCGGCGCCAAGGGGGTTTGGGCCGCGGATCCGCGGCCCTTTAGTGGACTTGGAGCTTTAAATTTCTGGTGTGGTCTTGGGCTGTCATATGGGCCTTTTTCTGATATTTTAATTTCTATTTGGCCTTCTGTATTGCTACCAGATCTTTAACCTTTGAGTTGGCGTTTCTTTTATCAGATCTTTTCCCAATTTTAGGCTTTTGCTTCTGGAATTTCCTGCATTAGACCCCAGACAAGAGTTGCGTGATACAAGGATGATGCGATGCTATGAAACACAGTTAATTTCCCTTAAAGTGTCGGTTTTCAAGTCTAATACATGAAATCTGGTATTTCAGAGATGATTTGGTAATATGTGCAATATGAATACCGAACACTTCTATATGAGTTCAAATGATAGGGAAATTGCCGTGTTAAAAATGCAGTATTTTCGACTGATCAAATCCTCAAACCAAAACCCCAAAACAAAATCTAAGAAAATACGGATTTGGACTAATCCACGTCCTACGAGCGACGACATAAATCAGTCTCCGTATACAATCCACGGGCAACCACAAACAGAACAAACACCCACGACACGAAGTGACCATCTGGAGAAGGAGAAAGTTGTTACCGCGATGCGGTAGCGTAATTAACTGCAGGGGCTTGCGCCTGCAGGGAAGAGCGTCCCCACAATCAAAAACCCCTCCAATGAGGGGGAATCTGACGAAGTCTGCTACATCGGCCGCATCCGTCTAAACCTCCGATACACGGTGCCATAAATCAACTTGGCATCTTCGGAAAGGTGGACGGATAAAACCAAATAGTATCTGCCCCGAATCTCAGGCAAGACGTTGATGTCTTTCGGAGGGGAACATATATATAACCGCAGAAGCAAGCAACACCAGAATGTGTGCAACCCCGTCTAAATGAACATATAGCAATCAGACGATATTCAGCAACATATATATCACAGATACCGATGATGCAAAAGTTTCGAGTTTTTAAAACTCTCGAGTTGTCCCAAAGCTAAGATAACACAAAGTGAAATTTGGGACAAATCAAACAACACCAAAAATACCAATTTACAAAATCCAAGACACGGCATGAAAACGAGCTCTAAATATGAATAGTAAAAAGGTGAGGCCGGCCAAAACCCTATTTCTGCTGGTCCAAGCATGATAGAATGTGCTCGTTTTCATTGTGTGTCTTTATCTAGTCTAGAGTAAGCTTTTGCACTTGTTTAAAAAAATTTTATAGACCAAAAATTTTAAAGGACAGAAACTGGGTTTTGAAAACGGAGTTTTCGATTTTGAAACTTAAAGCATCGTCTATCACTAGTTTGGGGTGTTTGGGCGGCTCTGATACCATGTTGGAGTTCAGCGCTAGCGCCGCGGAGGCCGCGGGCGAGGCGTAAGCGAACACAAAAACAATTTGTGGGCACCGGACGCGCACATCCGAGGATACGATCCAAACACCCTAAACTAGAAATCTAAAATATGCAAGGTTTAGAAAATACAACCTTGGTCGTGTGTCCACCCAATTGTGGAAGACCCCTCCAAGCTCGTTGCCGCCGGGATCGCACTTGAGAATTGACCACCCTTTCCGAAAACGATCCACCCTAGGGTATGCGGAGGAGGCTCTAACCGACGATCCAAATTCGCTGGGTTTGGATGGTCGGTGATGTAGGAATACTTCACCGAATACTTCTCTCTTGAACCATGCTAAAAAATGGAGAGCAAAAAGAAGAAGGAGAAGCAAGTGAGGAAAAATGGTTGCTTATGAGAGCAAGCATGAAGCATGAAGCAACAACATGAAAAGAATATCCTTTTTTCCCATGTAAAAAGAAATGGCTACATAAATATCAACCATGCACCAATAGTGAACACAAATGGATTTTATTAATATAAAATCCAAAGTCACCCCTCTCTACATGTAATGAACCATGTCTCACTTTACGCCTCGTTTTCAATTTGTTTTTCTAAAAAGAAAAACAAATATGAGGTGACCTTTTTCTATAAGCATTCCCGTATAAATACAGAATACTTTATCTGGTATATGTATCGCTACATATACGCGTATCCGTATAAAAATACGGATAGCACCAAAGAGAGAAAATAAATAGTGAACAATAATACTAAAATATGTGCATCAAAATACATACACAAATTATTAAATTAAAACCTGATTTAATAATCCGGCTTAATCCTAAGCCGGCCAGTATTATCAACCGCCTGATTAAAATCCGTGTATCTCGTATACGCATTTAATTGGACCCCTGCACATACCAACGTACGGCTCCTGCATCTATCGTCTGAACCGGAAAACTCTCTGTTTGAGACTCTAAACACTCAACAATACGCTGGCAGTGGGTTTAACCACAAGCACGTCAACGACACTGGCTGTACGTAACAACTACCCACGTATCTGTCAAAAGGGGGTCGGCAATCAAATACGTCTTTATCCTACTGAGCTTGAATGTGACAATTTCCGTACAGTCCGGTCTCTTCGTCAAAGAGTATCGTATATCGGGTCTAGGGGTGGATAACGTCAGACCCCTATTAACCTGATAAGTCATGTCTGAGTCAAGCTCATCACCGACTGAGATACTACTGATCAACTATCAGTAAATCTCACCCACCGTGGCCATGGATTTCTGGTGATAGCTATTTGAACACGGTGCGATATCGACTCCTAATACCAGAAGAGACGAATCCCTGACAGTCGACCACTGCCTTCATATGGCTCGGGAACGTACCCAATTAAAACCTGTTTGCACGATTCCTTTGAGCCGTGGTAGGGTAGTAATCAAAGAACATTGGGAATTCACACGAGACAAATGACGACTTCAGGTCAATGGACTAATCTATACTCATGCCATCTGAGAACTTCCATCTGACGATAGGTATAATACCATTTAGAAGTTCTCGGCAAGTCCGTCCAGTGTACTCACCTCCAGTGAGCACCTGTATACTATCTTAAGTGACGCAACACCAATGGCTTGTGAGACCGGCCACCGCCCCTTATCAGGGTCTAGAAGCGTATACACTAGTTTACTCCGGAATATCGATGCACAGTCTCGATACTCCCACGACTATGGACATTTAAGGATGTGCTTATGGATAACCCAGCTCCCATATATATGATCACCATCATAATGCTGGTCTTCAAGCAACAATCCTACGGGCTTCATCAATGATGAAGATAAACCAGATAGCATGCTATCATCTCGAGTAAGACTGTTATACATGTATAAGTCCTCCCTCAATTATCATAACCGCCTACTTGCAATCATAATAATTGCCTTGAGGGTACTATATTCAACACTTGCCACCCCCGACTAACTCGGGACCAGTAGCTCAACGTCCGAGCTTCCTCACTTCCCTTTTACCGAGCTTCCTCGTAACGGCTTCGCATCTCTCGCCATGACGGAGTCAACCACCCCACGCCCCGCATCTCACGCGAGCGTATCTCGCCATTAATACGAACATGGTGCGTAGGCGGAATTGACGGTGATGATCTCATAACGGTTCGCTCCATGCGACCCCTATATAAATCCCTCCTGCAGACTATTCAGGTAACTCAACATAATCCAATACGCCGCTACTCTGCTCAAATATTCATCGGTTCTAATTTGATCGTCGGAGGATCCTACGGTGGTTTCCCATTCCGGGACTTCTTTTACAGGTTGCTCAGTGACAACACCGATCAACACCCTATTGAGATCCACGCTCTCTTTCCCAATCACAGCCCTTCATCTAGCTCGCCACCGGATCGATGGAGCACAACATCTAAGGGAGATTCCGACCTCTATCAGTACCAAATATATCGAGATAGATTGCCACTTTATTCGTGACAAAGGGACAGACAAGGTGGTTGCACCACAGCATATTTTCTCTGCAACTCAACCGGCAGATATTCTTACTAAAGCTCTTTCTCGACCAGTTTTCGCCCATTTTCTATTCAAGTTTGGTATGATTGACATCTATACTCCAGCCTGCGGGGAGCGTTATGAATATATAATTTGTTATTATATATTAGTTATGAGTATAATTGATTTTTGTGTTAGTTAGTTAGTTGATTTGTTGAGATAGAAAGATGATCTATAACTCTCTTTATATAGATTGTAAAAATTCTTATTCTAATCAAGCCAATAATCAACTCAATAAGACTATTCTTCTATCAGTTATTTTCAGATAGATTATCTGAGAGTGTCTGAGCTCCTCACATTTTACATTAAGGATATGCCCGTGCTACCCTCATACCGAAGAGGGGAATGGCGTTATGAGGTTAGATGAGAGCTTTGATGTAGTTGGTTGCGATTTGGATAGGTGTTAAAAATGCGTGCTGCATTTTTTGGAAATAAAATCGAAAAGTAAAGAGAAATTACGACACAGGGTTTAGCGACCAAGCCATGATCACTCTTTGTTGGCGGACTCTACCTCACCGATATGCAGCTCTCATAGCAAAAATTTCTCAACTCTCGATCCAAGACATCATCGTCGCTAGAAGAAATCGATGAGGAAGCGGGACCTTGGAATCCTATTCGTCTCCGCCTTCGCCATCTTCTTCTCTCTTCAGGTTCCTTTCATTCCCCTCGTCGATCCTTTTCACTCTAATTTTGTCAAAAATTTGAGCCAATTGCCACCGAATCTGTGTGTTTGTTCCCCTTAATTTTGATTCGATTTAGTTTGTTGCAGCACAGCAGTGATTTCTCGTTCAAGGAGGGATGGCTCCATCTCAGCGATGAGTGTCCCATCAAATACGAAGCCGAACACCTTCCGCCGCCGATCGTGGCCGATCTCAATGGCGATGGCAAGAGCGAGATCCCTGTCGCCACTCACGACGCGAAAATTCAGGTAAACGTTAAGCCTATGATAACATTGATCAAGGTATATCAGCGGACGCTGTCCTTTCGACGAGACTAGCAACAGAGCTGTACAAGAAATCATTTCAGACTGTAGTCGGTGCCGGTGAAAACCAATTACAAATGATAAGACGCAGAATGAGTTTATGGGTTCTTGTTATATGCAGGGCTAATTTTCTGAATTTTGTAGGTTTTGGAGCCTCACAATAGGCGCCTGGATGAAGTGTTCAGCGAAGCGAGAGTATTGGCTGAAGTGTCTTTGTTGCCTGAAGCAAGTGTTGGTTGTTGTCACATCGGGTTGGTCTGTTATGTGTTTTGATCACAACCTTAACAAGCTTTGGGAAAATAATTTGCAGGTACATCAAGTATGGAATTTTCTCCTACTAGCTGGATTGTAAGGTCTTTGTAATGGAAACATTGTGCAGAAATGTATCACAAATTGAATAAACGAACCTATCTTTTCAATATTTGGCAGGGTGATTTTCCACATGGTGTTCGCTATCGGGATATATCTATTTCAATAAGCAATTATACACCGAAGCATGGAGATGCAGGATTTATCATTGTAGGAGGGAGGATGGAAATGCAACCTTATGTATGCTCCAAGGCCATCGTTTTGTTCTTTTATTCATGATATTATATGATAGGTCAATGCATTCAGTTACTTTATTAGTCTTCATAATAGATAGGAGGCAACATCTTCCATTTCTGCTTCACAGATTGGTTAGAACTTGTGATGGCTTTACATTTATCTGTATTGCTATATACTTTCTTTTATTGATAATGCTAATGTTTTACCATGCATTTTACATATTATTGATCTTCCGAGTGGCGCTTGACTGAATATGCACAACTTCTTCAAAATTTTACAACTCCTGGCGATTCTTGAATTTATAGGGTCCATGCTACAATTTTGCACATAATTATTACAGTATTACCGGTGCCTCACAGTTATTTCAAACACATTTTATAATTTTTACTCGTTTATCTTTAATAAATGTTACTCGTTTTGTCTAAAGTTTAATTATGAACTGATACTGATACACAACGGCCATATCGAACCCAAATCAGAGCATAGCAAATTAATTACAATCTAAAACACTGGTATTCGCCTAATAGCCACTGAACGAATACACTACTATGTCAGAACAGATACATGAATAGTGTATAAACATTCTATGTATGCTTAATATAAGTACTCAAGCTGCTCATTGCATGAGAGCTGACAATAAGTTGAGCTAAACCCAAATGCTCAGATCAGGCTAGGTTCTGGGCTGATCATAATTGAAGGACCAGGCATGGTTAAAAGCAAGCTATTTTAGCTCCTTCATACATCAATTACAGAAAATAACATAAAAAGTTACCTTTTATTAGTTTGTTTTCTTCCATCTCTAAAATACATGCATATTTTGGAAGACGTTTGACTCGTTTAATTGATGTCATAGACATAAACTAGACCCCCCTATAAGTTTTTGAACACCAATATTGGATTGCTTCAATCCTGAATGTTCCCTGTTTTGTTGGATGCTAAAAGTTTGATTCTTCTTGAATTGATAATCCCTTTTTTTCTTCCGGAAGATCTCACAATCTGCCTGTGGTGTTTCACTACCTATTAACACTCTTTTCATGGAACTTGATATCTCTATATGGCATGCTCCACCTTTTAAATTATGATTCTCTTTATTAGAATCATCTTCTGCTTTAATATTTACAATTCTTGCTGACTTTCATTATGTTTTTCACCTATTGTAATTAAAGTTGGCAAATGCGGTAGAATTCCATGGATCTGTTTGAGGAAGCTTTGACATCAGAGAAAATGGGCGACCTCCACCGCAGAAGCGCTAATGAGAAAGAGGTGGGCATCTTAAATATATATAAATTTGTGTTTAAATAACACATTATGATGCTTGAAACCATGTTCATTACTTGTGCAAGATATAACTGCATTGTACTTGGAAAACCTATTCAGATACTACCAAAAAAAAAGGAAGAAAAGAAGAAGAAAAATAATCCTGGTTATTCCACCTGCAATATTATTTTCTTTTGTAATGTGAAACATAATCAAATGATGGATCATACAGATTGTAAATCCACACACAATGTTCTAAACTACTTAATTACCTAAAACCACTATTAATCAAACCCAGTGGGTTTAATGCTGCTTATTATTACACCATAGAGTGCATGGTAATAATTCATTTTATTGCTAAAACCAAAATGGTTAAACTGCTTTTCTACAAATAATATCGCGTTTTTTATTATTTTGAAATGTTTATTGAATAATATGCTGCTTTGCATTTACCTTATGGGGACTATATTCTGTTCCGACACCTGTTTTGTTTTCGATTTTCTTGTTGAAACCGATGTTCTCATTTGAGCCTTGTTTCTGTCCACGCTGCAATTTTCTTTCATTTACTCGCTTGACTACAGCCCTTTAGCATTTTTTGATGCATTGAAATTTATTGAGAAATCTTTTAATCTTCATTCTCCTTGATTCTGTTTATTTTTTTGTATTGAAACATTTTTTATGGAGGTTCTTTTCGGGTCTCCGTCAGATGTTGTCTTCCGTCGATCTTCCGGTGAATCTTGGAGGTGATCTCCTGTTGCGTGTGGGTCTCAATGGGTTTTGAGGAGATTGGTGGTTTTGAGGAGTTTACGCCGAGTACCTGCAAGGAAGTCTCGGGGTGGTTTGGTACCACCGAGAACCCTTCGACGATCAAGTTAGCACAAGATCCGAGCAGAGTAACGGCTAAGTGGGGTGAAAAAGCTTACTCGACTCCTCTGTGATAGGGGTTTATATAGTGGCGGCAGTACGCAGTAGCAGGCGCGAGAATCTCGCTGGTAGTTACGTCCCCGACGTCACGCCCGTGTAATAAGCGGATCGCCCGTTAATGGGGATCGTGATGGCGTGGAACGTGGGATGCTGCCGGTGGAGAATCCGCGCATGGCAAGATTTGCGGAGCGGCGGTTATGCCTGTGAGTGGTGGAGTTGGTCGGTCGGAGGGACCGAGGAAGATGGCCTTGGCAGAAGAGCTCGGGGACGAGCGGGAAGGCCGAGGCATTTTGGTCCCGTGGTAGCTCGGGGCGAGCTGAGAGGCCGAGAAGGCCAATTTATAAGGGGCTCTGAGGAGAGCTAGCTTGTGCTTGCAGGTCGGGTACAGGGGTGGCCTGGTCAGCCCCTGTGGGCCCTTTCTGAGTTTTGGGACACGTCATCTGCCACGTGTCCTGATCTAGGAGATCGTCAATAAAGGGCATCATCATTAGCCCCCCACTCTTGTCCTGACCAGCTGACGAGTCGGGTCAAGACTGGACTGCCGGGCCGCCCGGGGTGAATTCCCCTCTAAGATTTCGTCGGGACGAGTCCCCGGGCTGTCAGCTGTCTTTTCTGTCAGCGAATCAGGGCGAGACCTCTGCATTTAAGGAAGGTGCGCCGTTCGTGCATCCTGTCACTGAAGCGACGGTCCGCATGTCAAGCGTCGGTTGGCCGACGCGATGTGTGCAGACCTGCGGCGTCTGATGGGATGCTGCCCAGTGTAGGAACGACAAGTAGAGCGATCGGTGCCGTTGGACGCAAGGAGGCGCTTTGGTGGGAGATGAAAGGCGCCGTTGGATGATGGCGATTGCGGTGATAACTAGGGGTGGGGCCCACTCCAGGGCGCCTATTTCTTTATATTTTTCTTCCTTCTAAGTCTTGGCTGCTCGGCGCTCTTCCTCTTTTGGGTCGAATACATTGTTCGTTCCCACTCATTGGGTTTCTTGTTCCGGAGGGAGGCCAGCGGTGCGTCCATGCCCCCGGCTGGCTCGTGCACTGCGCCGAATGTTCCGCCGGTGGCAGGACCGTCCGCTTCGCTGAGGGCTCCTGGTGATTGTTTCGGCGGCGGCCAGAGACGTCCATGGTCATCCGAGCCCCAGATGAGGGACGCAGGGGAGGGTGAGGACGGGGTCCCCCTTAAGAGGAAAAGGACAATCTCTCGCGTGCCGCCGTTGAGAGTTCCTGAGGAGATTCCCGTGCAGGAGGGGGATGCAGCCTTCATGGTTCCATCTGGGCTTTCCGTCGCTGCCGGCCTGCTCGCCGGAATGGAAGAGTCGGCCGGGGGAGGCTTCTGCATAGCACCCTGAGGGTCCAACTGGAGGCCATAGCCCAAGGGGCGGTCCAGGTATGAACTTCTCCACGCGTTGTTTTTTGACCTTCCTTTCTTTGGCTTGAGTATCTCCAAGTTTCTCATCCGTTTCCCGTCAGGTCCTTCGACACTGTGCCCTTGTTACTCGTATGGAGGCCGAGGGGGCGTTCCACGCACCGAGCCCGGTGGAAGCGTTTCCTTCAGAGGTCGAGGTCCTGCGACGTGACCTGCGTATGGAGAGGGTGGGGGTCGATGTCGTGGCAGCCCGAGCGGAGGCTGCAGAGCTCGCCATCTCAGCAAACCGGGATGTCTATCGTCGCCTGAGTGCATCCTACCGAGTTGCCGAGGCGAAGCTAGCGGACTTGGCCGATCGTTTCGCGGCTTGGAGAAGGAGAGAAATGCTAACAGGGGGATGCCGAGGCGGCGCTTCGGGCGGCCGGGACTGCCGAGATTCGGGCTAGGAAGGCTGTGGCCGATTACAAGGTGTCAAAGCAGTTTCGCGCCGAGCTTGGCGAGCATTCCGCCGTCGCGTGGAATAAGGCTCTAGATGCCGTGAAGGAGCAGCTTCCTGAGTTCGCCGATGGCGAGCTCCGTGCTCGGGTCCCACTCCCGGTGGCAAAGCCTCCGGCAGACAGCGATGAGGGAAGCGAGGCATACCCCTGGTGGCAAAGCCTCCGGTGGTGAAGCCTCCGGCAGACTGCGATGACAGTGATGAGGGAAGCGAGGCGCAGGAAGGGGTTTGTGACTTAGGCCTTTTTAATATTTCCTCGTCCCTCTTTTGTAAGGCTGGGGAGCCCCCAATACCTCTGTAAAAACATTTTGCTTGCGCGAGTAAAACTCTTGCTGTTTCATTGCTTTGCACTTTATTTTTTGGATGTGAAGAGTACTCGTAGAATATCTTTACTTGCACTGTTGGGCTTCCATGTCAGGCGATCGTACGTCGAGTTGATTTCGATCACTTGTCAAGCGTGCCAAGTGTTGCTGAGAAGAGGTATCCCCTTGGCCCCGGAGTCAAGGGGGATTGCTCAGACCTGAAGTCTCTCAATTGGGTTTCAGGTCGCGGCATTTGATGAGCGGCGTGCTGCCCGCCGCAAATTTGCCGAGCAGATGGGAGCTCAGTGGCCTCGTTATGAGGGCTTCAAACCAGCAGCGTCTGGTGGGCAGGAGGATGTCCGCTGGGATGCCCGAGCAGGGAAGCTGCTTGGTCGCCTCTTGGCGAGGGCTTTGATCTCTGGCGTCGTGGGTAGGCAAAACTACCTGCCGGGGATGACCGAGCGGGGTAGCCACTCAGATGCCGCTTGCGAGGGCTTCAATCCCTGGCGTCATAGGTAGGGAGCTACCAGCCGGAGATGACCGAGCAGGGTAGCCGCTCGGTTGCCTCTAAGGAGGGCTTCGATCCTTAGCGAGAGAGGGGCTGTAAGAAGCCTACTAAGGATAACTGGGCAGTGAAGCTGCGCGGTTGCCTCTGGGCGAGGGCTTTGATCTCTGGCGTCGTGGGTGAGCAACTACCAGCCTGGGATGATCGAGCGGGGCAGCCGCTCAGATGCCTTTTGCGAGGGCTTTGATCCCTGGCGTCGTGGATAGGGAACTACCAGCCGGAGATGACCGAGCAAGGGTCGGGCTCGGTTGCCTTGGTCTCCGCCGAAAGACCGGGAAGACTGACGTCCCCTGAATTTGGAGGCAGATGCTATTTGGATTTATCCGTCCACCTCTCCAAAGATACCAAGTTGATTTATGGCACCGTGTATCGGAGATTTAGACGGATGCGGCAATTGTAGCAGATTTCGTCAGATTCCCCCTCGTTTGAGGGGTTTTTGATTGTGGGGACGCTCTTCCCTGCAGGCGCAAGCCCCTGCAGTTAATTACGCTACCGCTTCGCGGCAACAACTTTCTCCTTCTCCAGATGGTCATTTCGTGTCATGTGTGTTTGTTTTATTTTTGGTTGCCCGTGGATTGTATACGAAGACTAATTTATGTTGTCGCCCGTAGGGCTTGGATTAATCCAAATCCGTATTTTCTTAGATTTGGGTTTTGGTTTGGGTTTAAGGATCGTTAATCTCATTTAAGACTAAGATCAACTTAAACGTTTGTTAATGATACGTTAATCTAATTTCAGACTAAGATCAACTTAACGGGATCATTTAGATCCAACAAAAGAGCATTTGAACTCTATTGTTTAGTTTAGAGACATTGTGGTCGATTACCGGTTTAAGGACCTGGTGGTCCAAGGTTAAGGACATCATAGTCCATGGGCTTAAGGACTCTACAGTCCGAGGTTAAGGACATCATAGTCCATGGGTTTAAGGACCCCACAATCCAAGGTTGATGACATTATAGTCCAAGATTAAGGACATCATAGTCTATGGGTTTAAGGACCCTACAATCCAAGGTTAAGGACATCATAGTCCATGGGTTTAAGGACCCCACAGTCCATAAAGTGTTTAGTTGCCGGGACCCATCACCTCTCTGAAGACGTTGAAGAATTACAACGACAAATATCAGAGGAGTGAAGAGATATACCTTTGAACCAATTTTAGTTGGGAGATCTGTAGTTGGATTGATTTAAGAATCGTTAATCTCGTTTGAGATTAGGATCAACTTAAATGTTTGTTAAGAATACATTAGTCTAATTTTAGACTAAGATCTACTTAACAGGATCATTTAGATCCAACAAAAGAGCATTTGGGCTCTATTGTTTAGTTTAGGGATATTGCGGTCCAAGTTCATATGCAAACATGGGTTTGGAAATGCACCAGATAGTTATTGGTTATTGGGACCCACCACCTCTCTGAAGACGTTGAAGAATTACGACATGTATCAGAGGTGTGAAAAGATATACCCTTGAACCAAAGTTGATTGAAAAGCTCCGGGTTTTGCTTTGAATGTCATATGAGATGACCTATTTTGGAAGACAAGAGTGCACTTGAGGTTCAGTCAAAAGAAAGGGGTACTGCCTCTGGAAAACTTGGCTAGGTCAAGCTAAGATTGACTTGGATATAGTGTTAAACACTAAAATAGACTCATCTATCACGTGCTCCGACGTGATGCGCTTAAAATAGTGTTAAACACTGAGGATGCAGCGCACAAAATAGTGTGAAACACTAAAAAAAGAAGCGCTCACGTGGGGTCACGTGAGGCGCTCGAGTATTGGGCCAGACTTCACTTATTTTATTCTCAGAATATTCAAATAAGTGTTAAACACTTAATCTTTATGGCCATCACGTATGGGCACATGATGGGTACCCATGCACTGGATATTAAAAGGATCTACTAGAGGTCACGTAAGAGCGCCCATGCATTGGATTTTAATCCTTCAGTTCTTTCCATCTTCTCTTTTTTAAAGAGGTGTTTGTCAGGGGTCACGTGGGGACACGTGAGGCACCCAAAATCTGTTCTGCCCTTCTTTATTTTGAGAAGTCTGTTCAAGAGTCACGTGGGAGCACGTGACCTAGTCTTGTTCGTTCTCTTTTGATCATTGAGGGGGAGGGTCACGTGTTGCCACGTGATCATGTTGGGTACTTAATCCTTTTACGTGCATGAAAAGTCTAAGTCTCTTGTTTAAGAATTAAATTCTTTTATAGGGTTAAACCCTAATTTTGTTGGAGGAATAAAATTTCTATGTGCTTTGTGGGAGAATATAATTCTCTGAACTTAGGTCTTCTCTTATGTTTTAGATCTGCATGGCAGAATCTCCCCGATGAGAATTAAATTCTCAACTTATGGGAAGATCTGCTTCTGCAGACCTTCAACCAAAGAAAGAACTAAATTTTTATTCAGAAGAGTTAAACTCTTAGTTTGAGAATTAAATTCTCTTTTTATTTTGTGAGAGCTTATAGAATGACCTCTCACCTAGGATTTCTTTCTTTTCTCAAGAGACCTTCTTTTCTCTCTGGAGAATTAAATTCCCTTTTCTTTTGTATTCTCTCTGTGTTCTATCTCTTTTTTCTTCCCTTCTTGGCTCTTATTTATAGGAGAAAGAAAAGAATCAAGTTGTTTAGTCAATCTTTCATTGAAAGATTTTGATTGATTTTATAACCAACATGATCTTTTAGATCACCCAGTGAGTTTTATTCACCATTGGATTTTTAATCCAAAAGTTTTTTATTTGTTGTTCCTGGCAGATTTTAGGAAAATATTTCCTTGTATAGAATCTTTCTATAAATTGGTGATTTTAATCACCATTGGATTTTTAATCCAACGGTGCTCCACTTTACAGAGCGCAATCTTTTTATTTGGAAAGATCTAGGGAAATATTTTTCTATTAGGGTTTTTAATTTCCTCTTAATCAGAATTAATTCAGATGGTTTAGGAGTTTATCACGTGTTGGCACGTGACCCCATTTGTTAAAGCATTTAATCTAGAATTTAATTCTATTGTTTCAGAAGGTTTAAGAGCCCATCACGTGTTGGCACGTGACCCCACTGATTAAGCATTTCATTTTAATTCAGTGTTTACAGGCTTTGCTTGTAAATGATCACGTGTCTACACGTGAGACCTGATCACGTGTGGGCACGTGACCCCACTAACACAGCATTTGTTTATTTTGTTCCGTGTCTACAGGCTTTGCCTGTAAATGGTCACGTGTGTCTGCACGTGAGGCTTGGTCACGTGTGAGCACGTGATGCCTGTTTTTTTTTGAGGATTCTCCCCATTTTTTGCAAGGGAACAAGTAGCTCTTGGCCGAAAATTTTGGCCGGAACAAATGCTCCCTACTACTTTGCTCACGTAAGCATGTACGTTGGTGAAATAGTGCAGAGTTATGCATGGCCATAGAATTGAGGGCTTAGGAGACAAGTTTAGGGTCCTTGTAGCCTAAGACTTCCATCTTCATGAGCCGTAAGGGTCTCAAGAAGGTTTTTTCTCCCTACGAGTCGAGAGGATCCCGTAGGTGTAATTTCTCCATAGGAATCGTGAGGATTCCTAAGTGTGTTCTCTCTTGAGAGTCATAAGGATTTCACAAGAGAATTTTCTTCCTTACAAGTCGAGAGGACTCGTAAGTGATTGATGAGTTGATCCGCTCTCGAGTCAAAGCATTGCTTCGACGGGGAGGTCGAGGGTTGACTATGGCCGTTTTTCACGGGGTTAGAATTGATTTTAGCCGTGTTCCACGGGGTCAGGGGTTGACTTTCGTCATATGGGGTCAAGATTGACTTTAGCCATACGGGGTCAGGATTGATTCTCGGTTTTCTGTGCACCGCCGAGTCCTGGAACTGGGAACGTTGCCGCGGCTCCGAGGTTGATTGTTGCGTCCGAATCCTGCAGAGACACTGATTTCAATGCGGGTCGATGCGAGTCGAGATGCTCTCGTCAAGAACGCTGATTTCCCTGAATCGAGGTATTTTGCCAAGAACACTGATTTTCTCGGAGTTGAGACGAATCGAGGTATTCCTGCAAAGACACTGACTTCTCTGCGGGTCGATGCGAATCGAGATGCTCTCGTCAAGGACGCTGATTTCCCTGAATCGAGGTATTTTGCCAAGGACATTGATTTTCTCGGAGTCGAGACGGATCGAGGTATTCCTGCAAAGATACTGACTTCTCTGCGGGTCGATGCGAATCGAGATGCTCTCGTCAAGAACGCTGATTTCCCTGAATCGAGGTTTTTGCCAAGAACACCGATTTCCTCGGAGTTGAGACGAATCGAGAGATTCCTGCAAAGACACTGATTTCCTTGCGGGTCGACGCTAATCGAGATGCTCTCGTCAAGGACGCTGATTTCCCTGAATTGAGGTATTTGCCAAGGACACTGATTTCTCGGAGTCGAGACGAATCGAGATATTCCTGCAAAGACACTGATTTCTCTGTGGGTCGATGCGAATCGAGATGCTTTCGTCAAGGACGCTGATTTCCCTGAATCGAGGTTTTTGCCAAGAACACTGATTTTCTTGGAGTCGAGACGAATCGAGAGATTCCTGCAAAGACAATGTTTCCTTGCGGGTCGACGCGAATCGAGATGCTCTCGTCAAGGACGTTGATTTCCCTGAATCGAGCTATTTGCCAACGACACTGATTTCCTTGGAGTCGAGACGAATCGAGATATTCCTGCAAAGACACTGATTTCTCTGTGAGTCGATGCGAATCGAGATGCTCTCGTCAAGGACGTTGATTTCCCTGAATCGAGATTTTTGCCAAGGACACTGATTTCCTCGGAGTCGAGACGAATCGAGAGATTCCTGTAAAGACACTGATTTCCTTGCGGGTCGACGCGAATCAAGATGCTATCGTCAAGGACGCCGATTTCCCTGAATCGAGGTATTTGCCAAGGACACTGATTTCCTCGGAGTCGAGACGAATCGAGATATTCCTGTAAAGACACTGATTTCTCTGCGGGTCGATGCGAATCGAGATGCTCTCGTCAAGGACGCTGATTTCCCTGAATCGAGATTTTTGCCAAGGACACTGATTTTCTCGGAGTTGAGACGAATCGAGATATTCCTGCAAAGACACTGATTTCTCTGCGGGTCGATGCGAATCGAGATGCTCTCGTTAAGGACGCTGATTTCCCTGAATCGAGGTATTTGCCAAGGACATTGATTTCCTCGGAGTTGAGACGAATCGAGAGATTTCTGCAAAGACACTGATTTCTCTGTGGGTCGATGCGAATCGAGATGCTCTCGTCAATGACGCCGATTTCCCTGAATTGAGGTTTTTGCCAAGGACACTGATTTCCTCTTGGTTGAGACGAATCGAGGTATTTCTGCAAATACACTGATTTCTCTGCTGGTCGATGCGAATCGAGATGCTCTCGTCAAGGAAGCTGATTTCCCTGAATCGAGGTATTTTTCCAAGGACGCTGATTTCCCTGGGGGTCGAAACGAATTGAGATATTCCTACAAAGACACTGATTTCTTTGCGGGTCGATGCGAATCGAGATGCTCTAGTCAAGGACGCTGATTTTCCTGAATCGAGGTTTTTGCCAAGGACGCTGATTTCCCTGGGGTCGAAACGAATCGAGGTATTCCTGTAAAGACACTGATTTCTTTGCGGGTCGATGCGAATGAGATGCTCTCGTCAAGGACGCTAATTTTCCTGAATCGAGATTTTTGCCAAGGACGCTGATTTCCCTGGGGGTCGAAACGAATCGAGATATTACTGTAAAGACACTGATTTCTCTGCGGGTCGATGCGAATCGAGATGCTCTCATTAAGGACGCTAATTTCCCTGAATCGAGATTTTTGCCAAGGACGCTGATTTCCCTGGGGGTCGAAACGAATCGAAATATTTCTGCAAAAACACTGATTTCTCTGCGGGTCGACGCGAATCGAGATGCTCTCGTCAAGGACGCTGATTTCTCTGAATCGAGGTTTTTGCCGAGGACACTGATTTCCCTGGGGTTGGTTGACCTGTTTCCGAGACGGAGCGTTGATCCTGCAAGGAGGTCATTGGTTGGCTCTAGGTTGTCTGTGGACCGTAGAGTCTTGGAACTAGGGACTTTGCTGTGGTTCCGTTTGGTGATGTTGCTTCCGAATCCTGTTGGAATAGGGAGGATCACCGTTGCTGATTTTTAGGCTGTAGATGTTGCCGTTAAGATTTGGAACTAGGGACTTTTCCATGGCTCCGTTTCGTTGTGTCTCTGAGATCGGCTGTTGACGCCGCCTCTGCATTCTGTTGTAGTGAGAAGAAATGTTGTTGTTGGTCTCTAGGCTGTAGATGTGGCCGTCGAGACTTGGAACTAGGGACTCTGCCATGGCTCTGTTTGTTGACGTCGTATCTGCTTCTGGTTGGAACGAGAAGGGACGCCGTTGCGGGTCTCTAGGCTGTAGATGTGGCCGTCGAGACTTGGAACTAGGGATTCTGCCATGGCTCCGAGATTGATTGTCGTATTCGAATCCTGCTGGAATGAGGAGGAACGTCGTTGTTCTTCTGAGATGCAGATGTTGCCGTCAAGATCTGACTCTCCTTTTGATAAGGTCTGGTGGGGAAACGTGGTCCCCTTTTTGTTTATGCCCCTGGATTGTATACAGGGATCGATGTGATCTCACCTGTAGGGCAGAAAGTTTCATTTCATTTCATTTTTTTTTATTTCTTTCCACGATACTCTATCATTTCAGCTTTTATATCACGAAAGTCGCGATTGCCCAATCATTTTGGCTATTTTTCGCGGTGCCCAATTATTTCGGTTATTTTTTTGTTTTTTACTCGCTGCTTTTTATTGCGAGTTGCCCAACCATTTCGGCTATTTTGTATGCATATTTTTTTACTTGCTGATTTTGTTGCAAGTTGCCCCATCATTTCGGCTATTTCATATGCATTTGTGGCTCGTTAACTTTTCACTGCGAGTTTGTGATTTGATACCGATCTCAGCATCAGCATCGCTACGACTGGAATATTGCCAGGAGTGAATCATCATTTGCCGTTGTTGATGTCGAACAAAGGTGGCTTAGCAAACAGGGTTAAGATCCTGTCGACTAAGACTTTTGACTTCATGAGCCATAAGGGTCTCATAAAGGTATTTCTCCCTGCGAGTCGTGAGGATCTCGTAGGTGTATTTTCTTCTTAAGAATCGTGAGGAGTCTTAAGTGTATGGTCTCTTATAAGTCGTAAAGATCTTACAAGAGTGTTTTCTCCTTATAAGTCGAGAGTACTTACAAGGGTCGTTCGCCGTGTGAGTATATCCCTAGTCGCGGGTGGGACTTTGCTTGGGAAATGTATATTCGTGCCCGTGGATTGTATAAAAGGGTCAGCATTGAACCGCTTGTAGGGCAGTCTGGGAAATGTGATGGCTTAAGAACAGGTTCAGATCCCTGTAGTTTAAGGCTTTTGAATCCTATGAGCCATGAGGGTCTCTATGGGGAATTCTCCTTACGAGTCGTGAGGATCTCATAAGTGTAATTTCTCCTTAGGAATCGTGGGGATCCCTAAGTGTTGCTCCCTTGTGAGTCGTAAGGATCTCACGCAGGCATTTTCTCCTCACAAGGTCGAGAGGACCTTACAAGTGTCTTTTAACGAGATTGCGCCCTTTCGGGTTTTCACAAACTCGCTGGTAGTCCTGCTGTTTTTACTCACGGAGCCCTTTCAGGTTTTCATCTGTGCCCATCTCGCTTGTGGACATGCCGTTTTTTTACCACGTCAGCCTGAGGATGCCGCGGGTTGGTAGTAGTTGTTTTGGTCATTTGTTCATAGGTCCGAGATTTTTCGGGTAAGGTACGATTACACAGTTGGATTTTCTCGCAAATCTTCGCATTTTTTTGTGTCGGAGGTGGATTCCTTGAAGAGAGGGCTAAGGGCGATTTCTTCGTCAGAGTCGCTTCCAAAGGTGATAACTTGCGATCCCTTGGTGTCGATTGTGTGACAGTTGCCAGCAGCTCTTTTGCACTCATCTGTCGTGCTTTTCTGTTCCCGACGAGTCTTGCGCTTCACTCGTTGAACGTGTTATCGGGAGGCAACATATCCCTGCCACCAGTTTTTAAAGGCTATGCACTTCTCGGTAGGGTGTGCAATTCTCTGATGGTATAAGCAGAAGTTAGGATGTATGTCCGCTTCATCAAGATGTATACTGCCAGGAGAATTTCCTCTAAAAGAGGGCAACTTCATTCCTATTGACAGGGCCCTAGCGTATCGTCTCCTTACTTTAAGCTTGCTTTTGCTGGCGATAGGGATGCTTCGATCTGGTTGGGGTGTCTCGACCTTTTCATTCAGTCGTCGGCGTTTGGCTTTTTCGAATATAGCCAGTTCGCGCTCTCGATTGGCTTTGCTTTTCTGACTGGCTTCTTTCAGTAGCAAGTCGATCATCTTGTCAGACGGTTCCAAGGGTTTTGGTTTCGATCCTGCCCCCAGCTTTTTTATGATGTCCTCCATCGCCGAGTGAGCTTCTTCGTTAGTTAACGCCGAATGAGAGATCATGTGGCAACTTACCACATAGTCCTCAGATTCTTCTGACGGGTCATCCCCGTCGTTATTGTCGTTATCTCCGCTCTCAAGGATATTGTTGAGAAACTCTTGGAGTGTGACCGGGGTTCGCGCCTTCTGGTTATATTCTTCCAGCGCGTCAATATACTTTTGCAGATCCGTGCGTTTATCATCAAACTGCGCGGGCTTTTTGATCTTCTTCTTTTTCTTCGAAGACTTTGACGGCTGGGCCCGAATGTTTTGTCCACCATCACTATTAACTCCCAATGTTGGGCGTGGATTCAGCATCCCCTCGATGATCTCCGGCTCCAGCGGGCTTTTCCATCTGATCGCCGGACATACTAGAAGATCTTTCAGCATTCTTTTAGCTTTTGCCGAAAGGACTTCCCATGGAGCTTCCTCTATAAATGAGCATGATGCCCCCAGCGTGTCCACCCTTTTAGGGGTGTGCTGTTGTGGCGGGTTTATCTTACAGTTTTCGGACAGCACGAACTTACCCTGTTGATACTGGTCTTCAACCCAATTTTATAAGACGTAGCAGTTTTCGATCGGATGGCCCAATACTCGGTGGTAGGGGCAGTAATTAGGATCGTTGACATCGTTCGATTGCGGTGGGTGTCTCGACTCCGGTAGAGTAATAAGCCCATTGCGCACTGCCAGTTCAAACAGTTTCTTTGTTTTATCCTGAGGAACCGAGTAAGGACGTCTCAACTTCTCATCGAGGGATTGCCGCTTGTTGCTTTGGCGAACAACCGGTCTCGGGCCACTCGGTTGTTGTTGAACATTGGCGACGAAGGTCGCTTTCCCTTTGCCTTTTTCATTTCGAAGTTCCGTCTTTGAAGAAAGTGGTCTATGGCCCATCTGGTCTATTTGGGCCAGCTTGTCGATCAAGGTCCGGAAAGTGGTCGGCTTGAAGAACATCATGAACTGGGATATGGTCGTCTGCGGATCGAGGGTACCCACGAACATGCCTACTGCAGGAGCCTCTTCTATGCGCTGTTCGTATTTTGACCATAGGTTCCGCTTTCGGATTGCATACTGCACCCATGTCTCGCCCGGCTTCACCCTGGCGTTAATTAATGCCGTGATTGGGATGCGCTCACTAGCGCTCGTGAACCTTTGTGTGAATGTCTTAATTGGGATGCGCTCACTAGCGCTCGTAACTCCATTTCTGCGAATGTCTTAATGGAATCGTTCGGGAGCTCGGAGTACTATTCAAACGCTATTTCTGACAAGCTGCCAACAAACTGGCGAAACAGGAATTTGTCGTCACCTCCGGTGTTGCACAAAGCCCTAAATTGAGCAACGTGCTGGTGTGGATTCCCTGTCCTCTTATATACATGGAATTTAGGGATCGTATATCCCGGCGGGTACTTTATTTGGTCCTACCAACCCGGATAGGGTCGTCCAGTTTTAACGATTTGCCCAGCCGCTTCATTCGCCTGATGAACTCGTGTCTGCTGAGCGATGTAATCATCCAGAGCAGCTTTTGAGATGGTCTCCTCTTTGGCTGTTGAACAAACCGGAAGGGAGTTTGACGTTTCCGCTCGGTCGTCTTCGAGAATAATCGGAGGTTCTTCGGCTGGAGGATTCGGCTCTATCATCATCCCGACCATGTCTTGGAAAAGAAGCGACATTCGTTTTATATTAGCCGCTTGTTCTGCTGCTTCTCTGTCCTTCTTTTCGAGGACTCTGCGGAGGAAGTCAGAATCGGTTTCCTATTCATGACGCTGCTCCGATGACGCCTCCGGGCTTTCTTTTGGCCTAGTGAGTGCGGCCATTTGTGTTAACATTTCCTGAAGCTTCTGTTGTTGCTCCTGAGCTTTTGTCACGGATCGCGTAAGCGGTCGATGACTCGTAGAGATACGGCTATCCTCTTTCCCGGATGCCATATAGACAGAATGTACCACCATGCCCCCAGACTTGGTGCGTTTAGATTTAATGTTCTTGCGATTCATCGCATACACCGGGATTTTCTTTAGCTTTCTCTTCTTGTGAGCGGTCGAGGTTGAGGGGGCCGTTGCAGTGGGCACCCAAGTAGCTGTCACCTTCGTGGCTTAACAGGATGGTCATCTTCTCGGTGAACTTTCATCTTTTTCTGTTGGCGGGGATAATTTTGATCAATCACCGAGTCTTGGACTTGACGCCAGACCTTGTAAATTTTTAAGGACAGCCGCTGAGGGGCTGCTCCGGCTTTGCCTTTGTGATCTTTTCAACAGGCAGAGGAGGCTCTTTCAGCACGGCAGTCTGCGAATTCCTGCGCACCCTATTAAGTAGTTCAAAGCTGTTCTCAGTTGGAACAACAGCATCAACTTCCACCGTCGGAGCTGGCGGAGTCAGTCCAGAGGGTGAGCTGCCCCAGCCTTTCTTACTCGGCGCCAGTAACGACGGCGAGCATGGCGAGCTGCCGTGATCACCTCCGCTGTTGGATCAGCTTTTCTATACCCTCTTTGAGTAGGGAGGGCAGCCTGGACGACCTCAACTGTAGCAGGAGTTGGAGTGTCCTTCTCTGGTATTGCGAGCCTCTTTGCAAGCCCACTTGAGCTTTGACCCAGCCCGTCGAAGACTGAGGCATTGAAGTTGGACGACCCGCTGAGAGGGGCCGTGGTGGTTGAAGCCGATTAAAGACCGACTTCTTCGCAGCTTCCTGTGTCGGCATCTGAACGCTGAAGCTCGTTGGTGGGATCATGGTCAAAGAATAGTCCAGTGGTGGCTTGGGTCACTTGTTCTACCGGCATTGTGAAAAGGGAGGCCGTTTAGGGCCCGTAGGCCACTCCTCCAGCTGGGACGGAGTGAGAGTTGTTGCAGTTAGTGCAGTTTGAAGCCATTGATCTTCTGTTTTCTGCACGGAGCAAGACACCAAATCTTAGTACCTGGAATCTAGGGGCAACCATAGCAAACCGCGATTCGTTCGCGAAACACGACACACGAAGTGTGGAGTGGAAAGAGGAAAAGTGACACGCTAGACAGGTTCTCAAGGAGCAGAGTCGGGAGATGCTAAAGATAGATGTTAAACTTGTTTTCTCACTCATGCTTCCTACCGGGTGTGCCAGAATCTGTACTCCGCCGAAAGACCGGGAAGACTGACGTCTTGCCTAAATTTGGGGGCAGATGCTATTTGGATTTATCCGTCCACCTCTCCGAAGATGCCAAGTTGATTTATGGCACTGTGTATTGGAGGTTTAGACGGATATGGCCGTTGTAGCAGATTTCGTCAGATTCCCCCTAGTTTGAGGGGTTTTTGATTGTGGGGACGCTCTTCCCTGCAGGCGCAAGCCCTTGCAGTTAATTACGCTACCGCATCGTGGTAACAACTTTCTTCTCCAGATGGTCACTTCGTGTCATGCGTGTTTGTTTTATTTTTGATTCCCCGTGGATTGTATATGGAGATTAATTTATGTTGTCGCCCGTAGGACGTGTATTAGTCCAAATACGTATTTTCTTAGATTTGGGTTTTGGTTTGGGTTTAAGGATCGTTAATCTTATTTGAGACTAAGATCAACTTAAACGTTTATTAAGAATACGTTAGTCTAATTTCAGACTAAGATCAACTTACCGGGATCATTTAGATCCAACAAAAGAGCATTTGAACTCTATTGTTTAATTTAGGGACATCATAGTATATGGGCTTAAGGACCCCATAGTCCGAGGTTAAGGACATCATAGTCCATGGGTTTAAGGACCCCACAATCCAAGGTTGAGGACATTATGGTCCAAGGTTAAGGACATCATAGTCCATGGGTTTAAAGACCCCACAGTCCAAGGTTAAGGACATCATAGTCCATGGGTTTAAGGACCCCACATTCCATAACGTGTTTAGTTGCCGGGACCCGTCACCTCTCTGAAGACGTTGAAGGATTACAACGACAAATATCAGAGGAGTGAAGAGATATACCCTTGAACCAATTTTAGTTGGGAGATCTGTAGTTGGATTGATTTAAGGATCGTTAATCTCGTTTGAGATTAGGATCAACTTAAATGTTTGTTAAGGATACATTAGTCTAATTTTAGACTAAGATCTACTTAACACGATCATTTATATCTAACAAAAGAGCATTTGGGCTCAATTGTTTAGTTTAGGGATATTGCGGTCCAAGTTCAGATGCAAACATGGGTTTGGAAATGCATCAGATAGTTATTGGTCATTGGGATCCACCACCTCTCTGAAGACGTTGAAAAATTACAATGACATGTATCAGAGGTGTGGAAAGATGTATCCTTGAACCAAAGTTGATTGAAAAGCTTCGGGTTTTGCTTTGAATGTCATATGAGATGACCCATTTTGGAAGACAAGAGTGCACTTGAGGTTCAGTGAAAAGAAAGGGGTACTGCCTCTGGAAAACTTGGCTAGCTCAAGCTAAGATTGATTTGGATATAGTATTAAACACTAAAATAGACTCATCTATCACGTGCTCCCACGTGATGCGCTTAAAATAGTGTTAAACACTGAGGATGCAGCGCACAAAATAGTATTAAACACTAAAAAAAGAAGCACTCACGTTGGGTCACGTGAGGCGCTTGAGTATTGGGCCAGACTTCCCTTATTTTATTCTCAGAATATTCAAATAAGTGTTAAACACTTAATCTTTATGGCTATCACGTGTGGGCACGTGATGGGTACCCATGCACTGGATATTAAAAGGATCTGCTAGGGGTCACGTGGGGGCACGTGAGAGCGCTCATGTATTGGATTTTAATCCTTCAGTTCTTTCCATCTCTTTTTTTAAAGATGTGTTTGTCAGGGGTCACGTGGGGACACGTGAGGCACCCAAAATCTGTTCTGCCCTTCTTTATTTTGAGAAGTCTGTTCAAGGGTCACGTGGGAGCACGTGACCTAGTCTTGTTCGTTCTCTTTTGATCATTGAGGGGGAGGGTCACGTGTTACCACGTGATCATGTTGGATACTTGATCCTTTTACGTGCATGAAAAGTCTAAGTCCCTTGTTTAAGAATTAAATTCTTTTATATGGTTAAACCCTAATTTTGTTGGAGGAATTAAATTCCTATGTGCTTTGTGGGAGAATATATCTGAACTTAGGTCTTCTCTTAGCTTTTAGATCTGCATGACAGAATCTCCCCGATGAGAATTAAATTCTCAACTTATGGGGAGATCTGCTTCTGCAGACCTTCAACCAAAGGAAGAACTAAGTTTTTATTTAGAAGAGTTAAACTCTTAGTTTGAGAATTAAATTCTCTTTTTATTTTATGGGAGCTTATAGGATGACCTCTCACCCAGGATTTCTTTCTTTTCTCAAGAGACCTTTTCTCTCTGGAGAATTAAATTCCCTTTTCTTTTGTATTCTCTCTGTGTTGTTCTATCTCCTCTTTTTTCTTCCCTTCTTGGCTCTTATTTATAGGAGAAAGAAAAGAATTAAGTTGTTTAGTCAATCTTTTATTGAAAGATTTTGATTGATTTTGTAACCAACATGATCTTTTAGATCACCCAGTGAATTTTATTCACCATTGGATTTTTAATCCAAAAGATATTTTATTTGTTGTTCCTGGCAGATTTTAGGAAAATATTTCCTTGTATAGAATCTTTCTATAAATTGGTGATTTTAATCACCATTGGATTTTTAATCCAATGGTGCTCCACTTTACAGAGCGTAATCTTTTTGTTTGGAAAGATCTAGGAAAATATTTTTCCATTAGGGTTTTTGATTCCCTCTTAATTAGAATTAATTCAGATGGTTTAGGAGTTTATCACGTGTTGGCACGTGACCCCATTTGTTAAAGCATTTAATCTAGAATTTAATTCTATTGTTTCAGAGGGTTTAAGGGCCTATCATGTGTTGGCACGTGACCCCACCGATTAAGCATTTCATTTTAATTCAGTGTCTACAGGCTTTGCCAGTAAATGGTCACGTGTCTGTACCTGAGACCTGATCACGTGTGGGCACGTGACCCTACTAACACAACATTTGTTTATTTTGTTCTGTGTCTACAAGCTTTGCCGGTAAATGGTCACGTGTTTGCACGTGAGGCTTGGTCACGTGTGAGCACGTGATGCCTGTTTTTTTGAGGATTCTCCCCATTTTTTGCTGGGGAATAAGTATCTCTTGGCCGAAAATTTTGGCGGGAACATGCCTCTTGCGAGGGCTTTGATCCTTTAGGACGGGGACTGAGCAGGGTTACTGCCTAATGCCTTTTGGCGAGGACTTTAATCCCTGTCGGTTATGGTAGGAAGCTACCAGCCGGGGATAGCCGAGCAAGGGCTCGACCGCCTCAAAGGAGGACTTTGGTCCTTAGCGCGGGAGGGGCTATAAGGAGCCTACCAAGGACCCTTGGCCAAGCAGGGTTACTGCCCGGTGCCTCTTGGCGAGGGCTTTTGTCCTGAAGGATAGCCGAGCTAGGGTCGGATTCGACTGCCTCTGGGAGGACTTTTTGATCCCTGTCGGTTGTGGTAGGAAGCTACCAGCCGGGGATAGCCGAGCGAGGGTCGGGCTCGACTGCTTCTGGGAGAACTTTGATCCTTAGCGTTGGAGGGGCCGTAGGAGGTCTGTTAAGGATAACCGGGCAGTGAAGTTGCGCGGTTGCCTCTTGGCAAAGGTTTTGATCCCTGGCGTCACGAGTAGGGAAGCTACCGGCCAGGAATAGCCGCGAAGGGTAGCTGCTCGGTTGCCTCTAAGGAGGACTTCGATCCTTAGTGTTGGAGAGCCGCAGGAGGCCTGTTAAGAATAACTGGGCACTGAAGCTGCGCGGTTGCCTCTTGGCGAGGGTTTTGATCCCTGGCGTTGAGAGTAGGGAAGCTACCGGCCAGGGATAGCCGAGCAGGGTAGCTGCTTGGCCGTCTCTAAGGAGGACTTTGACCCTTAGCGTAGGAGGGCCGTAGGAGGTCTGCTAAGAATA
Source organism: Agapanthus africanus (assembly GCA_030015575.1). Classification (NCBI taxonomy): domain Eukaryota; kingdom Viridiplantae; phylum Streptophyta; class Magnoliopsida; order Asparagales; family Amaryllidaceae; genus Agapanthus; species Agapanthus africanus. The sequence continues at coordinate 126,742,963 of CM057338.1, forward strand.
ACCGGGCAGTGACGCTGCGCGGTTGTCTCTTTGGTGAGGGCTTCGGATCACAAAGACAGAACTCTATTTGCAATGTTCTGACGTTCCCTTTATTTGAATGGAAATGATTTTTAGAGAACATTTACATCGTCTTTGCGAAAGGAGGGGTACATACTCGTCGGCCTTGACCTCACTGGTATAGTTTGAGCTTCTCGGCATTATATGGCCGCGGGAACTTACGTCCGTCCGCGTCTTGTAGGCGATAGGCTCCGCCGGGGAGTACCTCAGAGACAAGGAAAGAACCGTCCTACTTTGGGGAGAACTTGTGTAGCCTGCCTTGATCGATGAACTCGTTCCGCCGTAGGACCAGATCTCCGGTCTTGAAGGAGCGGCGCTTGACCCGAGCGTTATAATATCGGGCCGTTTGTTGTTGATAAGCGGCAACCCTGATCTGAGCCCGGTCTCTCTTCTCCAACAAGATGTCCAGGTTGGTCTGTAGCGCCGAGATGTTCGCATCGTCGTCGAAGTGCTCGACCCAATGGCTGGGTAGCCTGATCTCCTCTGGGACCATTGCCTCGGTCCCGTAGCAGAGGCTGAAAGGGGTTTCCCCGGTGGAGGTCTTCTTTGATGTGCGCAGGGCCCATAAGACCCGAGGCAGTTCTTCGACCCAACTGCCTTGTCGCCCTTCTAGGCGGGTCCGGAGACCTCGAAGGACGTCTCGGTTAGCGACTTCGGCCTGCCCGTTGCATTGGGGATGCACGACCGCGGCGAACTTCATGAGGATATGGTAATCCTTGCAGAAGTTCTTCACTTTTTCGTTCTCGAAGTTCGTCCCGTGGTCGGTGATGATACACCTTGGGATGCCGAACCGGATTATCAGATTGTTTTGCAGGAACCTGATGGTCGTGGCGGCATCCGGTTTCCTGATGAGGACGGTCTCGATCCACTTAGTGAAGTAGTCTACCGCGACGAGGACATATTTGTGCCCGCCCGTACCGGTAGGGAACTGGCCGACATGTCCAATCCCCACTGGGCGAACGGCCATGGGGATGTTAGGGCGGTCAGCTCGGTAGCGGGGAGGCGAGGGATGCTGCCATGGAGTTGGCAACTCTTGCATCTTTTGATTAGCTTTTGGGCGTCCTCGTGAACAGTGGGCCAGTAGTAACCCTTGGAGCAACGCCTTTTGGATCAAGGTTCGGGCCCCTTGGTGCGCATCGCTAACCCCCTCATGGATTTCATGGAGGACGTAGTCGGCTTCGTGGGGGTCGATGCACCGGAGCAGGGGCTGAGTGAAGGATTTCTTGTAGAGGTTCTTATTGCTCCAGATAAAGTGACGGGCCTTGGCCCGGAGACGGCGGGCGGCTCCCCGGTCTTCTGGGAGTGTACCCGTCCTTCAGGAATTCCACGAGGGGCTTCCTCTAATCTTGGTCGCCTTCCTGCGCCGCATATACGTGGAGTGTTGTCGCTCTGTCTTCCACGCTGGGCTGAGGCAAGGTTTCAAAAAGGATAGACCGCTTATTGTTGGCCGAGTATGACGAAGCCAGCTTGCTCAGGGTGTCGGCTTGGGCATTCAGCTGCATGGGTATTTGTTCTACTTGGACTTCGATAAAGTTCCTCCGGAGTTTCCTTACCTCGTCCAGATACTTCATCATCAGAGGCTCCCGAGCTGCAAAGCGGCCGGTCACTTGGCCGACGACTAGGGTCGAGTCGTTGCGGATTCGAATTGTCTTCAGCCCCAGCCCGGCGGCCATGCACGGTCCAGCCAGGAGGGCCTCGTACTCTGCCGCGTTGTTCGAGGCTTTGAAACCAAGCTTCAGTGAGTACTCCATTTCTGCCTAGTTCGGGCCCCGGATAATGAGGCCGGCACCATAGCCTTCCTCAGTTGAAAACCCGTCGACGTAGATGACCCACTCAGGAACCGAGCCAGGTCTTTCCGCGATGGGACACTGAGTTGCGAGGGTCAGCGTGGACTCCGGTTCCTTGCTAGGAATAGTGCATTCAATGATGAAATCGGCCAGGGCCTGCGCTTTGATGGCCTGCCTCAGGCGATATTTTATGTCAAACTGAGATAGTTCCCACCTCCACTTCTCTAAGCGGGTCGAGGATTCCGGTGATGCAAGGATAGCCCCCAACGGGCGCTCAGTAAGGACGATGATGGTGTGTGCTTGGAAGTAGTGCCGTAGCTTCCTTGAGGCCGTCACGAGGGCCAAGACAATCTTCTCTATGGCTGGATATCTCGTTTCTGCGTTCTCAAATACATGGCTCACATAGTACACCGGCTTCTGCACTCCACCGAACTCTCGGACGAGCACCGAGCCCGCTACTTGGTCGGATACCGCCAGATACAGCGACAGCTCGTCTCCTTCAACTGGTCGGATGAGCAGTGGTGGCGTCGCGGGGTGCTTCTTCAATTGGTCGAAGGCGGCCTGACACTCCTCCGACCACTCGAACCTCGGGATCTTCCTCAGAGCTTTGAAGAACGGGAGGCATTTCTCCCCCGACCTAGACATGAAACGGCTTAGAGCAGCGACTCGTTCCGTGAGCCGCATGATCTCGACGTTGGTCTTAGACGTGGCCATGTTGAGGATAGCGTCGATTTTCTCTGGGTTGGCTTCGATTCCACGGTGAGTGACCATGAAACCGAGGAACTTTCCTCCGGTGACTCCGAATGCGCATTTGGCGGGGTTTAGCTTCATCTTGAATATGCGGAGCACTTCGAAGGCCTCGTCCAGATCCTTGGCGTGGTCGGCCGACTAAACGGATTTGACGAGCATATCGTCAACGTAGACCTCCATATTCCTGGCTATCTGTGGCTTGAACATGCGATTGACTAACCGTTGGTACGTGGCTCCGATGTTCTTGAGGCCAAAAGGCATCACCTTGTAGCAGTATACCCCCGGTTCATCGTGAATGCGGTAAGATCTTCATCTTCCGGATTCATACGGATCTGATTGTAGCTGGAGAAAGCATCCATGAAACTCAACAGCTCATGGCCGGCCGAGCTGTCGACGAGCTGATCTATCCGAGGGAGAGGATAGTTGTCTTTGGGGCAGGCCTTATTGAGGTCGGTGAAGTCAACAGACATTCACCACTTCCCGCTTGACTTCTTGACCAGAACTACGTTCGCCAGCCACTCTGAGTAGGGTACATTCCGGATGAAGACGGCGGCGAGAACTCGATCAACCTCGTCTTCGATAGCCTTCTGTTTGACCGGGGCGAAACTTCGCTTTTTCTGTCTGACGGGTCGGGCCGTAGGATCAACCCCGAGCTTGTGAGAAATGATTTTGGGGTCGATCCCAGGCGAAGACATCGGAGTTATTTCTGAGGAAACCGACCAGGTCATCTCGCTGAGTTCCTGTCAGGAGTGATCCGACCTGGACGGTTTTTTCATCGTCCTCCTCTGTCAGGAGCACCTCAGTTAGTGGTTCGACCGGTGTCCCTCGGACCTCCTTCTGCTCGTCTCGGGTGTCCAGAGAACTCTTGATGTCGTCTTTTATCTCAGCGTCGTTGGCAGGCTGCGCGGACAAAGGCGTTTCGGTAAGGCATACCTTCGCAACCCGTTGGTCTCCGTAGACCCGACCTATCCCGCCCTGATCGAGAGGGAACTTCATCGCCAGGTGGTAGGTCGATATCTGGGTCTGGAGGGAGTTCAGCGTCGGACGGCCGAGGAGGACGTTGTAGGCCGATGGGACCTTTGCTACGATGAAGTCCACAGGCAACGTACGGATGCGGCCGGGCTCCCCGACGTTGAACTGTAGGGTGACCACCCCTTCCGCCGGGATGGAGTGGTTGGTGAACCCTGAAAGGACGTGGGGGGTCGGTTCAAGTCTGCTGGGGTGAGCCCCATGCGCAGAAAGCAGTCGTGGAAGAGGATGTCTACCGAGCTGCCCGAGTTGACAAGTATCCGGTGAACCTCGTATCGGTGGATTCTGGCCGTGATCACCAGAGGGTCGTTGTGGGGCATGGATATGCCGTGGAGATCCCCGTCGCCAAATGTGATAGGCTCGTGGTCCCTGGCCTTTTTGCTCGGGCGGCCGTTGGCCTCCGTTGCCGGCGTGGGGTGCTGAGTCTCGCAGGCGCTCGACTGACCCCTTATCGTCATGACCATAGTTCTTGATGGGCCTCGGTTCCTTCCGGCGAGATCCTTTAGGCCCCGTGGTAAGGCTGTCTTCGAGCTGCCTTGGCGGGCCTCGTGGGCGCAACCCCGTCGAGAGAGGGGGTGCCAGTCATGTCTGGAAGCAGGCGAGCTGACCGTCACCGTCTTGGTAGGGACAGGGGTGCGACGAGGCTCGAGACGAGGCTCTCCGACGTGGGACCTCGAGGTTGAATAGGACGGATCGAGGGACCTGCGACTGTTGGAGTCTGCGAGGCGGTGGCCAGTGGAGGGGTTGATGACATTCGGTGGAGGTTTACTCGTGCCTCCGTTGGGGGGAGGCAGCGGCGGGTGCTTGGATCTTCAGGGTGATCGCTTGCCATGTGGATGGAGATCGGAAGGCCAACTTTGTTTTTTTGTGGAGTTTAGTTTTCCACAGACGGCGCCAACTGATGGAGGTCCTTTTCGGATCTCCGTCAGATGTTGTCTTCCGTCGATCTCCCGGTGAATCTTGGAGGTGATCTCCTGTTGCGTGTGGGTCTTAATGGGTTTTGAGGAGATTGGTGGTTTTGAGAAGTTTGCGCCGAGTACCAGGAAGGAAGTCTCGGGGTGGTTTGGTACCACCGAGGACCCTCCGACGATCAAGTTAGCACAAGATCCGAGCAGAGTAACGGCTAAGTGAGGTGAAAAAGCTTACTTGACCCCTCTGTGATGGGGGTTTATATAGTGGCGGCAACACGCAGTAACAGGCGTGAGAATCTCGTCGGCAGTTACGCCCCCGACGTCACGCCCGTGTAATAAGCGGATCGCCCATTAATGGGGATCGTGATGGCATGGAACGTGGGATGTTGCCGGCGGAGAATCCGCGCATGGCGAGATTTGCGGAGCGGCGGTTACGCCTGTGAGTGGTGGAGTTGGTCGGTCGGAGGGATCGAGGAAGATGGCCTCGGCGGGAGAGCTCGGGGACGAGCGGGAGGGCCAAGGCATCTTGGTCCCGTGGTAGCTCGGGGCGAGCTGAGAGGCCGAGAAGGCCAATTTGCAGGGGGCTCTGAGGAGAGCCGGCTTGTGCTTGCAGGTCGGCTACATGGGTGGCCTGGTCGGCCCCTGTGGGCCCTTTCTTCTGAGTTCCGGGACACGTCATCTGCCACGTGTCCTGATCTGGAAGATCGCCAATATAGGGCATCATCAACACCCCTTTCATCCATTTTAATGATTTTGTTAGCAAGCAAATCTTTAATGCCTTGTTATCAATAATTTTCTTACTGCCTTCTACTTAGAAATTGATGTCATACAAAACAGGAGTTGGATACCAATATTCTGTTGAATTTCAATATAAATTGAGTCTTTAACTGCAATATGTCATTCTGATACTTCAAGGTCAACTTTATGCCAGATTCTGGGAATAGAGCAGCTGTAGATCTCCGTCACTTTGTGTTCTATGCCTTTGTTGGTCGCACTGGTGAAACTCGTTGGGCTAGGAAGAATGAAGTATATTCCATTCTCCACATCCCCCCCCCCCCCCCCCCCCCTCTTCTTTATCTGTTTTAGATTTCCTGATCGAATAGAACTCAATTTATATGTTGTTGAATACATCATACAACTTCAGAATCATAAGTTTGTTATTTAGTTTTGCAAGTTCTCTTTCTAACGAACTTCTTTGTCCTGGCCTTTGCTCACACCGCAACTGGTTTTGTTTAAACATGGAAGATTATCCTTCCTTTCCCTTTATTCCAACCAAGCTGTTTGTCCCTTCCAACCATTTCTAGTTGAGTGATACTGGAATGTGTGTGTGCGCGCGCGTGCGAACACAGCATTTTGTTCGGAAGTCAATGCAAAATACTTTTTATTTTTAGGTCTGCTTATTTTGGCATTTCTATGTGGAAGAATATCCAGGAGCAAAATTCAGATGCATCAAAGTTGATTCCACAACACAACCACAAGCTCGATGCTCATGCTTTGAATAGTCGCCATCCTGGAGACGTATGCTCCCAAAATACGCAAAAATGTCTTCTAATCATCGTCCTGCTTTAAGCACTATAGTAAATCATCAGCTCTTGTTATCATACAAGGTAACTTGCAGAAAAGCAGTGTTTTGGCACGTCTACTTGTGCAGATACGTGATTAGACCGCAGTGCAGACTTCTGTTCCTTGCGTAGCATCTTTCAAGACATAGTTCACAGTTCATGAATAATTAAAAATAGTGCTTTTGGGATGCCTACTTTCCTCTGTGCATGCATTCTAATGAGTATTGTCTCAAATAGCGAATCCTTGTGTGTGCACTGTGATGTTAGTAGTGCTCACACATATTCCATGCATTACTCATCTTTAAGGACATAGCTTGCATTTGTGGCGTCCCCATTACAACTGGTTCACAAGATTCTTCATATCCTGCAACATTTTTTGGGAACAAATCACATCATCTTGATCTAATCCCCTCCCCCCTTCCCTCAAAATAGTTATGAAATGATTGTTAAAATTAATGAACTATTAAGTAGTTGTTAACCAGTAGATTTGATACCAGTCCTGCCCATGATTGTACAAGGAAGACTTGTTGCAAAGCCTAGAAATGTTGGGTTGGTGGGTATGAACACTTTCCTGTGCATTGCACAGTTTACTTTCATGCAACGAAGGTGCAACCCACCAAAATTCAAGTAAACTATATAAGAGTTCAGATGACTGGGAAGGTGCTTCTACAGGGAATAAAGTTCAATTTTATAAGCCGATCAGCACAAGCGGAGCACAAGCGAGCACATGGTTTAGTGGTAAAGAAATGAACCTTTAGGCATACACGTTCAATTTTTTTTGGGGGGTTAAATATAAGACTTAAATTTGCATGAGGTTAATCGTATTACTGTTCTTTAATTAGTATTTGTTTTTCAAATTATAGCTCTTTCCCTCGATTTGATTTTTTCCCTAATTAGTAATGCAAGATACATTATATGCTGTTTAGAACTGGATTTCCTGAAAGAAATCTTCAATTTTCAATATGTTTAATTGCAGTTCGAATGCAGAGAATTCTGTGAATCAATTCTTGGAGTAATGCTGCATCATTGGGTAATAACAAGATTTCTTTTTGTCCTACTTTACACGAGCATCACATTAGCTCATACCGTAGGCATTATTTATTAGGATAGACGAGAAGATGCATCTTTCCAGCTAGCTCATTTTAGAAGGCACAAAAGAAAATCATTGAAGAAAACTCCTGGGAAAGCAAACACATACCCTTTTTCTCATGTTCCTGTGGAAAATAACACCCTCCTGGTCAGGATGCATCCAATAAAATTGCAAGCATGATTGGAAAAGCTGCAAATATTGCTGGCTCAGCAAGATCTAAGAAGGTATGCTTATGCTTTATCTTTGACGATACTGTTTAGTTCTATTACCTATGTGAACAGTTCATTATCGCAATACATACTTTCCCTACCCTCAATCATAGCAGGAATCTTCATGTCTTCTTGGCATTATATTCAAGAGCTGCTAACATGTGAAACTGGAGCTATGTGGGTCAGTGGTGCATTATAGAGTTTATTACTTTAGGTTACAAACTTTGATCCAGTTGACTTGAAAGAACAAAAAATACTTTAACTATTTGGCTTGGTTTCCTTAACCCTTCAGATAATTTCCCATCAATCCAATAATTATTCTAACCTGCTTAGTGCAATCTGACCCAACCTGGTTTTGTTTGGAAATGATCTATTCCTTTTAATTTTATGCTTGTATGGGACCTAGGGAAATAGGAGGTTATATTATCCAGTTCTCTGGCGCCATTACTTATTTTTTGTGTGCACGCGCACGTGAGAGAGAGAGAGAGAGAGAGAGAGAGAGTAACACTGCAAGTCTTCTGGTTATTCGTTTCATTCGTCCATATTATTCTTTATGTAGAATGGTGAGGGCTTTTCCCCTTAATTTTTTTATTACGCAAACATTATAAGCACCGGTATTATACTGTTATCTGATAACCAGTGACTGGTGGATTTGATATGAAGATTTATCTTTGCTTGGTATACATTTATCTTGTGTACTCAATTTGTCTCTGGACTCTGTTTATAAGCTGGAGGTCAAAATTTGATATAGTGAATCATAAGGTGACAGGCAGCTGACAAATAAGCTATTTCACAATTTCACACATAAGCGTCCTCAACTATTTTTGTTTTACTGTTGCAGCTTTTACCTTTTGGTTCCATTGTTCTTTCGCGAAGCCAAGCACTTACAATCTACAAAATGCCATTTCCTTTAAATGTCCTGATCCAGAATGATGTCGCAAAACATGTGAATGACATATACATCATAAATCGGTACCTAGCTTATAGTGGGCTTGAATAATTCTTTCATAGAATTATGGTAACTACTACTTAACTGAATTGATACATTTTGTGATAGAGCAAAGAACTGAGATTTGTATAGCTACTAGAGGAGGAACTTTCTGACTGTCAGAATGTCAATATTACAAGGTTCCGAATGAAAAGACCAAAAGGGGCAAACATTGTTATTAAGAGGGGGAAAAAGGATATCATTTCTTAATTCAATGAACTCGATAATTCACTTGACCATCTTCTATGTCTAAATTGTAACGTCAGAAAGTTGGGAACCTTCCATTACTTTTACCTTGGTTGATTTTATATATTTCTAATTATTGCACAATGCATTCGAGTATATTAAGATGATAAGCTGTTGGTGAAGAGCTACATGTTTATAATTGATACTTGCAGCAAACTCTGCGCGACGCCCCGGATTTTGGAATAATATATGAAAATGACATTTATCTGAAAGGCGGTGGAAGTCCATGATATTTATTTGTGAAAAACAAAATCCATGTTATTTATCCGGAAAACGTTGAAATATAATGTTATTTATTTGTAACGGACAAAGTTATGATATTTATCTAAGAAAGATATTTTTTTGTGACAGACAGAAGTCAATGGTATTTATCTGAAAAACGTTGAAAGTTTTATGATGTTTTTTTGTAACAGACAAAGTTCATGGTATTTGTTTGAAAAAGGGAAAGTGCATCGTATTTTAATGAATAGCTAGTGCTATTAACTAATAAAACACTTAAATTTTATGTTAGTTACCCGTAAACAGAGCAACTTCATGGTATTTATCTGAAAAATGGTGAAAGTTAACGTTATTTATTTGTAACGGAAAAAGTTCATGATATTTATCTGAAAAACGTTGAAAATTAACAATGTTTATTTGTAAGGGACAACCCATGGTATTTATCTGGAAAACATTGGATATTTATGGTATATTTTTATGGACAAAAATTCATGGTATTTATTTGAAAATAGCGAAAGTTCATTGTATTTTAATGAAAATCTAATGGTATTTATCTATAAAACATTGAAAGGTCATGATATTTTAGGAAAAACCTATTGGGATTTTGAATTGATGCCATACTCGTCATTATTGAAATTTTTTGAACTAATGGCACATTGGTAAATAGTGAGAACCTGAGATGATGGCAAAGTTGTAAATGATGAGTTCATGGCAAAACTTTGCCATGAACTACCAATAATACCCTTACCAAAATATTAAATTTACCAAAAAAACCAGATTTTTTCAAACAAATCTAAAGGAAAATTCTATTATTAGGAGCATTTTGGGATATCACCAAATTTCCACTTCTCATTTAGCTTTCTAATAGTATATAATGATGGGTTGCTAGGACTGAAAGTTTGCATTGAAATTGTAATGGGAGTGTCTTTGATTAAGAATATGATATTTCTATGCTGTCCACTGCTCTACATATTAATGAAAGTTCTTAAATTTATTTATTTTTTTATTGGAAGGAAAGGTTTTCGGGGGCTCATGTCTCCCAAGCAGATCATGATGGGAAGCAGGGAAAGGATATACATACATAGAGGGAGCTATTTGTTAAATTATAGGGGCTGAATAAAGTTTTCTAAATTAATATTAAGAGGGAGGGAGGTGTCACGACCCGCTTATCAAAATACGGAATATGGAGAGCAATGAAGGCCGGCCATGCTATCTACGGTAAGAAAAAAATCCTTTCATAGTCACATAAAGGCTGTTTAGCTAAACCTGTAACAATGATATCTAATATATGATATACCAAGATACCAAAGATGAAGCGTAAAACTCATGCTGCACATAAAAGGATGAATATCCAAACAAACACAGAGAAAAATAGATTCAAATAAAATATACATGAAAGATAAAAGATCCGAATGAACGAAATACAAAATCCAAAGTGAAAGATACATATGTCCTAACGCCCCACAAGGGTGCATATTCTATCAGCAACTGAAATAAAAGGAAAGGAAAAATCTCTAAACTAAACTAATACTCCGCAACTAGCCCCTGAAATTGTTCTGATCCTGTGCTGCCGATAGGCCTGCCTCTAAACCTGAGATGGTAATTCCAGGGTGTCAGAACATCCAAAAAGTACTTAATGTAAAGGTGTGTATGTGTGTGATAGAATGAATGTGAGTATAGTGAAGCCCGCGTGCACATGTAAATATGGGGATGGTAATAGTACGAATATGTATGATAACGAATGTTAAATATCACTATAATGAAAAATGTCTGGAGGCAAGGAAAACATGGGCATGAATAAAGGAATTACCAAATGACCGTTTAAGCCCGGTAACATTTATAGTAGCATATGATCAAAGCCCGGTAACAGCTACATGGACAAATGACCGTTTAAAGCCCGGCAACGGCAATGGAAACGTATGACTGTTTAAAGCCTGGTAACGGCAATATGGACAAATGATCGTTTAAAGCCCGGTAACAACAATAATAACAT